>CM062820.1:1689339207-1691739207 GCA_031772625.1 Pinus tabuliformis | reverse complement strand
GACAATAATGGGACAAGGACAAAAAGTCTTCCTAGACATTATGACGAAGTGGATTACTAAATTCTTAAGTATATTTCCTATAAAGGAAGAATGATCATATTTTATGCCTATTAGTTTAGATTGATATAGCAAGTGAGGTTTACGTCCACATTTTAGTCAATGAGCTTGTTACATAGGAAAATGACCTCCTCATCAGCTCAGAGGAGAAGGGTAATATGACTGAAAGAATGACCAAGTTCACAAGGCTATTTGCCAAGCTGATGCTCTCCAGGGACTAGCAACATGCTTTATAAAGCTTTCTAGTCATGCATCAGGTGTGTTTGTCCCTAGGGTAACTCTGTTTGTTTCCTCGGGAGGTGCGTTAGTCAAATTAAGTGAGTTCCTGGAGGTCAAAGGAGCATGTTGACCGAGAAATATCGCCATATTCACTCCTATGTCAGCTCATAAAGCAGGGAAACATATAGATTCGACTTGTTTGGGGGAATTTCTATTCCTTATGGAGTCTACAAATAGGGAAAGAGCAATAAATCATGGAAACATCTCTTCTTTTGCCGAAAAGAACTCATGAAGGATTTGGCAAGTCTTATCCTCTCATGCTATATATTTTAGGCTAAGGCCATTGTGAAAGGGGTCTAAAGTATTGAAAGGATTTCCTATTGATTGTCGAAGATTGTATAAGACATTGGCTCTTCAAGTCGTTAAGAAGGTAGAGAGAGAGGAGCCGGAGGAGTAAGGGAAGATTGATTCAACTTATGGTTGTAATCACTCTTTTTTATCATTAATATAGACTTGTAGTTGTGTTGTCCACTCCATGGCATTGGTATTGTGATTTATGTACATGTTTATGCAATGCTAATGATTATGAGTAGCTTAGATGTATGAAGTTAGATATCCCTATGTATTATTGTATTGATTGTTGAAGTTATATGTTGTGATATTATGCCTCGTCCTGTTTATTTGCAGGTATTGATCTTGGAGCTATTTGAGGGGTCTTCCACTCTGCTACTTTGCATTCTCCAACAACACCACACAAATACCTGAGGTAACAATCCTTCTTCTTACTTTGATTATCATTTCACTAATACGGATATATGCATGTATTTATGGGCCAGCTGCACCTAATTTTTCTGTCTACCAAGGATCTTGGGAAGATCCTTGAGGGTATCATCACCACCAAACACCCGTGCATTAATCCCTATAGAAAAATTGGTGACTCCACTGGGGACTACACTTAGTTCCCGATTTTCTCCCAGAAGGTTCCCAAATATCCCTTTCTTCCAGGCCTTCCTGTACTTATTGATCCCCTTTCTGACCACTCAAGACTATACAACACCCTTCTCTCTGTGATCAACCTTAAATCCGATCCCCACAACCTTGTTTTCAAGCTTATTCCTCAATAACACACCCTAACAGTGCAAACAATGCTTTATAAAGCACTGTAGCCTTGCAAACAGAGCGTTAATTCAGCCACTAGCTCTTTGTGTCCTCTAATACAGTGGGTTAGACAACCACTTCAATAAGCAGCTAGTTCTATGACCTCATGGGTTGGGAAATTTTCTTGTAGACTGATCAGAGATCTGCATCTATACATGTTTGATTGATATCTATCTCCTACACAATTTTTATTTTTAAGAAAATAGATTTACTGCTTAAGTTTTTCATAAAAAAGAAAATAATTTTTTTTTATCAGTTTTTCTGCTTAGTTGGTTAGATCTGCATTTATTTGGTTTTAAAAGTTGTTAGAGAGCATTGTATTTCTATCGTTTGTGTTAATGTTTTATTGTACTAGATGCATGGTATATATTGATGTATAAATGACTACTTCTTTGCAGAAGAAACTCATTTATCGAAGTGAAATTTAATGCATTTTTTCTGCATGGTTTGAGTCAAAATCCCACATAACTTCATACGTCAACACCCCCACCGAAGTCTATAAAAAAGTACATTTAAAATTTACATCATAATAAAATCAATTAGTAACTCTATTTTGAGTAAACACATATGTTCAGGCTAGGATCTTGGGTTAGGCAGTTGCAAGTTAACTGCCCAAGATCATACACCGAAACTAGTGTCATTAATTAGGGAAATCCTTCTATACTTATACTATCCGGGACCACTACAGTCAAAGTGGAGCTAAATATGAGACAACATTGGACTGTAAATGAAGGTAGCCCACCTTTTCTTACATCTCCTTTGGGTATTTTGTGTATCGGGGATCCCTTCGGGGATATCGGAGCTGAGTCAGGGACTCAGGTATCCTGCCCACATAGTGTATTGTCTCTGACTATGTCCCCCCTAGGTAGTGTCTGCGATTTGAGGTAAACATAGTGGCAATAATTTTTAGGGACAAACCTAAGTTCATTGGGATGGGTTGCCCTGGTACCTAAACAAATGAACCTACTCTGTCCTTGCTTTTTTGTAAGGTGCTCATCTTCACAAGAGTACTTGGCCCCTTAATCTCAGGTTCGAGTGAAGCTCAAGAGTAATCATAGTTGTACATTTGGCTAACTCTCTCTTTTATCCATTATTATACTAGGTTTCATCTCCAGTAAATGGTGGTTAACAGATAGGGTCATACCCTTTGCTTGTTGATTGATTTCTTTAGATTATTTTCTATTTTTTAGGTACCAGTTTGTTATCACCAAGAATTTAATAAATAGCACTATAAAACCTATTGTTAAAATTTATCGGTCATGGTGGCTACATATGGCCCTCGTCGTCAATATAGATGGCCACAAGGTCTTCCCCCACTAAATGTGTAGGATCTATCAAGCCCCAGTGAGCCGAAATACCCATCTTCGGGTAATCAATCTCCGAGATCTCACACCGAATCAATCTGGACATCCGATGACTCAAGTTTACTTGAAGATTTATTTACTAAAGCTTTCATTCCTCCTTATAATCCTCCTATCACGAATTCATTGGGACCGCTATTGATTCCAATTTCACTTATACCTCCTATGTCTTCCACTAAACCACCTACCATCCCATCAATGACTAATGGGTTGTGGGTTTTTTTGGACACTTTTGGTCCACCTCCACTTCCCAATCGACATTGTTACACTGTAATTTGCCACTGTCTTCACTCCTGGTCCTTCTACTATGTCATGTGTCCAAGTCAAACATGCTCATATTGAACAAATGCTCTCTTGTGCTGCCAACAGACCCATTTTTCCTAAGTTATCTGCCTCATCACGTCTATGGACTAAATATACGCATTGAAAGGTGCTCGTGAACAGTCTAGATGCACTGCCGGCGCGGAAGTACATATGATTCTCGTGATGGTCCGATTTCATGTCCAAACGCGAGGTTACTTATAATATTTAGCGATGACCTGACTAGCTACATTACTCACTAGTGATGTCAGCGCTATAGATCAGTTATGCCTCCGGGATGATCCAGATTGGGTGAATTTGTTCCAATAGTTGGCCTTCCAGATGACTCCTGACCTAGTTGTTGGCATAGTTTGTATCACCCTCCTTTCTCTGGCATGGAAGTTCCATCAATTGTGCTACCTTCCTTTGGGATAAGCTCACTCTTCCACCTCTCATGCAGACTCCTTCTCCTATTTAAACTCTCACCATTGCTATGCATTGCGATTTTTTGGATAGTTGGCTAGTTGAGTAGTGCTGTTAGTGTTTGTGAGTTTGCTAGATAGCTGGTGTGAGTGTGACAAGTGTGGGATTTTTGATAGCTTGTGGAAGGTTGTGAAGTGCCCTTAACTTTGTGTAGAACTTATGAGTGAGAGAGACTTATATGTTGGGAGATCCATCTTCAAAGAGTGAATGCTTGAGGAACATGCTGGCTGGATCCCTCTGAGAAGGCTTGCGACATCAAGACTTTGGTTGTAAGCTTGCTCTTATTTCATTATTAATACAATCAATGATGTTTTCCTATGTCTTCTATGTAATTTACTTGATAGCTCATGACTTCTTGACTTTGTGAGTAAATAGTTCATTGTTGTTTTCCGGTTACGTGCTTTGTTGTATTACCTTTACATTGTTTCAGGTTGATCACTCATTAGGAAGCGGAAGCTGGAGCAGCACAACGGAACTCCATCGACCATCGGTTGAGGTAGGCCTCCAACTATGACTGTTTAAGGAAAGCTATTATTGATCTGTCCTTGTTTGTGACTAGACCCAATCTAGGGCTACAGGGGTTGCCTGTGTCCACAGACGGAACACTTTCCTACATCACAAATTGGCGACTCTGCTAGAGAGTTTGGCCTTTGTTCTTCCTTTGTTTTCTCTTGTTTTGGTTTTTGATTTGGTCTCTTTTGAAGTTTTGGGATTAGTTACCAGTCTTTTGAGTTTCCTGGCTTGATCTGGGAAGTACATCTATTTGTTTGAAGGATTGACTGCTTTTGATTTGGGAGTTTTGGTTCACCTGTCATTATTTTGAACATCATCACGGATTTAAATTAACATTCACGTTGTCATCGTGCTCGCCCTTTTGTAGTATCATGTGCATCATGTAATTACGCCTCACAGTTGCGACAGTTCTGAAATCCCACCATCGTGGAAAAGTCGTGTACTTCCACGCTGACATCGCTCTGTTGTTGCGGCTAGTTCTTTATCAGCGCTTGTTGCTTGTGTATTATCCATGTTGATTGCTATAGAATTTATTTTCTCAATTCTGCCTCCTGAGTCCATCAGTCCTGCTGGTCCCTTGCTTTTCTCACCTACTTAGTAGCTTGTTTTTCACTGTTTATGGTTGAGGCACTTCTTTGTCAGCTCTGTTGAATGAATCTTTCTTTTTGGCCTATGTGACCTAGTTCATTATTTCAGGTTTCTTGAATCAGTTGGCTTGGTTGCTTGTTTGCCCAAGGTTCATTTGCAACTTTTTGTTGGTTTGATTGAGCCTTCCCCTTTTCTTGTTTTTAGTTTATTGTTTAGTGATTGGTATTGAACCAATATTTGACATTGATTCGATTCCTTTTCGCTACCAAACATAGATCACAATTGTTTGGATCAGCCGGTTTTTTCCACACTTGCTTGTTGTTTATCTGTCTCTTTTAGATTTAAAGACATCGAAATCAAAAAGATTGCATTCATCTAGTGTACGAAATTGAAAGTGAATTTGCATTTCAAGTTTGCATATTGGAAAGCGAATGATAAAATCTCTCGTTAGTAGTATTCGTGCACTTTAAGGATTGATTTCTGTATGCATTGAGAGACTGCCCTTTTGTGTCTTGGTTTTCTTGGTTTGGTAATGATCTCTCTACCCTCTCATAGGTAGGTGTTCATTGAAGAAAAAGTATTTTTCATTCATTCTAGCTGCATCCTAGGATTTGTTGTATACATACGGTAAGGCCTGAAAACTGAAACATAATCCAAGATCAACTCTAAAATGAACTGAATAAATCTAACAATGCATTGGAACATAACACACATTGTTTAGAGGTCTAGGCTAGAGACGTGCTCCGACATCATTAAACCTAGTCACTTTTTTTTCCACTCAAGGTTGGGTGATTCCTCCTTCTGTGACTCAATAGTGGTCTAGTATGGAATTGTGCTCCCATGTATCGTTGATTATATGTTGGGAGACACCACTAGGTTATCATCCTTTATCCCTAGGAAGCCGTGTCTTCTGCCTTACAAACTGTAATGCACCAAACACAACATTCAGGAAGATTGACTGCCGTACAGAAAGTCCTTGGTTTTCATATGACTGCCAAGGTGTATATGTCATTTTAGGGGTTGTCTGGTAAACCTTTTGCCTAGTTCTCCAGAGTAGTCACTTTCGTTCCTTTTCGGACTCCATAAAAGAAAAGGTCCATCTAAGCACTTGTCACTTCAGGCTCATTAAATATTCGAAGGTGACTAGAGTCATGTTTTTGTCCTTTTCTCGACTCTTTAAAGATGAAAAGGTCAAGTTCTGTTCCTGTGTCTTAAAATTTATTCGACCACGTTCACATTTACCCTATTAGATCTTGTTTGCGTTAGCTTGAGTAGGGTTCTTTCTCATTAGTTTTCCTAGGTTTTTTGAATCATCATCCTGGTGGAATCACCGATCCCATCTCCCATTCCAAGTGACCAAGGGTCTCCCTCTTTTGTTGCTCCTGAGATATCGGTTGTTAGTGATACTCTCCTTGTTATTTTGAGTATCCAACAAATTAACTCTCGCGCTCCAGAAGACGGGTCTTACGATATTCATTGGAACCCGATTTGGGAGCCTTCCGAAGAAGATATTCCCGGTACTCCTCCTAGTGTTTCAGTCCCAATGTCTTCTTCTGACATGGATCACACATCCCCCATTACGAGTGAAGAATCCGTTGTGACGGGTGGTGAAATTCTTATCTCAACAGAGACTACACTCTTCTGTGTCACCCCTCTTGGTGTCACGCTGCCTTTACTCTATAAGGATTTGAGGGATGTTATGGGTTCTAGGACCTCCCTTACAAGTTCTATGTGATCTCATACCATTACTCCGACTTCAGAGTCTTTTATTCCTCAAATTCACAATGTGTATGTCACTTCAGTCCCGAATATTATATGTATGGCTTCTTCAACCCCTGCTGTTGGTGCCGTCACTACATCCTCAATTGTGACCACTGTTGCTGGACCTTCATCTAGATCAGCAAATAGTGGCCCATCGGCATCTACACCCGGAGTTGTGGATCCTACACTAAATGCCCCACCTTCTTCTGGTTCCATTCCAGCAGGGGGAATATGATCAATATTTGCATGCTCTTCAGAATCTGGACCCCCAAGATCCATTTCATTATTATGATTCTCAAGGAGCTCATATTTATTACCCCGGACCTTTTCCATCTCAGCCTGCGGTTGAGGTCATGGTCCCATTATCTGTTGCTTGGGGTACCACCGGTTATCATGGTGGCCAAGTACCCCCCGTGAATTTTCAAGGACCACCTTATCAAGGTCAGCTGTCTTACACGCAACCCTCCTATGGGTAGTAGTATTACAGACAACCTTATCCAGGGCAACCTGGAGGCCCACAAGGACAACCCTTCCAGGGACAACCTTCGGCCTCTGGTGGTTCATCTTTTACTTATTTATGGAAACCTTATGGTAATCTGGGACAACCTTACATGCAACAATGCCAACCTGGCATCTAGCAAGGCTACCCTTCTAGGCAAGTCGGTTAGCCTTACGTTTAGCAAGGCCAACCTACCGTCTAGTCTGGTCAACCATCTAGACAAGTTGGTCAGCCTCAGATCTAATCAGGCCAACCAGTCGTCTAGTCTGCTTAGCCATCTGGTCCATCAGGATAGCCCTCAGTTGTGCAAGGACAACCAAATACGTAGCAAGCTCAACCTTCTAGGCAAATGGGCCAATCTCTATCTCAACTAGGTTAACCTTCTGGCCAGATGGCTCAGCCTCAATTCTCTCAAGGACATCTATCTGGGCCTGCTCAACCGGGCACTCAAATGATTGTTGCTTCTCAAGCTCCACCCAGTTTTCAGCCCCAGTCTAGGCTCCAGACCCAATCCAGTCTTCAGATGCAGGTTGAATCTCAATCTCAACCTACGTATCAAATGTAGCCTGTCTCCCAGGCTCAGTTTGGAGTCCAGCCGCCTTATGGTTTCCAGCAATCGCAAGGGCAAACCCAATTTTCCCCATACCAAAATTATCAACAACTGCAGGTAAGTCCTTATAATAATTACCAGCAACCGTATGTTGCTCCTATATGCCAAGTTGGTAATCAATGGAATGTTGGGGGTCAAATCCAGGGTCAACCATCAAGTTATAACTATAACCCCTATGGACAAAATCCCTACGGATAGAACCCTTCTAGGCCAAATCTGTCCGGGCAGAATCAATGGGGTAAACAAGCAGCTGGCTGGAACTCTGGTGCTACCTCCTACCCACAACTTTAGATGTCCTTTAACTCTCAATTACCCTTTTTAGCAATGTTGGAATTACCGGATGTGTCCAAACTGACTAATGATCCTATTCTTCATAATCTGTATTGGCCACCGGTTCCAACTAAGATTCTCGGTGATTGTCCCAAATTTGATGGTAAAGCTGGAGATGATCCCCAAGCCCACGTTATGACTTATCATCTATGGTGTTCATCAAATTCGTGGCTTGATGATTCAATCCGGCTCCGCCTTTTTCAACAAACCCTCACTGGCTCTGCTGCTAAATGGTATATTGAGTTAGCTTGCGGATCTTTTCAGGACTTTAACTCGTTGGCTATGGCATTTTTAACTCATTTTCAGTTTACAATTCGATATGAAATGGGCACACATCTCCTAACATCCTTAAAACAAACAACAGCTACACATATCTCCGATCATATCCATGAATGGAGATGCTGTCACCATTTGATTAAGGTTTGGATTCCCGATCATCTTCTGATCGACTGGTTCATGACCTCATTTGTTGGTCCGATAGCACAGGACATTGCTATGGGGGCATGTGTAACTGAAGAGCAGGCTATTGCACGTGCTCAGTACCATGACCTGGTTTACTCCCAGTCTGGTATGCTATATGATTATTTGCCTGATGCCCCGAGGCCTGGAACTTCCAAAGCCCCGCCAACACCATCTGTTAACAGAGTCATTGGTTCTGTTAATCCACCCTCTAAGAAATCTTCCGCAAACTCTGGGAAGCAAAATTTGAATGCTTCGAATGAAAATACTTCTCAGGCTGTATCCAATTCCGATAATACTTCTGAGGTTAACGTTGTCTAGTCCACCACGGTACAATGCTTCGAAAGGAAAGAAGAAGGGAAAAGGAAAGAATAAATCTGATCAACCCAAGCAGGATTCCCCTAAACCTCCACCTGAGGAAGGTGCCAAACGTAGGCCCAAGAATCCTTGCCTTATCTGTAATGAGGATCACTATACCAAAGATTGCCCGAGGTGGTCTGAAGTTAGTCATTTGTTGAAAGGTGCTCCCTAGACTCCTACCGTGCTCAAAGAGCCTTTTCCCTCACAGCAAATGCAAATGGTGGCTGATCCATCTCAATCCTCTTCTCCCTTCGATTCTCAAGTGTTTATGGCTGGGACAATTCTCGTCCACATTAGTACTCGAGCAAAAAGAACACTCTTCGCCTACTGGGAAAGAGCCTAAGGTCCCCTCTAGCGCTCCTCCATCCAGTTCTAGTCCGCTCCGTATTGAGAGACCAAGCACTAAGACGCCCATCTGACCCCCTCCTAAAGGTGTACTCCAGAAATCTTCTTACAACCCTAATGCTCGTGCTGCTCAACATTATAGCATCGTTTAGGACTTAGCCCAGGCTCCATCAACTATGTCCGCTTTAGAAGTTCTCTAGAGTTTCCCCTCTCAGAGGAAGTCCTTGTTATCGGCTATCGGTGGCATCGACCCGGCCGACTTGGATTTGATCACTTTTTACCTTGACAACCATATACCAAGACTGCCTCACCAAATTGCGTTCCTTATCTAGGTCATCATCAATTCTAAAACGATTCATCGTACCATCATTGATGAAGGCGCTTCAACTTGCATAATGTCCGTTGCTTGCTGGAAGGCTATCGGTTCTCCAACTATGTGCCAATCTCCTACGACCTTGGAAGCCTTTGATTGGAGAGAGTCTCACCCTTATGGTATACTCCAATGCTTGCCTATTACTTTGGAAGGGAAGACGGTCGAAGTGGAAGTTGAATTCGTTGATGCCAATCTCACTTACAACCTCCTTTTGGGACGAAGTTGGACATATGCCATGCGAGCCGTGGCTTCATCTCTATTTCGTGTCATTCGTTTCCCTCATCAGGGGAAGATCATCACAGTAGACCAGCTGTCTTTTTTTGCCTCCTCTTCCAATGGCAACGTGCCCTTTGTGGAGCATACCTCCATCCCATGTGAGAGCATGGGAGCTGGACTCTTTAAAGATCCTGCCCTTATGGCTGTTTTTTCACTCCCACCTCCCAACGTCACTCCTATTAATATGATTTTTGTTCGCTCTGATCCTTGGGTTCTTCCCCCCACTGATCAGATAGAATCTTGGGGCGATGAGATGCCGTTGAGTCCTGCTGAGCTCAACTACATTGAAATTGTTGCTGCATCGGCTTCCCCCCTGAATCTGCTCCTTCGAGCAGAGCTCTCGACTTGTACGCTCATTCCCCTTAGCTTGGAGATGACACTTATTCATACCCTCTAAAGGAAATATTTACTTCTGATGAAGCCATTATCGAGACCATGTCTCTCGAGGGACCCCCTTGGTCCGATCATCACCATCATTCCTCATTTCTCCCTGCCCACTGGGAAATGCTTACCTGTCTCGAGCGCTTTGCTCCTTGTCTCCCATCCCAACCCCTTCAGACACCCATTCAAGTTTATCAAGTGTCTTCTAAAGGGAACATGGGAAAAATCACGCAAGCCCAGCCAATTGACATCTTTGTTAAACCATGGATTGTCGAGCATATCCATGATGGAGTGACTTGTACTCTGACGGAGATTCAACTCCATACTGATCTTTCTCATAAAATCCGTGATGTCTTTGCTTGGTCTTACAAATAAATGCCTAGCATCAATCCTAGCATCATGGTGCATGAGATACCTACGTATCTGGGTGCTAAGCCTATTCGGCAGCATCTACACCTCGTGCACCCCGAAAGGCTGCGACTATTAAAACGGAAGTTGAAAAGCTTCTTAAGGCTAGTTTTATTTACCCCATCCCACTCACAGATTGGGTCTCCGATATTGTTCCTATGACTAAAAAATAGGGTACTATCATGGTCTCTGTTGATTACCGTGATATTAATTAGGCCTGTCCCAAACATAACTACCGCACACCCTTCATTGACCAGCTCATTGATGAGTGTGCTGGGAGTGAAATGTATTCATTCATGGAGATTTTTTCTGGTTATAACCAAATTAATATTGCATTGACAAATCAGCACAAGACCACCTTCATCTGTCCATGGGGCACTTTCGCCTACAAAAAGCTCCCTTTCGGTTTGAAAAATGCCGGTGCCACCTTCTAGTGCGCAATGTCTTATGCATTCCATGATATTCGACACATTGTGAAACCTTACCTAGATGATCTACCAAATCCTTCAGCAAAATGCCAGGACCATCCCGCTCACCTTCACAAAAATTTTCTCCGCTGTCGACACTACCACATCTGACTTAATCCACATAAGTGTGTCTTTTGCATTGAGTCAGGCAGACTTCTTAAGTTCATCGTCTCCCAAGAGGGTATCCATTTGGATCCCCTTAAAGTAGAGGCCATTCTGAATCTCCCTCCCCCTACTTCTTTGCAGAAATTGTAGAGTTTTCAAGGCAAAGCAAATTTTTTATGACGATTCATCCCTAACTATGCTGAAGTGGCCAAAGGGTATACGTAGTTATTGAAGCGGGATACCCCTTTTCTTTGGGATGCCACTGCTCAAGAGTCCTTCGAGTGTCTCAAGGTTCTCCTTGTTTCTGCTCCGTTGTTGCGTCCTCCTAATTATCATCGTGACTACACTTTATATTTGGCCACTACCGACACCACTATTGGCATGGTTCTTGTTCAAGATGATGACGATGACACTGAGCATGTCATTTATTATCTCAGCTGTAATCTTCTAGATACGAAAACTCGATATGCTTACATCAAGAAGTTGGCATTGGCCACTGTTTGTGCCATCCAACGTTTTCGCCATTATATGTTGTTGCGCACCATGACAGTGGTTTCTGATTGCAACCCGATGATATACATCTTGTCACGTTAGTTGCTAGGGTGCAAGTACTCGAAGTGGATTGTTATCCTCCAAGAGTTTGACTTGGAATTCACCACTGCCAAGTCTAAGAAATCCCTCATCTTTGCTGAGTTGCTTTGCTCTTTGCCATCTCTTACCGCACCCTCTCAGTCAGAGGACCATATTCTAGACGAAACTCTGTTCTTAATCAGCACCCTCGATCCGTGGTACGGGGATATCATTGTCTATCTACAGACGTCCTCTTTTGGTCCCGACATGTCTAAGGATGCTCGACGACGAATTTGCCATCAATATCAGCCCTACCGTATCATTGGGGACAGCCTGTATCATCTCGGCGTCGAATCTGTTTTCCACTGATGCTTAACATTCGAGGAAGTTGAGCGAGTTTTAAATGACTGCCATTCTGGCGCCTGTGGTGGTCACATGTATGGGTATGCTACTGCTCAAAATATCCTTTGTGCTGGTTACTTTTGGCCCTCCATCTTCAAGGATTGCATTCTTGCCATCTGCTCCTGTCACGAGTGCAAAATATACCAGTAGAAGATGCGTGCGCCCCCTGCTCCATTGCACCCTATTGTTACCGTCGGCCCTTTTGCCAAATGGGGCATTGATTATATGACCTGTAACCCTCACTCGGCTGGGAGGCATGGGTATATCATCGTTGCCATTGAATATTTCACAAAATGGGCTGAGGTTATGCCTGCACTATCTGAAGACAGTCACATAGCGACACAATTTTTGTTTAATCATGTTATCTCACGGTTCAGAGTCCCTCAAGCTATCGTCACTGATCACGGTAAGCATTTCCGTAATCACATGATGACTGAGCTAACAACCCAGTTAGGCTTGTGGCATGATAGCTTGACTCCATACTATCCTCAGGCCAATTTTCAAGTAGAAGACATCAACAATGTTCTAGTTACGATGCTTCAACGCACCATTGGCATGCACAAGTCTAACTGGCACTTGATGTTGTTCTCTGCCTTATGGGCCTACCAAACTTCTGTGAAGGATGCCACCAGTTTCGCTCCGTTCCAGTTAGTTTACGGACTAGAGGCTACCCTTCCCATCGAGTGCGAGATCCCTTCTTTGAAATTAGCTGTCGAATTACTCCCCAACACTACTCCCGTAGAAGAATGCCTTCTTTACCTAGAACAGCTGGACGAGACTCATCGACTAGCCTCTCTAACTATTAAAGCACAGAAGAAGAGAGTGAAAAATCACTTCGATCATATTGTCCATCCTCGTTCTTTTGTTGAAGGAGATTTAGTCCTGCTCTACGATCAAGCGAATGATAAGCTGGGGGTAGGAAAATTCAAGCCCATGTGGCACGGGCCTTATATTGTAAAGCGAGTTTTGCAAAAAGGGGCCTACGAGCTGATTGATTATGAAGGGAACCCTCTGGATAAGCCCTGAAATGGGCTTTACTTGAAAAAGTATTATGCATGAATTTCATGCACTCTGATTTGTACATACGTGTGTTTTTAGCAGGTGTGTTGTGTGTGTGTGTTTTCATGTTTTGGCTTGGTGTGTAGGCGTATTGCTACTTATTGTGTCTTTTGCTTCTTGTGCAGATGTCTGGTGCACCTTACGTTGGTTTCGCTGATGGTGCCTGCCGCAGTACCCACAACCTGTCTTCTGCGGCATGGGTGATCTACGATCCTCATGGTGAGTTAGTAGACCTTCAAGGTGTTTGTCTAGGTTGTACCACAAACAATGTCGCTGAATATAGTGCTATTATTGAGTTACTAGCCGAGGCAATCAATCTCAGTATCCGTACATTGGTTGTGAACCTGGATTCTCAGCTTGTCGTCCACCAGCTCAATGGGCGATATTCCGTCAGAGACCATCAGATTTTAAGGTTGTATTTACATGTTAAATTGTTAGAAAGGAATTTTGATTTCATCACATATCAGCATATTCCACGAAGATTAAACACGTTAACTGATGCATTGGCAAACCATGTATTAGACAGACATTTGCGTAACATATAATAAAAATAGCATATAAGAAGCATGTAAAACAAAATAATGAACCATAAGAATATGTATGTATGTATATATATATATATATATATATATATATATATATATATATATATATATATATATCATGTGGTGCACCGAGTCACTCAAAAAATAAGTGTATATGTCCAAATAGAGTCTGTGTTCTCCATACATCCGAGACACATGTCTCTCAAAAAATCATCAGCAAGAAATAAAACCTAGGCGTCTACTGCGGTGGGTTATGCTCCCTATAGCACACCACCGCTCGTGCCACCCACCTCAATAGGCGGTGCACCCTGGGTACCACCCCTACTATGTGGATCTAGAACACTATGGGGACCTCCTCGACCCCCGTGTAATCAAGAATGCCTGCAGTCAGGCCCTCAAGATTTCGGGCCACTGTCTCCACCGGATCATCAGCCGGGGGAGCCAAGGCTAGTGCTACAATGCCCTATGCATCCCTTTGTGCCTCTGGAGCCAGTCCAATAGGTCTCACTAGTCCCACATCTACAATACCATAGTGTTCGTCATTAGGACATATACATGGAAAAATCTAAAAAAAATCATAAAAAATAAAATGAAAAAATAATGTGATCAAGTGTCTTACCACCATCATCCCACTACTCTCCAGCGGGCAGTTGCATGTTAGGATCTCCACAGAAGTCCATGCCAGCATATGGCCAATCCTCAATGAAGATCGTCTGGCGCTCCAGCCACTCTCGAAACAGTGTCCCCCATGACACTGGTCGTCCACCACCTCCTCGTGGCATGACGTGTGCCCACTGTGTGGCCCTAGTCTCATGTGGTCTGGGAAAATCCAAATCCATGTCCTGTAGCTGTAATGCCGGCACCCACTCCAGCATGAGTGAGACTAAGGTCGACCCATAGCCAAACGGCTTTGTCTCTCCTCGACGATAGTTGGTAAGTTGCCTCTTCATATTGGTTGTCACTGTTTCTGCCCAGTTGAACATGGTTGGATTAAGACATTCGAGATCCAACTGGAGATGGGTCTTTGATGCCTTGTGTTGGGCTTGGGAGCCTGCTGCCCATGTCACCATGAATAACATAGCGCAAAGAACCAAATCCTCCACTGTTGGGATTGCCACCTTCCCATTCCTCGTTTTGCGTGCCTGTGGGCACACTTGAGCCATTAGCATCTCTAGGGAATCACCCCCAAGTCGCTACTATTGTAGAATGGGCCTCTCATCATGACGGGACAACCCGGTCAGAAAATGTATGTCTGTGGCATCGAACTTGATGTCCCGGCCTCGGATAATGAATTTCCCATCGGTCGGATTCCAGGCTTGAATCCGTAGCTCCAGTAAATCGGGCTGAGACTGAAGGTGCAGAGTAAGGAAGAATTTTAGCAATCTGCATGCCCATAATGCATTTCGGCACCCAACATCAGCAAAGGTTTCCACATCATTATCGTCATGCATTCGCTCTTGCCAAACAAATGCCATTATGGCCTGCATGACGAGAGAAAATGAATTAGCACTTCATTTGAAAATTTTAATTCATAATTTGCACAAAACATAATTTTACGTCGCCATCGTGTCTATTTTTAAAATAGATGCTATGACGCGAGGTTGCCAGTTCTATTTTTTCACGGTCATTGCGGAAGTACATCACTTCCTGCGATGATCGGAGAACGTTATGTGTAAATACTTTCGGTCATCGCAAACCCGAGCGGTATACCCGTGATGACCGAGTGGCAGAGCCCAACTCAAAAAATCCACCTAAACTAACACATCTAACGTCAAAATGCATAAAAAAGACATTGAATTGAAGTGCAGGATGAAGTCTATCTACCTTGAAGAAGTTTCAGGATGAATGATGGACGAACAGGGCCGAAATCAGCTCGCCAAATTTGGTGCTCCAAGTTGCTCCAACGTGAAATGAACAGTATCACTGGTAAAAATGAATGAATTACCCCCTTTTATAGTAATTTTTGAAAATTAAAAAGTTATATTTTATAAATGTGGGTTTTTTCTCGTTTTTTATCACATAGTTTGTTAAAATATGGTTTTTTAACTATGTTTTTACGTATATTGTTCATTTTATATCGAATGAGTTTATGTTTGATGTGCTTTGTGCAGAGCTATAGGTAGTGGAGTTATGACAGCTTCGTGTACACTTGATCCATAAAGTCGTCTTTAATGCTCTTTTCCGACTTGAAAAATGAAAAGATAGCCGAGTTGTTCCTCTTGACTCGTTAAAAGAAATAAGAGGTGGTCGCCTTTAAGCTCTTTTTCGACCGTGTAAACACGAAAAGATTGTCGGGCCTTTGTTGTTTCAAGCTCGTTATTGGTTATGAAACGACGTGATTCCGACCGCTTTTCTACTTTTTTGGGTCGAAGTCACTAATCACGAAAAGTATTCCTTGTTCGTAATGGTTAGGCAGTTCTTTCGAGTATCATTTTATACTTTTTCAGGCTCAAGAGACACAAATCTATGAAAAAGGACCCCCCTGGAGTTTTCTTTTCCATGTCTTTTTCAAACTCTCTAAACATGAAAAACTCGTTAAACCTTGACGGCATTGGACTCGTCACCATGACGAGACTCGAGCTTCTCCTTCCTAGGGCTCGTTAAATTATTACTAGGTTGGATTCAACAGCAGGTTTATCATTGATTGTCTATGGCAGCTAGTCACTCTTGAACATCGACACTTTTGCTTCTTGTCGGGTTGGGACATCCATACATCGTCATTTGGCCTTCCACGGGTTTGGGTTGTCATTTAGCCTCATTCCATCTGATTCACGCCGTTTCCATCGTGCCTCTGATCCCTTGGTATCTGAATGCTGCCACCCTCTGGAGTCGTGTCGCCGACATGTTCAAGAGTATAATCCTTCTACAGTTTACACCCTCACCTTCTCCTCTGATACTCTGTTTCGCCATCTACCACTTGTTCCTTATCTCGTGTCATTGATGGGGGAAACATTATGGACCTCCTGCGACAGGTCGTCTCTTGTCGACATCAGCTCATTATCCAGGAGAATGATCTAGAGATCCCCTTTGGTACCTTAGAGATTGCATGCCTCAATGGAAAGTTCTTCGCACCTGATGGTCGACCTTCATCATTGGTCGTCAATTGGGTGATTCCACGAGTGTTCGACTTCAACTCCTTCTTCACACTTCATGGATTGTGCTAGCTAGTACCTTGAGAACCATTGGCATTATTGGTGATTTCTCTCGCGCTTGTTAATGGTTTTCATCATTGACCGGTAATCAAGCAACTTTCTATCATGCTTGACCTCAGCACATCTATTCGCATGATAGAATTTGTACTATGGTCGATTGGGTTCAAGACCCCGAACTCAGCTTACACATGTTCGGGCTGCATGGATTGGTTCGTGATTACATGACTCATTGATGGATGGCTACGACCATACCTTTATTATCATGGTCTCATTAGCTAGATGGCTGCGTCCATACCATAGACCTATTTCGTACGTCTTTTGGATGGCTGCACCCATGCCTAGACTACATGTATTTCATCATCAGAGATATCCATTGTACTTGCGTGCAGGTTCTTCCAGATGGTGTTCCAGCTCAGTCAGTTTCGTAAAGCATTTCACCCCTCCCACTCCCTCGGGTTTCATACTTTAGGGGGCATCTGTTACACAGTAATTTGTCGTTGTCTTCACTCCCAGTCCTTCTACTGTGTCATGTGTCCAAGTCAAACATGCTCATATTGAACAAATGCTCTCTTGTGCTGCCAACAAACCCATTTTTCCTAAGTTATCTGCCTCATCGCGTCTGTGGACTAAATATACGTGTTGAAAGGCGCTCGTGAACAGTCCAGATGCGCTGCTAGCACAGAAGTACATCTGATTCCCACGATGGTCCAATTTCATGTCCCAGCGCGAGGTTACTTATAATATTTAGCGATGATCTGACTAGCTACGCTACTCACTAGTGATGTCAGCGCTATAGATCAGTTATGCCTCCGCGATGATCCAGATTGGGTGAATTTGTTCCAACAGTCGGCATTCCAGATGACTCCTGACCTGGTGGTTGGCATAGTTTGTATCGCCCTCCTTTCTTTGGCCTGGAAGTTCCATCAATTATGCTACCTTCCTTTGGGATAAGCTCACTCTTCCACCTCTCATGGAGACTCCTTCTCCTATTTAAACTCTTACCATTGCTATGCATTGCGAGTTTTTGGATAGTTGACTAGTTGAGTAGTGCTATTAGTATTTGTGAGTTTGCTAGATAGCTGGTGTGAGTCTGACAAGTGTGGGATTGCTGATAGCTTGTGGAAGGTTGTGAAGTGCCCTTAAATTTGTGTAGAATTTATGAGTGAGAGAGACTTATATGTTGGGAGATCCATCTTCAAAGAGTGAATGCTTGAGGAACATGCTGGCTGGATCCCTCTGAGAAGGCTTGCAATGTCAAGACTTTGGTTGTAAGCTTGCTCTTATTTCATTATTAATACAATCAATGATGTTTTCCTATGTCTTCTATGTAATTTACTTGATAGCTCATGACTTCTTGACTTTGTGGGTAAATAATTCATTATTGTTTTTCGGTTACGTGCTTTGTTGTATTTCCTTTGCATTGTATTAGGTTGATCACTCATTAGGAAGCGAAAGCTGGAGCAGTGCAACAGAACTCCATCGACCACCGGTTGAGGTAGGCCTCCAACTATGACTGTTTAAGGAAAGATATTGTTGATCTGTCCTTGTTTGTGACCAGACCCACTCTAGGGATGATCTGATAATCACCCTACGAGTGACCTCAGTTTGAAGATTTATTAAACAAAAGGTATTATAGACTCATGTGCTGGTGTGTGTGTGTTCTGTGTTATTGAAACAATGGATTGATCAGATTGCCAATACACAGAAAATAAGTGGAAGACAGCAGAGAAACATAGTAAGAAACACAGAGACATGAGAATTTTTAATAAGGAGTTCACCCTATTCTCGAGGGCTGCATCTCCAGTCCAGCTCTCAGTGGTGGCCTTGTTTTATTGTGTCTTTAAGCAGAGAATTACAAATACAGGGACTTAATGCGAGTTCTCCTGAGGCAGGTTTTCTTGGCAGGGTGGTTCATGGATTCCCCAAGCCACTCGGAGTAGACAGACTCTTGTTCTTCCTACCAGCTCTGTGACCCTTGGTCTACAGTCGAAAGAGCTAACTGTGATGCTCGATCCAGACAAATTCCCCTACGAGAAGGCTTGAATCTTCAAGCTCTCTAGTTCTCGATGTTGCCTGTGGCTAGCTCGGCCCTCTATCTCCTCTGCTTGGATTTACTACTCTCTGTGTTCACTGTCTCCCTTAGTTGCTTGGACTCCTCTCAATTCGGGTTTCCAATTAACTCTTCTCCTCTTTGTCTCTCTCCCTTGTGCTCGACTGTCTATGTTCATGGATTTAGTCATTGATCCCTATGCCTGTTTGGTTCCTCTCCTGCCTGTGGCAGTTCGCCTTCTACACCTACGCTTGGAATTCCTTGTTCGGCATCAACACGAATGCTCAGGCAGTCGCCACGTGTCTCCATCTACCTATTGCCAGCACGCTTCATCGGTTCATTTCTTCTGCTACGTCGTGTATGCATTCTTTCTCCACCGTGGTGGTCAAACGGACTCCAAATCTCTTTAGAACTTGGCTCAATCCCCTGTTGATTCCGCTTCCTCCGTCAAGCACAATCTCAGCCATTCGATCTGGGCTCCTCTAGATCCAATGTCATATGCACGTCGAGCGCGATTGACTTGCTTGACCGATAGCATGCGATCAACAATAGTTTTTCTCTCACCTCCACTGCCACGCGTCGATCCCTGAGTGGGATCGCTCCGCTCTCCTCCAAAACCTCTTACCATTCAAGGGTGCCCCGATCAATACCGTCGGTTTTCCAGAGCACCGGTCCCGCCTTTTTCCTTTAGCGCTTTTTTTGTTTCTCCGCCCACGGTTCTCCATCTCCCAACGTGACCGAGTGCTTAAGGCTCTTCCACTTTGGCCTTGTTTTCCCAGCGATGCGTGATTAGCACTAAGCGCATCAAAATCGACTCCTTTTCCCGATCCGGGGCCCCCAGGGGCTACTTTGACCTCCTGCGCAGTCTCCATGGGCCTCGGTCAGCGTGCTTTGACCGAAGTCCTCGTCGTTCTACGTTGGCAGCCATTGCCACTGTTTCAAGGCATTTTTGATCGCTGTTTTGGAATTTTGAAGGATTTGTTCAACTCGATACAGTCAAGGTTCTCGATAGTCTTTTATGGATCTAATTCGGATCACGACCTTCTCACTGAAAAAGCTTTTGGACCACCAAAAGTTGATTTTCTTCAAGCATCGACTAAGTGAGGAAACTGGTGTCTCACTTGTCCAATCTCAATCGACTTCGCATTGCTCGACTTCGAACCTTTAAGCCCAATCATGAGGTATTCCACTTGTCCACTGCGCGTCGTCCTTACCTTCCTATCCAACACTGTATCTTCCTGCAACTCATTAATATATTCAGGTAGTAGGTCGTCAATAGAAGGTAATTAACTCTGCTCTTCAGGGTCCTCAATCATGGAAGGCTCAAACAACCTCAAACAGTCTACATTTACGACTGAGTAGATGTGCATGTAAGCTGGTAGATCAAGGTGAAAAGCATTTTCACCGATCTTCTCAAGTATCCTGAAGGGTCCATACCTGATAGGTTTTAGCTTTTTACCTTCACCTTGCATCCTGTCCTTGTTGATATACAACCAGACTTGGTCTCCAACTTGAAAACTATGCTCCATCCGATGCTTGTCATGCCTAGCCTTGTACTTGGCATTGCTCTTTTCCAATTATTCCTGTACTGCCTGGTGGATCTCCTAGATCTATTCAATGAAACTAGTTGCCTTGTCCACATCACTGTGTCCATCAACCATGGTATCTTTACCAAAGACAAAATCCAAAGGAGACCTTGGTATGAAACCAAAACAGGTCTCAAAAGGAGATCTCTGTGTAGAAGAGTGTTTGGCTCTATTGTAAGCATGTTGCACATAACACAAGTGTTCATCCCAAAGCTTAGGGTGTTTGCTGCAATATCCTCTCAGTAACTGGATCATTGCCCTGTTAACTACTTTTGTCTGTCCATCTGTTTGTTGATGAAAATCTATGCTTTTCTTTAACTTGGTGTCCATTAGTTCCCACAGACTTGACCAAAGCTTCCCCACAAATAAGGTATCTCAATCAGATACAATAGAAGTGGGTAATCCGAAATGAACCCATACATGTTCAAAGAATAATTTTGCAGTTTATTCAGCTATAATCTGTTTACTATAGGGTATCAAAATACACATTTTGCTAAATCTATCCACAACAACATATAGATAATCATGACCTTTCCTAGATTTGGGCAGTCCTCCAACAAAATCCATGGAAATGCTTTCCATGGGTGAGAAGGAACTTGTAATGGAGTGTATAAGCCTAGTTTCCTGTTGTTGGGCTTGCTTTTTGCACACATAGCACACCCCTTTACATATCTAGAAACTGTTTCATTCATTTTCGGCCAATAGCAGAACCTTTGCAGCTGCGCAACTGTTTTACTTACCCCAAAGTGACCTGATATCAGAGAAGTGTGGGCTTCCCTAATTATCTTTACTCTTTCAGTTTGTGGAATGCAGAGTTTCCAACAATGATATAAGAGTCGGTCCTCCACATGATATTCCAATTCTTCTACTCTTTTGCCTTGACCCAAAGTTGCATATACATCTTGAAAGTCCATATCTTGAGCATACTGTTCTATGTAGCTTTCATGCAACATAGAATTATACTTCAGTATGGTATATGCATTTATAATGGGTCTCGATAACATATTTGTAACCTTGTTATGTATGCCCTTTTTATATCTGATGACTAAATGAAATTGTTGTAGAAAACCCATCCATTTGTAATGTCTTGATTGTTGCAACTTAGTTTGGGAGTGTAGATATTGAAGTGGCTGATGATCAGTGTGTATTACTATTTCTTTTCCCATTAAGTAATGTTTCCACTTTTTCACACTCTGAACTAATGCATACAATTCTTTATCATAGGTAGGATAGTTAACTACTGCATGATTAAAAGTCTCAGAATGATAACATATGGGTTTACAGTGATGTGTCAACACTGCTCCCATAGCATAGTCACTGGCATCAGTTTGGATCTCAAATGGTCTTTGTAGATCTAGCAGTGCTATTACAGGTGTTGTACTAATATTTTCTTTCAAGGTGTCGAAGGCTTTCTACTGTTTGCCTCCCCACTAGAACACCTTGTTCAATCCTGTCAAAGCATGTAAGGGAGCTGCAATTGAGGAAAATTTTGAAATGAACTTCCTCCAATATTGTGCTGCTCCTAATAAGCTTCTCACTTCTGTAGCAAACTGGGGTTTAGACCAGTTTACAATGACTGCTACTTTAGAGGGATCTATTTTCAATTTACCTCCCCCTACTATGTGACCCAAATAATTTAGAGAGGTTTTGCCAAATTCACATTTGGAGAGTTTAAAATAAAGTTTTTCTCTTCTCAAAACATATAATGTCTGCTTAACATGCTTTAAATGTTCTTCCCACATTTTAATAAAAATCAGAATGTCATCCAGATACACAATAACAAAATCATCAATAAAAGGTCTGAGTACATCATTCATTAATCTCATGAAAGTAGCAGGAGCATTAGTTAGGCCAAAAGGCATAACTAGCCATTCATATAATCCCTGCTTTGTTTTGAAAGTAGTCTTCCATGCATCTTGCTCTGCAACTCTAACCTGATGGTATCCACTGTGTAAATCCAGCTTGGTGAAATAAACAACTTCCTTTAATTGATATAAAAGATCATCTATGCAAGGAAGGGGATAACAAATTTTGATTGTTATCTTATTTAGTGTGCGGTAGTCAATGCACATTCTCCAGGAGCCATCTTTCTTTCTCACCAAGACGATGGGTGACCCACATGGTGATGTGCTAGGCCCGATGAACCCTTTCTCGAGCAACTCCTACACCTACTTCTTGATTTCAGCATTCTCTAAAGTAGAAAACCTTTTATACCTGTGGTTGCAATGATTGTTTCATCTCCCGAGTCTGACCCCAAATATTTTTGAATAGCTGCAACAACCTTTTTCTTCTTGCCCTAGGACTTCTTAGGTCTCAGCTCTGGATGTAGAATCCAACAGTGCTCATCATCATGCCCCTCCTTTTAACAGTGAGTGCATGAAGCTTTGCCTTTTTGTGCAGTGTTAGCCTTCCTTGCTTTCCACTTCTGCTTCATTTTCTCCTTGCTCTTGCTTACAGTGGGTTGCTATGGTCCCCCAACTTCTGGATTTCCATTCTTTCCTCTGGCTTCTAGATGAGTAGCTTGTACAAATACCTCATCTATACTAGTGGGATTAAACATGAGGATGGTATGCCTCATGTAGCTATGTAGACCACCAATGTACTTCAAAAGAGTCTCTGGTGAGTCTAACAAGATACCCAACATCAATGCTTTCTTTTTGAACTCTTGAGTATACCCTTGTACACTTTTCCCTTTCAACTGCCGAAGAATTTGCCAACTCATCATGGCTTGTTGCATGTAGGCCAATGGATATAACTGCTTTTTGATTGCGGCAACAAATTCTCTCCAGATAGAGATGGTATTACCATGCTTCTTTATATCAGTTGGGTTTTGCCTTCCCACCAAACCAAGGCAGTGCCTCCTAGGCATAGGCTTGCCAGCTGAATCTTACTCTTGTCTAAGTCTATGTTTTTTACCCTGCAATACAAATCAATTTGTCTTATCCAATTGTCCAACTTTTCAACATTTAGCTCTCCATCATATATAGGAAAATCAAATTTAACATCTAACTTAATCAAAGATGCTTTCTTATTATGCACAGGTCTATTAGGAGGTGTGAGAAATCTTTCCTCTTTCCCCTTTCCTTTGGAGTGGTCATGGAAATGAGACTCATCTTTTTCTTTATCTTGTTTAGAGCCTGATGAATCTTCATCCCTATGCGTTCTAAAGTCCCTATACATTTCTTCTACCATAGACTTTATAGCTAGGAAACTTTCTATGAATTGAGGGTCAGGGCCTATAGAACCTTCTTTTGACATTTTCTTCCGAGAATAGACTCTCCCAATTTCAGGATTAGTTTCCACCAACTCTCCTTCTCCTAATTTGAGCTTTGATCTAGTGAGCATTCATAGCTAAACCAACACAAGCTTATCTAACCTTACAGCCTAGAGCTCTGATACCACTTGATCTAATAATCACCCTACGAGTGATCTCAGTTTGAATATTTATTAAACAAAAGGTATTACAGACTCATGTGCTGGTGTGTGTGTGTTTTGTGTTCTTAAAACAACGGATTGATCAGATTGCCAATACACAAAAAATAAGTGGAAAGACAGTAGCAAAACAAAGTAAGCAACATAGAGACACAAGAATTTTTAATAAGGAGTTCACCCTATTCTCGAGGGCTACATCTCCAGACTAGCTCTCAGTGGTGGCCTTGTTTTATTGTGTCTTTAAGCAGAGAATTACAAATGCAGGGACTCAATGTGAGTTCTCCTGAAGCAGGTTTTCTTGGAAGGGTGGTTCTTGGATTCCCTAAGCCACTCAGAGTACACAGACTCTTATTCTTCCTACCAGCTCTGTGACCCTTGGTCTATAGTGGAAAGAGCCAACTGTGATGCTCGATTCGGACAGATTCCCCTACGGGAAGGCTTGAATCTTCAATCTCTTTGGTGCTCGATGCTACCTGTGGCAAGCTCGGCCCTCTGTCTCCTCTGCTTGGCTTTACTGCTCTCTGTGTTCACTATCTCCCTTAGTTGCTTGTACTCCTCTCAATTCGGGTTTCTAGTTAACTCTTCTCTTCTCTTTGTCTCTCTCCTTTGTGATCGACTGTCTCTGTTCATGGCTTTAGTCATTTGATCCCTATGCATGTTTGGTTCCTCTCCCACCTACGGTGATTCGCCTTCTACAGTTGTGCTTGGAATTCCTTGTTTGGCGTCAGCACGAATGATCAGGAAATGGCCACGTGTCTCCATCTAACTGGTGCCAGCATGCTCCATTGGTTCGTTTCTTCCGCTATGTCGTGTATGCATTCTTTCTCCACTGTGGCAGTCAAATGGACTCCAAATCTCTTTAGAACTCGGCTCAATCCCCTATCGATTCCACTTCCTCCGTTGGGCACAATCTCAGCCGTCCGATCTGGGCTCCTCCAGATCCAATGTCATACGCATGTCGAGCGCGGTTGACTTGCTCGACCGATAGCGCGTGATCAACAATGGTTTTTCTCTCACCTCCACTGCCATGCATCAATCGCTGAGTGGGATCGCTCTGCTCTCCTCCAAAACATCTTACCATTCAAGGGTGCCCCGATAAATACCATTGGTTCTAGAGCTTGGGTCCTGCTTTTGTCCTTTAGCGCTTTTTTTGTTTCTCCACCCACGGTTCTCCAGCTCCCAATGTGACTGAGTGCTTAAGGCTCTTCCACTTTGGCCCTGTTTGCCCAGCGATGCACGACTAGCACTAAGCACATCAAAATTGCCTCCTTTTCCCGATCCGGGACCCCCAGGGGCTGCTTTGACCTCCTGGGCAGTCTCCATGGGCCTCGGTCAGCACTTTGACCGAGGTCCTCGTCGTTCTACATTGGCAGCCATTCCCATTGGTTCAAGGTGTTTTTGATCACTGTTTTGGAATTTTCAAGGATTGTTCAACTCGATATAGTCAAGGTTTTCGACAGTATTTTGTGGATCCAATTCAGATCAAGGGCTAGAGGGGTTGCCTCTGTCCGTAGAGTGAACACTTTCTTGCATCACACAAATTTAGTACCACACCTCTGATGGCAAACCCCGTTATCCCAACTGTGCTACATCTGATCACTATAGTGACACCCAACACAAGTGGAACCTAATACATACCAATTTCCACCCCTTTTGTGTCAACTCCAAGACCTTTGGCAAGTGCTACATATAGTTCTCCTTATAGCGCTCCTTATAGCGTGGTTAGCATGGGTCCCTTCAACAACCCTTTTGATTGGAATCCATTGTTTAGTTCCAACTCCCAAGTTCAAATGCCTAGGGTCACTGTTCCCAATATCCATATACCAATTGGGAACATTATTGTCCCCCCTCCATTTACAAGACAAAAAGGAAATTCATTCATTGACATGAATCCTCCATATGTTAGTCAAGGGCCTAGTGCTAATTACATAGCTAGCGGGATCCCTCAACAAGGTCTCGCTCAATCCATATGGGCACCCCACTGTAAACCTCAAATGAGTCAAGGGGGAACTCCTTATCCTAAGGGCACTTATATCCCCAAGCCTAACAACCCCTATGGACAACCATAATATACGACTATTCACCAAGGAAATTATTATGCCACGCATCCTATGTATAATGTCGGGAACAATATGATGGGTGGACTACAAGGACCCTCAATTCATCTGTCATCACTATTAGCACTCCAGGAAACTCTCCTAGGTTGCAGCTCAGAGATGCCTAGTAACATATAATCTTCAGTATTGTTCTCGAAACTATTGGAATGGATGATGGTCTAGATCAAGTCAGATAGCCATTTTAGCTCTATTCTCACTCAAGACATGCATGAACACCCCTAACAACACAAGGCTTTAGACCACTAATGCTCAATAGTTTGTAGATTTAATTGATAGATGGAGAATACTGACTATACCAACAGATTGCATACATGAACATATATGAATGGCTAGCTACAAGCAGCAAATGAACTTACCGACTATACTGGCATATGCATATATAATAAAACATATAAATGGCTAGCTACAGGCAACAAAGAAGCTCGCAAATCTAATATATCAAAGCAGAGATAAGATGACAATTATCTAACCTTAAACACAAAGAAAACCTGAATAAATTGTTTAAGTGCAAGCATAAAACAGAAGGGAAATGGACACTAAACATATAGCAGCAAAAGAAGCTTGTATTACTAAAGAATGCAGATGAGAAGCTTGAAGGAACAGAGGAGGAATAATCCCCAAAAGTTGAACCCTTGTTACATCTAGTTTACTACCTTTTATAGGCCCTTTACAATGATCCTGAGCTCTCTAGAAGGCTCAGAGTCTTAACCTTGTCTAATTTGTCCCTTAACTATTTGATTCCCTCAATAGGCAGGCATGGCTCAGAGTTTTTTTATTTTTTTACAGAGGAATAACTGCATTCAGATATTTTGGGTGCGCTGGCAGGGAGCTCTCTCTTGACAAAGATGCCCACAATCTCTTCTGTTGCTTTTGGTTGTGTCGTGCTGTGCTGCCCCATGATGTATCCGATTTGGGCTGTGTTGTGCTATAGATGCCTCTCGGCCTCGATTTCTCTTCAAAATGTTTAATAATGAGTGTTTTCTGTTTTACACAGAAACCACTGTAATGTTTTAAAGTCTTGCCAATGTTTGTTCCTTTTGGACTTTAAAAGTCCTAAAAAATGATTCATTTACCCATCGAGCTCGAACTTCATCGCCATCAGCACTGCCAAGGTTCATGTGTATTTCGTTAAATAACAAAATATATGGAGGATGCATTACAAAATTCTTGGGCGTGACTTGAAATATTATGGAATATCGTTCACATTGCATCGAGTCCAGCCTTATCACATCACACATAGCAATATGTAAAGGTCTCGCCCCTTTGGTCAGCACTAATGCGATAATGCGATGCGATCTGATCGCAATCACATCGCTATATGTAAAGGCCTTGTCTCTTGGTTTCTACCGATAGCGATCTGACAATGCGATGTGGGCTGTCAATCTATGTGTGCAATCGATGGTCCACGTTAAATCACGGATCGTGATCACTCCTTCCACACAACCTGCGCTGATATTGCCGATTTGCCTCTGCCAATTGTGACCCACCAATCCGATCATCAGCGAGCACTGATCGGCGATGTCCAGTGCCAATTTCCACTGCCCGAAGTCCTTTTTGATTACTGATATGTGATTTTCCCCTTAGATCTAGGCCGTTGATCGGCCAGATCTAATGACTGGTGTACATTCTTGAGTTTTAACCCTACGATAATGTATTTTTCCCTTCCAAGGGCTCTCAACTTGTGATGGTTTTGCTCCTTGGATGATCTTAGTGAAGATTTTGAATATTGTAAGAGCAAAATTGGATCCATTGCATGATTTTAAGCAAACTTTGAAGACTTTGGGAGTTTTTTGGATCCATCCTTGGGCCAAACACCGACAAAGCTAACAATCACCCTGATCCGAATCGAGGGCATCAAATACATTGCCTTTCTTGGCAACACTTGAAATCCCTAATTTGTACAAACTCACCAATGAGTCCATCTATCACAACTTACTTTGGCCTCCAATCCCTCAAAAAATTCCCACAGACATCCCGAAGTTCGAAGGGAAACCAGGGGAGGATCTGGGTACACACATCACCACCTATCATTTATGGTGTGTTTCTAACTCCATGGTGGATGATAGTATCCAGCATCGGATCTTACCCACACGCTTACTCGTAATGCAGCCAAGTGGTACATTGAATTACCACGTGCTTCATTCAATACCTTCAGCGCATTAGCAATGGAATTTTTAAAGCACTTTTAGCTACCCATCTGCTATGAAACTAGGATGGAACTCCTTACTTCTTTATGCTACGACACCTCCACCCACATGTCCAATCACATCCATGAATGGAGGCATAGGCAGAGGCTAGTCAAAGCTCCCCTCTTAGATAATCTTTTAGCGAATTGGTTCTGCAAATCTCTTCTCCGTCAAATCGCTAAGGATGTTGCCTTAGGTGGTGCATTCATAGAAGAGAAATCCATTCATCATGCCAAACAATTATATTTGATTTATTCACAGTTTGGCACATTATACGATGTCATTCCCAATGGCCCTAGAAACTACAATGCTCCCGCTACTCAGAAACCCAGTGCATATGCTGATGGTATTATCGACACTACCTACGGGGCTATTGTAAAACAACTTAGTAGTCACATTACCTAGTTGTGAGTTGACCCCGCTACCCAATTGACTATGCTTCCTACCACCGCGATAAAGTCTATGCATTCTCCACAAAATCATGGTAGTAAGAATAAGAAGAACAAGAAAAAAACCACTCCTTCTAAAAAGAAGTCAGTAAAGCAGTGCAACCCAAAGAAGAAAGTTGTTGTGCCTCCTGACAGTGGAAAGGACAAAGTTGTCAAGTTCCCTTACAAGATCTATGCAGAAGACCATATGACACATCATTGTCCATGACTCCACAAATGCAGAGATATCCATGCTCAAAAGGACACTGGCTAGACTCCCGTGGTCCTAAAAAACCATTTCCCTCATCAACAACAACAACAACAACATCTTATTGCAAACCAACCTCAACCCCCACAGGTGGGCAATGACAATTCACATCATCTTTTAGTTGGTGAAGGACCATCTACTATTTACACCTTTGGAAAGGTCGATCTTCAAACCAGAGACAAAACTTATGGAGCTTCAGTTGGTAATGCTGATGAATCCTCCTTGAGTCAAAACTCATCGCCGCCTAATGATCTTCATATCGAAGGGCCGATTGTTGATCTTTTGATTCGCCCCACAAAGGAAAGCTCTACTTTCAGAAATCCCCACAGGATTCATTGCTTGCAATTTTTGACATGGACAAATGTAAACCTCCCCTTTCAAACTAGCTTGCATTTCAGGTGCAAATATTTTCGAAAGGGCGAGGGGTACATTCAACTTTCATTGACGAAGGCGCTTCAACCTATGTCATGTCAGCTTCATGTTGGCTCGCCTTGGGTTCCCCAGCCCTCTCACTGTCATCAAATTCCCTTAAAGCTTTTTATGACCACACTTTCATCCCAAAACTTTACCTTGCCATCTACCCCATCAGTTTGGGTGGGAAAACGATTGTAGTGGACATTAAAGTCATGGATAGAAAACTTGACTATAATATTATTTTTGGTCGCAGTTGGACTTATGCCATGACTACCATCATTTCTATTGTCTTTCATATCATCCTATCTCCATTGGATGAAAGGATAGTCACAGTGGACCAACTATCCTTTTGCACCCCAGATTACTCCCCATTACCTAGGGGCTTTGTACCTTTATTGGGTGGTATACCTACTCTTACATCAGTATCGGTAACAGTCTATTGAAGGGTTCTTCCATGATGGGTTTTCTTCCTCTCCCATGACCCACGGTTCAATAGACAGTCTCTATTGTCTCATCTATTCCTCATGAACCAACTGATCCAGGGATCCTCCTGGCCCCTTCAGGAATTGACACTTACGGATAAGAAATGCAGTTGTAACCAACCGAATTGGCCTACCACGCCTTTCAAACTAGGTCTGAATCTCTGGTCACTTTGGTCACGACCAATGGTACAACCTCCTCTCCCATAACAACTCCCTCTAACAATCTCCTCAATTAAGTCCTACCTTCAGACAAAGCTATTCGAGAGATCATGTGTTTACAGGAGTGCCCTTGGGAGGATTCTCAGCATCATATTTTGATGTATTATTCGGATGTGACCCCTATACAAATCCTATCCTTTGGACCACCTGAGATCATTCTCTCTAGTTATAAAACCATCCAAACTTTGGATTGGGAAGGGAACATGGGTAATATTTCAAAGATAATTCTCATTGATATCTTAGTCAAGACAAGTATTGTGGAAAATATTCAGATTGGAGCCGACTAGAATGCTGAGGCAATTGTGAGCTTCACCTACCCTTTTAAGGATTTCCATGATGGTTTCCCTTGGTCTTGTGAGGAAATGCATGGCATAGACCCTTCTATTGTCAAGCATGAGATCAAGAAGTATCAAGCATTCTTTTTATGGTATTTTTCTTGCTCGTTAATCCAAAAAAACATCGAGTCTCCTTCTTCGGGCTCATTAAAATACCACGAAGAAGGTCGAGCATTATTTTTATAGTATTTTTCTTGCTCATTAATCCAAAAATCCTCGAGTCTACTTTGGGCTCATTCAACTACTACAAAGAAGATGTGAGGAGTTTCTTTTTTGGGACCTTTTATTTCTATTGAACTGAAAAATCCCCGAGTTCCTTCTTTAGGCTCATTAAAATATTATGAAGAAGATCTCAACAACTCTTTTTCTCTCTTTTTCTAGCTCATTAAAATGAAAAAGATAGTATGAGCATTCTTTTTAGGGACTTGTCTTGTTCATAAAATTAAAAAAACTCTGAGTTTCTTCTTCAGACTCATTAAAAACTTATGAAGAATCTCGGAGCATTCTTTTTAGGAACTTTTTATCACTCGTAAAATTGAAAAAACCCCGAGTTTTTGTCATTGGACCCATTAAACTCCTAGGACAATAGTATGAGAGATCTTTTTCTGGAATTCTTACTTGAACTTAAATTGAAAAATCCCCGACTTTTTCCCTTCTTCTGCTCATTAAATATATGAAGAAGGAATGAGCAGTTCTTTTATCTCTTTTTCCTCGCTCATTAAAATGAAAAATATACCTCAAGTTTTCTTCATTTGACTCATTAAAATTTGATGAAGATCTATTGAGATTTGTTGTCGCGTGACTCATTAAAATTTCACGACGAATACCGAGTTTGCTCCATCCCCTCGTACTCGTAACAAAATGAGGCAAATGTCTATTGAGCGTAGGTTTATCTCTTTATCCGGACTCAGTAGACTAACTTACAAAAAAGGAACCTTTTTCGATATACTATTAATCCTTTGTCGCACTTGGTTAAAAACTATGACAAAAGGGACCACCCTCAAGTTGCTCTTTATGATATTTTTAGACTGTCAAAATATGAAAAGACCACCAATTTTACCCGTCTGGACTCATTAAACTAATCAAATGGGGAAATTGGACAACACAATTTCTTTATGTTAGTATTTTGGAAAGATTTTTTTGGCAGCAATCGCTCCCTTGAACATGGCACTCCCTCAGCAAAACCTTCTTTATGACGACCTCTCAAAATGAACCTTACCATCCTATGAGTTTAGCCTATTTACCCTGATGTTCCTACATCTCTGTATCCTAACACTCTTTGGTGTTCATCAGTCTAGTGCTGCATGGTTGAAACCTTTGTGTCATACCTTCTATTGTTCAAGGGAAACACTTTATCTTCTATTTTCTCCATTAAACCATCAAACATTTTCCATCATGCGCTCTGTTGATTTGACCCAATGCTCAAACTATTCTTCAAAAAACAATCATTCTTGTCTCATTTCATGTCAACTGATGTAGGACACATCATTTCCTACCTTTTGACAGGTCTCTTCCTATCGACTTCAACACTCTATCTAGCAAGCAGACTGATAAACACTTCAGTGACTTGGAAATTGTAAACATCAATGGCAGGTTACCTTGTGTTTGGTCAGGGGTTTTCATTATTGGCTCCTAGTTAAACCATTATATGAGTGTTTGAAGACAAAAAACATTATTCACACTCGCTAGATTGTCCGGTGCATCTTGGAAACCAACACCACTATCGATGTCCATCCTCATGTCTGTTAATAGTCTCCATTATTGACTGGTAATCTGACAATTTCATACATGTTCAACCTCAACACCTTTATTCACATGTATCGAAATATGTTGTTAAGGTGAAGCGAAGATCAAGACCTTGACTGGAGGCTTACATCACTCAGCCTTGTTTCCTCTCGCAAGTTACATATATTATTTTTTGGAGACAACTCATCAGAATGATCTTATTCTGACACAAGTTACGGATTGTGCTTATTGGCAAACACGATCGTCATATCTCTTTGTTGAGAAATCGCTCTGACATAGCTAATGAGCATGGGAATGCCTGACTCAGGACATGATTTTAGATGTTTTATATATATGTGTTGTATCAAGTTTCTCATACTCCTAAAGCTCTGATCCTCTCTCTCTTTCTTCGAAGAAAACGAAAGTTATATAAAGTATTTTTGTCATCGTCTTTGCCTCCAATCTCACACTTTAGGGGGCATATATTACATAGGAAAATGGCCTCCTCATTAGCTCAGAGGAGAACGGTAAGATGACTGAAAGATTGACCAATTTCAGAGGCCTATTTTCCAAGCTAACACTGTCTAGGGACTAGCAACATGCTTTATAAATCTTCCTAGCCATGAATTAGGTATGTTAGTCCCTAGGGTAACTCTGTTTATTGCCTCAGGAAGTGCGTTAGTCAACTTAAGTGAGTTTCTAGAGGTCAAAGGAGTATTTTGACCAAGAAATATCCTTATATTCACCCCTATGTTAGCTCATAAAGTAGTGAAACATCTAGATTCGACCTGTTTGGGGGAATTTATATTCCTAATGGAGTCTACAAATAGGGAAAGAGTGATAAAGAATGGAAACATATTTGCCTTTGCCCAAAATAACTCATGAAGGATTTCACAAGGCTTATCCTCTCATGCTATATATTTTAGGCTAAGGCAATTGTGAAAGGGGTCAAATGTATTAAAAGGATTGCCTATTGACTGTCGAATATTGTATAAGTAATTGGCTCTTCAAGAGGTTAAGAAGGGAGAGAAAAAAGAGGAGCTGGAGGAGTAAGGGAATATTGATGAAACTAATGGTTATAATCACTCTTTTCTATCATTAATATAGACCTGGAGTTGTTTTTTCCACTCCATGGCATTGGTGTTGTGATTTATTTACATGTTTATGCAATGCTAATGATTCTAAGTAGCGTAGATGTATGTAGTTAGATATCCCTATGTATTATTATATTGATTGTTGAAGTTATATGCTGTTATATTACGCCTTTTATTATTTATGTCTAGGTATTGATCTTGGATCTATCTAAGGGGTCTTCCACTCCACTACTTTTTTTTCTCCAGCAACAATGCACAAAGACTTGAGGTAACAATCCTTCATCTTACTTTAGTTATCATTTAACTAATACGGATACATGCATGTATCTTTGGGCTAGCTGTAGCTAATATAACTATTTTCCAAGGATCCTATGAAGATCCTTGAGGGTATCATAACCACCAAACACCCATGCGTTAACCCTATAGTAGAACTACTAAGTATTCCCATTTTCCTCTTACAGTCACTCAAACAAATCAGTACCAAGGTAAAAGAGGGCAAGCGAAACTACTTGTCTCATCAACAAAGTAATCGAGATAATTATCATTGATGCATTAGAGGACCTATAACATCCTATCCCTTTAGTTGATTTTGTAGACATGGACAAGTAGGAATTATTAGAGGCCCAACCATAACTCATTAAACCAAAGAAGGACTCAACCAAGAAAAGAAAAGGGAAGGAAGTAACTATCCCTTCAAAGTAAAAAGGGAAAAAAACCTTAGAAGAAGAGGAAAACAATATTGCAAGTACCTTGGTAGGCCTAAGCATGATTCCCAAGCCCAAGGTAAGGAGGCTTTCCCAATGTTTTGTTTATATAAGGAGTAAAAGTACATGAATCAAGTTCAATGTGAAACTTAAACCACCCTCTACTACTCCCATCACAATTAAAGAGACACCTAGTCTTGAAGGGGAGGACCTACAATAGGGAGAAGTGTAAATATTACTAGAGTTAGAGGCAAAACAAGGAAAAAATTTAGTGTTGCACGAGGTAACAAGGAATCTAGTACAACTACAGGAATAAACTATCCCACTACATGAGCATACTATACATCTACATGAACAACCTCCCTACCTACAAGAAACAAGAATGCTAGAAAAAAGTATGCCCCAAGGAAGCCACCTTGTTTCTTTTCTTCACCATTAATGGTTGTAGATTTTTCTTGTAGATTCGAATTGCACATTGTGATATGCTAAAAAAATTGACTTGAATCTACTCTACTCATCACCGGAAACTAAAATTGATTGATAAAATCACAAAGAAGAAAAGGAAGAATTTCAATCACAGATAACACAATAATTTTCTAGGGAAAGCCTCAGCTAAAAACACCTGCTATCTACATATTGCATTTACCAAAAGATCTGATAAGAAAATACATTTTTGTTCAGCCTGAACGATCTCCGCACAAGTACAATCTATCTCAGTACTTCACAAACTAGCTCAAGCCAATAATTAGCCAAATTTGCTACCTTCTAATCTTATACTTCGTTGCATTGTTCCCTCAGGAATTAGCCCATATTTAATTGGGAAATTTCTCACTCATAACTGCGCAATCCATCCATAAGCCTTCCTTTGATTGCATGCATCATCAATTTAATTTAGATGATTTTACAACTAATAGTACATTTTCCCTAAACTCTAATCTCAACTGGGTATTCCTCTGAACTGACATGCATGAGTTATTTACGAGTGAATTATCAGTTATCTGATTGATCACTACATGTTAATTCAATATAATTTAATTCACTTGACCTATCACCAGTTCCTCCATCAGTTAGAACTAGTTTAACTAAATTTAACTCAATTAAACTAAATTAAATAATTATAGCTCAATAAGAACTCAACCCGGGCCCCTAAAATTTAGGGGCCACTCTACATGACTAGATAGACTCCCAACTCGAATTTACTGAGCGAACTAATTCAACTTAACTTAGTTAACTCTTACAAGTTGCTATGAGAATAGAATTACAATTTAATTCCTAATTTAGTTCAAGGACAAATTAAATTAGGATTTTCTTGCCGTTATTTTTAACACTCCCTCTCAAAAGGGATTATCTACTACCATGATCCTACCTCTGTGAAATTTGAATTTGCATCTTGACAATGCCTTTGGTAAAATATCTACATCTTGCTCCTCTATAGGAATCTACTCCAGCAACATGATTCTCCTCTGCACACAATCTCATAGATGGTGATACTGGATATCAATATGCTTGGAATGATCATGAAAAAATGGATTTTAAGAGAGTTTGATACAACTCTAATTGTCACAATAAATCATTGTAGGATTCATCTGCTAACCAAACAACCCAAGAAGGATCTTCCTCATCCAGATAGCCTTACAAGCTACTTGACTAACAATCATGTACTCTTCTTCGGCTGAACTGAGTGCAACTAATATTTGCTTCTTGTTATACCAATAAACTACTGTTGACCCAATATTGAATATTTCCTCTGATGTTCTCTTCCTGTTAGAAGTACTCCCTACCCAATCTACATCTGCGAAGCCTTGAAGCTTCACTCCCTATGTTCATTTGTACCAAAGATCAAACTAAGTGGTGCGTCTGAGGTATCTCAACACATGTTTAGCTTCCTTCCAATACAGTTTGGTTGGCTTAACCATGGCTTTACTAAGATGGTTAACTGCAAAACACATTTTCAATCGTGTGTTCACCAAATACATAAGTGAACCCACAAATTTTGTATAAATAGTAGCCTCCACTACTTCAACTGAAGTAGTATCCTCCTTCCTCCAACTACCTGCTAGAGCAGTCTCCATGGGTTTGTTTCTATTCATGTGGAAATTCAGCAATATCTCATTGGCATACTTTCCCTAAGAGACAACTAATTCCTCATCTCCTTCCCATACCTCCATACAAAGGAAGTAATGCATGAGCCCTAGGTCCTTCATCTTGAACTCTCTTGCAGGTTCTCTTTGAAATATTTAATTAGCTTCTCATCACCTGTCAGAATCAAATGATCGACATATAATACTATAAAAAAAAATCCTTCAACCACAATATGGTAGAGGTTAGCTTATTCTTCACTTATGGTGAAGCCCAATCCGGTGAAATAGTTGTCAATGCTAGTGTAGCAAGCATGGGGTGCTTATTTCAGTCCATACAATGCTCTCTTGAGTCTAAACACATGCGACTCTCTATTGAAGGTCTAAAATTCTTCTGGATGCTCAATATACACCTCTTCCTCAATCATGTCATTGAGGAATGTTGTCTTTACATCCATCTGATGTATCTTCCATCGCATCTGTGCTAACAGTGCTATAATAGATATGTGGTGGCTTATAGGGCCCGACCCAAGTTCAGAGTTAATTTAGCCAAAAAAATCCCGGTAATACTAGCACTTTCGGTAACATTCTGTGGATCGTGGACTGAGGTCTCACCCAAAGTAGCATGGGAGGGTGATAGAATCAGGTTTCTGCACCCTAGAGATGTCTGATGAGTTCAAGTGGTCTCCGGTTCGACCCTGTGCGCACGTTGCTATGCTCACTTTCCTGTACCTCGCATCCTGAGATACTGCCTTCGCACAACCCTACTCTGGGGCCAAATGTTTTTATTACCTAAGTCCTTACTAGTATTCCAATGTTAATTGATTATTTTAGCCTACTTGCACACTTTAAGTTATACTTAACAACATAAATCATTCATACAGTTGTGCGTAGTAAATAAACAATATATTTGCAATTTATATCAAACATGCATTAACCCAAGAACAAATACACAAATTGATAACAAACTTCTCTTTATTAATTCCTTCCTTGGTCACAGACTCGACTCCACCCTGCGCACTCAGCTGCAGTGGTCCGCACACTCAGCTACAGATGACTAGGCCTCTGTGCACTCAACTGCGGAGCCTTCTCCTACTCTACGACCCAAAAACACAGCTTTCCCTTGCCACTCAATCCCTTAGACTTGTTCTATTATTCCATGTCCCTTTAAACTTAGAGCCTCACTCTATTTATACAATCCCATGGTTCGCAGACCATGGGTAGGTCTATCCAACTGACATTACATTACAAAACTAGGGTGGACAACCCTGTGAATCTATCATACATTTCGTGTTCCACACCCACTATTCGTAGAGTCTTTACAACAACCCAGACCATGGGTAGGTCTTTCCAACCGACATTACATTACAAAACTAGGGCAGACAACCCTGTGACTCTATCATACATTTCGCGCTCTGCACCCACAATTCGCAGAGTCTTTACAACAATATTGGGTCAAAGCTTAGGCTTTGAGCCCCAAAACATGCCTTGGGGGGGATTCCATGCCCAATAGGCCCCCAACACAAACATCGTGACTCGCCCCCGAGTCACTCTGTCAGTGCAACGATCTTTGCATGGATTCCCTCTAATTATTTGCGAACCGCGCGAAGGTCAGCAACACACTAAGCTGTTGCTCGTTGGATCTGCTGCATGCACTATTCCGAGACTTCTGTGTCTAGGGTTCTTCTCTGCATCAATGTGTTCATCCCCTATATGTGCGTGAGCTTTCCTTCGATGTTTGTCGTGATGTTGAAGGCCTCGACGATCCAAGGCTAGATGCACACTTTTAGAACTACCTCCTTATGTCGTGCCGCATCCAACTACTCCTTTAGTGCCTCAACTTGTTACATCCTCACAATCCGCTGGGTGAGGAGCACTATCTATGAAATTCCTCAGACACTGTCATGTTTTTGTTGGAGTTCTCACACCTCTGTCTCTAAGCACTAGATGTTGCGGTCCTCTTGCAGAGTTGTAAGGACCTCAAGTGCTTCTTCCAACATGCTGGTGCAATCTCGCACTGCACCTCCGATTTCCTCCAATCCCATTGTGATATCGCTAGTGTGTTGTTCTCTAACTTTCAGGGGATTGGATGGCTACACCTTTAACCATAGCTTGGCGATCTGAAGATTCAGCTCCAGATGAACCTTTGTCATTTCTTCCCTAGCCTTGCGGACTCCTGTTGCTAGCCTATGGATTTGTACTTCCACTAGTAGATCTGCTGGGATGGCTAGCTCCGGGACGCTTCAGCAAGCGTTGTCTACCATCTACGCCAACTGTTGATTTTGCGACACCAATTTTTTGCACTGCAAGCTGAGTTGTTCCATATTTATTTTTTTCTCACTGAGGACTTGGATCGTGCGATTTTCCCTAGCGCGCAGCTCTGCCATTATCCCATCCTACAATAGATATAATGTCTGGCGTGGAAGGGCAGCCAAATTAATGTCGAGACCTTTTGTCATGCTAACTGAAAACCTATCGACCTCATTCAATGTAACTAGATCCCCTTCCGAAAACACTATTGTGTTTTCCATCTGTGCGCGCAACATTTCCTCTGCTACTGAGGATCCTACTGCGAAGTTGGTTGAAAGGGTACCAACCTAAGGGGGCCACAACTATAGCTCCTGCAACTACGCTCTAAGGGCTCCCAACATAGTCTGGTGCTTTGAAGAGCCTCATTGGTGACATCGCGCATCATCTCGCCGATGTCATGTAGATCACCCTCAGTTAGGGTGATCAGGTCAATGGACAATTTCAAGCACTTGACCTTCTTCCTCGATCATGCTCGCTCTGCCAAGTGTTGGCGTTTCAACTGTGTGGACGTGGTATGTGGGTCTGAGCCTCCTTCTTTTGTTTCTGCTTCCTCTACTACCTGCCCTTGCAAAGGCATTGCTTGGCCCTTGCCCGCCTTGGCAGATGCTTCCTGTGTTGTTGCTACTGTTGTGGCCTCTTCCTACTCGGCTTCCTTCTGTGCCACTTCTTGTGCTGCCTGCTCCTTGGCTGTTGTTGTTTCCTTCCGCCTTTTCTTGGCCAGCTATGTGATGAGCAGCTTGGCATCATTTTTCTTCTTCTGCACTGCTGCCCTCTCGAATTCTGCAAGATTTGGGGCACGCCATTCCGAAGGCCATGCCTCCAAGACAGTGAAAATGGTGTCGTTAGTGGCTACAAAGGGTAGCTTTGTCCACTACTTTGTCGAATCCTTTCACGCTGTGATGTATACGTTGTGTATGTCTTCCTTAAATTCTGCAAAACTCTGGAGACTGTTGTACACTATGAGCAACAAGCGCGGCTTCCGGATGATCCACATTTGGATTTTCATCTCCATGAGCACCCATAAAATCTTGATGTCGCGTATCCTATTAGCGCCCTTCATGGTTAAGAGCGAACCATACTTCACGGCCTCCGGTAATTCTCTTTCAATTATGGGGAATTGACTGTCCTCCGGCAATTTCCCTGCTAGGAGCACTATGGATAGCAACAACCACACATAGTGGAAGTCTTACCTTGCTCCTGGGCTTCACAACAATTTTCTAAAAATTTTGTGCAGATCAATTTAGACTAGTTAAATTGGACCCCCTCTGCACACTTCTCGACCTGTGCGACCAGCGGCGCCGGTACCTCATCAGCGCAACACTTGCACATAACTTTGCCCGCGAGGATTTGAGTAGCTACATGGACTACTTTGTCCTTGATTTTGGAGATGTCATAGCCCCTCTTCTTCTTTTCCAACTTGTACTTCGTTTTCATGGCCTCCGTGATGGCCAAATCACTACCCTTTCCTTCTGATCTAGTCACGGGGTCCATTCCTTTATATGGGAGCCGGGAGACGTGACGAATCAGGTCTGCCATGATGGGGATGGGCTCCTCCAGCCATAAATACCCATCATGCACCAGGTAGAGTAGCTTCCTGATGATGAAAATGGTGATTGGGGTGCGGTGGAAATGCGGCACCCATAGTAGGTTCAACAACCTATCCCTTTCCACACCACGCAACCATTTCCACGGCTCTAATGTTGTCACCACCCCCACAGTGTTCTGCTTCATGAGATTTCTGGTATCAGGGTGAGGGGACTTTTCACGGTGAGCGAAGTCCCAATATTCAAATTTCATGGTCGGCACGTGGCCCAGGTGCGTGCCTTCAAACATAATTCCATTTGGGATGAGTGGGGTCTGGAGAAAACTCTTGGTCTCATCCAGGTCTTTGGGCACTCTGGCCTTCCCTTTTCGCAGAGGGACATAGGCAGGCAATTTTGTCACAGAGTGCATAGGTTGAATATCCACCTCCATTCCTTCATCTTATTCCTCTGTGATGATAAGGGCCTGAATTTCTTCTTCTTCCTCATTTATTTCTATCATGACAGCTTTCCCATTCTCTTCCATTGATAGTTTGTTGCATAGTGGGTTCCTCAGGGACACGGGTACAAGAGCCATTGCTTGTTTATCCTTCTTATGTCTTGGCATATGTGGTGATTTGGGGATCTCTGCCACTACCGCAACACCTTCTGGAACATCCTCCACAGTTAGGGCATGCGCGGCCTCTCCAGCAGTTACCTCTTCTATTCCCAAACCATCCTTACTTGTTTTCATTGTAGCTGTGCTACAATCTGTCACTCAAAAATTTAGGGGCTCAATCAACGCTCGACTCACAATGCTCAGGGCTCTGCTCAATTGCTCAATTTGCAAATGACCAAGTGTTGTTTGCTGGGTAGCCCTTTATGTTTTATAGCACTTTTTGAACTCAAATTTGACCATCCCTCCCAATTCTAGTTCATTAATGCTTTCTTGGCAACAGATTTTCCCAAATCTTTCCCATAAATCGCGTGTTAAATGTCTGCTGCCGGCTCCATTTGGCCTCACGTCGAGCATCCCATTGTGAATAGTGACTTTAACGACCACTTTCTAGCTAACCCATGCGGCAGTGTACCCCCCCCGTGCATGGTCGTGGATCTTGTGACTCTATGCTTGTGCGTGCATATCCAATATCGCGTAGCTCCCGTGTAGGATAGTTTATATTCCCGCGCTCCCTTCCAACTGCCTGGAGCACTAAGATTGTCGTTCTGTCATGGTTCCTAGAGAATCCACAACTTGGATTGTTACAGTTGGCATCACACTACCCTGGTCAATATGCTTAGTGATACATGGTCCAAGCCAAGGCATCAAACTGATCAATTCGCAACAATCGGTCCTAACCCTGCCATCGTGATCGCACGCCTCTTGTTTTACCATTTTGGTCTTTTTGCCGAGAAAATATTTCTTTATTTCATCCTCCATCTTCTTAACTTCCGTGTCCATCAAAGTGCTTCTCTTCCTTAACCGTACCATTTCCTTTACAATTTCGTGGAGTCTAAGGTTTCTCTGTTGGATTTCTTCTCAAGTCCCATGCGTTCTATTCCTTGCGGCTGTGTGATCACTCCTTTCCAGGCTTCATGAACCATCATATCTATGGGTCCTGCTGTGCACGGTCTAGGCTTCGCATGTTCCATAGGGGTTACAGCATCAGCTTCATACTTTAGATTTGGAAGTGCCTGCGCGGTTATGGTTTTGCACATACAGGGGATGTACATGGCCCTATAAGTCCATAGAACCACTAGTATGCGCAGGTCCCAGTCGGTTCATTTCACATGGTGGACCGCGTTCAGTACTTCGCATACTTTGTCAAAGCTTCTATGCAGATCTTTAGTGCGCTTGGTCTTATCATACTTCGTCATTCGTGCCATTTTCTTGCCCACTCCTACTTGTTGGTCGTGTTTCCTATCATGAGGACGGTGTGTGTTCGTGCAGGCTGAGCACTGTACGCCTGTACCCATCTGGAGAGGTTGGCATGCAGGCTGTTTCATTCATCATACTTGGCTTTCATCTGCATCTGAGGCTTTCCAAACTACATGAGCATCATCCTTCTACATTTGCGTCAGTCCTCAAGACTTCTTTGATGCATACCCCACCATCTTGCGGGCATATCACGTAGTGCGCATTTCAGAGCGTCGAAACACTGTTGTTCTAATACTTCACTTTCAAATTTGTTTAGGAAATCATCCACCTCAGTCAATCAATCATACATAGGTAGATATCTCACCTCTGTTGTCATGCATTGGAGTGACATTGTCATCTTGTTGCCATTGAGCATGGTTACCTCATGTAACTGGTTCTACCATCGTTCTATCTCCTCGTCCGAATCTAAGGTACAGGAGATTTCGCGCTCCCACAAAATCTTGCCATCCACTGTTGGATTCACCCAGTCCTTCTCCCAAGTGGTTATCTTGTAGATACAATCTAGATCCTCGTCGCTCTCGTAGTCGCGCACTGGCTCTGTGTAGCATGATCCTTGCACAGGTTCTAAAGGTACCACTACGCGCAGTGAATTTTCCTCGAAGATCATCTTGTGCTTCTTTAGATTTATCACTCCATTCATGTCAGTGGCCCAATCTATTCCTAGTAGTGTGGGATAGGGGTTGTTGTCATCAACAATCTCTATCAGTTCGAATTCTGCAAGCATGCTCGCACCTTCAATATCCACCGTTATTCCCTGCAATCTTGCCATATGTATGATATTTTGCTGGTTCGCCATTCGCAATTGAATCAGAGACCATTGCAATGCAGGCCTACGCATGCATTCCCATGTATGCTTTGGTAGAACATTCACGTCCGATATTAGATCCAAAATCACTTGATCCATGTCATATTCCTCGATCTACAAGGTAAATCTCATCTCCCTTCTTGTTTGCGTTATGTGCTTCTCGAGCTTCCAGACTATGTGCAGTTCTCCTTGCGTGGTCCCAACACATCTAGTGATGAGTTCTTGCAGTCCCTTCACAGCTTTGCTGTTGCGCAATAGCTTCATGCATGTCTCCAAAAAGGTAGTGAGCATTGATGGGTCCATTTCTGGTTCCATTTTGTCTTTACTACCTGAAGTGGAGGCCTCCGCGAAGCTCTTCTTAGCTTCCATGAATGTCTCCTTAGCACGCTCCAAATCAAATTCTGGTTCCCTTGTTGGAGCCTTGTGAATCCAGGAACTCTCCTTGAGTTGGCTGCCTTTGTCATATCCTATCTTAGTACCACTTTGGAGCATGATATTTACATTTAGGTCTTCCTTGCGCAGCTCAGACCTCATCATTTGTAGGTTCTGAGGCGAGGGAGGATGGAGCGTTCCTTTATCGGGAAACCTTGCTATCAGCATGGAATAGTCCTCCATCTTATGATCAAATTGGGTACAATATGTGCATGATGGTCTTGTTGGGTTTGTACAATCATAGGCGTAATGCCCTAGACATCCGCAATTATAATAGATCAGCTGTCTGCAACCCCTTCCTAGTCCCATTCCACCTCGACCACGTTTGTGTCCCTGAAATCCTGTGCGCACCATCCTTGCATTTTGATAAAGGGCCCATGTTTCGATCTGAACTCTATAGGTAGGAGTCTGGTCCATCATCAATTCATAACTTCTACAGGTGCACTCATCGTGGCCCACGGACCTGTAGAAATTATAAAACAACTGTTGGGAACTCTGCGTATACTTCTGTAATAGATGGCAGTTATCTGTAGCATGCTTCCTCCTATGTGACAAATCGCGGACCATAATGCAGTCACCACGCTCGGCCCTGCTTGTGCCTCTAGTTCAATGGCATTGGTCCTCGTTCCGCCAGGTATTTCGCGAATACTTTATGCACCATACCTCCTCACGCACTTCTGGGTGAGCCATCTTGTCTTGTTTGAAACTTCGCATTTCAAGGCACAAGTTTCTCAACTGTGTGTGGATCTATTGGACTCCTAGGTTAGGATCTTGTATCGGGGTCTCATGCAGTCTCATTACGATTTCCAAGGCCTCGACTTAAGTTGATATCTTCTGATGTGACAGCGTGTTCCTTAGATGTGGCGTTAACGATGCTACAAACCAGGAGTGGTGTTTTCCATCCATCATGGTCATATTGGCTTCACGAATCATACACTTCAGTCTCTGATCTAGCTCCCGGGGGGTCTCACCTGGAAGCATAACGATCTCCTTAAATCCAATAATCGACTGTCTCTGATTTTGGCCTGCTAAATTACCTGTTTAGTGCAACTTGGATATCCGTGATCCCTATGTTTGGATTGTCATTAGAATGCTTAATGTACCACATAAATGCGCAATCCTGCAAGGCACTGACCAGTATTGCTTTTTTTATATTGTCATCCATGACTCCATGTGTTTCCCATAGAGCCTTTACCATGAACCAAACTTGGTTCGGATCTTTGTTCCCTATTCCTTTGAACACCAACAATTTTATCGCGCTCGTCATATTAGGCTGAGGTGGTGGCAGAGGTGGTGTGGGTGAGGATGGGTTTGAAGATGGTGAAACTAGTCGTGGTGTAGGTGGGGGTGGTATGCACGAAATTCACTTCCTTATCAGATTGTTTGTGCTTTTTGGTGAAGCTTTCACGAGCTCCTCCTCGCTTTCACACGGAGGTGAAATCAAGGCACTAGTCTCTAATTCTGCACTACCTTCATTTCTGTGGATCTTCCCACTTTGCATAGCCCCAAACATCAATTTATTCACATAACCCACTTTTCACACAGTAGCATTTTAATCCAAGGGTTCAAGGATTTAACATACTTACCTCATGGTCCTTTGAGGAAGCGTCGTTCCACCTTGTCGTAGCTGACTAAAGTATCTACCACAAACTCAGTGATAAATCCTCCTATAATTCAATCGAGCCAATGGTCCACAACGTGTGCGACCTTATCTCCAGATGCTTCCAGTCTGCACACCAACTCTAGATTCCACACAATGGGGTTGTCAAGCCTACACCTTCCTTGATTATCTTCTAGCTTTGCGATCCACTCGTACAACTTAGAGGGGAAGGATGCAAAGACAATTTTTTGGATTTCCATATATAAGTATCCATCTAACCACTCTTCCTTTGATAACTACGGGTTCCTATTTTCCTGTCCAACCACTCTTAAATTTCATTCTTTGTTGGATTCTAGTGACACGACATCAGACATCTCTTATGTAGATCCCAGTCCCGGCAGTGGAACCATTTGTTGGCTTATAGGGACCTGACCCAGGTTCAGAGTTAATTTAGCCAAACAAATCTCGGTACTGTTGGCTCTTTCTGCAACTGTCTGTGGAGCACAAACTGAGGTCTCACCCGAAGTAGTATGGAAGGGTGTTAGAACTAGGTTTCCGGACCCTAGAGATGTTTGATGGGTTCAAGTGGTCCGCGGTTCAACCCTGCGCGCACGTCGCTATGCGCACTTTCCCATACTTCGTAGCCTGAGATACTGCCTTTGCGCAGCCCTACTCGAGGGCCAAATGCTGTTATTACCCAATTCCTTACTAGTATTCAAATGTTAGTTGATTATTTTAGCCTACTTGCATGCTTTAACTTATAATAAACAACATAAATCATTCATATAGGTGTGCGTAGTTAATAAATAGTGTATTTGCAATTTATATCAAACATGCATTAACCCAAGAACAAATACACAAATTGATAACAAACTTCTCTTTATTAATTCCTTCCTCAGTTACAAACTCGACTTTGACCTATGCACTCAGCTGCAGGGGTCGACTAGGCCTCTGCGCACTCAGCTGCAGAGCCTTCTCCTACTCTACGACCCAAAAACACACTTTTCCCTTGCCACTCAATCCCTTAGACTTGTTCTACTATTCCCTGTCCCTTTACACTTAGAGCCTTGCTCTATTTATACAATGCCATGGTCCATGGACCATGGGTAGGTCTATCCAACTGACATTACATTACAAAACTAGGGCAGACAACCCTATGACTCTATCATACATTTCGCACTCCGCGCCCGCAATTCGTGGAGTCTTTACAACAATATTGGGTTAGAACCTAGGCTTCAAGCCCCTAAACATGCCTTGGGGGGGATTCGATGCCCAACAATGTGATTCATGAGTACCTTACTACATAGTAAATGTATCATCGTAATTAATTCCCTCAACCTAAGAGAATCCCCTGGCCACAAATTTTTCCTTGTGTTTCTCCACACTCAAATCTGTGGCTTGCTTTACCTTCTAAAGTCATCTAGAACTCACCACTGACTTGTCTGTTGGTCTTGAGAACACCTCCCAAATGTTTTTTATCATAATGGAGTCATACTCCTCAATGATGGCATCAACCCAAACTAGTTTTTGCACTGATTCATCAAGTTAGGATGGATCAATCTCTACACTCTTTCTCGTCAGATCCATGTAGCCAGTGTACTGATTTGGTGACCTCCTTTGTGTGCGCTATGATATGGCTGCTCCCTCATTCTCTCGAGCATCATGCAACAATATGTCAGCTTCCCCGGCGCAATTTCTCCCATCTCTAGAAGTCTCTACATGAGTGGGTTTTTCTACTCTCTTCTCCTCTGCATGTGGCTACTCCACATCATCCCAAGGTTCCTCCTTTGGAGATAAAATTTATTCATTTATATGTAACTAAAGCTCCCTCTCAAGGGAACATCTCATGGCCTTCTCTTCATCGAGCTTTACATCTCTACAAACCACATTCATCGTTTTGGATGGCAGGTACACCCAATAGTTGTGAGGTTTATCAGTGTGTTATCACCCAAAACTTCTCTAAAACTTGGACAATTTACAATTGTTCCTAATTCATAATGTTAGATGGTGGTTAAGTCACTTTTATGGTTTTTAGAGTCTAAGTCATAGGGTTAGAGTCTCATTTCAATCATCAAATAAAGTTCAACAACCTTGTTTTACACTTTATGGGTTCCATATCATGTTTTTAAAGTCAGGTGTTTAGCCATTTTGAAAAAAATTTGAATCTAGCTACGAATCCACATTTTCGTATTGCAGACAATGTAAAAAACCAGTTTGGCACTACGAAATCACTGAAGCAGCCTTTTTCAGCAGAAAAAACTGTCTTAAGTAGTTAACTTCCAAGGGGTCTCCTGAGTAATTGAAAACTCATCTCTAAAAAGTGAAAGAGGTTTTTATTCCTAACATACTGAAATACAGCAACCTCTTTCAGTTTCTTCAAATTCATTACGATTTGGGAGAAGTTGATGACTCAAATTTCACTACGAAACTATTATAGGAGCAATTCTTCAAAAATCACAATTTTCTAGTTTACACCTGATATTCAAAGACAGTTTTTGGGCAGTAGGAAAGGTATTGCAAAAAACCAAGGGAGGTTTTTTTCAGTGCAAAGTGGTTTACAAAAGCCTCCTTCTTTTTTGCAAAATACATTTTTTATGAGATAAAAGCTCTATCCCAACACCTATTGTTCATCCAGAATAGAGCAGGGGACAATTTCCTAGTTTTCAGGGTAGATGAAGGAGAAGTTATTGAAGGCTAGATGGAGGATTATGGGCATCACCAAGGTCGATGTTAAGGAGTAGAAGATGTCAATCATTGAATTTAATTCCTAGATTAGGTTTTTGTTATCATAATAAGGAGGTGCACTCCTAGTTGTATTAGGTCTCTAAGACTGTTAGTTAATAGCTAGTTGTAATTAATAGTTGTTTAAGTATCAATAGGTGTCAGGTCAAGTAAAATTTGAATTCCCCTCATACTGGAGGAAGGAATCAAATATTGTAATGAACTCTATATATGTCAAGAGGTGTAATGCACCAAGGGTTGGAAATTTTGGAGAAGAACACTCATATTGTGTCATTATGGAAGACTATGTTTTTATGTAATACAGAGTTTGGCTTTACTACTCAGGATTCAGAAGAGAGTTCAATGCTTGATTGTCTTATGGTTGTCCTCATTTCCTCATTTGAAGTGGTATGAATGTATCTTACTTAGAGCTCATTGGCAATGCTCTAACTTTCTTCATGCATTTGTATATCGTGTTTCCTACATGTTCTTATGTGTTACTAATATATTGAACTCTTGATGCCGTGACTTCCATGTTAAGCTAATATTGTTGTCATACTAAACATTTTCTGACTCCATAATCCCAATGGATGTTTATTAAGTATGTTTCAACCATTCATACTCCTTTACCTGTTTCATAGAGTTAACCATCTAATCTTTTACTAAAATCTTTGAACCTAGTGAGAGAGCCCTCTCAGGTTGGGGACGCTAAGCCTCATCCAAAAGCTAGTTTGAAATAGTTACTCAAAGTCTTCCTGATCATTAGCCTATCAGGGTCTAGTTTTGTGATAACATTTTGATGCTTCTACTGGGAGTCTGAAGATTATTCATTCCCGAAATCAAGAAAGCTGAACTTTTGAAGGTAGCAGGAGCTCAGAAAGTTTTCGAGACTGCAATCTACCTTGGAGACTCCATACATCAAATAACAAATTGGAAGGTGACTCCACTGCTAGAAGATCAATAGCTTGATGAAGTTTCAAGATGAGTGCCATTGCAAGAATGAATGCTAGGTATGCCCCTATGAATTGGTCTGATATCCCTGGTTTTCCAAATCCTATGCCAAAGGTTGAATGGTTAGATGATCTTCCAATATTCAAAGATGAAAAGAAAGAAATGCTGCTCTTCATTTGGTTAGGTTCCATATTCATGAAAGCAGTCTTAAGGTTTAGTTCCCTGAAGATTGTCTCATGAAGATCTTTATGATCACTTTAGAAGGAAAAGCATGGTCTTGGTATAAAATCTTGGAAAATGGTTGATTATATTCTCTTGCTGATTTCCATGATGTATTCTATGACATGTATAAAGAGTGTCATCCCTCCTTATTGGTGGTCAAAGATTACTACAAACATTCTGTGAGTTTTATTCAATATTTGGAGGATTGTTATGATGATGATGAATTCATGGATGAAGAAATTTTACAGGCTTTTCATAACAATACATTTCAACATGAAGAAGAAAGGATAACATCCCATGAAATGCAACATGAAAATCAGTAGGGGTTTACTTATGAAAACCATGTTACATCCTCTGAGATTAATGTAAATATGTAGAAAAATTGCCAGTATTTTGATCATAAAGAGTATGAAAATGATTGAAAACACCAAGAAGAAGTACTGGAAGAGAGATTTTATAACCCTCAGGCAAAGGAAAAGGTTGATTTTTTATGTGATACTTTGCAGTAGCTTACATCAATGAATGATCATAATAATGAGGAAAATTATGTTGTTTGTGGGAATCATTCAAAAAAGCAATTGGATAACTTATCAAAGGAACCTTGTGTGGCTAAGAATCAGTTGTCTGAAGATATAGAATGTTATGATGATCATATTAATGAAGAAATAGATGAAAATTTTTCTTTTTCCTTATCTTCTTATCTAAAAACATTTGAGTGCAAGACAAAAGATAGGATGAAATTTTTGGATGAAGTTGCTAAGAACATTGAGAAAACATTGAAGGTTTACAAGGTCAAATTCAATCATATAATCTTCATGATCATGATCATTCTTTTCAAAATCTTTCTATGGAATAACACAAGGAGAGGGTGTTGCTTCCTTTCTCTTTCGTGATTGAGGAAGAATACACTATTTTTGAAGATCAGTTTGAACAGCCAGAAAGTTATGAGAATCATCAGACTTATTATGTCCTTTTTGACCCTATAGCTGATTACATGGCAAAGATTTACTATTTATATTTCCAGTTATATTTTCAACTTGAAGATCAGTTACATCTCATGCTGCCTCGGTTATTTCAGTGTCACGTTTATTTTTGCTTCAAGAACAGCCAAGAGATTCAAGTGTCAGATCAGATCAATGATTGGCTTCATGTTCCTTAAGCTACAAATGGAGGTTGCAGCTGATAGGGTAGGTAGGAATGTGCAAATAAGCTCAGGGTAGGTTGACTGAGCATTTTTAGTAGGTGAAGTTTGAGTCATTCTTGCAGAAATAATTAAAGCTTGGGGAGCAGATTGGGCAGAATTTCAGAGTTTTATTTTGAAGGATGGATAGTAGCACTGGAGCTACCGGTTCTTAGTGTACCACTGGGGCACACTATCCCTAGTGGAGCCACTGTTATCACCCAAAAATTCTCTAAAACTTGGACAGTTTACATTTGTTCCTAAGTCATAATGTTAGATGGTGGTTAAGTCACTTTTATGGTTTTTAGAGTCTAAGTCATAGGGTTAGAGTCTCATTTCCATCATCAAATAAAGTTCAACAACCTTGTTTTACACTTTATGGGTCCCATATCATGTTTTGAAAGTCATGTGTTTAGCCATTTTGAATTTTTTTTGAAATTAGCTACGAATCCACGTTTTCGTAGTGCAGACAGTGTAAAAAACCAGTTTTGCGCTACGAAATCACTGAAGCAGCCTTTTTCAGTAGAAAAAACTTTCTTACGTAGTCAACTTCCAAGGGGTCTCCTGAGCAATTGAAAACTCATCTGTGAAAAATGAAAGAGGTTCTTATTCCTAACATACTGAACTACAAAAACCTCTTTCAGTTTCTTCAAATTCATTCCACACATATTCTCCACCATTATCGCTTATGAGAGCTTTAACTTTCCTACCAATATCTTTCTTGACAAGTGCTTTAAATTAAAAAAAAATAGAGAATGTTTGATCTTTCTTCTGCATGAAGAAAATATATCACTTACGAGAAAAATCATTAACAAATATTACATAATTCTTGTGCTTGATCATGGATGCTATCAATAATGGTCCACACATATCTCAGTGAACTCGATCAAGGATTGCTTGCACTTGACTGTCTTTATCATGAAAGGAAGCTTTGATTTACCTCCCCATTGTACACCCTTTACATGTGTCTCTCTCATCTAGTGTACCCTTGGGATTTCCTATAGAAAGTTTCTACATGATCTTCAAAGCTCCGTGGTGCAAGTGACCCAATCTTCTATGCCACAACTCACTGATGTCTATGCAATGCACCTTCTTTACTTTAGTGCTCAAATCGACATGGTATTCTACATCTAATTTGTAGAGGTTCTTCACCTGAACCCTGATCGGCTTCACCTATCTTGAGGCTATGTGACAAAGGAAAGCCTTTCCCTTAATAAATATCACATCATAGGTACAGTCCTCCAACATGGCAACAGAAGTCAAGTTCTTCTTCGAACCCAGAACATATATGACATCTTTTAATGTGAGGGGAGAACCAAACTCCCTCTGAAAGGTAACAATACCAATTTTAGTTGTGCTATACCTACCATCATATCCAATCTCGATGTACATTTAGAGTTCCTTCTCCTCCAAGTGTTGGGAATGGTTTCCCCCAAGAGCCAGTTTTCAGGCTAAAAGCCCATGTTTTAGGGCAGAAGGTCCAAATTTTGTAATAAAGATGTAAAGCCTCCACATTTTGTGGTCGCAGAGCCTGAAGAGATCAAAGGGTTGCACACCCTTGTTTTGTGAAGTCTCATGTCGGCTGTAAAGATTTACCCATGGTCTGCGGACCATGGATTACATAAAAAGGAGTCTTAGAAGAATCTAAGTGGAGTAGTAGTAGGAAGAAGGGTTTTGGGTAATAATTTATAAGTGTTATCAAGTGTTAGTGTAGGTAGAGGCTCTGCAGTTGAGTGTAGAGAAGCTTAGGGTGGAAGTCCGCAGCTCAGTGCGCAAACCCCTACAACTGTGTGCGTAGGATTGATCAAGTTTATACTGAACTTGAGATATCAATAAAGAGAAGTATTTTGCAAATCACTATGTATTTTGTCCCTGTTTAATGCATATGATTATATTGTGATAAAATCTGGGTTTACATTATAATGCTTATTTAATGTGCGAATGTATTCAAATATATCTGTTAAATGAACACAGGAAAGACTAAAGGATTACATGAAGGTAACTGTAAATGCATGGTATATTAGGTAACACTTAAGATAATTTGGGAACTTATGTAGTAACATAGTCACAGCGGCATGTAAGTGCCTGGACCTCGGGTTAGGGTTGCGCAAAGATCAGTTGGGTATCATCACGAAGGTACTAAAGGACAGGAGAGAAGGAACATTGATAAGCCCTAGAAACTAATTGATTTGCACAAAGACAGGATCAGGAAGTATAGACTGACGTCACGACCATCTCTAGGTGTGGAAACTTGGTTCCTGCATCCCCCCATACTACTTTGGATGAGACTTCGGTCTGTGCTCTGTGGGATGATGCTGCAAGGTACAATAGTGTAGGGATTTGCTTCACTGACTAACGTTGAAACTGGGTCAGGGCCCATCAAGCCAACTAATGGTTCTGTTGTTGGGACCAAGATCTGCATGAGACATGTGTGATGTCGTATCATTGGAATCGAACTAAGAAAGAAATTGAAACGTGGTTGGATAGAAATATGCACGAATTCATGGAGCAAGAAAACAAGAATCCGTGATTGATGAAATAATAGTGGTTGGATAGATACCTATACATAGAAATACACAAAATCTTCTTCTAGTCCTTCCCGGTTGAGTCATATGAGTCGATCGCGAAGTTGGCAGATGATCAAGGAAGGTGGAGGCTTGAAAAGCTAATTGTTTGTACACTGGAGCTAGTATGGAGGCTAGAATCTTTTGAATATAAGATCATGCACATTCTCGACCATTGGCTCGACTGCATCATAGGAGTATTTGTGACCTAGTTCGCGGTCAATACCTCTGTCAGTTACAGTGAAGCAAAGTGCTGCTTCTTCAATGGATCGCGAGGTAAGTATTTAAGGGCACTGAATACATGGATTAAGATTATCGTGTTTGAATAGGGGGTTATGCGGTTACCTTGATTTTTGGAGAGACATGAAGCGAAAAACCTTTTAGGGACAGAGGAAGGAAAGGTCCTGAATATAGCCCACTAATTGGACCCCCTTTAAGTGACGATGAAGGAACATCACAGATTTCTCCCCTGAGCGCTAGTGAGTTGATAAGACAAGGGTTCCTGCGAATACCTACGTCACCTCCACCCTAATCACATCGATCCACACCACCTCCATCCTCGCATCCACCATTCACACCCTCACCCACACCACCGCCACCTCCATTGTTCAATATGGCGAACTCTGTAAAACTACCTCTATTCAAGGTCATAGGGAATGAGGACCCAAATCAAGTTTTGTTCATCACAAAGGTTGTATGGGAAGATGAGGGTGTTTTAGATGATCACATGAAGAAGGTGACGTTTGTTAGTTCTTTTCAGGATCACGCGCTAACTTGGTACGTCAAGTACTCTAATGACAACCAGGCAGCTATGCTGGCAGAGATCCAGATTGTGCTGAATAAAGAATTCAGTAGGCCTATGTTTGAAGTCCGGTCGATTGTGGGATTGAAGGAAATTGCGATGAAACCAAGTGAGACCCCTTGGGAGTTATATCAGAGATTGAAGTGTAAAATCTACAAAGCCAATATGAATTTGACAGATGGGCAGCAGCACGAGTGGTTCGTGGCTTTGCTCCCGCCTCACCTAAGGGTTGTGCTGTCACAATAGAAGATTACAACTTAGGTAGAATCCTTGGAGATTGCATTGAGACTGCATGAAACTCTGATGCAAGATCTGAATCTTGGGGTTCAACAGATTCATGCATAGTTGCAAAACCTTTGTCTCGAAATGAAAATTCTAAAGCAGGATAGAACTACTTGGCCATAGGCGCGTGAAGAGGGTTGGTGCATAAAATGCAAGGGTCATGGGCATGACAAGGATCACTACCTAGTGTTCATGAACTACGTTGTAGCAGGAGGACTAATGCCTCTACGACCAGAGGCCGCAATAGGGCCAAATGCAGGGCCTGTGATATGGTGTGGTATATGTCAGGTTGTAGGGAAACACACGACTGATAATTGCCATTTTCTATAGAAATTTATACAAACACCACAACAATTGTTCTGCAATTTCTATCAATTAGTAGGCCATGATGAGTGCAATTTTCGAAGTTACAAATTGATGATGGATAGGACACTCGCATACAGAATGCAGATAGAAATGCAACCTCCAGACCAAGGTGTTGGGGGAACGTGAGGTGTATTAGGGGTGCGGCTGAGGTCGAGGTGGAGGAGGGCTGAAGGCAGCTAATTTTTTACAATTGCGGAGACCCAGGACACTACGCGAGGGACTGTTTGAATCTGACGTGATTGCCATGTACTACTGTACTCAATTTGACCATTTGATTGAGGATTTCCATATATTATTGGCTAAGATTCCCAAAAAGGGGGCGCAGCCTCCACAGCCAACGCAGAACCTCCAGATGATGAGGGCTAAGCCTCGCGAGGAATACCCTAAGGTAAACATTATGTTGCGGAGTGGAACCACGACTTGGGAGGATAGAGGGAAGTAGCCTACAGAAGGTGTATGGGTCTGCAAAGCACCAGAAAAGGAGATTGGTTTGATTTAGAGTGCGCAAAAGAAACATTTATGGAAGAAAAAAAAAGCTTCACTGAGGCCTCTACCTCCAGAAGTTAGGAGAAATCAGTTGAAGAAATGGATCCATCCATGCTTACCACATTCTTGGATACCTGCATGAAGCTGCTCCGTGACAGTAAGGTTGTAAAGGGCCTACAGGAATTGATCAATCAGTGCACTAGTAAGGATAGTGCTACTAGTGAACCACGCATGGTCAAGAAGCTTAGAAATCACAAGGTAAGGACTGAGCAGGAGATGAGACTCACCACGCAGATAGGGGAATATGAGATGGACCAAGTTATCCTGGATCTGGGGTCCTACGCGAATGTTCTGCAAAAGAGACCTGGGAGAGAATGGGGAGACCTGCGCTCCAGCGGTCTCCGATACAGTTAAGGATTGTGAATCAACAGAAAATTATCCCAATGGGGAGCCTGCAAGGGGTCACAGTTGACATTGAGGGTGCAAGCACACTAGCGGATTTTGAGGTAATAGAGATTATGGAGGATAGAAATCCCTACCCTGTGCTCTTTGGAATCGATTGGGCCACTAACATGAATGGGGTAATCAACCTGAAGAAGCGGAAGATGCTATTTGAAAACAAGTCACTCTGCGTAGTGGTGCAACTGGATCTCGCAGAGGGACCGTGCTATACAGAACCAGTCTGAGATTACAAAAGCAATGACAATCTAGACTAGATTTACAAGATAACGGCATGAGACTAGGATTGGGTGAATCCGACAGTAGAAAGATGCATTGCATGGGATCGTGAAATCTCCTGCATGTCAGATTTAGATGAGGAATTGGAGCATTGGCAGAACCAGCTGCATGAAGTCTTGATGTTGCGTTGTAATATGATGACCAAATCATTGCGCTATGTGTCATCCGAAGTCAGGAATCTGCCTCACTATGATGAGCTAACTAATGTTGATTACTTTTTGGATGCATTTGAAAGAGAAGTACCAGAGAAACATCACTTCCAGGCCTTGGACTGGGTACTACATGCTATGCCTGCAAGATGGTGGGGTACACACAAGGATAGTTTTAGTGATTTGCATGATTATAAGAGGATGATCAGAATATGTTTTGGGTAGCCAAAAGTACAGATGATAGATAAGTATGATGGAAGAGATGACCTAGGCGATCACCTGGCTAAATGGAATAAGGCTTATGGCGTGGAGCCCCAACCTGAATGGATGCATCTATTTTTTCATACCCTGGGCGTCATATCAATGAATTGGTACTAGGAAACTGAGCTCTGTCATGGCACAGAAGAATGGGGCATCCGGCAACAGGGATTTTTAATGACGTTCAACTTTGAGGATGGGTTTGACTATATTAACACAGCGCTATAAGAGGTTAAGGCAGCGATCTTTAGGATACCACAATATCCTTTAGACCTGATCCAACCTGATTGGACTACCCAATTGAGTCATGCACTAGAATGATATAATGTGACCATCGAAGAATAAGACGGGGACCCCCGAAAAGTTAATATTCCAAAAACTGAAGGTCACTGCCAGGTTCGAGGTCTGTTGATAGAGGATCTTGACATAACAGTGTCATTGAAAACTATGCAGGTCAACATTAGCATAGAGGTAGAACCAAAATTTGCGAAAATTGGGGACTATTGGGATGATGCAAAAGTAGACAAGGTCACTGAGTGATCTAGGAGGATCCCATCAGATCAGTTGCATAGTGTTTAGTTCATCGTCAATGTTCAGTTCATCATCAGTGTTAAGTTTATCTAGTGTTTATTCAGTTCTTCATGGTGTTTTGGTTCATGGTTATCGTCATGGTGATTATGTGCATCACATGGTGTTTACTGTCGCATTGTGAAAAAGTTATGTAAATGGGTTTTTTCTTTCATTAAATGTAAAGGGTTAGTCCTAAGACTAGGTGTTTATCCTAAGTGGCAAAGGATTAAAAAAAATAAGTTAGTACTAAACTTGTTAGTGCCTAAATCTACCTCAGGCTGAAAAGGTAGGATCTAGGGCCAATATCAAACCACGCTCAGCCTGGTAGCTAGCCCTACCAGGTCAGGAGAGGGCTCTCTCTGTTAGGGTCCCACTCCAACCCCCTTATTTATGTAATGGGATCGAGTCATAGAAAAGAGTCAATAAAGCCCATATTAATAATTGTAAGTGGTTAACCCACAATTAATGATGGGACCACAGTTAGTTGCAAATGGGCAGTAGTATTAGATAGATGATATTAATAAAACCCATGGTATTGCATGTATGAGTCATATATAAAGGATAGAGACTCCCTGCGAGGAGCATCATGTCTTATTTTTGAATTGAGCTCTGCTCTATTGGAGGTTGACCCCTCGAAGAGGCCAGTGAACATTGATTTCTTAATAATAAAATATTTGTTGTTGGCTCTCACTATTCTATATTCTGGGTATATTTCTTCGCATATTCTGTATTTGGGCATGTTTTTTCAAGTTAAGAGCATAACACTCTCTGGGTCAATATTAGCAAATAATGATCGATGAGGGCTTGAGATGACTGATAGAAATAATGATCTTAGGCTAGGTACAAGTGCAAGAGAGTTTAATTGAATAAAATAATGTTTTTGTTGGCTCAGATGGAAAGGTAGATTTTGGGTGCGAGGATCAAGGCTCAGTCCTGTAGAGATCTCACTGGGGCAAGGTAGGCAATTGTTTTTGGAACTTAAAATTGAATGAGATGGAAGGAATAGATAGTCAATTGAAGAGGGCAAGAGAAATCATGGATCCTCCCCAAATAGCTGAAAACATCAAGAAACTACAGCAAACTTCAAGTAGAGCACTGTAATTTCAATGGATTCTACTTACACTCTTATTTGTTTAGTTCAAAAGAAACAAGATAGAGAATGGCATACATGACATATAAGAAAATTCACAATTACAAAGAAAAGCACTGTACCAAGACAAATTTCCACATGGATCCCAAAGAGTGCTGCAAATCTTGGTCTCAATTCCTTAGCCAAAATGCTGATATGAATGTACAATGAAGCTCAAGGATTTCTCAAAGTCCAACCATGCTAATGACTAAAAAACAACATAATATAGACAACCATAGCTCATCCTTTCCTCTAGGGGTCGCACTCACATGTTTAGGAGCTATTTCAACTAATTCTAAACTGAGAACTAGAAATTAGGCAACATAACAGCATGCCTCTAGAAATAAGGGAAATGATTCATTTAGTTTCAAACAAATTTTAAACTGATGAATCTACCTCTACAAGTGAAAATTTAACATATTTACATCATGATCCATCAATGTGCATTAAATTAGATCACAAATTTTCCATTAAGAAAGTGAAAATTTCAAACTGGCCAAAGCTAGGCGAAAAATAGAGCAATACTTGGTCAAACTGGCAATTTTTCCTCTATGCGCCGCGCCTGATTCTCTATGCGTAGCACCTGTTTGGACCCACGTTTGGAGGTCTTCCCAGTGTCCAAATGAGCTCTAGGTGTGTTTTTTGGAAAGTTCTACCTGTATACTTTCCAACCCAACTGGAAGTTTCCAATTTGGCCTCTAGTTGCCCCATCAAAAGTCAGTTCTCCCAACACTCCTTCCTGTGTGTCAAAATAGGGGCAGTGAGGTCATTTTTTGAGTGTTTTTGACCTCTTTGAGGGCTCAAAACCTGTCCAAATTTCTTGGCCATTGGTAGGAAAACATATTTTTTTATTCCAAATCCAAAAATGCTGAGTTTTTGTGCTTTGGAGGCTCCTAGCAAAAACGAGTGCCACGTGGTGCGGCGCATAGGGCAGAAAATCCTGTTTTTTGTGCTAAAAAATTCAAAAATGAAACAAGTGCTCCAAATTTTTTGAAATTTGGGCTGGGTCTTCTCCATCAAATATTATGTTGAGCCAAGGAAGCTTTAGCCAATATCTAAATTCCTTCATGCTCTTTTTGCCTCCTTGATGCTCTCTCCAGTTTTGCCTTTAAACCCCTGATTCTCGCTTGGCACACCAAGTTCCTTGACAAGTAATGATATGATAGGCTTCTAAGCATATTATTCTCATTGATGGCCTTTTCTAGCTTCCTCTCCAAGTGGATATTGGTGCTTTCAATCCATGACTCCCTATCGGCATTAATCTCCTACTCAAGTGAAGTGAACTCCACCCTCCTCCTTTGGGCAACTTGGCGATTCTCCCGAATGTTTTGCAACTCCATAATCACTTGTTGGTCCTCCAGCTGCTTGTTTCTTTTCTCCAAGTACTGTATTGTCCATTGGGCTCTATCCAAATTGATAGACAAGGCATCAATGTCCGCCTGCTGCTTCTGAATGATTACCCTAAGATTTGTGCTTTGTGGGCCCACATCAGTATCATCACCCTCAATGAGAATGAAATCAGTCTCTCGCTCACCTGATGGTCCTTCCTCCTGTAGTGGCCTCTTGCCTTTGTCCTGAACCTATTTTGCTGATGACGGAAGTGAGGCCCCTTCCACCCGGGGTGGAGATAACACTCGCTTTGCTGCTGCAAATAACTGTCTAGTGCCCTTCTAATATTTGATAAACAATGGCATGCTAGCGGTCTGTGTCTCATGACCCTCATGCTGATAAGAAGGTCCACCTGTCTCATGCAAAGTCTCTAAAGGTCCCTGAGGAGCTGTGAAAAACTCACGACATATGAAATCCTCCCAAGTGATGTCCTGTAAGCCGAGCTGATGAATGACCACAATTTTAATGAGAGCAAAATGGTAAATACTGTTGAAATGCTATTGAGGACTCTTGTGCTGCACAATGGTGGTTATCTTCTCTATGTTTCGGCACATGAAGTAAGGGATGTTCATCATCCTTACACTGGTAAAATGCATCAGTAATCTGATATGATAAGCATATAAACGTGAAAATCGACCCTCATAGCTGAAATACCTCATGATCAATTTCATCAAAGGAGCATAAGCATCTTTGAGGTACTAGAAAGGAAATACTCTGTTGAGTTGTCTCAAATAGCTAGGTTTGATGTATGGTTCATAATGATGCCGGTCAATTTGCTACCTCTTGTTCCATTGCTCCCCAATGTTAGGAATACCAGTTTCCAGTGAAATGGATTCTGATGTTAATGTAAAGGTGACACCGGCTAGAGTGGCTTGACCATCATGTAAATGCAGCACAAACAAATGAGCCAACTCATGATGAAACTGAATGCTAGCAACCTTTTCACAAAATTCATAATAGGATTGATGTTGGAAATAAGAGATGGAAAGAGGGCAGGCCTGTAATTCAGCAAGAGTGGTTGGTTCTTCTCTAATATGTTTGCCACCTCTATGAGGCCTCCTAGGTGCATGTACCTCTATAGGTGAATCACTATGGGTCTCCTCTTCATAATCATATGAAGGATCAGATGCCATGTCTGCTAGTGGATGGACTGTTTTGGAGTTGTCTTGATGAGAAATAGGTGAGTTGTATTTTGACTTTTGCCACCAAGGGAAACAATGATATGAGGGAGGGGAAACAATGAGGGATTTAGGGACTGTTGGGACAAGTTTAATTAGGGAAATAGGGGATTACGGAATGATTTGGGAGTTTTTGTATAGGACTGGGGTTTGGGAATTAGAGAGTATTTGGGACTTTGGGAAATGGGAATTGGGGTATGGGATTAGTGAATTTAGGGATATGTGAATGTTGGGAATAGGGAAATAAAGGGAAAAATGGAGCAAGGGATTGTGAGGTGGGAGGAGTAACTTGGCAGCCAAACAGTTAATGCAAAACCCTAACACTATTTTCCTTGGTAGGGCTTGATTTTTCTATCCAACACCATAAGACAACCACCATCAAACTAGCACTGACCTTGGATGAAAAGCAATGATGGAAGCCCAACTTACTTGTACAAGTGATGATCCACGATATTAGGGCCATTTGGAGCAAGTTTCTGGAGTTTTCAGGCTTGCCAGTTGTATGTGCTACGCATCAAACCCAATGCGTCATGCCCGCTGAGTGCGCCATGCCTGTGCAATTTTGAACTGAAGGTTGAAGCCCAATGCGCCGTGCCACCTGCCTAGTGCATTGCGCCCCTGCTTTTTGGCTGATTTTCACCAATTCCTCTCTCTTTCTCACCAACACGACTTCTCCTTGCTTCCACTTTGTCTTGGAGTGCAAATGAACTTTTGAAATTGAAGGAATGACTTATATATGGAGCTTTTAAATTTTTGACTCATAAAACCCATTTTTGCAATGTTTTGAAAATAACTTTGTTTTTGACTCTGTTTTTGGACTTTTTTCACTTTATTAAAACTTGTGATGGACTGAATGACCTGTGCTTTGTTTGTTTTGCAAGTAGTTGGAGCTACTAGGGCTAGGAAAAGAGACCAGGGTTACAGATGGAGTGAGTCACATATGAAGAAAATCAAATTATATAAATTTGTACCATAAAAGCAAAAATACTTTGTTTTTCCTCAAAACAGAGTTTTGAGGAAAGACACATTTCTGAGCACTTGATGATGAAATTTATTGATGCTAGAACCTCCTCATGGCCTATTGGTTGTTATTGGACACTTTGAAACTCCTTTTGACAAAACCCGAATGAAACCCTAGACCTAATGACAATAAAACCCTAAAGCAAAACCTTTGCAATCTTTAAGACAAAAGATGATTGTATATAATTTGAAATGAACAAACATGAACCAGCGGGTAGATAACATGAGGGAAACTATAGGAAATCCACTACTGTTAGATGATCCATGCGCCTAATGGAATGCAGCTAACTGAGCGGGACACCTAATATGCAATGCAACAAGAGGATTTGATCTCTGACGGAGGGATGAAGATACCGATGCTAGCAAAACCTAAGTACTAAGCCCTAAAACCTAAGTCTTAAATTCTATATTTAATACCTAAAAATTAAAGCTAATGCACTAAACATTAGTCCTATGGTTGAAAAACCCACTCGAACTATGTTAAAAATCACACCATAACATATGGTAGGTCCTAACCACAACATTATCCATGTTGAAACTACCAGCAGACATTTGCACGTGAGTAAGGTTCCTAACCACAACAACTTCGGAACCACAAGATGGACAAATTGGTGGAGTAGTAGTCAGAAGTCATGTTACTGCCAGGAGTAACCGTTAGGTATACAGTCAGCATGTGAGCATGGTTAGTAATCATAGGAGGTGCAGTTAGCAGAACCATCATGAGTCACCAGAATTGTCGACGTACGTGGCCGCAAACAGTTACAACTGTGGCTTTTCACATGGCATGTCACAAACCATAAGTCGATACTGCCGGGATGATGACCACGGAGGTGGAAGCCTGCGGTTAGACCATGACAGTCACATGTTGGCCATCCACTTCTCTGCCTAGTTAGCTAATCGCTAATGGGTTTTCACTTATCCAAAGTCTAAAGTGGGTTTGTAATTAAAATTTGGTGTTATATTAATTCAACTACCATGGAACCTAACTCTAAGGTATCAAATAATGACAAGACTGAGGCATATGAACCCCTATCTTTAGCATTCATGCCCATATTGGCTAAGAGACCTCAAATGTACTTAAAAACATATAAATACACCATTTTTGTTGATAAAGAGGACATTAGTGGTTTTGAGTTTTATGTGCAGATTCGAGAGAATATAGACTGTTGTTGTCTTCAGTGTAATAGGAGCATCGGGAGTCAGAAATGGGAACCATGATAGACATTGGAAATCTAATTCAGAGAGATTTCTTGTAACAGTGACCAGAAGTGCCTACATGAAAAATCAATCTAGTTGAATTGCTGTGTAACTGACCTCCTAGGATTCAATTCTAATGAAGCAGTCACCCATCTTGAAAGCGGACTCGGAGACGTAGCCCATCAGGGACAAACTCTATAATCAATCCTGCTATCTGGTGTCACTATGTTTTTGCTCCTTTTCACTTCTTTTTGCATCTAACTTATGTTTCAATTCTGTCGTCAATTCATTCCTTTTCAAGCAATTCTCATGGCTAAAACACTTTAAGTTTAACATTTAATTCACTATTGGCATAATCAATTCTACTTCAGTTTAACATATGATCATTTTAGATCATATAATTTGGTGTCAGAGTAGGTTATATTTGTAGAATTTTTCCATTGAATGTTAACCAGGTCAAAGTCATAATGTGGTGAAGGAATCCTCAAGGAGATTGATCCAGAGATTGGAAAGTGAAGAGTCGCTCATAAGTCGACCATGACAGGATCTGATGTAGGGGAAAATCCTGAAACTAAGATGAGCAAGGAACAATTTCAGCAAGCATTCTTGAATATGCAGCAGATGTTGGGAGAATGTTACAAAGATAAGAAGGCGAGAGATGGATATTCTTCTTCAAAGACATCAAAGAAGGACAAAGGTAAAGTCAAGGCTAATAAACCTCCTTCACCCCCATCATCTTCATCATCATCATCTTCTTCTTCTTCTTCTTCCAGTGCAGAATCTGAAAGTAAAAGGAAACCTAAGAAAACATCTCTTTTGAAAATTGATGTAAAATTTGAGTTACCTATTTATGATGGCGAAATGAATCCTAAAAAGCTATATAACTGGATTAAGAAGTTATAAGTGTATTTTCATATTCAAAACATTTCTGACGATAAAATGAAAATTCAGTTAACTACACCTAGAATGGGGGGAACAACTTTAATCTAGTGGGAAAGTAAAACTCAAATAGATGTAAAGAAGAAAGGTAAAGTCATCTCTTCAGGGTCTAAGTTTTTAAAAGATCTTATAAAACAATTATATCCTTTAGGATACATGTAGCAAGCTGTTATTGATTGGCATCACTTGAGGCAGGGTAAAGGGCAGAGTGTTCAGGAGTTTAGAAAGAAAGCATTGGCACTTGGTATTTCATTGGATACACATGAAACTTTATTAAAATACATCGGCAGTTTACATTCATATTTGCAGCATACATTATTTATGCTTAATACTGATCATTTTTATGAAGTGTGTGTTCAACCCATACATATTGAATTAGGTGGTAGACCATTCAAATTTTCGCTGCAATCATTCAAAGAGTTGGAAATAAAGGATTCCAATGACAGTAAAAGGAAGAATAATTTGAAGAGAAAGAAATCAATGATAGCTCAGAAGGAAAGACCTACTTGTTCCCATTGATAAAGAATCAGTCATGATGAATCTACGTGTTGGAAACTTCATCCAGAACTTAAGCCCAATAAGTTCCTTAAGGAGAAGGATGAAAAGAAAGCAATTGCAGTAGTCCAACAAGATCTAGGTTCCTATTTAGGTGATGAAAGGAGGATAACTGTCATAGTTTCGATAGGTAAAACTTCTGAAACTGGTTCAAGTTTGAATACTGTTGCATCTTCATTAAGCATAAATCCTTCAAGTGAGGATAAAAGAGTTGAATTATTTAACATAAGGATAAATTCTAAGCACACAAAGATAGATACAATGTTTAACAGTGGATCCCAAGCCAATTTAATATCTGAATATTGAGTTAAGAACTTGGGTTTGGAGACATGGAATCATTCAAGACCTTACCCATTAGGATGGCTAAATAAATCAACTCGGATAAAATTCACAAAACAATGTCGATTAAGATTTTCCATTATGGATAATTACATTGATGAAGTGGAATTAGATGTGGTTCCAGTAGACATATGTGGAGTTGTCTGAGGAAGTCCTTATATTTATGATCATGATGCAATGTTTTATAGAAGAGAGCATAAATATCACCTTAAGAAAGATGGTGTTGAATTTATTGTTAGGGAAAATCAAAGTGAAGATCACTTGAATATTGTTGCTAATCAGATGAAGTGATTAATAAGTTCAAATAAGATATTTGTAATCATGTGTGTAAAGGAACAACATAAGAATCAACATGATGTTTATTCAGGTTATGATTCTCAGCTTAAAGATAGTTTTATCAAAGAGGTAGAAACTTTTCCATTTCTATTTAAAGAAACCAAACATCTTACTCATAAGCAGGGAATACAACATGAGTTACAGTTGATGCCTGAAGCTCCTCTTCCTAATGTCAGAAGCAATCATTTCAGTTCAAGTTTTGGAGTTATAAGTTACAGGGATGCAGGTCAGTATTGGGGAAAGTCATTGTTAAATTTCTCTTATATTGTGTCACCATTTCATATTTCAAACAGTTTGGAAGGCTCTTTTCAAGTGGAGAGGAATCCTATTTGTTTTCATATCAAAACCTTTTCTAAAGCAGTGTCAAATTATCCAATACATCTAAGGGGGGAAAGTGCTAATCAATGGAAACATCATTTAATGAATGAAGAAATAATGATTCAAATAAATTGTTCGACATTTCAATACTTTCAAAATCAAACTAAGTTGCAGCAATTTTCACATTACAGTTTAATGGGTTTATTGCAGCAAGTTCACTTAGTAATCAGGAAGCAAGAAAGTATATCAAATCAAGTAGCTGGTTTGATGTCAAAAGTTTCTTTGATTGTCTCTATCATTCTGCAATATACATTGTTAATACATGTCAATAATATTGAACAATATATTGTAGAGACTATTTTCAAAGATATTTATGAATCACTAATTCATGGTATTTCATGGAAAGAATCCAATTTCCATGTTCATAACAAGTTGTTTCACCATATTCACAAGTTGTGCATACTACAGATGGATGGAACAGTTAACATATTCAAAGCGTGCCATGATCACCGTCATCAGGGTCATCACTTTCAAGTGGTTGATCGAATGTATTGGTACATCATGAGGGTAAAGTGGAGAGTGAGGGAGCTCTACCCTCATTTACTATTTGTTTAAGTAAAACTTTTGTGGTCCAATATCTTTCAAGTGGAGAGGATTGATCCAGGAGGATCTCATCAGATTAGTTGCAAAGCGTTCAATTTATCATCGGTGTTGAATTCATCATCAGTGTTAATTTTATCCAGTGTTGATTCAATTCTTCATGGTGTTTCGGTTCATGGGTATCATCATGGTGATAATGGGCATCATGTGGTGTTTAATGTCGCATTGTGACAAAATTATGTAAATGGGTTTTTTTCTCATTAAATATAAAGGGTTAGTCCTAAGACTAGGTGTTTATCCTAAGTGGCAAAGGATTAAACGAAAGAAGTTAGTACTAAACCCTGAAACCTAAGTCTTAGATTCTATATTTAATACCTAAAAACTAAATGTAATGCACTAAACATTAGTCATATGGTTAAAAAACCCACTCAGACTATGTTTAAAGCCACACCATAACATATGATAGGTCCTAACTGCAACATTATCTACGTCGAAACCACCAACAGACATTTTCATGTGAGCAAGGTTTCTAACCACAGCAGCTTTGAAACCACAAGATGGACAGATGAGTGGAGTAGCAGTCAGAGGTCATGTTACCACTAGGTATACAGTGCGCATGTGAGCATGGTTAGTAATTGCAGCAGGTGCAGTTAGCAGAACCGTTGTGAATTACTAGAATCACCGAGGTACATGGCCGCAAACAGTTACAACTATGCCTGTTCACATGACACGTCGCAAACCGTAAGCTGAGACCATCGGGATGATGAACACAGAGGTGGAAGCCTGTGGTTAGACCGTGACAGTCACATGCTGGCCATCCACTTCTCCACCTGGTTAGCTAACAACTAACATATTTTCACTTATCCAAAGTCTAAATTGGGTTTGTAATTAAAATTTGGTGCTATATTAATTCAACTACCATGGAACCTAACTCTAAGGTGTCAAATAATGACAAGACCGAGGCATATGAACAATTATCTTTACCATTCATGCCAATATTGGCTAAGAGACACCTAATGTACCTAAAAACATATAAATACAACATTTTTGTTGATAAAGAGGACATTAGTGGTTTTGAGTTTTATGTGCAGATTCTAGAGAATATAGATTATTTTTGTTTTCAATGTAACAGGAGCATCGTGAGTTGGAATTGGGAACCGTGACAGGTGTTGGAAAGTTGATTCAAAGATATTTCTTGTAACAGTGACTAGAAGTGCCTACATGCATAATCAATCTGGTTTATTTTCTCTATAATCAACCTCCTCGGATTTAATCCTAATAAAGTGGTCGCCTATCTTGAAAGCAGACCTGGAGACGTAGTCCATCAGGGACAAACTCTGTAATTAATCTTGTTTTCTGGTATCACTGTGTCTTTCCTAGTTTTCACTTCTGTTTGCATCTTACTTATATTTCAATTATGCTATCAATTCGTTCCTTTTCAAGCAGTTCTCATGGTTAAAGAACTTTAAGTTTAACATTCAATTCACTATTGGCATAATCAATTCTACTTCAGTTTAGCATATGATCATTTTATATCACTGAGCTCCTCTATGAATATCAGAATTTGTTTCCCACAAATTTTTCTGATCTAAAAGGGATAATAGGAGACCTGCGTGTCATGAAGATCACCCTGAAATTGGACGTGAAGCCTATAAAACAAAGACCTTATTGCCTTAATCCTAAGTATAAGGAAAGGGTTCGTGCTGAGTTAGATAAGATGCTCATGGCAGGAATTATTGAACTAGTGGAAGAGTCTGATTGCATAAGCCCAATAGTGGTTTAGGAAAAGAAACGGAAGGAAGAAATAAGGATATGCATGGATCTCCAGAAATTGAATGATGCTTGCGTGCATGACCCCTTCCCAACCCTGTTCACTGATGAAGTCCTAGATAATGTAGGTGGCCAAGAAGCATACTCTTTCACTGATGGGTTCTATGGGTATCATCAGATCAAAATCGCACCTGAAGATAGAAGCAAGATGACCTTTGTGACAGAATGGGGATGTTTTCAGTATACTATAATGCCTTTTGGGCTGAAGAATGCACCAACTATCTTTCCACGCGTAGTCATTACAGCATACAAAGACTTCATTCATAAGTTCCTGGAGGTTTACTTTGATGATTATACAGTGTTTGGATTGGTCAACTGTCATGTGGCAAGTTTACACTTAATTTTAGATACATGTCGAAGGCACCATATCACACTCAATCTGAAGAAGTGTCTATTTTGTGTCCCTTTTGGGATCCTGCTAGGGCATGTGGTGTGCAGACAAGGATTGATGGTAGACCCCATGAAGATCGCAGTGATAATCAACTTGGAGGCACTGAGGAATGTGAAACAGCTGCATGTGACCCTAGGGCACACTGGATACTATAGGAAGTTCATCAAAAGCTATGCCCAGATCACCACGCCCATGGAAAAGTTTTTGAAAAAGGATGCTACATTCTATTGGAATGATGAATGTCAAAAGAGCATGGTTGTGCTGAAAGAGAAAATGGTCACTGTGTCGATCCTAGTCTTTCCAGACTGGAAGAAGGAATTTCATGTGCACATGGATGCCTCATGTATCATGCTGTGGGCTGTGCTGACACAGGCAGGCGAGGGGGAATTGGACTATCCTATAATTTGTGAGCAAGAAGCTATCCAAGGCTAAGAAGAACTATTCCACTATAGAGCATGAAGGGCTAGCCATGGTGTACGCGCTCAAAAATGTTAGGAACTATTTGCTGGGAAGACATTTTAAGATGTTTACAGATCATTCTATGTTAAAATACCTGTTTAATAAGCCTGTGTTGGGCAAGAAGATTTGTAGATGGTTGTTACTATTCCAGGAGTATGATTTTGAAGTTACTGTGAACCCTGGATGATTAAACGTGGGACCAGATCATTTATCACGCATCGAAACTAGAGAGGAGCCCACTAACTTGAAGGAAGGACTACCTGATGCACATCTCTTTTTAGTACGCATTTCCGACAGTTAATTTGAGGATATCATACAATTCCTAACGATGGGGACTACTTTAGAAGGGTATACAAACCAGCAGAAGGAGTTAGTAGTGCATGCAGCAGAATTTTCCGTCATTGTAAAACATCTGTACAAAATGGGGTCTGAAAAGATATTGTGATGCTATGTACCTCACTTTGAGTGACGAAGCATCCTCGTGAAGGCTCATGGAGGAGCTATAGGAGGACATTATGCAGGAAAAGTGACAAGGCAGAATGTTCTGCATGCTGGATTGTGGTGGCCAACTATGCATAAGGATGTAAAAGCATATTATAGGGACTGTGATGCATGTCAAAGGACTGGCAGGCCATCATGGAGGGATGAACTACCATTGATACCACATATGACATTACAACCATTCGAGAAATGGGCTATTGACTTTTGGGACCAATTCAACCTCCGGGAAAGAAAACAGGTGTGTGGTACATCATCATCATGACAGAGTACTTGACCAGATGGGTAGAGGCCTAGCGTGTGAAGGAATATACCAACATGACAACAACGAAGTATCTTTTTGAATTCGTATTGACAAAATTTGGCTATCCAAAGATCTTGATGAGCGGTTGCGGTAAGCACTTCCTTAATGAAACAAGCAACGTGTTGATGAAAGAATTTCAGGTGTATCATCAGAAGAGCATGCCTTATCACCCGTAGGCCAATGGAATGATGGAAGCATTCAATAAAATACTCAATAAAACACTGACAAAGGTCTAAAATTCTTAGAGAAGTGATTGGGATATGCACGTACCAGAGGTGCTATGGGTCTACAAAATGACTTGCAAGAACTTGAGTGGGAAAACGCCTTTCAGACTTGTGTATGGCATAGAAGCTATGATGCCAATGGAATACAATGTACCTAGTCTATGCATAGCAGTACTCATAGCATTGGTGGACCACGGAGCGTGGGAAGAGAGGCTCGTGCATCTAGCAAAGCTTGAGGAGGACCAATTTCTAGCTAGATTTCATCAACAAGTTCAAAGGAGCGTGAAAAGGCATGGCATCATCTACACATTAAACTGTGCACCTTCAAGGTAAATGATCTGGTTTTTCTATATGATAGCAAGTTTGATAAATTTCTAGGAAAATTTAGGATGCATTGACTGGGGCCCTATGTCATCAAAGAGATTACCGACGGTGGAGTAGTTCAGCTGGTAAAGTTAAATGGGGAGCCTTTCCTGAGAAAAGTGAATGGTAGTCAATTGAAGCCACACACTGGTGATCTAGCTAGGTGACTATATGAAGGAAGCACAATCTTAGCACTCTAGGTAGCTAAAAGGAGGCGTAGGACTATAAACTACATTTCCCGAGTCAGGGAACTATGCGATGAAGAAACTATGTAGAATGAGGAGATCTCACAGAGACCACACGAGCGCACAGAAGGTTGTGCTACCTTGGATAAAACCACGTATGTCAGTCAGAAAGTGACCATTAAAGTCACTCTCCATGATTTTATGATGAAAAACGACCAAATGGAGTGGGGGGAACATTTAAGATGAAATTTATGGGTTAGATCCTTGAAAATATGTCACCAATCTAGCATTAATGAACTGATTTTGGGGGGAACAGTCCGATTTGAATTCAAAATGGTCTATAAATTACATGTGGTTGCCCAATGAAGAACACTTGGCATTTTGAGCACTGAATTTTTGAGATCTCAGATGCGTATGAACCGTGAATTCTTTGAAGCTTTGATAGCGAATTTAGCATTTGAGTAATTACCAAAGGAGACACAAAAAATATTGGATAGCGTCATGTCAACACTAGCAAAAACTGTAGATATTGGGGAAGTAGTGACAACCGAAGGGGCTATGCTAGAGGTTGCTATGGAAGTAGAGCAAACTGTTCCAGAGGTTGCAGAGATACCCAAGTCTCCACGATCACCGAGACCAAGGCCTACCAAGACCTAGGAAGGCATGAAAGGCAAGAAAGGAAAGCAGGCCATGACACAACCGGTACTTGCGTCACCTAGGAGAAAACTACCAAAGGACAAGCCCACCACTTAAGAAAAGGGTAAAACCATTAACTTGGAACTAGAGGAGGAAGAAATTGAGGATATCCCAATGGAAGATGAGGATCTTGGGATTGACACGGAGGACGTTGAAGTTGAGGCATCTGACCCCATTACTAAATTACCTGAGTACGTCCCTCCACATAGGGGGAAGGTCAAGGTGCCTAAGGACATTGACTAGAGAAAGGTCACCTTGTACACACCTTTGCTGCCGGAGAAGATTGTTTTTGAAGGATCGCGTTTGGGGCAGAGTCTAATATTGAAATTGGAGGAAGGGGACTTAGATGACACCAAGCAATTCCCTCACTTGGTGATAGGCCAACTAATGCACCGCATCCTCCATAAGACCACCAAGGTGACCGCATTGGAACTACAGAAGTGGCTCAAAGGAGTGGATAAGGTAGGCCTTCTTAACCTGCTATAGGTGTCGTACTGCAATCGCACACCCATTACCTTTCTAGTAATCAAGCAACTGTTGTACTTGGTACATGATGGGTGTCTATGGCTGGAGAAGCCAATACCCATCACTGATAGACCAATCCATAGAATCATGAGGCTACCATATTTAGGGGAGAATCTGGCTATGATGTTTGGTGGAAAGGTGGGCAAACTGGCCCTTGCGGAGGCCATGAAGAAGAAGTTCATATTAGTAAAGAAGTCATGCGGCTATTCGATTACAAGTATTTCTGACCCTGCAGTCAAAGTGGCCACACAAATATTGGTAGGGAAGGCCATGTGGAAGTTTCGCTCCAATGAAGTATCGGCGCCTGTCATAGCTCTAGCAGCCCAATGCACAGAGGGGGTTCAGTTTAATTGGGTCCGCTACCTCTACGGTGAGTTCCTTGCGAACTTCCACAAAGCACAAGATCTCAACAAGAACTTCCACTATGCATGGCTCTTGCTGTCCATTGTGCTAGTAGCTTGGGAGCTACCTGAAGACAACCAATTTCCCTTGGCTGTGTCAGACTTGCCTAATGTTGTGAAGTACGCTTCGATATGGGTGACTAAGGATCCTCAACGGATCAAGGACAACAAGGTATTTTGGATCTTGGTGGAGATGAACGTGCACATGGCCATCAACCGCAAGTCATTTTTGTCACCTACTATCTTTGATAAATTTCATTCATATGCAGAATTTAAGACTGATATCCACCATGTATCCATAAGGGTGTGAAAGGACCCTGAGCAGAAGTGGCATGAATTGCCCTACTTAGTGATGAATGATGCGATTCAAGTGGTTAATGACAATTGGCTGGAAGAATAGCACACTGCCTCAGACTTAACAATAGCATCCATCAAGATAGTTGCACAACAGAAGAGGGATGAAGCCAAGCTCAAGATGGAGCAGTTGGCTAAGAAAAGGAGAGAAGAGTTTGAGGATAAGGCTAAGGTAGACCATGCTGCCACACAGGAAATAGGTGGATAGATATGATGAGAGGAGCACGACTCCCACAAAGAGAAGTTTCCCTCCCCAGATGAAGAGGATGATCTGACAGAACAAGGAGGAGCGGACCTATAAACACCTCTGTTTCGTATCAAGCGTCCAAGGGGAGAAGAAAAAGTAGGTCTGCTGAAGAAGTCCAAGGCCAGCAAGATGTCCATGGACCTAATCACCCTAACAAAGGGGGATCTGAATGAAATTATGGATACAGTACGGGATGCCACCACGAAATTGTTGCAGTAGTTTGAGCAGCAACAGTAGCAGGTGTTGGGGGCCATTCAGGTGAATTTGTGAGAGCCGCAGATTTAGGCAACACAGACCAGTGCGGCATCCACCAGTTTGGCCATTGGCACTTCAGAAGCCATTGGGATGCTACCTGCAAAGGACTCCCAAGCCATAGTGCTACTAGATGGAGTACTGATGACAGAGACCGAAACTGACAGGCCCGCTTTCAATGCACTCAAGGGTATAGGGCTGAACTTGGCAATGTTTCCTAGCGAGGCACTCCACCTGCTATAGGATGGGGTCTGTTAGAGTCGGTCTAGTTATCCCTCTGTCAGAGATCAAAACTCCTTTTTGCATTTCATGTTTAGGTGTCTGATCAGTTTCGATCAGTTGCATTTCGTTAGAAGCATGCCATAAATCTGAAGGGGAGGTTTGTGTCACTCATTCCCCTCATGCTTGGCACTGCTGGCTCAGGTCTATTCTTAAAAATCAAGACTTGAAAAGTCATTTGCAGTCCTGTTTCAGTCTCTAGGTCATAATATTTTTTTCGGTCATTAGGTCTATGGTTAAGTCGATGGGACTTTGACAAAGTTTAATAAAGCCAACAAGCCAGATGGAGGTCCTTGTTAGATTGGTATCTCAGAGATTTTTACCATTATACGGATAGATTATGACTTCTCTTCAAAACTTTGTTTTGACGATAAGTCGACATTTCATTTTTTGTAATAAATTTTCAAAAATTTCAGTTCTTGAAATGCCCAGGCGTAGCTCTGGTCTCCTTTGCCAGATCATATCATAGCTATCCCTGCAAAAAATTGTCAAAGAAAATCATTATTTCAACCAAATTTAAGGAGGAAACAAAAAGGTCAAAATTCTATTAATCCTGAAAAAGTGTCAATTGCAAAACATAACAAAGTGGGTTATGGAAGAGGCAAAAATCAAATTGGTGTCTATATAAAGGTTTTTCAATGAAGTTTCAAGTCATTGTGCATGCCAAAGGTGGAGAAAATCATTGCAAGTCGTGTTTGTGCGTTTTGGAGAGGATTGGTCCCCATTTCACCTGCGCGGCGCATATAACAGTCTGCGCGGCGCATATAACTTGCGCGGCGCACACAGGACTTCAGGCCAGTGCAAAATATAACCAGCGCGACGCATATAACTTGTGCGACGCACTGGGTAAGGAGCGCGATGCTTACAGTTTGGAGCCCGTAACTTGTTTGAAAACTCATAAAATCACCTCCTCTTCGCATCAATTTGTCAGCATTGTTTAGATCAAAAGAACAATCCATATTCAGTTGCACACAGCAGTTTCACTTATCAGCATTCATTTGAGGCAGTTTGTATATCAACAGTGATGTCATTTGGTCACTCATCTAAATATGAGGCAGAAACCCAAAGTGATTCTCCCATGGGTGAACAGGAACCCCGGAGGCCTTGTAGAAGTGGTAAACATGTCAGGGAAGAACGAATCAACCTTAGAGAATTGCATGCTTGTCCTCTTGCTATGCAGTGCTTTGAGCATCAGTCATGCTATGAGTTTTGTCAAAAGGTAGTTGAGGTCCAGTTTCATTATGAGTTGGCTCATCTTTTTGTCTTGCATTCGTATGAAGACCAAGATACCTTGGCTAGGGTCACCTTTACACTTACACCAGAAATTGTTTTGCTAGCAACATGTATACCAAATATTGGTGAACTATGGCATAAAAAACAACAAATTGATAAGCATCATTATGAGCCATATATCAAGCCCAATTGCTTGAGGCAGCTCAAAAGAGTGTTCCCGTTCAGGTACCTGAAAGATGAGTATGCTCCACTCATGAGATTGATCATATTTCAGCTATGAGGGACGATTCTCTCGTCTTTATGCTTATCACATCAGGTTACTTATGCATTTCACCAGGGTGCGGATGATGAACATTCGGTATTTCATCTGCCGGAATATAGAGAGGATGACAACCTTTATACAACATAGAACCTCTCAGCAGCAACTCAACAGTGTATATCATTTTGTGCTTATAAATATTTTGGTGGTTCATCAGCTTGGTTCGTAGGGCATCACTTGGGATGACTTTATCTCACGTGATTTCTTCAGAGCTTCACAAGAATTATCAGAGGTGAAACACAAGGGGGAGCCTTCTCAGCAGTATGAGCGTCATGAGACCAGGCCTATTTTCATTACATATCAGAGAGTCTATCCAAAAGGTACCAGACCTTTGTTTGCAGCAACAAAGCCAGTGTTATCTCCACCTGGCATGGAAGGGGCCTCGCTTCCGACATCAGCACCACAGGCACAGGTACAGGACAAGGGCAAGAAGCCCATGCATGAGAAAGGCCTTCAGGTGAGCCATCAGGTTTCATTATCATTCTTGATGTTGAGACAGCTACGGATTTAGAGAAGTCTAGATATAGAATGATGATTGAGGAGCAGGAAACAGACATTCAAGCCTTGGAAATCCAGTTGGAGATGGCCAAATGGAACATCAGGTATCTAGAACAGAGAAATAAGTAGCTTGAAGATCATCATGCGATCATGGAGCTACAGAACATCCGTGAGAATCGTCAAGCTGCCCGACATAGGAGGATTCAGTTCACTTCTCTAGAGCGATAGGTCAATGAGGATCAAGAGTCTAATCTTGAAAGGGTCAACATTTACTTGGAGAATCAGCTGAGCAAGGCCAATAGAGATAATGCATTTTTGAGACATATGGTTGTTCACTACAGGGCACGGAACCAAGTTTGCAAGGTTCGGATAAGAAATCTAAAGGCAAAATTGAAGAAGGCAACCCGCAAGCAAAAGAAACAAAGGGAGCTCGATCTTCTTCAGATTTTGGCCGAGGCCTATTTAGCTCATCATCGTGCTTGATAAAGGAACTCCAGCCCAAATTTCAAGAGATTTGGGGCATTTTTGGTCATTTTGAAATTTTTGCACTTAAAAAACAGGTTTTTTCCCTATATGCGTCGCGCACCTTGCGCGACGCATAGGATTGGGAGCTCCAAATCACAAATGGCTTGCAGTTTTGGATTTTTCATGAAAAATCATGAATTTTGGTACTTGGACAAGAAATTTGGGTGAGTTATGGGTCCCCAAAAGGTCAAAAAACATGCAAAAAATGACCTCACTGCCCCTATTTTGACACACAGGAAGCAGTCTTGGGAGAATGCACTTTTGGAGGGGAAAATGGACACCAATTTTGAAAATTCCACTTGGGTTGGATAGTAGATAGGCAGGGCTTTCCAACAAGCCAATCTGAGCTCAATTTAGATTCCAGCAAGTGCCTCAAAATCAGTAGAAAAGAAGCGCAGCGCATATGGAAATCAGCGCGACGCATATAGATTTTTTGCCCAATTTTTCATCTTTCAGCTCAGAAATTCGGCCAGTTTGACTAGTTTTGCTTTGTAATGTAATTTTTTACTTCTCTTGATGTAATTTTCTGAACATGATGTAATTTTGACACTTAGTTACTTGTTCTAGAAGATTCATTCACCAAAGAGTGAAAATTTAATGAATGAATCAGTTTCCTACCTTATAGAGGCAAGTTGTTTTGACTGCCTAGATTGTAGTGCTTTGTTTAGAATTGGTTGAAACAGCTCCTAGAATGATGAGCTCGACCCCTAGAGGCAAGGGAAGAGGTTGGCTTGCCTATATTATGTAATTTCTAAGTCATTTTCAGGGTTGGACTCTTGGGAAAAGCTTGACACTCTATTGTACATTCACTTCTGCATTTTTGGCAAAGGAAAGACCAGGGTTTTGCAGCACTGTTTGGGATCCATGTGGCTTTATGTGTTGATGGTGTGCTTCTTTCAGTAATTGTAAGTTTTTATGTGTATCATTTTCCTTCTCTCATCTTCTGCAATTGAACAAATGAAGTGTTAAGGTAGAATCCATATATTGTTATGCTCTATCTTTGAATTTGTTTGATTTTCCATGTTTTCATTTGTTTAAGGAGAATCCTTGAAAGCTTCTTTCTCTCCTTAGTTTCTCACCAGTCAGATCTAGCCATTCATTCTCTTCAAAAGCATCAAGACGATCGCCTACCTTACCCCAAGTAGACCTCTGCAAAAACTATGCCTCATCCCCGCACCCAAAATTGCCTTTTCCTTTGATTCAACAAAAACCTCAAAAAATCAACCTCAAACTCCTTGTACTTCATACCTAGCCTAATATTAATTGCAAATATAGTCATCTCGAGCCTCATCGATTACCGTTTTCCGAGATTGACCTGGATAGAGCCCTCTCCCGTCCTCGTAGGGCTAGCTACGAGGCTGAGCGTGGTTTTATGTGGACCTAGAACCTTGTCTTTTCAGTCTGAGACAAATCTAGGCTCTAACAGGGTCATCGCAAAGCTGAGGGATTGTGAACAATGCATTTGTAGGTTATTAGTAAGAAGATCATTAACAATTCTCATATGGTCGTATAGTGAGATTTTGCCATCTCTACTGCAAACTATGTGACCAATAAGAACAAATGCGTAGTCCAGGTCATGGAGGACGCATACTGAATGGTCCCGGAGTTGGCCATTCCTGCAGATGAGCTGGTAGATGTCCGCATTTGCAAACTTGCTACAAGGGTGTGTGATGGCTGCACAGTATTGGAAAAGGTTTAGTTGGAGCTAAACCTCGAAATTGTCGAATTGTAGTTGAGGGCCCATCCTTTGACTCTACTAGAAGTCAAGGAGTATTGCATGAATGCTATAATAGAGGCAATAACGACAGTAGAAATTATAGTGGCAGATTGCACAATGCTATTTGAATAGTCGTTCAAAGTACTAACCAGCCTACAAGAAGACCTCACTGTGCAGAGGCTAAAAACAGAGGCACAAGAGCTACAATAGTGCTATGATGAGGTAAAAGGGACAGCGCGTACTTTTTCCCTCACACAGAGACTCGCGAAGCTATAGGAAGCCAAGGCATTGAAGGAGCAGGTAGATGCAACTCAGCACAAAGAGGCAGTTTTGAAGGTACGCTTGAAGCCTTGGTTGGATGAGGCCTACTTAATCATAGCCTTCGTTGAAGGCAAGTTGGATAGTCTGTAGGAGACTCAGCAAAAGCTTGAGGCTGAAAGTGCAGGGCCAGCAATAGAGTAGTTGGTCGAGGAAATAAAGCAGGAGGTTGTGCAGTGCACTAAAGAGGTAGCAATTGTATAGGTCGACCTAGGGTGTCTTCGCGCCAAGATCTCCATGCTCGTAGAGTGAAGCGAGGGCTAGTCACCATGTTTGTGTTGGGGGCCTGTTGGGAACGGGTTCCCCCAAGAGCTATTTTTTGGGCTAAAATCCCATATTTTGGGGTACAAGGCCCAAATTTTGTAATAAATATGTAAAACCTCTGCATTTTGTGGTCGCGGAGCACGAAGATGTCAAAGGGATGTCCGCCCTTGTTTCGTGAAGTCTCATGTCGGCTGTAAAGATATACCCATGGTTTGCGGAAAATGGGATTGTATAAAAAGGGAGTCCTGGAAGAGTCTAAGCGGAGTATTAGTAGGAAGAAGGGTTTTGGGTAATAATTTATAAGTGTTCTTGAGTCTTAGCATAGGTATAGGCTCTGTAGATAAGTGTGCAAAAGCCTAGGGTTGAAGTCTGCAGCTGAGTGCTTAGACCCTTGCAGCTGTGTTCACAGGGTGGATCGAGTCTGTACTGAACTTGAGATATCAATAAAGAGAAGTATTTTGCAAATCATTGTGTTTTTTGTCCCTGTTTAATGCATCTGATTATATTATGATATGATTTGAGTTTACATTATATGCTTATTTAATGCGTGAATGTATTTGAATATATCTATTAAATGAATGTAAGCAAAAGTAAAGGATTACACGAAGGTAACTGTAAATTCATGGTAGATTAGGGAACACTTAAGATAACTTGGGAACTTATACAGTAACACAGTCACAGAGGCGCGTAAGTGTCTGGAAATCAGGTTAGGGTTGCACAAAGATCAGTTGGGTATCATCGCGGAGGTACTAAGGGACTGGAGACAAGGAACATCGATAAGCCCTAGAAGCTTATCGATCTACACGAAGACAGGATCAGGAAGTATAGACCGACATCATGACCATCTCAGGGTCTGGAAACATTGTTCCTGCATCCCCCCATACTGCTTCGGGTGAGACTTTGGTCTGAGCTCTGTGGGATGATGCCGAAAGGGCCAGTAGTGTAGGTATTTTCTTGGTTGACTAATGGTGAACCTAGGTTAGGGCCATCAAGCCAACACCAAGTCATGGAAGAGATCTTTGTTTCTAGTCATATGGAAAGAGGCTCCACTATCCAGGTACAACACAGTACCCATGATCAATGTCACCATGCAAGAGAAGAGGTTGAAATCTAGTTCGAATTGTGAAGCAATACCTTCACCTACCACTCCTCCTGATGGATTCTTACCGACCTTCTTGTGCGAACACTTTTTGGAATAATGTCCCAGGTCGTGACAATGAAAACAATTAATTTTCGACGTGCCCTTCTTCTTGTCACCTTGACTGGAATATTTGGAAGGGAATGACTTCCCCTTCCATTTCTTCACCTTTCTAGCTAAGGAAAAATTGTCCATCATCAAACTTGGATGAGGATCCATCTTTGGTGTTCCACCGAATCTCTTCATGTATCAAATCAAACCACAACTACTCCCACTTTGGTAGACTCCCCCTCCCATTAACTAAGTCCTTATAGCTATGCAAGATCTTGGGAAATCCTAGCAATTCTAGGCTTATAAGATCATCTTCTGCAACAGTAAAACCAACACTTCCAACTGCATACTAACACTGGGTGAAATCGGTCAAGTACTTCGGTATTGTATCACCCTTCTCCATCTTGTTCTTTGTGAGATTGTCCTTCAGTTTGAGCTTCCTATGGTAACTATTGTTTTTAAATAGGTCCATCAATTACTTCCACATTGAAAATGGATTTTCCTTGCCATGGATATTCAATACAATATTATCTCAAACTCCTTCTAGGATAATCCTTCTTGCCTTTGCCACACACTTTCTCCAGTCTACCAAATCTTTACTATCAGATGTTGGAGGCTCTAGGATATCATTATCTATGAATTCTTTCATCTTTTTAACTTCTAATACTACCTCCATCCTGTCCTTCCAAGCTATGTAATTTAACCCACCCTCAAGTCCATACTCAAGTCTCAATCTATAGAATGACATCCTACTGGCTCTAAAGTATGAAACTGCAAATTTGATTTATCCTGCAAAACAAACTCGTATTCTCCTCTTCTATAGTGATTTCAGCTCCGATACCACGTATAATTTTCTTGTAGATTCAAACTACAGATTTTTATATGCTAAAACAATTGACTTGAATCAACACTACTCATCAGCGGAAACTAAAATTGATCGATGAAATTACGAATCATAAAAGGAATAAGTTCAATCACACATAACACAATAATGTTTAGGGGAAAGCCTCAACTAACAACCCCTGCTATCTGTATATTACATTAAACAAAAGATTTGAGAAGAAACTACAATCATTTTTCAACCCAAACAATCTTTGCATAAGTACAATCTATCTCATTGCTTCACAAATCAGATCAAACCAATACTTAGCCAAATTTGTGTTGAGAAATGGAAACAAAAAGTCAAGTTTAAATTTGTCCTTGAATTTAAACTGTGAATTAAAATTGAATTCTATTCTCATAGAAACTTGTAAATAGTTAATTAAGTTTAATTAAATTAATTAGCTTAGAAATTTTGAGTTGGAAGTCCTTTTTATGTCATGTATATGTTCTCCCTAAGTTTTAGGGGTCCAGGATGAGGTTAATTTTGAGTTGTAATTAGACAACTCAATTTACTAAGTTATGCTTAGTTAAATTAGTTCCAAACTGTTTGAGGAACTAATAGAGCGCTAACAGTTAATTGGTTCACTAGGGCATCCACAAGTGTCACTCTAGTTAACTAAATATTCCCTCATCATAAAATCATGCATGTCGATTATGAGAAATACCTAGTTGAGGCTAGAGTGCAGGGACAATGTACTATCAGTTGTATGATTTACTGAGTTGCATAGATCATGCATGCAAATCAAGAATTCAACCTATATTAGATTACACAATTTTGAAAGCACTAGATTCCTATTAATATGGGTTATTCAACCATAGGAATTACACAAGGAAATATAGGCTTGGAGGGCGGCATAATTGGCTAAGTGTTGGTGAAGAGCTTACTTGTGAGCTGAGAGAGTTGAGCATACTTCTGTGGAATTTTTCTTGTGAGAACAAGCCTGGTATCATCACTCATATTTCTAATCTATGCAATACAATAATGGGATTTTGAGTAGTGGCTTTCCCCTGATACATCTTGTGTTATGCGCCATTGATTTATCCCCTTCTTTTTCATATTGACTTCATCGATCTATTGGCTTCCACTGGTTGAAACTAGAAGAAGATTCTTGTCTTGTGCTTTAGTAAATTGCATAAGATTGTGAATCTATAGGATTTTCTACATGGTATCAGAGCTGAGAACAATATAATATAGGAGATTTCAAACTTTTGAGTTTTTTGTTACAGGTGAAATTCGGATTTCAAATACATACTTCAGGATCTGCAGATGGCGTTTTATGGTTTACGACTCAAGTATGCCTTGGAAGGCAGCTCAAATTTATAGCCTAGAGGGAAAAATGGAGGTTGTGCTAGAGGATAGTGGCTTGAAGGAATTCGTTGATCAAGAGATTTCTAGGTGAGCAACATTAGATGCACAAACTTTGGTCGAATGGAAGAAGTGTGTGGGGAAGGCGAGGTGACTAATCCTTGAGGGAGTTTGAGACCACATTGTCTTGAGTCTCTTTGGAAAGGAAACTTCGTATGCTATGTGGAAAACATTGATGGACTTGTATCAAAACAACATAGACCAAAGGAAATTTGCACTGAAGGAAAAACTTCGAAAAATCAAAATGGAGAAAGGCAAGACAATTCCAAAATACTTGACCAAGTTCACTCGATGTTGTGATGAACTTGGAAGTGTTGGAATTGGGGTTGTAGAGAATGACATGGTGATTCTTTCACTTCTAGGAATCCCAAAGAGTTGGCATATTTCTCAGGACTCTATCAATGGTTAGGATAAGTTGTCAGATTGAGAACAATTGTGGTTGGATTTGATGCAGGAGGAGATCAGGAGGAACATTGGGGATGGTGCTTCATCAAATACTGATGATGAAGAGAACTGTGCCTTGGCGATTAAGGTGAATAAGGGGAAAGGGAAATATTCCCATTCCAAATTGGATTCTTATCATGGAGGTAAGAAGAAATACATGATGAAATTTAAGTGCTTTCATTGTCACCAACTGGGTCATTTTACTACAAATTGTCCGCTCACAAAGTCCAAGAAGAAGTCCTCACGAGGAGCGGTGGGTGAGGATTTGGCATCTCAATTCAAATTAGACTTTTCCGTCATTAAATACATGGTGTTATCAATGATGGGAATTGTATGGTACTTAGAAAATGGAGCTTCATTCGACACGACTGGCGACAAAGAGTTATTCAGTGACCTCGAGGAGAAAGATATTCACATACATATCAAGATGGGTGATGACAGGAAGTATAGTTTTACTAAATTGGACATGATTACTTTTCAAAGGGAGAATGGGGCTCCACCCACCTTGAAGGATGTTAGGTATGTTCTCGGGCTGAAGAAGAACTTGGTATCCATTTCTAGGCTTGAGGATAGATGCTATGATGTGATCTTCTCAAAAGGAAAGGTGTTCCTTCGACACATAGCCATGGGTCAAGTAAAGAATATAGGGATTCGGGTGAAGAATATCTATAAGTTAGAGGTATAGGAGTGTGTTTCTTTGAGCACAAAAGAAGAAAGGGTGTAGAGCCAATATTTTGGCATGTTGTGGCATAGGAGATTCAGCCACTTGCATAATGGGGCTTTAGATATATTAAAGCACATCTCTACCGGTATTCAAAAAGGTACACTTGAGTAAGTTCATGCATGCAAGGGTGTATTTTCGGAAAATACATCAAGTCTTCCTTTCACAACATAGACAATCGAGTAGAGGCTATTCTAGAGTGAGTCCATTCATATGTGTGTGGAACATTCTCAACAACATCCACGACCAAACACAAGTATTTTGTTATATTTCTTGTTGACTTTTCTCAAATATTCTAGATATTTTTCATGGAGAGAAAGGATCAAACCTTCAAAAAATTTTGTGAGTTTAAAGAATTGGTGGAGAAAGAGTTGGGAAAGAAGATTAAATCTTTATGGAGTGATAACAGTGGTGAGTATGTCTCAAACAAGTTTAAGAACTTTTGTGCAATGGAAGGGATTAAACGAGATTTGATGGCACCCAATAACTCTTAGCAGAATGAGGTGTTTTAGCTACCTATACCAATAGGTTTCATAATTCATGATGGCTATAGAAGTTCCAAATATGCTCTGCTTTGATTATGCAAAGATCCCATATTTCCAAAGGAGTACAAGGTGTGTAAATAGCTTAATGGTTCCAAATTTTGATGGATGATTCAACAGTATAATCTGGATCATGCCATGTTTGAATTTTCTGTTGTAGAATAGAGAAAGAAGTCTGTCCAAACTGTCTAATCTTGGCAGACAAAGTAGTTCAAGTAGAGAAAAGAAGGCTCCCAACAGCTTAATCTGGGACCTTGGAACAAATAAGGGCAGAAGTAGATAGAAAACAAAAGAAAAAGCCAAAGAAAAGAAAAGGCAAGCAAGGGTCTGCAAGTCCAAATGCACCCTCCAAGAAGGAATAAAAAATGCTAGGCAAAGTAGCTGGGTAAGTAGATGGGGTTGCAGAAGTGATATTCATTTCCAGAGTGAATCTTGCTAGTTCAGATAAGAGAACAAGGCAAAGGAGCATGTCTAATTCCCCAAATCCCCTTCCATTCCTATTACTAACATCCCTTCATCCATGGAGAGTTATGAAAAATCTGAAGTGTTATGATGGTTCTTATGACTCTAAAAGCCACATTTCCTATGTAAAAATTCTTTTCATTTTGATCTACTCCCTAAACTAAGTTAGTCTCAAAAAAACTTAGTATTTTCTCCCTTCACTCATTTCCCCCATATTAACTCTAACTTTACTATGTAAATCCCCTATATTACCTTTCCCCTACTAGTATTAACACCATGGTGTATAAACCCCAAATTTTGTATAAATACCCCTCCCCTTGGCATTATAGCCAATAAGTTCTGTGTCAGGGATCAAATGACACCTGGTCATCTTGATGAACCTAAATCTAACACCCCCCCCCCCTTCTGAAGTCATTTGGCCCCTTAGAAAACTTCATTTGCCAAAAGAGCCTCATAAATGACCTTGTTTTACCCATACCCGCTTCATTTGCAAAAATAACCCAAAATACCCACTTCGTTCTCTTATCCAAAGTATTGGGGCTGTCTTATTGCGCATCGGAAAACGTTACAAAACCCTTTTATCCATGAAACCCCTTTAAAACTACCAAAAAACCCCGAAAAAACCACTTTCCGCTGCTTAAACCAAAGTTTGCGCATATATTCAATTTTTCGGAATATATTGAAAAGACATTAAAAAATATATATTTATTCCTCCGCCCGTGGCCGTATCCACCTATCATGTCATCATCCCGTCCACCGTCGGATCAGATCCAAGAGATCCGACGATCCTTATGGATGTCGGAGCGGTCCCCGCGACGGAGGTTTAGCGCCCAAGAAAGTGACGTTGCGTTACGTCAGGGCGCGGCCACGCGTCGCCCGTTGAGGACTCTCGGAGCAATCTCTGACAAGTGCGGGGCCGTATCATAACCGCCCCGAGAAACCGCAACTGTTAGGGCTAAACCGTAACCGTTAGGTCATTCACCGCTCGGTTTGCGGGTCCAGCGCCATCCCCACGACATCACCGTGCCTGCCACTGCATCACACTTTTGTCCGCATCTGTGCCAACGTGCCTGCCACCTCATTACCCCGTGGACCAATGGCTGCCCGCCACCTCGTCCAATGACGTCATGCTGACGTCATCCGAGGCTGACCCCACCCTATGACGTCATGCTGACGTCATCACAGAAAAAGCGCCAAATTGCAAAAGGTCCATATTTTAGCCAAAAAACGCGTTTTTTCATACTTTTCGCTCATTTTCTATCATTTCCTCTGCATGCTATTTCACGTCCTGAACTGCGCCACCTGCGGGAAACGACCTGGAGACCTCCAGAGCACCAATTCCACCCACAGTTACGACCTCTGTTCGCGGTTAGCCAGGTATTTCTCATAGTTTATCCTCCTTACGCCTAAATTCACTGTAAATTGCTCAGAACGCTTAGGGAACACTGAAACTCACTATTTCACCGACAGTTTTCCTCTGCAACACTTCTAAATTACAACTGCAACCTTGAAACCACCAGCTGAGCCTTCATTTCCCGAGTTTTGGTCGAAAACTATAAATTGCTCGCGCAAACGTGAGACAGTTGGTCAAGCTATTTAAACCTGCCAAAGGAGACAGAGGGAGACCAGGCATTGGTCTTATTCATAATTCGAGCAGTAGTTCAATTGCTGCGTGTCCACTCCACCCTCTGGTCCCTGTAATTCACAGTTACATTGCAAAAAGTCACCTCTGTGCTGTACTACTCACTTGAACTAATTCACCTGCAAGACAGAAACTGAATAGACCATGGAGACTCCAATTGCACTGAATATCAAGCCTCTCAATGCTCCTCACCAGGAATTAGAATGGAAAGCCCTGGGAGATATGGATTATCAAATGCTAGACTGGTTTCCATTAGGCTCCAAATATAATATCCAGATGCTGAATGAGTTGAGAGCCCAGCACCTTAGTGGAGCTGACATCCTAGGGGTTTGGGACTCAAACTTGCCCATCTACAACCTCCCCCAGGTAAATCCTATGCCAGAGTTGATCTACAGATGCCAGGAGTGCTATGATCCAGGCCAAAGAGCTGTCCTCAGCCCTACAGGCGCAATTCTGTTTCATATCACCCCAGAAAGCATAAATGAGATGCTGCACTTCCACACTGCAAAGCCATTGACCCCCCTCCACATGCAGGACTTGATAAAGAAGGGGAATAAGTTGTCAAATGACCAAACCATCAAAATCAACCAGCTGTTTGTAAAACCAGGGTCTGAAGCCATCAGAACTCCTCCTATTGGATATCATTACTTGAATGAATTGGGCAGAATGCTAGTGGATTTGATCAGCTATGTCCTAGGCTTCAAGGGAATGGAGGAGGTGGATGAAATCATAATGGCAATACTGTCTATATTCTCTCCTGGAAAACCCCCAGCTGTACATTATGATTATGCCACATACATTGCAGATAAGATCCATGACCAGTTCATGAACTTGAAGAGGGAAAGACTGTTCAGGTATACTTCATACATATACCACCTATTCTTGTTTTATCAGCCAGCCAACTTCTCTATTCCCTTGAAACAAGTCAATGCCCAGGGCAATCCAAGGTCAGTTGTGTTTTGGACCTCTGTTTTTCATTGTGCCTCTGTATCACCATACACATACTCTGAGTTCATAGACTTATTCATTCATCCAGCCATGACAGTATTGGATGGTGTTCCTCCTCCAAGGTTAACTGATGACATGAGGAGAATTCTCCACCTGAGCAAAACCTACAGCATTGGTAATTGGTACCTCTACCAAGACCACACAGTCATCAGAGTATATGGCTGTGAGTTGAAGCCTTTTAGGTTGCCAAGGTATGTCCCCATGAGGCTTTTTGCCTTAGAATATTTCAGGCAATTTGGGAATGCCGACTACCTCCACTTTCAAAGCAAGAACAAGAAGGCACAGTTGAAGGTAAGGAGCCAGCTGGGCCCTTTCCTATACAACAGAAAAGAGGAGGGGTGGAAAGAGGCAAACAGTATCCTAGAGGCCCTCAAACTGCAAACTAGCTTTGAATGGATACCCTATGATCCCAATCACTTTGTCTCCCTCAGGAGGATAAGATACAAATTGGGCAGCTATTCACACGTAAGGCAGCCTGAGATTGAGCAGTATGCCAATAAATTAAGCTGGGAAGAAGGTACCCTAGAAGAAGAAATTACTAGTGAGGAGCTGCTAGAGAGAGAGGCTAGAAATATTCAAAAGAAAGCTGACTTAGAAACTTGTGGACAGGTTCCCCTCTCATACAAAAAACAACTTGGAGCAGTTGCCTCGTCCTCAACAACGCACCATCAAGCTGCCATCAATCCTCCAAAGACAGTCAACAAAGGCAAGGAAAAGCAGGTGGAACAGCCACCTCCTATGACCGAAGAGCAAATGGAAACCCTAATGCAGCAACAAGAAGAGATGGAGCAGCAGGGAGAAGGGCAGCAGCAAGAGGAGCAGCAACAACAACAAGAACAAAGGCAGGAACAGCCTGCCCAGCAAAAGCAAACAGTGGAAGCCCCTAAATCCACTAAACAAACTGAGCCTCCAAGGCAAGAAGTTTCACCTGATGCAACAATACTCCAGACTCCACAAAAGGAGGACACAAGCAGGAAAAGGGACAGAGAAACTCCCCTTACAACATCAGCAACTCATGGGGAGAAGAGGCAGAGAATCAATCCTCTTTCAGAGGAAGAGATGCCAATAAGGCAGCCTCTAGGTATGGTCCCACCCAGCAGGGAAACATCAGCAAGTTCCTTTCAACAGGAACAGGATAGAGCAATGGGAGGAGAAGTGAGTTCCTCTAGGCAGCAAAGGGAAAGTGGGCCTAGTATTAAACAACAGTTCATCGATATTAAGATGAGAAATGAGCCCATCAAGAGACAGCTGTACAACCATCTGCTAAACTTGGCTCCCACCAATCAGCAAAGACTCATGTCTGCATATGATGTGCAGGAAGGCAAAATGATCATGAGTCATTTCATGCCAAGAGCAGTACAGCCCCAATCTGCCTCTGATTATTTGAGGACTAACTTGCAAGTCCTTGCCAAGGATATCCACCCAATGGACAAGATAGAACTGCACAAGCAAACGGGTGAGATGGTCTATGCTTCCCTGGCAGACCAAACCTTGGATAACTATAGGCTACAAAATAGCCTTAACAATACAGCCTCTCAACTGGAGTTGGAGAGGGCATCATCCCAGGCAAAGGACAATAGAATAAGGTCCTTGGAAGACATAATCATTGAGATTGGACATGATCCCAAAGATATCAAAGGGATACAAGAGGTATTGAAGTTGAGGGATGCTGACATGGCAGCCTTGAGGAGAAAGATCAAACTCCCTGCCACAATCCACCCTCAAACAGATGAGGTGGCCCAGCAAAGGCATGATCAAGAGGCCACGACCCTGTTGATATCTCTATACAAGGAGCTAATCCGGACTCAAGACAAACTAGGAGAATCTGAGGCTGCAAAGGCAGCACTACAGGCAGCATTGAAGCAAAGAGAAGAGGGTCAAACCTCCCAGCCTCCTCCTGAAATAATCAATCTTGAGGAAGCTCCTCCAACAACTGCCCCTCCTCCTCAGCAAACAGGGCCTACAGCACCAACTACATCAACAACTGCACCAACAACAGAGCAGACTCATAGTCTGGATATGCAGAAGCTCCAAAATGAAATTCAAGTCCTGGAAGCTCAAATGTTGGAGCTCAATTCAGCCAAAGAATCTTTGGCTAAAGTAAATGAGAGATATGATAAGAGCAAACAGAATGCAGCTGAAAAGGAACGAGAAATAAAAGCTCTAAAGAAGAGGATAACTGAGCTTGAGAAGGAGCTCACACTAGAAAAGGTGACAGCAGAGCTAAAAGCAGTCCTTTGGGCCAATATTGGCCAGTCTATCACCAATCAGTGGCAGTACATTGAGACTATAGATGAACAATCAGTACTCATTGCAAAGGCAAACAGGGAAATACACAGAGCTAGAGCAAGCCTTGGCAACATGCCTGATGCTGCCACCAGAATGATCAATATTTTAAATAACAGGACAAGCTCTCAACTGGCCACCATGGGAATTGCTCACAGGACTGAGACAATCTCAATGGTTAAAAGGGTCCTGACACTACGAAACCTGGTTGGAACATTGGAAAGAAGAACCCAGGATATGCAGACTGAAATCAACAAGTTCATGGACAGATTTCAGGCATTACAGAACAGAGGCCTCCCCAGCATATTAAGCAGTGTAGGAAGACTGCTTACCCTTGAAAACTACACTAAGAGGGTTGATGCCTATGCTGCAGGACAAATTGCAAGACAGCCTAGCACTTCAGCAGAATCAGGGCCAGCATCAGGGCAAACTTTATACAATAGGGTGGACAACCTATTTTTTATTATGAATGAGATCAATCATCTGTTTGATGTGCCTCCAAATTTTTTTAAGTATACAGAAGCAGATGAAACCATAGAGGCAATTGTGAATCACCAATTGCCCACACAGGAAGTCTGGAAGAATTTGACACAGATAATATTATCAAGCCAGAACCTGTAAATGTTAATTTTTCCAGTTTATAAGTAAGTCATACACAGGCAGAATTTTGATAGATAAGCATACAGAGCAAAGATGAAAGGCTGAGCCAACTCAGCAGGGCTATTCGGTCGCCACAGCAGCAATCACAGTCACAGATGGCAAACCCGAGAAAATACAGCGCAACAAGAAATAAAGACGCGTTATTCAGCATTAAAGCAAAGCGGCTCAACCGACTCAATGACCTCCAAAGGTCAAATTATCCTCTGACAGACATAAAGAGCATTTATGCTGCATTCAAAGTTGCAATAACTTCTTTTCTACTTTCTGTACCAATCTATGAAGATATTTTCTCTCTCAGATGACTCAATGCCTGAGATATTTTGTATGAACATTCCTATAAAGTCCCCTTCGCATGAGCTTGCAAGGGTTGTTGTTGATTTCTCCTGAAGAAGTTCTTATGCTGTAATCCTTTCAGAAGTTAATAAAGAAAGTGATGGAATTTCTCGGATTTCTGGAGTGTTGAATGCGTACTGGTGTCTGTTGGAAACTGCTGGATTCCTGTGTATTTCGCCATACAATAAGTCTCTGTAACTCTCTCTGTTTTGTATTTTGTTTGTTAAAATCTATATGTTATCTCACTTTGAATATCTAGCAACAAGGAAAAAGAATAACTTTCAGGATTTATTCAATGAATACCCTGAGTTCAATCTGTGTTGTTAATCAATGTTTTCTTCAGATGCAATCTTGATAAGTGTAATTCTTAATTGCTGCACTTTCAGAATACATCTTTCACAGTAACCTTTGTCACAGGAATTCAAGTTTGCTCCCGTGCAGCGTGTTACACTTTCACCTCACCAGCTTAATAGAAAATTATTAATTGCTTTCTATTGGTTGACATACATCACTATTTAAAACTAAATTTGTTTGTCTAAGATACACAATAGGCCCTGCAGTTTGAACACCATCAATCCTACATATCAAAGCACTTCATAACTCCAGACTCCATTGCCCAATGATATTTTACTCTCTAAACAGTATACCATAAGACCTGAAAGAAATCCTTCAACCAAAACATAAACCAAAACCTGAGCATAATAGCTAGCCTAAAACACCATCATAACAGAGACAAATCATAAAGAGAGAGCCCTCTCTGATTACAGTTTGGCTAGAAACTGTGATCCAAAGATTGGTTAGTGGTTACCCCGGCCGTATTCCCTTGGGAGTCATAGGGAACAACCTGGGTGTTAACATAATTGGCGACTCCACTGGGGATGCTTGAGTTTTTTTTTTCAATTACCATATATTTTCATAGCTACTATCAAGCCTGAAATCAGCCAAGAGGCCTTTAATCTGTTTCTGTATCACATTAACAGCTTTGAGGAGGAGCTTGTTTAGGGAATCTTCATCTTAGCTCTGAGAATATATAGCCATTCTAAAATCTCCATTCAGTCCTTGCAGATATAAAAACTTCCTACAAAATCCCAAAAAGGTTGGAAGCTGGCTCCTAAGAAAAATCCACGGTATACTAGAGCAAATCCTGACCCTAATCCACCCATCATTGTTGATAATCCAAATACCATCCCTAGAAACATTAGGAGGCAGCAAAGGCAGGAGCAACCTGCTGATTTGACTTCAGAGTCAGATCATCCCAGCCTCATCCCTACTCCATGCAAGGTCCTTTTCCGGTCTACCCCTACTTCCCCTAGCTCACCGTCCACATCTCAAACTCCCCCTCTCACATCCTCATCCACTGCTCATATCCCCTTGACCAACACTCTAGGTTCATCCTCACTTGTCACCCCTATCGTACCCGCTGTTCCTATTATCCCAGTTGCCCCTGTTAATCCTCTAAATCCTGTAAATATGGCTAACAGATATGCACCCTTGCAGATACCAGCTAATTCTGCAGCTTTACCTCAAGATTACCAAACCAAAATCTCGTATTTTGACTCCAATGGCCCTCTGACAGCTGTCCAGCATGCGAAGAAGATGCAAGACCATTTTGAGACCTATGAAATAGATGATGATAGTGTCAGAATGAGGATGTTTGTTCAAAGCCTAACCGGGGATGTAAGAACTTGGTTTAGATCCCTGAATGCAAACTCCATTACAACTCCTGATGAACTGTATCAAGCCTTTACTACTAGATGGGAAAAGAAGAAAGATCCTCTGCACATACTTGGTGAATATGAAACAATCAAGAGAGGTCCTCAAGAGACCGTTCTGGAGTATTGTGCTAGATTCAACAATGTGTACAATGCAATACCACAAAACCTAAGACCTCCCCCTGATTTGGCCTTATACAAATTCCCTGATGGATTTGACCCTGACATGGCATATCAGTTGAAGGAAAGAGAACCTGAAACCCTTGAAGACGCTCAAAAGGCTGCTGTCACAGTGGAAGCAAACCTGATTGCCAAAAGAAACAGGGCAAGGTTGGAAAAGAGAAACATATACAAAGAAGAACCTACAGCCTTTGACCAAAAACTTGATGCAATACTTAATGGTATGAAAAGGTTGGGTGATAGGGTAGAATCAGTTGAGAGAAAAGCATCATGGGAAGCACCACAAAACAATCCTCCTAGGAATCCAAATTTTAGGAGAAATCCAAACCCAAACATTGGCAAGGCCAGTGCTGACCAGGACATAAGACCCCCTTTCCAAGAAAATTATGCAGAAACTTCCACATCAGCTGAGCCCAATGAAGATCCTGAGATTAATTTAATGGGTCTAGATGGTGAAAGTCAAGTTTTCTTAACACAAGAGGATCATGAAATCAAACTATTCCAAACTAAATCAGGTGAATCCTTTGACTTCAAACAAGGCTATGACACTGCTGTTTATGAAGTCCATAAACAATACAAGCTAAGGAGTAGAACTGTGAATGTTAACCAGCCTGAAAAGAAAAAGGATGATCGGCAGCCTGAAGGAGCCACAGGCACAGAACCTAATGACAAAATAAATTCACATACACAAGAAGTGATTGTTGAAGAGATCACCGAACCACTGTCCATAAAACAGCAGCCTATGGTCACTCCCCCTTCTCATCCTTATTCAACTATTTCTCCTCAAGAGATGAGTAAAAAGGATAAGTCCCAAAATCAAGACAAAAATCAAGAAGAAGATGTAATGAATAAGGAGAGGACTGTCACCTATAACCCCAGAACCCAATCTGAAAAATCCTTTGATCTAGAAACTGAAATTGGCAAAATAAAGATAGCTATTCCTCTCGTGGAACTAGCCAAGCATGACATCTATAAACTACAGATCAAAAGGTCCCTTCAACTCACTGGTAACAAATATGATGTCAATGTGATGGATGACACCCCAAAACTCCTGTTTGGCCCAGAAGTGGATGGAAAAACAGTAGTCACAGGGGTACTGCCTTTCTATGTCAGTTTGCATATTCATGATAAAATACTACACAATGCAATGTTTGATTCAGGTGCTTCTCACAACCTCATGCCAAAAGCAGTCATGGAGAGACTGAATTTGGACATAACAAGACCATACAAGGACCTGTTTTCCTTTGATTCCAGCCAAGTCAAGTGCCTAGGTCTCATAAAAGATTTATGTGTGTCTTTGGTTCAATACCCAAACAAGACAATCCTAATGGATGTGGTAGTTGCTGATATCCCACCCAAGTATGGGATGCTGTTATCAAGATCATGGGGAGCTAAACTCCAAGGTTCCCTACAATTAGACATGTCATATGCCACCATCTCTGTTTTTGGGCAACCAAAAAGACTGTACAGAGAAACACTAATGAAATACATGGTCAGCAGTGAAGAAAAGCCTCAAAACTTTCCCATATATGCTATCCATTCAGACATAGACTCATACATTCTCTTCAATGACACCACAACTCCCTCAAAAGATGAGGATGAAACCAGGATATTCATACAAGAGAAAGACTCAGGGGAAAGTTTCACCACCCATGAAACAACAGCCAATCAAACACTAGATGTTGCTGCTGCCCTAGTTGTCCAGAACATCCAATCAAATGATGAGACTGTCCTAGAAGACAAGCTAGAGAAAAAACCACAATTGCTACTCACATTACCAGCCCATGAACATATCATCAAATCTCCTTCCCAACAGGACATTCTATGGTTCCTTGAATTTGATGGTGCAGTTAACAAATTAGGAGCAGGAGCTGGAGTTTGGGTACACAATAAAGAAAATAGCTATGCAGAAGGCAGAGCCTATAGATTGAATTTCAGATGTACTAATAACATGGCAGAATATGAAGCTCTTTTACTAGGCCTCAAGTTAGTAAAGTTCTTAAAAGCTGCCAGGGTTTCAATCATGGGTGATTCAGATTTAGTTATTCAACAAGTGAAAGGAAACTTTGTCACCAATGACAAAAGACTAAGGACTTATAGGTCTGCTGTTGCTGAGGTACTAAACTCCTTCTTTGAATTCCAAATCACCAAGATTTCTAGGACCCACAATCTACATGCTCATAGTTTAGCCACCTTTGCAAGTACCTGCAAGTTGCCCTTTGAGCCCCACCATTGTTTTACAGCTGAGATAAAACACAGACCCTCCATTCCAAACAATATCAATGATTGGCAAGTATTTGAGGATGACAAGCAAATAAACAATTTTTTGACTTTGCAGCAAGAATTTTCAGGACTAAATATTGACAATGACAGAGCAAGTCAATCACAAATACTTGAGACAGCAAGTCAATCACAAATATTTGATGGAGCAAGTCCATCACAAATACAGTTTCAACAGACTACTCAGCCAATATCACCCAGAACAGCAAAGCAAATACTAAATCCAACTATTTTCAACATAGAAAACATTCAGCAAATTCAACAAATCAACTATGAAGAGGTGGCCAATGCTGAAACTGAAATCATAGAGCTGAAAGACAATTTCCTACCAACAGGCCTAACTCCCCTAGAAGACATCTTTGACTCAAATGATATTCCCAGAAAACCAAAAATGCAGCCCTTGAATGCGGCCATTGAAGAATGTAACATAGGTACAATTGACAAACCCAAGATAATTAAATTATCTGCTTCCTTACCTCCTGATCAAAAGCCCAAATACATTGACCTCTTTAAAGAGTTCCAGGATGTTTTTGCATGGAGCTATGAGGACCTAAAGTCCTATGATACCTCTGTAATCCAGCACACTATCCCTCTCAAACCTGATCAAAAGCCCTTTAAACAAAAACTGAGGAGAATAAATCCTATGCTTCTCCCAGCGATGGAACAAGAAGTACAGAAAATGTTTAAGGCAGGCATCATAGCACCAATCAGATTCTCTGACTGGATCTCCAACTTAGTCCCTACAAGAAAAAAGACCGGTGAAATTAGGCTGTGTGTGGATTTGAGGAATCTGAACCAAGTATCCCTCAAAGACAATTACCCCTTACCCAAGATGGATCACATTTTGCAGAGAGTAGTGGGGGCTTCCAGAATTTCTCTACTTGATGGATTTTCAGGCTTCAATCAAATCCTAGTTCACCCTGATGATCAGGACAAAACAGCATTTACAACCCCATGGGGAACTTTCAAATATGTAAAGATGCCTTTTGGATTGAAAAATGCAGGGGCAACATTTCAAAGAGCAATGGATATTGCTTTTGCAAAGGAGATTCATGACTTTTTAGTCATTTACCTAGATGACCTTACACCTTTCTCAAAGTCAGACCAAGAACATATAAGACATCTGAGACAGATCTTCCTAAAATGCAGAAAATATGGAATCTCCCTGAATCCTAAGAAATCCCTGTTTGGTTTAGAGGAAGGTAAACTATTGGGCCATATCATTTCTAAAGATGGCATTAGAATTGACCCAGATAGGATACAAGCTATCCTACAAATGCCTCACCCAAGAAATGTCAAAGAGTTGCAAGGATTCTTGGGAAAAATCAATTTCTTAAGAAGGTTTATCCCAAACCTAGCAGAACTAATCAGATTATTGAATAACATGCTAAAAAAGGATTCAAAAGTCAAATGGACTGTTGAAGCCAATCAAGCCTTTGAAGGTATTAAATTGGCCCTTACCCAAACTCCAGTCTTGACCAATCCTCAGTTTGACAGAGAATTCATCATTTTCTCTTTTGCCTCCCAACACACTATTGCTGCTGTTCTATTACAAAAAGATGACCAAGGAAATGAAAAGCCAATTGCTTTCTTTAGCAGAGCTCTTAGAGATGCACCTTTAAAGTATCAAATCATGGAAAAGCAAGCTTATGCTTTAGTCAAAGCAATTAAAGACTTTAGGATTTATATCCTTTATTCCCATGTTATAGCATATGTGCCAAGTCCAATTGTCAAAGACATTCTCACTCAAGAAAACTTAGAAGGCAGAAGAGGAAAATGGATTGCCAGCATCTTGGAATTTGACATTGAGATAAAACCTACAAAACTAATAAAAGGGCAAGGCTTGGCCAAATTAATGACAGATACAAATTTTCATGCCTTAGACATCAATCAGCTGGACAGTGAACCGGAGCTGGCGACTCCAAAGATCAATGTAGCCTTTGAACAATCTCCTTGGTACTCTGATATCTGTTATGTCGCAAAACCTGTGTGCTCCCCCAGGACTGTCCAAAACTAAGTGTAGGTTCTTGAAAATGAAAACATCAAGATTTTGTGTGATGGATGGCAATCTGCTTTGGAAAAACCATGAAGGTATATTGCTGCACTGTTTAATTGAAAATGAAGCTGACAATATCATAAAAGAATTCCATGCAGGTGACTGTGGTGGACACTTGTACTGGAAGTCCACTGTGGATAAGATACTAAGGGCTGGATACTACTGGCCCACCATGTTCTCTGATGTCAAGAAATTCATCACCTCATGTCATAAATGTCAAGTGTTTGAAGGAAAGAGACAGTGGCTGCCACTTCCTTTAAGGCCTATTGCAACAGAGAAACCTTTTCAACAATGGGGATTGGACTTCATTGGGGAAATTCATCCCTCATCTTCAGGCCAACACAGATGGATCTTAACAGCCACAGACTACTTCACTAAGTGGATTGAAGCTGCCCCATGCAGACAAGCCAATGATTCAATAATTATTCAGTTCTTGGAGAACAACATATTGGCTAGATTTGGCTGCCCTGACAAAATAATTACAGACAATGCTGCTGCTTTCAGATCTAAAAAGATGGTGAATTTCTGCCATAAATTTCATATTACCTTGGGCCATTCTACTGCATACTATCCCCAAGGAAATGGCCTTGCTGAATCATCAATCAAAAGCCTGGTTAACATCATAAAGAAGGTGTTGGAAGAAAATAAAAAGAATTGGCACAAGAAGCTTGTGAATGCCCTATGGGCAGATAGACTAACAACCAAAAGATCAATTGGGACCAGCCCATATGAGTTGGTTTATGGATTAGAGGCCAAGTTCCCCTCATCCTTAGGAGTGCCTGTTATGAAGCTTCTCCAAGAAAGCCAAGCTGAACCAAATGACATGCAAAGAAGGATAAATCAAATCATATGTCTGCAGCAAACCAGAGATCAAGTTTTCAGCAGAGTTCAGGCATTACAAGAAAAACTGAAGAAGGCCTTTGACAGAAGAACCAAAGCAGAAGATTTTAATGTTGGTGATAAAGTCCTCAAGTGGGATGCAAGGAGAGAAGACAAAGGAAAACATGGAAAATTTGATTCCTTATGGAGAGGACCATTTGCTGTCCAAGCAGTGCAAGGTAACAATACCTACTTCCTTAAGAGTCTCAATGAAACTGATTTGGATGAAGGTCCTGTGAATGGCAGGATGCTGAAGCATTATTTTGACTATTACCCATGTGTACAGCCTGAGGTTCCCTTGTATATATGCAGATGTATATATTATTTTCTGTTTAGATTGTAAAAATGCAGTTTTTTGAAGATTATTGACTATCAGCAGAAGGCACATAGAATCAGAGATAAACCAAGAAGGAAAAGCACAATTTTGGCATTTCAAAGCAGCATACAGCAAGTTTTGGATAAAACATGTTAAGGGCCAAGGAAATCTGACCTGCTGTTCTTGGTCTTTCAAATGAAAAACCATCCCCATGTGGAGCCACTGTTAGCTACCTATACCAATAGGTTTCATATTTCATGATGGCTATAGAAGTTCCAAATATGCTCTGCTTTGATTATGCAAAGATCCCATATTTCCAAAGGAGTACAAGGTGTGTAAATAGCTTAATGGTTCCAAATTTTGATGGATGATTCAACAGTATAATCTGGATCATGCCATGTTTGAATTTTCTGTTGTAGAATAGAGAAAGAAGTCTGTCCAAACTGTCTAATCTTGGCAGACAAAGTAGTTCAGGTAGAGAAAAGAAGGCTCCCAACAGCTTAATCTGGGACCTTGGAAGAAATAAGGGCAGAAGTAGATAGAAAACAAAAGAAAAAGCCAAAGAAAAGAAAAGGCAAGCAAGGGTCTGCAAGTCCAAATGCACCCTCCAAGAAGGAATAAAAAATGCTAGGCAAAGTAGCTGGGTAAGTAGATGGGGTTGCAGAAGTGATATTCATTTCCAGAGTGAATCTTGCTGGTTCAGATAAGAGAACAAGGCAAAGGAGCATGTCTAATTCCCCAAATCCCCTTCCATTCCTACTACTAACATCCCTTCATCCATGGAGAGTTATGAAAAATCTGAAGTGTTATGATGGTTCTTATGACTCTAAAAGCCACATTTCCTATGTAAAAATTCTTTTCATTTTGATCTACTCCCTAAACTAAGTTAGTCTCAAACAAACTTAGTATTTTCTCATTTCACTCATTTCCCCAATATTAACTCTAACTTTACTATGTAAATCCCCTATATTACCTTTCCCCTACTAGTATTAACACCATGGTGTATAAACCCCAAATTTTGTATAAATACCCCTCCCCTTGGCATTATAGCCAATAAGTTCTGTGTCAGGGATCAAATGACACCTGGTCATCTTGATGAACCTAAATCTAACCCCCCCCCCCCTTCTGAAGTCATTTGGCCCCTTAGAAAACTTCATTTGCCAAAAGAGCCTCATAAATGACCTTGTTTTACCCATACCCGCTTCATTTGCAAAAATAACCCAAAATACCCACTTTGTTCTCTTATCCAAAGTATTGGGGCTGTCTTATTGCGCATCGGAAAACGTTACAAAACCCCTTTATCCATGAAACCCCTTTAAAACTACCAAAAAACCCCGAAAAACCCACTTTCCGCTGCTTAAACCAAAGTTTGCGCATATATTCAATTTTTCGGAATATATTGAAAAGACATTAAAAAATATATATTTATTCCTCCGCCCGTGGCCGTATCCACCTATCATGTCATCATCTCGTCCACCGTCGGATCAGATCCAAGAGATCCGACGATCCTTATGGATGTCGGAGCGGTCCCCGCGACGGAGGTTTAGCGCCCGAGAAAGTGACGTTGCGTTACGTCAGGGCGCGGCCACGCGTCGCCCGTTGAGGACTCTCGGAGCAATCTCTGACAAGTGCGGGGCCGTATCATAACCGCCCCGAGAAACCGCAACTGTTAGGGCTAAACTGTAACCGTTAGGTCATTCACCGCCCGGTTTGCGGGTCCAGCGCCATCCCCACGACATCACCGTGCCTGCCACCGCATCACACTTTTGTCCGCATCTGTGCCAACGTGCCTGCCACCTCATTACCCCGTGGACCAATGGCTGCCCGCCACCTCGTCTGATGACGTCATGCTGACGTCATCCGAGGCTGACCCCACCCTATGACGTCATGCTGACGTCATCACAGAAAAAGCGCCAAATTGCGAAAGGTCCATATTTTAGCCAAAAAACGCGTTTTTTCATACTTTTCGCTCATTTGCTATCATTTCCTCTGCATGCTATTTCACGTCCTGAACTGCGCCACCTGCGGGAAATGACCTGAAGACCTCCAGAGCACCAATTCCACCCACAGTTACGACCTCTGTTCGCGGTTAGCCAGGTATTTCTCATAATTTATCCTCCTTACGCCTAAATTCACTGTAAATTGCTCAAAACGCTTAGGGAACACTGAAACTCACTATTTCACCGACAGTTTTCCTCTGCAACACTTCTAAATTACAACTGCAACCTTGAAACCACCAGCTGAGCCTTCATTTCCCGAGTTTTGGTCGAAAACTGTAAACTGCTCGCGCGAACGTGAGACAGTTGGTCAAGCTATTTAAACCTGCCAAAGGAGACAGAGGGAGACCAGGCATTGGTCTTATTCATAATTCGAGCAGTAGTTCAATTGCTGCGTGTCCACTCCACCCTCTGGTCCCTGTAATTCACAGTTGCATTGCAAAAAGTCACCTCTGTGCTGTATTACTCACTTGAACTAATTCACCTGCAAGACAGAAACTGAATAGACCATGGAGACTCCAATTGCACTGAATATCAAGCCTCTCAATGCTCCTCACCAGGAATTAGAATGAAAAGCCCTGGGAGATATGGATTATCAAATGCTAGACTGGTTTCCATTAGGCTCCAAATATAATATCTAGATGCTGAATGAGTTGAGAGCCCAGCACCTTAGTGGAGCTGACATCCTAGGGGTTTGGGACTCAAACTTGCCCATCTACAACCTCCCCCAGGTAAATCCTATGCCATAGTTGATCTACAGATGCCAGGAGTGCTATGATCCAGGCCGAAGAGCTGTCCTCAGCCCTACAGGCGCAATTCTGTTTCATATCACCCCAGAAAGAATAAATGAGATGCTGCACTTCCACACTGCAAAGCCATTGACCCCCCTCCACATGTAGGACTTGATAAAGAAGGGGAATAAGTTGTCAAATGACCAGACCATCAAAATCAACCAGCTCTTTGTAAAACCAGGGTCTGAAGCCATCAGAACTCCTCCTATTGGATATCATTACTTGAATGAATTGGGCAGAATGCTAGTGGATTTGATCAGCTATGTCCTAGGCTTCAAGGGAATGGAGGAGGTGGATGAAATCATAATGGCAATACTGTCTATATTCTCTCCTGGAAAACCCCCAGCTGTACATTATGATTATGCCACATACATTGTAGACAAGATCCATGACCAGTTCATGAACTTGAAGAGGGAAAGACTGTTCAGGTATACTTCATACATATACCACCTATTCTTGTTTTATCATCCAACCAACTTCTCTATTCCCTTGAAACAAGTCAATGCCCAGGGGAATCCAAGGTCAGTTGTGTTTTGGACCTCTGTTTTTCATTGTGCCTCTGTATCACCATACACATACTCTGAGTTCATAGACTTATTCATTCATCCAGCCATGACAGTATTGGATGGTGTTCCTCCTCCAAGGTTAACTGATGACATGAGGAGAATTCTCCACCTGAGCAAAACCTACAGCATTGGTAATTGGTACCTCTACCAAGACCACACAGTCATCAGAGTATATGGCTATGAGTTGAAGCCTTTTAGGTTGCCAAGGTATGTCCCCATGAGGCTTTTTGCCTTAGAATATTTCAGGCAATTTGGGAATGCCGACTACCTCCACTTTCAAAGCAAGAACAAGAAGGCACAGTTGAAGGTAAGGAGCCAGCTGGGCCCTTTCCTATACAACAGAAAAGAGGAGGGGTGGAAAGAGGCAAACAGTATCCTAGAGGCCCTTAAACTGCAAACTAGCTTTGAATGGATACCCTATGATCCCAATCACTTTGTCTCCCTCAAGAGGATAAGATACAAATTGGGCAGCTATTCACACGTAAGGCAGCTTGAGATTGAGCAGTATGCCAATAAATTAAGCTGGGAAGAAGGTACCCTAGAAGAAGAAATTACTAGTGAGGAGCTGCTAGAGAGAGAGGCTAGAAATATTCAAAAGAAAGCTGACTTAGAAACTTGTGGACAGGTTCCCCTCTCATACAAAAAACAACTTGGAGCAGCTGCCTCGTCCTCAACAACGCACCATCAAGCTGCCATCAATCCTCCACAGACAGTCAACAAAGGCAAGGAAAAGCAGGTGGAACAGCCACCTCCTATGACCGAAGAGCAAATGGAAACCCTAATGCAGCAAAAAGAAGAGATGGAGCAGCAGGGAGAAGGGCAGTAGCAAGAGGAGCAGCAACAACAACAAGAACAAAGGCAGGAACAGCCTGCCCAGCAAAAGCAAACAGTGGAAGCCCCTAAATCCACTAAACAAACTGAGCCTCCAAGGCAAGAAGTTTCACCTGATGCATCAATACTCCAGACTCCACAAAAGGAGGACACAAGCAGGAAAAGGGACAGAGAAACTCCCCTTACAACATCAGCAATTCATGGGGAGAAGAGGCAGAGAATCAATCCTCTTTCAGAGGAAGAGATGCCAATAAGGCAGCCTCTAGGTATGGTCCCACCCAGCAGGGAAACATCAGCAAGTTCCTTTCAACAGGAACATGATAGAGCAATGGGAGGAGAAGTGAGTTCCTCTAGGCAGCAAAGGGAAAGTGGGCCTAGTATTAAACAACAGTTCATCGATATTAAGATGAGAAATGAGCCCATCAAGAGACAGCTGTACAACCATCTGCTAAACTTGGCTCCCACCAATTAGCAAAGACTCATGTCTGCATATGATGTGCAGGAAGGCAAAATGATCATGAGTCATTTCATGCCAACAGCAGTACAGCCCCAATCTGCCTCTGATTATTTGAGGACTAACTTGCAAGTCCTTGCCAAGGATATCCACCCAATGGACAAGATAGAACTGCACAAGAAAACGGGTGAGATGGTCTATGCTTCCCTGGAAGACCAAACCTTGGATAACTATAGGCTACAAAATAGCCTTAACAATACAGCCTCTCAACTGGAGTTGGAGAGGGCATCATCCCAGGCAAAGGACAACAGAATAAGGTCCTTGGAAGAATTAATCATTGAGATTGGACATGATCCCAAAGATATCAAAGGGATACAAGAGGTATTGAAGTTGAGGGATGCTGACATGGCAGCCTTGAGGAGAAAGATCAAACTCCCTGCCACAATCCACCCTCAAACAGATGAGGTGGCCCAGCAAAGGCATGATCAAGAGGCCACAACCCTGTTGATATCTCTATACAAGGAGCTAATCCAGACTCAAGACAAACTAGGAGAATCTGAGGCTGCAAAGGCAGCACTACAGGCAACATTGAAGCAAAGAGAAGAGGGTCAAACCTCCCAGCCTCCTCCTGAAATAATCAATCTTGAGGAAGCTCCTCCAACAACTGCCCCTCCTCCTCTGCAAACAGGGCCTATAGCACCAACTACATCGACAACTGCACCAACAACAGAGCAGACTCATAGTCTGGATATGCAGAAGCTCCAAAATGAAATTCAAGTCCTGGAAGCTCAAATGTTGGAGCTTAATTCAGCCAAAGAATCTTTGGCTAAAGTAAATGAGAGATATGATAAGAGCAAACAGAATGCAGCTGAAAAGGAACGAGAAATAAAAGCTCTAAAGAAGAGGATAACTGAGCTTGAGAAGGAGCTCACACTAGAAAAGGTGACAGCAGAGCTAAAAGCAGTCCTTTGGGCCAATATTGGCCGGTCTATCACCAATTAGTGGCAGTACATTGAGACTATAGATTAACAATCAGTACTCATTGCAAAGGCAAACAGGGAAATACACAGAGCTAGAGCAAGCCTTGGCAACATGCCTGATGCTGCCACCAGAATGATCAATATTTTAAATAACAGGACAAGCTCTCAACTGGCCACCATGGGAATTGCTCACAGGACTGAGACAATCTCAATGGTTAAAAGGGTCCTGACACTACGAAACCTGGTTGGAACATTGGAAAGAATAACCCAGGATATGCAGACTGAAATCAACAAGTTCATGGACAGATTTCAGGCATTACAGAACAGAGGCCTCCCCAGCATATTAAGCAGTGTAGGAAGACTGCTTACCCTTGAAAACTACACTAAGAGGTTTGATGCCTATGCTGCAGGACAAATTGCAAGACAGCCCAGCACTTCAGCAGAATCAGGGCCAGCATCAGGGCAAACTTTATACAATAGGGTGGACAACCTATTTTTTATTATGAATGAGATCAATCATCTGTTTGATGTGCCTCCAAATTTTTTTAAGTATACAGAAGCAGATGAAACCATAGAGGCAATTGTGAATCACCAATTGCCCACACAGGAAGTCTGGAAGAATTTGATACAGATAATATTATCAAGCCAGAACCTGTAAATGTTAATTTTTCCAGTTTATAAGTAAGTCATACACAGGCAGAATTTTGATAGATAAGCATACAGAGCAAAGATGAAAGGCTGAGCCAACTCAGCAGGGCTATTCGGTCGCCACAGCAGCAATCACAGTCACAGATGGCAAACCCGAGAAAATACAGCGCAGCAAGAAATAAAGACGCATTATTCAGCATTAAAGCAAAGCGGCTCAACCGACTCAATGACCTCCAAAGGTCAAATTATCCTCTGACAGACATAAAGAGCATTTATGCTGCATTCAAAGTTGCAATAACTTCTTTTCTACTTTCTGTACCAATCTATGAAGATATTTTCTCTCTCAGATGACTCAATGCCTGAGATATTTTGTATGAACATTCCTATAAAATCCCCTTCGCATGAGCTTGCAAGGGTTGTTGTTGATTTCTCCTGAAGAAGTTCTTATGCTGTAATCCTTTCAGAAGTTAATAAAGAAAGTGATGGAATTTCTTGGATTTCTGGAGTGTTGAATGTGTACTGGTGTCTGTTGGAAATTGCTGGATTCCTGTGTATTTCGCCATACAATAAGTCTCTGTAACTCTCTCTGTTTTGTATTTTGTTTGTTAAAATCTATATGTTATCTCACTTTGAATATCTAGCAACAAGGAAAAAGAATAACTTTCAGGATTTATTCAATGAATACCCTGAGTTCAATCTGTGTTGTTAATCAATGTTTTCTTCAGATGCAATCTTGATAAGTGTAATTCTTAATTGCTGCACTTTTAGAATACATCTTTCACAGTAACCTTTGTCACAGGAATTCAAGTTTGCTCCCGTGCAGCGTGTTACACTTTCACCTCACCAGCTTAATAGAAAATTCTTAATTGCTTTCTATTGGTTGACATACATCACTATTTAAAACTAAATTTGTTTGTCTAAGATACACAATAGGCCCTGCAGTTTGAACACCATCAATCCTGCATATCAAAGCACTTCATAACTCCAGACTCCATTGCCCAATGATATTTTACTCTCTAAACAGTATATCATAAGACCTGAAAGAAATCCTTCAACCAAAACATAAACCAAAACCTGAGCATAATAGCTAGCCTAAAACACCATCATAATAGAGACAAATCATAAAGAGAGAGCCCTCTCTGATTACAGTTTGGCTAGAAACTGTGATCCAAAGATTGGTTAGTGGTTACCCCAGCCGTATTCCCTTGGGAGTCATAGGGAACAACCTGGGTGTTAACAAGGTGGCCGAGAGGAAGAAAAGAAGAATAGTGGGGGAAGCATGGGTGATGTTGCATGATCAGGGCCTACCACTACACTTGTGGGTTGAGGATGCAACACAATGATTTATGTTCAGAACCGTAGCCCAGATCGGATACTTGAGATGATGACACTAGAGGAGGCTTATTTTGATAAGAGGCCATATGTTGGTCACTTCGTGATTTTTGGGTCATCAGTATATTGCCATGTGACCAAAGATGCATGGAAGAAGCTTGAACCGATAGTAGAGTTTGGGATATTTGTGGGGTACATTGATACACCTCACAACTATCGGGTGTACTTTCCAACCAGGATGACAGTGGTTCACAAGGATGTCAGATTCAATGAGAAGTCCATGTGAGTTTCCCTTAAGAGGGAGCTTGAGCTACATGTGTATGAGGAGCTTTCAGCTCCTAATTTTAAGGAGCCTCATATTTATGTGGAGCAACCACATGCAGAAGTTTTAGGAGTGGAGACATCCACCCAAGTAGAGTCTTCCATAGAGGGAAGAAAGCACACCAGAGAGGTTGATAGATCGTTTGATGATGCACAAGACAATGTGGGAGCACCCACTTCTCAGTGCAATCACAGGAGGTCACCTGAGAGGTACACATGATACATGCCTCTTATGGGAAAATGTGTTGTGACAGAGCCATCTTCCTTTAAGGAAGAAGTGTAGTAGCCAGTTTGGGTTGATTCCATGGTGGAGGAGTATGACTCCATAGTTCGTAAAACTGTTGGGATGTGGTCTCGAGACCAGAGGAGAAGTAAGTGGTGAGCTCCCTATGGCTTTACAAGGTAAAGCAAACTATAGATGGTAGTGTGGAGAAGCATAAGGCTAGATTTGTGGCTTGTGAATTTTCATAGGTAGAGGGGATTGACTATGATGACACCTTTGCTCCTGTTGCAAGGTACTCATCAATCATATCTATATTGGCACTATCAGCACATATGGGTTGGAAGGTACATCAGATGGATGTAAAGACAACCTTTCTTAATGACATGCTTAAGGAAGAGGTGTACATAGAGAAACCTGAAGTTTTGGAGATCTTCAACCATGAGTCACGTGTGTGCTAGCTCAAGAGAGCATTGTATAGGCCAAAGCAAGCACCCTGTGCTTGGTACACTAGGATAGATAGCTACTTCACTGGGTTAGGCTTCACGAAGAGTGAAGTGGATATGAACCTATACCACATAGTGGTGGAAAGTAAAATATTGATAATTGTACTTTATGTTGATGATCTCATACTGAGAGGTGATGGTCAATTGATAAAGTCTTGTAAGGAGGATCTTGCAAGAGAGTTTGAGATGAAGGGTGCTGGGGAGTTTTTTGTGTCTCAAGGAAAGTATGCCAATGAGATACTCAGGAGATTCTGCATGGAGAGCATCAAACCCATGTAGACTTCTCTAGCAGGTAACTGGAGGAAGTAGGATGTTACTTCAAGGGAAGTAGTGGAAGCTACTATTTATAAGGAGCTTATGGGCTCACTCATGTACTTGGTGAACACATGAATAGTTATGTGCTATGTAGTTAATCAATTTATTGAATCGATGGTTAGGCCTACCAAGATGTATTGGAAGGTAGAAAATCATGTGTTGAGATACCTCAAGGGCAATTCTTGGTATGGATTATGGTACTAATAAATAGAGGGAGTGAAGCTTCAATGTTTCACCAATGTAGATTGCACAGGGATTTCATCTGACCAGAAGAGCACATCAGGAGGGATCTTTAGTATTGGATCAGCAACAATTTCTTGGTACAACATGAAATAGAGATGGTTGCACTTAGTTCAACAAAGGAATAGTACATCGTTGAGATCCAAGAAACATATGAGGCCCTATGGATGAGGAAGATCCTAGTTGGTTTTTTTGGTTAGTAGATGGATCCAATTGTGATTTACTATGATAATCAGAGTTGTATCAAACTCTCTGAAAATCGAGTTTTTCATGATCGGTCCAAGCATATTGATATTCTATATCATCCTCTTCGAGATTGTGTATTGAGGTGGATTATGTTGTTAGAGTACATTCCCACGGTGGAGAAAGATGTTGACATTTTTACAAAGGCATTGTTAAAATGTAAATTCAAGTTTCACAGAGACAAGATCGGGGTAGTGTATAATCCATTTCTTGTTGAGAGGGAGTGTTGAGAAATGGCAAGAAGAAATTCTAGTTTACATTTGTCCTCGAATTTAAATTGTGAATTAAAATCAAATTCTATTCTCATAGCAACTTTTAAATAGTTAATTAAGTTTAATTAACTTAATTAGCTTAGGAATTTCGAGTTGGAATTCTTTCTGAAGTCATGTATATGTTCTCTCTAAGTTTTAGGGGTCCAGGTTGAGTTTAATTGCATGTTATAATTAGATAACTCGGTTTAGTTAATTATGTTCAGTTAAATTAGTTACAAACTGTTTGAGGAACTAATAGAGAGATAAGAGTCAGTTGATGCACTAGTGCATCCACAAGTGTCACACTAGTTAACTGAATATTCCCTCATCAGAAACTCATGCATGTCGATTTTCAGAATGACCCAGTTGAGACTAGAGTGTAGGGACAATGTACTATCAATTGTATGATTTACTGAGTTGTATAGATCATGCATGCAATCAAGAAGTATCCTTATATTGGATTGTGTTGTTTTGGAAGCACTGGATTTACATTAATATGGGCTATTCAATTGTTGGCTTGTCGGGGCCTGACCCAGGTTCAGAAGTGATTAAGCCAAACAAATCCCAAAACTACAGCCCTTTCAGCAACATTTTACGGTGCGCAGACTGAGGTCTCACCCGAGGTATTATGGAAGGGTGTTGGAACCAAGTTTTTTCACCCTAGGGATGTCTTGATGAAATCTAGGAAGTTCACAAACAGAACCTGCATGCTTTCGCTGCTCCACACAGTTGTTTTTCCATCGCAACTTACGCAATTGCTTCCACGTAGCTCTGTAAAGAGTGCGAAGAGGTGCTGTTCTAGATCCTTTACCTTTACTGTGCTATTATTATAGATCTTAACTCAATTGTGTGGGCCCAATATTCTCATTAATCATTCAACATTCATAACAAGTGCGTGCAATCATAGAACTATAAAGAGATGCATAAATATAACAAAAGCATAAACACACAATATTTCAGAATCAACCTATCTTTTATTAATTCTTTGTCCAAGTACAATCCCAACTCCGCCATATGCAATTAGCTGTGGGGGTCTGCGCACACAACTACAGAGCCTCTATCTATCACTATGACCCAATACCTTCAGATCTACTTCTAGCTTCTAATCATGCCTTTGTATCTCTCTATTACTTGTCAAAAACTAAGACTTCCTCTTACACTTAAAGCCTCGATCTATTTATACAATCCCATGGTCCGCAGACCATGGGTAGGCCGACACACTTTACATCAAATTACATTATTTTAGGGCAGACAACCCTAGACTCTAGCGCTCCGCGCCTGCATTTTGTGGGGTATTTAAGTTACATTGACCAAAACTTGGGCTTTAGCCCCAAAAACTTGCTATGGGGGGATCCATTGCCCAATAGGCCCCCAACACAATCATCGTGACCCATCCCGAGTCACTCGGCTGGTGCGGTGATCTTCCCGCAGAGTCCATCCAGTAGCTTCTGCACTTTGCCTAAGTCCGCAACACATTATTTTGTTGTCTGCCACACCAGTTGTGTGTGTATCTCGGATGCGTCATTGTCAGGGGAAACTCCTTTCCTTAGTGCATATATGCCTTGCATCTATGCCAGCTTTCCCTCGATCTTGGTGGTGACCGTGAATGCTTCCTCGAGCCAAGGCTGGATGCGCGCTTTAAGCATTGCTTCTTTTTGACACGCGGCATCCACCTGTTCCTTTAGAGCCTGGGCTTCCTTCATCTTGGCCAGTCGTTGAGTAAGGGCGACTATCTACGTGGTCCCCCGAACATTGTCATATGCCTGCTGCAACTGTTGTGCTTCTGTCTCTAGATGTTGTATAGTTGGATCTTCCTACAACGAGGTTAGCGTGAAGAGTGACTAATCCAACAAGCATGTGCAATCCTATATGGCGTGCTCTATTGCTTCCAACCCTGATTGAATGGCACGATTGCGTTATTCTTTGACTTCTAGTGGTGTAGAGGGTTTCACCTTCAATCACAGCTCGATGATTTGCAGGTTCAACTCCAACTGAATCGTTGTTGTTTCTTCCCGGGCCTCATGGACTCTGGCCGCCAATCTATGAACATGCTCTGCTACTAGTAGCTCTGCTGGCATGACCAAATTTGGAATGCTCCTGCATGCATCCTCTACTGCCTGCTCCAATTTGCTAGCCTGCACAACCAACGCATCCCTCTAGATGCTGAACTGGTCCATGTTGAGTTTTTGCTCATGTAGGACCTGGGTCGCTTGACCTTCCTGGGCGCGGAGTTTGGCGACGACCCCATCTTGCAGCTGGTACAGTATTTCACATAGCAGGATGACCAAGTTCAAGCCGACACCTTTCATACTGCTCATCACAACCCAGTCATCCTCGCTTGCTATTAATGCGCCTTCAGGCAAGATGAAGGTGTTACCCATACAGGTGCGCAGCGATTGTTTGGCCTCAGCGGTTCTTGCCGCGAAATTCTCGGCCATCATGCCTATTTGGGGGTTTTTGTACCTGTGAACCTTGTAGATGCACACTGAGCACCCCCAACACAGTGTTCTGCTCCATCCACAATCCCTAGAGTGCACTGTCCATGACTTCCCGATTTTTTTTACTGATACCCAATAAATCACCTTCCATAAGCATGATTGGGTCGTTGGGCATCTTTGTGGCTGTCCCTTTCTTCCTAGGGATGGTTTTCTCTGGGTCGCGTGGGCACTTGAGTTGTTTTTATGTCGTACTGGGGTTCGTGTGGTCCTTCTCCTTGTCCACTTCCATGGTCTCCTGCCCCGAGGACATCTCCTAACCTTCCTTGGCCTATTTGGTTCGTGCAGTTGTAATCTCTACTATCTGTGTTGTTGTTATTGCATTGGCCACCTTCTGACATGTAACTGCTCCATGTTCATAGCACTTCCTCTCAGCTAGCTGCGCAATGCACAGCTTGATGTCCTTATTTCATTGTTGCGCTGCGATATTTTCCATTTCTGCCAAGTCTAGGGCACGCCACTCCAGAGGCCATGACTCCGTTACAGTGAAGATCACATCATCTATTGCGATGAATGGGAGCTTCACCCATTTTCATGCAGGATCCTTGCATTCCCGGATATACAACTATGCATATCTGCCTTGAATTCTACCACGCTTTGGAAGTTGTTATGGACTGTAGGGGACAAGTGCAGCCTGTGGTTGATCCATGTTCGTATGCTCGCCTCCATGAACACCCAAAGCACCTTTATCTCTTGAATCCTCATCACGTCTTTCGTATCCTAGAGTGAGGTGTACCTCGCAGCTTCGGGTAGGTCACCCTCAACAGTGGGAAACTGGCTGTCCTCTGATAACTCATTTGCAACCAATAGGATGGATAAGAGAAACCACACATAGTGGAAGGCCTTACCCTACTCCTGGGCCACTCTACAGTTTGTCAAAAACTTGTCATAGAGGAACTGTGCCCAGTTGAACTGGAACCCCTCTGCACACTGCTCTGCCAACGCAATTACATACTCTAGCACTTCATCGGCATGAAATTTCCTCATTAGCTTGCTAGCTAGTAGCTGAGTGGCTACATGCACCCCTTAGTCCTTGATGCTTGATATTACGTATCCTCAATTTCTCTTTTCTATCTTATACCTGGCCTTCATAGCTTCTGCGAGGGCCAAGTCACTGCTCTTTCCTACGATGGCTGCAAGGTCATTTCCTTTAACTGGCAGTCAAGAAATTCAGTGAATTAGATTGACTGTGATGGGAATCGGCTCCTCCAGCCAGAGATATCCATCATGCACTAGGCATAGTAGCTGTCGGATGACAAAAAATGTGATGGGCACCCGGTGGTAGTGGGGTATCCATCGCAAATAGAGTAACTGAACCCTCTCCACACTGCGTAACCATTTCTGCTTCAGTAACTTCTCCGCAACCAACTATGGGAACTTCTCATTGTCCACGAGGTCCCAATCTTCGATCTTCATGGTAGGTACTCGTCCTAGCGATAGACCTTCAAACCTTATATCATCGGGGAGGAGCGGGGTCTAGAGCACACTATTTGTGGCCTCCAGGTCCTTTGGTACCTTGGCTTTCCCCTTCGACAGGGGATGTAAGGAGGTAACTTTGTCACGGAATGATTTTGGGAGGCATCCTCTACCTCATTGTCTTGCACCTCAATTTGGGTGATCAGGGCCTACAAGTATTCCTCCTCCTCCTCTGTTTCAATGGTGACGACTTTTTCCTTCTCTGCCATTGACAACTTGCTAAACTGTGGGTTTCTTGGGGTGACACAGACTGGCCCCCTCGTTTGCTTATCTTTCTGTGGCCGCGACGTTCGTGGTGATTTCAGAACTTTGAGCGTAGTTACTGCCTCTCCAAGCTCCTCATGGGCCATACCGGGCTCCGCGGTAACTTCGGCGAATCGCACTCTTGTTCTAGCAGCTGTCAATGTGTCTACCCTTGAGGATGGTAAGAGTACGCAGTTCTAAATGCTCGGTACTTGCTCAATTCTCAACAAACCAAGTGTTTCCTTGGAGCTGGCCCTGGGGGTTTTATAACATCCTTTGATTTTGAGTTTGACCCTTCCCCCCAATTCTGCATCATTAATGCTTTCTTGTTGGTAGATCGTCCCAAATATTGTTCTTAATTCGTGTCTTAATTTCCCGTCACCCACCCCCTTTTGCCTTAAATTGGACCTCTTGTCACGAACAGTGACACCAATGGTCACCTCCCATCCTACCTGCGTAGCAGCGCAGCCCCCTATGCATGGTCGCGACCCCTGTGCCATACTGATCCTGTGCGCAACCTCCTTGTCACGTAGCTCCTATACAGACTCTTTTAAAGTCCCGCACTCTCTTTCAACTGCTTGGAGCACTGAGACTGTGCTACCTACAAATAGTCAGGTGGTCGCACCACCAGTGCAAGACTTCAAGTCACCTTCCAACCCGGTCTACAGCCCTTCCTTAGCTACTCTCGTGCTAGTCAGCGCCTCATGTTCTTCCTTATGTGGTGCGCTTCCCTGCTTACTGTGTCTGATAAGGTGTAGTCGCAGGCATTTTAACAAAGCTAAAAATTCTTGGCGATAATATAGTAATGTGGTGGTATGGCTGCCGATATCTTGTCCTGTCCTTCTATTGACGTGACATATTTGCATGATTTCCGTGTCTATTAACATGCTTTTCTACTTCAGTCGTACCCGATCTTCTTCGAGTTCACAGAGATCAAGGTTCCCTCATCGAATGGCTTCTTGAATATGCATATGTTCATCCTTGCATGGCTGCATAATCCCTCCATTTTTGTCCTCGCGTGCTTACCCCATTATGGGAGTTGTTCAATGGGGATTCTTCTCTAATGTTATGGCCTCGCCTATGCCTGTCATTTTTATAATCATTCCCACACTCAGGTTCTTATGCATGGCCCTATAGGCCCATCAGATTGCTGGTACATGCAGGTCCCAATCAGTTCACCCCACCTGGTAAACCCTATTCAGGATTATACATACCTTCTAGAATGCTTCTACGTGGAACCTTTGTGGGGCGCATCGCTTTTCCTGCCACTGCCTCTGGTTATGTTTTTTTATCCTTGGTCTACGATGTGCTTCCATAGCACATATCTGCACCCATTGAAATAGGTGGGTGCACAAGCTTCTTCATCTCGGCTTCCCGGCTCTCGTTCATCGCTAGGGACTTCGAAACTATAAGCGCATCTTCCTCCTACATTTGCGCCAGTTTACAATGGTCTCCTGATGTGTACTCCACCATCGTATAGGTGTTGCACGCAGTTCCCCTTCCATTGCAGCATACCGCTACTGTTTTGGTATTGCATTTTCAACTTCGTCCAGGAAGTCATCCACCGCTATCACTTCATCATGGGTTGGAAGTTACCTTTCCTCTATCGTCACGTGACAGAGTGATCTAATCATCATGTTGCAATTTAGCGTTGTCACCTCGTGCAACCGGTTCTGCCAATGTTCTACTTCTTTGTCTGAATCCGAAGTGCATGAGCTATCACGCTCCTAGGAGATTCTCCCATCTGCAGTCGGGTTCACCCGATCCTAGTCTCGTGTAGTTATCTGGTAAATACAATCTAGCTCATCATCGCTTTCATCGTCGCGCACTAGTTCATGTAGTGCACTCCTTTGGCTTGATCTAGCGGAACTACTACGTGTAGGGACTTTTTCTTGAATATCATCTTCCACTTCTTTAGGTTGATAACTCCATTCATATCAATGGCCCAGTCTATTCCTAGCAACATGGGATAAGGATTACTGTCATTGACAATCTCTTTTACTTCAAAGTCCATCTGTGTTCTTATGCCTTTGATATCAAGTTTTACCCTTGCAACCTCCCCATGGGAAAAATCTTCTATTAGTTCTCCATTCATAATTGAATAGGGGACCACTGTAACACAGGCCTGCACATGTGTTCCCATGTTTTCTTTGGTAACACATTCGCGTCTGATCCTAGATCTAGGATGACCTGATCCATTTCATACTCACCAATCTGTGCAGCCAACCTCATCTCCCTTCCTGTGTGCAATGTATATTTCCCCAGTTTCTAGACTACGCGTGGTTCCCCTGACCCTACACACCTGGTGATCAATTCATGTAGTCCCTTAACTGCCTTATTATTGTGCAGCAGCTTCATGCATGTCTCCAAAATGGTAGTAAACATAGAAGGATCCATCCCTGGCTCTAGTTGATCCTTACTACTTGAAGTATATGCCTCTGTGAAGCTCTTCTTAGCTTCCATGAACTTCTCCTTTGCGCATTCTAGGTCATACTTGGGTTCCTTTGTAGGAACCTTACAAACCCATGTATCTTCATCGGGCTGCTTCCCCTTATCATCCCCTATGATCACACCACTTCTGAGCATCATGTTCACATTTGGGTCTTCTTCGCATGGTTTAGATCTCATCATTTGGATATTCTAAGTCAGAGGAGGCTGGAGTAGCCCTTTCGCGCGCATCAGTGCGATCAATGTAGGACAATCTATCATTTCATGATCGAACTAAGCATAGTATGAATAGGATATTCTCGTTGGGTTGGTACAATCACTAGCATAGTTCCCTAGTCCTCCACAATTGTAACAAATTAACTGTTTGTGGCCCCTTCTTGGTCCCATTCCTCCTCGTCCTCGACCTCACCCCTAAAATCCAGTGCATGCCATCCCCACAGTTGGATCGAGGGCTCGTGTTTCTATTTGCATCCTATAGGCTGGGGTCCGCTCCATCATTAACTCGTAGCTATGACAAGTATGCTCGTTGTGGCCTATCGACCTACAAAAATTACAAAACAGTTGTTGGGGTGCCGTTGTATACTTCTACAACAAATGACAATTATCCATTGTGTGTTTTCCTCCTATCTGACAAATCACACACCATAATGTAGGGATCTCACTCAGCCCTGCCTGTGCCTCTGGTCTCAATGACATTGGCCCCCTCTTGCCAAGTAGTTCGTGAACACCAGGTAGTGATCCTTGTCATGACCCTGGCCCTTGAATTTTATGCACCATACTTCCTCGCATGCCTCTGGTCATAGTGCCCTTTCCTGCTTCAAGCTTTGCATCTCTAGGCAAAGATTCTGTAGTTGCATGTGGATTTGTTGAACTCCCAGCCCCAGATCTTGTATCAGTGTCTCATGCAATCTCATCACCATTTCCAACGCTTTGGCCTGGGTAGAAAGTTTCTGTTGTGATATCGTCGTCCTTAGGTGCAGTGTCAAAGATGCCATAGACCATGTGCGATGTTGTGCATCTGTGGATGTCATATTAGCCTCACAGATCGTACTCTTCAGTCGCTAATCTAGATCCCAAGGGGTCTCACCTGGAAGCATCGCGATCTCTTTAAATTCGATGATTGACTGTGTCTCTAATTTCAGCCAGCTAAATTCTCTGTTTAGTGCATTCTAGGTCTCTACTCTTCCTTCATTTGGGTGATCATTAGAGTGCTTGATATACCATGTCAACGTGTGATCCTGCAGCGTGCTCACCAATATAGCTTTCTTAATGTTGTCATCCGTGACCCCTTGCGCTTCCCACACTGCTCTTACCACAAACCAGAACTGGTCTGAATCCTCATTTCCTACTCCTTTGAATACAGGAAGCTTGATCGCACTCGCCATGCTGAACTGCGAGGTTCGTGGAGGTGGAGTGGGTGGAGGTGGGGGTGAAGGAAGTGAAGTAGGTGGTGGCATGGGTGGGGGTGTTAACTGTGGAATGTGATGTCTTATAAAATTGACCACACTTCTCGGAGAGACCTGAGCAAGCTCCTCCTCACTCTCTCGCGAAGGTGAAATTAAGGGATTGTTTCCTAATTCCCCGCTACCTTTGTAGATCTTTCCACTTCGCGTCATTCCAAACATTAATGTATTCGCATAACCCGCTTTTCACATAACAACATCTTAATCCAGTTGTTCAAAGATTTAATGTTGTTATAGATCTAACCCAGAAATATTATAGATCTGATATGAAAATATAAGATGATGCAAATAAACCTAGAAATAATATGAAATGATTCTTTATTGATCAAACCCTTAAGGTAGGGCAACACCATACATTCACTCCTTAAGGAAGGAGAGCACTCCACAAGCCATATGCATGTTCATACAATAATCCTTCACTATATTCCTTGACTTGGAGTCTCTAGCCTCTATATAGGCCTCATATATACAATACCGTGGGTCATTACCATGGTTCCCTCATACCATCAACTAATACCATGGGCACATTACATTATTATTAACTACTTGTGGTCCCTTACATGATATGGGTTAACCACCTTATTTATTACTATGGCCCATCCCATTATTACATTATTACCTTGGGTACCTCCCTTGGTACCCCATATTATCCCCCCTAGGTATATAACAAATGAACTTACCTCACGGTCCCTTGAGAAAACGTCATTTTTCTTCGTTGTAGCTTATGGTTGTGTCTATCATAAACTCAGTGATAAATCCCCCTATTATTAGGTTGAGCCAATGGTCCACATCTCGTGTGATATTATCTTTTGATGCTTCTAGTCTGCACACTAATTTCGAAGTCCACACTATCGGTTGGTCGCGTTTACACCTTCGCTAGCTCTCAGCTAGCCTCATGATCCATTCATATAGTTCAAAAGGAAAGGATGCGAAGAAGATCTCATGGATTTCTGTATACACGTAGCGATCCAGCCACCTTTTCTCAGATACCTGCGGAGTTCCGTTTTCCTGTGTCACGAACTCATGAATCTTCTTGTCTAGCCACTATTTAATTTCCTTCTTTGTTGGGTTCCTATGGCACAACATCAGACATCCCTTAGGCAGATCCTGGTCCCGGCAATGGAACCACTTGTTGGCTTGTTAGGGCCTGACCCAGGTTCAGAAGTGATTTAGCCAAACAAATCCTGAAACTACCGCCCTTTCGGAAATAGTCCGCGGTGCGTGGAATGAGAACTCACCTGAGGTAGTATGGGAGGGTGCTGGAACTAGGTTTCCGTACCCTAGGTATGTCTTGACGAAATCTAGGAACTTTCTAAACTGAATCTACGCACTTGCGCTGCTCTGTGCAGCTGTTTGTCTTTTGCAGCTTGCGCAACTGCTTCCGCGCAGCTCTGTAAAGAGCGCGAAGAGGCACTATTCTAGATCCTTTACCATTACTGTGCTATTATTATAGATCTTAACTTAATTGTGTGGGCCCAATATTCTCAATAATCATTGAACATTCATAACAAGTGCACACAATCATAGAATTGTAAAGAGATGCATAAATATAGAAGATGAATAAACACACAATATTTCAGAATCAACTTATCTTTTATTAATTCATCGTCCAAGTACAATCCCAACTCTGCCCTACACACTCAGCTGCAAGGGTCCGCACACACAGCTGCGAACTCTACTAGGCCTCCGCGCACTCAGCTGCAGAGCCTATACCTATCACTACTACCTAATACCTTCAGATCTACTTCTAGCTTCTAATCATGCCTTCATATCTCTCTATTACTTGTCAAAAACTAAGACTTCCTCTTACACTTAGATCATTGCTCTATTTATACAATCCCATGGTCCACGGACCATGGGTAGGCTAACACACTTTACATTAAATTACATTATTTTAGGGCGAACAACCCCAGACTCTCGCGCTTCGCGCCCAAATTTTGCAGGGTCTTTACATTACACCAACACACTTTACATTAAATTACATTATTTTAGGGCAAACAACCCTAGACTCTTGCGCTCCGCGCCCGAATTTTGTGGGGTCTTTACATTACATTTACCAAAACTCAGACTTTAAGCCCCAAAAACTTGCTATGGGGGGATCCGCTGCCGAACATCAACCACAGGAATTGCACAAGGAAATAGGGGCTTGGAGGGTAGAAAAATTGGCTAAGTGTTAGCCAAGGGCTTGCTTGTGAGTTGAGAGAGTTGAGCATACTTGTACGGAATTGTTCTAGTGAGGACAAGCTTTATATCTTCACTCATATTCATGATATATGCAATATAGATAGAAGGGTTTTGAGTAGTATCCTTCCCCAGATACATCTTGTGTTATGTGCCATTACTTTATCTTCATCTTGTTCATATTGCTTTCATTGATCTAGTGGCTTCTGATAAATGAAAGTAGAAGTAGATTCATGTCTTGTGCTTTAGTAAATTGCATGAGCTTGTGAATCTACATGATTTTCTACAATTTGTTGCCTGACAAGCTCCTACTTTCGCGCACTTTTCCCGTGGGAATTAGCCCATATTTAATTGGGAAATTCCTCACTCATAACTGCACAATCCATCCATAGGAATTCCTCTGATTTCATGCACCATCAGTTTAATTTAGATGATTTTACAACTGATAGTACATTGTCTTTGAACTCTAATCTCAACTAGGTCTTCCTGTGAACTAACATGCATGAGTTATTTATGAGTGAATTTTCAGTTATCCGATTGATCACTGAATGTGAATTAAATCCAATTTAACTCACTTGACCTCACACTAGTTCCTCCATTAGTTATAACTAGTTTAATTGAATTGAATTAAATAATTACAACTCAATAAAGACTCAACCTGATCCCCTAAAATTTAGGGATTAGTCTACATGACTATAGATAGACTCCTAACTCAAATTTACTAAGCAAACTAAGTCAAGTTAACTTAGTTAACTATTAAAAGTAGCTATGAGAATACAACTACATTTTAGTTCCTAATTTAATTCAAGGACAAATTAAATTAGGATTTTCTTGTTGCTATTTTTAACATGACCCCCCTATTGCAAGGACATCGAGGAGGATGACATTGCACACCTAGTGCCCCATTTTATGCTTAAAGTAGATAATTCCAAGGTGGAAACACATAGACGTACAAGAATAACACATGATAAAGGAGTGGTTTACTTTTCCCATATGAAAGATGAAATAGAAAGGATGAGGGAGGAGTGAAACTCCCTAAGGATAGATGAGGCAAATAGAAGAGAAAAACTTGAAAAATAAAACCAACAGTTAAGAAATCAATTGCAACAAACATAAGAGTTGTTGAAGGCAAATTATGCTCAAATTTCAACAATGGAGATATCCTTGGGGACTATGACACACCTTTTTTTGGAAGTTTTCAACTATAGGAAACCCTTAAGGGCTTATTCACTATTCCATAAGGAACAATGGTTTAGGTTCCAAGTAAACCACATAGCACAAACATGAACAATGCAACTATAAGAAAACAAATAGTTCATAGATTTTTTCCTATAATGAAGCATGGAAGACAAAGATAATATTGTTGAGTTCTACATCCATAACCTTGTACTTAATAACATGCCCGTATGGGATCCCAACCCACACCAAGGGGATGCACAACTATTAGCACTAACATCTTGGTTGAGGCATGAGGAAATCAAGGAATAATAAGTGAGTAGATCATTGGATGGGGAATTGAAAGAACCACTATGCATCATCCCTAAGCATCCATCTCACTCCATACTTACCATGTCCCACACCATCCTTGCATACGACCCTAAAATAGGAGTCAATTGGAAAAGGAGATTCGTAGAAGTCATCCTCCATTTTGAGGAAACTTTTAGACTATTGGGGGAAGAGAGCTCACATGCTTGTTAGAAAATATGTAACAGATTGTCCCATAGCATGAACATAAGATATTTTCACTCTCCCAATTAGTTGCAAGCAACACTAGTAAGGACCCATTTATATAGAAGGATCATCCAAAGACTTGGATTTTAGTGGATAGGGCTCACGTTCAAACCACCTTTACTTTGGGGCTCCAAAAACACTAAAACTATGAGGACGAATCACAAGAATGGAAATATATATAAGAGAATGCATGATTTTACCCAACAAGGGAATCCCAAGTAGGTTAGCTTTAGGCATCAAGAAAGTCATGAGGGAGATGAATGAAAAAGATAAAATAATAGAAGGAGTTTCTCAAGGGTAAGTGATAGTTCCATTAGGAAAGAATGATAGGCCTCTAAAATAGGTAAATTATAAGGCCCATCAATCCACTCTTTATCACATAAAAACTATGTTGAACCCACCTTTTCACTTAATGAGACATGTTCCTATCTTGATGGATTCTTAGAAGATTTCAATGTGTTTTTCATATTTTATGTGCCTTAGCGTGTTTATTATACATGGTTTGAAGATATATCAAGTAGATTCCAAGAGATCCAACATTCGAAACATTTTTGGGACTTGTTCCCTGTAGCAAGAGGACATAAACTTCATTGGCTTAGGGAATTTAATGCCACTTCCTATTGTTGCAATGTGTACTAGGAGCAATATCCCATTTTCTAGGAATTTTTAGAGGGAAATGAAACCCTCTTGTCAAGGCTATTCCTCCCCACTCTATGTATAAATAAGAGGCCCTAGTAGCCCAATAGGAATATTTAGAAAGGAGGGAAGAATTGAAGGGAATATTAGTTTTGTATTCTTAAGAAAGTTTTTCAGTCATGTAATCTGAGGGTAGTTTCTTATTCAATGAAAGCATTGTTTTATTTTAGCTATTAGCCTTGTTTTTATTTAAGGACTTTGAGAATCCTTCAAACAAGCCCACCCCAGGAGCTTTCGAGCCCTCTAGTACTTCTATTAGTGTCACGATTTTGTTCAATTTCCAACAACTCTAAAAATTATTGTGTTATGGTTCTTGTGCATGGTTAAATAGAATATTTTGTGAACAATGCTTTCTTAAAGGTTATTTCTGTTGTTGGTAGTAGTAGTATCACTTATCAATGCAATTTGAGGTCTTTATTTTTTTCTCTTGCTATTATAGGTTTTATTGTTCACTATTTTGTTGTGTAATTGCTTTTATAGCTATAGGGAACACACAGATTTCAGTTTCAGTAGAATAGGATTACAACAAGTTTACTTAAGCTTTGAACATTAAATGTTATTATCTCCTAACATTTCCACATATTTTCCTCATCTTAGACTCACATTTTGTCTCGTTTACGTGCTTGCTAGGCTATATCCTATAGCAAAATAGAGACTCCTCTAGAAATCTATAACCAACCCTCCTTTATCACTCAGATTCGCAATAAACTCATGGCTTGACATCATTGACATATTAAAACACCTCTGGGACATTGGTAATCAAAATTAGAAGTATAGAGACCTCATAGATGTCCTTGCCAATTTTTTATAAATATTGTTTTTTCCTACAAGTTAGGGTTTTGATTCTTAGCCTTTTATTTTAGCAAGTGCACTCTTCCATTTATTCCAAATAGCATAAAAGTTTGGGCCATTAAACATATATTATTTCTTTCATTTCAAATAGCATACATTTTTGTATTATGTCTCTTTTTATAGGTCTTTTTCTGCAATTCTATTTTTCCTGTAGCATATCTTAGTTAGCTTGGACACTATTCATCTAATCTTCATTTTAATACTTCCACTCACATAAATATCAACAAGAAAAGAAGATAGTGCCTGTTGCATATAAAATGTAGACCCCTCTTATGTTTATATGAACCCAAGGTTGATAATTAAAGATGAGGCCCTTATAAGTTGCATCATTGTTATTGATATACTAAGGGAATCATGTGTGACCCAACTAGGATGGTTTGTTGTGCCAGGATGCATGCTACCTCCTATTTAAATGAGTTTATTTCTTTTAATTTATATTCATATATGTTCATAGCGATAATACTCTATTTTTCTAGTTCTTGTTCTTTCTCATAGTGTAGATGTAAATAAGAAAATGTGCCATTTGAATTAGAACCCATTCTCTAGATACACAACTTGAATGGATTTATTGGGTGGGCTTGGATACTACTCTCCTGGCCACTATACTACTTTGATGCAGTGAGATAAAAGTTTTATACAAAAGCGATCACTTAGGCTTATAACTAATTAGTTTCACTATGTTTTGAATTGATTCAATAGTGTGAATTTTATTTTCTTATGTGTTTCAATATAATGAAGGCTGATCATATAGATCTTCTAAGTAAATATAAATTATTGGTTGAAGACACACAGTCATAATTCAAAATTTTGAAGAAGTTTGTTCTTAAAACTATTAAAATTCTCTACATGATTATGAAGATATATAAGTGTTTTAGAATCATGATCATATTTGGTTAGCTAGCTTTCAATTTCTTTTAATAGAATAGCTTTAATTTTCTATATAGTTTTTATTAGATTAGATTAGAAGCCAAATCTTAGCATATATTTTGCATTACACTTCACAAGATTAGAGTGACATGAATGTTGGACAATTAGCATTGTTAGGATGGTAGGGGCATCAAGTGTGTTGGCATTGATGTCAACTAGAATAGCATTGATGTCAACTAGGTTAGGATGGTAGATGAATTTGTGTGATTAGCATTGATGTTGATGGAGTTTCAAGCCCAAGGGATTCTTATGGTTGTTGTAGTCTTTAGTAGAGAACCACCATCGTAGCATGTCAATTAAAGAATCTAAAATATTATAACTATAATGATTATATGGTTGATGCTTTGAAATAATTTCTGCCTTAGGAGATCAGCTCATCTTCTGTTGAAAATGGAATAATTTTATTATGATAAGAAAGATCTTTGCAATAGTACACGGAAATCCAAAAAAGGCTTCTAGGATCAAAAGATATGGCTGGTTAATGTCAGTAGGCCAAAATTCAAAGTTCTTGATTTGGCCACGAGGGCCCTGTAGTCCAATCAAAAGATAGGTGGTGCTCGATGGATAGGTGGAAACACATGATAAGCTCAAGAAGAATTGCACAGGTTCTGCTTGGGACAAATCACCTTGGAAGTTATTCCTTAGAAGTTTCAATGGTATCACATGTAAAAAGATTCAGGGAGATGTACTGAAGGTGAGTTGGCATAAAGGTGAATATATCCAAAGTTTGAATAATGAAATCTTAGTAGGGAGAGAAAAGGGAGCACACAGGACATGTCACCCTAGATGAATTTCTCTATGAATTCTCCAAGCTGTGCAGGTAAAAAGAGCTAGGGATACAAGCTTAGGGTGTGGTGGTAAACTGAGTCAACACGATGATAGATTGGTGGACCAATGACATGAAAGGAACATAATAACATGTATTTCTAGATATGTTAAGCGGAGGACCCCGTCGACACATCAACTAAGAGGTCTATCCTCATAATATTGAAAGGGAGACTCATAAGAAATCTTTGGGGAGATAGAGATATATTTCCCATCTTATTTAGAGTTAATTTCCATCCCGTCCTTATAATTTTTATAAAGAAAATAATTGAAAATCACAAGTCTCAAACCCCTCTTCCTTTGTACTAATGACATGCCTATTTAAAACATGGAACAATCCCATTAGTTGATAGAAATGATGTGGAGGATAGTTGGGAGCCATGGTGGCAGATGATATCAACATGACATAAGACATGGACACATGTTAGTCTAAGACAATGACATGTGGTATGCATATTTGGCACTTTCGGGTGGTCAAGTGAGCCAAAATTGGATGACACATGGAGCCAATCATATCTTGACACATAGCATTTGGCATAGGTGGTAGACAGGTCAACATGGTGGTAGATACACATAACTCTAGTAATTTTCCTATGGTCTACATGTGCGGAGAGAGGCCGCATAAGGACACGCCAAAAACCCCAGAAGTCGATGCACCCCAAAAATACACGTAGGAGCACAAGGTTTTTTATTTATGTTGATAAGGCAGTAGGAAGATGTGGAATACGATAGGGAATACATGGAAGCGCAATGGCTAGGACACATAATCTTGGTTTATTTCCTATTGGTACAACACGGCTCCACAAAACACATCATACTAGGGGATACTCCCTCAATTTTTTTGTTGTGCTGCATATGTAAAATTTTGGGGCGATGGAGCATGGGGACACAGTGGAATCATTGTGACATCGATAACTCATCATGGTGATTTGTTAATTTGATGGTGGCAACAGTGGGTGGTCCCACGAGGGCATGTAACATCGAAGGATTGTCCCTAATTTTTTAGAGATGCTACACATACATAAATGCCCAGAGTGACTAAGCATTAGGTCACAGTGGATAGAAAAATGTAAAGGCCATGTGTTCTCGAAAGGTTCTATATTGGTGCATTTTTGGAGGAGGGAACCCACTAGAACATGTAACCTCGAATGTCTTACCTCAAAGATTTTCAAAGGAGAACCATTGTAAATCGTCAGGGCAACAGATTCATGGGAAGGAGAAGTTTCCAACATATGTTGTTTTTGTCAACTATTTAAAGGAGTGTTGGGCACAGCCCGAATTGGCCTAGATTTTGGCAAAGACTCTTCATTTTGTGGGACAAAGCATGTTGTGGAGTGTATTTTGAGGAATTAAATATATCACGCGGTGTCATAAGGGCTTCGGAGTGGGTTGAAGCCCCTCTTTTTTGTAAAAGCACGTGATTTTATAAGGGATCAATGGTTTTGGGGGCCATAGTTGATTGTTTTAAGGAGTCCATGGTATTTGGACCATGGAATTTTGATGATGTAACCCTACAATGTAATAGTGTATATAGTGTAAAATAATAAGAAGAGGGATTCATCAATCAATTAGGTTTGATCTAGATCAGTGTTATGGGTGAATTATTGTGATCTGTAATTTGGTAGCATAAGAGAGGCTCTGCAACTGAGTGTGTAGAAAACCTATAGCTTAATGCACAGGTCAAGAACTCTTTGTATTTCAAAGATTAATTATATTAAGAAATAGGTCTTGTGAATGTAGCCCTACACAGGGATGAACAACATTACATTGGTGTTTTAATGTGTATATTTGTTTATTATCTTTTGTAGAGTTGCAGTTATTACAATTTCATTTTACTTTAGCACAGTGATGGTCTATGGTATTATATGGCATGTTTAAGTGATTAATAGAATGTGGTGAAGTGATTTATAAATTCTAAGAATAAGATAACATATTAATACAACATCTCCTAATCCTTCAATACTACAAAAACGTAGTTCTGCATCCTCCCATAGTCACTTCAGGTGAGACATTGATCAGCTTTCAGGCCATTGCCGAAAGGGCCAGTGGTCAAGCGTTTTGTTGGTGCATAGTATAGATTGAACCTTGGTTAGCCCAAATTGAGCCAAAAAATGGTTCTTTTGCTATGACCAGGATCTATTTGAGGGATATGTGGATGTGGCAACCATCGAAGAAATAGATTCAAGACTACATAAACCTGAAAGACCGAGAATTGGTGGATCAAGAAAATGAAAATCCTCGCCTGACATCCGAAGTTTGGTTATAGAAGTATATTTTTATAGATAAATATGAGATTTTGTTCTCTTCTTTTCCTATTGAGCTATATGAGTGGATATTAAGGTTGACCAAAGTGAAGAACTATTTTAATGATGAAGAACCTACTCTATGGACCCCTGAACTAATACAGTGCTCAAGAACACTCACAATAGGATGTCAAGGGTTGTTGATTTTTGGATTAATAACATCTTGGGAGGATTCATTACTGAGTTCACCATAGACTTGACCATGTCCTACAATGAAGTGAAACAATGGTTCTTGAAAGTACTATGAGGTAATTATTTAAAATATCTGAAAATTTGGATTAAGATGCTTCTGTGTGAAAAGGGAGTTTTATAGATGAGTCAGATTTCTAGTTTACTTATGCATGGAAGAAGATAGAATAAATATGAGCAAGAGATGGAACTAACATGAAGTGGAAAGAGATATAGCGTAGATACTAGAAATGGATCTCATGGACAATGCCTGAAGACCTTTGTATAGACTGATTATAGTCCTATTTTGAGTGGATTGGAAAGTGAAAGATAATAAAGCCACCCTAATAACTCCCAGGTAACTTCGTAGTATTCATCCTCCCAATGTGAGAGTTTGTAGAAGCCAGAATCTAGTAATAGGGAGGGTGTTTTGAAATTTCCCCCTCCCCCTACCCCTCCTACCTCCCATACCCCTCCCCTTACTAATCTTGTCCCCCTACAAGAAGAAGTATGGTTGAAGATATTAAGATACTCACTTTCAAAGGAACTGGATTGGAGGATCCATAACATTTTTGGTTTTTATGTGAAGCAGTATGGACAGTGAACCAGATCAATGATGAGAATATAAATAGATAATAGCTCATTATGATGCTCCAAGATAGAGCATTGACGTGGTATATGAAATATTCAAATAATCATAACAAAACGTTTGTAGATATTAAAATAGCATCGATAAGAGAGTTTAAGAAGTCGAAGTCTAAGTCATAGTCCATCACTCAGTTGAAAGAGATCAAACGGAAACCTACTGAGTCTATTTGGGAGTTTGATCAGAGATTTAAAGTGTTATTGCATTAATTAAGCTTTGACATAGCTCTGCAGCAACAACAAGAATGGTTTATAGTTGCGCTGCTACTCCCTATCAGATTGTCATTGATGCAACAAAAGATAGAAAGTCAAGTTGAAGCTCTACAAATTGCGATGAAATTGGAAGCTTTGCTTATATGAGATATTAATGTAGGCATGCAACAGATTCAAAATAAAATGTGAACCTAATCCTACAGAGATAAGAAATAAAAAAAAAAAAAAAAAAGTTAGATAAGAAGTATGGTGTACGAAGTGCAGATCGGAGGGAAATTCTAAAGAAAAAATCCCTATCTTTAGGGATTACATGGCTGGTGGGGCATCGAATCCCTTAAATGAAAGATCCATCCTGTGGTGTCAAATATGTAATAATAAAAGCCAACATTATTCAGAAGAATTTTACTTATTACAGAAATATGAATAGACTTAGAGGAATCTATATTTCAAATTCTGCAAATCAGTAGGAGACGTGAGAATAATTGTTAGGCTTACGAACTAATGATGTTGCATGGTGCTAACGCTTATAGAATGCAGTTATAAGAGAACATACATGAGGAAAATAGACAATGCAGTGGTCAAGGAGGTTACCAAGGAAGAGGTTCAGGTTGTGGAGCTAGTCAAGGACGTGGACAGATCATTTTCTATAACTCCGCCTAGCCAGGTCAATTTAGAGAAACTCCCATAACCCCACAACGACATGTAAGTACTATAAATCCTTTGGCCATGTAATTGAAGAATGTCATGTACCTATGGAAAATATGTAAGAAAAAATGAATTAGTAGGCAACACAAAATATTCAAATGATGATTGTTTAAAGGAGGACTGATGAACCTTGAATAAGTATTGTCACTAGAAGTGGAATTGTGATCGGTAGTGATAAAGCGGATGAAAAGAAATAATTTGAAAGTGCATGGGTCAAAAAGTCTACTTAGAAAGTTCCTATTTCTGATATTCAGAAAGAAAAGGAAGTATTTATGGAAGCAAAGCAAAGTTTTATGGTGTTGGAGCTTCAACCTCTAGTGCACAACCAAATCCCAAGTAGAAAAGTAATTGCAACATGTTCTCAAATTCGACACGGAATCGAGCTACGACACAAGATCAAGCTTCAACATAGGATCAAGCTCCAACACAAGATTAGGATTCATCAAATCAAGTAGGTATTTTAAAGCCTTTTATGCATACTCGTATGAAATTTTTAAGAGATCAAAAGGTTGTATAAGAGCTTCAAGAGTTGATAGATTCCTCTGCATCCAATGAAGAACCACAAAGTGAGATGCGCACAATCCATAATTTGCATCAACAGAAGAGAACCAGAAGAGACATGAGGCTTAGTGTGCAAATAGGAGAGTATGAGATGGATCAAATTATTATGGATTTGGGATCTGATAATAATGTCTTAACGAAACATACATGGGAATTAATGGGTACATCAAAGACACAGTGGTCACCTATAGAAGTTAAGGATGGAAAATCATCAAAATATCTTCCCTCTCAGAAGACTACCAGGTGTCATAGTGGATATTGAAGGATTTCACACTACTGCTGATTTTGAAGTAATAGAGATTGTAAACTATAGTAACCCTTATCCTGCATTTCTTGGAATTGACTGGGAATTTGACAATATGGCCATAACTAATCCAAATAAGAGACAAATGATATTTGAATGAAACTATATGAGAGTAATTGTTCCCTTGGATCCATCAGAAGGAGTAAGATATATAGAACTAGTCAAATAATAATATTTCGCAGCTGACATAGACAATATTTATCAAATGACATTGAAGGAACATGATTTTGTTAACCCTACTGCAGAAGGAAACTTGATTTTGGAGCATGATAGTTCTTGTACCTCAAACCCAAAAGAAGAGTTGGATAAATAGTAGAATAGGCTGCATGAAGTATCCACAAGGCATTGTGCAAGAATTACCAAATCAGTTTGTTGTATGATATCTGAGGTATGTAAGCATCCTTCTTATGATGGCTTAGATTATGTAAATACTTTTCTAAATGATTATGAAGAACAAGTTCCAAAAAATAAAATGTTGTCAACCTTGGATATAAACCAAAAATCTACCCCTGCTAGATGGTGGAATGCACATAAGAAGACTATAGGAGGTTGGAAGGAATGTCGAAGACTGATGGGGATAAGGTTTCGTTAGATAGATACAAAGATGGAAATAAAATATGATGGTTAAACTAATCCTATCAAACATATCCATCTATGCACTAAAGCATGGAAGAAGATTCCACAACAAGAATGGATACATGGATTCATTCATATATTAGAGAAAATCCCTAAGAACTGGTACCTATAAACGGAGCTTTAACATGTTACCATGAACTGGGAAGACATGGTTTATGGCTTCATATTAATATTCATCTTTGAGGATGATTTCTCGTACATAGATTTGGCCCTTCAGACAGTCAAGAAGAGGATCTTTGAGAATGTAACCCCACTAACATGGAAGCAACTTGATTGGGATGTACAGATAGAAAATGCAATGTAGTGCTATAACCTTACTACAGATGAAAAATAATATCCTCGCAACATTGACATAGAAGAGTTAGGAACATGCTGCGAAGTAACTGGACCTGAGCTAGAGATACCAGACATCATGAAGATGTTGAAGAGCAAGAAGGTGAACATAGAATCAGAGAAGGAACCGAAGTTTGCAACAATAGGAGACAACTAGGATGAGGAGATAGTTAGTAAAGTTACAGAGTTACTTCATGAATATCAGGAACTATTTTCCACCAAGTTTTCAGAGATGAAGGGTATAATAGGAGATCTAGGAGTCATGAAGATTCTCCTTAAGCCTAATGTGAAGTTGGTCAAACAAAGGCCTTACAGGTTTAACCCGAAGTATAAGGAGAAAGTGAAAGTAGAGCTTAATAAAATCATAGCAATAGGTATTATTGAACATGTAGAAGAAACAAAATGGGTGAGTCCTATGGTGGTGCAAGAGGAGAAGACTCAAGGAGAAATTAGGATTTGTGTTAATCTAAGAAAATTGAATGATGCAAGTTTACATGATTCCGTCCCTGCCCCTTTCAAAGATGAAGTGCTAGACAATGTATGAGGTCAGGAAGCTTACTCATTTACAGGTGGATTCTCAGGTTATCATCATATTAGGATTGCACCTGAAGATTGACATAAGACCACATTTGCTACAAAATGGGGCTCATATAAATACATAGTAATGCCTTTTAGATTAAAAAATGCCCCTGCTATATTTTCTAGGGTGATTGTTGCAACTTTTAAGGAATACATCCACAAATTTTTAGAGGTATATATTCGTGATTGGACATTATTTAGATTGTTGAGAAAACATGTTGGAATTTTAAGATTCATGCTCGACTCATGTAGACTATATATCATCTCCTTGAACCTAAAGAAGTCAATATTTTGTGTGCCTTTCGGCATATTTCTTGGACATATTGTCTATGAGAAAGGACTAATGGTGGATGCTGCTAAGATTTCTATCATTGTGAAATTGCCTCCACTTAAGAAAGTAAGACAAATTCACACTACGTTAGGACATAATGGGTATTACAGGGAGTTCATCAACTCCCTGGACTAATGGTGGATGCTGCTAAGATTTCTATCATTGTGAAATTGCCTCCACCTAAGAAAGTAAGACAACTTCACACTACGTTAGGACATACTGGGTATTACAGGGGGTATGCTTAGATCATTATGCCTATGGAGAAACTGTTGAAGAAGGATGTAACTTTTCAGTGGAATGAAGAATGCTAGAATAGCCTTGACATATTGAAATAAAAAATGGTAGATGCCTCTATAGTATTGTTCCATGATTGGAATAAGGAATTCCATGTCCATGTGACTACCTCTTGTATATCTTTGGGAGTGGTACTAGCACAACCTAGTGCAAGAGAGATTGATCATCGTATAGATTTTGCAAGTAGAAAGTTACCCAAATAAGAAAAAAATCACACCACCACAAAAAGGGAAGAACTAGCCATGGTGTATGCTTTGTAGAATTTTAGACACTATTTACTAGGGTCACACTTTAAAAATTTTACAGATCATTTTTCACTAAAGTATTTGGTTAATAAGCCTATCTTAGGAGGAAATGGTAACCATTATTCTAGAAATATGTATTTGAGATCATTGTTAAACTAGGGATAATGAATGTAGTACTTGACCATTTCTCAAGACTTGAAACATGGGAAGAACCAACCAGAACAGAGGATAATTTTCCTGATGCCCAGTTATTTGCAAGCAGAGTGGAAAATGAGCATTTTGTAGATATCATTTAGTGTTTTACCACAAGAATGGCCTCTTCAAAGTATACTACAAAGCAAAAGATATAATTAGTGGTTAACGTAGATGAATTTTCATTAATAGAATGATAATTGTATAAGATGGGACTAGATGAGATACTATGTAGATATGTTATTGAACATGTAAGAAAGATGATTCTAGCAAAGGCTAATGGGAGCACAGCTAGTGGACACTATGTAGGAAAAACTACTACGCAGAAGATTTTTAGATCATGATTCTCATGGACTTCACTACATAAATATGCGAAGGAGTATTTTCGAGCATGTGATGGGTGTCAAAGAACAGGGAATCCTTCCAGAAGAGATGAGATGTCATTGGTACCACAAGTTACATTGCATGCCTTTGATATGTGGGCCATTGATTTTGTTGGTCCATCATCCCAGTTGGAAGAGGACTGGTGCAAGGTACATAATTACAACAATTGATTACTTGACAAGATGGACCGAAACACAACTAGTGAGGGAATATAGCACAAAGACTATTGTGAAGTTTATTTTTGAGTACATATTGTCTGGATTTATATGTTCAAAGATTTTGATGAGTGAACAAGGTTCACACTTCCTAAATAAGAATATTTAAGCATTGAATCGATAATTCCAAGTTTATCACTAGAAGAGTACCCCTTATCACCCTCAAGCCAATGGAATAGTAGAATCATTTAATAAGATTTTGGAGAATGCACTTACTCAGATATGCAATGTGAATAGAGATGTCTGGGACCTTAGAATTCCAACAGTTTTATGTTCTTATAGGATCGCATGCAAAAGGTCGATAGGTCAAACACCCTTCAGGTTAGTTTATGGGCAAGAAGTTGTGATGCCCATGGAGTACATCATGTCTAGCTTGAGGATTGCAGCAGTTACAAATATGGAAGACCCTGATATAATGGAGGAAAGAATGTCATAGGTGCTTGCTTTGGAGGAAGATATATTTATAGCAGGATTCCATTAGCACATATAGAAAGAAACAGAAAAGGTCTAGCATGACAGAACTATTAAGAAAAAGAAGTTCTAGGTAGGAGACCTTGTTCTCCTTTATGACAGTAAGTTTGTAAAATTTCTAGGAAAATTCAAGATGCATCGGTGGGGTCCATACATTATCAAGAATATTATTGATGGAATTACAGTTCAATTAGCAAATTTAAATGGAGAATTGGTTCGAGGAAGAGTAAATGGCTGAAGGTTGAAGTTGTACAGGGACAACCTTGCCCCTACAACTTCGCTTTGAACAAAGGATAAAAGTCTTAGTGAAACCTACAGTTGAAAGTGGCCACTAGACTATAACCTACACTGCATAGAGAGTTTCGATGTAGGAAGTTACTTTGCTACATTATGGGTTATTTTAAAGTTCGTAGGAGCCTTGACATAAGAGGGGTTGCTTCATGGAAATATGGGATGCGTTGAAGTTCGTCAAGGAAAATATGATAGTTAAAAAGGAAAGTTGTCGTTGAAACATGCAGAAAGATGCATTTATGAGGACATATTGACCAGATCTAGCAAGAGATATGAAATTAATGAACAAAATATGAGCTAATGATGGGGTTATAAATTCATATTTGTTATAAAAAGATCACTCCCACCCACATTTGGCACTTTTTTGTCCTAAGAGTTCAAATATTGCTATTGCGAAGAAGTTGCAGAAATTTTCACATAGACGGCCTGACACCTGAAGAATTTATTCGTATATTTAGTGAGAAAGGATTAGCTGAAGTCATGGAAGAAACTTCTGATATGCCTGCAACAACATCACCACCCACAATAGCATCACCACTTGTAGCAGTATTGTTGGCTTGAGGGGGCCTGACCTAGGTTCAACGATAGTTTAGCCAAGCAAATCCCTCCGCTACTGGCCCTTTTGGCATCAACCCACGGAGCACAAACCGAAGTCTCACCCGAAGCAATATGGGGGGATGCTGCAACCAAGTTTCTGCACCCTTGAGATGGTTGTGATGTCGGTTTATTCCAACTATACCTACCTTCGCATAGGTTGCTTATCCTTATGCTCTATCCTTCAGTACCTTCATGAAATGTTATAATCGGCTACCGCACAGTCCTAACCAGGAGTTGAAGTCGTTTCGTGCTGCTAGGGCAACGAAATGTGATGTCTCCTAAACTGGGCCAAGTATCTTACTTATCCTACTAACATATCTTATTTAGCTTCGCGTAAACAAATGTTCTTACTTGCATTCACTTAACCAATACAATTATACACATTCATGCATCATATAAGCATTAGAAGTGAAATTCATACCCAATATATCAGATGCATAAACAGGAAATAAAGACGCAAAAATGATAGAATACTCTTCTTTATTGATAATTCTAGATAATTATAGACTCAACTTTCCCTACGCACTTAGCTACAGACTTATAGGCCTCTATGCACTCAGCTACAAAGCCTCTACCTACACTACAACACAAAACTTATACTTCTACTTCCAAGCTATCTCTCAATTCTCTATTACTTACATTGCTTCATCGATGCCTCTTACTAGTTAGAGCTTAGGTCTATTTATACAATCCCATGGTCCTTGGGCCATGGGTAGATATTCTACAGCTGAGATTACATTATCAAAATAAGGCCAAACAATCCTATGAATCTTTGACATCTACGTACTCCGCACCCACAAAAATGCAGAGTCTTTACATTTAGATTACAAAATTAGACCAAAATATGGGCTTTAAGCCCCAAAAATTCCCTTGGGTGATCCTGCGCCCAATAGGCCCTCAACACAAACATCGTGACTTGCCCTCGAGTCACTCTACAGGTGTGGAGATCTTAGCACGAAGACCTCTTAGCTCTGCTTGAAGCGCTACAACTTTGACAGTGTACTGAGCGGCCACTTGTTGGACTTCTTCCACGCGTTGTTCAGTGACTACTGCTGCTAAACTGCTTCCCTGAATCCTCTGCTAAGTTACTTGCAGTTGCACGAGATTTTCTTCAATGGAGGCTGTAATTGTTAAGCCTCGTCGATCCATGGCTGTAGGTTCACTTTTAAGACCGCTTCTTTGTGCTGAACGACATCCACCTATTCTTTGAGCGCCTTCTCCTGCTTCATCCGTGCAAGCCTTTGTGTAAGGGAATTCATCTGCATGGTCCCTTTTACCTTTTCATACCTCTGTTGGCGCTCACGTGCCTTTGTTTCTAGGTGCTCTACATGCGGGTCCTCTTGCAGGGTGGTTAGGACCTCGAATGACTATTCGAAGAGCTGCATGAAGTCTGCCACTACACTGTCAACCGCTGCTATTGTTGTTGTAACCGCGGTGGTACATTTTTCTCTAATCTCCAGTAGAGATGAAGGTTGAGCCTTCAACTGTAGTTATGTGATTTGAAGGTTTAGCTCTAGCTGAACCTTGGCTATATTTGCTCTTGCGTCACGCACCCCTATGGCTAACTTACGGATGCGTGCCTCCACCAGTTCTTCTGCCTGAATGTCCAACTCCGGGACCATCCGATAGGCTTCCTCCACAACATACATTATCTCTTTGTTTTGTTCCACTGCCTCATTGCACTGCAGGCCCAACTATTCATTGTTCATGTGCTTCTCACTCATTACCCATAGAGTGCGACTCTCCCTGGCCCAAAGTTCTACGGTGACTCCATCTTGTAAGAGGTAAAGTGTCTCCCGAGGGACCGCAGCCATGTTCAACCCTATCCCTTTCAAACTACTCATGATGGGTCTGTCGGCTTCCTGCTCTGTAGCAAGTGCCCCATCTGGTAGCACTATCATATTGGTCACCCTTGTGCGCAACATCTCTTCGGCAGCTAAAGTGCCAACTGTGAGGCTGGTACACACTGCGCCAACCCGTGGAGTATGAACCTACAACTCCTACATTTATGTCTAGAGAGCCCCCAATACCAGTTGTTGTTGTTCTTCAAATTGTTGGAGGACCTTCACAGTGACATCCCTCACCGTTTTGTTGATATCATGTTGATCCCCCTTAGTGAGGGTGATTGGGTCGAAAGAAGTCTTTGATGGCTTTGTTTTATTTCACGGCATTGTCTGTTGTCATGGTCGTGGACGCTTGAGTTGGGTGGACGTCGTCTGCGGGTCTGCACCACCTTGTTTTGTGTCTGTCTCTGGTTTAGGCGAATGTGACTTCTGTCCTTCGTGCTCTTGTTCTCTTAGTTTCTGCTGTTGTTTAGTCAACTTCGCAATGTCACGCACTGCCTGGGCCTTAGCCATCGCTTCCTCTTTCCTATGCTTCTTAGCCAGCTGCGACATCCGAATCTTTGTCTCCTCCTTTTTGCGATGTGCAGCGGACTTTTTTGTGTCCACCACTGAGCCAGCTGGAGTGCGCCACTCCGGCGGCCAAGAATCAAGGACTATGAATATCACATCGTTGGTCGCTTGGTATGGTAAATCATTCCATGGCTTCATAGGTTCCTTTCACGCCCTGATGAATACATGGTGAAAATATTCTTTGAACTCTGCAAATCTCTGCAAACTGTTGTAGACTACGGGCGATAACCGCGGCTTACGATTGATCCCCATCCAAATATTCATCTCCATTAGGACACAGGAGATCTTGCTTTCTCTGATATGTTGTGTGTCCTTGGTCACCCACAGCGAAGCGTACTTTGTTGCCTCTGGAAGGTCTAGTGTGACTGAAGGGAATTGGCTACCTTTGGGCAGCTCCCATGCTACCAGTACTATCAACAACAGGAGCCACATGTAATGAAACATTTTTCCCTACTCCTGTGCCTCACGACAGTTCACAAGGAACTCACCGCATACATAGTTCACCCAGTTTAACTAGACTCCTTTTGCACATTGGGCTGCTAGTGAAACCACTGGAGTGGGCACCACATCTGCACAACACTTCCGCATCACCTTCCCTACCAATATTTGTGTCGCAACCCTGACTGCAAGATTGTTGATGCTAGAGATGGCATGCCCTTTCTTCTTCTTCTCCAACTTAATATTTTTTTCATTGCTTTTGCGAGGGCCAATTCACCATCTTTTCCCTCTGAAATGTTTGTTGGATCCTCACATGAGTAAGGCAGCCGTGTAATCCAATGAATCAGATGGTCTGTGTTGGGTCCCTATAATACTAGTCATTACCCCATTACTATTGTAGTTATACCCCTTATTAATATTGTTGTGCCCCTATTGCCCCCATATTGTTATTATTGTGCCCCATAGAATCCCTCTATTGTTATTTTTGTGTCTTTATATTATTATTGTTAGGTCGGCTGGGTTATATTGTGACTCCTTAGACTCCTATATATAGAAAGGAGGTTTTGTCATTTGAATCATCCAAGAATTATTCATTTATGTAATGTAAAGGAGGTTTCCCCCTCGAAGATGTTGAATTCTAAGGCGTTGATCTATCTTTTCTTGAGTTGGTTTCATAACATTTGGTATCAGAGCTTTGGATTCTAGGGTTTTGCTGCTCCAAACAGGTCATCGTGGCATTTTCACTATAACTTTTTTCTGCGACGTTTCAGAAGCTATAAAAAGAACCCATTTAAGAAGACATCGTGTTGAATCTCGGGTCTAAATTTCGGAGCCGTTTACGCTATATGTGCAGAGATATGATCTGAGGAAGTTGTTCTTTTTGCAGACTCCTGAATTACATTCCAAACAGGTGACCTGGGGAAAATCATCATAACGTTTTCCTTGAGCATTGGATTCAAATTTCGTAAGATGGTGCAAAAAGAGGACAGACTTTGGCTTCTTGTATATATTTTTCAAAGCCAAAGGATGAAACAGTGACTCGTGGCACGTCGTACAAGTTCACTCTACTGAACTAGTCTATAATCAGGTCACTGTGGGAGATTTCGCATAACTCTTCCTTGGAGAATCCAAATTGGATCAGACTGTTGGCATTGGAAAGAGGACACAGTGGGCTACCACATGTTTCAATTTTAGAACTATATTATCTGAAAGTACAGAGATACATCAGAGGCAATATCGAGCTCCTAGAAAGTGAAAAAAAGGTGTGTAGATTCTTTTAAATTTTTGCTTAAGAGTGGTTTGAAAATTTATTTTGAAGGAATTCAAAGGGCTAGTAGAGCATTATTATCGGTAACTGATTCCCCAAGGAAAGAAAATGCAAACACCTAGTAAAGAACCTGAAAGCTCTAGCATGACTCATGAAGAAGAAGAAGAAATGCTATATGATATATCAAAATTACAAGAACAAGTGCAACAAGTGTCACTTGCACAAAAAGCAACAGAATCTAAGATGGATGGTTTAAGGAAAGATGTAGAAGCTAAGATGGATGGTTTAAAGAAAGGTGTAGAAGCTAAGATGGATTATTTAAAGAAAGGCGTAGAAGCTAAGATCGATTGCATGGAAGCTAAGGTGAATGGCATGGACGCTAAAATTGATGGCATGGATGATAAGATGGAAGAATTGAAGATAAATATGAATAAGTTGCTACAAGAAATGGTCACTAATGGTGAAAGGGTACTAAAGGAAACTCATGATGAGAACAAAATAAATTTTAATCATGATTCCATAGACTCTAATGTTGGATCGAAGACTCACCATATTCCAAAAATCGATATGAGGAAGTTTGATGGCAAGGATCCCGCCACATGGATATTACAAATGGAGCAATTCTTCGATCTCAATAATGTGCAAAACACACAAAAGGTACGTATGGAAACTTTATATTTGGAACCAAATCAGTTTGTATGGTATCAATGGCTCTTCTCTCATAAACAATTTATCACTTGGGAAATTTTTACGGAAGAATTGATAGCACATTATGAGGATACAAAAAGCAACTTTTTTTAGCCAATTGATAAGTCTCAAACAAAAGGGTTCAATAATGGAGCACATTGAGGAGTTTCAAAAATTGAACATAAGGGTAAAAGATATTCTAGAGGAGCATAGGATTGATGTGTTCATAGGGTCTTTAAAGGATAATATCCAACATGATGTTCGCCTTTGGGAACCTGATTCATTAGAGAAGGCATTCAGGTTAGCAAGAAAAATGGAAAGCAAAATTATGGCAACCAGGAAGCATACCACTCACAACTATAAAGATGGAAGTGTTGTTTCCCCTAGTCTTCCACAACCTATAAGGTTGACACCACAACAATTGGAAGAAAAAAGAGCAAAAGGGCTTTGTTACAGTTGTGATAGCAAATACACTAAAGGTCATAAGTGTGTGAGAAGAAATTATTCTACATAGATTGTGAAGAGGAAGAAGAAAAGGAGAAAGAAAGGTCAAAAGAAGAGGATATACTCCAGGAACAAAGCCTAGATGAAGAAAAAATAAATCCGACCATATCTTGTAATGCATTGGCAGGAATTACCACTCCTCAAACCATCAAGATAGAAGGACAAATCAAGAAGAAAAAGGTAATAGTGTTGATTGATTCAGGAAGCACCCACAATTTTATTCATTGTAAGGTAGCAAAAGAATTGAATTGCTTCCTATATCCAGCACCAGAGTGTCAAGTGATGATTGCAAATGGAGGAACAATAAATTGCTCTAGAAAGTGCCATAATATCAAGCTATCCATGGGAGAATATGTATTGACTAGCCCAATGCTTTCCATTCCAATGGGAGGTGTTGATGTTGTACTAGGAGTCCAATGGCTACAATCCTTGGGTACAATAGCTTTTAATTTTCAAGAACTTTTCATCAAATTTTCTACAGAAGGAAAGGAAGTTGAATTAAGGGGTATTGCAGGGAAACCAGGAAAGATAATCAGCTCTAATGGTATGACAAAGCTTCTAAAAAAGGAACAAAGAGGTGTAATTGCACAATTATGTTCGCTAGATGTTTCCACATCGGAATCATCTATTTCTCCAGATCTCCAAAAAGTCTTGGACAATCATTCCAAGGTATTTGAGACTCCCAAAGGTCTCCCACCTATGCGTGATCATGATCATGCTATTCATCTGATTCCAGGAAGTGTTCCTCCAAACATCAGGCCGTACAGATATCCCTATGTCCAAAAGAGTGAAATTGAACGTATGGTTGCAGAAATGCTAGAGGCTGGTATAATTCAACCGAGTCAAAGTTCTTTCTATGCTCCAGTAGTATTGGTGCACAAGAAGGATGGATCATGGCACATGTGTCCGGATTATAGGGAGCTCAACAAGCTCACTATTAAAGATAAGTTCCCCATTCCTGTCATTGATGAATTACTGGATGAATTGCATGGATCAATTTACTTCACCAAGTTGGATCTTCGTTCAGGATATCATCAAATCAGAATGAAGACTGAAGACATTCCGAAAACAACATTTAGAACTCATGAGGGTCATTATGAATTTTTGGTCATGCCTTTTGGCCTTACCAATGCACCTTCAACATTTCAAGGTTTGATGAATTCAATTTTCAAACCATTCCTTAGAAAATTTGTGTTAGTATTTTTTGATGATATACTAATCTACAACAAGTCTTGGAAGGATCATGTTGAACATGTTGACAGGGTGCTACAACTATTGGAGGAGAAACAATTATATGAAAAAAGATCCAAATGTTTCTTTGGAGTCCAGGAGGTGGAATATCTGGGTCATATTGTATCTCATGAAGGAGTTAAGGTAGACCCTAGCAAAATTAAAGCCATTAAGGAATGGAAAATCCCCACATCCATAAAGCATCTGCGAGGATTTCTCGGGTTGACAGGGTATTATCGCAAGTTTGTTAAGAATTATGGGAGAATAGCAGCACCTCTAACAACATTATTGAAGAAAGATGCATTTTCATGGACTCTGGAAGCAACAAAGGCCTTTGAACATCTTAAAGAGGCAATGTGCCAAGCACCGGTCTTAGCTACACCGGACTTCACAAAAACCTTTATTGTGGAATGTGATGCTTCAGGAAATGGAATTGGTGCTGTTCTAATGCAAGATGAAAGACCAATTGCTTTTGAAAGTCGTCCAATCAAGGGAAAGTTTTTAACCAAAGCTATTTATGAGAAGGAAATGTTGGCAATACTCCATGCACTTAAGAAATGGCGACCCTACCTAATGGGAAGACACTTCAAGGTAAAAATGGATCATGATAGCCTTAAATACTTTTTAGAACAAAGATTATCCTCTGAAGAGCAACAAAAGTGGGTCACAAAGATGTTGGGTTATGACTTTGAAATCATCTACAAAAAAGGGAAGCAAAATGTGGTGGCAGATGCACTCTCAAGAAAGGATGAGGATGTGGAAGCATTGTTGTGTGCCATTTCTATTATCCAACCAGATTGGATAAATGAAGCAAGGGAGGAATGGAAGAATGATGAAGAAGTGTGGGCACTTATTCGAAAGTTACAACAAGATTCCAGTATGTCTGATACATTTAGCTGACAAAATGATTCGTTATGGTACAAAGATCGCTTATACCTCTGTAAGAATTCCCAGCTAAAACAAAAGATTCTTATGGAATTGCACACTTCTCCCTTAGGAGGGCACTCAGGATTTTTAAAAACTTACCACAGGGTTAAGAAGGAATTTTTTTTGGATGGCCTTAAATCAGATATTCAAAAGTTTGTGGCGGAATGTTTGGTTTGCCAACAAAATAAAGTTGAAACAATTAAGACACCGGGTCTATTACAACCTTTATCCATTCCAAGCCAACGTTGGGAGGAGGTTTCAATGGATTTTATCACAGGTTTACCCAAGTCTGAGGGAAAGAGTGTCATCATGGTGGTAGTTGACAGACTTACCAAGTATGCACACTTTTGTGCATTATCACATCCATTTAAAGTCAGTACAGTTTCTACTGCATTTATGGAAACAATTCAAAAGCTACATGGAAACCAAAAGATTATTGTAAGTGACAGAGATCCCATTTTCACTGGAAATTTTTGGACAGAATTATTTTCTTGTCTTGGTACTCAGTTAGCTCATAGCTCATCTTATCATCCTCAATCTGATGGGTAAATTGAGATAGTAAACAAATGTTTGGAAGGATATCTTCGTTGCTTTGTATCTGATAAACAGACACAATGGGTCAAATGGTTGCCTCTGGCTGAATGGTGGTATAACACTTCCTTCCATACAGGAACAAAAATGACCCCATTTATGGCACTTTATGGGTATCAACTACCATCCATCACATCATATTTAAGAGAAAATTTAAGGTTCAGGCAGTGGAACATCACATCGAACATCAACAACAAGTTCTCCAACTCTTAAAGGATAAACTCGTGTTGGCACAGAATAGAATGAAACAACAGGCATATCAACATCGCAGTCAAAGAAGTTTTGATGTAGGTGATTGGGTATTCCTACGGCTACAACCATATAAGCAAATGTCCCTCAAGCAAGCTAAGAAGGATAATAAATTATCACCAAAGTATTATGGTCCGTACAAGGTGTTGCAAAAGATTGGTACTATGGCATACAAATTGGAGCTTCCTGCAGCTTCTCGATTGCGCCCAGTTTTCCATGTTTCATGTTTAAAGAAGGTTATAGGTGAAAATCTCCCAGTTCAAACAATATTGCCAGAACTTGACGAGGAAGGAGAAATTATATGGGAACTGGAAGCAGTCACAAAAACAAGAACTCGACAGCTACGAAATCGATCACTTTCGAAGTATCTTCTCAAGTGGAAGAACTTATCCGCTAAAGATTCCACATGGGAGGATGAGAATTTTATACAGAAGTATCCAGAACTACTCAAGTGTTGAGGACAACACTTTTTTGAAGGAGAGGGGCATGTTGGGTCCCTATAATACTAGTGAATACCCATTACTATTGTAGTTATACCCCTTATTGATGTTGTTGTGCCCCTATTGCCCCCATATTGTTATTATTGTGCCCCATAGAATCCCTCTATTGTTATTTTTGTGGCTTTATATTATTATTGTTAGGTCGGCTGGGTTATATTGTGACTCCTTAGACTCCTATATATAGAAAGGAGGCTTTTTCATTTGAATCATCCAAGAATTGTTCATTTATGTAATGTAAAGGAGGTTTCCCCTTCGAAGAGGCTGAATTCTAAGGCGTTGATCTATCTTTTCTCTCTTTTCTTGAGCTGGTTTCATAACAGTCTGTGATGGGGATGGGCTCCTCCAGTGCCAAACACCCATCATGCACCAAGCAGAGCAGTTGCCTGATGATGAAGACGGTCACTAGGGCATGGTGGTAATGTGGCACCCAGACTAGGTTTATCAACCTGACCTTCTCTACACCTTTGAGCCATTTGCATGGCTCCAATTCAATCATTCCAATCGTCGCATCAATCCTTTGGTGCATTAGTTTCTCAGTCACTAAATGCAGGAACTTCTCGTGGTCTTTGAGGTCCACATCTTCAAATTTCAACACATGAACCCGTCCCAAGTGCAGTCCCTCAAAAATATTATCGTCTGGGAGCAATGGAGTTTGTAGAGAGATCTTGCTCTCATCTATATCCTTTGGCACTTTAGCTTTTCCCTTTCGCGGAGGAACATATTCAAGTAACCAGGAAATAGCGTCTGCACCCTCGGTTCCAACTTCCATCTCTACATCCTCATCTTCGACTAGGATTTATTCAAATTCTTCCTCTTCTGCCTCCATATTAATGGCCTTCCCCTTTCCCTACAAGGTGAGCTTGGTATTATGTGGATTTTTGGATGAGACACTGTTATAGACATTTTTGGGCACTGCAACCCCAAGCATAAAATGTCCATAAACCAGGGGCTCCTAAGTCCCTAAAAGTGTTGTTCTAACCCCTAAAGGAACAAGGTCAACTGATTACAGCTTCTCCCAGAAGTTCTCCATGAAACACTGCTCAGAATTAGTCAAAATAGGATCATTTCAGCTGCTCCATAGGCAACGTGCATTGCATCTCACCTAAATACACTGTGTGGGTGTGTTGCATTTCAAAAATCCCTTCTATGGGGTGTGATGGGGAGAAGTGACAAATGGCAGTGTCATTCCATGAGGTGGAGGCACGGAATCTTATAGAAACTTCTCCTGTGACACTTGCCTCTCTGAATTCGACCAAGGATGAGTAAGAGATCATCAATCTCCAAGTGGAAGCAAGAACTATTAGAGGGAAGACACTAATCAAATCACAAGCTGACTCATCTTCCTTACAGATATCTATATATGGATCCCTCATCACAGAGATCCAGAGGCTAGAATTTTGCATATTGTAAGGAATTGGTGTTGGTTTCTTGAGACAACATCATAGTGTTGGGTGATCTAAGCTTTGTATGAGGTGAAGAAGGGATTACTTGCTGAGAGGATGATGCTGGGTCAAAACAACTAGTTGTAAATCCCTTGGCTCTTTCTTGTTTATCAATAAAAGCTATTCAAGTTTTCCTCCATACTTTTGTGTCATTTATGTTTTATGCATTTGTATGGTCAATTTACATTTGATTCTAGATTGGTTATGATTATAGATCCATGTTCATGTATAGTGCTATGCTACTATGATCCTACAGGTACTCTGTGAAGTTGGGCGTACAAGGTTTTAGCGCTTGAAATTTCACCTCAGGCTGAGAAAGGCAAACCTCAAGGCTACATCAAACCATTTAGCCTCGTAGCTAGCCCTACGGGGCAGGAGAAGGCTCTCTCCAGTCAATCTCGGTAGATCTTCAATGGGATGAGATGACCAACAAGGTAACACTGATATTAGGCTAGTAAACTGATTAAAAAGGTTGATTTGGGGTTTTTTGGGTTTTTGGTGGCAAATTGAGGAATTGCAATTTTGGGTGCGGGGATTGGACACAGTTTCTGCAGGGGGTTCCTTGGGGCGAGGTAGGAGACAGCGTTGATGCCTTTAACTGAAATGAATGGTCAGGAATGAAAGATGAGGAGCTAAAGAGAGCAAACAATCACTTTGAATTCTCTTTAGACAGAAGAAAACATTGAAATTAAACAAACTTAAAAGCAGAGCATGGCAAGCATGAATTCTTACTTTAACACTTCATTTGTTTAATGTGCAGAAGTAAAAGAAAGGAAATGAATCACATAACAAGCTTACAAGAACATTGAGAAACACACCATCAACACATGAGTCCACAAGAATCCCAAAGAGGACTACAAAACCCTGGTCTTCCTTAGCCAAAAATTGTAGAGATACAGTGAAAATATACAATGATAGCTTCTCCCTCAAGAGTCCAACCTTCCAACCCCTCAAAATGATTAAGAAAATACATAATATAGGCAAGAAAACCTCTTCCCTTGCCTCTAGGGGTTGAGCTCATCCTTCTAGGAGCTGTTTCAACAACTTCTAAACTAGACACTAGAAAATAGGCAGTCAAAACAACTTGCCTCTATAAACTTGGAAACCAGTTCATACATTCAATTTTTACCCTTTACATAAATGAATCTTCTAGAAGTGTTAAACAAGAGTAAAAGTATCTAAAAAGTGTTGCAATTACATCCAAGAGGACCATCATTAACCTCAAAAAGTCAAAAAGAGTCAAATCTCCGTTTTCTGGGCTGAACAAGTCAATTCTGGCAAAATCTGCTCAACGGGTCGCGCCCCCCTGCTCAACGGGTCGCGCCTCTTTGGAGCTCTGTTTAAGGCACTTGTAGATGTCAGAATTGGGTGTAGGATAGCTCGTTGGAAAGGTCTATGAGTCTAATTTCCAAGCCAACTAGAATTTTTGGATTTGGAGGTCATTTGCCCTATCAAAACTTAATTCTCCCAAGACTGGTTTCTGCAACTCAAAAAAGGGGAAGAAAGTCAAATTTTGCATGTATTTTGACCTTTTGGAGGCCCAAAACTCCATAAAAACTCAAGTCCATCCATAGGCATATGTAAATTTGCATGAAAAATATAGAAATGCTGAGTTTTTTTAAAAAGGAGCTGCCATGACAAAGGGTCTCACCGGGGATGAGACCCATTGAGGAGCCAAAACCTGTAAATTTCCAAAAAATGCCAAAATTACCCAAAAATTTCAGAATTTTTTGGGATTTGAGCTGTGGCTAGGCTAATGAGTGCCATGATCCTTGAGTGAAACCTCAGCCAAGATACGGAGGGGATTTGGCTTCTTTCTCTGTTTTTGAGCCTCGGTCAACCTCCTTTGAAAAACTTTCATTTTGGCTTTGCATACATGCATCCTTGCCCAATAATGATTTTTCATATTTCTCAGCAGCTTTTTCTCTTGGTTGGCCTTAGCCAACAGCCTCTCTAAGTATGCATTCACCTGAATGAGCATTGACTCTCGGTCAGCAGGCAATGGATCACCGGGTCTTCTTTGGTTCAAGACTCGGTCACTACGAATCCTCCATAACTCATCAAGTGCTTTCTCCTCCTCTAACTGTTTGTTTCGCTACTCCAAGTAAGTGATAGTCCATTGGGCACCCTCAAGTCTCTTCTGCAAAGCATCATTTTCAGCCCTGAGATGCTGAATGATCTCCTTTGCCTCTCGGCTAGGAGAACTGGCCTCAAGATCAATGACCTCGGTGTCTGGGACTCCTGATGGACCCTCATGAATCATGGGCTGTTTGCCCCTCTGTGCTGATGAAGAGAGCGAGGCCCCTTCCACCTGATGTGGAGATAACACTCGCTGAGCTGATGATGAAGGCGAGACCCCTTCCACCTGCTGTGGAGATAGTACTCGCCTAGCTGCTGCAAATAAGGCCCTTGGGCCTTTCTGATAGGTGACCAGAGGTGTGGAGCTGACATGTCGGGTGACCGGAATATCAGGCTGCTGAGATGGTCCTCCCTCCTCATGAATGACCTCCTCATGAATGACCTCCTCATGATGTGGCTGAGGTGGCACTGTGAAAAACTCACGAGAGATAAACTCCTCCCATGAGATACCCTGCTGTGTCAACTGATGCAAGACTATGAGCTGAATCAAACCATAATGACATAAGCTCCTGTACTGCTGGGCCGGGGTCTTCCTCTGCAACATGGGCACCATCTTCTGAATGTTCTGAAAGAAGAAAACCGGGATGTTCATCATCCTCACTCGGGTGAAGTGCATCAAGAGGCGAATGTGATATGAGTACACCTGTGAAAATCTGCCCTCACAGGTAAAATAATGCATGATAAGCCTCATGATGGGAGCATACTCGCTCCGGAGAAATCTGAATGGAAAAACACCCGCTAAATGTCTCAAGAATGGTGCCCGGACATAAGGCTCAAAGTGAACAATATCTAGCAACTTGCGCTTAGGCCACACCTCACCAACATTTGGTATCCCTGTAGCATGTGAGATCACCTCGGGTGTCAATGTAAAATCTACCCGTGCTAGATTGACATGTCCATCATGCAAATGTAAAACAAAGAGGCGGGCCAACTCTCTATGATGTTGAATCTGGGAGATCCTCTCACAAAACTGATAACAAGACATGTATTGAAAACAAGTCACTTCCATGGGACAAGCCTGTAATTCTGCCAAAGAGGTGGGCTCCTCTCGCTTATGATGTCCACCCTTACCACCCCTATGAGGCCTCCTCTGTACCTCAACCTCTGTAGATGATGAATGGTCATCACTTTGCTCATAAGTTTCGGTTTCTGACATGGTTTAGGAGCAAAGTGGACAAACTGAACTGATGTCTCTGCCTGCAAAAAGTGTTGAAATCTATGCTGTTTCAAGGGGAAAAAGACATGAGGGAAATGTTAGGGGAGGGATTCTTTAACAAGGAATGGGAATATATAAATATAACAAGGAATTTTTAAGGGAAATGTTGCAAATCATTATGCATACAGGAATACATATTTATCATTGGAAAATCATTTGCAAAGATCATTGTATATGGGAAAAAACATGTATGAAAGTGAACATGGGAATATGCTTACATGCATTAATAGGGGAAATAGGGAAACCATACACACAACATGCTGACATATTTACCAACATTCTTGTTTTATTTACACATGCATATGGTGGGGGAAACTAGGCTTTTGAATTTTGTTTTTTGATGCTTTGGGAGAGGGGTAGGGTTTTCATTTTTTAATGATTAGGGATGGGGAAAGATTTGCATTTTATTTGTAAAATAATATGGGAAAAGAGATGAACATATAAGTGTGAGTGAAAGGGAAAGGAGGGAAACAAACCAAAGGGAAAAATAACTTGAAACAACATAAACCCTAGCACCATTTGCTCATTAACATTGCAACCATATAAAGGAGTTCCACTTGCAAAATTTTAATCATTTTAACATGTTCATGACACCCACCATCATAACCAGCAATTAATCCATGTTTAGAGCACCTACCTCGAGCAAATTGATAGCTTGGAAGGAGTTTGAGGTAATTTGTTTGAAGTTTGCAGCAAGGCGGTTCAACGGGTCGCGCACCACCTTCAACGGGTCGCGCCCCTCTGACGGGTCGCACTCATTTTTTTTCTGAACGGTGGGAGACCCTCTGACGGGTCGCGCACACCCAACAGGTCGCGCACCTGGCTCAACGGGTCGCGCACCTCTCTGCTGCCCGAAATTGTTCTGCCGTTGCTCCTTTCTCACAATCGCTCTCTCAAACCTCTCTTGCAAGAATTAGGATGCACAATGAGAGTGAAAGGAGGGAATTTAGGCTTTTATGGATTTCATTTGAAAAAAATTCATTCATAAACCCACTTTCTAATGTTTTCCTTTTGACACTTTATAACACTGATTTTTGGTTTCTTTTATCCTGATTTTGACTTATTTGAGTGCTTTGACTTGATTCTTTTTGCAGGTAGATCATCTGAGGGATCTTGGCAAGGGGACCAGGGTTGCTGAAGACTTTTGAAATTTCATCACTTATTTACAAAAACTGAGAAAATGACCTTGGCTTTAAAAACAGAGTTTTTAAATCCAAGGTGAAAGTTCACTGTACAAGATAAAAATATCGGAGAAACATGTTTACAATCCTCCCTCTGGCTTGCTGAGTACTCATGGATTTCCAAAGACATGACCTTGCAGAGATAAATGACCAAAACCCTAGACCTAGGACTTTGACCTCAAGACAAATCAAGACAAGCTTGAAAAACTTAATGACTGATATGACCTGATCCAGCAAAGCCAAGAGGGGTATAAATAGACCAGCTCCTCCATCAGGGTTATGGCATGCCTAACGGGATGCAAAATTTGACACTGATGAGACACCTACTAATGAAAATGCAAAGAGCTTTGATCACTGATGGAGGGATTTCAAGACCGACACTAACACAAGGGAGCAAGTAGCGAAAGGCTATCAAGAGAGAGAGGAATCGAACTAGGAGATTAGCGCAAGAAAGAGGTTGGTCTTATTTGTTCTTCTCTCATCTATATTTCATAAAGGAAAAACGAAAGTAGCTTTACTTTGTTTGTTTCTAAGGTAGCTACCACACCTTCGTGGGATAAGCAGTTCTGTGTAGAAACTTTTCCCTATAACAAAATGGTGACTCCACTGGGGATCGAACCCAGAATCTCCACTGGGAAAATAAATTAGTTTGTTTGTTTATCTTCCTTGTTGCTTATTTTATAAACTTACAGACGGAGCCAGAAGTCGAGCCAGGTAGCTTTCGAACTGCATTTTCTATGCAAATGCAAAGTAGATAAATGCCGCTTCAGTCAATCTCCGGGATTTGTTTATAAATTAAATAATTGATTTACAAACTCTCTGATTGCCCTTATGGTAGCTCTAGTAACCTCCTTAGATCTACCCCTGATTGTTGCTTTACTGATTACCATTTGCTCGGCCAAAACCCATGAACTGAACTGCAAATTGTGACCCGGAACCCAAACAAAGTCTCATCTCTGGCCCAGCGCAGGTACTGTTCTGTGAATCTGAAATTCAGCGCACTTCCCGATTGTAGTAGATGCGCTGCATTTCAAATTCCCTGTGTTACATGTGCGCTGATCAGACTAGGCATTGTTCAGTTTTGGTTTCTGTGATTCATTCTTTTCAGTTCTATTCATGAATTTTGCTGCCTGTAATCAGTATATCTCTATTTGAAACCCCTTTTCCTTGCTATTATTTTGCCTCCATTGTGCAAAAGAACTGTAAATGTTTTTGTGTATTTGTTGGGTCATTTTCAGTTCTCCTTTGCAAAAAGTAACGTAATTGTACTGTCATCCTTTGATTTGAAAGTGTCGCAAGTGTCGTTTTCAGTCATAGGAAAGAGTTTGGTTGCTATTGATAGTCGATTACCCTGTTACTATTGTATTTGGTCTGAATTTGTAGTTTTTCTAGTGTCGAAAGCAAGCATTCATTTCCAAATCGTAAAGTGCTGTGATTGTCTCCATTTTTTATTTTGAAAAGAAACTTGTTAGTAATTGTCTCTTGAAAAGTAATTCATATTTGTGCATTAGCTTTCTTTTTACCATTCATCTACTAAGAAATCCAAAAACAAATACATGCATGTGCATTTGCATTTAGACTGTTTGATTGGTTTGATTTAGGACAGTGCATTTAGTGTGTGCTCTTTGCTCTTTGTGAAAGAATATTGTTTCTCTTTCCTTAGTAGCTAGGATTTTCATTGCACAAAGAAGATAAAAGACTGTTTATCATCTTAGATTGCATTTTAGGAATTGTGTATATACATCACGCGGTGAACCTGAAAGGCAAATTTCTTAAGCAAGATGAACTATAAAATAAATTTAATAAATCTAACAATGATTTGGAACCTAACGCACAACATCTAGAATCTAGGCTAGAGACGTATTCCGGCGTCGTAAAGCTTGGTAACTGTTGTTCTCACTGATGGTTGGGTGATTCCTCCACTTTGAGAAGATAAGTTCCAGTACGGACTTGTGCTCCCACGTACTGTCGAGTATATTTTGGGAGACCACAATACGCTTAATCCTTTATCCATAGGAAGTCGTGTCTGCCGCCCTATCGATCGCAATTCACTGAACACATCATTCGGGAAGATTGAATGCCGTACCGTAAAAAGTATTCTGCTGTTTTGCAATTGGTTTGGTAATCCCTCTACCTAGATTTCTAGAGTAGTCCCTTTCGTTCCTTTTTAGACTCCTTAACAGAAAAGGTCCATCTGAGCACTTGTCACTTCAGGCTCATTAAAAATCGAAGGCGACTAGAGTCATCTTTTGTTTTTTCTCGACTCTTAAAAATTGAAAAAACAAGTTGTGTCAAAGCATCTAAAATTTATTTTAAACGGAATAATCATCACCCTTTCCTAGGTTGATCTTAGGTTGAGAAAATGGAACCCACCAACCAAGGAATTCCCCTTAGAGGAAATCCTAGTCCCTTCTCCTCTTGGGGAGATGTTGGTGCACCCCATATGACCACATTGTTGCTTCTAGGATTGACAATCGGCTTGCCCGTATGGCTCTTCTCAACCTCTATCATTCAGAACACCGCAATTCCTGAGCAATTGAGTCAGCAACTAGATGAATCCAGAGTTACCCACCAACCTTCTACTTCCTCCAATTCTTCCTCTCCTCCTTCTTCTTCGCTTGATGGGTTTGGTAAAGCCAAAAATCAAGTACCTGAGAAGAAGAAGGAAAAGAAGAAGAAAGAGAAGAAGAAAGAGAAGAAGAAGAAGGAGCCAAAAGCAAAAGGGGGCAACCAAGCGTCGTCTAGCAAAAATCCACACACTGCACCGACCAGGCCTAAATCACCATGTGTCATTTGCAAAGAAGACCACTCTCATAGAGATTGTCCTTGCATCCCTCGGATCTTAAGGGACTGTTCTCCTCGTTTGCACAACCCGGTGTCGTCAACCTCTGATGATCATGTTGAAAACACACTGTCGACTAGTGAAAGTGAAGCCCTAGGACAAAAAGGAAAATATAGATTTCCTTATAAACTGTTGGAAGGCGATCATGCTGTCCACCATTGTCCCTTCTTAGACGAGGCCAAAAGAGTTTTGGACGATTATCCGGTTTCACTGTTATGACTTCCTCCTAGATATAAAAAACTCTTGCGAGCCCGTCACTAGTTGAAAGTCTAGCTGACCCACCCAGGTGGTCGGCTGAAGCATCTATCATTGGAGACAAACCATCTAAACCCATACTAGAAGAAAGTCAAAAGGTCGAGGCGGCAGTTGACCCAGTCTTTCCTTCAGAGGTTCCATCTTCAGATGATACAGTCACAGAAGAGAATAAGGATGACACCGTCCAAATTCTTTTCATAAGCACAGACTTTGATGAAATTGGGGGAAATTTACCCATTCCTTTATCGCAGGAAGGAAGTTCATCAGATTCGTACCCGGCCGTCTATTCGGTACCACCTCCAAGCAACCTAGTTGTCTGCTTCGACTGGAATCAACTAGGCAGACCCCGTTTACTAGCTAGTGTACCATTCCGAATTATTGCTCAAGTATATAGAATGGTTATGGCTGGTACCATCATAGATGAAGGGGCTTCTGTGAGTATCCTTTCCTCGACTGCTTGGAAAGCGCTTGGTTTGCCATCGCTTTTGCCTGAGATGAGAAATCTAACAGGCTTTGACAAAGGAACCAGTCGACCGTTAGGGATCCTTCCTGATGTGCCCATAACATTGAGAGGGAAAACCGTTCACATGAATGTAATGGTAGTTCAAGGACCCCTAGATTATAATCTACTCCTTGGACGAGACTATATTTATTGCATGGGAGCAATTGTCTCATCACTCTTTAGAGTAATGTGTTTTCCGCACGAAGGAAGAGTGGTCAAGCTCGTAGACCAGCTTTCATTTCCTGGATCACGCGTAGCAAATAGTCATATACCATCCCTAAATGGTCTTTTCACACAAGGAATGTCTCATCAATCCCCAGTCCGTCCACCTGATGAGCGCGAGTGATTCGGGGGACATGACTGAATCCCAGGGGGCATGCACCCTGGTCTGCTTCGGCAGGAAAACTTCGGGTATAGGGTAGGTTTCCACGAGAGATATATGACTAGACTGTACTCCCGTCCGTGATTGGAAGAGGGGGTTAGACTGGAATAAGATTCCCTCGTCAAAGTTATGTGAGTGGATTGTCTCACCTTTGTCTATTTTGGTAGACATCGCTGAAGAAGTGTTTTGTTTGCGGTGTGAATAGAACAATCTTTGGTAACCTGAAAGAGGTAGACCTTTCCTGATAAAACAAATGTTTTGTCGGTAGAATAAAAGGTGACCTTGAAACTTTCTTTTATACCTGGGGGCATGCAAGCGAAGAGCGACTATTTATTTTTTAAATTTGTAGGTCCTCTAACCCTTTAAATTCGTAGTATTGGTCGTTTCCTAACTTGCATAAAGAAAGGATGTGGGGAAAAACTCTAAAAATTGCCATTTTTAAATGAGACATTCTTATTATACGACTAGATTAATCGAGTAGTTTTAGCACATAGTTAAATCTCGTTAAAAAATAAAAATAAGTCATGAGCAAATGTTTCCCCCAGTGTTTAAGCTCAATAAAAAAAAATGAACCGATTTCCGGTAAATAACCATCGTGAATGTAGTACTTCAGCCTTTAAAGCCCTGGTTGTGTTCTCATCATCACCTCCACTCTGTATTGGCCGATCATTCACCTCCATTTGATTGTTTACCCCTTTTGAGGAACAGCTGCGAAGAGTGATCCCACTAGCCATCCTTGTAACACTGTCGTGATTGGAAAATTCCAAACCTTACCTGGAATCAGCTGCTACCCAATTTTATCACTCGTTCCTCAAAAGACGAGTCTCCTTTAAGCTCTTTTCAACTGACTCATAAAATATGAAAACATTGCCGAGCCTTTGGCCTCCCCATCTGGTTAAAGGGACCAGAAGTGCTATCCCTCCGTTAGATTTTAATCTTTTTGGACCTGAGGGATTATTACACAAAAAGATCGAGCGCTTGTTTTGTTCAGCTCATTAAAAGTATCGAAAATTCATCCCTTCTGTATTGTTTTCTACTTTTTCGGACTTAAGGGATTAGATGACGAAAAAGGAATTTTGGAGTTTCCTTTACGTTCCTTTTCAGACTCGCTAAAATTGAAAAGGACTGAGTTATCTTTGTCGTTAAACTCGTTAAAACTTAATAGCGACAAACTTGTCCTTAGCAGACAAGAACGAGTTTCACTATCACTAGGCTCGTTAAAACATAGCGATGGGTTTGCCGGAAGGGAAAATTATAGAACAAGCATATGTTATCCTCCTCAAGCTTGACAAAAATAAAGAGGTACTGGTCAGCAATGACTGGGGAAAAATTGGGAAGAAAACTTGAAGAAACTTTGTTGGTAGCAAGTCGCTCTTGAACATGACACTTTCACTCCGCATCCAAGTCAGGTTGGGTTGTTTCATTCACCGGTCACATCACCATGGTTCCATCACACCATCCACATTTGGGGTTAATGCTACCAATCCATCACATCAGTGTCGCCGATATGTTCAAGAGAAGTCATTCAGAGAATTCACCTGTGTCTCACCCACTACAATACATTTACACTCCATTATTTAATGACTGCCACCCTGAACCTTATGTCATCAGATCGTTTTCACGTCCATTAAAATCATTTGCTTCGTTCCATGTCATTGATGTGGGATTCATTAAGGCCCTCCTGTGACGGATCGCTTCTTGTCGACATCAGCTCATTATACAAGAAGTCGATCTAGGAACACCCCGTTCAGTACTTTGAAGCTTGCATGCCTCAATGGCAAGTTTCTCACTTCCGACGACAGGTTTACGTCAATGACCTTCGACCGAAAGATTTTGCGTGGTGTTCAATGCCAAGTCCTTTATTCACACCACGTGAATTGTACTGCAGTACCTTGAGGGTCATTATCATTATCGGTGATTCCTCTCATGCCTGTTAACAGCTTACATCATTGGCTGGTAATCAGGCGATGTCTTTCCATGTTCGACTCTAGAACATCTCTCACATGGATAGACTTGTACTTCGAGTGAAGATCGAATGAGATTGAAGACCCCGGATTTAGTTTCATCCATCCGGCCTGCGATATATATTCAGGGAAATAAAGACATCAAATGTACATCATTGCTGCACAGATAATCATCCAATCAAAGGGATGATGGCTCTACCAGAATCATCAGTCTACACTCAGACGATTGTCTGTCCTATGTACATGAAAATGAATTTATAAAGCTGAGCATGGGAATGCCCGCCTCATCTATATCATGAAAATATTATGAAGATAATGTATTTTATTGTATCTTATTACAGATCTCCTCTCTGCTTGAAAGAACTTCGGATCCTCATAATAAAGCATTTCACCTGACATCAAAAGATTAACGACCTCATGCTTTAGGGGGCAACTGTTATAGAATTTTTTGGGCACTGCAACCCCAAGCATAAAATTTCCATAAACCAGGGGCTCCTAAGTCCCTAAAAGTGTTGTTCTAACCCCTAAAGGAACAAGGTCAACTGATTACATCTTCTCCCAGAAGTTCTCCATGAACAACTACTCAGAACTAGTCAAAACAGGATCATTTCAGCTGCTCCATAGGCAAAGTGCATTGAATCTCACCTAAATACACTGTGTGGGTGCGTTGCATTTCAAAAAGACCTTCTATGGGGTGCGATGGGCGAGAAGTGACAAATGGCAGTGTCATTCCGCGAGGTGGAGAGGCATGGAATCTTCCAGAAACTTCTCCTGTGACACTTGCCTCTCTAAATTCGACCAAGGATGAGTAAGAGATCATCAATCTCCAAGTGGAAGCAAGAACTATCAGAGCGAAGACACTAATCAAATCACAAGCTGACTCATCTCCCTTACAGATATCTATATATGGATCCCTCATCCCAGAGATCCAGAGGCTGGAAATTTGCATATTGTAAGGAATTGGTGTTGGTTTCTTGAGACAACATCATAGTGTTGGGTGATCTAAGCTTTGTATGAGGTGAAGAAGGGCTTACTTGCTGAGACGATGATGCTGGGTCAGAACAACTAGTTGTAACTCCCTTGGCTCTTTCTTGTTTATCAATAAAATCTATTCAAGTTTTCCTCCATAATTTTATGTCATTTATGTTTTATGCATTTGTATGGTCAATTTACATCTGATCCTAGATTGTTTATGATTATAGATCCATGTTCTTGTATAGTGTTATGCTATTGTGATCCTACAAGTCTCCATGAAGCTGGGCGTACAAGGGAGCAAGTAGCGAAAGGCTATCAAGAGATAGAGGAATCGAACTAGGAGATTAGCGCAAGACAGAGGTTGGGCTTCTTTGTTCTTCTCTCATCTATATTTCATAAAGGAAAAATGAAAGTAGCTTTACTTTGTTTGTTTCTAAGGTAGCTACCACACTTTAGTGGGATAAGCAGTTCTATGTAGACACTTTTCCCTGTAACAGACACACACCAGGATCATAGCCTGGTTTTCCTTTTTCAGTCGCGGTGTACAGGGTGATTTAGGAACCTCAACAATCGCTCCGGCACTCTCTAGGGCTTCTACTTCCGCTATTTCCTGCACGGCTTCCTTGGGTGTCGACATAGCACTATTCCACAATTGTTTCAGTGTCTCTGGTAGTTGCTCAAACAATGAATTCACTTTCAAAGTCTCGAATAAATCTTGGTTCATGTATACTTGAGCACGCAACAACTCAATTCTCAAAAAGCCAAGTGTTGTTCACTGGACATCCACTTGTAATTTATAGGGCCTTTTGAATTTGAATTTGACTTTTTCTCCCACATTTGGTCAATTAATGCTAGATTAGCGGTAGATCTCCAAGAATATAACCCATAAAGTTCATATTAATTACCTGTCGCCCACTCCATTTAGCCTCAAACCAACCATTAAATCATGAATAGTGACTTTAACGGTCACTTTTCGGCCAACCTGCGCGCCAGTGCAGTTGTCTTCATGTCGTCGTAGGCCTTATGACACTTTGCTATTGCGCGCAACCCTAACATTGCGCAGCTCTTGGGCAGTGTAGTTTATAGTCCCATGCCTCCTTTCAGCTACCTGGAGCGCTAAGACTGTGCCACTTTCATATAGTTACATCGCCAAATCGTCGGTGTATGGCTTCAAGTAACTGCCATTCACCTTTCCTGGGAAAGCTTCTCCATTTAACTTGACCAGTTGTACCGTGCCTCAATTAGTAATCTCCTTAATAAAATATGGCCCTAACCAGTGCATCCTAAAATTTCCAGGGAATTTATCAGACCTACTATCATACAACAGAACCATATCATTTTCCTTGAATGTGCACAACTTATGTGTCAGTCGTGCCATGTTTTTTCATGCTGCTTTTCGACCTTCTGATGAAATCCAGCCAAAAAGTTTTCTTCTTCAAGGTCATCCAATTGCGTGGGCCTCTCTTCTAGGGCTCCACGATCCATCATACCTGTGAGCACTACTATGTGTAGACTAGGCACAATGTATTCCATAGCCATTACGGCTTCCACTCCATAGACAAGCCTAAAAGGTGTCTTTCATGTCAACTTCTTGCATGTTGTCTGATAAGCCCATAACACTAAAGGTATGCGTAGGTCCCAATGACTTCACTGAGCATTGTATACATTGGTCAGTGCGTTTTCAAGAACTTTGTTGAATGTCTCCACTGTCCCATTAGCTTGTGGGTGATAAGGTGTGCTCTTTTGATGATATACCTGAAATTCCTCTGTCAGGGCACTAATCGTCTCATTCAGGAAGTGCGTACCATGATCACTCATCAAGATCTTTGGACATCCAAATCATTTCAGTACATGTGCAAATAGAAACTTCGCAGTAGTCATGCCTCCTTCACTGGCTATGCTTCTTCATAACGAGTCAAATATTCCGTCGCAGTGATAATATACCTTGCGCCTGTCTTTCCTTGAGGATAAATAGGTCCTACAAAATCTATTGCCCATTTTTCGAAGGGTTGCAACATTACTTGTGGATTCAAAGGAATTTCATCCTTCTGTGATGGCCTGCCTGTTCTTTGACATACATCACATGCCTTGCAATATGCTTTTGAATCTTGATGAAGGGTTGGCCACCAAAACCCTGTGTGTAGAATCTTCTGTGCGATTGCTCTTCCTGCATAATGTCCTCCCACAGTGCCCCCATGAGAATCCGTGATGACGCTGCTTCATTCAAACTTAGGTATGTACCTTCACAATATTTCATCATTCCCCATCTTGTATAGATGCCCAGCATTGACAGAGAAATCTATCACGCGCACCACTAATTCCTTCTTTTGCTGGACAAAGTATCCTTCCGATGCAGTTCGAGTTGTTAGGAAGTGTATTAGATCCTCAAAATGTCCATCCTCAATGCACACAGCAAAAAGTTGCACGTCAGGTAATCCCTCCTCCAAATTAGCGGGTTCCTCCCCTGTCTCAATGCATGACAGGTGGTCTGGTCTCACGTTCAATTGTCTAGGCTTCACAACCACTTCAAAATCATATTCTTGGAATAGTAAAAGCCATCTACAGATGTGCCCCCCAAACATAGCCTTATTGACCAAGTACTTGAGCATGGAGTACAGGTGCACTTGCTCAGGTTGGGGCTTTTCTCCATAAGCCTGCATCCACTTGGCCAAATGTGCACATGGATTATCCTGTCCATCATGCTTTTCTATCAATTGCATCTTAGGCTTTCTAAATCATGCTCACATCATTCTCCTACATTCGCGCCAATCATCAAAGCTTCCTTTGTGCATACCCCACCATCTTGTGGGCATAGCATACAGTACCCAGTCTAAGGCTTGGAAGCGTTGCTTTTTAGACACCTCCCTTTCAAATGCATCCAGGAAGGTATCTACCTCATTTAGACCATCATAAGTAGGAAGATTTTTTTCTTCTGTCGACACACAACACAACGACCGGGTCATCATATTGCAATTTAGCGTTGCTGCCTCATGTAACCAATTCTGCCATCGTTCTACTTATTCGTTGGAATTTGAAGTGAAGGAACTCTCACGCTCCCATGTAATCCATCCATCAATGAAGAGATTCACCAAGTCTTGGTCTCGCGCTGTTATCTTATAGATGTAGTCCGGATCATCATCACTCTCACAGTCACAAACTAGTTCCATATAGCACGATCCTTCAGCAGGATCTACGGGTATTATTATGCACAATGATTTCTTCTCAAAGATCATCTTCCACTTCTTCAGATTGATTACCCTATTCATATCAGTAGCCCAGTCAATTCCCAGGAGCGCGGGGTAGGGATTGTTGTCATCAACAATCTCTATTACTTCAAAATCTGCCAATGCACTTTCTCCCTCAATATCCATGGTTACTCCCTGCAATCGCCCCATGGGTATGATTTTATGTTGATTCACCATCCTCAACTGAATCAGATACCATTGCAGTGCAGGTCTCCCCATTCACTCCCATGTTTGTTTTGATAAGACATTCGCATCTGATCGCAAATCCGGAATGACTTGATCCATTTCGTATTCTTCGATTTGTGCGGTAAGTCTCATTTCATGCCCCATCCTTGTTTTATGCTTTCCTATCTTGTGGACTATGCACGGTTCTCCTGGCGCAGTCCCAACATATCTGTTGATGAGTTCCTGTAACCCTTTCACAACCTTACTATCGCACAGTAACTTCATACATGTTTCCAGGAAAGTAGTGAGCATAGAGGGGTCCATCTTCGGCTCAGGATTATCATTGCTTCTTGAAGTCGAGACCTCAGCAAAGCTCTTCTTAGCTTCCATGAAGTTTTCCCGAGTGCGCTCCAAATCAAACTCAGCCTCTTCCATCAGGGCCTTGTGAATCCAGGTGTTGTCTTCTAGTTGTTTTCCTTTGTCATCCCCCATTGCAATTCCACTTTGGAGCACTATATTTATGTTCGAATCTTCCTCATGCAGCTCAAACCTCATCATATACAAGTTTTGAGTTGGGGGATGTGGTAGTGCTCCTTGGTCACGTATCCTAGCTATCAGCATAGGACAATCCTCTGTTTCATGATCAAACAGTGTGCAATACTTGCATGACAGATGTATTGGATTCGTGCAATCATGGGAATAATGTCCTGGCCCTTTGCAATTGTAGCAAATCAACTATCCACGACCTCTACCAAGTCCTCCTCTGCCTCGGCCTCATCCGCACCCCTGAAATCCTGTCTACGGCATCCCTACATTCTAGTCAAGGGGCTGCGTTTCAGCCTAAACTCTGTAGGTGGGCATTCTATCCATCATCAATTCATATCTACTACAAGTACACTCGTCATGTCTCGCTGACCTACAAAAGTTACAGAAAAACTATTAGAGAGTTTGTGTATACTTCTGTAACAAGTGGCATTTATCCGGGGCATGTTTTCCAGCTATTTGATAGATAGTGCACCATAAAGCAGACATCACAATAGGTCCTGCTTCAGCTTCTGGTCTTACAGGCATCAACCTTCCTCCTACAAGGTAATTTGTAAAGACTAGGTAATGGTCCTTATCATGACCCTGACTCTTGCATTTCAAGCACCATACTTCCTCATGCACTTCTGGTCGAACCGTCATGTCCTATTTTAGGCTCTGCATCTCAAGGCACAGATTTTTCAACTACGCATGGATTTCCTAGACTCCTAGATTAGGATCCTATATCAAAGTCTCATGTAGTCTCATGACAAAATCCAAGGCTTCTACCTGAGTTGTTATCTTCTGCTGTGATAGCACACTTCTTAGGTGTGGTAGTAGCGAAGCCACAAACCACTCACGATGTTGTCCATCTGTCAAATTCATGTTGGCTTCACGAATCATACATTTCAGCCTTTGATCTAGTTCGCAAAGCATCTCACCTAGTGGCATCGTGGTCTCTTTGAATCCAACAATCGACTGGGCTTCAGATTTAGGTGTGCTAAATTCCCTATTCAATGATGCTTGGATGTCAACTACTCTAGCATTCGGGTTATCATTGGAGTACTTAATATAACAGGTTATCGCGTGATATTGCAGAGCACTAACCAGTGTTGCCTTCTTTATGTTATCATATCTAACACCTTGAGATTCCCATACATCACTCAAAATGAACCAGAATTGGTCCAAATCCTCATTTCCCAAGCCTTTGAACAAAGGTAACTTCACTGTGTTCACCATACTAAATCCCGGTGGTGGTGGAAGTGGTATAGGTGAATTTGGAGGTGATGGAGGTGAAGCTGGTGGTGGTGTGGGAGGAGGTGGTATTTACGGAAATCCTTCTCTTACCATCTAAATAGCACTTCACGAAGATACCTTCACGATCCCTTCTTCATCTCCTTGTGGAGGTGAAATCAAGGGGCTATGCTCTGGACCCTTATTTCCTTCGTTTCTATAAGTCCTTCCACTTCGCGTAGACCCAAACATCAAGGTAGATGCATAACCCACTTTTCACACAACAACATTTTAATCCATGTATTCAAAGATTTTATATACTTACCTCACGGTCCTTTGAAAAAGTGTCACTCTACCTTGCTATAGCTAACTGAGGTGTAAACTTTGAAATCAGTAAAAAATCCTCCGATAATACAGTCGAGCCAATGATAGATGGTGTGTGTGATCTTATCCTTTGATGCTTCCAACCTTCGTACTAGCTCTGGGGTCCACATAATAGGACCATCAAGTTTCCACCTTCCTTGGCTATCTATTAGCTTCACGATCCACTCGTATAGCTCAGTAGGGAAAGACAGGAAAAATATTTTTTGGATCTCTGTATACAGGTAGCTATCTAACCAGTACTTTTTTGACAGTCGCAAGTTACTATTTTCCTGTGCCGCAATCTCGTGAATCCTTTTGTCCAACCAGCCTTTGATTTCTTTCTTACTTAGATTCCAATGATACGACAGCACACATCTCTATTCATATTCTAGTCCTAGCAATGGAACCATTTTTTTTATTGAGGGGGCCTAACCCAGGTTCAGTGTTAGTTTAGCCAAACAAATCTCTACACTACTGGCCCTTTTAGCATCAGCCCGCAGAGCGCGGACTGAAGTCTCACCTGAAGTAGTATGGGGGGATGCCAAAACCAAGTTTCCGCACCCCTAAGATGGTTGTGATGTCCGTTTATTCCAACTATACCTGCCTTCACGCAGGTTGGACCAAATTATATGATCTGAAAAGATCATAAATTAAAACTCATGTAGAATTGATTAGCCATTAATGATTTGAATGTTATTTAAAAGTGTGGAAATTGAGACCTATAGGGCTTTGGATTGACGATGAATGGGTGCACTGTTAAGGCACTCCTTGTGATAGGTCACTAGTTCAAATCCCCCGTGGGTGCTTACCTACCAAAAAAAAGAAAGTGCGGAAATTGAGGATAACTGCTTGAGAAGAATACTTTACGACAGTTGATTAAACATAATAAACATGCATAACATAAGAAAAAAAGGTAAAAACACAGTGATACCAGATAGCAAAATTGATGATGGAGTTCGTCCCTGATGGACTACGTCTCTGTGTCCACTTTCAAGATGGGTGATCATTTTTATTAGGAATGGAAGGTGTTGATTACAAAGATATTTTATCAGTCTGAATGTGCACACAGACAATTCTGATCACTGCCATCAAATAGTCCAACGCCTCTTACGGATTCCAATTTCTACTCCGGGTGTTCCCGTAAGACAGAAAACAAAAATTCCTATGACCTCCAGAATCTGCAAGAAAAAAAGTCAAAAACCAAGGATAATTTTAGGGGCGAATGTTCGCCCTTTGGCGAAATTAAGGGGTTTTAAATTTTTAGTGGGAGAATATTTTGTATCATAGTACATTTTTACAAATCACCTCAAATAGCCCACCTTATTTTAAGGGAGAGGGTAAAAAAGGTAAATTTAGCCCTTGAAATTAGGACTTACAACCTTCCATTCGCCCATTTTCAAGAATAGGTTTTATTTAAGTGAATCCATTCACCCATTTTCAAGAATAGGTTTTATTTAAGTGAATCCTATGGGCCAAATACCATATTTATAAAAGAGGTATGGTAAATTAATAAAAATATAAATAAATGAGAGGTATGGTAAATAAATAAAACATTTTTTATATTTACTCCATAAGTCACCTTATATACATGTAAGGGTGTAAACAAATAAAAACATAAGTAAAGTGGAGGTATGGTAAATAAATAAAACATTTTTTATATTTACTCCATAAGTCACCTTATATACATGTAAGGGTGTAAACAAATAAAAATATAAGTAAAGTGGAGGTATGGTAAATAAATAAAACGTCTTTTTATACTTACTCAAAAGGTATGGTAAATAAATAAAAATATAAATAAACTAGACGTATCGTAAATAAATAAAACCTCTTTTTATATTTAGTCCATAACCCTCATTCTATTTATGAAGGCTCAAGAAAGAGTTTTTATTTAAGTGAATCCTATGGGCCAAATACCATATTTGTAAAAGAGGTATTGTAAATTAATAAAAATATAAATAAACAAGAGGTATGGTAAAAAAATAAAACTTTTTTTATATTTACTCCATAAGTCACCTTATATTTACGAACACTCAAAAAATGGGTTATATTTAGGTGAAACCTATGGCCAAAATACTATGGGACAAATACCATGGACTAGATTGTTATTAATACCATGCAAAAAACCATTATTAACCCTAATATTAGAATTAATAAAAACAAAAATGGCACATGGTATTGACCCATGGTATTCACCAAAATGGCACATGGTATTGACCCATGGTATTCACCTGGAATTTAGCCTATTTAAATGGGGGAATTAAACCAGCATGTAGCCTACGCTAAGATTCACTAGGACTTTACAAAGTTTTATTATTTAGTGAAAGACTCGCCAAGGTCTTACAAGATTTTATAAATGAGTAAAATATTCACCATGCCTGGTGGGAGATTCGCCAAAAAATTATATATACATATTATATTATTGATAAAATCACCTTCCATTTTTCCTATATACCATGGAGATTCACCCATTTATTATATTTATAAATTTAGGGGGGGTTCTTAAAATTTTCCCTGTCAAAAACCACTCTCCTCTGATAAATGAAGGAAAATCTGCCTTTTAAAGGCTCGCAGGTACATGAAAACCACCTTCACTAGTTTGTAGATGCATTTGGTTTGCTTCTAGATAGGTTTACAAGCTCAGCCTTGTGGAAAGGAGACACCTAGGTAGGTTACATGGTGGCTGCATTAGTTTGTTGAGTCAAACTCTAACAAAAAGCCCAAAAATACTTTGCAATAAGTTCTTGATCACTGGCGGTCAGCTAACCAGGCGAAGGTTGTAACCACTGCATGTGAGTGTCGATGGTCTAACCACCAGATTCCACCTCCATGGTCTCCCCCAGCGGTTTCGGTGACAGTTTCGCAAATAGTGAACTCCAACCTATCACATGTTAACCATTTCCCAATAACTATTGAATGCTCCAGCTAAACCTCTAGCTAACCCGACTTCGTTCACATGCTAACTCCATGGTTCCGCTGTGGTTAGGGTGGCGATCAACTGACTACGGTTTTAATACTCTGATGGTCTATCAAAGTTGTGATCACGTGACCTCCAATGCAACTAGTCCACCTGCGTAGTCAGAGGTGACTCTGTGTAGTTTTGTAATGTTTTTTTGTTTGCAATTAACATATAACATGTCCAAGGGTTGGTTAGAACTTTGGTTTAGGCTTAGTTTTAATAGTTAGGTTTAGGTTTTTTTAGCACATAGTTTGGTAATGTATTGAAGTTCGATAGTCATAGAACTTTAGGGTTTAGATCTAGGACTTAGGTTTAGATACATGGCTTGGATAGATTAGGTTTTATGATTTAGGTTTTGGATTAGGATTAGGGTTTTTATAATACATTTGTCACCCTTGTACAATATTTCATCACTAAGCGACATTAGCGACATTTGTTGCATGATGACATACTAATGCATATCGTCGACACAAAACATAGTTGCTACGACAACTGGATGACGAACCATATCGAACCTCTAGAACGGACGATCCCTAGGTCGACACCAAAACATGCGAAGATGAACGACAAAACACATGTCGTCAACCAATCTTGGCAGAAATGTCGATGACCACAAGTCGACAACCAGGTACAAACCCATATCAACTGAATGCCATGAAGACCACTACATTACCTAAACAACCTGATCCATAACCAACACTGTTGAACTATCAAAGTTGAACTGAATTGATGATGACGCTGAACACTAATGACGACACTTGAACACCTGTGCAACTAAATCAATAGAATCCTCTTGGATCATTCCTCTCCACTTGAAAGCTTTTGTACCACAAAATTTTGACTAAAGAAATAGTCGATGAGGGTAGAACTCCATCTCTTTCCACCTTGACCTGACAATGTACCCTGATGATGCTGACCATGGCACTTTTTGAGTCGGTGACCTGTTTCATCCATCTACATTATACAAAACTTTTGACGATGGGAAAACAACCTGCTATAAACATGGCAATTGAATTCTTTCCACGATAAACCATGAGTTATTGATTCACAATCTCTTAAAATAGTCTCTATTGGATGTTGTTTATTACCATCAACATGTATAAACAATCTATTTTACGGAATGATAGAGACAATTAAAGATACTTTTGACATCAAACCAGCTACTTGACTTATCATACTTTCCTGATGCCTGATTACTAAGTGAACTTGCTGCAATGAAGCTATCCAACTGTAAGGTGAAATTTGTTGCAACTTAGTTTGATTCTAAAAGTATTGATTTAGCTGTTGATTTGTTTGAATCAATTTTTCCTTATTCATTAAATGATGTTTCCATTGATTAGCACTTTCCTCTGATGCATAAGTTCCCATTAGAAACTTTGACACGACTTTAGAAAAGGCTTTGATATGAAAAAAAATAGGTCTCCTCTCCACTTGAAAGGTTTCCAAACTGTTCGAGACATGACATGGCGACACAATACAAGAGAAGTTGAACATTGACTTCCCCAATACTAACCTGTATCCCTGCAACTGTTAAGTTCCAAACTTAAACTGAATTGATTCATTCTAACATTAGGAAGAGGAGCTTTAGGCACAAACTGTAATTCATGTTGTAATCCCTGCTTATGAATAAGATGTTTGGTTTTACATAGAATTGGAATTGTTTCTATCTCTTTAAACAAACCATCTTTAAGCTGAGTTGCATAACTTAAACAAGAATCATGTTGATTGTTATGTTGATCCTTTACACACATGATTACAAACCTCTTGTTTGAACTTATTAATCACTTCATCTGATTAACATTAACTGAATTCAAGTGATCTTTACTTTGATGTGCCCTGACAATAAATTCAACCCCATCTTCCTTAAGGTGATATTTATGTTCTCTCCTGTAAAATACTGAATCATGATCATAAAGATAAGGACTTCCTAAGACAACTCCACATATGTCTTTTGGAACCACATCTAATTCCACTTCATCAATGTAATTAGTTGTTATGAAAAATCTTAATTGACACTGTATAGTGACTTTTATCTGAGTTGATTTATTTAGCCATCCTAATGGGTAAGGTCTTGGATGATTTTGTGTTTCCAAACCCAAACTTTTAACTAAATATTTAGAGATTATATTCACTTGTGATCCACTGTCAAACATTGTATCTATCTTTGTATGCTTAGAAGTTATCCTTATGCTAAACAATTCAACTCTTTAATCCTCATGTGAAGGATTTATGTTTGATGAAGATGTAATAGTTTTCGAACTTGAACCAACGTCAGAAGTTTTACCTGTCGTAACCATGGCGGTTATCCTCCTTTAATCACCTGAATATAAACCTAGATCTTGTTGGACTGCTGCAATGGCCTTCTTTTCATCCTTCTCCTTAAGGAACTTTTTGGGCTTAAGTTCTAGATGAAGTTTCTAGCACTTCGATTCATCATGACTGATTCTCTGGCAATGAGAACAAGTAGGTCTTTCCTTTTGAACGATCACTGATTTCTTTCTCTTAAAAAAATTATTTCCCTTACTGTCACTGGAATCTTTGGTTTCCAACTCTTTGGATGACTGTGATGAAAACATGAATGGTCTGCCACCTGATTCAATATGTATGGCCTGAACACACACCTCATCAAAATCATCAAGTTTAAACATCAATAAAGTATGCAAAAAATATGAATGTAAACTGCTGATGTATTTTAATAAAATTTCATGTGTATCCAATGAAATACCAAGTGCCAATGCTTTCTTTCTGAACTCTTGAGTAAACTCCTGAACACTCTGCCCTTTACCTTGCCTCAGATGCTTCCAATCAATAACATCTTGTTTCATGTATCCTAAAGGATAGAATTGTTTCCTCAGAGCTTTTAAAAACATAGACCATGATGAGATGACTTTTCATTTACGCTTTACATCTATCTGAGTTTTACTTTCCCACTAGATTAAAGTTGTTCCCCCCATTCTAAGTGTATCTAACCAAATTTTAGTTTTATCGCTAGAAATGTTCTGAATGCGACAATACACTTCTAACTACTTTATCCAGTTATCTAACTTTTCAGAATTCATTTTGCCATCATAAACAGGTAACTCAAATTTAACATCAAGTTTCAAAAGAGATGTTTTCTTAGGTTTATTTTTTGTTTCAGATTCTTTACTGAAAGAAGAATAAGAAGAAGAAGAGGATGATGTATATGATGGAGATGAAGGTGGTTTATCATTCTTCCCTTTACCTTTGTCCTTCTTCAATGTCTTTGAAGAAGAAGCTGCATCTCTCACCTTCTTGTCTTTGTACAGTTCTCCCAACATCTGCTGCATAATCAAGAATGCCTGCTGAAACTATTCTTCACTCATCTTCGTTTCAGTGTTTTCACCTACATTAGGTCCTGACATGGGCGATTTATGATTGACTCGTCACTTTCCAATATCTGGATCAATTTGCTCAAGGATTCCTTCTCCTCATTGCGACTTTGACCTGGTTAACATTCAATGGAAAATTATACAAATGCAACCTACTATGATACCAAATTATATGATCTGAAATGATCATAAATTAAAACTGATGTAGAATTTATTAACCATTAATGATTTGAATGTTAACTAAAAGTGCAGAAATCGAGGAAAGCTGCTTGAGATGAAGACTTTACAACAAATGATTAAACATAATGAAGATGCATAATAGAAGAACAAATAGTAAAAGCACAACAATACTAGACAACAAAATTTATGACGGAGTTTGTCCCTAATGGACTACTCTCTGGGTCCGCTTTCAAGATGGGTGACTGTTTTTATTAGGAATGAAAAGAAGTTGTTGTTTACACAAAGAATTTATTAGTCTAAATGTGCACGCAGGCACTTTTGATCATTGTCATCAGATAGCCCTCTGAACTAGCTTTCCAATGCCTCTTATGGATTCTAATTCCGACTTCAAGTGTTCTTGTAACGCTAAAAAAAAAACTGCCTATGACCTACAGAATCTGCAAGAAAAAAGTCAAAAACCAATATCCTCTGATCAATGAAGGCAAATCCACCTTTTATAGGCTTGCAGGTACATGAAAACCACCTTGGCTAGTTTTTAGATGCATTTGGTTTTCTTTTGGATAGTTTTACAAGCTCGGTCTTGTGGCAAGGAGACACCTAGGTAGGTTACATGGTGGTCACATTAGTTTGTTGAACCAAACTCTAAAAAAAAACCCAAAAATAATCTGTAATAAGTTCTTGACCACTGGTGGTCAGCTAACTAGGTGGAGGTTGTAACCATTGCATGTGAGTGTCGGCAGTCTAACCACTAGATGCCACCTTCGCAGTCTCCCCTAGTGGTTCTAGTGACAGTTTCACAAATGCTTAACACATGTCATCAACCAATCCTGGCGGAACTGTCAATGAACACAAGTTGACATCCAGGTACAAATGCATATCAACTGAACGTCTTGAAGACCATTATATTACCTGAACAACTTGATCGATAACCAACACTGTCAAACTGTCGAAGTTGAACTGAATTAATGACAATACTGAACACTGACGATGACACTTGAACACATGTGCAACTGAATCAATAGAATCCTCCTAGATCATTGCTTATCCCTCTACTCTATCATTCAGTACCTTCGTGAAATGTTATAGTTGGCTACTGTACAACCCTAACCAAGGTTTGAAGTCGTTTCGCGCTACTAGGGTAGTGAACTGCAATGTCTCTTAAATTAGGCCAAGTATCTTACTTCTCTTATTAACAGATCTTAGTTAGCTTCGCGTAAATAGATGTTCTTACTTGCATTCACTTAACCAATATAATTATACACATTCGCGCATCATATAAGCATTAGAAGTGAAATTCATACCCAATATATCAGATGCATAAATAGGAAATAAAGACGCATAAATGATAGAATACTCTTATTTATTGATAATTATAGATAATTACATACTCGACTCGCACTGCGCACTCAGCTACAGGGGTTCGCGCACTCAACTGCAAACTTCTAGGCCTCTACACACTCAACTGCAAAGCCTCTGCCTACGCTACGAACCAAAACTTAGACTTCTACTTTCGAGCCATCTCTCAAATCTTTATTACTTCCATTGCTTCGTCAATCCCTCTTACTACTTAGAGCTTAGCTCTATTTATACAATCCTATGGTCCACAGACCATGGGTAGATCTTCTACAGTCGACATTACATTATCAAAATAAGGGCATACATCCCTATGACTCTTTAACATCTACGCACTCCATGCCCACAAAAATGAAAATTGTTTACATTTAGATTACAAAATTAGACCAAAATATGAGCTTTACACCCCAAAACTGCCCTTGGGGGATCCCGTTCCCAACAAGTATCATCATGCACACAGATCCCTATGAAAGAAAATGACTAGAGAGGAGAGAACGAAGAAGAAACAAGAAAAGAGACCTGTTGAGCCTCATAAAGAGCCCGAATAGGTGAGAGATAGTGAGTAATAAGCAGATTAAAAATGGAAATGGATGGCACATCGTTTCCATCACCTCTCTCACCATATATTCCACCAAGAAAACTAGATGAAAAACTAGTGACAAAGTCGAAGCATGCAAAGTATGGCACCTTCACACCTTTGTTGCCGGAGTTAGTACGTGATCCGTATTTAAACAAGAACGCAAAAATTTACAGAGATAGCCACAAATATAGAGATGCAACAAAAATAATACTTCATTTCATTAATATAAACTACTGAAATATGCTTACAAACAGAAATGGAAATAAACTAGCTCGGGTGATGGTAGCTTATCTCTAAGGAGATATGTGTGAGCTACATGCCTTTGAGCTATCTTACAATGAGGCTTTAATGCCTATTTATTGTTGAGAAACAATGGAAAACCCTAAGCATCCAAAAACCTAACCCTAAGAGATGAAGCACCAAACTATGGCCTTATTTGGGTAAATTGGTACATCAACTTCTCAGGGTCGCAACTTTGGCATATGATCTCCGTTTGACATGCACAATACCTCGTTCGAGAGATCTACCCAAGGACTACAACTTTTGAGTGAGTAACAATAGTGCATGGACCCATGTTGCTCCCAGGTTTCCCAAAAAACGTTGTTTAGGGCCTCAAAACAGTTCCAGAAGTTCAGGACCCGAAAAAGCGCTGAAAATAGTAAACTGTGCTATAATTAAGGAAATTGAAAAACTAAAAGAAACAATGGTGCAGGTCCAAGTGGAATTGGAGTGTGGCCACTAATATCCACCCTGAATCATTCCTCCCCCCTTAGGAAGCAATGGTCCTCATTGCGTTGAGTTCCTCCATGAGATGAGGAAACTTCTACTGAACTTGGTCCCAAGTGAGCCACTTGCCTTAGTGAAGGAGTTGGCCTGCTTTAACAAATCAATACAGTTGGATCTTATACTCGTGAGTGTGCTTGATCTGCATGTCCATGATCCAATCAATTGTAGCTTGTTCCATGCAATCTATATTTAACTATGTTGGTGTGAGTTGTTCTACAATGTTGGATGTGTCTAGTAATGGAAGGTGGTCCACATTGAACACTGGGTGTGGGCCAAGGAATGGGGGAATTCTGAGCTTAAATGCATTGTCTCCCATAGCCTTGGTAATGGTGTAGGGACCATATCGGAGTAGTCCGAGTTCCCAATAGGCTTCGGTAAGGCATTCCTTTTGCAAATGCAACCAGACTTTGTCGCCCACCTAAAACTTATGTGTCACCTAATGTTGATCATGTCGTTGCTTGTACTTGGCATTTTATTTCTCCAGAAAGTCATGGACTTGCTGGTGGATATGTTGGATGTTCTCAATGAAGTTGTTTGCCTTATATATTTGGACTGGACATGAGCCGAATCTACCTGGGTAGCTGCAAATGGCATGGCCACATCAATGGGACATAGTTGCTAGAATCCCAAGCCCACCTGAAAAGGGTTGTGGCCAGTCGAGCTGTGGAGAGCCTGGTTATAGATGTGCTAAACATAGGGGAGGCTTTCATCTCATGTGTGTGGATGCTTTGACTTGTACATGCATGGAATGTGTACGATCATCCTGTTGACAACCTCTGTTTGGCCATCAGTTTGGGGATGGAAGGCTCTGGACTTAGTGAGTTTGGTGTCCAACATCAACCAAAGACTGGACCAAAATGTACTCAGGAACCTGTTGTCCCAATTTGAAATGATAGACTATGGGATCCCAAAGTGTACCCACACTCGTTCAAAGAAGATTTTAGTAGTGGCTTCTTTTGTGATATTCTTCTTGCAGGCTTCCATAATGGCCATATTCGAGAACTTGTCGAAGACCACAAAAACACAGTCATTTCCATGCTTATTAGAAGGAAGGCTCAACATGTAATCCATGGAGAAGGATTCCCAAGGTCGACCACAGGTCGGCAGCAGAGTATAGAGGCCTTGCTTCTTGATGGTTGGTTTGGAAATGGCACAGGTAGTGCAGGATCTCATGTACTTCTCGACATCCTGTCGAAGATTCAGCCAATAGAAATACTTTTGCAGTACTGCCACCGTTTTCTTGACCCTGAAATGCCCAGCAGACTGAGTGTAGTGTGCTTCCCAAATCATCTTGTCATGCTCACTTGAAGGAACACAACGGTGACCTAGGTGGCATAATAAGGCATCCTAGAGGTGAAAATCTGGAACATGCTAATCCTCTAAGAGTGTCTAATATGTGTGGCTGAATTCTAGATCACTTTTGCAGAGAAGTGGGCCATCAGAAGTCTCGTGCCCACAAGAGTTGTGCACGGTGGTTAACGCCATGATCGGTGGTGGACTGAGGCAATATGCAACATTATTTGTGCTTCCCTTCTTATACTTGATATTAAAATGGAATTGTTACAGGTATGTGGACCACTTTTGATGGCGATCATTCTGTAACTTCCCTTGTATTTGTGTGAACTGCAGGAGCCGGTGGTCTGTGTGGATGACTATTTCCTTCCCCAAAATGTAATTTTTCCATTGTTGATAGGCCTACACAATGGAATACATTTCTTTGTCATAAGTGGGATACTTCTGGATTGTGTCTAAAAGTGTCTCACTTTTATGCGACTAGATACCCGTGTTGAGTAAGGACTGCCCCAATAGCACAGTCAGAGGCATTTGTCTTGATCTCAAATGGTTGTTACAAGTCTGGTAATGGGAGCACCGGTGCCAAGCAGGGGTGATGTTTCAACTCTGTGAATGCCTTCTGTTGAGACTCATACCAAAAGAATTTTGCTTTCACTCCTCCATTGGTGACTTGACTCAAGGGCCAAGTGATATGAGAAAATCCCAACACGAACCTGTGGTAGAAGTTGGCAAGACCCAAAAAGTTGTGGATATTTGTTAGAGTGGTTGGAGATGGTCAATACTGAATGACTTGGATCTTGGTTGGATCCACATGCACCCCCCATTCATCAATAATGTATCCCAGATACTGAACTTGGGTTATGCCAAAAGTGCACTTCTCCAAATTGGCACATAACTTGTGTTGTCGCAGTGTTTGGAGAACCTATCAAATGTGGTGAAGGTGCTCCTCCCAACTCTAGTTGAAGATTAGGATGTTATCCAAGTATACCACTACAAATGAGTTGGTAAATGGCCACAAGATGTCATCCATTAGCCTCATGAAGGTTGCAAGAGCATTCGTCAACCTAAAATGCATAACCAACCATTTGAAAAGGCCCTCCTTGGCTTTGAAGGTAGTCTTCCACACATCAGAGGGTTCAATTGGTACCTGGTGATATCATAACTTCAAATCGATCTTGCTAAAATATTTTCCCCCTTAAATTGGTTCAAAAGGTCATCAATCCATGGGATCGGGTACCTATTCCGAACAGTGATCTTGTTTAGCACTCGATAGTTAATACAGAGTCTCCAAGTCCCATCCTTCTTATGTACCAACATGATCGGGCTCCGACATGGCCATGAACTCAGTCATATGTGACCTTTCTGCAACAACTCCTGATTCTAACTCTTGATTTCATCACTCTCAAGAATAGAGCACCGATAGATTAGTCCATTAGGTAGCGACACACCTAGGGTCAAATGGATGGAGTGCTTGACCTAACAATGCAGAGGAACCCTTGCAGGGGAGGTGAAGATGTCCTCATACTCCTCCATGATCTTTTCCATCTGTAGTTGTATGGAGGGGCCCGATCTAGAGGTCGTGTCAACTGTCCTCTTCTTTCCTTGAGGGCATATCATTAGGAAAACAAATTTTCCAGTTTTGGAAATGAGCTTACTACATTGTTTTGTAGTAACCAAAGACATGGCGATAGGTGGTGCTACCTCCAGTATTCTATACAACTTATTTCCCAAAGTAACAATAACAGCATGAGGCCTTGACTGATACACGACATGCCGTTTCCAAAAGTATGGTTGGCCTAATAATATATCACAAACATCAAGGGGAACAATGTCACACAATACCTCATCTGTGAAGGGCTTGATGTTGTATGGAAGGTGACATAGTTGGCTCACGCGAAGATCCCGTCCTTGGTGAAGCCACTCAATGGTGTATGGTTGTGGATGTGCTATGGTCGATCAGACCAATCATTTCATGACCTCTGCCGAAATGAGGTTCTTTTGGCTCCCGCTGTCGACAATGAACTGTAGTGGGGAGACCTTTACCCACATCTGGGAGTGGAAGAGGCACTCCTCCTCCTCTAGATCTTCGGGTTCCTCCTTCTGGATCTTCATGGTGGAAATGATGGCATTGGGTTTTCCATCGATAATCAACTTCCTTTTGTCATTCCCCTTATCGGGTTCTAACTTAGAGTCAGAACATGCATCTAATTTCGAAGACTTTAACTTGGCCACCAGTGACTGCTTGGCCCAACACTAACTTGTGTTGTGAGTGGAGCTCTTATGGAACTTACACCACTTTCTCATGTCCTTGTTTAGCTTCACGATGTTGTTCCTTGCTTGCTACTTTGGCGGGTTGTCCTAGGACACCCTGCCTTGGATTTGTCCTTTGTTCAGCAGTTTGGGGGCGCCTTCCCCTAGCTTTAGATTTGCAGATCCAAAGTCTCAGTTCTTCTGTTTAAACTTTTGCTTGATCTTGATAGCATATTGGTACGCCATGCCGAGTGAGGAGATGTTTAGGAACTCCATCTTGTCCTAGATGTACCCGTGTAGGGAGTGTGGTGAAGTAAAATTATAAGTGCGGACACAAACAAATTTCTTTAGCCTGATAATGGGTCTAGCCACAACTGACACATTCTATGGAAGATTTCCCTAGGTTAGAACCAATTAAGAGGGCCTACCTCTTAGTACGCTTATCCCGTTTGATGATGTCCTTTCTTGATCGCTCCAACTATCTCTCGCTTCCTTCTTCAAACACCTAAAACAAGTAAACAACAACAAACAATAACCGTGATAATAGAAAAATTGTAATTCAACCTACTTAACAAGTCAAGAAACATTAAGCCATGAACATGTAAGATGACAAATCATGTAGGAAATCAATTGATAGTTGCATATATATTGAATCAAGAAGAGATTACAACCATTGTCTTGACATTTCCGTTCTCCTCTGACGAGGCCAGGTTCCCACACACTTCTGCTAGCATTCCATGATGGCCTCAACAATAATAGTTTTAAGGCTCTTCCCTTTAGGCTTCACTCTAAACCAAATTCACACTTCTACCTCACACAACTAGGGAGCTACAACTATGAATAGCTTGTTGTTTACTCCAAACTTAATTAGCACTAGCACACCAACATTAACACTAGCTTGTGCTTGGGAAAGTGGGAGGTTTATATAGGATGAATGGATGGGAGATGGATCCTCTTCTCATGGGAGAAGGTCTTATCCCTTGAGGTATTTCCATCATTATAGGGGAAAGGAGCCCAAACTGACATCCTCGACTACATCCAGTCAAACCATTTACCAGACTTCCATTACGAAGCTTCTAGAGCTGGAAGCTTAAGTTATTTATTTAAAAAACTTTCCATAAGAGGAACAGTTGCTCTGGTTGATGCTAGGGATAGTGTTAATCCCTGCATATCAGTGCGAGGAGGACAAAGTCCATTAGTGTTGGTCTTGTAAACTGGGAAAAATAGGACTTTTTGGGGAAATGGTGCAAAAGGGAATTGTTCTGCTCATGAAGAGGGACATTATGGGAGTTTCTTCATGAAGGGTAAGCATGTAGGGTTCACTATAGAGGTCCTCTAAGATCAAGGAATGGGGAGTACAGAGACAATGAAAAAATGTTGTGTAATAGGGAGCCATGGTATTTGAGTACCAAATGCAGCTCAAAATCCTTGTTACCTAACTTTGTGTGAAGGGTATGAAAAATATTGATAAACTCCAGCACGTCTTGGCCCCTTCCCTACCGCAGCGTGGTCCACTTTATGTATTTATCCTCATAGCTTCTGACAGAGTAGTAATTCTCCTTGATGGAATTCTGGAATGAATTCCAAGTGGGTGCTGCTGAAGACAGTGAGGCGGTACTTTCATCCTTCTACTTGTAGTAGGTTTCCCACCAATCCTTGACATGGGGGGCAACTTTGAGAAGAGCGAAAGTAATCTTTTCCCGTCCAGAAAAATCATGAACAAAAAAATACCCTTCTAGCCAATTTAACCATTTATCTACAGCATTTGCATCTATCTGACCCTGAAATATTGGAATGTCAAAGTTAACCTGTACCTTTAAGGGTGTGGCACTTCCAGAGTAGTTGTTGGAAGTAGATGTGTCACCCCTGGGTAGCCGATGAAGGATCTTGGCAAAGTTGTCCATCATTGCGTTCCTTTGTAGCTCGAGGGCCTCTTCGAGCAATATTTTGATAGGATCTCATGCCACCTCATATTTCTTTTCTTCTGCCATGGGAGATCGTCGAGATTTGCAAGGTTGGTCTTGTAAAGGTTCAACCAGTTCAAGCCATAACTCCTTATATTCCAACCTCGTTGGGGACATGAAAAGGAAAACAGATAAAGTGAAGACCCCTCTAATACCACTGATATAGATTTAAACAAGAATGCAACAAATTACACAGATAACCATAAATACAAAGGTGCAGCAGAAATAATACTTCATTCCATTAATATAAACCACTGAAATATGCTTACAAATAGAAATAGAAATAATGTAGCTCGGGCGATGGTAGCTTATCTCTGAGGAGAGATGTGTCTGCTACATGCCTCTAAACTATCTTACAATGAGGCTCGAAGGCATATTTATTGTTGAGAAACAATGGAAAACCCTAAACATCCAAAAACCTAACCCTAGGAATGCCAAACTATGGGCCCCGATTTGGTAAATTGGTACATCAACTTCCCGGGATTGTAACTTTGGCATACGATATCCATTTGAAGCGCACAATACCTCGTTAGAAATATCTATCCAAGGAATACAACTTTTGAGTGAGAGACATTTATCCATGGACCCATGTTGCTCCCGGTTTTCCCAAAAAACGTCGTTTAGGGCCTCAAAACAGCTTCGGAAGTTCAGGACCCGAAAAAACTACTAAAAATAGTAAACTGTGCTATAATTAGGGAAATTGAAAAATTGAAAGAAACAATGGTGGGGGTCCAAGTGGAATTGGAAAGTGGCCACCAATATCCACCTGGATCAGTATGATTTACTGGAGAAAACCTTGGAAATATTTCGTAGTTGAAGTTTGCGAACAATGATTTCTATGACAAAAAAAAATATCCATAGTTTGCATGAGACAAATACTTAAAACAAGTTCATTACCCTGAGAGTGGTGTGACAAGGTTAGAACTGCAACAGTGGGTGGTTGGATTGGCATAGTCGGGCTTGTCGAATATGTTGAATGTGCCGCAATTTTATAGAATTCCAGGAAGCACATCTTCTGTGAGACAACTGCCTGTGCTGGTGCATGATGGATGTCTATGGATGGGGAAGAGGATCCCTATCAATCCAATGTTAATATGGAGAATCACAAGAATTCCTTATCAATGGTTGAACCTCGCGGGGGAGTTTGTTGGGAAAGATCAGGATAGAGTGACAATAGACAGCATGAAGAAGAAGTTTGGACTAACAAAAGTGAAGCAAGGTTATGATATCAATTAGATCAATGACTGAGGAGTTCACTTTATAGCACATATGTTGGCTGGAAAATCATGAGGAAGTGTGGGGCTAATGAATTCCCTGCACTGGTGGTTTCATTAACTACACAGTGTGCTAACGGGGTTCAGTATAACTGGGCCACATATCTATTCCAAGAGTTTTTGGACAACTAATGCGAGGCTAAGGAGAAAGGTACTCTATTTCACTATGCATAGTTAATTTTGATAATTGTGATGCTTGCATGGAGAGAACCAGAAGATTCACAGTTCTCTCTGATAGCCTTAGATGTTTTCAAAGCTGCGTGATATGCGTCACTGGGTATACCACTGATTTGACGCAAGTACGTGATAATATAATGTTTTTCGTTTTATACCATATGGACATACACATGTTGGTGAACCATCACCCTCGCCTTTCATCAAACCTATACGAGCTATATAACTTTGTCGCGAAGTTTAAGGCTAACTTCCATAGAATTTACATATAGGATCATAGGGACACGAGGAAGACATGGCATCCCCTGCCATATTTAGTGAGAAAAGACGATATCCTAGCACATATACAAAGGTGACCTAAAGAGTGGATCACTGCGCTGGAGACACAGACAGAGGAGGACACATATTAGTTCGGGGAAGAGAGTGGGAAGGATAAGGATGAGCAAGAGTTGGAACAAGAGGAACAACATGACGAGGGTCACTAGGATCCTCTTGAAGGTGATGAGAAGAACAAAGAGTCTAAAAAAACAAAGATAGACCCACCTGTCACAGAGAAAATGATGTCACACATTGAGGCTGCCACAAGAAGAAAAAAGAAGCAAAAGGAAGACAAGACAAAGGACATAATGCCATTGTTCCTCACTAATGGGGACTTGGACCAGATTGAGGACAAAATTCAGGAAGAAATGATAGAATCATGGAACAAGATAGAGGATCGCTACGCTGCACTTCTAACAAGTGTCACAGAGTGCATTGTAGAATTGAAGACATTGGCACAAATAGTGAGACAACCACTGTAGGCAGAGGAGAAGCTTGGAGAGGAAAGACTAGTAGAGCCTACACTTGCAACACTGATAGAACCGATACTTGCTAGATCCCTACAGTCTGACTCTGTCGAGGTATAGTAATAGGCCAAAGAGTGGAGGTACGTGAACATGAAAAACGTAGTAGTGCCACTTCAGAGATTACACAAGCTACATCAAGAGATCATATATGACATGAAGCAATGAAAACAACTCACTTCGAAGCTAAACATTCAGGTAGAGAGAGAGTGAGATTCGCTGATGAAGAAGCTCGACCACGTGATCCAAGAGAGGGACCATGCAATCTAGGAGAGGGATCAGGCACTACAACAGCAGGAGAAATTGAAGTAGGTGATCAAAACAACATGCCGCGAGGTTCTGAACATTGATGTCCGAGAAGAGGAACCAGTGGAGGACAAGGTCGCGAAGCTCAGCTTTCCAGTAAAAGGATACAAGGATAAGATTGCAAATGTGAAATTTACATATGAGGTGAAGATGAGTGAGCTACAGATAAAGCTACAAAAAACCACACCAAAGGAAGTGCGAGAATAGAGGAAGGCTGACCTAAAGGCTGCAGTAGTCGTCATCTCCGAAGTAGTGGAAGATTGTGGGAAGCTATTGGATGAGAGCTTATAGATTTGGACTTCACTGCAGGAAGATCCGAATGCGTAGAAACTACAATATGATATTCAACACAAGTAGTAGCAGCTAGAGGAGATTCAGGCAACTGTGACGACCGTACCAATCTCAAATAAGATTTCAAAGATGAATGAGGGAAATGCCCTCTAGAAGAAGATAAAGGATGTTAGGAAGGAAGAGCATACTCTGACAAAGAGAACTCAACCATGGTAGGATAAGGCTCTCCAATTGTCCCATGCAGTGGATGAGAAGCTTCAAGAGCTTCAACAGAGAGACATGACAATGATGCAAAAGGCTACAAAACAGGTGACAGAAGCATTGCTGGAGGAAGTGCGCAGCGAAGAGAAGTAGGTCACAAACATTTTGCAGCAGTTTGACAATGCCTACAACAACATTAGAGCAAAGATCAGAGGAAAATCGGCTATGTGACTCAGGACAAGTCACATGTGAGATTTGGGGCCATGTTGGCTGTAGCCCAACTTGGCCTAGATTTTGGGAAAGGCTCTGCATTTTGTGGGGTGGAGCGCATAGTGGAGCAACGAAGCACATTTTGGGGAATTAAATATACTGTGCAATGTCGTAAGGGTTTCGGGGTGGGTCGAAGCCCCTCATTTTTGTAAAATCGCACAATTTTGTTAGGGATCAATGGTTTTGGGGGCCATAGTTGCTTGTTTTAAGGAGTCCATGGTATTTGGACCATGGTATTTTGATGATGTAACCCTACAATGTAATAATATATATAGGGTAAAATAATAAGAAGAGAGATCAATCAATCGATCAGTTTTTATCCAGATCTGTCTTATAGGTGAATTATTATGATTTGTAATTTGGTGGCATAGGAGAGGCTATGCAACTAAGTACGTAGAGGCTTGTAGAAGAGTCTTTCGCTAAGTGTGCACACAACCTGTAGCTTAGTGCACAGGCCACGAAATGTTTGGTTTTCAAAGATTCAATATATTAAGAAACCATTTTGTGGACGTAGCCCTACACTAGGTTGAACCACGTTTCATTGGTGTTTTGATGTGTATATTTTCTTATTATCTTTTGTAGAGGAGTAGTTATTACAGTTGCATTTTACTTCAACACAATGATGGCTTATGGTTTTATATTGAATGTTTAAGTGATTAATCTAATGCGGCGAAGTGATTTGTAAATGCTAAGAATAAGATAACATAATAAGAACACATCTCCTAATCCTTGAAGGTTGCAGAAACTTGGTTCTACATCCTCCCATACTCACTTCGGGTGAGACTTTGGGTGAGACTGTGATCTGCTTGCAGGTCATTACTAAAAGGGCTAGTGATCAAGGGTTTTGTTGGTGCGAAGTATAGATTGAACCTGGGTCATCCCAAATCGAGCCAACAAGGAGTGGCGAGGCCTTGTTCATGTGAAATTTTGTGTGTATTATGTGACCAAAGTGATAACAGGGCAACAATGTAACTTGCAGTGTGTTCATCCCTTTTGGATTATTATAAGGAATTACAAGATCATGCTTTCAATGGGCACTGCAAACATATGTTTAAAGAACCTTCAAGCTAGTTATAATGAAAAAGCATCGTGTGCAAAAGGGGGTTGAAGACTAAGCACTTGTGGGCATATTAAGCTTGAACGGGTTGGCAGCTAATCTAAAAGAATTGTTGGCAAAGGTAGATTTGGAATTTTTGGTGATTGTCGAAGCTAGGAGACTGAAATAAAGAGGACCACGATTTGCAGAGCGAATTTATGGGTTTGGTTCAAATAGAACAAGCCACACCTTAGTGTCCCTCACACCATGAAGAAATTAATGGGAATGGACCTAGGAATAGTGTGATTAGACCAAGCTCAGAGAAGCCATGCATGGAAGCTAATAGCAATGATGGCATGCTATAGCATAAATTCATCAAGAGCCCATTCCAGATTTAATATCGTTGCCATGGTTGATTAACATAATGTGAAAAGCGCATGGTGTTCCATGTTCAGAGTACACACTTGGGCATAGTGATGAGTTGACAGAGGCTGCATCATTCCCTATGTATTAGAGAAACAAACTCTCGATCGCAAGAGTGCATTGTGGGTGCATGCAACATTGTTATGGGTTGTGTAGAGACAATGTGTGTTAAAGTGTGTTGCCAATAGAGCCTAAGGAGAATGATGGCCGAGAGCTACTGATTGTGGTGGTTGTATGAGGGCTGAGAGTAGAGAACAAAGTGTTGCTGCAGAATGGAGAGAGTGAAAAAAAGGTTGGGTGAATGTTGTTGAGCATTATAGAGGGTTGATAATTGATAATGAACAAAAAATAAAATAAGCTAAAGTTTTTTCGAGTTCAAATCACGAAGGATTGAAGAAGACGGAGCTAAAATCAGGCCAAGTGGCTACTATTATAGAGAGAAGTGATTTCCTTATTGAGTGTGGATTGGCTCTTTCAAAACAGGGAGTTGGAGCATCCATCTAGTGGGTGTCTGAGGAGAGTTTGGAGGTCGGTGCCTTCTGCAAGTGGGACAACTATCTCTAATTGACTCATCACTGTTATTCAAGGAAAACCATACCGTCGAGAATGACCTGTTGGTGGTCCAAAAGAGGGCACACTTTCACTACTACTAGATGCATGTGGGTCCTTAACCTGTTTCTTTACGTAAAGGAGGAAGACAAGCTCTTAGCCAATATAAATAGTTTTTTACACGCTCATAAAAGTAAAAAGTGAGACACATAAATAAATACTAAATACTAGAAAGCTGGCAAACTATGATATTATATATTCATAATTCTGTAAAGTGTTGAAACAATATAATTACGCGCGCTAATCTAATAAACTGAATCATTTGGTTTTGAAATAATCAATAAACTTGTTCATGACCAGACCAATAATAATTAGTATAACCAGAATGTCACGTTGATGTGTTTCCTATCATCAGTTTGCACTTGTTGCACATCCACGTTCTACCTCCTCTAAGTGCTGGGCAAACTCACTTTCCTTTTAACAGTGCAGTTGATCAAGTGTTTCCGGTCGGAATAGTGGATCATCTGCTGCTGTTCTACAGTAGAATGACCCTGGGGAACACTGTTTCCTGCGGAACGCAAAGATACAAATGGGTGACATCATGTATAAATAGAAAGAGCGACTTTAGTGCCGACTAAAGTTAGGCAGGTTTGACGATTGCATCAAACGCATTAGTGCCACAGAAGTCCAATTCGACGACAGCTATAACGAAGACTACGACATCATAATCTTCGGCACTAGTTGGCTGAAGGTGGACAACACACACAACATTTAATTTGAATTCTAAGATTATCATTTTCTATCAACGGGTCCATTATGGTTTAATGATGGCAGGTTTTTCTCAGGATAGAGACTCCCTAAATCTCCCTAAATCTCAGGTTTTATTATCCTTTTAATAAAAAATCCAATACTACGTAGGATGGCAATGTCCACTGAAGCCTATTTTGGCATCTGTTTTTTCTACGGTATTAAATCTATGTAGCAAATCTATGCGAGCAAAATCACATTTTATTACGTTACTTTTTAATATCTTGTTTTTTCATACGAGTGACAACTGCGGATAATTCTGAAGGATTTAGATTTCATTGAGTTTGAACCTATCGTTCAATCTAATTTTTCCTGATCGTCATAATTGCAGGATTTGATGGCCTTCTCATCTTTTTCACTCTTCAAAACATTAATTTTTTATAAGTTGAAGTTCATATCCTTTTTGAAACTATTTGTTTACCATACTTCCCTGTACATCAATGAACATGTTGTTTTATGATTCATGGAGAATTCATGATCTTGACTTCCAAATGTATATTAAATATTAAGTCGAACTTCTCATTATTTAAAAGCACTGGTAACTTTCAGAGACGGACACCACAGCACAGCATGCGGACTTGGAACCCCTGGCTTTTATGGTCTTCATGCCATCCATTTCTCCACTGGTGCCTTCCAACTCGGTTCCTCATTGTCATTGTATTTCTCAACTTTAATGCGATGCTAGTGACTCCATGTTTTTTTAATGCTACAGTAAGGTTGCAGGCGTACCCAGTAAGGTTGCAGGTGCACCCAGTACATTGAAGAGAACTTTGGGATTTTTTATATTTATACATAAAAAAATAATAGGAGGGAGAAACTGTTTGATAAGACGCATTACACTAATCACAGATTTTGTAAGGTTTTCTTGGTTTTTTTTGCCTCAAATCTTCAAATTAAACGTCTCACTCTCTCAGCATCTCAAATTCTAATAAAGAGGACTTGATTGACACTTTGTCCAAATGTGCTGCACCACTGAAATTATTGTTATAATAGTACGAGTTCCTCAGATTTTTAAAGTTTTCTATCATTTTCCGCTTTTTGATTCTCACATAAACATACATTCAAATGGACGAAATAACCTTAAACTCCACGTAATTCCAAATGTCGTTTTCTATCATTTTTCGCTTTTTGATTCTCACATAAACCTACATTCAAAAATCAATGTAGATTTTACATGTCATATTATTCACATAAAATCAAACAACTATGTCTAACAGCGACAAAGAGTTATTATCTGGCTCAACATTCATGTGGCATGCATCTTGAAATCATTTCCCCACTCAGAACTTTTCAAGTCATTTCCCCACTCGTAACTTTTCTAAAAGAATATTATCCCTAAACCAATAATATTGCATGTTTGTGTAGGCCTGAAAGGAGTGTAATGCAAGTTTGTCAGCAATTATAATAGATATTTTTGGTTTTTTTAATGACATACCGATCTAACAACATAATAATATGTCCACTTGATAATTCTACCATTTGGCTGTATTTTCTAATGTTTATTTTCAACTCATCTCATTTTCAAAAATGAAATTGTTTTGGCTCCATTATTAAAGTTGGCCATAAATTAAATTAGACTTTAATGATAATGACCAGTAGGCCACATTATATCATTTTAAAACACTTTGTTAACATTAAATTCAACTAGATTTTACAAGGTTTACCCTTATACTCAACGAGTTTAAAAACATAGCAGTTGTTCAACAATTACGATGAGAGTGCTGTGGACTATCCTCAGTGAACGTGTGAACAGTTGGAATTGTGTTGAAAGACTTCTCACATCAAGTATAACTGAAGCAAGTGCTATTTAGCTTGAAATTTTTAATTTAAATTAAAAGAAATTAAATGTGATCCATGTGATCAAAGGTGTTGATATGATATTATTTATAAAATAGATTTTTAATTTAAATATTAAAATAAATTTATAAATTTAAATATTATAAAATAAAAGATAATTACATTAAAAAAAAATTATGATATTCAATTCCATTATTGAGAAAATACATATAAATAGAAAAATATAATTCATGAAATGCAAATATACATGCAAATGTATATTTGAGAAATGATATATAAATAAAAAAATTATAATTTATTTAATTTAGACCGACTCTTTAGAAAAGAAAAGACATATAAATAGAAAAACAATTCTAAAGGGATTTTGAAAAAAAAAATTGAAAATGTATTTTTAAGAATTTAACTTTTAGGGTTAATTTTTAGTTTTTATGTATGTTAAAACACTTTTAAAATAATTGAAACAAAGGTAATAGTTACAAAACATCATAGTTCTTCTTTATGCCACTAATTAATCCATTTGTAACAATTTTGGTTAAAAATCCATGTAATAAAGTTAATAAAGGAAAAATAATAATGAAGGTCATGGAACATATATTCTAAGATGAATGTTGGACAAAATATTCTAATGAGTGTTCATTTAATTTATTTTGGCTAAAGGAAATTGGCAAAGGCAAAGACAAAGGCTTTGAAAAGGCAAGAGACATTAATTGACATTTTATCTATGAAAATAATGGAAATTAGGAGAAAAGGAAGGTGAAAGGTCACAAGTTGCATGTGAAGAGGAAAATGAAAGAAAAATAATCGAAATTGAAGAAAATAGAGGCCTCATTTATAAAAAGTTTACAAGGATCAATTCATAAACTTTTGATAGTTTTTGGGTGGAGCTCTCTCTTTATTCTCTCTACTCTCTCATACTCTCATACACTTAGATTATTCTTGGAGCACTCTAGCATTATAGGAAAGAAGGCAAAGGAAGGACAAGAAAGCAAAGGGAAGTAAGGATCAAGCAAGGAAGAGCAGGATCAAGTGGCTACAACAAAATTACTTGCACGTATTGAGTTGCATGTATGATATCCTTGCTAGTTTTGACATGTATGGTACATGCATAGGTGTTTTTGGTTCTCTTGCAGTCATTGGCATGTGTTTCGCGAGGTGTGACAATGATTTTTAGCCTTGCCTTTCCATTTCTCGATAGCCATTATGTGATGGGGTTCTCTTGTTTTGGTTGAGCTAGATTACTAGATCGATTCGAAGCTTAGTGGGGTGGTCTCAAGAGAAGTCACAAAGCCTAGGAATCCCTCGACTTGTGAAGATGGTATTGCGATAAAGCGTGATTGTGTACGTCCTAGTTAGGCCTAGGAATCCACAAGCAATGAATGGCAGGATATACGACAATGTCTAGAGGGTGGACCCTCCTTAGGCCTAGGAATCCTCGACCAGTGAATGGTGAGATATATGGTAAAGCCTAGAGGGTCGAGCCTCTTTAGGCCTAGGAATCCTCAACTGGTGAATGTCAAGATATATGGCAAAGCCTAGAGGGTGGAGCCTCGTTGGGCATAGGAATCCTTGACTGGTGAATGATGGAATATACGGTAAAGCCTAGAAGTGAAGACGAACAAATTCCTCATGGTTTAGGTGGACAGATCTGGAGGCATCCATTCTTGTATAGGCCTAGTGATCCCTGGATGGTGGGATTGCAGTAAAACCTAGTAGTGTATGTTTCTTGATTAGGCCTAGGAATTTCTTGGTTGGATTGTGGTAAATCTTGGTTATATAGATGAGGGTTTCGGGCCTAGAAATCCTTGGTGGGATATACAGTAGAGCCCGAGGAACCCTGGTTGGTTTTTTTTGTATATCCCGCATTCATGCTTGGAATATGGCGTGGGGATGCTTGGCTGAAAGAAAGATTTGGTTTAGCCCAATCTATGGTTGGGTGGCACATTGTGTTAGGGTCCTATAATTTATAGGATCAAATGATTATCGAATAGTTGCTTTCAGTATTCCAGATTGTAAATAATATTTCTTAGTACAAATGATTTCCAAAAAAAGATAGAAAAGTGAAAAAAAAATTGAAAAGAGGGTATAAATACAAAAAATAAAAAAAAATAAAAAAGGAAAAAGAAAATAAATGATAAAATAACCCCACAAAAGAATAAATAAATGTGAAAGTGATGGTAGTTTAAGTGCCATTACTAGTTTATTGGTTTTGTAAAGAATAAATTCATGAAATTGTGTGCAGCTTGTTTAAATGCCACAATACCTTTCTGCTTGAAACAAATAGTTTAATCATGTTCAAGCAAGTTTCAATTTATGTTAATTAGATTAAAATGAATAACTTAACCAAACAATGTGATCTTGGCTAAGATTAGATAGGTAGAATAGGTGAATAAGTTAATCCAACAATTTAACCTGGTTTGATGTAGTTGATTAGATTAGTTCAGTGTTTTGAAATAAATATTATTAGTTTGTTAAGAATGAAAAACGAGATAGGGTTTGCACGATTAAATGCACCCTTATTGCTTTAAAAATGCATTAGAATAGGAAAAAGTGGATTTTCAATGTAATTGGTTGATTGGTTATTTGTCCAAAGTTTGGACTTTGGTGTAAAAATCGTATGCCCGAAATATTCCATGGGGCTGACCAGTGTTAAAATCTGCACATATCATTTTCCCCGGTCATCCTCCCACTCAGATCCAATGGCCCATAATTGATTTCGGACCCCCTCGCAACGATTCTCTTTAACGGGGGGGTGTTTGAAAAGCTGTTTTCTGCCCCCCTACATGTCACCTCCTTATGATTTCGGACCCCCCCCCACTGATACCACATACCACCTACCCTCCCCCCCCCTCCGAAAGCAATTTTGACTCCTGCCACAACCCGCCTTCCTACCAACCATCACCTCCATGTCTCTTCTTAGCCGCTAGTCCAATGATGCCACATGTCCCTCCTTCCATCACTCCTGCCAATGGTTCTATACCTTTCACCCGCCTATCCTGATCTACCACGTCTGTGACCATTTCACTTGACCATTACTGTTCTTCTAGTTAATCCGCTCCATTACTGAAATTAATGCAGCTTACGACTGTTAATCCAATGGTTATGCTTGGACTATGGCCTATTAAACTAAATTTTCACCAGTGGTTACATCGTTTTCTCTTTCCCTAATGAACATCGCTCTCGCGTTCTATTTCACGTTGATCTTCCAGTATCCATTAGCATCCATTACCCGTCTCTAATCATTTATGGTGGTACTCTCACCTAAAGTTCCCCTGAATTCTTAAAACCTTTTGCAAATTCCTTCTATCAAGTACTTCGCCCATTCACTCTGCTACCATAATGGATCCAAAAGTTTTTGCTGCAATGAATCCTATGCTTACTCCCCCTTTATATTTAGACCACATTCCGCTTGCTGACAGAGACTATAAGATAGCCGAGATATAGAGTAAATTCAACCTCTTCGAATTACATTGTTGGTTTCGTGATAACTACCTCAACCAATCTGATGAAATCAACCTCTGGCAGTCCAAAATTCCCTTGTTCATTTTCCCCCAATCTTATTACTTTCCTGAATTCTTATTAAAATGCCATGCCTCTTACCTTTCAAGTAAGAGGGCTATTATTCCCCCCAATGGTGAAATTATTTTCACCATTACATCTAAGAGCATAAACCAAATGTTGCAGGTTCCCTACAATTATTTTCTCGCCCCTTTTTCCCTTGAAGCTCTCAGAGAAATCTATCAGAAGCTCACCTTTCCCCAAAGAGCTAGGATTTTTGAAGTTTTCCTCCCAAAAGACTCAAATCCCTAAGAAAAATCCCCCTTATTCCTCTTCTATGTTCCCTCAAAGGACCAAACAAATTATCTCTATCTTGTCATCCATCCTTGGTTACTATTCAGATGAATGGGTAGATGAGCCTATTTTAGGCTTTCTATCCACCCTTTCTACAAAAGAAGGACTATTAGTCTCCTTTGACTATGGTCACTTCTTAGAAAATGTAATTCATGAACAATTCCTTCAATTTTTAACTGAAGGAATGTTCTGATATTCTTCTATTCTCATGTATATGTTCATTTTCTTTCAAACAGATAGGTCTCCCTCTACATTGCAGCAGCTTGATCAATAAGGAGAGTTGCGGTCTATTGTCTTCTAGACCTCCTTAATCATAAGACAATCACAGGAAACAGATTTATAGACTTCATTGATCAATTTATGTATCCAAAAAATTGTTTGCTAAGTGGCTAGAAGATTCCAAGGATAAACGTGGACATTCAGAAAGTTTTACGGCTCAGTGAACAGGTGAAAACAAGAGACTAGTACCTTTACCAGTCATTCACAGAAATTAGAGCTTGTGGTTCAGAGTTTCCACCATATAAGCTACCTAGGTACCTTCCAATGAGAATATTTTCCTTGGAGTACATCAAGAAAATAATTCACTCTGACAACATCCATTTCTTGGTAGCCAAGAAGAAGTCACAGTTCTGAATCAAGACACAGATAAGACCTTTCATCTGCAACAGTAGAGAAGAAGGAGAGGAAGCAAACCTCCTACTGAAACAAATGAATTTCCCTCTTACATTTACTTGGTCCTATGACCCCTTTTGGGTCTAAGCTAAGAGTAGAACAAAAAGAAACTCCCTATGTTCATACTTAAAGGCTAGAAATAGAGAAGTACATGAACCAACACACTTGGGTAGAGAACACATTGTAGGAGGCCGAAGAGCAGGTACTTTCTAGAAAAGCTTCAGAGACTCCCATACCCAAAGAAAAGACAGATAAGAGACTAAGAGAGGATGACTCTCCATTAGTTATAGAAGTCTCAGCCAAAGAATTCAAGATATATACAAAGAAGATTAAAACAATCTCTAAAATAGACTTCCCACAACTGGAGGAAACACAAGGTACCATTGTACTCTTAGGCTTTCAAACTTTTAAATTGGATAATGGTGCCACAAAGTCTCCATCATCCTCAGCTACTAAAGAGATTCCATCTATGATACCTCACACACCAAAGTCATCTATAGAATCGAGGCAGATGTATATTTTCTAGAGATATAAAGAGATTAAACAGAGGAATGGAGCCATTCATGATCATATCTATGCTCAATTCAGGAAGCAATCTTCCTCCATCCAGCACAGGCTTATTTCAGCACCTGCCACAAAGAAGGGAAGAATGCATATGGCATTCTTGCAGGCCCAGGTTCCACAACCAAAGTCAGTAGCAAATTTCAAACAAACTACCTTTGACTTTGAGGAAAAGGATGTTCATCATTTGGATCAAATCGATATGCATTGACAGATTGGAAATGGTATACTCTACCTTCACACAGACTACTATCACTACTTCCAAACTACAACTTACTTTAAATAATGTGCAACCTTAGCTTAAACTGGAGAAAGTGTCATCTCTTACCAAAGACAATAGAATAAAATACTTCGAGGAAATGGTGATCAAAGCAAGCTTTGATCGAGATAATTCAAAATCCATGGAGGAGATAATCAAGAAGAAAAATGTTGACATCGCAACCCTAAAGAAGCAATTGAAGCTACCTGCAATAGAAGATCCCCAGGCGAAGGAGCTAGGAGAGACAAATCTACAAAAAGAAGAGATTTTGAAGCTTCTAGTGGAACAAAGTGCATAGATCAAAGAGATGGAAGCAGAGATGGATAAGTTGATAAAAGAAAAGGAACAGAGTTCACAACTAGCAGTAGTTCATTTTGATTCAGTTCCAATTGCATCTCTACTTCCAACAGGTATCCCTATTGTTAGGGTAGGGTCCCCATGGTCAGTTTTGGGGTTAATTTAACCCAATTTTGTAAATTTTTTGTAAAGAATGTAATGTCTCCACGAAATGTGGATGTAGAGCGCGTAGCTAGATAGGAGTCAAAGGAGCTTTAGCCCCTTGTTTGGGTAAGTGATACGTCAGTTATTGAGACTCACCCATGGTTCGTAGACCATGGTATTATATTGAAAAAATCTATATATAGCTAAGTCATAGCGAACTAGAAAAAGGTAGAGAGTAAGAGAAGTACAATGTCAAGATAGAGACTGTTTTGGGCAAGTGCTAAATAGGAAGGCTTTGATTCCTGTAATTAGGTGAAAGGGAGAAGGCTCCTGCAGATAAGTGCATAGGAGGCCTTGGAAAGTCCACATCTAAGTGCGCAAACCCCTACAGTTGAGTGCGTAGGGTAAATGAGTCTGTAAATTGAACATTGGAACTGAATAAAGACTAATTTTGGAGAAATATATTGCATCTGAGTATTATTGTTAATTTTGTTAATGTTATGTTATATTTATCAATAACATGCTTTCTATGGAATAATGTGTAAATGCAGTGCTAATCTATGGAATGTGTAATATTTTTGCATGAACTAAGTGATTAATTGTTTTCACGAAGATAAGGATTAATTATGCTATGATTTCTGATGAATTAGATAGATCCGCACAAACCTGGATCTAGGGTTATTAATTAACGCATGAAAGTAGATATATTGCTTCCTTAAGGTCTATAAATACTGATCGCAGACCTTCGCAAAGGTCCAGAAGCCATTTCCTTAGAATTGTAGTAGTGGGGCATATAAGGATATTGATTATTTATCACATAGTATTTTGTCACACCTCTTGCACTTCCCTGTGACATAACCCAAAGTGCTCGAAACGTGACCATTATGTAGTGGACTCATTCATATATGTAGCTCAGATCCTTCCTAAGACACTAATTGGAAAATTCCTTGAGCTTCCCTTGAAGAAAATAGCTCTAAAACCCTAATTTGAGGATCATCACTCTTATGGGGCTAAGAACAATGATGATCGCCTGTTGCACTGCACTTGACCCGTGATGGCATCACTTTGTTAACTTGTAACCCATGATGATCCCAAAAAGGAAACTTCCCAATGAGGATGGGAAGCTTCGTGATCTAGAAGCTTCCAGAGCGGTGAGCTAGAGGTTGTTTGGCATAGATGAGGTCGAATTCTCCCAACTTGGCCTCTTGGTCTTATCACTATGAGCTACCTCCTTGAGATAAGAGCATAATCCTATATTTGGAGAGGTCCTAACTCCCTTTCCCAGCCTATATATTCATCCTCTCCCATTCCCAAATGGTTGGTCTATGTCTATTTGCACCCTTATGCTAAGATTGTGCCTATATGGTACTCATTTGGCCTGGAGAAGGAGTGCTTGGAGATCTTAGCTTGGACTTGGATATTAATTCAAGGAGAGCCTATCAACATCAAGGCTTGGTTGTATGATTCCCCTTATTTTCTACTAATATACAATTTTTGGTTCATTTTCCTAAATGTGTATGCTCATGTATCATTTAGCTTAACATTCCTTGATCAGTTAAGTAGGTTGCTTTTGAATATGATATTTGTATTTGCATACCTTGTTACATCTTGATCTCTTGTGAATGTGCATAAACGCTAAAAGCAGTTGGAATGAATGCGCGATGTGAGTGATTCAAGGTCTTCAACAAAGGAAATCAAGATAGCATCAGAATGAGGTAGGCTGTCTTCTTCATCTCTCTTTTCAATTGCAACTTAGGAAAGTGTCTAGTAGATTGTCACTTCGGTTGCTAGACCCACTCATTGGGCTAGAGGGATCATCTTTGTCTGCAAAGATGATCTACCTAAAAATGGTGACTCCGCTGGGAAGCCTATGTTCCTTTCCATCCATCCTTCACATTGTTTTTGTGATGAGTTTTACCAACCATCCATTCCTAGACTTGTTTTCTTGTCTGTAACTATTTTCACTTTCTGGTAATTGCTTGAAGATTCTTGATTTGTGCTACTCTTGAAGATTTTTTGTTTTTTCTTTATCTTTCTCTACCATTATAGTTTTGTCTCTTACAGTCACAATGACATTATGGATATTTTGATTACAGTAGTGGTGATCACTAATTTTGTTTTAACAAGTGCAATGATATCAGAGGTTAAATAAAATTAGGGTTTGTCTTTTAGTTTTCAGTTTTTTCCTTCTGTTAGTAGTTTACTGGTGTAATTTTAGTGTTCTTGTCTTACTTGACATGTTTGTCTGATTACAATTTCCTCTTGATTTGGTTTAAGTGTGTTTGGAGATTTATTTTCCTTCTATGGTTTTAGGACTTCTAGCTAATCCTTCATTCACTCATTGGTCTTCTCTTTAGAGATCAATTTCCCTTGTTCAAAGTGTCATTTTGTATTTGGACATATTTTACAAATCACTTTTGGTTCTTGGGTATTAAGTTGTTTTCATTAATGTCAAATTGAGTAGGCTTTGAAAGTCACTTTAGTTCCCTTTGGAAAACAATAGATTACAAAATTGTTTTTTTCGATTGAACTAAAAGGAAATATTCTCTTTGAATTTTGTGTTTCGAAAAGCAAAAGAAAAAGTGTTTATCTTTTAAGTAGTTTTCGAAGGAAAACTAAGGATTTGTTGCATTCAAAATCATTAATGTGAAATAGATTTTCATGATTATTGCGTTGTTTCCATTCTCTTTTTCTATTTTTCACTAGATTACATTGATTGCATTAAAGTGAAAAAGAAATCATCACTATATCTTAAGGTAGATCGCTTTAAGATTATTTTTTGGCAATGCATTTGCCTATCATATGAAAGATTAGATTTCATGTTTGGAATTTAGCATTGGAAAATTGTCATTGATGCATTGTTGCTTGTTTGATGCATGATTTGGGTGTTTCTATTGGGCGCGGGATCCCCCAAGGGAAGTTTTGGGGCTTGTGAAGCAGGAAAGTGTTCCCTCTGCGGACATAGGCAACCCCTCTAGCCCTAGAGTGGGTCTAGTCACAAACAAGGACAAATCAACAACAAATCTCCTTAAATAGTTTGAGTTAGAGGCCTACCTCAACCAGGGGTCGATGAAGTTCCATTGCACTGTTCCAGCTTCTGCTTCCTTCTCCTAATGAGTAATAAACCTGAAACAAAGCAAGGAAATACAACGAAGCACATAACCAGATACAACAAAGAACTATTTACTCATAAGGTCAAGAAATCATGAGCTATCTAGTACATTTCATACGAGACATAGGAAAACATCATCGATTGTATTAAATATGAAACTAGAGTAAGCTTACAACCCAGGTCTTGACGTCACAAGCCTTCTCGGGAGGGTCCAACCAGCATGTTCCTCATGCATTCACCCTTGAAGATGGATTTCCCAATACAAGTCTCTCTCACTCACAAGTTTCACACAAGATCAAAAGCACTTCACAACCTTCCTCAAGCCCTCAAACAATCCCACACTTGTCACACCAGCTACCTATCAAGCTCACAATACTATCAGCAACACTCCAAAGACTAAGAATTCCAAACTATCCAAAAACTAGCAGCACATAGCAAAGGTGAAAGCTTAAATAGGAGAAGGAGTCTCCATGAATGGTTGGAAGATGAGCTTATCTCCAAGGAAGGTAGCACAAATGATGGAATAGTCATGCCAGAGAAGGGAGGGCGACATAAAAAAGGCCAACAACCAGGTCTGGAGTCATCTGGAAGGCTGGTTGTTAGAACAAACTTGCCCAAACTGGATCATCGCGGGTACATAACTGTTATGGCGCGCTAACATCGCTACTACATAACGGGGAAGGTCATGTCATCGCGATGAAATAAAAGCAACAGTCGCGCTGTCTCATGAAATTCGACCATCGTGGGAATCACGTTTACTTCCGCGATGACAGCGTGTATGGTCGGTTTTGGAGAGCTCATCAACGAGTTTATTTTGACAACAGTCGCGATGATGCAGAAACTTTGGCAAAATGGGTCATTTGGCAACATCAGAGAGCATGAGCATGAATGATTCAGACTCATGACACAGTAGGAAGACTGGGATGAAGGCAGTGACAAATTACTGTGTAACAGATGCCCCCTAAAGTATGAAGCCCAAGAGAGTGGGAGGGGTGAAATTCTTTAAGAAACTGACTGACTTGGAACACCATTGGGAAGAACCTAGACACAAGTACAACTGATATCTCTGATAATGAATTACATGTAGTCTAGGCATGGGCGCAGCCATCCAAAAGACATATGAAATAGGTATGTGGTATGGACGCAGCCACCCAGCTAATGAGACCATGATGATAATAAAGGTATGGTCGCAGCCATCCATGAAGACTCAGGTATGGTCGCAACCATCCATCAATGAGTCATGTAATCATAAAACCAATCCACGTAGCCCGAACACGTGTAAGCTGAGTTCGGGGTCTTGAACCCATCCGATCATAGTACAAATCCTACCATGCGAATAGAGGTGCTGAGGTCGAGCATGATAGAATATCGCTTGATTACCAGTCAATGATGAAAATTGTTAACAAGCGCTAGAGAAACCACCAATAATGCCAATGGCTCTCAAGGTACTGTCCAGTACAATCCACGAAGTGTGAAAAAGGGAGCTGAAGTCGAACACTCATGGAATCACCCAATCGACAACCAATGATGAAAGCCGACTGTCAGGTGCGAAGAACTTGCCATTGAGGCATGCAAACTCTAAGGTACCAAAGGGGATCTCTAGGTCAATCTCCTGGATAATGAGCTGATGTCGACAGGAGACGACCCGTCGTAGGAGGGCCATAATGTTTCCCTCTTCAACGACACGGGATAAGGAACAAGTGGTAGATGGCAGAGCAGAGTACCAGAGGAGGAGGCGAGGGTGTAAAATGTAGAGGGATTATACTCTTGAACATATCGGCGACATGACTCCAGAAGGGGGGCGACAGCATTTAGGCAATGATGGAACAGAGGCACGAAGGAGGCGGCATGAATCACATGAAATAAGGCTAGAATGATGACCCAAACTCACGGAAGGTGAAATGACGATGTATGGATGACCCAACCCAACAAAAAGCAAAAGTGTCGATGTTCAAGAGTGACGAGCTGCCATATAAAATCAATGATAAACCTGTTTTGAATCCAACCTAGTAATAGTTTTACGAGCCCTGGGAAGGAGAAGCTCGAGTCTTGTCATGGTGACGAGTCCAATGTCGTTAGGGTTTAACGAGTCCGGCATAGGTGAAACTCAGAGTCTTTTTCATGTTTAGAGAGTTTGAAAAAGACACAGAAAAGAAAACTCCATGGGGGCCCTTTTTCGTAGAGTTGTGTCTCTCGAGCCCGAAAAAGTATAAAACAATACTCGAAAGAACCGCTTGACCAATATGATCGAGGAGTACTTTTCGTAAGTAGTAACTTCGACCCGAAAAATTAAAAAAGCGGTCAGAAGCATGTCATTTCGTAGCCAATAACGAGTCTGAAACGACAAAAACCCAGCGATATTTTTAAGTTTAAACGGTCGAAAAAAGAGCTTAAAGGTGACTGCCTCTCGTTTCTTTTAACGAGTCAAGAGGGAAACTCGGCCATATTTTCATGTTTCAAGTCGGAAAAGAGCTTAAAGACAAATTTTCGGGATCAAGTACGTATAAAACTATCGTAATTCCACCACCTGAGATCCTGCACACATAAACCCGTTAAAGATAATATAAACAATGCGCATAAAAACATAGATAAAAACCATATTTTGACCATGCATATAGCAAAAATCATGAGAAAAACCAACATTTATGAAATATAATATTTAATTTCACAAAATTACCATAAATAGGGAGGTTAAACCATATTTTTTACCGTTGTTACCATTCAGCCATTGTGGAGCGACTTGGAGCATTGAGGTTGGCGAACGAAATTCGGCCCCGTACATGCATCATTCGTCCCGAAACCAGTTCCAGGTAGACACACATTGCCCTACGCTCTGATTTAATGTCTTTTTTACTGCATTTGACGGTGGGATGTGTTTATTTGGGCGGATTTTGAATTTACATTCCGCTCTCGGTCATCGCGGGTTTCGCTATCGGGTTCGCGATGACCGATAAAAATTTACACAGGTCGTGCCCGGATCAGCGCGGAAAAGTGATGTACTTCTGCGCTGACCCAGGAAAAATAACACAGGCACCCATTATCATCACGTCTGTTTTAGAAACAGTCGTGATGATGCTGCGTGACAATTTTTTTATAAAATTCACGTTTCAAACTTTGCAAGCAGGGCACTAATGGAATTTTTTGTCATGCAGGGTTATAATGGCGTTCGTCTAGCAAGAACGCCCACAAGATAATGATGATATAACGGCTTTTTCTGATGCCGGGTGCCGGAACGCATTGCGGGGGTATGAATTACTCAAATTTGTCTTAACTCCATGCTTACAGGCACAACCTGACCTGCTGGAGCTACTGATCAGGGCCTGGAATCCCACAGATGGGAAATTTGTTATCCGAGGCCGAGATATTGAGTTTGATTCTACAGACATCTATTTTTTGACCGGGCTGTCTCGTCGAGGTGAGATGCCCATTCTGGAGGGGCAGCGACCCGGGGGTGATACTTTAGATATGCTGATGGCTCAGGTGTGCCCATAGGCACGCAAGTCAAGGAGCGGAAAGGTGGCAATCCCAACGGTGGAGGACATAATTTTTCGTGTGATGATTTTCATGGTGATATGGGTAGCAGGCTCCCAGGCCCAACATGAGGCCTTGAAGACTCATCTCCAACTGGCCCTCGAATGACTAAATCCCACCATGTTTAACTAGGCAGGGGCAGTAACGACAAGCATGAAGAGGCAACTGACCAACTGTCATCGCGGTGAGATGAAACAGTTTGGTTATGGATCGATCTTACTCCCGCTCATGCTAGAGCGGCTGCTAGCAGTGCAGTTGTAGGACATGGCTTTGGACGCACCCAGGCCACGTGAGACGAGGGCCACACGATGGGCTCACGTCATGCCACAAGGAGGTGGCGGCCGACCAGTGGCATGGGAGACATTTTTCCGAGAGTGGTTGGAGCGACAGACGATCTTCGTGGAGGATTGGCCATATGTCGGCATGGGCTTCCGCGGAGATCCTGACATGCAGCTACCCACTGGAGAGCAGTGGGATGACGGTGGTAAGACACTTGATCTCATTTTTTGATTTTTGATTTTTATGATGTTTTTGATTTTTTCATGTACATGTCCTAATGACGAATGCTATGGTATGCAGATGTAGGACCGGTGAGACCCCTTGGACTGGCTCCAGAGGCGTTGAGGGACGCGCAGGGCATTGGAGCTCTAGCCTTGGCTCCTCCGGGAGATGACACGATGGAGACAGTGATCCAAAACCTTGAGGGCCTGCTAGCAGTGATTCGAGACTACATGGGGATAGAGGAGGTCCCATAGCGTCCCAGATCCACATAGTAGGAGTGGAACCTAGGATGCACTGCCTGTTTAAGCGGGTGGCATGAGCGGCTGTGCAGTATAGGGAGCATAAACCGCCGCAGTAGATGCCTAGGTTTTTATTTCCTACTGGTGATTTTTTGAGAGACATGTGTCACAGATGTACAAAGAACACAGGCTCTATTTAGACATGTACACTTATTTTTGAGAGACATGTCATCTCCGGTTGTATTAAGACGAACATGTATTATTTTTTGATGATGCACACAGTGCAAACATTCGGACACTGTTACACTAAAAAATGTCACCTTGACTACTTACAGTTAGTATGGCTCAAATCAACAGTCATGCTACCCTCTTAGGCAAGTCTCATGCCTCTGTTATCCATCTCAAACTCAAAGAAGAGAGAAAGTCTTGTAAAAACTATGTTTATCTCTGGGGTCGCAGGTTCTCTCTAGCCTTACCTGCGGGGACGCTGACCATGTTCACAAAATCTGCGTCCATGGACGCTCTGTATGTTAAGGGACAGGTGCGTCCCTCTGTAAAAGGCAAAATGCGCGAGTTTTATCTTGAAAAAGTTACTTGTGGTTACTTCTAGAACATTCTAGAGGTCGGTTTGATGAAATGGATGCGCCTCCAGTTGGTTCATGTATCTCTATTAAGGGGGAACTTATCCCATCAATAAGGGAGCTATCCCACCCAAAGAGGGGGATGATCCCATTGATAGTGGACCTGAATAACCTCTTTACAGCACTATAAATAAAGGCATTGAGCCAGAAGGAGAAGAGGTTGGAGCTATACATTTTCTTTGGGTAAATGCTGCAGGATTTAGGTCTTCCATTAGAGCCTTTGTGAGGAGAGATTGTCTTCACTTGATTCTACTTGGGAGAGGGTGAGCTTTGTCAAAGTAGAGGAAAACCCTTGATGGACCCTGGGAGGAACTTGCACAACACCAAGGCCAGGTTGTAAGAGTTTCTTTGTTTCGTTATTAATACAAACTGGTTTATTTTTCTCAATAGCTTGTGTTAATGAGTTATTTCATGTGTTCCTTGGTCTGCATGTTGAATATATGTTTTATTATATGAAATGCAAGTGCTTGGTAATTGTTTGATTGTTTGTGGTTGCAGGAATTGACTTGAAGGAGGAGCTCATCCGGATCGTCAAGAACGGACTTCAACAACAGCGTTTTGGAATAAGGTAAGCCTAAACACTTGTAGTTTTCATGTTGTAAAAGGTGTATTTAGAGAAAGATCACTCCATTTTGTCTTGTTTGTCATTAGAATGTCTTAGACTTCTAGGAAGGTCAGTCGTGTCCGCACCCTTGACCAATTCCGTGTGACAAATTGGCGACTCCACTGGGGAATCCATTAATGAGAGAGTCTTTTCCTTTATATGAACTTTGCTTTGAGAAAATCATTTTTATTTTCTGGTTTTTGACTGTGAGAATTAGTATTTGGGTGGCTTAGCTTTAGATTTAGTTAGATTTGGTTTTTCTTCATTTTTCCAGAAGGACGCACCCTCTGAGTACTGCACAGTGCGTCTTTGGACGCGCTGTTGCCGTCGGCACAGAGCGGGCCCGCGCCTGTTCTAACGGGTTGCCTGCGTCTTCCTGTAAAAATTTAGGAAAACTCCATTTTTGCTTTAATTGCTTTTAGATTTTGGTTTTTCTTAGTGTTTTCTGCCCAGATCCTTTAGTACCCTGTCAAAAATCTTCACCTAAGCTTGTTCCTGCTCTTAGCTTTCATCAATTGGGTGTTTTGAGTCTCTTTCTTGAGAAATTCTTGATTTGATTTCCTTTGATCATTACTTGGAGGTTTGTCTCAGTCTTTTCACAATTTTGCATCTTTTTGCTTTTGTTTTTGCAAAAAAATTTCCCCCTCATTCGCCGGGGGGGGCTAAATTGTGTATGAGTGTTAATCGCCTTTGAGTGTTTTTATGTTTCGATCTTTGGAACTCTCACCCAATTTTCTCAATTTGCACTTGATTGGTTCTTAGATCACATTAGAATCGTCTTGTGTTTGAGAATTCTTTTGCATAGATCACATTTGCACAATTAGAATTCTCATTTTCAGAATATTATTGAAAAATGTGCATAGATTACATTTGCATACTTTTCGAGTGAATTGTGCTTAGATTACAATTGCATAGTTTACATTCTGAAAAATATATTGTAGATTTAGATCAGCTTTCTTTGATTTGAATTTACACAAAAAATAAAAATAAAAAATGGTTTGGAATTGATTTGCATTAGTTTTTCTTGATAAAATTAGTGCATCAATTTTTTGCATTGTCGGAAGTGAATGGAAACTCTCTCCTTACTTTAGTTAGGATTCATCGAATTGAAAAGATTACATTATCATATTCGATTGCATTCAGTTGAGTCGGGTCATAACACCATTGGTTTCATCTCCATTTACCCATTTGAGTAATAACAGCCTTAATAACACAGCGCTTAATTAAAATTCATCTAGTAATTTTTACATTTCTAGGGCTTTGAAACACCAACATAGCTTAGGCTAGGGTCTTGGAGTAGGTGAGTACTTAACTCTCCAAGACTACAAAACCAAACAGATAGTTTATCTTGAGTAGAATAAATCCAATTGTTTCAATTGCACTCTAGGAAAGCTCCTCTTAAAGGAGAAGCACGAGCTCGTGTCCGAACCAGTGAGGGGATCATTCCCCCCTCGTTGGGAACGACGCCAGACAGTACGTATTACAAACGGTAAACCTCAGATTAACCATTGTCGAGGAGCCAGGGGTCACTTATCGGTAAACCTTGGATTATTGTCAAGGAGCCGGTAAGGGGATTGAGCTTGTTACTCTGCCCTTGCGTGCTGTCGGAGTTTAGACTGTTCCCCCAGGTGTAATTGTTGTGATTGGTAACCTTAGTGACCATAATCTCTAGGATTCTACCCAAGGTGACGGTGGAGGGAAGGTCCCACTGTACCTGGAGCAGACGTCGGCTATACTCACTTGGATTTTCTGGGGGGTTCACTTCACTCGAGATGGTTAAAGTGGAGGAACTTGGTCCAGTATATTCATTAAGCAGGTTGTCGGCGTAACTGTTCCACCCGCCATTTCTGTACTGAATCCAGCGAGGTTGGGCTTCATCACCAACTAGCATTTTTGGTCCGGAAGAATACTGTTTGTGTGTGGTTTGACTCCTAGATTTGATAGCGCGTGTTAATTTGTTTGTTTTTACTTTTAGAGACCATAGGTGTGAATTGTGAATTTTAATTGTTAGGTGTAAATTGTGAATTGTTAATTTTAGTTTAAAATTGTTAATAAAATTCACTGAAGTTGAATATAATGGCAAATGTTCCGGAATTTATCAACCTAGGAACCCCTCCCAATGAGAATCCTAGTACTTTTCCTTACTTTGGAAATGTTGGTCCTCCTTATATGGCTACTTTGTCATTACCTGGATTTACAATAGGTTTACCGATATGGTTATTTTCAACTTCGTTGGCCCAAAATACTCCAATTGTTCCATCTCAACCGAATGCTTCACCTCAACAGAGTTCACCTTCTCAACATCACCAACCTTTTGTTGACCCTTTACCTTCTTCGCCTAATTTTTCTTCCTCCATTTCTCCCTCTTCGCCTGGTAAAAGCCTCGATGCTAGTAACCAGGAGGCTAAGAAGAAGAAGAAAGGGAAGAAGAAGAAGAAGAAGAAGAAGCAAGATAAGAAAGACGTCAACCAACCAACCATGGCTGTAAGTGTTAGTTGTGTTGAGGAAAATTCCGACATGCATCGTAAACCCAAATACCCTTGCAGGCTTTGTAAGGGTGACCACTTCCTTGTCAATTGTCCTGGCATTCCAAAGGTCTTGGAAGTATGGTCAGAAAAATCCCATCAACTTTCCGTTGATCCATCAACCAGTGATAGTCAGGTTCTTGGGAAAAAAGGTAAAGTTAGGTTTCCTTGTAAGTTATGCAAAGGGAGTCATCAAACTCACATTTGCCCTCACATGGATGAAGCCTCAACACTATTGGAAAACCTTACTGTTCCACAGCAAGAATTTCCAACTGGTTACCGTAAACTTTCTCCCAACCTACCGTCAACTGACGGAGTGATTGATTCAAATTCAAATACAGTCGGTCACACTCTCCCATTGGAGAGTGAAACTCATGTCACTCAGGCTGATGATCCATTAGTTGATCAAGTGGTCGATTCAATTTCACATTCGGTCGATCCCACTTTCCATTTAGAGAGTGAACTTCATACCGCTCAGGTTCTTCTTGTTACATCGGATTCTTCTATGCCGGGGGGCATTTCACCTGTTTCTACAGAACCCCCTCCAAGCACTGAGGTCTTTTCCTTTGATTGGAATAGACTGACAGAACCTCGTCTTCCTTCCTCCATCCCTTTCCAAATCATTGTCAAGGCTGGTGGTAGGGACATCCATCGTACTCAGGTAGATGAGGGTGCTTCTGTTAGTATTTTGTCTTCAACTGTTTGGAAAGCTTTGGGTTCCCCTCAGCTTGCACCTATTACGCAGAATCTGAAAGCTTTTAACAGAACCATTAGCGAACCTTTAGGGATCCTTCCTAAGTTTTCTATTACCCTGGAAGGTAAAATTGTCTGTATTGATCTTATGGTAGTTCGAGGCCCCTTGGATTTCAATTTACTCCTTGGGCGAGACTATGTTTATGCAATGAAAGCTGTCGTATCGACACTCTTTCGCGTGATGTCTTTCCCTCACAATGGCAGTATTGTGACTGTAGACCAGCTTTCGTTCCCTAGTCTTGTTTCAACTACCAATAATATGACACCCCTAAATGTTCCTGATTCTAAAGTGGTATCTACCCTGCCACGGGTTAATTATGTGGCAACCGATCCCATGTTTTCAGTTACCGATGTAAGTGAGCCTCTCACTGTTGATTTAGATCCGGTAATTGACATGGAAAACTCTACAGGGTTATTTGAACACGATGTTCTTATCCCTTTAGAGTCCCTTGACATGTGTTCCTTCCAGAGAAGTATTCTTCCTTCTGATGAAGATCTCTTGGAAGCCATGATCAAGGTGTGTCCATTGACATGTCTTTCTTCCAGTTGGAAGCCATGATCAGTAAGCACGAGGATAGTTTGTTCCTCTCTCAACCTCGTTAAAAAATGAAACTGGATGGTACGAGGAAAGTTCCTTTTACTGTGTCGACCTCGTTAAAAAATGAATTAGTGAGTACGAGGATAGTTTTTTCCTGTATCAACCTCGTTAAAAAATGAAATAGGCTGTAATGAGGATAGTTCCTGTTACTGCGTCAACCTCGTTAAAAAATGAATCAGGTATGAGGACGGTTCCTGTTACTGAGTCAACCTCGTTAAAAAATAAATCAGGTATGAGGACAGTTCCTGTTACTGAGTCAACCTCGTTAAAAAATGAATCAGGTATGAGGATAGTTCTTTTCTTGTGTCAACCTCCTTAAAAATGAAACAACTCCCTTTTCAAATTAAATATTGAAAGTAAACCTTCATCTCATCCAGCCGGTTGAATGCAATGAAGCCTGGGGGGCATGTACCTCGCTTTGCATCGTTATGCTGGGGGCATGCGAACTTTTTGAGCATAGTTCCTTGTCTTGTGTCAAGCTCGTTAAAAAATGAAACAAGGGTAGGTTAAGTAGGTAGATTGTAGAGCGTAGTCATGAGCATAGTTCCTTGTCTTGTGTCAAGCTCATTAAAAAATGAATCAAGGATTTTAGAGCATAGTTCCTTGTCTTGTGTCAAGCTCGTTAAAAAATGAATCAAGGTTTTAGAGTAGAGTTTTTGTTAGGTAGATTGTAGAGTAGTTACGAGCATAGTTCCTTATCTTGTGTCAAGCTCGTTTAAAAAATGAAACAAGGGTTTTGAGGATAGTTCTTTGTCTTGTGTCAAGCTCGTTAAAAAATGAAACAAGGATTTTAGAGCATAGTTCCTTGTCTTGTGTCAAGCTCATTAAAAAATGAATCAAGGTTTTTTAGAGCACAGTTCCTTGTCTTGTGTCAAGCTCGTTAAAAAATGAATCAAGGTTTTTTAGAGTATAGTTTTTTGTTAGGTAGATTGTAGAAAGTAGTTATGAGCATAGTTCCTTGTCTTGTGTCAAGCTCACTAAAAAATGAAACAACTCCCACGAGTCTTTCCAAGATTTTGAAAGTAAAGCTTCATTCCATCCACCTCATTGAATGCAATGAAGCTTGGGGGGCATGTACCTTGATTTGCATCATTATGCCGGGGGCATGTGAACTTGTAACAAGCATAGTTTTTCGTTTCAAGCTTGTGTAAACATGAAACCGAATCCGAGCATAGTTCTTTTCCTGTGTCAAGCTCGTTAAAAAATGAAACAAATCCTCCTCTACTTGAGTCGAGAGATTGACTAGATCTCATAGATGTTAAGTATTTAGTTTAGTTATTTGCATAATTTTCTTACAGTTTTAGGTCAAGTCTTTCAAATGATCTCGTAACTCAACCTTCATTTCATCCAACTGGTTGAATGAAATGAAGTTGGGGGGCATGCGCTCTAGCAGTTATGCTTAGGGGGCATCAAGCACAGTTTTATCTCTGTTTCAAGCTTGTGTAAAAATGAAACTAATTTGAAGCATAGTTTTTATCTGTTTCAAGCTTTTGTAAAAATGAAACCTATCTCGAGTCAATTTCAGTTATTTTCAAGACTCGTTAAACTCATGAAAATACCGAGATTATTTTGCTATCTTTCATTCTCGTAAAACAAATGAAAACCATGAGTACATTTTTATCATTTTTTCGAACTCATTAAAATTTACGAAAAAATGAAAACCATGAGTACATTTTTATCATTTTTTCGAACTCGTTAAAACTTACGAAAAAGTGAAACCTTGGAGTTCTCTTTTAAACCCTTTTCAGACTCTTAAAACATGAAAAGATTGTCGAGCATTTCTTTTACACTCGTTAAAACGGAATTAAAAGACGGTCCCCTTTTAGCTCTTTTCTGACCGCAAAATCAGGAAAAGATTGCCGGGTTTTTGTCGTTTCAAACTCGATAAGGAAATAAAACGACGTGTCCTTGATCGCTTTTTACTTTTCAGGTCAACGACACTATTATGAAAGTACTCCTTGGTCGCAAGATCAAGCGGTTCCCCCAGGTATTATTTTATACTTTTTCGGGCTTGAGGGACACAAATATATGAAAAAGTTCAACGTGGAGTCTCCTTTTGTTTTTTCAGACTCTCTAAAATTGAAAAACGCCGAGTTTCTCCTATACTGGGCTCGTTAAACTTTTACAGTAAAGGACCTGTTCAATTACAAACAGGAACGAACCACTCCTTCCTAGGGTTCGAATTTAAACTAGGTTGGACTCGTCCGAAGGATGAGCTTATAATCAAGCATATGTTATCCTCCTCAAGCTTGTTAAAAATAAAGAGGTACTTGCCAGAAATGGTGGGGGAAAAGAGAGAAGAATGAACCTGTTTGTCACCTTTTGTCTCAGAAGAAACTTTATTACCACTCTTGAACACGACACTTTTCATTCACCTGGGTTGGGAAATCTTTTACCTCACAGTTGACCAAATCACTTTGAAAGTCTTCAACCGGGTTCCGGGGATTAACTTTGAGTTATTCAGCACCAAACCATCTGTCGTGTCGTTATGTGTCCAAGAGGTCTGCAAACAAAACTTTCATCTGCAAAATACTTGTCATCCATTTGACCATCCCTGAGTCAGTCCTTACAGCAACATTTCTTCAACTTGAACAATGATTTCGTGTTGCGGGCTTGCCTGCAACGGGTCGCTTTCTATCGACATCGACACATTATCTAGAAAGATGACTTAGGAATCGACAGCACCTTGAAGTCTACATGCATCAATGGCAGGTTTCTCGCCTTTGACGTCAGTTTACATCATTGACTTTCGATCAAAGGATTCCGTGAAGTGTTCGACATCAAAACATCTATTCACATTTCACGGGTTGTGCTTGGTACTTTGAGAACCATTGACATTACTGGTGGTCTCTCTCACGCTTGTTAACAGTTTACATCATCGACTGGTAATCAAGTGGTTTCTAACATGTTCGACATCAAATCATTTAATCACATGGCTAGAATCGTACCAATTCGGGAAGTAGAAGTGAAGACCCTGGATCTAGTTTCTACCATCCAGGCTGCGAGGAGTTTTGTATTCATTATCTATGTAGACTAATCATAAACAGATGGCTGCGTCCATACTGTGTCTACAAAAGTCTATTAAAATGATGTACTGCAAGATCATTCCTGTATCAGAATAGTTAGTCCATTAGTTAAAGTTTTGAATCTGAGTATGGGAATGCCTACCTCAGTGATGATATAATCTTATCCATGTATTTTGTGTTGAAAATTGCAGGTTCCAACCAGGCCATCCACAAGACAATCCTTGAAATGATAAAGCGCTTCACCCTTCCTAGAATTACAAAACCCTACTCTATTCCAGGCTTCGCACTTTAGGGGGCAATCTGTTACACTAAAAAATGTCACCTTGACTACTTACAGTTAGTATGGCTCAAATCAACAGTCATGCTACCCTCTTAGGCAAGTCTCATGCCTCTGTTATCCATCTCAAACTCAAAGAAGAGAGAAAGTCTTGTAAAAACTATGTTTATCTCTGGGGTCGCAGGTTCTCTCTAGCCTTACCTGCGGGGACGCTGACCATGTTCACAAAATCTACGTCCATGGACGCTCTGTATGTTAAGGGACAGGTGCGTCCCTCTGTAAAAGGCAAAATGCGCGAGTTTTATCTTGAAAAAGTTACTTGTGGTTACTTCTAGAACATTCTAGAGGTCGGTTTGATGAAATGGATGCGCCTCCAGTTGGTTCATGTATCTCTATTAAGGGGGAACTTATCCCATCAATAAGGGAGCTATCCCACCCAAAGAGGGGGATGATCCCATTGATAGTGGACCTGAATAACCTCTTTACAGCACTATAAATAAAGGCATTGAGCCAGAAGGAGAAGAGGTTGGAGCTATACATTTTCTTTGGGTAAATGCTGCAGGATTTAGGTCTTCCATTAGAGCCTTTGTGAGGAGAGATTGTCTTCACTTGATTCTACTTGGGAGAGGGTGAGCTTTGTCAAAGTAGAGGAAAACCCTTGATGGACCCTGGGAGGAACTTGCACAACACCAAGGCCAGGTTGTAAGAGTTTCTTTGTTTCGTTATTAATACAAACTGGTTTATTTTTCTCAATAGCTTGTGTTAATGAGTTATTTCATGTGTTCCTTGGTCTGCATGTTGAATATATGTTTTATTATATGAAATGCAAGTGCTTGGTAATTGTTTGATTGTTTGTGGTTGCAGGAATTGACTTGAAGGAGGAGCTCATCCGGATCGTCAAGAACGGACTTCAACAACAGCGTTTTGGAATAAGGTAAGCCTAAACACTTGTAGTTTTCATGTTGTAAAAGGTGTATTTAGAGAAAGATCACTCCATTTTGTCTTGTTTGTCATTAGAATGTCTTAGACTTCTAGGAAGGTCAGTCGTGTCCGCACCCTTGACCAATTCCGTGTGACAGACACACATATATATATACATATGCCTATTTTGGATGTATCTTTTACATGTGATGATGTTTTTATATGCTATGCAGATGTCTAATACAAATGTAATCTAATGTATCAGTTGCATAACAAACGACCCAATGTGAAATGTATTTAATCACATTTTATTTTTATGCAAGCTTAAAAGCACACATGACAACACATATGCAAACTATGCTTGGAAATGGACTTTATTTTTATGCAAGCTTAAAAGCACACACATGCAAGCTATGCTTGAAAGCAAGGGAAAACGGACATGCCCCCCAGCATGATGTCTCAATTCGAGGTACATGCCCCCCAAGCTTCGGTCCATTGAAAATGGAGTGAAGGTTGACAATATTGTGATAGCACTCGAATTGCACGAGCTCATGTTTCATTATTTTAATGAGGTTGTCACACTTAAAAGAACTATCCTCGTGACACCTAGTTTCATTTGTTAAGGAGCTTGACGCAGGAAAGTAACTATGCTCCGACCAGACCCAGTTTCATTTTTTAAGGAGCTTGACATAGGAAAGCGAACTATGCTTCGAACGAACTTCATCATAATGAATAGGGAGTCGTTGCTTCCAAGAGTGTCACTGTCGGTGGAAGGACAAAATCTCGGAAGTCAGAACCCAATGCTCCCAGGACACTACGGATGACGACGACATCACTGGATACAGGCACGGGATAAGTGGCCACGTAGTTGATCTGAGGTGGGGCAGATACAACTAGTGGATAAAAACCAGGAGGGGATGACAACTGCGCAGGAGGCACCGGGTGACTAAAGAACGATAATTGATCTATAGTCACGATTCTTCTGTCATGTGGAAAGCAAACCACATGGAAAAGCGAAGAGACAAGGGCCCCCATGGCATAAACATAGTCACGACCAAGGAGAAGACTGAAATCTAGAGCACCTTGGGTAACCAGTACGTCTATATAGACGACTTTGCCTCCCAAAGTAATAGGGAACTTCGGAAGGATCCCTAATGGTTGACTGGTTCCTCTGTCAAAAGCTAATAGATTCTGTGCGACCGGCACAAGCTGTGAGGAGCCCAAAGCTTGCCAAGTAGTGGAAGACATAAGACTAACAGATGCACCCTCATCCAAGAAAGTACCAGGTACTGCCTTATCATAGGCAAGTACTGTAATCTGGAAAGGCACATGGGATGGAAGGAAGAATGTAGTCAAATGACTCCAGTTGAAGGAAACGACCAAACTACTTGGTGGGGGAATCGTATGATTACCCCCCTGCTCTACAGGAGACGAAGAAGGACCCCCTTGATCAGCGAGGATAGGAGGGTCGTTCTAAGACTCAGGAGAATATGACGAGACAAGAAGAACATGAGCAGTAGAATCATGATGCTCCTCTAAAACAGAGTAATCAACAGGTTGTGAACTCAAGTCGATACTCTCTCTGACCAATGGTTGGTTTGGAGCGGGCTTGGCACATCCAGGTTCGGAAGGAGGAGGACAGACAAGAGAAGAATCTAAGTCGATCTCTTTGTCCACAGGGAGGGGGTTAGAAGAGAGTTTCTGATAACCAATAGGAAGTTGGGGTGAAGAAGCTGTAAGACTTTCCAAAACAACGGAAGCTTTATCCATGAGCGGACAAAGGTGAAGGGGGTGATTGCCCTCACATAGTCTACAGGGGATTCGAATCTTCCCTTTCTTCTGAATGTTGTCAGTTGATAGGGTGGCATCGCCATGAGATTCAGAAGATGATGAGGGACAAGCCGGATCACAAGACCATACTTCAAGGATCCTAGGAATGCCAGGACAATCACGAAGAAGGTGGTCATCCTTACACAATCTACAAGGAAATTTGACCTTCCGCAAAGGAGCAAAAGGTGGCTCGACTTGAGTTGTACTTTTAACCTCTCGCTTAGGAGACTTCTTCTTCATCATCATCTTCTTCTTCTTCTTCTTATCCACCTGGCTACTTGAATCCAGACTTTCACCAGGCGAAGTAGAAGATGAGGACGCAAAAACAGGCGAAGAAGGGGAGAGGTCCACCTTAGAATCAACATGATGTTGTTCGGGTGGAGGAACTGATTGTCCGGCAGTTGAGATGGTAGGGACCAGAGAGGTTGAGAACAACCAAACAGGCAACCCAACAGTTAACCCAGGAATGGACAACGTTGCCATGTAAGGAGCACCAACATTTCCAAAAGGAGGGAAATGACCAGGATTCCCATCAGCAAGGATGCCTGGGTTGGTAAACTCCGAAAAAGCTGCCATCACAAACGAGAAAGAACCCTACTCAAACTGACGCAAACAAGATCTAACCGGGTAAATGTGAATCGTGGCCAAATAAATTTTAAGACGCAAGGACATAACTTGACCTTTTCATTTTTAAAGAGTTGAGAAAAGGACAAAAGATGACTCTAGTCACCTTCGAATGTTTAATGAGCCTGAAGTTACAAGTGCTTAGATGGACCATTTCTTTTAGGGAGTCTGAAAAGGAACGAAAGTGACTACTCTGGAGAGCTGTTGAGCCTCAAACCTGCACCTTCCTATACACCCTCTCAGCCTTCTTTTTCCACTTACTTCATCCACCAAGCTGTTAAATCATTGCATTATAGTGTAAAAAGAGCTCCTGACATGGTTTTCTAACTATGCTTATGACTGTTGTTTGGTTTAGATTTTTGTTCAGGCAGCTGCAGAAACTTGTCAGTTTCTGCAGCCAGCACAGGTTTCTGCAGCCATTTTGTTAAAGGTTGTGCTACATGTGTCCTATGAAGAAACGAGCCACATGGGCAAGCTACAGGTGACGGGTACATGGAACATGTCCCTTCAGATCAGCCAAATCATCCATAAAAGGTCACGGTCAACAAGGGTCAAAGGAAAAGCCAACCAAGGAATTTAGCGGTGGCACGTCTCTGTTTTGAGCACGTGAAAGTTTATGTGCCACAGTCCTCAGCTCACAGAGATATCGGCACACCTGGAGATCAAACCCGTAACCTGAATCCAATAGCTACCACTCCGAGGATTTAATGGACATGATGACCATTACGCTAGATCTCGGGCTGAGGGGATCTACGTGTCTCTGGCAATGCAGTTAATAGCATAAGATTTAGTTAGTTAGTTACAACACTTTTTCATTATAAATAACACGTTGATAAATGCTGTGTAGGAGCTTTTGGAGATGTAATTTTTGAACTATTGTTATTATCACCCCACTGCACTTTGTTTTACATATTTTGCTGTTGCTTTAATACATGAGAAGACTACTTTCCTGAGCTCGTTTTTGTGACTGTTCATTGACTGGCTGAGGTGGCAGAGGGCCCCTACGCACTAAAGCCCTGTATAGTTTCCATTTGATTTTATTATGTTTCTACTTTCATAATCATTAGCTTGTATAGAACATGTTGTTTTGATGTTTTAATTCACTGCTGTTTACATTTTCATTTATGTTTTCTTATAGCTGTCAGCTGATCAATGCTTTTCTACATGTTGTCTTAGGCAGCGCAGGCAAATTTTCATCTTTTTGAAAACTACTGACATATGAGATCATCTTGTCCTTCCTGCTAATTTTCATTTTCTGAAGTTAAATTCCAGCACTGTCATTTTTTCAAATTGTGTTTTGCTTATTTATTTTTCTGCTACTTAGACATCATACTACTCATTTTTTTATGGTTTCTTTCTATAGTCAAGTGACTCTATTAGTAAGGAATCAGAATATTACTTATTGTAGTGTGATTTAGTTTGCTTTGTTGCAATTTAGATATCATATTGCTTAACTTGTTCATGATTGCTTCCCATAAGGTAGATTGAGTTGAAGAGTAAAGGATCAGAAGAGTTGAAGTAGTGTGATTAGTTTCCCTTATGCAATTTAATTTCCTGCAATTTAGATATCATATTGCTTAACTTGTTCATGATTGCTTCCCATAAGGTAGATTGAGCTGAAGGGTAAAGGATCAGAAGAGTTGAAGTAGTCTGATTAGTTTCCTTTATGCAATTTAATTTCCTGCAATTTAGATATCATATTGCTTAACTTGTTCATGATTTCTTCCCATAAGGTAGATTGAGCTGAAGGGTAAAGGATCAGAAGAGTTGAAGTAGTGTGAATTAGTTACTTTGCTTTTAGTTTTTGAGTTGCCTTAAGTTCAGTTTTTACTTTCTTTTTCATGCAGCAGCAAGGATACTGGGCCATTGTCATTAGTTCATTGTTTGATACATTTACTTCCTCTTAAGAATTGATTTCATTACAGTTATTTTAAAGCTTTCTTTTTGAACACTTTTAAGTTTGGAAAATCACTGTAGAAATCACCATTACCATCCATACTTAACTTTCATTTTCGCCATCACACATTAGGGAAAGATAAATCCAAAAACAAACTAAAAAACTCAAAAATGACAAAAGACTAAGGAAATGGTTATCTTGTACATATAGTACACTTCACTTCGTTAGTTTACGAATCCCGGATTGACATTTTAAATAGAAATTTATAACACACTAAATTGACCAAACATTTTGGCGCCATTGCCGGGGAAGTGAAACTAGGTAGCCAATTTCTTAGAAAAAAAAAAAAAATTCAAGGAAGGAAAATTGATAACCTCTCAAAGTATGCTCTCCTCTTGCACTTAGTGTGATCTGGAGGATCAGAAAAGAGAAAGTTATTGGTTTAATAGTTTCTTGAGTATGCTCTCTTCTTGCACCTAGGGTGACCTGGAAGATCAGAAAGAGAATTATTAGCCTGACTTGAAGAGAAAAAAATGACATGCATAGAGCAAGAGATTCTAGGGGAAGGTTTTTAGCTAGAGCCAAGAGTTCGATTTTTACAACTCCTTCTACCTCAAGGAATAGACAAGAGACACCTCCATCATCTCCAACCTACACTCCTAGCCCTAGGATTCATGGAATTCAAGAGATAGTAGTTGAGTTAGGAGACTCTTCCTCACCATCCATTGAATCTGAATTAGGAAAAGATCCTTTCTTTTCTTCTACAGGGAGACACATTGTAATTGAAGAAGTAGAATCATCTGAGGAAGAAGAGGGAGAAATTCCTCCTCGTTCACCATTGGTAGAGGAACCAGAGGACTCTGAAATCTCTGAAAAAACTACCATGACATAAGAGGGAGTTAACGGATTTGGTAGAGGTAGAGGTAGAGGAGGGGGAGGAGGAAATAATGGAGGAGGTAGAGGTAACAATGGAGGAAATAGGGATGGAGATAACTCATTTGGATTTCCTATAGTCGATGAGGATTCTCGAGCAACAATGAAAAATATTTCACCATCTTTCCTTCCAAACTTTCATGGGTTAAGAAATGAAGATCCTGAAACATTTCTATTTGAGTTTGAGGTCGTGTGTCAAACCTATGATTATCTGGAAGACTCTCAAAAACTCAAACTGTTTCCTTCAACATTGAAAAGAGCTGCTTTGAAATGGTTCATGGGATTACTCACTCAATCTATTAGGACTTGGAATGATATGAAACAAACATTTCTGGATAGATACATGGATTATTGTATGCCTACCAACCACAAGGATGAAGTATTTAAAATGGTACAAAGAGAAGATGAAAACTTGGAGGATTTACTTGAAAGATTCCAATACAATCTGAAAAGAGCAAAAATGAGTAACTTAGATGAGGAGACCTTGAAAGCCCTTCTATTAAAAGCCATTAGAGATGAATGGATAGATATTTTGAACATGATGGGAAAAGGAGACATATCTCAACTTCCACTTCATGACATAGTAGAACTGTGTGTCCATCTCTCAAGAGGAAAATCTAAAACTGGAAAAGGGCCTAGAGATCCTTCTCTCATCAGAGCAAACAAATCTGCAACTGGATCAGTAAGTATGGCTGAGATTGGCAATATGCTTGATGAATTCAAAACTAATATCTTAGGGAGTCTTAGTGAGCAACTAGACACTATTAAGATCCACAATAAGCAGAAAGCAGAAGCTGAAGCTTTAGCCATCTTTTGCCCAAAATGTAGAAAAAAACATGCTCTCAGGGAATTTCCCTTGGATGCAAAAGTTGTAGAAACATGTGTGATTTGTTCAGAGAATCATGAGACCAAGGATTGTCCTTCAATTCCTGGGCTCAAAGCTGCCTTTCAAGAAGATCCAAATACAATTGAGTCTCTCTGTTTTGTTGCAAGGAGACCTTGGTAGGGGCAACAAAATCAAGGGTTTAACAACTCTATGAACTTTCAACCCCCACCAAATTGGAATCCTTGGCAACAACCTTGGTCCGAACCTCAAAATCCTTTTCAATCATGGGTACAAGGTATGCAAATCCTTATGGGAGATTTGCTCAATTTTATCAATATCCTCCATCTTTTCAAAACCAACAAGCTCCACAACTTCTAAATCAAAACCCACAACTATCATTGCCATTTCAACAGCAACGACCCTCTCAACAAAACCCAAATTCTCAACTCTTGCTTCCATTCCAACAAGAGTCAAATCAACTTCCTTCTCAGCCATTTCCAAACCCCAATAATAAAAACCCTCGAAATTCTTACATGGTAGAAGGTCAACAATTTCATGCCTATATGATTGTTCCTCTCAATGATGTACAACTCAGATCTGGTAGAGTTCTAGATAAACCTTCTATAGATGCCCAAAATCAAAGCATTTCTAAGGAAGAATCTCTTGAAGCCAATAAGGGTTCTGAAGCATCTCTTCAAAACCCAAACACTCAGAAAGAAAAAGAAAAAGAGCTAACCCCCACAACTACTATAGTTGAGCAACCTGCATCTTCATCCACACCTCCTTTTCCTGAAAGATTACAAATTGACAAAGGGGTGGAAAAACAAATCTTGTTGCCTGACTATGATTTTCTAGATGAATTAAAGAATGTCTGTATCAAGACTCCCTTGTTACAAGCCATTAGAGAGATTCCTATCCTAGCAAAAACAATAAAGGAGTTGAGTCTTAAAAGACCAGGAAGGAAACCTAGAGATACAAGAAGAATCCACCTGGTAGGGAAAATTGCAGACATCATGATGGGAAAAATTACTATGCAGAAGTATGTAGATCCCGGTAGTCCAATTGTCAAAACACACATCAATGGGGTTGAAATTCCAAATACTTTGATTGACTTAGGGGCTGCTATCAATATTATGAGTAGACAAACCATGGAACAACTGAAACTTCCTAATCTTCTCTTTACACCTACTTTACTGCAACTTGCAGATCAATCAATTATTAAACCAGATGGTGTATTAGAAGACATTTCAGTCTCCTTAGACTCTTGGGAATATCCAATAGATTTTATGATTTTAACCCCCAAGAGTAATTTAGGAGGACACCCTCTCATCTTAGGAAGACCTTGGCTAGCCATAGCCGATGCTTTTGTCAGTTGTAGGTTTGGGGATATGTATATTTCTGATGGTAATTCGACAAAGAAATTCAATCTGTATCCTCTAGCAAAAGCAATTACAGAAATAGGAGATAATGAGTGGATTGATGATGAAGATACTATACAACCTATCTTTACCATTTCTGAAGTTAGTGAAGATAGTCAAATTCTAAACACATTAGAAAATTTTGAAACATCTTCAGAATATGACCACACACAATTTCAGTTAGATTCCAACATTGAGTATTTATCATCTAGAAAAATGTCTCTTTTCTCTATGGAAGTGTTTGGTAGTTCCGCCATTGAGATCTTTCCAGGAAAAACCTTGAATATCAACAAAAATTTGGAAAGATCACAACAGGAATAACTAACCAAAATCTTGCAAAAACATTCTACTGCATTTGCATGGGAATATACTGATATGAAGGGTATTTACCCTAAGACTTGCATTCATCACATCTACATTGAGGAAAATAGTAGACCAATCAGACAACCTCAAAGAAGGATGAATCCAAACCTTAGGGAGATAGTGAAAGAAGAGCTCCAAAAGTTACTTAATGTAAACTTCATTTATCCAATTTCAGATAGCCGATGGGTTTCTCCTTTGGTTATAGTACCTAAAAAGAATGGTAAATGGAGGGTATGCATTGATTACAGGGAATTGAACAAAGCAACTTTGAAGGATCACTTTCCTTTACCCTTTATCGATCAGGTATTAGATACTTTAGCAGGCAAAAAGTATTTTTCATTTTTGGATGGTTTTAGTGGTTACAATCAGATTCAGGTAGCACTTGAAGATCAGAACAAGACCACATTTACCTGTCCATGGGGAAATTTTGCTTACCGAGTACTTCCTTTTGGATTATGTAATGCACCCACAACATTTCAAAGGGCAGTACTAGGAATATTTTCCGATCTAATCCATGATTGTGTAGAGATTTATATGGATGATTTTATAGTTTATGGTAATTCGTTTGAAGAGGCATTAGAGAATTTGGAAAAAGTCCTTATAAGATGTAAAGAAACAAACCTATCATTAAGTCATGAAAAATGATTTATGATGTTTACTAAAGGGATTGTTTTAGTACATCATATTTCAGGAGATGGGATTAAAGTTGATAGATCCAAAGTTGAAGTCATCTCCAAGTTGCCTATTCCAAATTGTCAAAAAGATGTTAGAAGTTTTCTTGGATTTACTGGATGCTATAGAAGATTTATTGAAAACTTCACCAAAATAGCATCTCCACTCTTCAAATAACTTACAAAAGACTGTGAATTCAAATGGGATCCTGATTGTCAATCTGCATTTGAAACTTTGAAAACAAGAATATCTGAAGCACGCATTTTGAGAGGGCCGAATTGGAAACTTCCTTTCCATATTTCCACAGATGCTTCAGATACAGCTCTAGGAGTTGTGTTGGGACAAAAGGATTTAGTTCCTTATGCCATTTACTACACCAGTAAAAATTTGACTCCCACTGAGTTAAACTATACTGTGACTGAGAAAGAGTTCTTAGCTATTGTTCATGCAATCAATAAGTTTAGACACTATATAACTGGCTATGAAACTTTCGTCCATACTGATCATTCTGTAATTAGATATCTCATGAATAAACTTGTTACTAATGGAAAAGTTACAAGATGGCTCTTACCTTTACAAGAATTCAATATTACTGTGTTGGATAGACCAGGGAAACAAAATACAGTAGCTGATTCCTTGTCTAGAATACAAAATACTAACGAAGCTTCTCCTATAGAGGATAAGTTTCCAGATGAATATTTGTTTGCAGTAACTACTAAGACTCCTTGGTATGCAGATATTGATAACTATTTGGTTATAGGGAAGCTACCTCCACATCTATTTCCTGGTGAAAAAAGAAAAATTATTTAGGAGAGTTCAAGTTATTCATGGCTTTCTAATGAATTGTTTAAAACAGGGCTAGATTGTGTGATCAGAAGATGTGTTCGGGAAGATGAAATGCCTGACATCCTCAAGGCATGTCATGATGAACCATGCGGTGGACACTTTGCTAACAAAAGAAGGCCTATAAAATCCTTTCTTTAAGATATTATTGGCCTTCCCTTTTCAAAGATGCAAAACAATATGTCAGAAGGTGTGACAGCTGCCAAAGAGTTAAGAGACCGACTCTTTCAAATGAAATGCCATTACAACCATAGGTACTCATCGAACCCTTTGAAAAATGGGCTTTAGATTTCATTGGACCCATTAATCCACCATCTAGACAAAAGAAGTATATATTGGTATGCACTGATTATGTCATTAAATGGGTAGAAGCCAAAGCATTACCTTCTGCTACTGAAAATTCGGTTGTTCAATTTCTTTTTGAGGATATTTTTACTCGTTTTGGTGTCCCAAGAGAAATTGTGACAGATCAGGGAAGTCAATTTACATCTAACTTGATGGAGAAGCTGATGGAAGAATACAAAATCAAGCATAGAAAATCTACTCATTACCATCTGCAAGCAAATGGCCAAGTGGAGTCTACAAACAAATTTCTTGAAAGCATCATCACCAAAACTGTTCATCTACACAGAAAAGATTGGGAAGAAAGGCTTCCTGAAGCCTTATGGGCCTACAGAACTACATGGAGGAACACAACAGGACATTCTCCCTATGAACTTGTTTATGGGAAAGAAGTCCTGCTCCCCATTGAGTTTCAAGTCAAGACTTTCAAGATGGCAGTCTAGTTGGGGATGAATCTATCAGAAGCCCAAAAGCATAGAATGGAGCAGTTGAATGAGCTAGATGAGATCAAACAAGATGCAATTTTAAGGACTGATCTAGTTCAACATCAAAGAGCTAAGTGGCATGACAAATACATCAAAGAGAGAAAGTTTCAAGAGGGAGATTGGGCGTTACCATTTGATTCCAAGTTTAAAGACTTCAAAGGAAAATTTCAGACTCATTGGCTTGGGCCATATGAGATTGACAAAGTCTTTAACAATGGAGCGGTAAGAATCAAGACCATTGATGAATTTCGAACTCCTCTCATTGTGAATGGCCACCGATTGAAAATTTATCATAAGCCACTCTCAAAAGAGGAATTTGTCAAAATGTTCCAAGAGAATTCTGCAATAAGGCTGGTGGAGAAGAATCCTTCTCCCCCACCAGCCTAGCCTTTTATTCTTTCAGTTAAAAAAAAAAAAAAAATTGTATAAGCCTGAAAACCAATCATAGATTGGCAGTCTTATACAGAAAATATGGAGTGAAAATCAAGGACACTTGAGACTCTATATTTTCTAAAAAAAAATCCCCTCTCCTTCTCTTTCCATCTTCACTTCATCTCCTTTGCCATTTCACTTCACCTTCATCCCATTATCATTTCCATTTCATTTCACTCCACTTCATTATCATTTCATTCCACTCATTCCATTTCATTTCATCAATAAAAGTCCCTTTTAGGACTATTTTCATTCAGTTAGTTCTTCTCTAACTATCTTTGTTCAGTTGAGTGGCTGCTATCTCAGTTTCCGCAGCCGAAAGCCGTTTCCGCAGCTAGAAGCAGTTTCCGCAGCCAGCATCACTCTGTTTTCAAATTTACAGTCAACTGTTAGTGCAATAATCATGAAATGCAGGTGTAATTGAGCTAAAGACATGGGGCATCTCCAAGACATCAAGGAAGAGCAATTGGTTAGAAGCCTTGAGCAAGAAATGACACAGTTTCCAAAGGTATGATCAAATTTTTTTATCAAATAACAATTCAAGTCATAATTACGCATAGTTACCAAACCATAACAAGTTCTACTATGTGCAATGATTTGATACGATAGCTCCATTACCACTCCTATTCCACGATATCACTCCACACACCTTACATTCATTTCTCCAACGGTCTCATGATTATTCCGAGTTTAAACTCAAGACTAACTGCACTTTCATTTATTACCCGTACTCTTGAGACGTGACCTATTTTGTTACAGTTCTTCATAGTCGTATTTTCTGTAGCCGTCCATTGAGACATGTAAAAATTTCATACATAGTCATCCGATTCAAAAGAATCCCGACGTTACTCCATTCGTTTACCACTCCATTAATACCATACTCCTTGCATGCACCTGCATTTTATTTTATGAACTTGTTTACTGCTGCTCACGCTCTATTCCTCCTATAATTCAGGTATTTCCATTCCCTGTTCTCCATTTTAGACTGCAGCCACTACAGTTATCCTAAACTCCGACTGCAGCCACTACAGTTTATTCCAAACCCTGATTGCAGCCATTACAGTCTATCCTAAACCCTGTAACCGAGCCATTTTTTTCTCTGAACCCTCACACGCAGAAGAGCTCTCAGTTGAAATTTAAAACAGAGAATGGGAAAATTACTGAGAGCAGAGCCAGAAGGACTGAAATACTTGGAAGGTTATCCTCAAACTAAAGAATTGTTGAAGAAAGCCAGATGGTTACGATTTATCCAAAAGTTTAAAGGCCATAACAAGGAGGTGACCAAAGCTTTTGCACGGTCTTTTGATGGACAAACAGTGGAGATTGGAGACTTGAAGTTCACAGTGACTGAGGCCACAGTAGCAGCTGCCACAGGCTTACCTCAAGAAGGTGAAAGGTGGTTTAAAAATAGAAGTGTGGACGATTAGATATGGAGAATCATGCTACAAAACCAAGGTATGGATACCACCATATTTACAAGAGGCATCCATGTTCATGCACTAAAAGAGGAATGGTCTAGTCTACTGTTAGTTATCCAGAAATTTATCACGTGTGAAGGACGTTTTGGTTCTATGTATATGTATCATGCTAGACTGATGATGAATTTCCTAGAGGGTCACACTCTTAATTTGCCTCATTTTCTGCTATTGAGTTTGAAAAAGATGAGTATTACAGTTCAAAAACACATAGGCAACATTAAACCTCATCTCTACCATCATGGACTCATAAAAATTCTTATTGAGGATCAGCTGAAGAAAACTAAAGATACTTGGGAGCAATTATTGATAAGAAACTACTTCCAAGAGCCATCTGAGGCCTCTGGAAGTAGTCCACCAAAGATTCCAAGGAAAAGTAGGAGGACAGAAAAGAACATTACAGTCCAAGACTCCCCTACTATAAAAACTCAAGAAACTGACCAAAAAGAAGAAGAAGATAGAGCTAAAAACAAGAAGCAAAAGAAAGAAAAAGGCAAAAGAACCATCCAAGAAGTCTATCCATCCCCTGAGCAATCCATAGAGGAGGATTATCAACCACTTTCAGAAAGATTAGTACATCTTCAGGCTGCTGCTATAGCAAAGAAAAAGCAAAAAGGAAAACAGAGTACACAAGAAAAGAGTACTAGTCCATACTTAAGGAGGAGCACTAGGCTAAGAGGAAAGGTGAGTAAAACCCAAGAAAAAAAGTCTCACTTTATTGATTTACATGAAGAGACACTCGAGAAATCTCCAGCTCAGCCAAGCATTGAACCAAGTCCTCCACATGATGAAAGCCCTTTTCGGCCAGAAAGAGAGAGCAGTCCTCCTCCTCCACCAGATTTTGAGCTTAGTCCGAGAAAGACACCTGAGGTAGATCCTAATCAGCAAGAGGTATATAACTACCTGGAATCCTTAGAACAATCAGCTGCAGGACTGAGTACCACTCTGCCACTAGATGCACAAGTTCAGTCCTTGAAACAGGAGGTATTTGAATTAGAAGTCCTAAGTAGGCATATCAAACAGGAAAATGAAGCACTCAAAGAGCAGAGCAAGGTAGATAAGATTGTCCATGATAACACTATGCTCCATTTAGGACTGTGGCAAAAGAAAAACAGGAAACTGAAGAAAAAGTGCAAAAATTTAAGCAGAGCATTGATTAATCTCAAGTTCAAATGTCTAGTCAGGAAACCCAGGATGATGTTAGCACCAAAGAAAAAGAAAAGAGGGCTAGATGTCCTAGCAGAAGCCTTAGAACATATGGATTAGAGGGAAATGAGTAAATTTTGGTTGCATGAGGACATGCAACACCTTCACAGTGGGGGTATGTTGGGCCTCAAACCTGCACCTTCCTATACACCCTCTCCGCCTTCTTTTTCCACTTACTTCATCCACCAAGCTGTTAAATCATTGCATTATAGTCTAAAAAGAGCTTCTGACATAGTTTTCTAACTATGCTTATGACTGTTGTTTGGTTTAGATTTTTGTTCAGGCAGCTGCGGAAACTTGTCAGTTTCCGTAGCCAGCACAGGTTTCCGCAGCTAGCACAGGTTTCTGCAGCCATTTTGTTAAAGGCTGTGCTACAGGTGTCCTATGAAGAAACGAGCCACATGGGCAAGCTACAGGTGATGGGTACATGGAACGTGTCCCTTCAGATCAGCCAAATCATCCATAAAAGGTCACGATCAACAAGGGTCAAAGGCAAAGCCAACCAAGGAATTTAGCAGTGGCACGTCTCTGTTTTGAGCACGTGAAAGTTTACGTGGCACAGTCCTCAGCTCACGGAGATATCGGCACACCTGGAGATCAACCCCGTAACCTGAATCCAACAGCTACCACTCCGAGGATTTAATGGACATGATGACCATTACGCTAGATCTCGGGCTGAGGGGATCTACGTGTCTCTGGCAACGTAGTTAATAGCATAGGATTTAGTTATTTAGTTACAACACTTTTTCATTGTAAATAACGCGTCGATAAACGTTGTGTAGGAGCTTTTGGAGATGTAATTTTTGAACTGTTGTTATTATCACCCCACTACACTCTGTTTTACATATTTTGCTGCTGCTTTAATACATGAGAAGACTACTTTCCTGAGCTCGTTTTTGTGACTGTTCGTTGACTGGCTGAGGTGGCAGAGGGCCCCTGCGCACTAAAGCCCTGTATAGTTTTCATTTGATTTTATTATGTTTCTGCTTTCATAATCATTAGCTTGTATATAACATGCTGTTTTGATGTTTTTAATTCACTGTTGTTTACATTTTCATTTATGTTTTCTTATAGCTGTCAGCTGATCAATTCTTTTCTACAGGTTTTCTTAGGCAGCCCGGGCAAATTTTCATCTTTTTGACAACTACTGACATATGAGATCATCTTGTCCTTCCTGCTAATTTTCATTTTCTGAAGTTAAATTCCAGCACTGTCATTTTTTCAAATTGTGTTTTGCTTATTTATTTTTCTGCTACTTAGACATCATACTACTCATTTGTTTATGGTTTCTTTCTATAGTCAAGTGACTCTATTAGTAAGGAATCAAAATATTACTTATTGTAGTGTGATTTAGTTTGCTTTCTTGCAATTTAGATATCATATTGCTTAACTTGTTCATGATTGCTTCCCATAAGGTAGATTGAGCTGAAGGGTAAAGGATCAGAAGAGTTGAAGTAGTGTGATTAGTTTCCCTTATGCAATTTAATTTCCTGCAATTTAGATATCATATTGCTTAACTTGTTCATGATTGCTTCCCATAAGGTAGATTGAGCTGAAGGGTAAAGGATCAGAAGAGTTGAAGTAGTCTGATTAGTTTCCTTTATGCAATTTAATTTCCTGCAATTTAGATATCATATTGTTTAACTTGTTCATGATTGCTTCCCATAAGGTAGATTGAGCTGAAGGGTAAAGGATCAGAAGAGTTGAAGTAGTGTGAATTAGCTACTTTGCTTTTAGTTTTTGAGTTACCTTAAGTTCAGTTTTTACTTTCTTTTTCATGCAACAGCAAGGATACTGGGCTATTGTCATTAGTTCATTGTTTGATACATTTACTTCCTCTTAAGAATTGATTTCATTACAATTATTTTAAAGCTTTCTTTTTGAACACTTTTAAGTTTGGAAAATCACTATAGAAATCACCATTACCATCCATACTTAACTTTCATTTTCACCATCACACATTAGGGAAAGATAAATCCAAAAACAAACTAAAAAATTCAAAAACAACAAAAGACTAAGGAAATGGTTATCTTGTACATATAGTACACTTCACTTCGTCAGTTTACAAATCCCGGATTAACATTTTAAATAGCAATTTAGAACACACTAAATTGACCAAACAAGAGCTAGGCAAAAAGGTTTACCAAACAAATCCGTAAAACTACATATACACCTTGGCAGTCATATGAAAACCAAGGACTTTCCGTACGGCAATCAATCTTCCCAAATGATGTGTTCTGTGTGTTACGGCTTGTAAGGCGGCAAACATGGCTTCCTATGGATAAAGGATGATAAACTAATGGGGTCTCCCCATATACTCGATGGTACGTGGGAGATCAAATCCGTACTAGACCACTATTGCGTCACGGAAGGAGGAATCACCCAACCTTGAGTGAAACAAAAGTGACTAGGTTTAACGACGCCGGAGCACGTCTCTAGCCTAGACCTCTAAATGTGTGCATTATGTTCCAATACGTTGTTATATTCATTTAGTTCATTTTAAAGTTGATCTTGGATTATGTTTCAGTTTTCAGGCCTTACCGTATGTAATGTCTCAAAGCCTAGGATGCAGCTAAAACGAATGAAGTATCATTTTTCTTCAATGAACACCTACCTACGGGAGGGTAAGGAGATCATTCCCAAACCAAGAAAACCAAGGAAACACACAGTCACTCAATGCAAGAAGACATCAATTCCTAAAATGCATGAATACTACTAATGAGAGATCTAAACATTCGCTTTTCAATATGCAACTTGAAATGCAAATTTTCTTTCACTTTCACATGCTAAATGAGATGCAATATTGATTTTGATGCCTTTAATCTAAAGAAATCAGTAAGCAACAAACAAATGTGGAAAACCAGTTGACCCCAAACAATTGTAATCTATGTTTGGGTAGTGAAGATAAATCGAAACAATGCCAAGATTGGTTCAACAATGATCACTTAGATAATCAACCTGTTAGCCTCCTGCTGCAGCAGGTTAATCATTTTTCATGATCGACATTTTTACATGCCAAATATGTCGTACTATGCATGCTGCAATGCTCCATATTTGCTACAGATGGCCAAAGAAGTGTCCATAAGAGTGTGCTAGTCTAAGTGCCACTGCTATGTTCCAATTTTGATAAGCAATCCATTTTTCGGTTTAAGGCAGTTTTTCAGTTGGAGGTACTCAGGCTGGAATTCACTAACCTCTCCCTTCTTCTCATCACCCTTATTATATAACTCCCTAACAATTTTCCCCCTTCCCCTATTTTAATCATGTATATAAACTCCCCTATGTAAATACCCCTCCCTGGCGATATAGCCATATTCTCTATAAGTCCGGGAAATCATAGTCCATCTGGGGTTGTTTTTAGCCCATCCGAGTCATTAAGGAACTAGTTTGACATTGGGTCAGCTAGTAAACTCTCCCTTAACCCTAAAAACCCATATTCCGCCCCTAACCCAAAGTTTTTGTGCATAAGTATTAAGCTTGCGCCTGTAAAACCCACACAAACCCGTTTCCCTAAGTTTTTAACCCACCCGCGCAAATATTAAAAAATGAATATACTCCGCATATACCCTGCACTTAACCCGCCGTCCCTTCGTGTCCGCCTCCAGCCGTCCGATCCGCAGCCCCGCAGATCAATGGTGGGCGGGCCGCCCCATCCCCGAACCGCCCGAACTTTAGCGTCCGGGAGTTCGGTGGTTTTGCCGCCGTACTCCCGCCACGCGTCAGGCTCTGGGGTGTGGCGGAGCCCCTCCCTTCGAAACCGCCATCCCCGAAAAGCGGTGCACCACATACCGCTTACCACCTCCTTCCTGGTGAAGTCACCGCCTACGTCACCCCCTGCACAGTCACATGCCCACGGCACTCCCCTGTCCAGTCACCCGATGAGTCACCAGCCTGGGTGGCCTCCTGCCACATCACTGCCACGTGTCCCCGCCATCGTACCTACCACGTCATCGTCCTTACGTGATGACGTAATGCTGACGTCATCCCGCCACGTCGCCCTGTTGACGTCACCCGCCGTACAAATGCTGACGTCATCAGCGCTTTTTTGGGCGCAGAGGCACAAAAGTCGCACTTCGGAGCCCCAAAATCCAATTCTGAGGTAGTTTTTGATGAGCGATTTGTGAAATCGCTCATCGTAGGATTTTTTAGGCCGAAATGGAGAATCTTCAGGGAATCTTTAAGGAATCTTCTCACCATGCGGCCCAGGAAGCCCGAAAAGGCGCAAAAATGATCCGTTTTCTTCACAGAGCATACCAAAAGGAGCAGAAGATCATTCCAGATGATACAGAGGCCGAGCAGCGGCCATTTACTGGTGATTAGGCCCGCAGCATATCGGATCAGCAGTCCAGATTTTGTCAGAGAGTATCAGTGGAAGAAAAGACGTCAGAGAGTATCAATCAAGATTTTTTAGGGGCTCGAGGCACCTGAACATTGATGAAGCCCCCAGAAAGTCAAATCAATAAGCATCAGTTCATCCTTGCCTTCAAATCACCATCAAGGCATTCAAAGCACCAGGACAGCAAGAAAGCAGAAACCCATACTCATTTATTGCAGAAAACACTACAGCAAGCCACCAAGGACATCATCATTTATTCAGTTTTGGCACATCGGCCCTGAGCACGGCTCGAGATATTTTTTGTATTTATTTCAGGATAGGATTAGGTCAAGTAGTCATTTTTATGACCTAATTAGGTCAAGATGTAATAACGGAACTCTGCAGAGATTTTTTGCCCTATATATACCACCCTCTGTATAGTTTTAAGGGTTGGTTAATTAAGAATTTTTCACTAGAGACTCGCTGTGTATACCTAAATTTTTCTGCAATCAAAGATTGCTTAAAGCTTGGAGAGCGAACTGTTTGTTGTTGATGAATGTTTTGAAGAGTTGAAGATGGAATTCCTACGGTGCGGCCTGAAGCAATAAGTGCCTCTTATCTCTGTTTATGTGTTTGCCATTATCTAAATAGCAGAAAAAAGGAATAGCCTAGAATTAGTTTAAATACTCTCTATGCTCAATTTCTGCTGTTTCTTGATGTTTTCCTCTAAAAGAATTGGTTATGAACATTGAATTCCTCCAGGATCACGTTTACCCCAATTCACCTGTGTTGGCCAATTATCTAGGGATTCTTAACTGCCCCTAGGTAGCGCCCTTTTATTTCCTCTGCTAATCTGTTGGAGAGATTCTTAACTGCCTCTCTTTCTTTAGCATTCACTCCACCCTTTGAACCTGAAGGTTGTTTCAAACCTCAGCTATCTTGCTCCATTTTTCCTCACTGTTATTAAGAAAACGCACCGGCAGTTCCCCTCCTCGACTCCACGCCTAATGGCTTGAAAGATTCAGACTATACTCTGCCTCTCTACCTGAAAGTGTCATTTTTCCCACCAAAACTCAATCAAAACCCCTGTGCATCATATCTAGCCTAAAATCATCCCTTTCAACAAAGCTAAATCATAAAGAGAGAGCCCTCTCTGACTGCAGGTAGGCTAGGGCCTGTAGTCCAAAGTTGGTTTGTGGTTACCTCGGCCGTATCCCTTTAGGAGTCAAAAGGGACAACCTGAGTGATAACATAATGGCGACTCCAACGGGGACTTGAATCATGTGTTTATTAGTGTAAATCCTCAATTTTGACCAGTTCGCCTCGTTTTCTGGAGAAAATGTTCCTTTTCTTCAGGGCTTTTCAAGTTCAGCTCTGATCTGTGACGGTGGACAGAGATCAGGCACTTCAAGGTTGATTCATCCACCTGGCGACTCCACATCATCCTCATAATAAAGACTCCGCTGGAGAAATGAACCCGAAGGAATTATATAAGCAGATCAGGCTCTTGACTTGGACTATCATCCAAGAGATCATGTTCTTTCTCTTGCACCAGATTTTGCTGTGCATATTGTACTTTAAAAATGATTTTATGTCAGATTTTTGTGTTTTTCCTTTGGAAAAGGTTGTTGAAAAGCCTCCTTGCACATCAGAGAAGCAGCTTTCAAATGCTGTGGAAGATCATCATACAGCCAAGGAGGAACCAAAAATAGAACCCAGTCTTCTAGTTCCTGTACATACTCCCGTGCCTCGTAAAGTTCCTGAAAGATATAAGCCGCTCATTTTACCTCTTGTGCTTGGTCCTCTGCCGACAAATCATCCTGAATATCTCCCTAGATTTGATGGAGAGAATGGTATTACTGCCCAGAAACATATCCAGGCTTTTGAAGATTATCTTAATACATTTGAAGTGGAAGATGAAGATGTCAGTCTTAGACTATTTGCCCTTTCTTTGCAAAGCGAAGCTAGGACTTGGTTTAAAGCGTTGCCTGAGGCGAGCATCTCTAAGTTGCAGCAGTGTGCCAAGATTTTCCTTGATAGATGGATGATCAGAGGTAATCTCTTCGTGCTCATCGAAGAATACAATCATTTAGAAAGGCATCCAGATGAATCTGTTCAGCAGTTTTCAGACAGATTCAATCAAGTTTATCAGTCCATGCCTTTAAATATAAGACCTCCCCTTGATTTAGCTCTGTTGCAATATCCTAGAGCATTTGACACAGAGATGGAATTCTTTTTAAGAGAGAGATGCCCATCCACTTTGAAACAGATGCAGGACATAGCTGTGGACGTGGAGGCAAATCTAAGAAGGAGGGAAGAACAGCGCAAAGCAGAGCAAGAAGAAAGATTTCATAGTGTGTTACAAAAGACAGAGGAAATGATGCAGCTGATCACAATGAAAGTGGAATGTTCAGAGCACCAGAATAGATCTGTTTCGCAACAGGAAAGTAGTGACATTTACGAACAAACCTGCCACAAAACAGATGACATATTCATCTAGTCATACATGATGGAGCATTCTCCTGATATACTGTGTGAATATAATAGCTTCTCTTCTTTCAACTGTCTGCCCAAATATGATCTGTATGATGATGATTATGAGCCTAACGACCACATCAGCCTTGCAGAAGAATCAGATCCCATTTTGACAGGAAGCAGTGTTCAGGTTCAGCAACCTGAACCCAATGATCAGCATGCCCATCTCAGCTATGAAGAAAAAGAAGAAAACGAAGAGTGTGTTGATTTCAGTGAAGGAACTTTTCCCTTTTGTTTTGAATCTTTTCAATTTATAAAGGATAACTATCATGCTGTATATGATCAAGTGTCGCCGCGTGTTGCTATTGACCGTCTGGAGGTTAATCAAGATATTGTTCCAAAGGTATTGCCTCTAGTTTTGCAGCCCCAAAGAGCCATTGAATATCAGATTGAAGAGGACACAGAAGTAGCAGCATATGACCAAATGATCCAAGTGGATCCCCTGCCTCTTTGTTTTCAGCCATCTGAGTTGTTAAAAGAAGAAGAAGACCAGAAGCCTGCACAGATCAGTCAAGTCCTATTCGAGCCAGATTGTAATAAATTACAAGCACCTCTGCAAGTTCTAAATGACCTATCCGCTGGCAGGCAGAATGATGAAAGAGATCAGTGCTCTTCTCCATTAACAGGCTGCAAGGCTCAGTATCGAGTTATCGATGATCTCCCGACTCCAAGGCATGGTAGCGATCCTCAACCTTTGTACAGTTCTTTAATTCAGCCTAGAAATTGTATATATATGTTGCAGGACAGTTTTGTACAGTATTTAAACACCGCAAAGGAGGTCAGTAGCTTCCTGATCTTCTCAAAGATTGACAAAGCCATAACAAGTTGCAAAATCTCAGTTGGTCTCACTAGCAAGCACAAGCAGCAAAGCCCACTCATGTTATTATTGCTTAAGTGGCTGCATTGGCTATTTCACTTCACCTAACAGCAAAGTAAGTACTGGTTAGGGTAGGTAGGTAGGTAGGATCAATAAGGCAGCCAGCCAAGGGAAATTTACAGAACACAGCAACAATTGAATACAAGGCAGTCTGACCTGCTATTCTTGGCTTTTCACAAGGAAAAGCCATCCCCAAGTGGAGCCACTGTTAGCCTCCTGCTGCAGCAGGTTAATCATCTTTCATGATCGACATTTTTACATGCCAAATATGTCATACTATGCATGCTGCAATGCTCCATATTTGCTACAGATGGCCAAAGAAGTGTCCATAAGAGTGTGCTAGTCTAAGTGCCACTGTTGTGTTCCAATTTTGATAAGCAATCCATTTTTCGGTTTAAGGCAGTTTTTCAGTTGGAGGTACTCAGGCTGGAATTCACTAACGTCTCCCTTCTTCTCATCACCCTTATTATATAACTCCCTAACAATTTTCCCCCTTCCCCTATTTTAATCATGTATATAAACTCCCCTATGTAAATACCCCTCCCTGGCGATATAGCCATATTCTCTATAAGTCCGGGAAATCACAGTCCATCTGGGGCTGTTTTTAGCCCATCTGAGTCATTAAGGAACTAGTTTGACATCGGGTCAGCTAGTAACCTCTCCCTTAACCCTAAAAACCCCTAAAAAACCCATATTCCGCCCCTAACCCAAAGTTTTTGTGCATAAGTATTAAGCCCGCGCCTGTAAAACCCACATAAACCCGTTTCCCTAAGTTTTTAACCCACCTGCACAAATATTAAAAAACGAATATACTCTGCATATACCCCGCACTTAACCCGCCGTCCCTTCGCGTCCGCCGCCAGCCGTCCGATCCGCAGCCCCGCAGATCGACGGTGGGCGGGTCGCCCCATCCTCGAACCGCCCGAACTTTAGCGTTCGGTAGTTCGGTGGTTTTGCCGCCGTACTCCCGCCACGCGTCAGGCTCTGGGGTGTGGCGGAGCCCCTCCCTCCGAAACCGCCATCCCCGAAAGGCGGTGTGCCACATACCACTTACCGCCTCCTGCCTGGTGACGTCACCACCTACATCACCCCCTGCACAGTCACATGCCCACATCACTCCCCTGTCCAGTCACCCGATGAGTCACCAGCCTGCGTGGCCTCCTGCCACGTCACTGCCACGTGTCCCCGCCACCGTACCTGCCACATCATCATCCGTACGTGATGACATCATGCTAACGTCATCCTGCCACGTCGCCCTACTGACGTCATGCTGATGTCACCCGCCGTACAAATGCTGACATCATGCTGACGTCATCAGCACGTTTTTGGGCGTAGAGGCGCAAAAGTCGCACTTCGGAGCCCCAGAATCCAATTTCGAGGCAGTTTTTGATGAGCGATTTGCGCATAGATCGCTCATCGCAGGATTTTTTAGGCCGAAATGGAGAATCTTCAGGGAATCTTTAAGGAATCTTCTCACCATGCGGCCCAAGGAAGCCCGAAAAGGCGCAAAAATGATCCGTTTTCTTCACAGAGCATACCAAAAGGAGCAGAAGATCATTCCAGATGATACAGAGGTCGAGCAGCGGCCATTTACTGGTGATTAGACCCGCAGCATATCAGATCAGCAATCCAGATTTTGTCAGAGAGTATCAGTGGAAGAAAAGACGCCAGAGAGTATCAATCAAGATTTTTTAGGGGCTCGAGGCACCTGAACATTGATGAAGCCCCCAGAAAGTCAAATCAATAAGCATCAGCCAATCCTTGCCTTCAAATCACCATCAAGGCATTCAAAGCACCACGACAGCAAGAAAGCAGAAACCCATACTCATTTATTGCAGAAAACACTGCAGCAAGCCACCAAGGACAGCATCATTTATTCAGTTTTGACACATCGGCCCTCAGCATGGCCCGAGATATTTTTTGTATTTATTTCAGGATAGGATTAGGTCAAGTAGTCATTTTTATGACCTAATTTGGTCAAGATGTAATAAAGGAACTCTGTAGAGAGTTTTTGCCCTATATATACCACCCTCTGTATAGTTTTAAGGGTTGGTTAATTGAGAATTTTTCACTAGAGACTCGCTGTGTATACCTGAATTTTTCTGTAATCAAAGATTGCTTAAAGCTTGGAGAGCGAACTGTCTGTTGTTGATGAATGTTTTGAAGAGTTGAAGATGGAATTCCTGCACTGCGGCCTGAAGCAATAAGTGCCTCTTATCTCTATTTATGTGTTTGCCATTATCTAAATAGCAGAAAAAAGGAATAGCCTAGAATTAGTTTAAATACTCTCTATGCTCAATTTCTGTTGTTTCTTGATGTTTTCCTCTAAAAGAATTGGTTATGAACATTGAATTCCTCCAGGCTCATGTTTACCCCAATTCACCTATGTTGGCCAATTATCTAGGGATTCTTAACTGCCCCTAGGTAGCGCCCTGTTATTTCCTCTGCTAATCTGTTGGAGAGATTCTTAACTACCTCTCTTTCTTTAGCATTCACTCCACCCTTTGAACCTGAAGATTGTTTCAAACCTCAGCTATCTTGCTCCATTTTCCCTCACTGTTATTAAGAAAATGCACTGGCAGTTCCCCTCCTCGACTCCACGCCCAATGGCTTGAAAGATTCAGACTATACTCTGCCTCTCTACCTGAAAGTGTCATTTTTCCCACCAAAACTCAATCAAAACCCCTGTGCATCATATCTAGCCTAAAATCATCCCTTTCAACAAAGCTAAATCATAAAGAGAGAGCCCTCTCTGACTGCAGGTAGGCTAGGGCCTGTAGTCCAAAGTTGGTTTGTGGTTACCTCGGCCATATCCCTTTAGGAGTCAAAAGGGACAACCTGAGTGATAACACAACCAAAAGCAAGCAAAGGGGAAGGCTCAATCAAACCAACAGCAAGCAGCAAATGAATCTTTGCGAACAAGCAACCAAGCAAGGCTGATCCGGCAAACTTGGAACAATAAAACTAGGTCACAAAGTAAAAAGGCAAGATTCGCTCAACAAAACTCACAAGAGAGTGCTTCAACCTCCAGACAGTGAAAAACAAGTCATAAACCAAGTGAGAACAGTAGGGGATATCAAGACTAACAGATTCAGGAGGCAGAATTGAAGAATTCAATTCTACAGCAATCAGCGCGGGTGATACACAACAACAAAGTGCTGATAAAGAACGACGCGTAGCAACAATGCGATGTCAGCGTGGAAGTACATGCCTTTTCCGTGATGGTCTAATTTACAGAACCGTCGCGTCTATTAGGTGTAATAACACGATGGACAGGAAATTACAAAAAGGGTGGTGCAATGACAGTGTGATTGTTTAATTAAAAAACACGATGATGTTCAAAGACAGCCACAGTCGAGCCAAAAACTCCCAAACCAAGACAGTCAATCTTTAAACAAACAAAGCATGTCCCAGACCAAACCAAGAAACCCAGAAACAAACAACTAATCCCAAAATTTTTGAAAAGAGACCGAAACAAAAAACTCAAGTCAAGAATGAACAAAAAGGGACAAAGGCCAGCTCCCCAGCGGAGTCGCCAATTTGTGAAGTAGGAATGTGTTCCCTCTGTGGACAGAGGCAACCCCTCTAGCCCTAGAGTGGGTCTAATCACAAACGAGGACAAATCAACAACAATTCTCCTTAAATAGTTCGAGTTAGAGGCCTACCTCAACCGGTTGTTGATGAAGTTCCGTTGCACTGTTCCAGCTTCTGCTTCCTTCTCCTAATGAGTAATCAACCTGAAACAAAGCAAGGAAATACAACAAAGCATGTAATCGGATACAAGAAATAACTATTTACTGATAAGGTCAAGAAATCATGAACTATCTAGTACATTGCATACGAGACATAGGAAAACATCATCGATTGTATTAAATATGAAAATAGAGTAAGCTTACAACCCAGGTCTTGACGTCACAAGCCTTCTTAGGAGGGTCCAGCTAGCATGTTCCTCAAGCATTCACCCTTGAAGATGGATCTCCCAATACAAGTCTCTCTCACTCACAAGTTTCACACAAGATCAAAAGCACTTCACAACCTTCCTCAAGCCCTCAAACAATCCCACACTTGTCACACTAGCTACCTATCAAGCTCACAATACTATCAACAACACTCCAAAGACAAAGAATTCCAAACTATCCAAAAACTAGCAGCACATAGCAATGGTGAAAGCTTAAATAGGAGAAGGAGTCTCCATGAATGGTGGGAAGATGAGCTTATCTCCAAGGAAGGTAGCACAAATGACGGAACAGTCATGCCAGAGAAGGGAGGGCGACATAAACAAGGCCAACAACCAGGTCTGGAGTCATCTGGAAGGCCGGCTGTTAGAACAAACTTGCCCAAACTGGATCATCGTGGGTACATAACTGTTATGGCGTGCTGACATCGCTACTACATAATGGGGAAGGGCATGTCATCGCGATAAAATAAAAGCAACAATCGTGCTGTCTCATGAAATTTGACCATCGTGGGAATCACGTGTACTTCCGCGATGACAGCGCGTATGGTCTATTTTGGAGCGCTCATCAGCACGTTTATTTTGACAACAGTCGCGATGATGCAGAAACTTTGACAAAGTGGGTCATTTGGGAACATTAGAGAGCATGAGCATGAATGATTCGACCTCATGACACAGTAGGAAGACTGGGATGAAACCAGTGACAAATTACTATGTAAGAGGGCTTAAAGGCCATATTTAAACTAAATCTGATCTAAAGACTCTGCGTTTTATGGGTGCAGAGTCTGAACTTGTAAATGAGTCATAAGGTTGTCCACCCTCATTCTTGTAATGTAATGTCAGCTTTAAAGATCTACCCATGGTCCAAAAACCATGGGATTGTATAAATAGAGCAAGGCTCTCAGTTGTAAATCACCGAATCATAGTCATGAATGAAGATGAAGAATTCAGTCTTATCTAAGTGTAGAGTCAAGTCTTTGGGTCATAGAGTAGGAGAAGGCTCTGTAGCTAAGTGCGCAGAGGCCTAGTAGACCACAGCTTAGTGTGCAGGCCCATACAGCTAGGTGCGCAGGGTGAGTTGAGTATGTAACTCTTTGGAGAAGTAATAAAGAAGTATTCCATCAATTCTATGTATCTTTTTCTTTTTTATGCATTGAGTATATTGGGTATGAATTGCATTTTTACTGTTTATATGCACGAACTTATATGATTATGTTGGCTAAGAGAATATAAGACAAAGTATCTATTTACGCGAAGTTAACTAACAGTTATAAGAAGATAAGTAAGATCCGCGAAATAACTTGGGGAATTAGTGCAGATTGCTGCCTGGGCAGTGCGAAATCACCTTATCCCCTGGCGAGGGATGTGCGAAGGTGATTGTAACCGATCGTGAATGTCTCGCAGGTTAAGGAAGTGTGTGAAGTGACCTGCACGAAGCTATTCTCAGTTGGACTAGATCGACCCCTCAGACATCTCCAGGGTGTTGAAACTTGGTTCCAGTGTCCCCCCATACTGCTTAGGGTGAGACCTCAGTCCACGCTCTGCGAGATGTTTCTGAAAGGGCCAGTAGTGTAGGGATTTGTTTGGCTAATTAACTCCAAACCTAGTTCAGTGCCCATCAAGCTAAAAAATGGTTCCATTGCAAGGACTGGAAGCTCAGACCTCATCATAGGTTAGAAAAAGAAATTGAAGGTTAGTTGGAAAGAAGGATTCACGAGTTCGTGACACAGGAGAATAGGAATATGCGACTGAAAAAAGAAGAGTGGTTAGACTACTACCTATACACAGAGATCCACAAGATCTTCTTTGCATCTTTCCCTATTGAGTTGTACGAGTGGATCGTAAAGTTCGCAGATAGCCAAGGAAGGTGGAAACTCGACGGTCCTATTGTGTGGACCCCAGAGTTGGTGTGTAGATTGGAAGCATCAGAGGATAAGATCACGTGCATTGTTGATCACTGGCTCGATCAGATTATAGGAGGATTCATCACTAAATTCGTGGTGGACACTTCAGTCAACTATAGCGAGACATAGCGACTCTTCCTTAAAGGACCACGAGCTAAGTACGTAAAGTCCATGAATACTTGGATTAAAATGTTATTGTGCAAAAAGAGGATTATGCAGTCACATTGATGTTTGGGACTACGCGAAGTGGAAAAACCTACAAGAATGAAGGAAGTAAGGGACTAGAGAATAGCCCCCTGATTTCTCCTCTACGAGACGAGGAAGAGCTCGCGAAGGTCTCTCCGTGAAGCGTAATCCATTTCATAAGGCAGAGAATTCCATGCATACCACCCCCACCCACACCGCCACTAGCTTCACCACCATCACATCCATCTTGACCCATACCACCTCCACCGCCACCGCAATTTAGTATGGCAGGCACGATAAAGTTTCCTCTGTTCAATAGATTGGGAAATGAAGATTCAGACCAGTTTTGGTTCGTTGTAAAGGTTGTAAGGGAAGCGCAGGGAGTTACGAATGACAATATAAAGAAAGCAACACTGGTTAGCACCCTACAAGATCTGTGCTGACCTGGTACATTAAGCACTCAAGTGATAATCCAAATGTAGTAATCGCAAATATCCAAACTCCACTAAATAAGGAATTTAGCCGGCTGAAGTCAGAGGTGCAGTGGATCATTGGGTTCAAAGAGATAACAATGCTACCAAGCGAGACTCCCTAGGAGTTGGATCAGAGGCTGAAGTTTACGATTCACGAAACTAATATGAATTTGATGGATGGACATCACCACGAATGGTTTGTAGCATCGCTAACGCTGCATTTGAGGAACACATTGTCGCATCAGAGGTTAACGACTCAGGTAGAAAAATTGGAGATCGCGATGAGACTGCATGAGACCCAAATGTAGGATCCTAATTTGGGTGTTCAGTAGATCCATTTGCAATTGAAAAACTTATGCCTTGAGATGTAGAGTCTAAAACAAGATAGGAAATCTCAACCAAAAGTGTGTGAAGAGGTGTGGTGCGTAAAATGCAAAGGTCATGGTCATGAAAAAGACCACTACCTGGTGTTCGCGAATTACCTCACGGGAGGGGGACGAATGCCATTAAGGCTGGAAGTGCAAGCTAGACCTAGCACGGTGCCTGTTTTGTGGTGTGTGATTTGTCAAATAGGTGGAAAACATGCTACGGACAATTGCCATTTGCTACAGAAGTATACACAAAACTCACAACAATTGTTCTGTAATTTTTGTAGGTCGATGGGACACATTGAGCACAATTTTAGAAGCTATGAGATGATGATGGATAGAACTCCCACCTACAAAGTTCAGGCCGAAATGTGACCCCTAGACCAGAATACAGTAATGGTGCAAACTGGATTTTGGTGGTGCGAACGAGGCTGAGGTGGCGGAGGACCTAGAAGAGGTCGCGGATAGTTGATATGCTACAATTGCGGAGGGATGAGACATTATTCCTGCAATTGTACAAATCCAACGCATCCATCATGTATGTATTGTACCTTGTTTGATCATGAGATGGAGGATTGTCCTACAATGATAACTAGGATACGCGACAAGGGAGTGCTACCACCTCCCCCTACTGAGAACTTGCAGATGATGAGGTCTGAGCTTCACGAGGAAGATCTAAATGTGAATATTGTGCTCCAAAGTGGAATTATGACGGGAGATGATAAAGGAAAATAGCCTGAAGATAGCACTTGGATTTGCAAAGATCTGGCGAAGGAAGCAGCATTTGATTTGGAGTGCGCTCGAGAGACCTTTATGGAAGCTAAGAAGAGCTTCGTGGATGCCTCCACTTTAGGAAGCAAAGACAGACTGGAGCTAGAGATGGACCCATCTATGCTTACGATGTTCCTATAAACATGTATGAAACTACTGCGTGACAGTAAGGCTGTAAAAGGATTGCAAGAACTCATTAACAGATGCGCTGGGACCGTGCTAGGAGAACCACACATAGTCCGGAAGATTAGAAAGCATAAGCCTAGAACAGGAAAAGAAATGAGGTTAACTGTGCAGATTGGAGAATATGAGATGGACCAAGTAATTTTGGATTTAGGATCGGATGCAAACGTTTTGTCGAAGTAGACATGGGAGCGCATGGGGAGGCCTGTGCTGCAGTGGTCTCGTATTCAGCTGCAAATGGTGAACCAACAAAAGATATTACCCCTGGGGCGATTGCAGGGAATCACCATGGATATTGAGGTAGCAAGTGTGCTAGAAGACTTTGAGGTGATAGAGATTGTTGATGACAATAATCCCTACCTTGGGCTCTTAGGAATTGATTGGGCCACTGACATGAATGGGGTGATTAATCTGAAGAAGTGCAAGATGATTTTTGAGAAGAAGTCTCTGCGCGTAGTTATACCCTTAGACCCTCTTGAGGGATCGCGCTATACAAAACTGGTGCATGACTATTAAAGTGATGATGATTTGGACTGTATCTACAAGATAACCACATGAGAGAAAGAGTGGGTAAATCCCACCGCAGATGGACGAATTTCATGGGAGCGTGAAAGCTCCTGCACATCAAATTCGAATGACGAGATAGAAAAATGGTAGAACTAGCTACACAAGGTAACCACGCTTAATTCTAACATGATGACAAGGTCACTGCACTGTGTATCGATAAAAGTGAGAGATCTGGCTACTTATGATGGATTAGGTGAGGTAGATTCTTTCTTGGACAGATTTGAAAGGGAGGTGCCAAAAAAGCAACGTTTCTAGGCCTTGAATTGGGTACTGCGTGCTACGCCCACGAGGTGGTGGGGTACACACAAATGAAGCTTTGACGACTGGTGCAAATGTAGGAGGTTGATGCGCACATGGTTTGGGAAGCCTAGAGTGTGATTTACAGATAAATACAATGGGCAGGATGATCCAGGCATACATCTGGCCAAGTGGATGCAGGCCTATGGGGAAAACCACAACTGGAGTGGGTGAACCTATTTTTCACACCCTGGATGTTATACCAATGAACTGGTATATAGAAATAGAGCTCTACCATGGGGCAAGTGAATGTGATGTCCTACACGAAGGGTTCGTGATGACCTTCAACTTTGAGGATGGATGGGATAGTATTGATGAAGTGCTACAAGAAGTAAAAGCAACCATCTTTAGGATACCACAGGAGTCAGTAGAGATTATTCAGCCTGAATGGGCTAGTTAGTTAAGTTGTGTGCTGGAGTCTTATAATTTAACTACTAAGGAAGAGGATGAAGATCTGAGGAACATTGATATTTCTGAGACAGAAGGCCACCGTGAGGTTCAAGGACCACAAATCGAGAACCCTGACATCATTGTGCTGGTAAAGACTAAGCAAGTAAATATTGGTATAGAGGAGGAACCTAAATTCGCAAAGATTGGGGATTACTAGGACGACGCAACGATAGACAACGTCGCTAAACTACTCCATGAGTATTAGGACTTATTCCCGAACAAGTTTATGGACTTAAAGGGAATAATCAGAGATTTAGGGGTAATGAGGACCATGTTGAAACCTGACGTGAAGCCAGTTAAGCAGAGGTCATATCGCTTAAACCTGAAATACAAGGAAACAGTCTGTATAGAATTAGACAAGATGCTCGTGGCAGGCATCATTAAGCCAGTGGAGGAATTTGACTGGGTAAGCTCGATGGTAGTACAAGAAAAGAAGTAGGAGGAAATAAGAATATGCGTGGATCTCAGAAAGTTGAATGACACATGCGTACATGATCCCTTCCCAACTCTGTTCACAGATGAGGTGCTGGACAAGGTAGGCGGTCAGGAAGCATATTATTTTACCGATGGATTCTCAGGGTACCATCAGATCAGTATCGCACCAGAAGATAGGAGCAAGAAAACCTTTGCTCATCGAGTACCATCAGATCAGTATCGCACCAGAAGATAGGAGCAAGAAAACCTTTGCAATGGAGTGGGGTTGCTTTCAATACACTGTAATGTCATTTGGATTGAAGAACGCATTGGCCATCTTTTTGCGTGTAGTTGTTGTGGCGTTCAGGGAATATATTCATAAATTCTTGGAGGTCTATTTTGATGACTAGACTATATTTAGGTTGGTTAGGAACCATGTGGCGAACCTGCGCTTGATGCTGGATACATGTCGAAGATACCAAATCGTGCTTAACCTCAAGAAGTGTATGTTTCTTGTTCCCTTTGGGAACCTATTGGGACATATGGTTTGTAAATAAGGGCTAATGGTAGACCCCGCGAAAATCATGGTGATTCTAAATTTGGAAGCATCGCACAATGTGAAATAGTTGCGCATTACCTTAGGACATACGGGGTACTACTGAAATTTTATCAAAAGTTACACCCAAATCACCGCACCAATGGAAAAACTATTAAAGAAGGATGTCACATTCTACTGGGACGATGATTGTAAATGAAGCCTAGATATCTTGAAGGAGAAGATGGTGATTGTATTGACTCTTGTCTTCTCGAACTGGAAGAAATAATTCCATGTGCATGTTGATGCATCATGTATAGCGCTGGGGGAATTTCTCACACGGGATGGTGGAGAGGACTTGGATCACCCTATTGCCTTCACGAGTCATAGATTATCTAAAGTAGAAAAGAACTATTCCACCACTTAACACAAGGGATTGGCTATGGTGTACACGCTCCAGAAATATCGGCACTATTTGCTAGGGGGACACTTCAGGATGTATACAGATCATTCTACATTGAAATACTTGGTCAATAAGCCTGTGTTTGGGGAGGCGCATATGCAGGTGGATTTTATTGTTCCAAGAATATGATTTTGAAGTTGTTGTGAAGCTTGGACAACTGAACATAGGACCTGATCACTTGTCACGCATTGAGACAGGGGAGGAACCTACCAGCTTGGAGGACGGACAGACCCGACGCACAACTTTTGCTGTGGGCATATCAGATGGACATTTCAAAGATATAATTCACTTTCTAACATCTAAAACTATGCCAAAAAGTTACTCTATCTAGCAGAAGAAGGAACTAGTGATGCACACAACAAATCTTTCTGTCATTGCAGGGCACCTATATAAGATGGGGAATGATGAGATACTGCAAAGATATGTACCAGAGTTTGAACAAAGTAGCATCCTATCAGACGCACATGGGGGCCCCACGGGAGGTCATTTTTCAGGGAGAGAAATTATACAGAAGGTTCTTCGTGCAGGGTTTTGGTGGCCGAACCTTCATCGGGATTCAAAAGACATTGCAAGGCATGTGATGTATGTCAAAGAATGAGTAGGCCATCACGAAGGGACGAGATGCCTTTGAATCAACAAATGGCATTTCAGCCCTTTGAGAAGTGGGCAATCGATTTTGTAGGACCTATCAAACAACAAGGAAAGAAATGCATGACATATATTATTACTGTGATAGAATACCTAACGCATTGGGTAGAAGCACAACCAACAAAAGATTGCATGGCCATGATGGCCGCGAAGTTTCTATTTGACCATGCACTGACATGATTTGGTTGTCTAAATATCTTCATGAGCGATCGCGGTACACATTTCCTAAATGTAATGATAAGTGAGCTGACGTAACAGTTCTAGGTGTATCATCAGAAAAGCACACAGTATCACCCATAGAATAACAGGACCATAGAAGCATTTAACAAAGTATTGGAGACTGCATTGACAAAGGTATGCAATGTGTAGCAAAGTTACTAGGACCTATGCATACCTACAATATTATGAGCTTATAGGACAAAATGCAAGAAACTGATGGGACAGACACCTTTTAGGCTGGTCTATGGAATGGAAGTTGTAATGCCGATGGAATATATCATGCCTAGTCTGTGCATAGCAGAACTCACAGGTATGATAGACCGCGACACCCTGGAGTAGAGGCTTGCGCAGTTGGAGGAACTCAAAGAAGAATGATCTTTGGCTATATTGCATCAACAGGTACAAAAGCAGCATGAAAAGGCCTGGCACGATCGACATATCAAGTTGTGCACTTTTAAGGTAAATGATTTGGTGCTGTTATATGAAAACAAGTTTGATAAATTCCTGGGGAAGCTCCAAATGCATTGGATGGGACCGTATGTTATTAAGGAAATCACAGATGGTGGCGCGGTGCAGTTGGTGAAACTGAATGGCAAAATATTCCTAGAAAAAGTATGGTAATCAGTTAAAGACACAAACAGGTGGCTCAACCATCTGACTAGCCGCAGGAGGTACAATAGGTAGATGCTCAGTGCGCTGCCGATATTGTAGCAGTCCAGATAGAATTGGGAGGTCTCCGCACAAAGATCTCTGCACCGACAGAGTGACTCAAAGGCAAGTCACAATGTTTGAGTTGGGGGCCTATTGGGCGCGGTGTTATAGACATTTTTGTGCCTTACAGCATGAAGCATGAAATGTCAATAATCTGAGGGATCCAAAGTCCCTAAACATGTTGTTCCTACCCCTAGAGGAACAAGGTCAGCAAACCACAGCACTAAATATCAGTTCTCCACCTGAAAACACTCAAAAACAAGCAAATTCTGGATCATGTCAACTGCTCCACTGAGCATCTGCACTGAATGTCAACTGCTCCACTCTGTACCTGCGCTGAATGTCAAAAGCAATGAAGGCTACCTGCGCTGGGCGAGTTTGGCCAAGTGGCACAGTCATCCTCAATGTGTCAAATGCCCAGGAAGCTTCCAAAATGACACTTGGATTAAGGAATTCGCCTTGTGATGAGTAAGAGGGTCTAGATCTCCAAGTGGAAGCAAGAACCTCCAAGTGGACTCAAGAACTGAAGAATAACTGAAGTGGGAGAGGACACTAGTCAGCTCCATGCCAAGCTCAAGCTGACTCATCCTTTCTCCAAAACTCCTATATATAGAGCTCTCTCATGAGGTCTAGGGAGGGGGGAATTTTGTGACTGTAAGGAAGTGCTGTTGGTTTGAGTTTAGAAATATTGGGTGATTGCTTTGAAGGAGGTGAAGAGGAGATTTCTTTCAGCTGGGAGGTGTTGCTGGATTGGGCCTCTTATGGTTGTAACACTCTCAGAACTTTACTTCTTCCATTAATAAAGCATTTGAGGTTCTTCTATATTCATGTGTCTCTATGGCGTATTGATACTTGTATATTTGATTTATTCTAATCCTTGAATCAATTATGAATGTATGCTTCTTGTAGTTTCCCTCTCTTGCCATTTTGCAGGATCTTGGTGTAGCTGGGCCAGTGAAAGAGCAAGGAGCTGGAAGCAAGCAGCAAAGAGGGAAGATTGGATCAATCATTAGCGGAAGATAACGGTTAGTGGATCTCTTTCTCCTCTCTCTTACATCTCATAAAGAAGTAATCTTGAATAGCTTTGCATTCGGTTGTTGCTGAGGTACTATCACCCTTAGAGTGGGATAGGGTCATTCCGTATTGGATACTTTTCCCAACAACAAATTGGCGACTCCACTGGGGATCGTATCTTGTTGGTTGTTTGTGTTTTTTGCTATTCATTTCATAAACACAGGGAGTACCGAATTGAACTGCATTTGGATCTTTCAAATGCAAAGTAGAGGGCAGCTACTCTAGCTCAGTTTCTGGGCAAGTTTATGATTTGAAGAGCTGATCCACAAGGACTCTAATAAGCTCTTAGTGATAGCTTTTCATCCTCCTTGTCATCCCTTAGTGTGTACTTGACTGATAGCTTCTGATTTGGCCAAAAACTGTGAATTTTTGAGCAATCTGTGACCCGGAAACCAAGAGAAACGAAAGTTTCGTTCTTCAGTGCAGGCTGTGTGAAGGCTGTCTGCATTTCAGCGCAGTTCCCGAAGGGGCTACCTGCGCTGAAGGTCAAACTGCCTGTGTACCACCTGCGCTGAACCAGTCTTGCCTTGTGCTACTGGGGTTTCATGCTGTTTCTTGCCCTGTTTTCACTCTTGTTTTTGCTGCCTGTTACCAGTCAATGTGCCTATCTGAAACCAACTTTCCTTGCCACTATTCCGCCTCGGTTGTATAAAGAAACTGTAGTTGTTCTTTGTGTATTTCTTGTGTCATTTACAGTTTCCCATAACGAAAGTGAACTAGTTTTGCTGTGACCTCTTAGATCTAGACCTGTGATAAAGTGTCGTTTTGATCTTAGGAGTTAGTTTGTTTGCTGTTCATAGCTGATTGAGCTTTTGCTTTCGTCATATGGTTTGAATTTATATATTTCTAGTGTCGAAACAAGTAAATCTTAAGGTGTCTTTTGATTTTGGACAAGCTTGTTTGATTTCACTTGAAATTGAATTCGAAATTATACAACAACTTTCTTTTTTTTGTGTCGCACAAACATTAAGAAAGAGAAAAGAAATACTTGCATTTTGCATTTTGCATATAAGTTTGTATGTTGATTTAGGGAAAAAGTGCATTAGTGTATGCTCTTTGATCTGTGTGAAAAGATTTTATCTCTCTTTTCCCTCAGTAGTTAAGATTTTCATAAGTCGAAAAGATTGAAAAAGCTTGCTTCTCATCTTAGACTGCATTTAGGAATTTGTATCAAAACATCTCGTGGTGAACCTTGAAAGGCAAACTTTAAAAAGATCAACTTAAAATATATTGAATGAACCTAACAATGCTTTGAAACATAACGCAAACACATAGAGGTCTAAGCTAGAGACGTGTTCCGGCGTCGTTAAACGTAGTGACTGTCGATCTCGACGAAGGTGGGTGATTCCTCCTGAGAGTCGGTGGCACTAATACGGACTTGTGCTCCCACGTACCGTCGCGTATATATTGGGAGACCCCTATAGGCATATATCTTTTATCCTTAGGAAGCCGTGTTGGCCGCCCTACTGATCGCAATGCAGTGAACACAGCATTCACGAAGATCGACCACCCGTACCGTAAAACGTATTCTGTGGTTTTGCGAAAAGTTTGGCACACCCTCTGCCTAGATCTCCAGAGCAGTTTCTTTTGGCCTTTTTCAAACTCTATAACTGAAAAAGTCCAACCGATCATTTGTCACTTCGGGCTCGTTAATACATCGAAGGAGACTAGAGTCATCTTTAGCTTTTTCTCGACTCTTAAAAAGTGAAAAAGCAAGTTGTGTCTAAAAGCGTCTAATAAAATTCATTCAATTCGGAAACACAAATTTCCCCTTTTAATATTTTGGTTGATCGAGTAATCCGCAATCGTGGAAGAAAGTCAATTGAAACCCCGTCGTTCGCGGAGGCTTACGAGTCAACCGTCTTTGTCTCCGGAATCGAAAACAGTACGGACAAAGTGAACTCGTTTAACTGGTTCAAAATCTCCTATAAAAGTCAGAACAAGTGTTCCAACTGCATCTGAGGTTCCGGTTACTCCTAACATTTCTGGAAACCCTGCCTCTATAGAAGAAGTTCAACAACCACAAAAGGACAGTAATACTGATCGTAGTCTGGGGGCAAATACTTGTGTAACTGAACCAGTTCCATCTGTAACCGGTCCAGAGAGTTTTGTTCCTCAAACAACTGTCGCTGTCGAAGCAACCACTTCTTCGGCACCAGAAAATTTTTTACGGACCTGACGGTCTTCCTCTTCCACCGGGTTTGATTGCGATAGAGGAAATTGCAGAGGATCCGCAAGCAAGTACTCCAACTCATTTTGGAGTCGGGGTCACTCTATTTCCTTCATCAGAAGTTAATCCACCACAAGTGGAAGTCCCTGTAGAATCGCTAGGCAATCTATTGGATAGACTTAAGATGTCTGAACAACCGTCATCATCGAGGACTGTGTCAAATGACGCAGCGACAGCAGAAGTCCCTGCCGTCACTCCGACGATGTTTGCCGGCATACCAGCTGTCCCAACTAGCTCTCAATCGCTAGAAGGAGTCCACCAAGGGACGATTTCGACAGTATGGTCTGTTCCAGTTTGTTCATCCGGAGTAATACCCGGTAACTCTTATGTTGAAACTCGCCAAATTGATCCATTTGGAAGTCAATCTGGGCCATCAATCCCCTTGAGTTCTGGATTGATACCGTATGGGGGGCAGTATGCCCTTTCATTACCCCCTCGGGAGGGTACCCATACGTGAGTTCACAACCATGTTCAGGTTATACTAGAATTGCATCAAGTAGTTGGGTACCTATGCTACCTCAACAACCAAGGATTGTATATTCTATGCAACAGTGTGTACCTGTGACGAACATCCCAACCACATCGGCTATTGTAACCGTGTCGCAAGTTCAAGCGATACCTGTTACATGTCAACCTCATATTTCTCATGTTGTAATGCAACAGTCGCTTGACCATGGGTCACAACCACAATCGCCAGCTGGTGGGACAACGCAAGTACAAACGGGTACAATTACCCCACACCTTGGTCCAATGGTTAACATGGAGCAACAGAACATGGCGTCACAACCATGGCTTGTACAATACCAACAACCGCAATTCCAGCAAGTGTACCAAGGTTTTGAGCAGCAGATCTTTGCGAACAGTGGACAACCGTATATCCAAAACGGTCAAAACCAACCACTTTACAGTGGTCAAGTCCACCAACCGTATCAATCATACCAACATCAATTACATTATGCTGGTATGCAAAGACCCACTGCTCAAGCGATTCCATCGTACCCTGGTTACGCTTCGCCTAACCTGAATCAACAGTTACCATTCGTGGCAACTTTAGAGTTACCTGATTTACACCGGTTAACCAACGATCCGATTGCTTATGCCCCTTGGTGGCCAGCGATTCCTCATAAACTTCCATCTGACATTCCTAAGTTCAATGGAAATCCAGGTGAAGACCCATCGAATCACGTGATGACTTTTCATCTGTGGTGTTCGTCGAACACCCTTAACGACGATTCGATAAGACTTCGCCTTTTTCAGAGGACATTGACAGGTCCAGTGGCTAAATGGTATATTGAATTGCCAAGAGCCTCTTTCGACAATTTTAGCTCCCTAGCCACGACTTTCCTGACCCATTTTCAATTACCGATAAGGTATGAAATGGGAACAGAAATATTAACCAACTTCAAACAGACAACTGCTACCCATATATCTGATCATATACATGAGTGGCGTCGTCGTCGTAGGATGGTGAAAACATATGTTCCCGATCAGCTATTAGCTGAATGGTTTATAAAGTCATTACTTCCGGCTATTACGGAAGATGTGGCCAAAGGGGGAGTCGTAACAGAGGAGCAAGTAATTGCTCGTGCACAATATTTGGACTTAGTTTATACTCAGTCCGGCACACTCTATGACAAAATACCTCACGCCCCTAGACCAGAGTTTTCAATTCCTCCCCCTCCTAAATCAAATAGTGACTCTCATGCCGGTGATGGCGTGATTGGCACAGCAAACATGAAATCGATAAAGGCTTCGTCAAAGAAAGCCCGTAAGAATTGGGACCAAAATGCAAAAGAAGAAATTCTTGCTTCGGAAGTAAATGCCGTATCAGAAGATAAAGGCAAAGAAACCAATCAACCAGGAAGCAAGAAGAAGCAAAACAAAGGGAAGAAGAAGAAACAAGGTGAATCATCTCCTCGAAAAAATTCTTCAAACCCTCCTGGCAAAGGGAAACAAAATTATCCATGTCAAATATGTGATGATGAGGATCATTACACAAAGAATTGCCCATTCAAAGCTGAGTTAAAGAGGTTCTTTAAAAGTTCCCAAACCTCAGCTGTGTTAACTGATCCATTTCCCAACCCAGGTCAAAATCTGGTTGATAGTGGAAATGCTTCCCCGTCACAAGTACTTATGTTGTCGGTTTTGAAACAGCAGAATGATGCTTTGATTTCGACGAGGAACAAAGATTATGGGAATCCTCAGCTGTCGAACGAAAAAGGTAAAGATCAACCAAGTAGTTCGACAACAACTTCGACAGAAGTTGTAACACCCACCATCCCTGAATTAACAATAAAACCGCCAAAGGGTGTAGTACATAAGTCGACATTTAATCCTCGCGCCAGAGCGGCGCAACATTATAACATAGTGGAAGATTTGGCCCAATCGCCATCAACTATGTCGACTCTTGAAGTGCTACAAAATTGTCCAACCCAAAGGCAGGCATTGTTATCAACGATTGGTGGGGTTGATCCCAAGGATTCCAATCTTGTATCCTTTGATCACAAGGGATATGATCCTCAGTTACCAGCTCAGCTAGCTTTCCTTATTCAAGTGAAAGCCCTCAACAAAACTGTTCACAGAACAATTATTGATGAGGGGGCATCGACATGTATTATGTCGATGAGCTGCTGGAAAACTTTGGGATCTCCAACCTTGTCGCGATCATCGACGACATTAAAAGCTTTCGACGGAAGGACTTATACCCCATACGGTATCCTTAATAACTTGAAAGTTGAACTAGGAGGAAAAACAGTAGAAATTGATGTCGAAGTCATTGATGGAAATCTTGACTATAACATCCTACTGGGTAGACCATGGATTTATGCCATGGCAGCTGTTGTGTCGACTTATTTTAGGAAGATCGCATTCCCGTTTGAAGGAGGGATTACGATCGTCGACCAACAGAATTTCCTCCCTAATGGTTCACAAGTTACAGGAAGCATTCCCATGATCCATGAGAGCAACCATTCAATTCAAGATATCGGAGTAGGATTATTGAAAGACCCCACATTGATGGGAACTTTCGCGCTACCACCTCCTATTTATATAGGAAATGTACCGTTTGTAGCAACCTGCAACATGATATCTTCCACGAAGGTCGACATGGATCGTTCAATGGTTTTGCCCCCAATCCCTTTAGAAATATTGTAGCAATCAATGTTTCAAGCATGGGAGGCGAGCCCGAATCAACGCTCGTCAAGCGTTTGGTAGATAGGTCTAGAGAATATGGAACCCCATTAGATCCTTGGTCGAAAGTACATGGGACTGACGAAGGAATCTTACAATCAATAATGATTGAGGGGGCACCATGGAATGATCACCACCATCGTTCCCTTCTTCCAGAATATGAATAAGATACTCAAAGTGATCTTTATCACCCTTCAGTATTTGAGTTCCTAACAAATACTGTAAACACGGTGGATTCCGAGCAAAACCTATCCAATATTGAAGGGACTATAGCCATAAATATCTCGACTAAAACAAATGTTGTAGAGAATATTTATGTCGGCAAAGGTTGTTCCCCTTCAGAACTGGAAATATATAACGCTCTTTTTCGCGAATTTAGAGATGTCTTTGCTTGGTCATATGATGAAATGCCAGGCATTGACTCGAGTATCGTTGAACATGAAATTAAAATGTATCCTGATGTCAAACCAGTAAGACAACGGCTTCGGCAAGTGCACCCGAAGAAAGCCGCTGCCATTAAGGCGGAAGTTGAAAAACTCTTCCATGCTGGATTCATCTACCCGGTTCCTCTAACCGATTGGGTATCGAATATTGTCCCTGTTATGAAAAAACAAGGGACGATTAGAGTGTGTGTCGATTATAGGGATGTAAACCAAGCTTGTCTGAAGGACAACTATCCTACACCCTTCATCGACTAGATAATTGATGAATGCGCCGGATGTGAAATCTTTTCATTTATGGATGGATTTTCCGGGTATAATCAAATAAATATCCGCCCACAGGACCAGTCAAAGACTGCATTTATTTGTCCGTGGGGCACATTCGCATATCGAAAATTACCCTTTGGTTTAAAGAACGCAGGGGCGACGTTTCAGAGGGCGATGAATTATGCCTTCCATGACATCAAGAACATTGTTCAACCTTATCTCGACGATCTTCTGGCTCATTCGCGAAAGCGGACTGATCATCCGCAGCATTTAAGAGCGATATTTCTACATTGCCGACACTACAAGATAAGACTCAATCCGCACAAATGTGTGTTTTGCGTCGTTCTGGTCGTTTACTTGGCTTTGTAGTCTCTAAGGATGGGATTCGTCTCGACCCCTGCAAGGTTCAGGCAATCATTAATTTGCCTCCACCTTCAAATTTGCTTCAGATTCAGAAACTCCAAGGGAAAGCAAACTTTCTGAGGAGGTTCATTCCAAATTACGCAGAACTTGCTAAGGGTTATACTCGTCTTTTGAAAAACGATGTACCTTTTGTCTGGGACCAGGTGGCGCAAGCTTCCTTTGATGCTCTGAAAGATTGTCTAGTAAAAGCATCATTAATGTACGCCCCGGACTATCAAAGAGATTTTAACCTGTATCTGGCTGCAGCGGATACGACCATTGCAATGGTTTTAGTTCAAGAAGTCGATGGAATTGAATATCCTATCTATTATTTAAGTAAAAACTTAAATGATACAGAAAGTAAATATTCTTATGTTGAAAAACTAGCGCTTGCAGCTGTTCAAGCGATTCAAAGGTTTCGACATTATGTCCTCTTTCGGAAAACTACCATCTTGTCAGATTGCAACCCCATGACTTATATACTGTCGCGACAGTTGCTGGGGGAAATATTCAAAATGGATAGCGATCCTTCAAGATTTTGATCTGGAATTTGTAAAATCCAAATCAAAGAAAGCTCTAGTTTTCGCAGAATTATTGTGCGATCTCCCATCGTCGTCCAACGATGAAACATCGGAAGAGTCAATCGTGGACGAAAGTTTGTTTCTGATATCTGTAAGCGATGAGTGGTATGGAGATATCATAGTTTATCTCCAAACCCAAAAGTTCAGGCCTAACACCTCTCGCTCCGAACAAAAACGTATACGATACCAATCAAAAGACTACATGATCGTCGGTGATACACTTTACCGTCGTGGTGTCGATACAGTTCTGAGGAGGTGCCTTACCCATGAGGAGGCCAAAAAAGCCCTGAATGATTGTCATTAAAGCGCATGTGGGGGGCATCAGTCTGGATATGCAACAACACAAAGAATCTTACGAGCAGGATACTTCTGGCCAACTATGTTCAAAGATTGCATAACCGCAGTCAGAAGTTGCCATGCTTGTCAATTTTTTGATAGCAAAACCAGACGACCACCTGCACCTTTGCAGCCGATAGTTGCTGTTGGACCCTTCGCCAAGTGGGGAATCGATTTCATGCAATGTAACCCCACCTCGACCGGGGGACATGGGTATATTATAGTCGCTGTTGACTATTTTACCAAATGGGCCGAGGCGATGCCTACATTGGATAACACTGGTGAAACAGCTGCCCTTTTCTTTTTCAATCATGTAGTCGCCAGGTTCGGCATACCACAGGCTATAGTTACAGATCATGAGTCACATTTTCGCAATCACATGATGGTCGAATTAGCTGCCAAGCTAGGGCTATCTCACGACAGCTCTACCCCATATTATCCGCAAGCCAACGGACAAGTTGAGGCAATCAACAAGGTCCTGAAGCGTATGTTGCAAAGGATGATCGGAGTTCATAAAAGAAGGTGGCACCTAATCCTGTACTCAGCCTTGTGGGCTTACCAAACCTCGGTAAAGAACGCAACCGGGTTCACACCTTTTCAACTGCTGTATGGCCTGGAAGCGGTCTTGCCAATCCAGTGCGAAATTTCTTCGCTTAAACTCGCAATCGATCTCCTCCCCGGAACTTCAGAGGAAGAGGCTCGTTTCTTGGAATTAATCCAGTTGGATGAAACCCGTCATGACGCCGCTTTGGCTAACGAGGCCCATAAGAAACGAGTCAAGGCTCAGTTCGACAAAAATGTCAAACCCCGTGTCTTCTCAGAAGGTGATTTGGTCTTGCTTTATGACCAAGAGTCCGATAAATTGGGAGGAGGAAAATTCAAGTCCTTATGGATGGGCCCCTACATTGTTAAAAGGGTGTTAGCAAAAGGAGCCTACGAGTTAATGGATTACGACGGAATTACACTGGCGCAGCCCCGCAACGGGTTGTACCTCAAGCGTTACTATGCTTAAATAGTAACCTGTGTGCACCTCGATTTGCATTATTATGCTGGGGGCATGCAAACTTAATCGAGCAGTTTTACCGCGGAATTTATGCTCGTTAAAAAATAGAAAAGCGTGAGCAAAAGTTTCCTCCAGAGTTTAAGCTCATTAAAAAATGAACCTATTCCGGTAAATAACCATTGTGATCGTAAATTTATTAGCCATAAAAAGCCTTGGTCGTGTTTGCACCCACCACCTCCATTCCATTTGGCCAATCGTTCACCTCCATATGATTGTTTACCTATTTTGAGGAACAGCTGCGAAGAGTGATTTCACTTAGCCATCCTTGTGACACTGTCGTGATTGGAAAATTCCAACCTGTACCTGGAATCTGCTGCTATCCCTGTTTATCACTCGTTCCTCAAAAGACGAGTCTTCTTTAAGCTCTTTTCATCTGACTCGTAAAATATGAAAAGTTTGCCGAGTTTTGGCCTTCCAGCTCGTTAAAATGACGGAAGAGCTATCCCACCTCTAGATTTTAATCTTTTTGGACCTGAGGGATTATTACACAAAAAGGTCGAGCGCTTGTTTTATTCGGCTCGTTAAAGTTATCGAAAACTCATCCCTTCTGTATTGTTTTATACTTTTTCGGACTTAAGGGATTAGATGACGAAAAAGGAATTTTGGAGTTGACTTTCTGTACCTTTTCAGACTCTCTAAAAATGAAAAGGACCGAGTTTTCCTTGTCGTTAGACTCGTTAAAATGATTAAATAGCGACAAACTTGTCTTTAGACGAGAACGAGTTTCCCTATCGCTAGGCTCGTTAAAACATAACGATGGGCTTGCCCGAAGGGCAGGTTATAGAACAAGCATATGTTATCCTCCTCAAGCTTGACAAAAATAAAGAGGTACTGGTCAGAAATGACTGGGGAAAAATTGGGAGAACCTCAAAGCTTTAATGGTAGCAAGTCGCTCTTGAACATGACACTTTGTCCTCCGTATCACATCGGGTTGGGTTGTTTCATTCACTGGTCTCATCACCATGGTCCTCGCCAAACCATCCACATTTGGGGTAATGCTACCGATCCATCACATCAGTGTCGTTATATGTTCAAGAGATGTTGTTCAGAAAGAGTCAACCGTGTCCCATCCACTGCCATACATTATCCTTCATCCACCCATGATCGCCACCCTGAATCATATCTCACAGATTGTTTTCACCTCCACTAAAATCATTAGCTCCGTTCCGTGTCACTGATGTGGGATTCATTAAGGCCCTCCTTTGACGGATCGCTTCTTGTCGACTTCAGCTCATTATCCAAGAATTTGATCTAGGAACACCCCCTCAGTACTTTGAAGCTTGCATGCCTCAATGGCAAGTTTCTCACTTCCGGCGACAGGTATACATCAATGACCTTCGACCAGAAGATTTTGCGTGGTGTTCGACGCCAAGTCCTTTATTCACACCACGTGAATTGTACTGCAGTACCTTGAGGGTCATTATCATTATCGGTGATTCCTCTCGCGCTTGTTAACGGTTTACAATATTGACCGGTAATCAAGCGATGTCTTTCCATGTTCGACTTCAGCGCAATTCTCACATGGATCGACTTGTATTTAGAGTGAAGATCGAACGAGTTTGAAGACCCCGGATCTAGTTTCATCCATCCGGGCTGCGATATATATTCAGGAAATATAAAGACATTTGATATGTACATTATTACAGCAGATGATCATCCTACTTAAAGGATGATAATTTCAGCAGAGAATTATCAGTCTACCATCAGACGATCGTCTGTTATATGTACCAAAATGAATTTATAAAGCTGAGCATGGGAATGCCCGCCTCAGCTAGATCACGAAAGCAGAATGGAAAATAATGTTTTGTATTGTATTTATTACAGGTCACCTCTCAGCGATTGAATGAACTTCGGATCCTCCTGATAAAGCATCTCACCCGATAAACGACCTCATACTTTAGGGGGCAACTGTTATAGACATTTTTGTGCCTTACAGCATGAAGCATGAAATGTCAATAATCTGAGGGATCCAAAGTCCCTAAACATGTTGTTCCTACCCCTAGAGGAACAAGGTCAGCAAACCACAGCACTAAATATCAGTTCTCCACCTGAAAACACTCAAAAACAAGCAAATTCTGGATCATGTCAACTGCTCCACTGAGCATCTGCGCTGAATGTCAACTGCTCCACTTTGTACCTGCGCTGAATGTCAAAAGCAATGAAGGCTACCTGCGCTGGGCGAGTTTGGCCAAGTGGCACAGTCATCCTCAATGTGTCAAATGCCCAGGAAGCTTCCAAAATGACACTTGGATCAAGGAATTCGCCTAAGAGGGTCTAGATCTCCAAGTGGAAGCAAGAACCTCCAAGTGGACTCAAGAACTGAAGAATAACTGAAGTGGGAGAGGACACTAGTCAGCTCCATGCCAAGCTCAAGCTGACTCATCCTTTCTCCAAAACTCCTATATATAGAGCTCTCTCATGAGGTCTAGGGCGGGGGGAATTTTGTGGCTGTAAGGAAGTGCTGTTGGTTTGAGTTTAGAAATATTGGGTGATTGATTTGAAGGAGGTGAAGAGGAGATTTCTTTCAGCTGGGAGGTGTTACTGGATTGGGCCTCTTATGGTTGTAACACTCTCAGAACTTTACTTCTTCCATTAATAAAGCATTTGAGGTTCTTCTATATTCATGTGTCTCTGTGGCGTATTGATACTTGTATATTTGATTTATTCTAATCCTTGAATCAATTATGAATGTATGCTTCTTGTAGTTTCCCTCTCTTGCCATTTTGCAGGATCTTGGTGTAGCTGGGCCAGTGAAAGAGCAAGGAGCTGGAAGCAAGTAGCAAAGAGGGAAGATTGGATCAATCATTAGCGAAAGATAACGGTTAGTGGATCTCTTTCTCCTCTCTCTTACATCTCATAAAGAAGTAATCTCGAATAGCTTTGCATTCAGTTGTTGCTGAGGTACTATCACCCTTAGAGTGGGATAGGGTCATTCCGTTTGGATACTTTTCCCAACAACACGCGGGATACCCCAAGGGAAGTTGAGGGGCTTTAAGCCTAGATTTTGACTAAATCTGATGTAAAGACTCCGCATTTTGTGGGTGCAGAGCGCAAACTTGTAAATGAGTCATAGGGTTGTCCAACCTCATTCTTGTAATGTAATGTCATCTTTAGAGATGTACCCATGGTACGCAAACCATGGGATTATATAAATAGAGTGACTCTCTAAGTTGTATCACCGAATCATAGTCATGAATGAAGATGAATAATTGAGTCTTATCTAAGTGTAGAGTCGAATCTTTGGGTCGTAAAGTAAGAGAAGGCTCTGCATCTCAGTGCGCAGAGGCCTAGTAGTGCGCAGCTGAGTGCGAGGACCCCTACAGCTAAGTGCGCCAGGTGAGTCGAGTCTGTAACCGTTTAGAGAAGTAATAAAGAAGAAGTATTGCATCAATTCTATGTATCTTTTTCCTGTTTTATGCATTGAGTATATTTGGTATGAATTGCATTTTTACTGTTTATATGCGCGAACTTATATGATTATGTTGGCTAAGGCAATGTAAGACAAAGTATCTATCTACGCGAAGTTAACTAATAGTTATAGGAAGATAAGTAAGATCCATGGTGTAACTTGGGGAATTAGCACATATCATTGCCTGGGCAGTGCGAAATCACCTTAGCCCCTGGCGAGGGATGTGCGAAGGTGATTGTAACCGATTGTGAATGTCTCACAGGTCAGGATAGTGCATGAAGTGACCTGCATGAAGCTATTCTTAGTTGGACTAAATTGACCCCTCAGACATCTCCAAGGTGCGGAAACTTGGTTCCAGCATCCCCCCATACTACTTCTAGTGAGACCTCAGCCCACGCTTCGCGGGCTGTTGCCGAAAGGGCTAGTAGTCTAGGGATTTGTTTGGATAATTAACTCGAAACCTAGGTTAGGCCCCATCAAGCCAACATTTTCTCTTCCCTAAATAGGTAGCCTTCATCGAATGAAACGATTTCAATTTCATCATTTAGCTGCATTATAGGGACATGTGACATTGTTAAGGCCTTGAAATAAAAAAATAATTTCAAGATTAACTTTAAAATCTATCAATTAATATAAGGATCATTTGAACCATTAACATTCGTACTTAGTGGTCCAGGCTAGAGACATTTTCTGGCATCTATAAAACTCAGCAGCTGTCATTCGCTCTTTCATTAGATAGTGCTAGTATTCACTTGTGCTCCCCATGCCGTCAAGTATATAAAGGGAGACCCTCATAGGTTGCAAACCTTTATCCATAGGAAGCAAGGTATGCCACCCTATAAATGTGATACACCGAACACAACATTCAGGGATATTTCTTGCTTTTACATCAAGTCCTTGGTAAATTTATTTGTTGAGGTGTATATTGTAGTTCATGGTTATTTGGTACTCCTTTTTGCCTAGAGTTACCTGAGTGGTCATTTCGATCTTTTCTCACTCCTTAAATTTGAAAAGATCATCAAGAACTTGTCCTTTCAATCTTGCTAAACTATCGAAAGCAACTAGAGCCACGTTTTCATCCTTTTCTCAACTCTTAATAGATGAAAAGGAAAAAAAATTGTTTCAAATTCTAAAAATAACTACCCATGATAAACATGTCGAACCCAAGCAATTGCTTCTTGGACCAATATTGAGTAATTCCCTGTTAATTTCAACATTGTTAATAAGCCCTCAACTAAGCTCCTTACATTTTTTGCTCTTGACAGGAAGTCATCGTGCCCGAACCATTGAGTTCATCTCACAGTTCCCCTTCATTGAATGATACTGAAGGGTCCTCCCAAGTAGTTTATCTGAAGCTTCCTCAGTCACTTCAAGATCAAGGTTTTGAACTTGGGATTATTCCAAGTATCCAACCCCTGTCTTCTCGTCCGCCTCCATCGGATTCCTGGTCACCTCAAAAATATGATCCTGAGACCCCTAATAATCCTATATAGAACCCTGAGAGTCCATAGACCCCTGAGAGTCCACAGAGGCTTGTTATTCATCTAGCGAATCTGTTATTTGATTATGTTGTGATATCTCCTCAGAGTCATTACAATCCATACGATTGGCCTAGTATCCCTTTGGAGTTATCTCCTCACACATCTCAAATTCCTCGACACCGACTGTTTCCATCTATGGAGTAAGAGGGTGAGATCCCAACCTCTTCTCTGGGTCATTCAGAAGTTTCCGCTACTCATACTCCTCATGTCGATGATGAACAAGGGTATGAATTTCCTCGAGAAGGATTTCCTTTTACAGGAAGAGTCCCATCTCACACACTTCCTGAAACCAGTGGACCCATGCTTCCACTTGGTTATACAACCCTATCTCATTTAATTTCAGGAACTCCTAGTGCTTCATATTTTTATCAGAATCCCATTTGGTCTTGCAATGCCATGTTTACTTCTAGTTTGTTCATTCCAAATGCGACATATCAAAAATCTTTACAAACTATTGTTACGTCAATTCCTATTCGAACCAAGATTCCATCAAAACGTCTATCGTTGTTTCAACTAACACTTTCGATAGAACCAACTGTTTCAGGTCAGGTTTCAGTTAGTTCTTCCACCCCTCCGTCAAGTGGACAGAATGTGCCACTGCTTGGGGGGGGAATCTGAATATTCCTCTTGTGTCAGGTGAAACCAATGCAAGTAGATTACAAACTCACATGGTTGGAGTTAATGAACCTTATTTTGGTTGTATTCCTAACCCTGTTGGTTGATCCGGGTCAGGTAACATCCAGAATCAACATCCTTATATAGTTGAGATTCCACTCCAACAAGCTTATGTCCCATATGGTTCACAAGCCTTGGTCAATCCATCTTACATCCCTCAAGAAGGAGCTTATATCTAACTTGGTCAATCCACTATTCTTGGTGGATATGGTTAGATTCAATTTGGAAATTACCAATACCCACAGGGTATATCCCAAGGAACTATCCAACAACCCTTGCAGCCACAAGGGAAATGTTTCAGTAGAAAGGGAAAACATTGCAGTAGCAAGAGCAACTATTACAGTAGCAGGGGCAACCTTTGCAGCAGTCTTAGCAGCCTTTGTAGTAGCACACTCATTTTTTTTAGTAGCCTACTCAACCTTTGTACTCACAAGGCCAACCTTTATTGTAGAAAAGTCAACCTTTGTAGCAGTAAGGTCAACCTCTACAACAACAAGCTTCATATGTGTACGAACAAGGTTAGCCCTTGCAAGCACAAGGCGAACCCATGCAACAGTAAGGCCAATCTCTTCAGGTCCAGGGTAAACAAGTTAACCAACATTACAATATGTATGTTGCGTATAATGCTTATCAATGACCTATGGTAGGTCAATATAAAACCTACCCTGGACAAAATCCTCCTTATGGTGAAGGTAACCCTTAGTGGGAAACTAAAATCCCGTATGGACAAAATCCTTCACTGTGGGGGAAAACTCCTTACCATAAAGGTTGGAACCCGTAGTTTGGGTCTTCTCAAAGGCCCTACACCCCATTCAATCTGCAATTTCCCTTCTTGGCTATGTTGGAACTACCTGATGTCTCGAGCCTCACAAATGATCATATTCTTCATTCGCCTTACTAGCCTCCAATTCCAACTAAAATTCCAAACAATTTCCCTAAATTTGAAGGAAATTCTAAAGAGGACCCACAAGCCCATGTGATGACATATCACCTATGGTGCTCCTCCAATTCGTATGTTGATGATTCTATCTATCTTTGCCTCTTTTAGAGAACCTTAACAGGTGTTGTTGCAAAGTGGTATATCAAGTTGCCTCGAGATACCTATGCTGACATTAACTCTTTAGATATGGACTTCCTCACCCACTTCCAATGGTTAGTGTTACACAGTAAATTATCACTATCTTCCTACCAGTCTTCCTACTGTGTCATGGGTCCAAATCATCCATGCTCATGCTCTCTAATGTTTCCAAATGACCCACTTTGCCAAAGTTTATGCATTAGCGCGACTGTTGTCAAAATAAATGCGCTGATGAGCGCTCCAAAACAAACCAAATGCGCTACCAGCATGGAAGTACACGTGATTCCTATGCTGGTCGAATTTCATGAGACAGCACGTCTGTTATTTATATCTGATCGCGTTGATATGACATTCTCTGTTATTCAGTAGCAATGTCAGCGCTCCAGTGCAGTTGTGAACCCGTGCTGATCTAGTTTGGGCGAGTTTGTTCTAACAGCCAGCCTTCTAGATGACTCCAGACCTGGTTGTTGGCCTTGTAAATGTTGCCCTCCCTTCTCTGGAATGTCTGTTTCGTCATTTGAGCCACCTTCCTTGGAGATAAGCTCATCCTCCCACCATTCATGGAGACTCCTTCTCCTATTTATGCTTCCACCATTGCCATGAGATGCTAGTTTGGAATTCATAGTGTTTGGAGTGTTGCTGATAGTGTGTGAGCTTGATAGGTAGCTGGTGTGACAAGTGTGGGATTGCTAGAGAGCTTAAGGAAGGTTGTGAAGTGTTTCTTTCTTGTGTAAACTTGTGTGAGAGAGAGTTTTGTCTTGGGAGATCTACCTTCAAGGGTGAATGCTTGAGAGACTTGCTGGCTGGACCCTCTTGAGAAGGATTTGACGTCAGAACTACAGTTGTATTCTTCTTTGTTTATCAATAATAGATGACTATCATTATGGTTCCACTCTTATTGTCTTTATGATGGTGTTTGAGTTATATCCTTTCTGACTGATATATAGTTTCATCTATTGGATTTTATTCTTGTGTTTGTATCGTTCTTTGCATGTGCAGGTGTCCGTGCACGAGGATCGCAAGGATTGTGACCAGCTGGGGCAAAGGAACAGGAGCATCAACTCTTCTACAAGTACTAGCGTTGGAATCCAGGTAGGCCTTCATCATTGGTCTTTTATTTGTAATTAGGAACCTGCGTGCTAGCGTTGTTTGATTGTTGCTAGACCTTGTTTGGACTAGTAGGGATCACCTCTATCCGCAGAGGGGATTTACCTCCACAACAGTTAGTTCGGTATGAAACTGGTACTCATTTTCTTACATCCCTTAAGAAAGATACCGCAACCCACATTTATGATCATATCCATGAATGTAGACATTTGCTTCACCTCATCAAATTCAATATTGCTAATGAGATGTTGACTGAATGGTTCACAAAATAATTCATTAACGAGTTTGCTAAGGATATAGCTATGGGTGGATATGTTACTGAACAACAAGCTATTCCCCATGCTTAGTATCTAGACTTAGTCTATTCACAATCTGGTACGCTATATGAGATGTTGCCTGATGCTCCAAGACCATATTCAGATCTGGCAGCCTCAAAGTCTCCTGATGTACCACCTGTTGATGATGTAATTGGTTCAGTGTCTCAGACTTCCACTAAGGCTTCTTCAAAGAAAAAATTTGTTACAAACACTCATTCCAATAATCCTTCAAAAAATTCGTCAAATCCTAGTAAAACCTCTGAGGTACGTGTTGTTTAGTCTACCATAGCAGATAAGGCCTCAAAAGGTAAGAAAACAGGTAAAGGTAAAGCCAAAGATGATACCCCAAGACAAGATTCACCTAAATCATTTTCTGATGATGCTTCTAAGAGAAAGATGAAATATCCTTTCCTCATATGTGAGGAAGATCATTACACCAAGGATTTTCCTCGACGTTCTAAAGTTAACCTCTTATTGAAATGGACTCCTTTTGTTTTGAAAGAACCTTTTCCATCTCATCAGATGCAATTGGTACACCAACCACAATCCTCTATCTCCTCTGGTTCCCAAGTTTTCATGATGCAAGGTTCATCGCCTATTTTGATTGCTACTCGAGCAAAGGACTATCAAACCCCACAAAAGCAGGCAGTGGAGAAAGAAGTCATTGATATACCTTCTACTTCTACTCCATCCAGTTCTGGTCCACTCCATACTGAGTGCCCTAACAATGAGTCTGTAATTCGACCACCTCCCAAGGGTGTACTTTGGAAATCATCTTATAATCTGAATGCTAGAGTTGCACATAATTATAATATTGTTAAGGATTTACCTCAAGCACCTTCGGAAATGTCTGCTTTGGAGGTTCTCCAAACCCGTCCAACGCAACGGAAATCATTATTGTCTACTATAGGCACTATTGATCCTGCCAATTCGAGTATAATTACCTTTAATCTTGAAAGCCACATTCCTCTTCTTCCTCATCAGATTGCTCTTCTGATTCAGGTTCTCATTAAAGGAAGACGATCCATCGGACTATTATTAATGAAGGTGCTTCCACCTACATCATGTATGCTTCGTGTTGGAAGGCTATATGCTCTTCCTTCTCATAATCAGTCTCCGAACACTTTGGAGGCCTTTGATATGAGAGGCTCCCATCCACACAATATTCTCACAAACTTGTCGATCACCTTGGAAGGAAAGACTATTGAGCTAGAAGTGGAAGTTGTAGATGCGAATTTCAACTAAAACCTTCTTCTCAGGCGAAGTTAGACTCACACTATGTTTTGTGTGGTTTTTTCTTTGTTGTGGGTGCTTCGTTTTCCTCACGATGGAAAAATTGTCACTGTCAACCATTTGTCTTTTTTCTCTTTGGTTCAACGAACGGCAATGTCCCATATGTGGGAAATACCGAGAGTCCTTATGAGAGTGTGGGGGTAGGTCTTTTCAAAGACTCTGCTTTAATGGGTACTTTTACTCTCCCATCTCTGAATGTCACTTCAATCAATATGATCTCAGTTTCTATGGATCCTTGGATTATTCCTACTCCAGATCAAATTGATTCATTTGGCGATTCTATGCCTTTAAGTCCATTAGAGAAAGACTATCAAGAAATTGTCTTGGCTTCAATGGCTACTTCAGAGTGTCATGTTGTTTTTCAATATGAACCTGGATACTTATGTGCCATCTCCTTGGATTGGTTCTTGGGGTTCCCCGGATCCTTTGAATGGGACATTCCCCACTGACTAGAGTATCGTTAAGGTTATTTCTTTAGAAAAAACTCCTTGGAATGGTCTCCATCATCATTCTTCATTTCTTCCCAGCCTCGATGAGATGCCTTCATGTCTTGAAGCATTTGTTTCTCATTGCCCCACGCATCCGCTTCAAACACCTATTTTGGTGCACAAAGTCCTATCTGAGGGTAACATGGAAAAAATTACTAAAACTGGAATTGTTGAGAACATTCATATTGGGGTGTCATGTTCTCCCGATGAGATTAGGGTTTACACTCAACTTTTCAAAGAATTTTGAGATGTTTTTGCATGTTCATATGAGGAAATGGCTAGTATTGATCCAACAATAGTGGTGCATGAAATACCTACCTATCCTGGTGCAAAGACTATTGGCCAGTGACTTCTCCATGTGCATCCTTGAAAGAATGCTGCTATTAAAGTAGAATTGGAAAATCTTTTAAAAGTTGTTTTTATCTATCCAATCCCATTGATAGATTGGGTGTCCAACATTGTCCCTATTTCTAAAAAGCAATGCACAATCCATTTCTGTGTTGATTACCATGACATCAATCACGCATGTCCAAAAGACAATTATCCCACTCCTTTTATCGATCAGATCATTGACGAGTGTGCTGGGAGTGAGATTTTCTTGTTTATGGATGGCTTTTCTAGCTACAACCAGATCAACATTTCACCTACAGATCAACATAAGATAGGCTTTATCTGTACATGGGGAATGTTTTTCCTAAAAGAAGTTCCCTTTCAGTTTAAAAAATGTTGGCGCTACCTTCTAGAGAGCAATGTCTTATTGTTAGAGGGAAATGTTCCCCTAGGTCTTTTTGGGTTGAAACCCTAGCATACTGAAAGTTATCTATACAGAGAAACACACATTCACACAGCCATTATGCTATTATAAGCAAATTCTATTGTAAAGGGGACGTACCTTAGGTCCTACGTTTGAGAAGGCCCTTAGGGTCCAAACCCTTCTTGGATTTCCCTTCTTCTCTTTTGTCCTGCAAAACAACCAAATCAAAAGAACACAACAGTATATGGACAAAAACTTATAAAGAAACCATCTTCATGTTATAAATAAAGGTAGTTAGTTATGAAATCCAAAAAACCATTTACATATATATTCCAACATGAATATCATAAACATAAAGAAGATTCATATCAGGAACCAAGACATGTGTTTATTTTATTATAGACAAATAAAGTACATAAAAAGGAATAATTTCACCTGAGTCACCTTCAGCAGGCTCCAAGCAAAGCTTCCTTCTGGATCTATTCCAGCCTCAAGCCTTTAACAAACTCCTTCCATGACTCACTCCATGATGTCATAAATGGTGGATGAACATCAACACACAAGGAAACAAGGGTTTCCTGTACAAATGGGGGAAGTGCAGAAGGCACAAGGGACTTCAGACCTGGTCAGGGGAAAAATCTCAGCATAATAACCTTTTTCTCTCTTCTCTCCTCCTTTAGGCCTTCCCATTGAGGTCTTTTTATACCTCTCCCAAAGTAGTTTTTTAGTTGGGAGTCTTTTTATCTCCACCCGAAAATAAGGACTTTTATATTTTTTTAAGTGTTTTAATACATATACACGGGCTGGGTATACACAGACCCACGTATACATGCGTTTAACTCAGGGCAATGTCATGTATAAGGGATAAAACACTGTTGTTTAAATTTTAGGACCAGGTTTGGAAGGAGGGATTGCCCTAGGCCATGAGTGCAGCATTGTTATAGACATTTTTGTGCCTTACAGTTATAAGCATGAAATGTCCATAAACCAAGGGATCCTAAGTCCCTAAAAGTGTTGTTTCGACCCCTAAAGGAACAAGGTCAACAAATTACAGCTTCTCCCAGAAGTTCTCCGCCAGAAACTGCTCAGAATCAGTCAAATCAGGATCATTTCAGCTGCTCCACTGGCTAGCTGCGTTGCATAACACCCAAATACCCTAGCTAGGTGCGTTGCAATGCACCTAAATGCACTACCAGGGTGCGTTGAGCGGGAAATGACAAATGGCAGTTCCATTCTGCGAGGTGGAAAGACAATGGAAGCTTCCAGAATCTTCTCCAATGACACTTGCCTCACTGAGTTCGACCAAGGATGAGTAAGAGGCTCTCAGTCTCCAAGTGGAAGCAAGAACTGACAGAGAGAAGACACTAGTCAAATCATAAGCTGACTCATCTTCCTTGCATACATCTATATATGGATCCCTCATCCCAGAGATCCAGAGGCTGGAATTTTGTACATTGCAAAGAATTGTTGTTGGTTTTGAGATAGATATCAGAGTATTGGGTGATTTATGCTTTGTTGGAGGTGAAGAGGGGCTTCTTTGCTGGGAAGTTGATGCTGGATCAGGAATCATCGGTTGTAACTCCTCCTGGATCTTCTTGTTATATCAATAAAACTATTTGAGTTTCTCCTACATGCTTGTGTATCATTGACGCTTGTTACATTTGTATGTTTAGCTTAAATCTGATCCTAAGCTTTTTATGAATATAAACCCATGTCTTTGTATAGTTTCCTTCTTCTGTGATCTTGCAGGTACTTGGTGAAGCTGGGCAAGTAAGGGAGCAGGTAGCTGGAAGCTGTCAAAGAGGAGAGAGATTGGATCAAAGGACTAGCGCAAGACACAAGTTGGTTCATCCTATTCCTCTTTGTTTATAGTTCATAAAGAAGAATACAAAAGTAGTTTTCTCTGTTTGTTTCTAAGGTCACTGTCACACCTTAGTGGGATAGGGTCGTTCTGAATAGACACTTTTCCCGTTAACAAAATGACGACTCCACTGGGGACGATTGTCTAGTTAGTTTGTTTATGTTTCTCTTGTTGTTTGTTTCATAAACTTAGAAGTAGCAATCGAACTGCATTTGCCATTAACAAATGCAAAGTAGACATCTGCTGCTTTAATCCATTCACTGGATCTGTTTATGATTTGAACAACTGATTCACAAATGATCTGATTGCCCTTTGTGATAGCTCTTAGACCTTCTTTAAATCTACCCTCTGATTGTGCATTACTGATTGCTTTTACTCGGCCAAAAACCATAGATTAAACTGCAAACCGTGACCCAAAACCCGGATAGAATTCTCGTTTCTGCCCCAGCGCAGGTACTGTGAAGAGTTCCTGCATTTCAGCGTAGTTCCCGAGAGGGCAACCTGCATTGTAATCCAGTTTCTCTGTGTAACAGGTGCACTGATCAGCCTAGCCTTGTGCAGCTGAGGTTCTTTGCTTCATTTTTTTTTAGTTTTGTCTTTGATTTTTGCAGCCTGTGATCAGTGTATGTGTCTGTTTAAAAACCCCTTTTCCTTGCCGTAATTCTGCCTCCTTTGTACAAAAAGACTGTAGATGTTTTTGTGTGTTTGTTACGTCATTTACAGTTTTCCATTGCAAAAGTAGAATAGTCATACTGTCGTCCTTTGATTTAGATCTGTCGCAAGTGTCGATTTTGATCATAGGAGAAAGTTTATTTGCTGTTGACAGTCGATTATGCTTTTACTTTTGCCTTTGGTTTGAATTTGTGACTTTCTAGTGTCGAAACGAGTATTTATTTCAAAATCATAAAGTGTCGTAATCATCTCTACCTTTTGATTTCGAAAAGAAGCTTGTTTGTGTTTATCACTTGAAAGCAAATTCAGATTTGTACATCAACTTTCTTTTTAGGCATCAATATTAAGAAAGTGAAAAACAAATACATGCACATGTGCATTTGCATATTGACAGTCTGTTTGGCTTGATTTAGGAAAGTGCATTTACAGTGTGCTCTTTGCTCTTTGCGAAAAGATTGTGCCTTTCTTTTCCCCTTGTAGCTAGGATTTTCATTGCTAAAAAGAGATAAAAGTTTGCTTATCATCTTTAGATTGCATTTTAGGAATTACATCTACATCTCGTGGTGATCCCAAAAGGCAAACTTCATAAGAAAGATCAACTTAAAATAAATTCAATGAATCTAACAATGCTTTGGAACTTAACGCACAACATTTAGAGGTCTAGGCTAGAGACATATTCCGGCGTCGTAAAGCCTGGTAACTGTTGTCCTCACTGATGGTTGGGTGATTCCTACACTTTGAGACGATAAGTGCCAGTACGGACTTGTGCTCCCACGTACCGTCGAGTATATATTGGGAGACCCCTATAGGCTTAAATCCTTTTATCCATAGGAAGCTGTGTCAGCCACCCTACTCATCGCAATGCACAGAACACAACATTCGGGAAGATTGACTGCCGTACCGTAAAAAGTATTCTGCAGTTTTGCGATTGGTTTGGTACTCCCTCTACCTAGATCTCCAGAGCAGTCCCTTTCGTTACTTTTTAGACTCCTTAACGGAAAAGGTCCATCTGAGCACTTGTCACTTCAGGCTCATTAAAAATCGAAGGAGACTAGAGTCATCTTTTGTTTTTTCTCGACTCTTAAAAACTGAAAAAACAAGTTGTGTCAAAAGCATCTAAAATTCATTTAATTCGGAAACATACCTTCCCTTTATTTTAGTTGATCGAGTAATCTGAAATCGTGGAAGAAAGTCAATTGAAACCCTGTCGTTCGCGGAGGCTTACGGGTCAACCGTCTTTGTCTTCGGAAGCGAAACCAGTACGGACAAAGCGAACTTGTTTAACCGGTTCCAAGTCTCCTATCAAAGTTAGAACAAGTGTTCCAACGACATCAGAGACTCCGGTTACTCCAAACATTTCTGGGATCCCTACCTCAACAGAAGAATTTCAACATCCAGAGAAGGACAGTGGTACTGATCCTAGTTTGAGAATAAACACTTGTGTTACCGAACCAGTTCCATCTACAACCGGTTCGGAGAGTCTTACTCTTCAAACATCTGTCGCTGCTGATTTCACGCCTTCTTCGGCACCAGAAATATTTTACGGACCTGACGGTCTTCCCCTTCCACCTGGTCTGATTGCGATAGAAGAAATTGTAGAAGATCCCCAAACAAGTACTCCAACGCACTTTGGAGTCGGGATCACTCTATATCCTTCGACATCAGAAGTTAGTCTACCACCAGCAGAAGTTCCTGTAGAATCGCTAGGTAATCTTTTGGATAGACTACAAATGTCTGAACAACCATCAACATCTAGGACTGTGTCTTCTAACACAGCGATGGCAGAACTCCCTGCTGTCACTCCGACAATGTTCGCCGGCATACCATCTGTCCCGACTAGCTCACAACCGCTAGAAGGAGCCCACCCAGGGGCTATTTCGACAGTCTGGTCCGTTCCTGTTTGTTCATCCGGAATAATATCTGGAAACTCTTATGTTGAGTCTCAACAAATTGATCCATTTGGAGGTCAATTTGGGCTGTCCGGTCCCCAAGGGCAAACAATTCCCTTAAGTTCTGGATTACCACCGTATGGAGGGCAGTATTCCCTTTCATTATCCCCTCCGAGAGGATGTCCATACGGGAGTTCACAACAGCATTCAGGTTATACTAGAATTACCTCGAGTGGTTGGGTACCTATACTACCTCAACAACCAAGAGTTGTGTATTCGATGCAACAATGCGTACCTATGTCGAACATCCCGACTACGCCAGCTATTGTGACGGTGTTGCAAGTTCAAGCGCTGCCTGTTGTATGCCAACCTCAGGTTTCTCAGGTTGTAATGCAACAGCCCCTTGACCCTGCGACTCAACCACAATCGTTGACTAGTGGGGCGACACAGGTCCAGACGGGTACAATTACCCCTCACCTTGGTCATACGGTTAGTATCGGGCAACAACACATGGCTTCACAACCATGGCTGGTGCAATACCAACAACCGCAATTCCAACAAGTATACCAAGGTTCTGAGTAGCAAATCTTTGCGAACAGTGGACAGCCGTACATTCAAAATGGTCAAAATCAACCATTCTACAATGGTCAAGTCCACCAACCATACAAAACATACCAGCATCAAATGCATTATGCCAGTATGCAAAGACCAACTACTCAGGCAATTCCATCGTATCCTGGGTATGCTTCACCTAACCTGAATCAACAGTTACCATTCATGGCAACTTTAGAGTTACCTGATTTAAACCGGTTAACAAACGATCCAATTGCTTACGCCCCTTGGTAGCTAGCGATTCCACATAAACTTCCATCAGATATTCCTAAATTTAATGGAAATCCGGGTGAAGATCCATCGAATCACGTGATGACCTTCCATCTATGGTGTTCATCAAACACCCTAAATGATGATTCGATAAGACTTCGCCTCTTTCAGAGGACGTTAACGGGTCCAGCGGCAAAATGGTACATTGAATTTCCTAGAGCTTCGTTCAACAACTTCAGTACCTTAGCCACAACCTTTTTAACCCATTTTCAATTACCAATAAGGTATGAAACGGGAACAGAACTTCTTACCAACTTCAAACAGACAATGGCCACTCACATATCTGATCATATACATGATTGGCGACGTTGTCGTAGGATGGTGAAAACCTATGTTCCCGATCAACTATTAGCTGAATGGTTTATCAAGTCATTACTGCCTTCCATCATGGAAGATGCGGCAAAGGGGGGAGTCGTAACAGAAGAGCAAGTTATCGCTCGTGCACAATATTTGGACTTGATCTATACTCAGTCCGACACGCTCTACGACAAAATACCTGATGCCCCTAGACCGGAATTCTCAACTCCTCCTCCTCCTAAATCAAACAATGACTCTCACACCAGCGATGGCGTGATTGGCACGACAGACACGAAATCGACGAAGGCTACCTCCAAGAAGGCCCGTAAGATTTCAGGTCAAAATGCAAAAGACGAACTTCTTGCTTTGGAAGTAAATGCCGTATTGACAGATAAGGGAAAAGAAACCAAACAACCAGGAAGCAAGAAGAAAGGCAAAGGGAAGAAGAAGAAACAGTATGAGTCATCTCCTGAAAAACCTTCTACAAACCCTTCTGGGCAAAGGAAACCCCCTGCAGGGTGTCATATATGCGATGAGGATCATTGGACGAGAGAATGTCCATACAAAGCTGAGCTTAAGAAATTCTTTAAAAGTTCGAAAACCTCAGCAGTGTTAACTGATCCGTTTCCAAACCCAGGAACGAATCTGGTTGAAAGTGGAAATGCTTCCCCGTATCAAGTGCTAATGTTGTCTATTTCAAAACAGCAGAATGATGCTTTGATTTCGACAAGGAACAAAGATTACGGGAATTCGTAGCTGTCGAACAACAAGGATAAAGATCAACCAAGTAGTTCGACAACAACTTCGACAGAAGTTGTACCACCCACCATCCCTGAATTGACGATAAAACCGCCAAAGGGAGTAGTACACAAGTCGACATTTAATCCCTGCGTTAGAGCAGCGCAGCATTATAACATAGTGGAAGATTTGGCCCAATCGCCATCCGCTATGTCGACTCTTGAAGTACTACAAAATTGCCCATCCCAAAGGCAGGCTTTATTATCGGCCATTGGTGGGATCGATCCAAAGGATTCCAATCTTGTATCCTTCGACCACAAAGGGTACAATCCTCAGTTACTAGCTCAAGTAGCTTTCCTTGTTCAAGTGAAAGCCCTCAACAAAACTGTTCACCGAACGATTATTGATGAGGGGGCATCTACATGTATTATGTCGATGAGTTGCTGGAAAACTTTAGGATCTCCAACCTTGTCACGGTCTGCGATGACATTAAAAGCATTCGACGGAAGGACATATACCCCATACGGTATCCTAAATAACTTGAAAGTTGAACTAGGAGGGAAAGCAGTAGAAACAGATGTTGAAGTCATCGATGGGAATCTTGATTACAACATCCTACTGAGACGACCATGGATATATGCCATGACAGCAGTTGTGTTGACCTATTTTAGAAAGATTGCATTTCCCTTCCAAGGAGGGATTACAATCGTCGATTAGCAAAACTTCCTCCCCAATGGTTCTCAAGTTACAGGAAGCATTCCCATGATCCATGGAAGCCCCCATTCGCTTCAGAATATCGGAGTAGGCCTACTAAAAGATCCTATACTAATGGGAACTTTCGCTCTTCCACCTCCAATCAATCTGGCGGAAGTAACGTCGATAGGAACCTGCAACATGATATCTTCTATAAAGATCTCAGAAGACGATATCAACATGGATCATGCAATGGTTTTGCCACCGAGCCCAATAGAAATATTATAGCAATCAATGTTTCTAGCATGGGAGGCAAACCCAAATCAATGCTCATCAAGCATTTGGATAGATAGGTCTAGAGAATATGGTACTCCTTCAGATCCTTGGTCGCAGGTGCATGACACCGACGAAGGAATTCTCCAAGCTATGGTAATTGAAGGAGCACCATGGAATGATTCCCACCATCGTTCTCTTCTTCCAGATTATGAAGAAGATACTCAAAATGACCTTTACCATCCTTCAGTAGTTGATTTTCTATCAAATACTGTAAATACGGTGGATTCCGAGCTAAACCTGTGCAACATTGAAGAGACTATAGCCATAAATATCTCGACCAAAACAAATGTCGTAGAGAATATTTATGTCGGCAAATGTTGTTCTCCTTCAGAACTTGAAATATATAACGCTCTTTTTCACGAATTCAGAGATGTCTTTGCTTGGTCATACAGTGAAATGCCAGGCATCAACTCGAGTATCGTTGAACATGAAATTAAGATGTATCCAGATGTCAAACCAGTACGACAACGGCTAAGGCAGGTGCACCCCAAGAAAGCCTCTGCCATTAAGGCAGAAGTTGAAAAACTTCTCCATGCTGGTTTTATCTACCCGATTCCTCTAACCGATTGGGTATCGAATATTGTCCCTGTTATGAAAACACAGGGGACAATTAGAGTGTGCGTCGATTATAGGGATGTAAATCAAGCTTGTCCAAAAGACAACTACCCTACACCCTTCATTGACCAGATAATTGATGAATGTGCCAGATGTGAAATATTTTCATTCACCGATGGATTCTCCGGGTATAATCAAATAAATATCCGCCCACAGGACCAGTCAAAGACTGCATTCATTTGTCCGTGGGGCACATTCGCATATCGAAAATTACCCTTTGGTTTAAAGAACGTAGTGGCGACATTTCAGAGGGCAATGAATTATGCCTTCCATGACATCAAAAACATCGTTCAACCATACCTCGACGACCTTCCGGCTCATTCGCAAAAGTGGACTGATCATCCGTAACATTTAAGAGCGATATTTCTACGTTGCCGACACTACAAGATACGACCCAATCCGCACAAATGTGTATTTTGCGTGTCATTTACTTGGCTTTGTAGTCTCCAAGGATGGGATCCGTCTCGACCCGTGTAAGGTCCAGGCAATCATAAATTTGCCTCCACCTTCGAATTTGCTTCAGATTCAGAAACTCCAAGGGAAAGCAAACTTTCTGAGGAGGTTCATTCCAAATTATGCTGAACTTGCTAAAGGTTATACCCGTCTTTTGAAAAAGGAGGTACCCTTTGTCTGGGATCAGGTTGTGCAAGCTTCCTTTGACGCTTTGAAAGATTCCCTGATGAAAGAATCATTAATGTACGCCCCCGATTATCAAAGAGATTTTAACCTGTATCTGGCTGCATCAGATACGACCATCGCAATGGTTTTAGTTCAAGAAGTCGATGGAATTGAACATCCTATATATTATTTAAGTAAGAACTTAAATGATACAGAAAGCAAATATTCTTATGTTGAAAAACTAGCGCTTGCAGCTGTTCAAGCGATACAAATATTTCGACACTATGTCCTCTTTCGGAAAACTACCATTCTGTCAGATTGCAACCCCATGACTTATATATTGTCGAGACAGTTGCTGGGGGGCAAATATTCAAAATGGATAGCAATCCTTCAAGAGTTTGATCTGGAATTTGTAAAATCCAAATCAAAGAAAGCTCTAGTTTTCGCAGAATTATTATGCGATCTCCCATCGTCGTCCAACGATGAAACATCAGAAGAATCAATCGTGGATGAAAGTTTGTTTCTGATATCTACAAGCAATGAATGGTATGGAGATATAATCATTTATCTCCAAACCCAAAAATTTAGGCCAAACACCACCCACTCTGAACAAAAACATATACGATACCAAGCAAAATACTACATGATCGTCGGTGATACACTTTACCGTCGTGGTATTGATACAGTTCTGAGAAGGTGCCTCACCCATGAGGAGGCCAAAAAGGTCCTGAATGATTGTCATTCAGGTGCGTGTGGGGGGCATCAATCTGGATATGCTACAGCACAAAAAATCTTACGAGCAGGATACTTCTGGCCAACAATGTTCAAAGATTGCATAACCGCAGTCAGAAGTTGCCATGCTTGTCAAATTTTTGTTAGCAAAACCAGAAGACCACCCGCGCCTCTACAGCCAATAGTTGTTGTTGGGCCATTCACCAAATGGGGCATCTATTTCATGACATGTAACCCCACCTCGACCGGGGGGCATGGGTATATCATAGTCGCAGTTGACTATTTTACCAAATGGGCCGAGGCGATGCCTACATTAGATAATACTAGTGAAACAACTGCCCTCTTCTTTTTCAATCATGTAGTCGCCAGATTCGGCGTACCACAAGCTATAGTCACAGATCATGGATCACATTTTCGCAATCACATGATGATCTAATTAGCTGCCAAACTAGGGTTGTCTCACGACAGCTCTACTCCATATTATCCGCAAGCCAACGGACAAGTTGAAGCAATCAACAAGGTCCTGAAGCGCATGTTGCAAAGGATGATCGGAGTTCACAAAAAAAGGTGGCACCTAGTCCTGTACTCAGCCTTGTGGGCTTACCGAACATCGGTAAGGAATGCAACCGGGTTCACACCCTTCCAACTGGTGTATGGCCTGGAAGCAGTCTTACCAATCCAGTGTGAAATCTCGTCTCTCAAACTCGCAATTGATCTCCTCCTGGAACTTCAGAAGAAGAGGCTCGTTTCTTGGAATTAATCCAATTGAATGAAACCCGTCGTGACGCCGCTTTGGCTAATGAAGCCCTTAAGAAACGAGTCAAGGCGCAGTTCGACAAAAATGTCAAACCCCGTGTCTTCTCAGAAGGTGACTTGGTCTTGCTTTACAACCAAGAATCCGACAAATTGGGAGCAGGTAAATTTAAGTCTTTATGGATGGGCCCCTATATTGTTAAGCAGGTGTTAGCAAAGGGAGCCTACGAGTTAATGGATTATGACGGAATTCCACTGGCGCAACCTCGTAATGGGTTGTACCTCAAGCATTACTATGCATAATAGTAACCAATATGCTTTTGTTATATTTTTGTTTTCGCTAAAGTGTTTGTTTTGGTCGAGTAATCCACCTTTTTACATTTATTGCAGATGTCAAACCCATTGGAGCCATGTGTTGGATATGCTGACAGAGCGAGTTGTAGTTTGCGGAACCTGTCCTCCGCAGCCTGGGCCATTTTTTATCCCAGCGGTGAACTAGTAAGTTTCAGAGGTGTATGTATTGGTCGATCAACGAATAACATCGCTGAGTATAGCGCGTTGATAGAACTTATCTCTGATGCCATCACTCATGGTATACGCCGACTAATTGTCAGGCTAGACTCACAACTCGTAATACTACAACTCAATGGTATATATTTCGTCCGAAACCCAGCTATTTATCGCATGTTCCTAAGGGTTAAGATTTTGGAAAGACAATTTGATCTTATTCAATACCAACATATTTCTAGAAACTTAAACACATTAACCGATTCATTAGCAAACTATGTGTTAGATAGACATTTGCAACATTTATAAAAGGAAACACATCATCAATGTTTTACATGTGGATCATATAACTCAACCAGAATAAAACTCCGAAAATCAAAAATATATATAGCTGTTTATGGTTTACATATAATGTTCTGTAACCAAGACAAAATCGATCACGCGACCCAAAAACTCAAAATTCTAGGGGGCACCCTAGACTAATGATGCTCGTGATAGCAAGTCACAGCCTGTGCGATCATGCGTAGGAGACGAGTCCATCGTCTGGGCACACCAGTAGTATGTCGTTGTAACCGAAAAGGTAGCTCGTCAGTCCTCACATCTGGTATACCGAGAGTGAGGCCCTCAACCGGCTCCTGTAAAGCTGTGAGAGTCTCGGCCACATCGAGGTCGCGAAGAATAGCTCTTCCGGCGGCCTCTCCTGCTGGAACAACAACTGGTACTCTCAGGCGAACTACTGGACGAACAGGACCAACATCTGCATGTACACATGAGTTTGATTAAAGTCTTGATAGAATAAAGCACAAAGAAATTATAAACAAAAACAATAAACAACAATATGGTCAGAGATTTTACCAATAGCACCCCACTGCTCGCCATCCAGTAGTACTAAATCTGGATCACCCTGGAAGTCCATGCCACCATATGGATACTCGGCATAAACCATCTCCTGATGATCAAACCACCTGAAGAAGGTATCAGAAAATGAAATCTGAGATTGGCCAGCATGCCTAGACATATGGTCAACCCATCTCTGCATACGTGGTTCAGTAGGAGAAGGTAAATCAAGTGCAATGTACTGTGGCTGCATCAGTGGTATCTTCTCCAAGGCAAAGGCAGTCAAAATAGAACCATACCCAAAGTTCTTCAACCTCCCATTCTTTATCTTGGTCAACTGTTCTTTCATCACAAGAAGTACTGCGTCGCACTAGTTGAACACCTTCGGTTGGAGGCATTCCAAGGCATGCTGCATATAGGATCTGTTGGCTACATGAAGATATGCACTACCGGCCATCCTACCAAATGTAAACAGGATAGTCCTAAGGGACCTGTCAGTGACATCACAGATGATGATCTTGCCGTCTTTACTCGGCCGGGATCCTTCTCTACAATACCGGCGGACATAATCTCTCACAGAATCGCCTCCTCAGGCCGAACCTGACAAAGAGATGGGGGCACCCCGCCTCGACAAGCCGGTCAAGAAATAGATCTCTACTGCAGTCAAGGGGATATATTTGCCCCTAATCTAGAAAACCTGATTGATAGGATCCCAAGCATCGAGAAAATACTGCAGTAAGTTGATCTGTTGTCTCATGCTAGAAATGCGGAAGAACTTCAGCAAGCCACAATTCCGCAGCGCATTCACTGTAACTGGATCATGTAGGGCAATCATGTCCTCTTCTTCATGCTCACGTTCTCGCCATGTAAGGGTCATCTTGCTCCCAGATCTCTGAAAAACCAACAAGAGAGGAGTTAGATCCCGATTTTGGTAAGAAACAGGCAAAATTTCCATAAAAAATTGTGCAACAAATTCCCTTTCTGCGCCCAACGCACCTGCAGCAGTGTTTTAGGTGCGTTGAATGTCAAACTGCCTTCATACAAGCCAGCATTCAACACAAGTTTTGATGCACTGGAGGTGCATTGATGGCAGAACGAATCCCTCAAACCCCAGGGGCTCAGAAAAGCAGGGAATAAGGTTCAAAATGTAAAATGGAAACCATGAAATGAAAGAGCTCAGGTTTAGCTCCTACCTGGTCCAGACGGCATCGAGAATCGTCCACAGAATCTCCCGAAATCAACTGATGAAAAATCGAGGGGAAAAGCACCTCCAAAGCTCCAACAAACCAAGTTCAAATGAAATGGTAAAATGAGAGGTAAAAAACACTTTTTATTTACTTTTACGTAGTTCAAAGTAAAATATTAGCGTTTTAATCTCGTTTTCAAGCAAATATTGTTCATTTCTAACTAGTTTGATGAAGCAGTTGAAAATACAGTACGATCTTTGGAAGGACAAAGCTATTTATGGTAAAAAATCAAAACAAGACCATCTGATCGAGCAGTTTTAGCACATAGTTCAAGCTCGTTAAAAAATAAACATAAGACATGAGCAAATGTTTCCACCCGCATTTAAGCTCGTTAAAAAATGAACTATTCCCCGGTAAATAACCACCGTGAATGTAGCATTCCAGCCATTAAAGTCTTGGTCGTGTTTGCACCGTCACCTCCACTTTTCCATTGGCCGATCATTCACCTCCATTTGATTGTTTACCCATTTTGAGGAACAGCTACGAAGAGTGATTTCACTAGCCATCCTTGTGACACTGCCGTGATTGGAAAATTCCAACCCTTACCTGGAATCAGCTGCTACCCATTTTATCACTCGTTCCTCAAAAGACGAGTCTTCTTTAAGCTCTTTTCAACTGACTCGTAAAATATGAAAAGATTGCTGAGTTTTTGCCTTCCAGCTCGTTAAAGCGACCGAAAGTGCTATCCCTCCTCTAGATTTTAATCTTTTTGGACCTGAGGGATTATTGCACAAAAAGATCGAGCGCTTGTTTTGTTCGGCTCGTTAAAACTATCAAAAATTCATCCCTTCTGTATTGTTTTATACTTTTTCGGACTTAAGGGATTAGATGACGAAAAATGAATTTTGGAGTTACCTTTACGTACCTTTTCAGACTCTCTAAAAATGAAAAGGACCGAGTTATCTTTGTCGTTAAACTCGTTAAAAAGATTAATAGCGACAAACTTGTCTTTAGACGAGAACGAGTTTCACTATCGCTAGGCTCGTTAAAACATAGCGATAGGTTTGCCTGAAGGGAAAATTATAGAACAAGCATATGTTATCCTCCTCAAGCTTGACAAAAATAAAGAGGTACTGGTCAGCAATGACTGGGGAAAAATTGGGAAGAAAACTCAAAGAATCTTTATTGGTAGCAAGTCGCTCTTGAACATGACACTTCCACTCCGTGTCCGAATCAGGTTGGGTTGTTTCATTCACCGGTCACATCATCATGGTCACGCCATACCATCCACATTTGGGGTAAAAGCTACCAATCCATCACATAAGTGTTGCCGACATGTTCAAGAGAAGTCATCCAGAGAAGTCACCTATGTCCCATCCACTACCATACATTATACTTCATTCTTTCATGACCGCCATCCTGAACCGTATATCATCAGATTGTTTTCACCTCCATCAAAATCATTTGCTCCATTCCATGTCATTGATGTGGGATTCATTAAGGCCCTCCTTTGATGGATCGCTTCTTGTCGACATCATCTCATTATCCAAGAAGTGGATCTAGGAACACCCCATTCAGTACTTTGAAGCTTGCATGCCTCAATGGCAAGTTTCTCACTTCCGGCGACAGGTATACATCAATGACCTTCGACCGAAAGATTTTGCGTGGTGTTTGACACCAAGTCCTTTATTCACACCACGTGAATTGTACTGCGGTACCTTGGGGGTCATCATCATTATCGGTGATTCCTCTCGCGCTTGTTAACAGTTTACATCATTGACTAGTGATCAAGCGATGTCTTTCCATGTTCGACTTCAAAACATTTCTCACATGGATCGACTTGTACTTCGAGTGAAGATCGGATGAGATTGAAGACCCCGGATCTAGTTTCATCCATCCGGGCTGCGATATATATTCAGGAAAATAAAGACATTGAAATGTACAGCATTGCAGCACAGATAATCATCCTACCAAAAGGATGATGGCTCTATCAGAATCATCAGTCTACCATCAGACGATTGTCTGTCCTATGTACATAAAAATGAATTTATAAAGCTGAGCATGGGAATGCCCGCCTCAGCTAGATCATGAAAACAGTATGAAGATAATGTATTGTATTGTATCTTATTACAGGTCTCCTCCCAACATTGAAAGAACTTCGGATCCTCCTAATAAAGCATTTCACCCAATAAACGGCCTCATACTTTAGGGGGCAACTGTTATAGACATTTTTGTGCCTTACAGCTATAAGCATGAAATGTCCATAAACCAAGGGATCCTAAGTCCCTAAAAGTGTTGTTCCGACCCCTAAAGGAACAAGGTCAACAAATTACAGCTTCTCCCAGAAATTCTCCGCCAGAAACTGCTCAGAATCAGTCAAATCGGGATCATTTCAGCTGCTCCACTGGCTAGCTGCATTGCATAGCACCCAAATACACTAGCTAGGTGCATTGCAATGCACCTAAATGCACTACTAGGGTGCGTTGAGCGGGAAATGACAAATGGCAGTGCCATTCCACGAGGTGGAAAGACAATGGAAGCTTCCAGAATCTTCTCCAATGACACTTGCCTCACTGAGTTCGACCAAGGATGAGTAAGAGGCTCTCAGTCTCCAAGTGGAAGCAAGAACTGACAGAGAGAAGACACTAGTCAAATCATAAGCTGACTCATCTTCCTTGCATACATCTATATATGGATCTCTCATCCCAGAGATCCAGAGGCTGGAGTTTTGTACATTGCAAAGAATTGCTGTTGGTTTTGAGATAGATATCAGAGTATTGGGTGATTTATGCTTTGTTGGAGGTGAAGAGGGGCTTCTTTGCTAGGAGGTTGATGCTGGATCAGGAATCATCGGTTGTAACTCCTCCTGGATCTTCTTGTTATATCAATAAAACTATTTGAGTTTCTCCTACATGCTTGTGTATCATTGATGCTTGTTACATTTGTATGTTTAGCTTAAATCTGATCCTAAGCTTTTTATGAATATAAACCCATGTCTTTGTATAGTTTCCTTCTTCTGTGATCTTGCAGGTACTTGGTGAAGCTGGGCAAGTAAGGGAGCAGGTAGCTGGAAGCTATCAAAGAGGAGAGAGATTGGATCAAAGGACTAGCGCAAGACACAGGTTGGTTCATCCTATTCCTCTTTGTTTATAGTTCATAAAAGAGAATACAAAAGTAGTTTTCTCTGTTTGTTTCTAAGGTCATTGTCACACCTTAGTGGGATAGGGTCGTTCTTAATAGACACTTTTCCTGTTAACAAGCATCACAAACCATAAGAGTGAGATTTGGAGCTATAACAAATGCCCCCTAATATATGAGGTCAGAAGGGGTACATGATGGCCGAAATGTATTATGCAAGTACATGGAAAGGAAATCTGTCAAAAACCGAGGATGACTTCACCAGAATTCAGCCTGCCAAGCCACCAAAGGAGATCAGAAAGAAACACTGTCTGAGGCGGGCATACCCATGCTCAGAAAAATTAAAGCATGTCCGCATATCAAGTACAAGTGGATCCACTAAGTATATAAGTATAAATGACTAGAAAATACATAATGGATCATCTGATCATGATGAACAAGTACATGTCTGAATATCACATATAAGATTGTCAATGATGCTGAAAGATGCAACGGATCACTGATATCAAAGACTGATCCCAAAAGGTACCAACTGAACATGATGGAATAGGATGGTACTACACTGCAAACTCAGGTGCCATCATATAGAATGTCGCCATGAATGACTGCAACATATAAGGTGGAGTGGTATCAACTAGCAAAAACAGGAGCAACTGTCAAGTGAACCAATGAATGCTGATACAACCTGAGGTCTTCACTGACCACCGTGGTACATTTCTACACCATGGGAATAAATGAACTGAAGTCGACCATGTGAGAAATTGTTTGATTACCGGTCATTGATGTATACCATTAACAAACATGAGACTACTCACCGATAATGATAATGAGCGTCAAGGTACCCAGTACAATCTAACAAGTGTGAATAGATGAGCTGTAGTCGAACACCTGTAAGAATCTATCGATCAGGAGACAATGATGGTTTCCCACTGTCGATAGCGAAGGATTTGCCACTAGTGACTGCAAACCCCAAGGTACTTCCAAATGGACTCTAGATCTTTGCCCCAGAGCAATGAGTCAGAGTCGATAGGGAAAGATCCGCTAGAAGGAAGGCATTAAGGCATCCTTCATCAATCTAGCATGAGTGTAACCCGTAGGCCAATAATGTGGAAGGAATCAGAGGAAAGAGATGTAGTAACCCAACCAAAGTACGTTCTCGGTGTACACAAGATGTGGCTAGCGCACAACAGAAACCCTCTGAACCAACCAATAATGGAAGCTGACACAGAGGCGAGGTATCCACTAATAGGGTCAAATGGAAACCAAGGTACTGCACAAATCCCAATGTGTGATAATGTAAGATGATGTCGAACACAAGGGAAACCACTCAATCAAAGACCCATGATACTCATCGATGCTGAGCACAAGATGACCTATCAATAATGAAAATAGGGCCAGGGTGCAGCTCTAGGCCTGTCCTCAGAGCAAAGAGTCGACGTAGATAAGGACAAGACCCGCCAACAAGAAGTCAATGGGGACCTTCTCAAACCGGCACGAGTAAAGGACTAATATAACTGATGTGATGATAGACATGATACTGACAACCAGGGGTGGCTGACTGAAAAATGAGTCAAGAGACACCACAGAGAGGCCAACTCAGGTTAACTTCCCTTGAACAAAAGCACGACTCAATGTGACTATGTGGCAGTATATGATGACTCTGTATAAGTTCGTCATGCAGGAGGCACGAACGAACCCTTCATATGATTGGAAGAGATAACCAATCGGGGGAGAACTGACTCAATAACAAGGTTAAGGCATACCTAAGTCAAACTAAATCCCGCCCAAATAGAGGAGACTTTGCTTTGAGTGCTTTGTTCAAGGGCGACACGACTGACTCTAGCTACCAACAATAAATGGAAATACTGTCTTGTTCTCGCTCTTTTTGGAATATTTAATTTTTTGACTTTTTCTGTTAAGCTCAAAAAAGAATAAAAGAATGCTATGGTACAGCGGAAAGAACGAGTGTCAGTGAAACAGATGATCTAGTTCCTGGGAATGGAACATTCCTATGCTCAATGCAGGGAGGTGAAAACTAGTCAGTGACACTCAAAGGTGTGTTCCTTCCACGGGTCAAGGTGTGTCAAGTTGCAGAAGTCAAAGGTATGCAAGGTTGATTTTGCAGTCGTCATGGTCAAAAGTATGCTTAAACACGAGTCCAAGTGAAGCCGGCTCTAGGCCAAAAGGTGCAAGTGGTCAACATGCAATACAGTAGTACAACTCAACACAAAGGAGCCTCTAGGGTATAAGGCCAAAACAAAGCGAAGAAGCTAAGAGGAATGAGTCTTCAACGCATAAGTCATGGCGGGACTACAGAGGACTCCCGAGCCTACTCAAATCGAAACAGCATGGGAAACAAATGTCAGTGAGGTGCTAACTACGATGCCCATGTAAAGGATGGCTCTACCATCGTGTCATCATTTAAAGAATCGGCGAGCGAAGATGGCTTACGAACCATAACACGATGGGGTCGACCCTAAGGCAGATGTATCGACAAATGGAGGCTAGTATGCATAATGCAACGGAAAAATGGTGTCCCTAACCTATATGCCAATGAGAAAACGATACCTGCCATGACGAGTCAGCAGTCATGGAACCGTCTCGAAACTGTCGAAAAACGTCCAAAATGTCCTGAAAAACAAACCATTCTCGACATTCCAAGCTCCCAAGTTAAAAGTCACATGAGGCCAAAAAAAATAAAATTTTGAAAAAATTTTGCATTTTCAAAACTTATAAAAAGGATTTTGGACTCACCATTTTCACCATTTGAGTTTGAGAGCAAAGGATTTGGAGCAAAAGGAGCAAACTTCCCATAGCCAAATTCAACCGTTCAAATTCTTCAAAAACCTCCAGGTAACTCTTATACTTAGCTTGCAATTGATTGTGACTAGTTTTAAGATTTTTAATTAATGTTTCACCGTTGAATATTTTGCCCAAAATTTCTCCGTGGCATATACGCGGGTTGGTAATATGAAAACTGCATACACGTGGGCCCTATACGTGATTGTGTTCACAGGGACCCGCATATACGCCGCGAACAATTCTAAACCAAAAACTAACGGTTGAAAATCATTTTTTTCTCATAATGCCGGTCACGTGGCATGAAAGAGAACATGCGGTGATGGATAATGAAGTTATGAATAGTGTAGAAGCTTTAGATGCCCTACGGGGATATGGTTTGCTTAAATTTTTCAAACTGCCGAATATGAAAGCAAACACACGTCTGCTTGAGATGCTCATTGATTATTGGGACATCGAGGAGGAAGCCTTTATGATTGATCAGATGCCACTCCAGGTAGAAGTGGAGGATATCTATTTTATCACGGGCCTTTCCCGAAGGGGAGAGGTAGTACATTCCCAGGGCAGGATGCAAAGCAGTCTCACGATAGAGGACTACGTACAGATATATTTCCCAGGACATCCCAAAAAGGTTGGGAGCCAGATTTCCATCACACATGTGGCGAGTTTATCACTAAGGATAATCCTGTTCACCATAGCTCGAGTGAACGGATCGTCCTCTCTGCATCAGGCGTCATGGCTAACCATGAGCATGGTAGTTGACTGTCTCACTACTATGTTCGACTGGTGTACTCCCCTTCTGGCCAACATGAAGAGCCATCTCACTTCTATCAAAAGGGGATAGACCAAAAACTTTTGATACAGGACTATCCTGTGTACTTTCTTTTTCGAGAAGGTTCCCGCACTCCGCCCAGGGTAGCAGTTTCCATCAGCACCCCACGCGATCCACGCATGGGCCGGTGGGCTGATCTGATGAAACGTCTGGGGGGTGGGGAGGTCCAAAGGACTGCCTTCGACGATGACTTCTTCACCTAGTGGGATCAGCAGATCATCGCCATAGATGACTACCCCTATGCTGGGCTAGATTTCCGAGGAGATCCTGATCTAGCATTACCGCCGAATGCAGCATGGGGCAACATTGGTAAGAATTTTTTATTTTATGATTTTTTTGGATTTTTCAAATATAATGATGAATTTTGAAAAATATTTTTGATGAGATTCAAATGACTGATATGATGATCATGTTCCAGACATTGGGCCGGTACGACCAGATGGGTTCCCGCGACATGGACGGCGCGGCCGAGGAGCCGAAGAGGCGGCTGCTGATACAGAGCAGACTCTACATAATGTCCAGTGACACTTGGCGAGACTAAGCTGCCGAGTACCGATGGCTACCATAGAGGACCTTCCTAAGGATATGCAGCGTCATGTGGTTGGCATGCCACGTGATTGTGTTCACACTTTTCGGCGTGTGGCCAATGAGATAGTTACATACTTGGGCGCTCATCCTGAGCCAGGGCATTAGATATGCCGGACATGATTATGGGCATTTGAGTCCCAATTTTGTATATTTTTTGGACACACATATTGTTATCGGGAAAAGTGTCTATTTAGAACTACTCTATCCCACTAAGGTGTGACAGCTACCTTAGAAACAAACAGAGAAAACTACTTTTGTATTCTTCTTTATGAACTATAAATAAAGAGGAATAGGATCAACCAACCTGTGTCTTGCGCTAGTCCTTCGATCCAATATTTCTTCTCTTTGACAGCTTCCAGCCACTTGCTCCCTCACTTGCCCAGCTTCACCAAGTACCTGTAAGATCACATAAGAAGGAAACTATACAAAGACATGGGTTTATATTCATAAATAACTTAGGATCATATTTAAGTTAACCATACAAATGTAACAAGCATCAATGAAACACAAGCATGTAGAAGAAACTCAAATAGTTTTATTGATATACAAGAAGATCCAGGAGGAGTTACAACCGATGATTCCTGACCCAGCATCAACCTCCCAGCAAAGAAATCCCTTCTTCAACCCCAACAAAGCATAGATCACCCAATTCTCTGATATGTATTTCAAAACCAACAGCAATTCCTTACAATGTGCAAAATTCCAGCCTATGGATCTCTGGGATGAGGGATCCATATATAGATGTATGCAAGGAGGATGATTCAGCCCATGATTTGATTAGTGGCTTCTCTCTGTTAGTTCTTGCTTCCACTTGGAGACTGAAAGCCTCTTACTCATCCTTGGTCGAATTCAGTGAGGCAAGTGTCATTGGAGAAGATTCTGGAAGCTTCCATTGTCTCTCCACCTCGTGGAATGACTCTTCCACTTGTCATTTCCCGCTCAACGCACCCTGGTAGTTCATTTAGGTGCGTTGCAATGCACCTAGCTAGTAGACTTAGGTGCTATGCAACGCACTTGTCTAGTGGAGCAGCTGAAATGATCCTGATTTGACTTATTCTGAGAAGTTTCTGGTGGAGAACTTCTGGGAGAAGCTGCAATTTGTTGACCTTGTTCCTTTAGGGGTTGGAACAACACGTTTAGGGACTTAGGAGCCCTTGGTTTATGGACATTTCATGCTTAGAGCTGTAAGGCACAAAAATGTCTATAACAGTTGCCCCCTAAAGTATGAGGCCGTTTATCGGGTGAAATGCTTTATTAGGAGGATCCGAATTTCTTTCAATGCTGGGAGGAGACCTGGAATAAGATACAATACAATACATTATCTTCATACTGTTTTCATGATCTAGCTGAGGCGGGCATTCCCATGCTCAGCTTTATAAATTCATTTTTATGTACATAGGACAGACAATCGTCTGATGGTAGACTGATGATTCTGATAGAGCCATCATCCTTTTGGTAGGATGATTATCTGTGCTGCAATGCTGTACATTTCAATGTCTTTATTTTCCTGAATATATATCGCAGCCCAGATGGATGAAACTAGATCCGGGGTCTTCAATCTCGTCCGATCTTCACTCGAAGTACAAGTCAATCCATGTGAGAAATGTTTTGAAGTCGAACATGGAAAGACATCGCTTGATTACCAGTCAATGATGTAAACTGTTAACAAGCGCGAGAGGAATCACCGATAATGATAATGACCCTCAAGGTACTACAGTACAATTCACATGGTGTGAATAAAGGACTTGGCATCGAACACCACGCAAAATCTTTCGGTCGAAGGTCATTGATGTATACCTGTCGCCGGAAGTGAGAAACTTGCCATTGAGGCATGCAAGCTTCAAAGTACTGAATGGGGTGTTCCTAGATCAACTTCTTGGATAATGAGCTGATGTCGACAAGAAGTGATCCGTCATAGGAGGGCCTTAATGAATCCCACATCAATGACATGGAATGGAGCAAATGATTTTGATGGAGGTGAAAATGATCTGATGATATATGGTTCAGGGTGGCGGTCATGAAAGAATGGAGTATAATGTATGGTAGTGGGCGGGACACAGGTGGCCTTTCTGGATGACTTCTCTTGAACATGTCGGCGACACTTATGTGATGGATTGGTAACATTAACCCCAAATGTGGATGGTATGGCGAGACCATGGCGATGTGACCGGTGAATGAAACAACCCAACCCGACTTGGGCACGGAGTGGAAGTGTCATGTTCAAGAACGACTTGCTACCAATAAAGATTCTTTGAGTTTTCTTCCCAATTTTTCCCCAGTCATTGCTGACCAGTACCTCTTTATTTTTGTCAAGCTTGAGGAGGATAACATATGCTTGTTCTATAATTTTCCCTTCGGGCAAACCCATCGCTATGTTTTAACGAGCCTAGTGATAGTGAAACTCGTTCTCGTCTAAAGATAAGTTTGTCGCTATTAATCTTTTTAACGAGTCTAACGACAAAGATAACTCGGTCCTTTTCATTTTTAGAGAGTCTCAAAAGGTACGTAAAGGTAACTCCAAAATTCTTTTTTCGTCATCTAATCCCTTAAGTCCGAAAAAGTATAAAATAATACAGAAGGGATGAATTTTCGATTGCTTTAACGAGCCGAACAAAACAAACGCTCGATCTTTTTGTGCAATAATCCCTCAGGTCCAAAAAGATTAAAATCTAGAGGAGGGATAGCACTTCCCGTCACTTTAACGAGCTGGAAGGCCAGAACTCAACAATATTTTCATATTTTACGAGTTAGAAAAGATCTTAAAGAGGACTCGTCTTTTGAGGAACGAGTGATGAAATGGGTAGCAGCTGATTCCAGGTAAGGTTTGGAACTTTCCAATCATGACAGTGTCACAAGGATGGCTAGTGAAATCACTCTTCGTAGCTGTTCCTCAAAATGGGTAAACAATCAAATGGAGGTGAATGATCAGCTAATGGAAAAGTGGAGGTGACGATGCAAACACGATCGAGGCTTTAATGGCTGAAATGCTACATTCACGGTGGTTATTTACCAGGGGATAGTTCATTTTTTAACGAGCTTAAACACGGGTGGGAACATTTGCTCGGTGCGGGTTTATTTTTTAACAAGCTTGAACCTTGCGGTAACACTGCTCGATTAATCCAGTCATATGATAAGAATGTCTCATATAAAAATGGCAACTTTTAGATTTTTGCCCCACATCCTTTCTTTATGCAAGTTAGGAAACGACTAATCCAAAAAACAGATAAATAATCGCTCTTCGCTTGCACTTCAAAAGGTTTGCATGCCCCCAGGTATAAAACAGAGTTTCAAGGTCACCCTCTATTCGAGCTGACAAAACATTTGTTTTATTAGGAAGGGTATACCTCTTACAGGCTACCCAAAGATTGTTCTATCCGCGGCGCAAACAAAACACTTCTTCGGCGATGTCTACCGAGATAAACAAAGGTAAGCGACGATGCCCGCCAACTCACATAACTTTGACAAGAGAATATTATTCTAGAATAACCCCTCTTCCAATCATGGACGGGGTATAGACTAGTCATATTCTCCCGCGGAAACCTACCCTATACCCGAAGTTTTCCTGCCGAAGCAGACCAGGATGCATGCCCCCTGGGTTTCAGTCATATCCCTCCGAATTACTCGCGCTCATCGGGAGGATGGACTGGGGATTGAGACATTTCTTGCGTGAAGAGACCATTTAGGGACGGTACATGACTATTTGCTATGCGTGATCTGGGAAATGAAAGCTGGTCCATGAGCTTGACCACTCTTCCTTCGTGCGGAAAACACATTACTCTAAAGAGTGAGGAGACAATCGCTCCCATGCAATAAATATAGTCTCGTCCAAGGAGTAGATTGTAATATAAGGGTCCTTGAACTACAATTACGTTCATGCGAACTGTCTTCCTTCTCAATGTTATGGGCACATCGGGAAGGATCCCTAAAGGTCGACTGGTTCCTTTATCAAAGCCTGTCAGATTTCTCATCTCAGGCAAAAGCGATGGCGAACCAAGCGCTTTCCAAGCAGTAGTGGAAAGGATACTCACAGAAGCCCCCTCATCTATGATGGTACCAGCCATGACCATTCTATATATTTGAATGATAATTCGGAATGGTACACTTGCTGGTAAACGGGGTCTGCCTAGTTGATTCCAGTCGAAGGAGACAACTAGGTTGCTTGGAGGTGGGACCGAATAGACGGCCGGGTATGGCTCTGACGAACTTCCTTCTTGTGGTAAAGGAATGGGTGGATTGCCCCCATGTTCGTCGGAGTTTGTGTTTATGAAGAGAATTTGGACGGTGTCATCCTTGTTCTCTTCAGTGATTGTATCATCTGAAGATAAAACCTTTGAAGGCAAGACCGGGTCAACTGCCGCCTCGACCTTTTGACTTTTGTCTGGTATGGATTCAGTTGGTTTATCTTTAATGATAGGCGCTTCAGCCGACCACCTGAGCGGGCCAGCTGGATTCTCAACTAGTGACAGACTCGGCAAGAGTTTTTTATATCCAGGAGGAAGTTGTAACGGTGAAACCAGACGATCATCCAAAACTCTTTTAGCCTCGTCTAAGAAGGGACAACGGTGGACGGCATGATTGCCTTGGCACAGTTTACAAGGAAATCTAGCTTTCCCTTTTTGTCATGGGGCTTCACTTTCACTAGTTAACGGTGTGCTTTCAACATGATCATCAGAGGTTGACGACACCGGGTTGTGCAAACGAGGAGACTAGTCTCTTAGTATCTGGGGGATGCAAGGACAATCTCTGTGAAGGTGGTCTCCTTTGCAAATGACACATGGCGATTTAGGCCTGGTCGGTGCAGTGTGTGGATTTTCGTTAGACAACACTCGTTTTCCCCCATTCGCCTTTGGCTCCTTCTTCTTCTTCTCTTTCTTCTTCTTTTCCTTCTTCTCCTTAGAAACTTGGCTTTTAGCTTTACCAGTTCTATCAAGCGAAGAGGAAGGAGCAGAGGAAGAATTAGAGGAAGTAGAAGGCTGGTGGGCAACTCTAGACTCGTCTAATTGCTGATTCGATTGTTCAGGAATAGTGGTGTTCTGAACGATAGAGGTTGAGAAGAGCCATACGGGCAAACCAATTGTCAGTCCTGGAAGCGACAATGTGGCCATATGGGGCGCACCAACATCTCCCCAAGAGGAGAAGGGACTAGGATTTCCACCAAGGGGAATTCCTTGGTTGGTAGGCTCCATTTTCTCAACCCAAGATCAACGTAGGAAAAGGGTATGAATATTCCGTTTAAAATAAATTTTAACATGCTTTGACACAACTTTTTTTTCAATTTTTAAGAGTCAAGAAAAAACAAAAGATGACTCTAGTCTCCTTCGATTTTTAATGAGCCTGAAGTGACAAGTGCTCAGATGGACCTTTTCTGTTAAGGAGTCTGAAAAGGAATGAAAGGGACTGATCTGGAGGTCTAGGTAGAGGGAGTACCAAACCAATCGCAAAACTGCAAAATACTTTTTACGGTACGGCAGTCAATCTTCCCGAATGCTGTGTTCGGTGCATTGCGATCAGTAGGGCGGCCGACACGGCTTCCTATGGATAAAATGTTTTAAGCCTATAGGGGTCTCCCAATATATACTCGACGGTACGTGGGAGCACAAGTTTGTATTGGCACTTATCGTCTCAAAGTGGAGGAATCATCCAACCATCAATGAGGACAACAGTTACCAGGCTTTACGACGCCGGAATACGTCTCTAGCCTAGACCTCTAAATGTTGTGCGTTAAGTTCCAAAGCGTTGTTAGGTTCATTGAATTTATTTTAAGTTGATCTTTCTTATGAAGTTTTCCTTTTGGGATCACCACGAGATGTAGATGTAATTCCTAAAATGCAATCTAAAGATGATAAACAGACTTTTATCTCTTTTCAGCAATGAAAATCCTAGCTACTAGGGGAAAAGAAAGACACAATCTTTTCATAAAGAGCAAAGAGCACACTGTAAATGCACTTTCCTAAATCAAGCCAAACAGACTGTCAATATGCAAATGCACATGCATGTGTTTTGTTTTTCACTTTCTTAATATTGATGCCTAAAAAGAAAGTTGATGTACAAATTTGAATTTGCTTTCAAGTGACAAACACAAACAAGCTTCTTTTCGAAATCAAAAGGTAGAGATGATTACGACACTTTATGATTTTGAAATAAATACTCGTTTCGACACTAGAAAGTCACAAATTCAAACCAAAGGCAAAATTAAAAGCATAATCGACTATCAACAACAAATAAACTTTATCCTATGATCAAAATCGACACTTGCGACAGATCTAAATCAAAGGACGACAGTACGACTATTCTACTTTTGCAATGGAAAACTGTAAATGACGCAACAAACACATAAAAACATCTACAGTTTCTTTTGTACAACTGAGGCGGAATATCAGTAAGGAAAAGGGGTTTGAAACAGTGAAATACTGATCACAAGCTGCAAAAATTAGAGACAAAACTGAAAAAATGAAGCAAAGAACCTCAGCTGCACAGGGCTAGGCTGATCAGCGCACCTGTTACACAGAGAAACTGCATTGCAGCGTAGGTAGCCATCTTTGGAAGTGTGTTGAAATGCAAAACCTCTTCACAGAGCCTGTGCTGGGGCAGAAATGAGAATTCTATCCGGGTTCTGGGTCACGGTTTGCAGTTTAATCTTTGGTTTTTGACCGAGTAAAAGTAATCAGTAATGCACAATCAGAGGTAGATCTAATGGGGGTTCTAAGGGCTATCACAAGGGCAATTAGTTAGTCTATGAATCAGATATTCAAATCATAAACAGATCCAGTGAATGGATTGAAGCAGGAGATGTCTACTTTGCATTTGTTAATGGCAAATGCAGTTCGATTGCTACTTCTAAGTTTATGAAACAAACAACAAGAGAAACACAAATAAACTAACTAGACACGATCCCCAGTGGAGTCGCCATTTTGTTATCGGGAAAAGTGTCTATTTAGAACTACTCTATCCCACTAAGGTGTGACAGCTACCTTAGAAACAAACAGAGAAAACTACTTTTGTATTCTTCTTTATGAACTATAAACAAAGAGGAATAGGATGAACCAACCTGTGTCTTGCGCTAGTCCTTCGATCCAATCTTTCTTCTCTTTGACAGCTTCCAGCCACCTGCTCCCTCACTTGCCTAGCTTCACCAAGTACCTGTAAGATCACAGAAGAAGGAAACTATACAAAGACATGGGTTTATATTCATAAATAACTTAGGATCAGATTTAAGTTAACCATACAAATGTAACAAGCATCAATGAAACACAAGCATGGAGAAGAAACTCAAATAGTTTTATTGATATACAAGAAGATCCAGGAGGAGTTACAACCGATGATTCCTGACCTAGCATCAACCTCCCAGCAAAGAAATCCCTTCTTCAACCCCAACAAAGCATAGATCACCCAATTCTCTGATATGTATTTCAAAACCAACAACAATTCCTTACAATGTGCAAAATTCCAGCCTCTGGATCTCTGGGATGAGGGATCCATATATAGATGTATGCAAGGAGGATGAGTCAGCCCATGATTTGATTAGTGGCTTCTCTCTGTCAGTTCTTGCTTCCACTTGGAGACTGAAAGCCTCTTACTCATCCTTGGTCGAATTCAGTGAGGCAAGTGTCATTGGAGAAGATTCTGGAAGCTTCCATTGTCTCTCCACCTCGTGGAATGACTCTGCCACTTGTCATTTCCCGCTCAACGCACCCTGGTAGTGCATTTAGGTGCGTTGCAACGCACCTAGCTAGTAGACTTAGGTGGTATGCAACGCACTTGGCTAGTGGAGCAGCTGAAATGATCTTGATTTGACTTATTCTGAGCAGTTTCTAGTGGAGAACTTCTGGGAGAAGCTGTAATTTGTTGACCTTGTTCCTTTAGGGGTTGGAACAACACTTTTAGGGACTTAGGAGCCCTTGGTTTATGGACATTTCATGCTTAGAGCTGTAAGGCACAAAAATGTCTATAACACATATGTACACTCAAGACGCTTTATGATATATATCTATATATATATATATATATATATATATATATATATATATATATATAGATAGTTTTGAATTTTTGATGCTTGATTTTATTGTGATGAATGATTGATGTGCCAGTCTAATGCTTGATTAGCGATAGAATCAGCTAACCAATTATGAGATCTTGGAATGTGCAAATAATGAATATAAGTAAATGGTATTTGCAACAACCTCACCCTTAAATACTGGCGATATAAACATGGACCCCTTACCCGATAAATGTTATTTAATTGTGACACTGTCAATTGAGAATCAAGATACACTACCAACGAGTGGATCCCATGAGAGATTGCCTCGGATAATAAATTAATAACGGCAGTATATTGAGCCATATTGTTTGAAGCAGGACCGATGCATACACCTCTTGATACCATCAATTGACCAGTTGGATAATAAAGTACCCAAGCTGCGGAAGTGAGATTCCGAGTGTGCCGACTAGCACCATCGGCGAACCCAAAATAGACCAAGTCATCCATCAACACCTACCACAGCAGACCAAAAAGTGTTGATATAAAAAAACTCTTGACGATATATGTACAAATATACATAAAGTACAAAGAAGCCATTTCCTGGCCAAAACTAAGCAAAGTACTTCTTTAGGTAGAGCCCGTTACGGGGCTCCGCCAGCTTGTTTCCCTCAAAATCGATTAACTCATACGACCCTTTTTCTAAAACTCGTTTAATAATGAAAGGACCGTACCACATAGGCTTAAAATTTCCTGCCCCCAAGGTGTCTTTATCTTGGTCATAGACCAAGACAAGGTCACCTTCAAAAAAGACTCGAGGATGGACAGATTTATCATACTGCGTTTTAACCCTTTTCTTATGAGCCTCATTCACCATGGCGGCATCTCGACGCTGCTTATCGAGATGTTCCAAGTGAAGTAGGTGCTCTTCAAGACTCGTAGTCTCTGGAAGGAGCTCAATAGCTAACTTAAGAGACGGAATTTCACATTCAACTAGAAAGATAGACTCCATCCCATAAACCAACTAAAAAGGTGTAAAACTAGTAGCCGTCTTTACGGAGGTTCGGTATGCCCAAAGAGCTGAATACAACATAATGTGCGAATTGGACCGATTTTTATCGATTGTCCATTGGAGGATCGTCTTAAGATTTTTATTGACTGCCTCGACCTGTCCATTGGCCTGAGGATAATAAGGAGACGAATGCTCCTGCCGGAAACCCAATTTGAGAGCCAATTCAGACATCAGTTGATTCTGGAAATGACTGCCATGATCAGTGACAATCTCTCTCGGGATACCGAATCTTGAGATAACCTGATTAAAAAGGAACAATGTTGCCGTGTCACTATCATTCTTATAAGTAGGCATGGCCTCGGCCCACTTTGTAAAGTAGTCTATAGCCACGATAATGTACCTGTGATTTGCCGCTGAAGGCAGATTACAAGTCGTAAAATCAATACCCCACTTAGTAAAGGGACAAACGGTGACAACGGGGAAAATAGGAGCTGGATGAGCGCGCATCTTTCGAGTAAAAATTTGACAAGGGTGACAGTGTTTGACCGCTTCCACACAGTCTTTAAAGAGTGAAGTCCAAAAATAGCTGGCACGTAAGATGCGCTGGGCTGTAGCAAGCCCTAATAGATGACCACCACAAGCTCCACTGTGGTAGTCATTGAGCACTGACTCTACTTCCTCTAAGGTTAAATAGTGTCGAAGGATTGAATCAACCCCTCGATGGTATAATGTATCACCGATGATAACATAATTTTTAGCCAGGTGACGCAATTTTCGACGTTCATCCTTGGAGAAAGTAGAGGGACACTTCGAAGTCTGGAGATAAACAATGATATCTCCATACCAAGGGTTGAGTGAAGAGACGAGGAATAAATGTTCGTCGGGAAAACTTTCCTCATAAACAATATCCTCTCCACAAGGCAGCTCAGAAATTAGCTCGGCGAAAACCATGGATTTCTTAGACTTGGTAGACAAGAACTCGAGATCAAATTCTTGCAAAATGACTATCCATCGATTATATTTTCCCCCAATCACTTGCCTACTGAGGAAAAATTGAAATGGATTGACCACCGCTAAGACAAGTTTTGCGTAGCAAGATATAATGACGGAGCTGCTAGACAGCATGGACAGCTGCCAAGGCCAACTTCTCGACCGGAGAATAGTGAAGTTCAGGACCTATTAAGCCTCAGCTCAAATAATAAATCACATTCTCGGTGAGAGAATCGTCCTCCTGAATGAGAACCATACCAATGGTTGATTCTGCTGCAACGAGATATAAAAGGAAGTCTCTACCATAATCCGGTGGACTCAAAAGCGGGGCAGAGACTAATGCCTTTTTCAAAGCATCAAACGACCGCTGTGCAAAGTCGTCCCACACAAATGGAACTCCTTTCCGTAGAAAATGCATGAACCCTTTAGTGATCTCAGCATAGTTTGCTATAAATTGTCTTAAGAAATTAGCCTTCCCTTGAAGACTTTGAAGTTGTCGAATTGAGGATGGGGGAGGCAACTGAACTATTGCCTCAACCTTGAAGGGATCAACCCGAATCCCTTCATTTGACACAATGAACCCTAACAACCGACCGGACGTAACCACGAAAATGCACTTGTTGGGATTCAACCGTATTTTATAAAAATGACATCGCTCGAAAACCATTCGAAGATGACTAGGGTGATCAGTTCTCTTTCAAGAACGAGCAGCGAGATCGTCCAAGTACGCTTTGATGACATGTTTAATGTCGTGGAAAGCATATGACATGGCCCGCTGAAATGTAGCTCCAGCATTTTTAAACCAAAAGGCATATTTCTATATGCAAAGGTACCCGAGGGACATATAAAAGATGTCTTATGTTGATCTTCAAGACGGATAGAAATTTGATTATAACCCGAAAAACCATCCATGAAGGAAAAAATCTCATTACCCGCACACTCGTCGATAATCTGATCAATGAATGGCGTGGGGTAATTATCTTTCAGACAAGCCTTGTTTAGGTCCCTAAAATTGATGCATACTCGGCTTGTTCCTTGCTTTTTATCCACAGGGACTGGATTAGAAACCCAATCAGTAAGAGGAACAGGGTATATGAAACCCGCCTTTAGCAGCTTTTCAACTTCAGCTTTGATAGCTGCTACTTTCCTAGGGTTAACCGACCGAAGCCTTTGACGAACTGGTTTGGCATTTTCATACGTCTTGATCTCATGTTGAACTATAGAAGGATCAATGCTAGGAATTTCCTCATAAGACCAAGCAAATACATCTCAAAATTCCTTGAACAGGTCGGTGTAAATTTGAATTTATTCAGGGGAACACTCAATTACGATGAAGAGATTCTCGATTACGTTAGGGTCCCTAGAGATGTTTATAGGTATCGTTTTTGAAATCACTGACATATTACCTTCGGCACGAACGTGTGCTGGAGCCAAAGGATTTGACACCGTACAAACATCACTAGTAAAGAGCTCGGAGAATCTAGATTCTACTTCCTGCAATGGAGGAAGAAAGTATGAACGATGGTGTAAGTCTTCCCAAGGTCGATATATACCCATCATTGGTTCGAGGATTGCTTCTTCAGAAGGTAAAACCGAATCTAAGCAGTCCAAGGCAGAGGTAGAATCAAGGCTCCAAGCCGGCGCCACATCACCATCTAACTCCTCTTCGGAAAAAGGAGTAGAGTGGTCGTCTGTAGAGTTAACGATAGACTGATATCTAAGCTCAGCTGCAGATATAGGGAATGTGTTGGGTCCCTATAATACTAGTGATTACCCAATTACTATTGTAGCTATACCCCTTATTCATATTGTTGTGCCCCTATTACCCCCATACTGTTATTTCTGTGCCCCATAGAATCCCTCTATTATTATTTTTGTGGCTTTATATTATTATTGTTAGGTCGGTTGGATTATATTGTGACTCCTTAGACTCCTATATATAGAAAGGAGGTTTTGTCATTTGAATCATCCAAGAATTGTTCATTTATGTAATGTAAAGGAGGTTTCCCCTTCGAAGAGGTTGAATTATAAGGCGTTGATCTATCTTTTCTATCTTTTCTTGAGCTGGTTTCATAACATTTGGTATCAGAGCTTTGGATTCTAGGGTTTCGCTGCTCCAAACAGGTCATCGTGGAATTTTCGCTATAACTTTTTTTTTGTGACATTTCAAAAGTCGCAAAAATAACCCATTTGAGAAGAAATTGCGTTACACCTTGGGTCCAAATTTCAGAGCTTTTCACGCGACATTTGCAGAGATATGATCTGAGGAAGTTGGTCTTTTTGCAGACTCCTGAATTACATTCAAAACAGGTGACCTGGGGAAAATCGTCATAAATTTCTCTTTGGGGATCAGATTGAAATTTTGTAAGAAGGTACAGAAATAGGATGGACTGTAGTTTCTTGTATGCATTTTTCAGATCCAAATATCGAAACAGTGACTCGTGGCACGTCGTACACGTTCGCTCTATGGAACTAGTCTATAATCAAGTCACTGTGGGAGATTTTGCATAACTCTTCCATGGAGAATCCAATTTGGGTTAGACTTGTGACATTGGAAAGAGGACACAGAGGGCTACTATAGATCACAAAGTCAAAACTATATGATCGAAAAGTATAGAGATACATCAGAGGCAATATCGAGCTCCTACAAAGTGAAAAAAGGTGTGTAGATTTTCTTAAATGTTTGCTTAAGCTTGGTTTGAAAATTTATTTTGAAGGAATTCAAAGGGCATAATAGAGCATTATTATCGGTAACTGATGCCCCGATGAAAGAAAATGCAAACACCTAGTAAGGAACCTGAAAGCTCTAGCATGACTCATGAAGAAGAAGAAATGCTATATGATATATCAAAATTACAAGAACAAGTGCAACGAGTGTCACTTACACAAAAAGCAACAGAATCTAAAATGGATGGTTTAAGGAAATATGTAGAAGCTAAGATGGATGGTTTAAAGAAAGGTGTAGAAGCTAATATGGATGGTGTTAGCCTCCTGCTGCGGCAGGTTAATCATCTTTCATGATCGACATTTTTACATGCCAAATATGTCATACTTTGCTTGCTGCAATGCTCCATATTTGCTACAGATGACCAGAGAAGTATCTATGAAAGTGAGCTAATCTAAATGCCACGGCTTTGTTCCAGTCTTGATGAGTAATCAATTTTGATCAATTTTCAAGTATGGGAAGGCCAAATAGATTAATCTTGGCTTCCCTGGGTTTCAATTTCATGTTGTAGAATATATAGAATGAACATCTGTCCAAACAGCTTAATCTTGGCAGATTTGTAGTTAGGTAGAGAAACAAGGGTGCTCAACAGATTAATCTGAGCCCCTGACTGAAATAAGTGTAGAAGTAGATAGGAGCACAAGCAACAAGAAAGAATGAAAAGTTGGGTATGCTAGTTCAAGTGCACCCAAACCAAAAGAAGAGAAAATGCTAGGTGAGTAGGTCGGGTAGGTAGCTTTGTGGTTGCAGAATCATGGCTTGTGATTCGTTTCATATTGTCAAGTGTTATATCTATCATATCACAAGTTGAAGGTAGTTTTTCAGTTGGATGACTTCAAGAAATGCATGTCTAACTTCCCCTTCTTCCTCTTTCCCCAAATCACTCACTAACTTTCCCTAAAAGAGGTCAAGATCTGCTTGATACCTCTTATATTCATCATGTTCCATATCATTTGCCTTGGTGAAGATCTGCTTCACTCAAGAAATGTCCATACTCCTTCTATAAGTCATTTTCCCTCTTAATAACCTAAGATTCACATACTTAGCGCTTTCTTATCACTTGTCATGTTAACTACTAACACTACTATGTAGCTCCCTATCTATTTCCCCTTCCCCTACTAAAACTATGTATATAACTCCCCTATATACTTATCCCCTCCCCCTGGTTGAAAAATAACCATATGCATCCTAGGGAATTACTAAGTTTATCTGAAACTTAGCAAGAACCCTCATTACCCCCCTCAAACCATCTTCTCATGCATTTTGGACTCCCTCCAATGCATAAAGCCCTTCATCACTCCATAAAACCTCCCAAATGCTTTTTGACTCCTTCACAAAGCATAAAATTCCATTCATATGTATATAAAACCATCTTTCTGCCTTGTTTTGCCTTTTGAGAGGCATAAACCCCTTTTTTGGGCCATTTAACATGCAAAAAACCATGAAAATCCCTCAAATGGCATAAAATTTTTCCTTTTTGGGCCATCGGACCCCTTCCGATGGCTCACAAACCATTTGAAATGCCAAAGGAGACCCTTCCGATTTCACCAAAGCTTCTCTTTTATCAAAAAGCCTTGCTCTGATGCAAAAAGCTCCCTTTTGGTCCCCCTCCGATGCGATATCGCTGTCGGGAGGGGGCAGTCACATGTTAAAAATCATAAATATAGGCCTTCGATTGTTTATCGCCGATTGCATGTCGGCGATTGGCGATCGGGCCTCGTGCATTACATAACACATATGGCCCCGGCCGAACCCGATTTCAAATAAATAAAGGGCCAACAAAGCATTTCCGGTCCGGTGGCATTTCGGCGATTTTATGTGGCCATCCCCATGCTCCCCGCCAACGCGAAATGCCGACTCAATCTCAGCCATCCATCGCCCTGCCCTGATCAACGGCCCATATTTAATCGACGATCACCGCTTGTATATGGCTCCGACCAGTGGAGCCGAAATATTATAAAGGCGTAGCTTATGAGGTTTTCTGGTCCATAAGGGCCCCTTGTGCAGCGAAAGGAAGGCTCCCAACGAGCGCGGAGGTGAAATGGTATGTAAATACAGTGTTAAGGGTTTCGGGTCTGCGGACCCGTTTCAATTATAAATCCGCCGATATGAGGGTCCCGATGGGTCGGACCCGAAAAGAGATAAAGTGGGTCTGTATAGCATATCAAGTCCACCATTTTTCGGCGATCACACAGATGCTACCCCCCGGTCCCTCTGACTGCCGATATGCGATTTAGCGCCAGCCGTCGGATCGGGCCCCCAGATCAATGGCCCTGATTTAATCGCAGCACTCCCCATGTATCGCTCTGATTGGCGGAGCCGAAATAACAACAAAGCATGGTATATTAGCATTTCAGGTCCGCAAACCAAATTCTTGTAAATCCGCCGATATGACATCGCCGATGGGCCAGACGTGATTCCAAATAAAAGGAAGGGCCTATAGCATATCGGGTCTGCACAGTTTCGGCGATTGTTTATGTGCCACCCCCTGGTCCGCCCCGATGTGATATAGCGATGAAATCTGGGCCGTTGGATTGCCCCACGCCGGATCCAACGACCACAATTTAAAGACATGAACAATTTTCCGCCTGCGCCCAATTTCGAGGATTTCTTACGTTTAAAGGCATTTTTGCCTACTTTGAAGAAAAAGAGCCATTTTTATATGCGGTGCCCGTGCCCGCCCAGTTGCAAAGGAACGATGTGTTCCTTTGCTACTTTGAAATCACTTGAGGCCCATAATACATCCAAATGAAGGGTTTCTCTTCGGTGGTCTGTGGGCGATCCCTTTTTCATCACTTTGCAACATTTTATCATTTTAAAGAATATTTTCTGATCGGCAAAGACTGATGACGACTCCAAAGGCGGCAGAAGGCCGAGCAGCGGCCATAAATGGGTGATTGGACAGTTCAAAGGCATTCAGAGGTCAAGAAAGGACTAGGTGCATGCCAAAGAGTATCAGGAAAGCGGCAAAGAGTATCAGTATTGCGGTTCAAAGCAGATGAATTAAAAATGGCCCCAGTAGATCTAGTAAGCCGTCATTAAGTCGTATAGCTCACCAACTCATAGATTTTGGCCATTTAAGGCAACAGGACCACTTGAAGGTAGATTAAAGGATTTTCAATGCAGATTTATGACAAGTGCAATGGTCCCAGTCACATTTTGGAGCAGCGCTACTTCCTTAATTGTGCAGTTATCACACAGAGGACAGCGCGTGGCTCAAGGCACTCTTTCAGTCCATTTTCGAAGCTGCAGGACCCTGTGCAGCCCTAAAGAGCCCTTTTGATGAGGCTTCTCCCTCATGCGCAGCTGTTTTAAGTTATTTTATGCATTCATTTCCAGCAGAACTTAGCATTAGAAGCAGTTATTGCAAAGATCTTTTTTGATCTATTTTGATAGATATTTTGTATACATTTCCTCTATATATACCACCCTCTGCACTGTTTTAAGGGTTGGTTGGTTGTATGACTCCTCGAGAGACTTGCTCTGTATTTGATATGATTTCTTTAATCAAAGAATGCTTAAAGCTTGGAGGATGGACTGTTTGAAGTGTTTTTAATGGTTGAAGAGTGAATGATGGAATTCATGTGTTGCTATATGGATCAATAAGTGTTTCTCACCTCTGTTATTTCAATTTCATACATGCTCAAGTCACAGAACAAAAGATTGGTCTAGAATTTGCTTAGCTGCACTCTATGCTCAGTTTCTGTGGCTTCTTAATGTTTTCCTCTTGATTTAGGCATAAATATGAATTCCTTTATGGCTCATGTTTGATCTATTTCACATATGAATGACTGTTGTTTAAGAATTCTTAGCTACTCGTAGATAGAGCTCATTCATCTTCCCTCTGTTAAGCTGAGTGAGAGATTCTTTGTTGCCTCTCATTCCTTAGCCCTCATTCTATCCTTTTAAACTTAAGTGTTGTTTCATGAGCAGCTACCTTGCTCCTCATTCCTCTTGTGACCAAGAAAATGCACCAGCAGTCTTACTCCATGACTCCATGCCCAATGGTTTGAAACTTACCACACTATGCATTGCCTCTCTACTTGAAAACATCCTCCTTCCCACCAAACATAAACAAAACCCCTTGAACTCAATAACTAGCCTAATATCATCTTCAACAAAGCTAAATCATAAAGAGAGATCCCTCTCTGACTGCAGGTAGGCTAGGACCTGCAGTCCAAAGATTGGTTTGTGGTTACCTCGGCCGTATCCCTTTAAGGAGCTTTAGGGATGACCTGAGTGATAACATAATGGCGACTCCACTGGGGAACATCCTCAGATAATTTCACAAATCAAGTTGGAAAGCTCCACTGGGAAAGAACCAGACCTTCAAAAGTTTCTTTCTAACCCATACATTCTTAGAAAATCCTCAAAAAACAAGCTAGAAGCTGGCTCCCAGGAAGAATTCACGTTATACAAGGTCAAATCCAGACCCAAATCCTACAGCTGCCTTTGAAAATCCAAATTTGATCCAAAGAAACCTCAGGAAATTAGAGCTAAAGGAGGATTTTGCTAATTCTACTCCTGTGATAGTTCAGCCAAACTGTGGCCCAACCCCCGTCAAAGTTCTATTTCGTTCAACCCCTAGTTCCCCTTGTTCATCATCCACATCTCAAAGCACTCCTTCCACACCTCCATTCACTGCACATACTGCCACTACTACTCCTATTATCCCAGTTGTTCCTATTGTCCCTCTTATCCCTGTGAATATGGCTAACAGATATGCACCTTTACAATTACCTGCTAATCCTGGAGCTATGCCTCAGGATTACCAAACTAAAATCACATATTTTGATGGAACAAGTGCCTGAACAACCCTTCAGCATACAAAGAAAATGCAGGATTACTTTGAAAGCTATGAGATTGACGATGATAGTGTGAGAATGAAGATTTTTGTCCAAAGTTTGACAGGTGATGTCAGGACTTGGTTTAGAGCACTCCCAGTTAATTCCATAGCAGACCCAGAAGCCTTATACCAGTCATTTATCAACAGATGGGAGAAAACGAAAGACCCCTTGCACATACTAGCTGAATATGATACAATCAAAAGAGGTCCACAAGAAACAGTCTTGGACTATTGTGCAAGGTTCAATAGCGTTTATAATGCTATCCCACAAAACTTAAGGCCCCCACCTGACCTTGCCTTATATAAATTCCCTGATGGATTTGACCCAAATATGGCCTACCAGTTAAAAGAAAGAGCCCCTAACAGCCTTGCAGACATGCAAAACGTGGCTGTCACTGTGGAGGCAAATTTAATTGCCAAAAGAAACAGAGCTAGAACTGAGAGAAGAACCACCTTCAAGGAAGAGCCCTCAGCCTTAGATCAAAAGCTAGATGCTATTATCAATGGCATGCATAGGCTGGGAGACAGAGTAGAGAGTGTTGAGAGGAAATCATCATGGGACGGGCAGCAAGCTAACACTGTCAGGAACCCGAATTTCAGGAAAAATCAAAATCCAAACGTTGGTAGGTCTAGCCTAGACGATGATATAAGACCTCCTTTTCAAGAAAACTACGCAGAGGCATCCACTTCTAATGAACCCATAGAAGACACTCACATGAACTTAATGGATTTGAAGGGTGAGCAACAAATTTTTCTAACCCAAGAAGACCAAGATGACCATGAGATAAATCAATTTCAGACTAACTCTGGTGAGTCTTTTGACTTTAAACAAGGTTATGATTCAGTTATTTATGAAGTCCACAAACAGTATAAGCTGAGGACAAGAACCATAGATGTGCCCGAAAAAGTTAAACCAAAGGAGAGCAAACAGCCCAACCAGATTAGAGGCAAGGCTATTATAACAGAAACAGCTGATATAAGTGTCCCAAACCCGCGCCAAGTGACTGTAGAGGACATAACAAACATACAGCCTTCTGTTGATCAGCCTCTGCCACCTTCTTCCTCGAAAGAGAACTTGAACAGCGTTCCAAAAATCCCTCTTAAAACTGAAAAACCGCAAGCAATCAATTCCCATAACGTTGATATACAAGAGCAAATCACTGATAATTGAAATGAAAAAGAAAAAACTGCCGTCATCAACACCAAGACTCCATTGGAAAAGCCATTTAATTTAGAGGCAGAGATTGGAAAACTTAAAATATCCATCCCCCTCTCAGAACTTGCCAAACATGATGTGTATAGGCAACAAATTCAAAGATCACTTTAAATGCCAGAGGTCAAGGATGATGTAAATGTTTTAGATGATACCCCTGAGCTGCTGTTCGGTCCTGAAGTTAATGGAAAATCAACATATGGATCTATTCCACCCTTTTATGTTAGTTTGCACATTCATGACAAAGTCTTGCACAATGCTATGTTTGACTCAGGTGCCTCACACAATCTTATGCCCAAAGCTGTAATGGAGAAACTAAACCTTGATGTCACAAGACCCTACAAAGATCTATTCTCCTTTGACTCAAGTCAGGTCAAGTGTTTAGGCTTAATCAAAGACTTATGTGTCTCCTTAGTCCAATTTCCCAACAAGACAATCCTAATGGACATGGTGGTTGCTGACATCCCACCAAAGTATGGCATGCTCTTGTCAAGATCTTGGGGGGAAAAACTCCAAGGATCTCTCCAATTAGACCTCTCTTATGCCACTATTTCAGTCTTTGGGCAACCAAAGAGACTGTATAGAGAAACACTAATGAAGTATGTGGTAAGTAGTGAGGAAAAGCCCCAGAATTTCCCTATCTATTCAATCCATTCTGATATGGATTCTTTTATTTTGTTTAATGATGAAACAAGTCCTCCAACTGATGATAAGCCTATGGCTTTAGTACAACAAGCGCACATCAATGAAGAATCGATTGCACATACCCATGAGACTGTTACAACAGCCAATGCAACCAGCACACAAGAAAAACCTCCCGAAACACAAGACTCAGGTCTGCCCAATCCTAAAATGACTGAAACTCTTAATACTAACCACAAGCAAGAAATCACATGGTATTTAGAGTTTGACGGCTCTGTTAACAAGTTAGGAGTAGGGGCAGGAATATGGATTCACAATACACATAACAACCATGTAGAGGGTCATGCTTATAGACTGAATTTCAAATGCACCAACAACATGGCTGAGTATGAGGCACTCCTCTTAGGCCTTAAGCTGCTCAAAGCTTTAGGAGCTGCCAAAGTTTCCATTCTAGGTGACTCAGACCTAGTAATCCAACAAATGAAAGGAAACTTTGTTACCAATGATAGAAGGCTAAGAGCTTATAGGACTGCTGCCACTGCAATACTTGATACATTCACTAAATCCAATCTTGCCAAGATTTCAAGAAATCATAACATTCATGCTCACAGCCTAGCCACTTTCACTAGCACATGCAAGCTTCCCTTTGAGCCAAATCACCATTTCACTGCTGAAATAAAACATAGGCCTGCTGTCCAAAATAACATTAAATATTGGCAAGTGTTCGAGGATGATGCTCAAATAAACAATTTTCTTACCTTACAGCATGAATTTGCAGGCCTAAACATTGATGAGGATACCATGGAGGACCCACAACAACAAGCATTAAATGAAAATCAGCAAGCTGTAATAGCTGTAACAGCCAGACATATCCTAAGCCCAACAGTCTTTGACAATGCAAACATTGAAGAGCTGAAACAAATGCATTTGGAGGAAATAGATAAAACAGAGGCCGATATTATTGATCTAAAAGACAATTTTTTCCCGGTTGGCCTCACTCCGCTAGAAGACATGTTTGATGCAAATGATGTGCCCAAGAAGCCAAAAATGCAGCCTATAAACACTACCATAGAAGAATACAACATTGGAACAGCAGAGAAGCCCAAAATGATCAAACTGTCTAAATCTTTTCCTCCTGATCGAAAACCAAAGTATGTGGATTTGTTCAAAGAATTCCAAGATGTCTTTGCTTGGTGTTATGAGGACTTGAAGTCCTATTATACCTCAATAATCCAACACACCATTCCCTTAAAACCAAATCAAAAGCCTTTCAAACAAAAACTTAGAAGAATCAACCCCGTGCTCCTTCCCTTGGTTGAGAAGGAGGTAAAGAGGATGTATGAGGCAGGAATCATAGCACCAATCAGATTTTCCGAATGGGTGTCAAACTTAGTTCCCACAAGAAAGAAAACAAATGAGATCAGACTTTGTGTAGATCTCAGAAATCTAAATCAAGTCTCCCTAAAGGACCACTATCCTTTTCCCAAAATGGATCACATTCTACAGAGAGTAGTGGGGTCATCACGAATTTCCCTGCTCGATGGCTTTTCAGGTTTCAACCAAATACTTGTTCACCCAGATGACCAAGACAAGACAGCATTTACCACACCGTGGGTAACATTCAAGTATGTTAAAATGCCTTTCGACCTAAAGAACGTTGGTGCCACCTTTCAAAGGGCAATGGACATTGCATTCACCAAGGAAATCCATGATTTCCTAGTTGTCTACCTTGGTGACTTAACCCCTTTCACCAAATCTGATAAAGAGCACCTCAAACACCTAAGGCAAATATTCATCACATGTAGGAAATATGGCATTTCCTTGAATCCCAAGAAGTCTCTCTTTGGCCTTGAAGAAGGAAAATTACTTGGACATATCATCTCAAAGGATGGTATTAGAGTTGATCCGGAAAGGATCCAAGCCATATTGCAAATCCCATATCCTAGAAATATAAAAGAATTGCAAGCATTCCTTGGGAAAATCAATTTCCTAAGGAGGTTTATTCCAATCTTGGCTGATCTAATAAGAATGCTAAACAACATGCTTAAGAAAGACGCCAAGTTAAAGTGGTCTCTAGAGGCCAAGCAAGCATTTGAGGATATTAAATCAGCCTTAACTCAAGCCCCAGTCCTCACAAGTCCAAAATTTGATAGGGACTTTATCATATTTTCATTTGCATCTGATAATACTATAGCTGCTGTCCTTTTGCAAAAGGATGATCAAGGAACTGAAAAGCCAATTGCATTTTTCAGCCGAGCCTTAAGAGATGCACCCCTGAAATACCCAATCATGGAGAAGCAAGCCTATGCCCTTGTTAAAGCAATCAAGGAATTCCGAATTTATATTTTATATTCATATGTGATTGCTTATGTGCCAAATGCTATTGTAAAAGACATATTAACCCAAGAGGGGTTAGAAGGCAAAAGAGGCAAGTGGATTGCTAACATTCTTGAGTATGAAATAGAGATAAAACCAACCAAGCTGATAAAGGGACAAGGTTTAGCTAAACTGATGTCCGAAACAAACTTTCAAGCCTTAGACATCAACCAACTGGACAATGAATAGGAGCTGGCGACTCCACAGATCAGTGACACCTTTTTGCAATCCCCATGGTATGCTAATATTTGCTTCGTATTGTTAAACCTGTGTGCTCCCCCAGGATTGTCCAGGACCAAGAAGAGATTTTTAAGAATGAAGGCTTTGAAATTTTGTATCTTAGATGGTGCATTATTTTGGAAAAATCACGAAGGTATATTGCTTAACTGCTTGATTGTGAATGAAACTAACAATGTCATGAAAGAATTCCATGCAGGGGACTGTGGAGGACATCTATACTGGAAGTCCACTGCTGATAAAATTCTAAGGGCTGGTTTCTATTGGCCCACTTTGTTTGCAGATGTAAAGAAGTTTGCCACGTCATGCCACAATTGCCAAATCTTTGAGGGCAAGAGAAAGCTGCTCCCTTTGCCACTTCAACCCATCTCAACCGAGAAGCCTTTTAACAATGGGGTCTTGACTTCATTGGAGAAATCCATCCCTCTTCCTTAGGCCAGCATAAGTGGATCTTAACAGCTACCGACTATTTCACTAAATGGATTGAGGCCATCCCATGTAGGCAAGCCAATGACACCACCATTATCCAATTCCTTGAGTGCAATATCCTTTCTAGATTTGGTTGCCTGAGAAGATCATCACTGACAATGCCGCTGCTTTCAAATCCAAAAAGATGATCAATTTTTGCCATAAATTCCATATCATTTTAGGCCATTCCATAGCCTATTACCCTCAAGGTAATGGCTTAGCCGAGTCATCCAACAAAAGCCTGATCAGTATTATCAAGAAGACCTTAGAAGAAAACAAGAAGAACTGGCATAAAAAGCTCACCAATTCCCTATGGGCAGACAGACTTTCAACAAAGAGATCCATTGGAATGAGCCCTTATGAGCTAGTATATGGCATGGAAGCCAGATTTCCGTCTTCTTTAGGCATTCCTGTTATCAAGCTGCTGCAGGAGGTTCAAGCTGAACCAAATGATATTCAACGAAGGATTAATCAGACCATTCATCTTCAGCAAACTACAGAGAAGGTGTATGACAGAGCTCAAATGTTACAAGAAAGGCTAAAGAAGGCATTTGACCAGAGGGCTAAAGCTGAGGATTTCTTTATTGGCGACAAGGTTCTAAAGTGGGACTCACGAAGAGAAGACAAGGGAAAGCATGCAAAGTTTGACTTTCTGTGGAAAGGCCCATTTGTCGTCAGCGCTATGCAAGGCAATAACACATATTTTCTCAAAACTCTAGATGGTTGCGCAGTTGAAGAGGGCCCTGTGAATGGCCGCATGCTTAAACATTACCTTGATCCATGTATTTGAGAGATAACGCAGCTCTGTATATATATGTACGTACATGTTTGTAGATATCAGCGATTGGTTTTTAATTTTTATAGCAGTTTGGTTGTTAGAAGAGCGCAGCAAAGTTTGAAGGCACAAGCCCACATAAGTCATCCATTTCAAAGCTCTGTCTTCATGTTAGTCTCAGCAAGAAGTGCAGCGCAATTTTGAGGGAAAAGAAACAAAAAAGTGCAACATTACAGTTCTCTGTTCTTTGAAATATTTCAAAGAAAATATTCAGTTTTGATACCTATGCGCAAATAAGAGATAGATGGCTTCCCAAAGCAGAGTTCAATGCTATTCTGAACATTCTGTGTCAAAAGGGTAGCGCTGTTACTTTTAACAGCAAGTTCTATTAAAAATACTGCATTTAGGCTTCCAGTTCTTCAGGCAGTAGTATCAAAACAGAGGACTTTTTTTTTAGCATTACATCTACAGCCTGTTCAAAGACAAGAAAAGAAGAGCTCCAGTTTTGTTCCCTTTTTGTGTTTAGTTCTCAAGCAAAAGTGTATGCAATATCAAGCACGCAGAAGAAAGCAGGCGATGCTTTACTTTTCACAGTGTTTCAGTTAAGGAGGAGTGCTGCATTCAGAAGTTAAAGTTCTAGTCATTCAACAGTTAGCACAGAAGAAATTTTCAATTAACAACAACTACAGAGGATCAAGGCATTCTGACCTGCTGTTCTTGGCTTGTCACAAGGAAAAGCCATCCCCAAGTGGAGCCACTATTAGCCTCCTGCTGCGGCAGGTTAATCATCTTTCATGATCGACATTTTTACATGCCAAATATGTCATACTTTGCTTGCTGCAATTCTCCATATTTGCTACAGATGACCAGAGAAGTATCCATGAAAGTGAGCTAATCTAAATGCCACTGCTTTGTTCCAGTCTTGATGAGTAATCCATTTTGATCAATTTTCAAGTATGGGAAGGCCAAACAGCTTAATCTTGGCTTCCCTGGGTTTCAATTTCATGTTGTAGAATATAGAGAATGAACATCTGTCCAAACAGCTTAATCTTGGCAGATTTGTAGTTAGGTAGAGAAACAAGGGTGCTCAACAGCTTAATCTGAGCCCCTGGCTGAAATAAGTGTAGAAGTAGATAGGAGCACAAGCAACAAGAAAGAATGAAAAGCTAGGTATGCTAGTTCAAGTGCACCCAAACCAAAAGAAGAGAAAATGCTAGGTGAGTAGGTCGGGTAGGTAGCTTTGTGGTTGCAGAATCATGGCTTGTGATCCATTTCATATTGTCAAGTGTTATATCTATCATATCACAAGTTGAAGGCAGTTGTTCAGTTGGAGGACTTCAAGAAATGCATGTCTAACTTCCCCTTCTTCCTCTTTCCCCAAATCACTCACTAACTTCCCCTAAAAGAGGTCAAGATCTGCTTGATACCTCTTAGATTCATCATGTTCCATATCATTTTCCTTGGTGAAGATCTGCTTCACTCAAGGAATGTCCATACTCCTTCTATAAGTCATTTTCCCTCTTAATAGCCTAAGATTCACATACTTAGTGCTTTCTTATCACTTGTCATGTTAACTACTAACACTACTATGTAGCTCCCTATCTATTTCCCCTTCCCCTACTAAAACTATGTATATAACTCCCCTATATACTTATCCCCTCCCCCTGGTTGAAAAATAACCATATGCATCCTCGGGAATTGCTAAGTTTATCTGAAACTTAGCAAGAACCCTCATTACCCCCCTCAAACCATCTTCTCATGCATTTTGGACTCCCTCCAATGCATAAAGCCCTTCATCACTCCATAAAACCTCCCAAATGCTTTTTGACTCCTTCACAAAGCATAAAATTCCATTCACATGTATATAATACCATCTTTTTGCCTTGTTTTGCCTTTTCAGAGACATAAACCCCTTTTTTGGGCCATTTAACATGCAAAAAACCATGAAAATCCCTCAAATGGCATAAAATTCTTCCTTTTTGGGCCATCGGACCCCTTCCGATGGCTCACAAACCATTTTAAATGCCAAAGGAGACCCCGCCGATTTCACCAAAGCTTATCTTTTATCAAAAAGCCTTGCTCTGATGCAAAAAGCTCCCTTTTGGTCCCCCTCCGATGCGATATCGCTGTCGGGAGGGGGCAGTCACATGTTAAACATCATAAATATAGGCCTCCGATTGTTTATCGCCAATCGCATGTCGGCGATTGGCGATCGGGCCTCGTGCATTACATATCACATATGGCCCCGGGCCAGACCCGATTTCAAATAAAGAAAGGGCCAATAAAGCATTTCGGGTCCGGTGGCGTTTCGACGATTTTATGTGGCCATCCCCATGCTCCCCGCCGACGCGAAATGCCGACTCAATCTCAGCCGTCCATCGCCCTGCTCTGATCAACGGCCCATATTTAATTGGCGATCACCCCTTGTATATGGCTCCGACCAGTGGAGCCGAAACATTATAAAGGTGTAGCTTATGAGGTTTTTGGGTCCGTAAGGGCCCCTTGTGCAGCGAAAGGAAGGCTCCCGACGAGCCGGAGCCAAAATGGTACGTAAATACAGTGTTAAGGGTTTCGGGTCTGCGGACCCATTTCAATTATAAATCTGTCGATATGAGGGTCCCGATGGGTCAAACCCGAAAAGAGATAAAGTGGGTCTGTATAGCATATCCGGTCTGCCATTTTTCGGCGATCACACAGATGCTACCCCCCGGTCCCTTCGACTGCCGATATGCGATTTAGCGCCAGCCGTCGGATCGGGCCCCCAGATCAATGGCCCTGATTTAATTGCAGCACTCCCCATGTATCGCTCCAACTGGCATAGCCGAAATAACAATAAAGCATGGTATATTAGCATTTTGGGTCCGCAAACCAAATTCTTGTAAATCCGCCGATATGACATCGCCGATGGGCCGGACGCGATTCCAAATAAAAGGAAGGGCCTAGAGCATAACGGGTCCGCGCAGTTTCGGTGATTGTTTATGTGCCACCCCCTGGTCCGCCCCGATGTGATATAGCGATGAAATCTGGGCCGTTGGATCGGCCCGCGCCGGATCCAACGACCACAATTTAAAGAGATGAACGGTTTTCTGCCTACGCCCAATTTCGAGGATTTCTTACGTTTAAAGGCATTTTTGCCTACTTTGAAGAAAAAGGGCCATTTTTATATGCGGTGCCCATGCCCGCCCAGTTGCAAAGGAACGATTCGTTCCTTTGCTACTTTGAAATAACTTGAGGCCCATAATACATCCAAATGAAGGGTTGCTCTTCGGTGGTCTGTGGGCGATCCCTTTTTCATCACTTTGCAACATTTTATCATTTTAAAGAATATTTTCTGATCGGCAAAGACTGATGACGACTCCAAAGGCAGCAGAAGGCCGAGTAGCAGCCATAAATGGGTGATTGGACAGTTCAAAGGCATTTGAAGGTCAAGAAAGGACCAGGTGCATGCCAAAGAGTATCAGGAAAGCAGCAGGGAGTATCAGTATTGCGGTTCAAAGCAGATGAATTCAAAATGGCCCCAACAGATCTAGCAAGCCGTCATTGAGCCGTATAGCTCACCAACTCACATATTTTGGCCATTTAAGGCAACAGGACCACTTGAAGGTAGATTAAAGGATTTTCAATGCAGATTTATGACAAGTGCAATGGTCCCAGTCACATTTTGGAGCAGCGCTGCTTCCTTAATTGTGCAGTTATCACACAGAGGACAGTGCATGGCTCAAGGCACTCTTTCAGTCCATTTTTGAAGCTGCAGGACCCTGTGCAGCCCTAAAGAGCCATTTTGATGAGGCTGCTCCCTCATGCGCAACTGTTTTAAGTTATTTTATGCATTCATTTCCATCAGAACTTAGCATTAGAAGCAGTTATTGCACAGATCTTGTTTGATCTATTTTGATAGATATTTTGTAGACATTTCCTCTATATATACCACCCTCTGCACTATTTTAAGTGTTGGTTGGTTGTATGACTCCTTGAGAGACTCGCTCTGTATCTGATATGATTTCTTTAATCAAAGACTGCTTAAAGCTTGGAGGATGGACTGTTTGAAGTGTTTTTAATGGTTGAAGAGTGAATGATGGAATTCATGTGCTGCTATATGGATCAATAAGTGTTTCTCACCTCTGTTATTTCAATTTCATACATGCTCAAGTCACAGAACAAAATATTGGTCTAGAATTTGCTTAGCTACACCCTATGCTCTATTTCTGTGGCTTCTTAATGTTTTCCTCTTGATTTAGGCATAAATATGAATTCCTTTATGGCTCATGTTTGATCTATTTCACATATGAATGACTGTTGTTTAAGAATTCTTAGCTGCTCCCAGATAGAGCTCATTCATCTTCCCTCTGTTAAGCTGAGTGAGAGATTCTTTGTTGCCTCTCATTCCTTAGCCCTCATTCTATCCTTTTAAACTTAAGTGTTGTTTCACGAGCAGCTACCTTGCTCCTCATTCCTCTTGTGACCAAGAAAATGCACCAGCAGTCCTACTCCATGACTCCATGCCCAATGGTTTGAAACTTACCACACTATGCATTGCCTCTCTACTTGAAAACATCCTCCTTCCCACCAAACATAAACAAAACCCCTGGAACTCAATAACTAGCCTAATATCATCTTCAACAAAGCTAAATCATAAAGAGAGAGCCCTCTCTAACTGCAAGTAGGCTAGGACCTGCAGTCAAAGATTGGTTTGTGGTTACCTAGGCCGTATCCCTTTAAGGAGCTTTAGGGACAACCTGAGTGATAACAAATGGCATGGAAGCTAAGGTGAATGGCATGGATGCTAAAATTGATGGCATGGATGATAAGATGGAAGAATTGAAGATAAATATGAATAAGTTGCTACAAGAAATGGCCACTAAGGGTGAAAGGGTACTAAAGGAAACTCATGATGAGAACAAAAGAAATGTTAATCATGATTCCATAGACTCTAATGTTGGATCAAAGACTCACCATGTTCCAAAAATCGATATGCGGAAGTTTGATGGCAAGGATCCCGCCACATGGATATTATAGATGGAGCAATTCTTCGATCTCAATAATGTGAAAAACGCACAAAAGGTACGTATGGCAACTGTATATTTGGAACCAAATCAGTTTGTATGGTATCAATGGCTTTGTTCTCGTAAAAAATTTATCACTTGGGCAATTTTTATGGAAGAATTGATAGCACATTATGAGGATACAAAAATCAACACTTTTTTAGCCAATTGATAAGTCTCAAACAAAAGGGTTCAATAATGGATCACATTGAGGAGTTCCAAAAATTGAACATAAGGGTAAAAGATATTCCAGAGGAGCATAGGATTGATGTGTTCATAGGGTCTTTAAAGGATAATATCCAACATGATGTTCGCCTTTGGGAACCTGATTCATTAGAGAAGGCATTCAGGTTGGCAAGAAAAATGGAAAGCAAAATTATGGCAACTAGGAAGCATACCACTCACAACTATAAAGACGGAAGTGTTGTTGCCCCTAGTCTTCCACAACCTACAAGGTTGACACCACAACATTGGAAGAAAAAAGAGCAAAAGGGCTTTGTTACAGTTGTGATAGAAAATACGCTAAAGGTCATAAGTGTGCTGAGAAGAAATTATTCTACATAGATTGTGAAGAGGAAGAAGAAAAGGAGTAAGAAAGGTCAAAAGAAGAGGATATACTCCAGGAACAAAGCCTAGATGAAGAACAAATAAATCCGACCATATCTTGTAATGCATTGGTGGGAATTACCCTCCTCAAACCATCAAGATAGAAGGACAAATCAAGAAGAAAAAGGTAATAGTGTTGATTGATTCAGGAAGCACCCACAATTTTATTCATTGTAGGGTAGCAAAAGAATTGAATTTCTTCCTATATCCAGCACCAGAGTGTCAAGTGATGATTGCAAATGGAGGAACAATAAATTGCTCTGGAAAGTGCCATAATAGCAAGCTATCCATGGAAGAATATGTATTGACTAGCCCAATGCTTTCCATTCCAATGGGAGGTGCTGATGTTGTACTAGGAGTCCAATGGCTACAATCCTTGGGTACAATAGCTTTTAATTTTCAAGAAATTTTCATCAAATTTTCTACGGAAGGAAAGGAAGTTGAATTAAGGGGTAGTGCAGGGAAACCAGGAAAGATAATCAGCTCTAATGGCATGACTAAGCTTCTAAAAAATGAGCAAAGAGGTGTAATTGCACAATTATGTTCGCTAGATGTTTCCACATTGGAATCATCTATTTCTCCAGATCTCCAAAAAGTCCTGGACAATCATTCCAAGGTATTTGAGACTCCCAAAGGTATCCCACCTATGCGTGATCATGATCATGCTATTCATCTGATTCCAGGAAGTGTTCCTCCAAACATCAGGCCGTACAGATATCCCTATGTCCAAAAAAGTGAAATTGAACGTATGGTTGCAAAAATGCTAGAGGCTGGTATAATTCAACCGAGTCAAAGTTCTTTCTCAGCTCTAGTAGTATTGGTGCACAAGAAGGATGGATCATGGCACATGTGTCCGAATTATAGGGAGCTCAACAAGCTCACTATTAAATATAAGTTCCCCATTCCTGTCATTGATGAATTGCATGGATCAATTTACTTCACCAAGTTGGATCTTGGTTCGGGATATCATCAAATCAGAATGAAAATTTAAGACATTCCGAAAATGGCATTTAGAACTCATGAGGGTCATTATGAATTTTTGGTCATGCCTTTTTGCCTTACCAATGCACCTTCAACATTTCAAGGTTTGATGAATTCAATTTTCAAACCATTCCTTAGAAAATTTGTGTTAGTATTTTTTGATGATATACTAATCTACAACAAGTCTTGGAAGGATCATGTTGAACATGTTGACAGGGTGCTACAACTATTGGAGGAGAAACAATTATATGCAAAAAGATCCAAATGTTTCTTTGGAGTCCAAGAGGTGGAATATTTGGGTCATATTGTATCTCATGAAGGAGTTAAGGTAGACCCTAGCAAAATTAAAGCCATTAAGGAATGGAAAATCCCCACATCCATAAAGCATCTGCGAGGATTTCTTGGGTTGACAGGGTATTATTGCAAGTTTGTTAAGAATTATGGGAGAATAGCAGCACCTCTAACAACATTATTGAAGAAAGATTCATTTTCATGGACTTCGGAAGCAACAAAGGCCTTTGAACATCTTAAAGAGGCAATGTGCCAAGCACCGATCTTAGCTACACTGGACTTCACAAAAACCTTTATTGTGGAATGTGATGCTTCAGGAAATGGAATTGGTGTATTCTAATGCAAGATGAAATACCCATTGCTTTTGAAAGTAATCCAATCAAGGGAAAGTTTTTAAGCAAAGCTATTTATGAGAAGGAAATGTTGGCAATACTCCATGCACTTAAGAAATGGCGACCCTACCTAATGGGAAGGCACTTCAAGGTAAAAACGGATCATGATAGCCTTAAATACTTTTTAGAACAAAGATTATCCTCTGAAGAGCAACAAAAGTGGGTCACAAAGATGTTGGGTTATGACTTTGAAATCATCTACAAAAAAGGGAAGAAAAATGTGGTGGCAGATGCACTCTCAAGAAAGGATGAGGATGTGGAAGCATTGTTGTGTGCCATTTCTATTATCCAACCAGATTGGATAAACGAAGCAAGGGAGGAATGGAAGAATGAGGAAGAAGTGTGGGCACTTATTCAAAAGCTACAACAAGATTCCAGTACTTCTGATACATTTAGCTGGAAAAATGATTCGTTATGGTACAAAGATCGCTTATACCTCTGTAAGAATTCCCAGCTAAAACAAAAGATTCTTATGGAATTGCACACTTCTCCCTTAGGAGGGCACTCAGGATTTTTAAAAACTTACCACAGGGTTAAGAAGGAATTTTTTTGGGATGGCCTTAAATCAGATATTCAAAAGTTTGTGGTAGAATGTTTGGTTTGCCAACAAAATAAAGTTGAAACAATTAAGACACCGGGTCTATTACAACCTTTATCCATTCCAAGCCAACATTGGGAGGAGGTTTCAATGGATTTTATCATAGGTTTACCCAAGTCTGAGGGAAAGAGTGTCATCATGGTGGTAGTTGACAGACTTACCAAGTATGCACACTTTTGTGCATTATCACATCCATTTAAAGCTAGTACAGTTTCTACTGCATTTATGGAAATAGTTCAAAAACTACATGGAAACCCAAAGATTATTGTAAGTGACAGAGATCCCATTTTAACTAGAAATTTTTGGACAGAATTATTTTCTTGTCTTGGCACTCAGTTAGCTCATAGCTCATCTTATCATCCTCAATCTGATGGGAAAACTGAGATAGTAAACAAATGTTTGGAAGGATATCTTCGTTGCTTTGTATCTGATAAACAGACACAATGGGTCAAATGGTTGCCTCTGGCTGAATGGTGGTATAACACTTCCTTCCATACATCAACAAAAATGACCCCATTTATGGCACTTTATGGGTATCAACCACCATCCATCACATCATATTTAAGAGAAAATTATAAGGTTCAGGCAGTGGAACATCACATCGAACATCAACAACAAGTCCTCCAACTCCTAAAGGATAACCTCGTGTTGGCACAAAATAGAATGAAACAACAGGCAGATCAACATCGCAGTGAAAGAAGTTTTGATGTAGGTGATTGGGTATTCCTACGGCTACAACCATATAAGCAAATGTCCCTAAAGCAAGCTAAGAAGGATAATAAATTATCACCAAAGTATTATGGTCCGTACAAGGTGTTGCAAAAGATTGGTACTATGGCATATAAATTGGAGCTGCCTGCAGCTTCTCGATTGCACCCAGTTTTCCATGTTTCATGTTTAAAGAAGGTTATAGGCGACAAGCTCCCAATTCAAACAATATTGCCAGAACTTGACGAGGAAGGAAAAATTATATTGGAACCGCGAAATGGACACCATTGTTTTGAAGGAGAGGGGCATGTTGGGTCCCTATAATACTAGTGATTAACCCATTACTATTGTAGTTGTACCCCTTATTTATAGTGTTGTGCCCCTATTACCCCCATATTGTTATTTCTGTGCCCCATAGAATCCCTCTATTGTTATTTTTGTGGCTTTATATTATTATTGTTAGATCGGTTGGATTATATTGTGACTCCTTAGAATCCTATATATAGAAAGGAGGTTTTTTCATTTGAATCATCCAAGAATTGTTCATTTATGTAATGTAAAGGAGGTTACCCCCTCGAAGAGGCTGAATTATAAGGCGTTGATCTATCTTTTCTATCTTTTCTTGAGCTGGTTTCATAACAGAATGCCATTCCATTCACTTGTCCTTCAACTAATGTGGTCGTAGGTGAAGGCAAGGTCCAAGGGTCTGAAAAAGAACGAGTTCGGAAGAACTCTTCGTGAGGAGACTCCTTAGATGATGAATTGGCATTAATTTTAGCGAAAGGAGAGGGAAGATCAAAGGTACCCATCAATGAGGAATACATCCCCACTCCTAAAATCTCAGTAGGCGAGCGAGGGTTATCCATTAAAGGAAAAGTAGAGTTAGAGCTTGCTTGAGGATCGACTGGAAAATAGTCCATTTGATCAACCTTAATGATTTTCCCCTCATGAGGAAAGCAAATGACACGAAACAGAGTCGAAACAATGGCGTCCATTTCGTATACCCAGTTCCTTCCTAAGAGGAGATTATAGTCTAGGTTAGCATCTGTGACTTCTACTTCAATATTGACGACCTTCCCCCCAACACATATAGGAAAGGCCGGGATAATCCCATGCTGCTTATGAGAATGACCATCAAATGCAGTCAAGATGGTAGGTGAAGGAACGGTCGAAGGTGATCCGATAGCCTTCCAACATGACATTGACATGACGCACGTGGAAGCTCCTTCATCAATAACGGTACGAAAAATGTTGATTTTCCAGTATGTAGACTTTATTTGGAAAGCCATATGATGAGGGAGTCGCTTTTTGACATTTAACATATCAAAAGTGGGCACTAAAGATTTAGTTGGATCGACTGCCCCAATCACGGAAATTAAAGCACTTCGTTGAGCCGAACACGACTGGAGAACCTCTAAAGCAGACATGGCGCACAAACTCTGTTCTAGATCCTCAACAATGGAGTAATTCTGGGTGGCCCTACCATTAGGATTAATAGTCGCGCGTTTAGCAGAACCTTTCGGTATCTGTGGTATAGTCTCAATAGGGGGTCGCTCAATATGAAGGTCGGTATTTCCAGGAACAGTCTTGTCCTTGGAAGTTTCGGCTTCACCATAATCACATGACCGAGTAGCCACATGGACATTAGAACCCATCATGAAAACATTCGATGATTTTTCCCCTTCCTGGTTGCCCCCTGCGGAGGTACCAAGATTTGAACTCGCGCCAACAAGAAGTTGCTGCCCTTAGGGAAAAGGTTTGGTTAACACAGCCTGAGAACTAGAAGTTCCTTGCTGCCCTAACAAGCACTGAGCGTCTTCAATCTTAGGGCAAAGATGAGTTAAATGGTCTCCACTACACAACTTGCATGGAAACTTGACTTTCTTTCTAGACTCATTTCTACCACCACCAGCATTGTTGCCGGATTTATTTGCATCAAGCTTCCCATCTTGGTTCTTTTTCTTACCTCGTCCTTTATTTTTCCCATTGGAATTTTGATTTCCTTTGGGGTTATCAGATTGGACGGCATTAATTGAAGAAGTTTGGGGAGTTGGGGGATTAGACGATGTGACTTGGTTGTTAGAAGCAGTTTGTAAAGACAATTGTTGCAATTGGTTCAACAAGTTCACGGTAGTTGTGTCTACCGACCCAACGATACCATCCAAATGAGGACCTGGCTTCAACTTAGCTATGTCAACCTTAGACCCAGGAGCATCTGGTAAGTATTTTTGAAGGATCCCAGGCTGAGAGTAGATCAATTCTAATTGCTGGGCCCTAAAAATGGCTTGCTCCTCAGAATAGACTCCAGACATGGAGACATCTTTGGAGATCTCGGGTTGTAACGATTTCAAAAACCATTCGAGACGGTACTCCAGAGGGATTTCGGCTTTCATGAGCCTCTTTCTCCATCTCCATTCCTGAATATGGTCAGAAATGTGAGTTTCCTTATCCTGACGAAAAGTGGCCAGAAGTTCAGTTCCGGCATCATAACGGACAGGAAACTGGAAATGATTTAAGAAAATATTGACTAAGTTAGCAAAAGATGTAAAGATGCCCCCTAGCAACTCTATATACCATTTGGCCACATTACCAGTCAAGGTGCATGGAAAAAGTCTCAACCTGATCGAGTCATCGATCAAAGAGTTAGATGAGCACCATAAATGGAATGTGGTTACATGGTCGCCTGGGTCCTCACCGCTCTTCCCTTCGAATTTTGGAATGTCCGAAGGGAGTTTGGTTGGGACTGGAGGCCAGGCTGGATTGTACTTGATTGGATCGTTTGTTAACTTAGTGAGATCTGGCAAGTTCAACATTGCCGGAAGCGGAAGCCTAGGAGGACCTTGGGGATTCCACTTGGACTGGGCGGAACTCCCAAAGTTCTAAAAAGATTGGCCTGGATTTTGGAAGGCACCAGGCTACCCGAAGTAACCAGCAGAACTGGCTCAACCAAAAGGCAAGCCTTGTGATCCAGCAAAATTCAGAGTTTGACCAACTTCGGCTGCAAAGCCTCCATAACCAGCAAAGTTTCCTCCTAAAGGATTATAAGGAGTTGATAACCCCTGATACAGATTCCATGCCGAAGCTAAGGGAGGAATACTTTGAAACGAACTAACTATGGAGTACGGCCTATTCCCTTGTTGGCCGTAAGACTGATTCCCAGTTCCGGTGCCACTAACCCTAAGGTTAGTCCAACCTTGGAAAGGATTGCTGCTTTGTCCTATAGAAGAAACAGGCATGGATCCTATTGTCGGGTTGGAATGTGGTATATGACCACTTCCGAAAGGAAAACCCTGGAATGAAGCTGATCCACCCATCACGGACGTAGCGGCACTAAACAGAACCAATGGAATACCCTGTGGGTGGGTGCCAAATGGGAAGAATCCAGTACCAAAAGCATTGGGTTGGGCATTTCCACTCATGGATGGAATGGAGGTAGACCCAACTAAAGATGTGCTAGCAAAAGATCCAAACAAAGAGGTATAGGAGATGGAAATCATTCCTCCTCCTTGTACCGATGTCGGAGTCTGCATAGTTGCAGCACTTGTGGTAGAATCCATGCTTCCAGTAGTGGTCATCGATGGTAAGTGCGTAGCGTAACCTGGACTTGACGGTCTATACGTCGGAGTCCCAACGTATTGTAATACATCTGGATGACTAGATGGTAGTGGAGAATTTGGAGCCGCTAATGACTCTGAGAGTTCTTCTACCTCTATGTTATTCTCCACTTGAAAGAGAACTTGAGAAAGGACTGGAGTGTCCCTCTCTTTTTCGGAAGTGCCAAGCCTTGGTTGAACACTAATGCCCCCGAGAGGAGGATCAATCCCCGATGCGTCAACTACCGTGGGACGAAGCCCACCAGCAGTATTACCTCTGTGCCTTCTAGGAGAAGGCTCTAAACTTGGTGGTGAAAGACCACGAAGTCTTCGAGACCGTCTAGGATATCGGTCAGCTACTTTGAATTTTTTGTTATGATCTAACTAAAGACTCAAAAAATTGAAAGCTAGGCCAACCAAGAGCACAGAGCACGCACTATAAAGTCCCTAAAGATAACAGCTAGTCAAACAACTTCCAAGTATTTTCGCTCTGGGTGATTAGGACCGGACACCAAAATACAAGAAAGTGAATTAAGGGGCCTTCCGAAGATAGTCTGGGATGATGAGGGCCCAGTCCTATCAGCGAAGGTATCAGAGGAAGTTACGCTAACCTCCTAACAACAGCCTGCGCCGGTGCAAGCCCCCAAGCTTCGCAAGGGTGCCCTCCAGTAGTACTGTCGAGAGTGATGTAATGTCGACCTCAGGTGCCACGGGATTCCCCTCCGCAGCCACCTATGTAGATCCCTAGGAGTAGCAACTATGGATACCAACTCGTCGCAGAAGCCAGGTGGAACAGTCGTGAGGTAAGTTCGGACAAGTAGGAGACGGGGTATCTCTCTTCCCTGTCTTCACAGACCCTCGTGCTTGACTCCCAGATCCAGATCTTTCTTGGTCTTCCTGACACTATTGGATTTTCACTCGCTATTCAGACTCCTATGTTTGATGTTGATATGGCCTTGGAGAGTTAACTCTCCACTCACCTAATCCAAGGCCCTAAAATCCTAAACTTGTTGGTGTAACTGACTTAAACAAAAAGTTTTAGTGAATTTTAGTTAGCGCTTGATTTTAAAATAGGCTATTCTTTAAGTCACGGGATAACGGAAGTGAAACTAGTGGTGTTTTTTGACGCAAAAGAAATTAATAAAAACCTAGGTACATGCACATGCACTTGTTTTCGTTTTTCGATGAAAAGCAATTTCTATAGGGTTCAGAGGAACTTCTAATAAAACAAATTTTTCTTTTCTTTTCATTAATTCACGCTTCATACTCACAAAAGTTAACAAAGCTATGTATGCATAAAAATATATGCAAATATATCCTAATGAAACAAATATATGCTGATGCAAGATTCAAAACTACTCTAAAAAGAAGAAATGAAAGTTGCTTGCTTATCAATTTCTATTTTGCCACTTAAAATGTCTAGATGGAATATGAGATGTTACTATTCATTTCGTCTAAACACTAAAAACAAGTTTCAAGACAAACATAAAGCACTTTCATTCGCTAAAAGGAAACCGAATGAAAACAAAGCTCAAGAAAGCAAAATGAAGTTTTTCAAAAAGTTTTCTTCAAAATAACAACAAAAAAGTCTTTTCAAAAATGCTCTCAACAACACTGAAACTTGTGATTGAAAAATAAGCAACAAACACTTTTGCAAATTGACACCATACAATGGATGAAAACTCAACAAAAAGAGATGTGTTTAAGGATTCTCTTAATAATCAAAAGCAGCAATGAAAGCTTTGGCAACAATAACCAAAAAGATAAAAAAGACAAGCTTCAAGGAAGTATCAATCAACAACTTTCATGAAACAAAGAAGAGGATGGTCACAAAAGCGGTTTTGTCAAGCAAACAAAAAGTCACCAAAAGCAAGATTTGACACGAAGATTGAGATCAATCTCCCTACCCTGATGAATCAGAGTAGCCAAGATTCTAAACAAGAAATCTTGCATGCTTGAACAAGAAACGATGACGCATGCAATAACAAAAAACAAGACCAATACTCCTTATAATCAGAGAGAATTCGGAACAAGATGCTCGCTGTAAAAACAACAACTGATACTGGCAAATGACTATTTCAGACTGACTCAAACTACCAGACAAACCTTCAGAAACAAAAAGATTTACAAATCTTGAAAATTTCAAGACATACGCGACTGTACTTATGTAAATATTGCGTGTATACGCGACTGTAACCAAGGAAACCTGTGTATATGCGAGTTCACTTAAAGAAACATGCGTACATACGCCTCTGTAACTAAGAAAAATAGCATATATAAAAGGTTTCAAGAAAAATAAAAAAACAAACTGAAGAAACTGGCAAAACTTAAAGTTCAAAAACAGACTAGACAGCAACAATAAGTAGACAGGTAGCTGAGCCCTGATTGGCTTGAAAACACCCAAACTAGGAAAAACAAGAGTGTTGTCCCCAGTGGAGTCGCCAATTCTGTTGGAGGGAAATGTTCCCCTAGGGCTTTTTGGGTTGAAACCCTAGCAGACTGAAAGTTATCTATACAGAGAAACACACATTCACACAGCCATTATGCTATTATAAGAAAATTCTATTGTAAAGGGGACGTACCTTAGGTCGTACGTTTGAGAAGGCCCTTAGGGTCCAAACCCTTCTTGGAGTTCCCTTCTTCTCTTTTGTCCTGTTGAGCTAATTTGTTTACCAAAATTAACACAATTATTTCTTATCAATCCGGGTTGTTTATGCTTTGAGGCAAGTTCACTATATGTGAAGATCAGATGTAATCAAACCTTGAAAGATAAGTTATTCAAAAGCTTAAAGCAATACATCCTACAACTCCAATTCAATTAGTTTAAAAAGAGGAAAATATTGAAATGGTTCTTGACTCAAGAAGTCCACTTTTGCCTCAATTACTACTTAATGAATCAGATATTAAAACCAAGAACTTAAGATGGATAAATTATTAATGAAAGAAGCTCCTAACTTAAGAGACACATAAGGTATTTCATCATAATTCATTCATCTCAATACCAAAATCACATAAAGAAACTACTTGCATGCAATCAAACGAAACTAGTTTTAATTCATCATTTTAGTAGAAGGGATGCTCAACTTGAACACTTGTTTTTCCAACTTAATAAAGTGATGAATAAGATAAGAACTAATGAAATCAATCACCATGCATTAACCATAAAGCAATCTGAAATAAAGCTGTGAAAAACTAGTTCTACAATAACCAGATTACAAGAAATAAAACTAGTTAACAAGGAAGTGTACTTAGCTTGGAATGGGGGCCCTCCACCCTTGCCTTGACACTTGAGAAGTGATATCAGAAGCTCAAATTAAGTCACACATCCATAGCATTGAACAGAAAAATAATGATAGCACAAGTCTTCAAATTAACTCTCCAATCCAAAAGTGTCTCAGCATAAAAGTATAATAAGTCAATACATAAGCCATCAAAGTCTTGGCTTTTAAATAAGAAGTCTCATGAAACAAACTGATCTATATTCACTAAAACAAACCCATATACTCTCATCCATCTATCTAAGTCGAATTCATTACTCCCATCCCAAGAAATATGACCAATCCCATAGAATCTCAAAACTGCCCTATTTCTATGGGATTTCTGAATGACTAGTCATGATTGAGTAGCACCAAATGGGCCTAATAAAGCTTGTTCTGTTCGAACTAAGCATAGCTGGCTTAGTCCTAGTTTCCAAGTTGTCCATCCATGCATTCAATTCATGCCCAAGTGTCCTACAATCACATCAACCATAGAGCTATTACGGGAATTTCTGAATCTGCCAATTTTGCACTTAAAACCAAACTTTCATAAAAACTTTAGAAATTGAAAAATTAAAATTAAATACCTGAATGGATATCAAATATACATCAAAATGGGATGAATGAAGGGAAAATGGATGGCAAATAGATATATTAGTAAGTTTCTTAGAGCAAAAATAAGACCAAAACTAAGGCCCAACATCTCTCCCTTGCTTATCATCAAGCATGTCCCCATGCTTGCTTACTCCTCTTTGATTTATTTTCTCTGTAGTAGATGCTGTACATGTAGATGATTCCTATTGTGCTGCCCTAACCAAACAATCCAAACCTGAGTCATGTCTTGCCCTGAACAAAGCTGCTTTTACCTTCTGTTTTTCATACTTTGCCTGCCACATATTCTTTTCCTTTAACTATTTAAATGCTTGCTTAGAAAGTAGATCATTTTTCCATTTTAGTCTCTCTAGTTCTTCATTTAGCTTTTCATTTGCCTTGACCAACTTAGTATTATCCTTCTTAATTGCCTTGTTTTCCTCTTTTAATTGTTTTTCCAGGATTTTACTAATTTCTAATTGGTCAGTTAAGTCCCTGATTCTTCCCAAATTGATTTCTTTTTCAAAACCTTGTGTTGTTTTCATTAATACTTATTGTGCAATGTCATTTTCTTCCTATTTTCTTGGAGAATATGTTTCTACTTCCTTGTCTAAGTCAATGAGACTTTTATTCCTAAATCTTCTAGGAATAGACATAACAGATGTTTCATTTTCCTGCATGGCCATGTTATTTTGCTGTTTAGCTCTTGTTCTGGGATACAAGGGTGAACTCATCAATCCTCTATTTTCCTGCTCTATTTTATCCTGTACTTCATTAATCTGTTCAATAAACTAATTTTTAGACATGAACTCTCTCCATACTATGCCTTGTGACCTCACTTGATACTCAACTAGGATTTTGATCAATCCTTGGTGGTAAATCTATCCTGCTTTAGGCCTGTGTTCATGTCTTATTGTTTCAATCATTCTCAAGAGGCTCCTATATAGGAAATATGGCAAGTTAATCCTATCCTCTCCCTTAATATGCTGTAGAAGCCTGACATGATACAAGTGGGCAACACTATATCCTCTTTCACAAGTCAAAAACTTCTGGATGACCAAAACCAACTCACCCCATGGTTCATTGAACCATTCCCTTAGTATCCCCTTTGTTCTATCAAAAGTCCCTTTCCGGTTCTTCTCAAGAAAGAAAGTCCATGCTTTCTCCTTGAAGTGCAGGCCTTTGTAATATTTATCACCTATCATTGGTAGATCTAAAGCTTGGGAAAGGTATTCCTGAGTCACAGGAATAATAACATCTCCTACCCGTGTCTGGTCCTGACTGAAATTGTTTATAAAGTCCCTGGTTATCTCTTCAGAGTGGCCATCAAATTTTTGTAAAAAGCCTATCATTCCTACTTCGTAAAGTTTTTCTATAGTTTCCTTCCTCCATCTCTCTATCTGAAATTTTGGCTCTACTATGGCTGACATTGTTTCTGAAAACCAGTGAATGTATGCTTCTGCTGTTACTAATTTCATCTTGACAATAAAATTTTTATGACTATTGTTCTTTTCAAAATGAAATTCTGAAAGCAGAGAAGCTTACCTGCCTCTTCACAACAATTTAACTTTGATTTCCTCAGCCTCTGTTTACCCTTTCTCTGTAGCAGCACTGTTTTAAATCCCTGTTCAAGCAATCAAACACCTGTATATCCCTGTCAATATGCTAAACTCTGTTCTGGTAAACAAAATACATATGAAAACAACTTTTCCATAAAGGGTCCTTATTTTTCTAATGTATTTGTTTAGGCATTATTCTCATACTGTTCCATGTATACCCATCACCCTACACTGTGTATACTATTACCAAAATCAAGCCATAGGTTTACTGTGTATATACAATCATTAAAAAAAAACACTGTTTTTACTGTGTACATACAAGCTCTTGAAACTAGCAATGCATTCAAATGGCTCTCGGCCTCAACATAAAAATTTGAAAATTAAAAAAATGCTCTCGACCTGCTTATCTAAAGGCTTGAAAAACAGCGCTTCGGACTCAAAACAAATTGAAAAACCAAATAGCACATTTAAAATGAATTTTAAATGGCTCGGCCTTTACTCTCTTTGGCGATCAACAGCGCTCAGCCTTAAACATTACACACCTCTTTTAAACATTACACAGCTCTTTCGGCCTACACATACTTCAACCCATTGTTTTAATCAAAACAAAGACACACAGTGGAAAAAGGTTCCAGAACAGAGACACATCCTTTATGTTTGTTTGCCATACGGGCCATTTCCATACACAAGCATGTGATATATCATTTATATAAATAATGACATCAACCAACAGTGCGCAACAAAACAAAAAAATCACATCTTTGGCGCTATGAGGTAGACTCTGCCTCCTCTGTTTTATGGACTTTGTTTTGATTTACAATAATGCACTCCATTTTGGTTTACACAACTTCTCATGCAAGCCCCATACCACTAACGTGTTATCCATGCAACAAGTTCGAACTTAAATTGTTGCGCTATTTACTAGTGTTTTATGCCATGATATACGCAGTGAACTTTATCGCCAAGCTCATGTTTATTAACTGCTGTCAACTGACTTACTGCTGGAGTTAATGCGTGGTTTCGGCGTTACCTGGTTGTCAACAAGCGCTGAGGAGTGTGAAACGGCGCTCCAAATCCCTGTTGCTTCGTTCAGCTGACTGGTGGCAAGGGCAGGATCATTAACCATTAATCACAGGCAGTATACAATTACATCCCATAGTTGTCGAACTTAAACAAACCACACCGTTACCTGAATAAATCCCGAAAATGCAGTGATCACTCGGCGTTAATTTCGAGACAATTTCCTTCTTATATCCTCTCAAACCCGCTTCAGTTTCCTATTTACTAGCTTGCAGCTCCAAACACAATCGTTCTGAGCTATTTGGTGATGAAGAATGAGTTTTGAACAGTGCAATAACCATTGGTCAGTTCATGACCATTTCATGGGTGTACTGTGCACTCTATTTATTGGTTCTACAACGTATAGTTGGTATGGTTGTCCTGTTGACCAGTCGCCCGACTGTGTCATGAGGATGGCCGAATTATATTTTTAATTTGAACCTATGCGCATAAATCCCTTCACAGCGCACAGTCCAATGGGAAATGGTTGCTATGCCACAGTGTTTACCCCGTACCTATGTGCTGCCTGTATTGACTTGGATTGTCGTTTTATTGATGTCATTTGATTTGGATGTGCTTCATGCAATATGATTGCCGCACATCATATAGACTGTCGTGTGCTTATAACCTTGCTCGGCACTCATGCTTATATGAAATGATTTTAAACGATGCGCTCCTATGCAATGCGTTTGAGCGATGCGCAATTAACTTTTAGTCCCGCTGCCACATATTCAATGCGGTCTTGCCATATGTATTGCACGCGGTATTCTCTTTATACGTCTTACCTTATATCATATGTGCCTTATATCATATACATGCGCTTTAGTTTATGATATATGCATATAATCTTACTCCACCATTTTGACTATAGTGCATATATTGATATATGCATATTATAACCATTTGGACTATAGCACATATATTGCATTTGTTTGTTTTTCATATGGCATATATAGATTTTCATATAGCGCATGACTTATTTGGTTATATGCACATCTTTATAATTTTAAAATGACCATCTTGGGTCATATTTAAAATTATCACCATTACTAATCCTTGAGTTGTATGTGCAGGTTGAAAAGTTGTCCCAGTTTGGTCTTTTTATGCTTCTAAAGAAAAATACTTAGGGGTTAATGATCATGAAATAAATATGGGATATGTATGGATATGAAATGGAATATGATGTATAAGGGTTATAGGGTATGTATAGGGAATATAGGATATGGAATGATAATTAATATCCTTAGGTACTAATTTCAACTTAACAAAGACTAAAAATTTCTAAGAAAAATTTGAATTTTCAAGCACAAAATGACTATACATATACTCCCTGTTAGCACCCAGGTTGTTCCCTATGACTCCCAAGGGAATACGGCCGGGGTAACCACTAACCAATCTTTGGGTTACAGTTCCTAGCCTAACTGCAACCAGAGAGGGCTCTCTCTTTATGATTTGTCTCTGTTATGATGGTGTTTTAGGCTAGCTATTATGCTCAGGTTTTGTTTTGTGTTTTGGTTGAAGGATTCCTTTCAGGTCTTATGATGTAATACTTTGATGGTGAGTTTCCATTGGGCAATGGAGTCTAGATGCTGTGAGATAATCTTATATGTTGAGTAGTGTTCCAACTGCAAGGCCTATTGTGTATTTAACAGACAAGTTTAACTTTGAGTGATGATATATGCCAACCAGCAGAAATCTGTTAAGAATTTTATGTTAGGTTGTTGAAATGAAAGTAAACGCAGAGCACAGGAGCAAAGTTTGAATTCCTGTGACAGTGGTCAAGGTGAAAGATGTATTCTGAAAGTGCAGCAGCTTAAGAATCACACTTTATATAGATTACACCTGAAGAAAACATTTAATAAACAACACAGACTGAACTCAGGGTGCTCAGTGAGCAAATCCTGGGAGTTATTCTTTTTCTCTGTTGCTTAATATAAGAAATCAGATAGCGTATATGGATCTATAACAAAACAAACTAAACATGGAGAAGGTTACGGAGACTTATTGCATGGTAAGATACGCAGGGATCCTGCAGTCATGAACAGGCACAGAACATCTTCAACACATCAAGCATCCATGAAATTCCATTGCTTCCTTTATTAACTTTCAGAAAACAATTACAGCGTAAGAGACTCTTCAAGAGAAATTCACAACAACCCTTGCTATCTCATGCGAAGGGGATTTTATAGAAAGGTGTATACAAAATATCTCAGGCATTGAGTCATCTGAGAGAGAAAAATATCTTCAGTAATGTTCAGAAAGTAGGCAAGGAGTTATTACAATGTTAAATGCAGCGTAAATGCCCTTTATGTCTGTCAGAGCATTGTTTTGACTTTTAAGAGTCACTGAGTCGGTTGCATTACTCTGTTTTAATTCTGGAGATACGCATTTACTTTTGGCTGCGCAGTGCGTTCTTGGGTCTGCCAGCTGTGGTTCTCTTTTTCTGCTTTGTTGGTCGCTACATCTGCTGAGTTGGCTCAGCTTTGATTTATGCTGCATGCTGACTTTGCTGAACTGTGCTTTTTACAAAAAATTGTAATAAAACAGAGATTTGGTGAATGCCTTACTGATTACAAAATTCTGTGTATTGCATCTGTCCACCATTCCTGTGTAGGGAGCTGATGCTTGAGGATGGCCTCCATTGTCTCTTCAGCTTCTGTGTATTTGAAAAAAGTTGGGGCTACATCAAACAAGTGATTAATTTCATTCATTATAAAAAGCAGATTTTCTATCTTACTATAGAAAATCTGTCCTGTAATAGGCCCTGTGTCTTCTGAAGTGCTGGCCTTCTCATTGACCTGTGCTGAGGCAAAAACATTTACTCTTTTAGCATACTGTTCATGGGTGAATAATTTCCCTCCGCTGTTCAGTAAGCTAGGGAGTCCTCTACTCTGCAACACCTGAAATTTCTCCATGAACTTATTTACCTCTGTCTGCATATCCTGGGTTCTCCTGTCCAATGTCTGCACTAGACTTCTAAGAGTAAGAACCCTCTTGATCATTTGAATAGTCTCAGTTCTATTTGTGATTCCAATGGTGGCTAACTGAGAACTTGTTTTGTGGTTAAGCACATTGATCATTCTTGTAGCAACTTCAGGCATATTTCCTAATAAGGCCCTTGATGTTCGGATTTCCTTCTGTGCCTTTGGGATGAGCTCTAGTTGCTCATGGATTGTCTCGATATATGGCCATTGGTTGTTGATGGATTTACCAATATTGGACCATATCATTGCTCTGATCTCAGATATGATTTTATCTAGCTTGAGCTCATTCTCAAGCTCCTTGATCCTGTCTTTAAGAGCTTTGATTTCCTTGGCCTTTTCTCCCACTTCTCTTTTTGTCTTATCATGCCTTTCATTTACCTTGGCCAGTGTTTCCTTAGTTTCATTCAGCTCTGTCATCTGGGCTTCCAAAATTTGTATTTCATTCTTTAACTTCTGCATATCTAGGCTCTGATCTGTGCTGATGGGTGCTGCTGAAGTAGATGTGGCTGTTTGTTCAGCCTGCTGAGGTGGAGGCACAGTAGTAGGAACAGTCTCCTCAAGATTGATGACTTGAGGAGAGGGCTGAGATGTCTGCCCTTCTTGTGCTTGTTTTAATGATGCTTGTAGAGGTGCTTGTGTAGCTTCATATTGCCCCAATTTTTCTTGTGCCTTCACAAGCTCTTTGTAGATGGAAACTAGCAGGGCAGTAGAATCCTGCTCATACCTTTGCTTTGCTACCTCATCAGTCTGTGGATGGATAGTGGCTGGAATTTTGATCTTCTTTCTTAGTGCAGCCATGTCAGCATCTCTAAGTTTCAGGATCTCTTGTATCCCTTTGATGTCATTGGGATTATGCCCAATTTCTACAATGATTTCCTCCAGGGCTCTTATCCTATTGTCTTTGGCTTGAGAAGAGGCCCTCTCAAGTTCTAGCTGGGAAGCTGTGGCATTCAGACTGCTGGTTAGTTTGTAATTATCCAAAGTCTTGTCGGCCAATGAAGCATACACCATTTCGCCAGTTTGCTTATGCAACTCAATTTTGTCCATAGGGTGTATGTCTTTGGCAAGGACCTCTAGGTTGGTCCTAAGATAGTCAGCAGTGGATTGTGGCTGGAGTGCCGTAGGCATAAAGTGACTCATTATCAATTTGCCTTCACTTACATCAAAAGCAGACATAAGTCTTTGCTGATTGGAAGGAGCCATGTTCAGCAGGTGATTGTACAGTTGTACTTTGATAGGATCACTCCTCCTCTTGATGTCTATAAATTGCTGCTTGATGCTTACTTGTCCTTCTTTCTGCTGGCTGGAGGAGCTGACCTCCCCTCCCATGGTCCTGTCCTGTTCCTGCTGGAAGGAACTTGCTGATGCTTCTCTGCTGGTTGGGCCCATGCCCAATGCCTCTCTTATTGCTATATCCTCCTCTTGAAAATCATTTAGTCTCTGCCTTTTCTCTCCCTGGTCTATAGAGGATGTCAGGGGAGTTTCTCTGTCCCTTTTTCTAAAGACAAATGTATCCTCCTTTTGAGGGGTTTGGAGGACCGAAGCATCAAAGGTAGTGTCTTGTCTTGTAGGCACCGTTCTTTCAGTGGTCTGAGGAGTCTCCACTGTTTCCTTTTGCTGGGCAGACTGCTCCTGCCTTTGTTCTTCTTGATGTTGTTGCTCTTGCTGTTCTGGTTCTTCTTGCTGCCCTTGCTGCAGCCCTTCTGCTTGCTGCTGTTGTTTTTGTTGCTGTTCCTGCTCCATCTCTTTGCCTTTGCCCTTTTCTGAGATGTTTTCACCAGTTCTTGTAGCTTGATGTTGGGCAGTTGAAGAAGACGCTGCTGCTCCAATTTGTGTGCCTGGCAGTGAAGGGACCTGTGAATAAAACTCAAGGTCAGCCATCTTCTTAAGGTTTCTTAGAGCTCTTTGATTAAGCTCTTCTTGGGTCACATTTTCTTCTAAAGTTCCTCTTCTCCACTTGCTTTGGTTGGCATATTTTTCTAAGTGAGGAAGGCTATAATGACCATAGGCAGATAATTTGTATTTGAGCCTCCTCATTGTAATGAAGTTGTTGGGGTCATAGGGTTTCCATATGAAGCTGTATTTGAGACCAAGGCCCGCAAGCATTCTATCTGCCTCTCTCCACCCTTCATCCCTTTCATTGAGAAGGAAATGGCCAAGTTGATTTCTGACTTTTAACTGTGCCTTCTTACCTTTTCCTGAAAAGTGGAGCATATCCACATAACCAAACTGCCTGAAGTATTCCAAGGCAAGTAGCCTCATAGGCACAAATTTAGGTAGTTTAAATGGGGGCAACTCACACCCATATAGTCTGATAACGGTGTGGTGTTGGTAGAAATACCAATCCCCAATACTGTATGCTTTTGATAAATGCAGGAGTCTTTGCATTTCGTCTGTCAATTTGGGAGGAGGTGAACCCAACAGTAGAGTCAAGGCTGGATGGATGAAAAGATCAATAAATTCGCAGTAGGTGTATGGAGAACAGCTTACTATGTGAAAAACGGATGTCCAATACACTACTGATCTCAGATTGCCCTGTGCATCTACTCTCTTCTTTGGGAAGGAGAACTTATCATGTTGGAAGTATAGGAGCAGATGATATAGGTAAGAGGTGTATTTAAATACCCTTTCTCTGGACATATTCATCAACTGCTCATGCATCTTATCTGATATGTATGTGGCATAATCATAGTAGATTGGTTTCTTTCCTGGGGAAAACATAAGCATCATTTGTAGAACAGTTTCATCCACATACTCCACTGAATCATATCCCAAGATGGGACTGATCATGTCTTCAAGGTCTAAGCCCAACTGGTTAAGGTAGGCAAAATTGATGGGAGGAATTTGCACAGTATCAGCTTTGATGAAAATCTGATTAAGCTTTGTGATTTGTGCCTCTGTTATCCTGGCTCCCTTTATTATTAAATCAGCTAATGATAGAGGGACCAACTTTTGATCTGTCTTGAACTGCAACATTTCCCTGATGGCTTCAGGGGTAATGAGGAACAGAATTGAGCCTGAAGAGTCCAGCACTGCCCTCTGGGATGCATCATAGTAGTCAGCAACTATGTGGATAAGCTCAGGGAATTGATTAACCTGAGGAAGCTTGAATATTGGGAGAAATGAATCCCAAATTCCCAGGATGTCTGTCCCCCTCTCATGTTTGATCTTTATTTCATTTAGGATTTGTAAATGGAACCTGCTTTTGCTCAACATTTCCTCTGATATCTTGTAGTCCAAGTCTGCTAATGCTCTTGTGTCCAATGTTCTATTAGGGGCATTCAGGGGAGCTACATTGAGAGCTATAGGAGCTACAGGGGGGTCCATTGTTCTCCTTTAGGATTTCTGTTTCTTCAAGGACTGTGTTACTATGCAGAGTAACACAACCAGAGTTCTCTTTGCAAAGAATGAAAATGTCTGAGGAAAAGGGTGAATGCAGAGTCTACAGCAGTTTAAATACTATTTATAGCAACTAGGACCAATGCTTGGCTTTTCCTTGTCTCTCTCAATGGTGAAATTTGGTTTAACTGAGCCTGCCGCGATTGCGCAGACAGAACCTAGTTTTTCAACAGAATGTAGGTAGAACAAAGCTCGGCTGGTGTTTTTCGAGGTGGTAGTTGGAAATTTAAAGCTCTGCCGAGGAATTCAGTGGTGAATTTCTAAGTTTTAACTCTCTTTAAGCTTTCAGAGTGATTTACAGAGAATTGCAGGCGCACAGAGGACAAACGATGAAGAATACCTGGTAAAATAGTGAGCAAAGGTCGTATATGCAGGTTGAACTCGTACGCCGGAGGTCTCCTGGTCGATTTAGCAGGTTGACAGCAAACTTGGACGCGAGCGCATGAGGCAGAAATAACGACGAATGAATGAAAAAGAACGTAAAAACGCGATTTTTGGCCATAATATAGATTTTTAATAATTTGGCGCCTTTTTGCGATGACGTCAGCATGACGTCATTGGTGGGGTCAAGGTCGGATGACGTCATGCTGACGTCATCGAGTGACGTGGCGCGACCTGACTGGCCCACGGGGATGATGAGGTGGCGGGACAGATCGGCCAACGACCGGGGCAAAAGTTGATGTGGCGGCTTAGGTGGCGGTTACGCAAGGCGACGGGGAGCTGACGCGACAAGGACGCAAGCGAGCGGAATGGGGAAACCGGAAACCGGCAGCGGTTTTGTATCGCACCGCTTGCGGTACGGGGGCGGTAATTGTCAGTTGTACCTCCGACGCATTGTGATGAGGGCGCGTGGCAGCGGAGTGACGTACTCAAAATACGGACGTCGGGAGGTAAGTTTCGGGCATTGGATGAGCTCCGACGTCATGGCGGCCGTTGGATCTGCAGCGGATAATCGGACGGTGGTCGGATGTCTGACGTGACAGGGAGATAGTACCCATAACCCGCGGACGTTGGAAGGACTCCGACACAATCAAGGCCGTCTGATCTGGAGGGCCTGATCTAACGGTCATCGGGGAGGTGAGATGGCCAGTGTATACGGAAACGGGCGGAGGCATATAAACATGTTTTGAACGAATTTCCAATGTATTTCAAAAAAACAATTTGCATGCGCTAACCTTGGTTATATAGCAGAAAGTGGGTTTCTCATGTTTTTTGCTCTTTGAAGCGGGTGAAGGTGGGAATTTAGGCCTTTTAGGGGTTTTTTATGTGCAAAAGGGGTTAAAATAGAGGAATTAGCTCATGAAGGGGAAGGGGTAGTTGGCATAGGTTCATCAACATGACCTGGTGTCATTTGATCCCTGACTCGAGACTTTATTGGCTATAATGCCAAGGGGGTGGGTATTTATAAGATTTTGGGGTTTATACACCTTGGTGTTAGTAATATTAGGGAAAAAGGTGATATAAGGGATTTATATAATAGGGTTAGTGTTAGCATGGAGTAGAGGGTAAGTGGAGGGGGAAACCATTAAGTTTATGTGAAATAAACTTGGTTTTAAGAGTAGATCAAAATGAAAAGATCTTTAGACAAGAAATGTGGCTTCTAAAGATTAAGAACCACCATGAAACCTTAGTCTTTTCCATGAATCTAAGCTGATGGGGGAATGTTAGAAATGAAATTGGAGGGGAATGAGGGAAATTAGTCATGCTTCCTGCTGTATCTTTTGCTTTGATGCCCACCATCACCATTCTTGCAATGATAGGGATAACCTTTCTGCAACCCCAACTACCTACCCAGCTACCTGCCTAGCATTTTTTCTTCTTGGAGGGTGCATTTGGACTTGCAAACCCTTACTTGCCTTTTCTTTTCTTCGGCTTTTTCTTTTGCTTTTTCTATTGCCTTTTCTATCTACTTCTACCCTTATCTCTTCCAAGGTCCCAGATTAAGCTGTTGGGAGCCTTTTCTTCTCTACCTGAACTAGTTGTCTGCCAAGATTAAGCAGTTTGGACAGACTTCTTTCTCTAGTCTATAGCAGAAAATTGAAAACATGGCATGACCCAGATTAAACTGTTGGATCATCCATCAAAATTGAAATAAGGTCATCAACATTGAAACATTTTACACACCTCTTGTTCTCTAGGAAATATGGGATCTTTGTGATGTCAAAGCAGAGCATATTTGGACTTTCCCTTGCCCATCATGAAATATGAAACCTATTGGTATAGGTATCCAACACTCCCCTGGATGATGTCTATACAAGTGGGATGAAATCAGTTGATCAAATGTTGTAGATGGATTGAAAAATAAACTTTATTACTACTCCTTGTTCTTCATGCGTTGGTTCTTGAATTGTTGTTCAGGTCCCTCTGTAATGATTTCTTGATTCAAGTCCCTCTGCAATGCTTTTGGAATATGTACATGTTGTTTTGACATTTGCAGGTCTTTCAGGTCCCTCTGTTGACAATACAAGTTCCATCTATACTTCAGCTTTCCAGCTAAAGTTCTTATGCAATTCTCCCCCTTGCTTAAGATTTGACTTGTCCTCAAGTCAGTTATCTGTGGAGAATTTCCTGCATTGAAATTATGTGAACAGTAGAATAAGAATAAGGAATTCATAGAGTCCAAGTTGCCCTGGTTTTCCCCTATGAATTCGTGTTTGCTTGGTGCCAGTTTCCTGGTTTTCACTAGCAAACAAGTTATTTATTTTTTATATGTTTTATTTTATTTTATTTATTTATTATATTTTTATATTTTGTTTTTATTATTATTATTATTATTCATCTACAAGACTGGAAGATGGCTGAGCCTGGTGTGCCATGATTTCCAGTTCTGTATCCTCTACCAGTTGTTTCATAAATGCTTCCTTACTGATAGGCCTATTATAAACTTTGAGCCTATGTCCATTCACTACAAATGAGGTGGAGTCCTGGTCGATTGTCTTGATCTTTACTGCTCCATTGTCAAAGATTTTGTCAATTTCATATGGGCCTAGCTAGTGTGTTGTGAACTTTGCTTTGAAGTCTTTGAATTTGGAGTCAAAAAGTAATGCCCAGTCTCCCTTGTGAAATGTCTTAGTTTTGATATATATTTCATGCCACTTCATTCTTTGTTGTTGTACCAATGTGGTATGTTCTATGGCTTGCTGACGATTCTCATCTAGTTGATTCAGTTCCATGATCCGCTGTTGTTGTGCTTCAGTCAGGTCTAGTCCTAGTTCAGCTGCCAGTCTGTATGTTTGTATCTGAAACTCTATAGGCAATAAGGCCTCTTTTCCATATACAAACTGGTATGGACTAAAACCAGTTGTATTCTTCCATGTGATTCTGTAGGCCCATAGTGCATCTTTTAATTTTTCAGACCAATCTCTTCTGTTCAGCTGTACTGTTTTAGTCATGATATTTTCTAGGACTTTATTTATTGATTCAACCTGCCCATTTGCTTGAGGGTGATATGGTGTAGACTTTCTGTGTTTGATCTTGTATTTCTCTGTTAGATCTCGTACCATCTTTGATGTAAACTGTGCTCCTTGATCTGTTACAATTTGTCTGGGTACTCGGTATCTTACAAAGATTTATTCAAAGAGAAAGATGACCACTGTATCTTCTATTGCTCTATTTACTGCTTTGGCCTCCACCCATTTGGTGACATAATCTGTACATAGTAGGATGTACCTCTTTCCATTTGATGGTGGATTAATAGGTCCAACAAAGTCAAGTGCCCATAGCTCAAATGGTTCTATGAGGACCTGTGGCTTGAGTGGCATCTCATCTGATGTGATTGGTCTCCCTGTTCTTTGGCAACTGTCACATTGCTTGACATATGCCTTGGAGTCTCTGAAGATGGATGGCCAGTAATAGCCCAATTGCAGCACCTTATATGATGTTCATTTGTCTGCAAAATGACCACCACATGGTTCATCATGACATGCTCTCAGGATGTCAAATATTTCATCTTCTCGCACACATTTTCTAATCATCAGATCTGAACGAGTATAAAATAAATCACCATTTACCCAACTATACCTAGAACTTTCTCTAACAATTTTTCGTTTCTGCTTTTTAGAGAATTGTGTTGGAAACTTTCCAGAAGATAAATAATTTGCAATGTCTGCAAACCATGGTGTTTTTACTGTTATGGCAAACAGGTTTCGTCTAGAAAGTTGTCTACAACCAGATTTGGATCGTTGGGTGAATGTATGCGGGACAGAAAGTCAGCCACTTGATTTTCCTTGCCTGGCTGGTCTTGTATTGTGATATTAAATTCTTGCAATAATAGCAACCATCTTGTTATTCTTCCATTGGTGATGGGTTTATTCATCAAGTATTTGATTGCTGAATGATCTGTATGAATGAAAACTTGATAACCTGTTATATAGTGCCTGAATTTGTTTACTGCATGTATAACAACTAACATTTCTTTCTCTGTGACTGTGTAGTTCAATTCTGCAGGTGTTAAATTCTTACTTATAAAGTATATTGCATAATTGAAAAAATTCTCTTTCTACCCAAGAGAGGCACCTATCGTGGTGTCAGATGCATCAGTTGAAATATGAAATGGCAAAGACCGGTTTGGCCCACGGAGAATGGGTGCAACTGATAATTTTTCTTTTAGAATTTGAAATGCATTTTGACAGTCATTTGTCCAGTGAAATTCAGTATCTTTTGCTAATAGTTTGAATAGAGGTTGGGCTATTTTACTGAAGTTTTGAATGAATCATCTATAGTAGCCTGCATAGCCTAAGAACCTTCTTACCTCTTTTTGTGTTGTAGGAGGCATTAAGTTAACTAGGACTTGGATTTTTGCTGGATCCACCTTAATTCCTGAAGCGGAAATATGGTGTCCCAGAACTATTCCTTCTGTCAACATCATATAGCATTTCTCATTGCTCAAGGACAAATTTGTTTCAATGCATCGTTTCAAGACGTTCTCAAGGTTATTTAGGCAACCATTATATGTGTTTCCATAAACTGTGAAGTCATCCATGTAAACCTCTACACATTCGTGAATTAGATCAGCAAATATTGCAAGCACTGCTCGTTGAAAAGTTGCAGGTGCATTGCATAAACCAAATGGCAAAACATTATATGCATAGGTTCCCCATGGGCAAGTGAATGTTGTCTTGTCTTGGTCTTCTGTTGCTATTCTAATCTGGTTGTATCTGCTAAACCCATCCAAGAAGGGGAAAAATTTCTTTCCAGCTAATGAGTCTAACACCTGATCAATGAATGGTAGAGGAAAATGATCTTTTAGTGTGGCTTTGTTTAGTTCCTGATAGTCCACACATACCCTCCACTTTCCATTTTTCTTTGGTACTATAACCAATGGAGAAACCCATTGACTATCTGAAATAGGATAGATGAATCCAACATTTAACAATTTTTGCAGTTCCTCTTTCACTATTTCTTTCATCATGGGATTCATTCGTCTTTGAGGTTGCCTTACAGGTTTGAGTTGATCATCTGTATAGATGTGGTGGATACATGTGCTGGGATGGATTCCTTGCATGTCAGTATAATCCCAGGCAAAAGCTTTTGAATATTTCTGTAATAATGTAATTACCTCTTGTTCTTGTGCTGATTGCAACTGGTTTCCAATGTTTAAATGTTTTCCAGGATATACCTCAATTGTTTTTATTGTTGGATTGGAGATTGTGTTTATAGGAAAGATGTCTATAAAAGAATTCCGCAAAGTTTGAACAGTACAAGTTTCCTGAAAGCATTGATTCAAAATATTACTTGCAGCTTCATATTGGACTTTTCTAAGCTGCTCTGAAATACTTGGTTCTGAAATGAAAAGATCCATTAAGTCTTCATTCTCTTCTTCTTCTCTAAAGTCAAAGAATTGATTTATACTTAAAACTGATTTAGTTTGCTGTTTTTCTTGATTTTCAAGTACTGATTCTAAAGAAGTTGATTGTGCAGGTGAATAAAGAGCAATGTGTTTCCTTTCATCTCCATGTGAAATAATCATGCTTCCTGATCTGCATCCTATAAAGGCATCAGCGGTAGCTAACCATGGTCTGCCTAAGATTAGAGGATGTCCTCCCAAATTTGTTTTTGGTTGCAAGATAAGGAAGTCAATAGGATACTCCCATGAATCCAAAGAGACTATGATGTCTTCTAATATTCCTTCCGGAACAACTTTAGATCTATCTGCTAGTTCTAAAATTGTAGAAGTTGATCTAATGTTGTTTAAATGCAGAGTTTTCATTGTCTCCATTGTCATTACATTTATAGTTGCTCCCAAGTCTATTAATGTGTTTGGTACTGAGAAATTATTTATTGATATAGTAACCATAGGGATACCAGGATCAATATATTTCTCTACAATGGTTTGTGTAGACATGAGGCTTGCTAATTTACCAATGACTTGGATTGTAGTAGGATCCTTCTTCTTTTTCCCTGTTTTCTTAATGCACAATTCCTTTATTGTTTTAGCATATATTGGTATTTCTTTAATTGCCTTCAACAAAGGAATTTTTACATAAGCATTTTTTAACTCATCTAAAATATCAAATTCTGAAAGGGTTATTTCTTTTTGTTGTTCCACTAACCTTCAGGATAAGGTGGTGTTTGAGTTGTAATGGTTTTTTCTTTCTGAATTTGTATCTCAGTTTGTGATGTTTCAGGTGATTCTCCTTGTTCAGTTGGTTCTTCTATGATTGGAGGAGAATCCTTTTTAAGCATTTTTCCAGACCTTAGATGGACATCATTAAGAGGAAGAATCAAATATGTGGGAAAACATGTTGCTTCCTCTACAATGTATGCAGATTTGTCCACCTTGTTATTCGGATTTGCCATTGGTTGGGCTGGTAATTGAGTTGGTCTGGGTTGATTTGTGGGTAGCTGTAACTGTTGTGGTTGGGTTAAAAACGGTGGTGGATTTTGCTGTGGAAATGGCATGGATTGTGGATATTCAGAATGTTGTTGTTGAAATGGTATGGACTGTGAATATTGTGGATATGAAAATGGTTGTTGGTATTGTTGTTGGTATTGTTGTTGATACTGTTGAGGTGGCTGGTTTCCATAACCATATCCTCTCCAACCTTGTGCAGTTTGTTGTGGATATTGTTGTGGAGGCCAAGCTTGCCATGGCATTGGAGGGGTCCAAGGATTTTTAGGTGGATAGAGGTAATTTTGTTGAGGGAATTGTTGTTGATTTTGTTGAGGCATCCTAGGTTGCCATGGTCTTCGTGGTGCTACATAATAAAAACCTTCTATTCCTAGCACTTCTTCCATTGAGTTCATTTGTAATTCTTTCAATCTTAGACAATTTTCTGTGGAATGATTTTCTATACAAAGACCACAAACCTGAATACTATCCAAAGGACATTCTCTCAATGGATGTTTCTTTCTACATTTGGAACAAAAGATTGCTAGAGCTTGTTCTTGTTCTTCTTTCTTCTTGTTTTCCTTTAGAACATCTACTTGTGTTCCTAATGTACTTAAGAGGTCTGTTTTGAAGTTTTCCAATAAGCTTCCTATTTCAGCTCTTGTTATCCCTCTTGCAGCTGACTTTGCTGCTTTTGAACTTGCTTCTCTCTTTCCTGTTTTTGATCTTCCTCTAGAATATTTTTGACATAACTCAACAATTTCTTTGAATGGTAGGTTTGAAATGTCTCCTTTACCCATCACATTCAAAATGTCAAGGTATTCATCCCTTACACCCTTGAGAAAGATTGTTTGAATGGTTTCTTGATTTAGAGAGTGTTGTTTAGATTTTTGTAGATTATATGCAAATCTTTCCGAATATTCTTCTAAACTTTCATCTTGTTGTTGTGTCATTCTGAAAACATCTTCCTTTGAATCTCTAGATCTACAATAAGCTTGATATTTTTTAAGGAAGACCGATCTCATATCATCCCAAGAAGCCATTGTTTGTTCTCCTAAACCCATAAACCATTTTAAAGCTGCTTCTTTTAATGTAGCAGGGAAAAGACGAAGTTTATGAATGTCATCAGTGTATCCATATGTTCTACATAGAATATCAAATTCAAACATAAAAGCATCAGGATCCTCCGTGGACATTCCATAAAAATTTGGCAATACAGAAGGTGGAATAATTTTCATTTTCACTTCTTCTCCTAATATTGCACTTGTGTCTACTATTGGAAAGCCAAAGGTAGCCTCTTGATGATTACCATCTTCTTGTCTTCTCCGATCATTTTCTATCTTTCTATCATTTTCTTGTTTTGCCTCCTCCTCTCTCTTTCTTCTCCATTCTCTTTGTTGTCTTTCATACTCAGCTCGTTGTTCAGGAGTGAAAATAACAGATCCATGTCCCTCTTCTACCATTGGTTTATTTGTTTCAATTTTCGGTGGAGATTCAGGTTGTTGAAAGATAGGTGGATTTATGGATGGAAAGACATGTTGTTTTTCTTTGATAATTTCTTTTTGTTTGCCTGAAATTGAAGGTTGTTTTTGTTTTGCTTCCCAAGCTAACAAAGTTTGCCTCTCAATCAAAGTTAATCTTTGTCCAGTTCTTTGTTTTTCTGCCAATTCCTCAATTATTGGATTACCAGTAACTGGGGTGTTTGCTGATCCTATCTCTATTTGTGGGGGGTTTTTAATAGATCTACCTTGAGGATCTTTATATCTAGGCATAAAGAAACATAACTAAAAAGGAATGTAACTAATGTTTTTGTTTGTTTTGAAATTTATCTTTCTATTGACTATGCCGATATTTGCCTCCCCGGCAACGGCGCCAAAATGTTGAGCTAATTTGTTTACCAAAATTAACACAATTATTTCTTATCAATTCGGGTTGTTTATGCTTTGAGGCAAGTTCACTATATGTGAAGATCAGATGTAATCAAACCTTGAAAGATAAGTTATTCAAAAGCTTAAAGCAATACATCCTACAACTCCAATTCAATTAGTTTAAAAAGAGGAAAATATTGAAATGGTTCTTGACTCAAGAAGTCCACTTTTGCCTCAATTACTACTTAATGAATCAGAGATTAAAACCAAGAACTTAAGATGGATAAATTATTAATGAAATAAGCTCCTAACTTAAGAGACACATAAGGTATTTCATCATAATTCATTCATCTCAATACCAAAATCACATAAAGAAACTACTTGCATGCAATCAAAGGAAACTAGTTTTAATTCATCATTTTAGTAGAAGGGATGCTCAACTTGAACACTTGTTTTTCCAACTTAATAAAGTGATGAATAAGAGAAGAAATAATGAAATCAATCACCATGCATTAACCATAAAGCAATCTGAAATAAAGCTGTGAAAAACCAGTTCTACAATAACCAGATTACAAGAAATAAAACTAGTTAACAAGGAAGTGTACTTAGCTTGGAATGGGGGCCCTCCACCCTTGCCTTGCACACTTGAGAAGTGATATCAGAAGCTCAAATTCAGTCACACATCCATAGCATTGAACAGCAAAATAATGATAGCACAAGTCTTCAAATTAACTCTCCAATCCAAAAGTGTCTCAGCATAAAAGTATAATAAGTCAATACATAAGCCATCAAAGTCTTGGCTTTTAAATAAGAAGTCTCATGAAACAAACTGATATATATTCACTCAAACAAACCCATCTACTCTCATCCATCTATCTAAGTCGAATTCATTACTCCCATCCCAAGAAATATGATCAATCCCATAGATTCTCAAAACTGCCCTATTTCTATGAGATTTCTGAATGACTAGTTATGATTGACTAGCACCAAATGGGCCTAATAAAGCTTGTTCTGTTCGAACTAAGCATAGCTGGCTTAGTCCTAGTTCCCAAGCTGTCCATCCATGCATTCAATTCATTCCCAAGTGTCATGCAACCACATCAACCATAGAGCTATTACAGGAATTTCTGAATCTGCCAATTTTGCACTTAAAACCAAACTTTCATAAAAACTTTAGAAATTGAAAAATTAAAATTAAATACCTGAATGGATATCAAATATACATAAAAATGGGATGAATGAAGGGAAAATGGATGGCAAATAGATGGATTAGTAAGTTTCTTAGAGCAAAAATAAGACCAAAACTAAGGCCCAACATGTCCTCCAAAACAACCAATTCCAAAGAACACAACAATATATGGACAAAAACTTATAAAGAAACCATCTTCATGTTATAAATAAAGATAGTTAGTTATGAAATCCAAACAACCATTTACATATATATTCCAACATGAATATCATAAACATAAAGAAGATTCTTATCAGGAACCAAGACATGTGTTTCTTTTATTATAGACAAATAAAGTACATAAAAAGGAATAATTTCACCTAAGTCACCTTCAGCAGGCTCCAAGCAAAGCTTCCTTCCAGATCCGTTCCAGCCTCAAGACTTTAACAAACTCCTTCCATGACTCACTCCCTGATGTCATAAATGGTGGATGAACATCAACACACAAGGAAACAAGGGTTTCCTGTACAAATGGGGGAAGTGCAGAAGGCACAAGGGACTTCAGACCTGGTCAAGGGAAAAATCTCAGCATAATAACCTTTCTCTCTCTTCTCTCCTCCTTTAGGCCTTCTCATTGAGGTCTTTTTATACCTCTCCCAAAGTAGTTTTTTAGTTGGGAGTTTGTTGGGAACAGTTGGGCCACGGGCACTAACAGGTGATCAACAAGTAAAACCCGCGATCTTCGCCCGAAAATAAGGAGTTTTATATTTTTTTAAGTGTTTTAATACATATACGTGGGTTGGGTATACACAGACCCACGTATACACGTGTTTAACTCAGGGCAATGTCACGTATAAGGGATAAAACACTGTTTTTGAAATTTTAGGACCAGGTTTGGAAGGAGGGGTTGCCCTAGGCCATGAGTGCAGCATCACAAACCATAAGAGTGAGATTTGGAGCTATAACACTTATGCATTTGACAATATTAGACACATTATTTAGCCTTACCTTGATGACTTACCAGCCCATTCTGCTAATCTTCATGACCATCCAAACCACTTAAGATCCATTTTTCTGTGATGTCAACATTATAATATCCGTCTCAATCTGCACAAGTGCATTTTTTGCATGGAATCTGGTTGAATCTTGGGTTTTGTGGTGTCTCTTGAAGGTATCCAAATCGATCCCTTAAAAGTTGAAGCTATTTTCAACTTACACCCCCCACCCCCCCCACACCTCATTGCTACAATTGCAAAGCCTACAAGGAAAGGCTAACTTTCTTCATCAATTCATTCCTAACTATGCTAAACTCGCCAAGCATTTTACCCACTTTCTTAAGAAAGGGATCCCTTTCATTTGTGATGAAGTTTCCCAAAAATCCTTGTATGATTTGAAAAACATGGTTATCAATGCTCCTTTATTGCATCCCCCTGATTATCGAAGCAATTATTTCTATACTTGGCTGCAACTGATACTACCATTACTATGGTGTTAGTTGAGGGTGACGATGATGGAAACGAACATGTGCTTTATTATTTAAGCCAAAATATCCTTGACACTAAGTCTCGATATGCCCATTTCAAGAAGATTTCCTTGGCAACAGTCCATGTTGTTCAAATATTTTGTCATTATATCCTTTTATGGAAAACCACGACGATTTCTGATTGCAACCTCATGACCTATATAATGACTCATCAATTACTACGGGAAATCAGTCCAAATGGATTGCTATCCTACAGGAGTTTGATTTGGAGTTTACTACTGCCAAATCAAAGAAATCATTTCTTTTTGCTAATATGACATGTGCCCTTCCGTCTGCAAGCACTTCTACTAATTTTAGTGAGAAGGTTCCTGATGAAACTTTGTTTCTCACCAACACTCTTGACCTGTGGTATGGAGATATTATCGTTTTCCTTCAAACCCAAACCTTCTGATTTAATTTTTCTCAACCTGATCAATGGCGCATCAGGCATTATTCCCAACCCTATCAGATCCTTGGTGATACATTGTACCAAGTCGGTGTTGACTCTATTCTTCGCAAATGTCTAAAACTTGAAGAGGATGAATGGGTTTTGAATGACTACCACTCTAGTTCCTATGGTGGTCATATGTCTAGTTACACCACTTCTCAGAAAATCCTCCGCGCCAGTTATTTCTTGCCTTCTATCTTTAAGGATTGTATTCTGGTTGTTCATAAATGCCATGAATTCCAACTTTTTAACCACAAGTAGCATGCCCCACCAGCACCCTTACACCTAGTAGTTACTGTTGACCCATTTGTTAAATAGGGCATAGGCTTCATGACATTTAACCCTTGCCTAGCCAGGGGGAATAGCTATATTATTGTTGTCATTGACTATTTCACTAAATCGCTGAGGTGATGCCCACATATAATGCTGATGGTATTACTACTGCTTAGTTCCACTTCAACCACGTAATAGTGCGTTTTGGTGTTCCTAAAGCCATTATAACTGACCATGGATCACATTTTCATTACTACATGATGGTAGAGTTGATTGCTTAGTTGGGCCTTCTTCATGATAGCTCAACTCCTTATTATCGACAAGCTAATTACCAAGTTGAAGAAATTAATAAATTTTTTATTACTATGCTTTAATGCACCATTAGGAAGCACAAAAAAGGACTGATATATGATGCTATGCTCAGCTCTCTGGGCTTATAGAAATTTTGCTATGATGACCACTGGATTCACTCCATTTCAACTGGTTTATGGTTTAGAGGAAACTCTTTTGATTAAATGTGAGATTCCTTCACTCAAATTAGTTGTCAAACTCCTTCCTAACACCTCGCCTGAAGAGGAGTAGTTACTCTACCTTTAGAGGTTTGACGAGACCCGTTGCATTGTTGCAATGGTAATCGAAGCTTAAAAGAAGCATGTCAAATCTCATTTTGATCAAATCATTTCTCCTCACACTTTTTTTGAAGGTGACCTGGTCCTCCTTTATGATCAAGCTAACGATAAGTTAGGTGCTCGAAAGTTTGAGCCTATGTGGCATGGGCCATATATTGTCAAACATGTTTTTCAAAAAGGCACCTATGAGCTAGTTGATTATGAAGAAAATGCATTGTCATAGCCTCAAAATGGGTTGTGTTTGAAAAAGTATTATGCATGAAATTAATGTAATGACATTTTGTACATTAGCGTGTGAATTCTTTAGTGTGAATTTTTTTTTATTTTTGGTGTGTTTGTTTGCTTTGCAGACATGTGATTTTTTTCTTGCCTTGTGTTCCACTCGGTTTGTAGATGTCGTCAAGTCATTATGTTGGTTTTACTAATGGTGCCTGTCGTAGCACACATAACTTGTCTTCTGGAGCTTGGTCACTCTTTTCCCCTGATGGCGAGTTGGTTGACTTACAAGGTATATGCATCGGTCAAACAACTAAAAATATTGTTGAATATAGTGCAATCATTGAACTATTGTCAAAAGCAATTGCTCTTGGCATTAGTGATTTATTTGACATGTTAGATTCACAGCTCGTTTTGTTACAGTTAAACAATCATTAGTTAGTGAGAAATCCACAAAAATTGCTTATGTATCTACGTGTTCGATTACTGGAAATAAATTTTGATTTTATCACATATCAACACATTCCGTGCAATTTGAATACATTAACAGATGCATTAGAAAATTATGTCTTGATAGACATTTGGGTCATTTATAAAACTGATCATATTCTGGACACATAAGTATAAAATAAAGCATGCATATATATATATATATATATATATATATATATATATATATATATATATATATATATATATATATATTCGAGTCTATTGAAGTTTTTGCATCAAAATCTCAAAAAATAAAATGTTTTGGGACACTTGGCTTTCAAAGCCTACAAAATGTGTAAAATATATAGAAATGCTATCAACCTACATGGTTCTCATGGTAGCATGAGACTGCCCTGATCACCCGGTCTAACAGTCGACACATTCTTGCAGATAATCCCATTGTGTGTCTTTGCCAACGTAGTGGCACCTCGTCTATAGTAGCATACTCTGGAACTCCCCAAGTAATAACTTCGAGGTTGTGCTCCATCTCAGTTAAAGGGTTCACCCCTTCCTCATAGTCACCACCCACTATATGATGAGTAGCCCATCGTGCTATTGGTGACATGCCAGGTGGTCTTTCAGATCCCACATCTACACATTTATCATAAGTTGAGTCTCAGTTTAAACTTTTATAAAAAAAATTGTAAAGACTTGAAAAAATCCAAAAAACAAGTCTTTACTTGCATCAGTTCATTGTTCTCCTGGTGGCAGAGGTGGATATGGATCCCATTGGAAATCTATGCCAGCATATGCATAGTCATCCACCATGATTAATTGGTGCTGCATCCAAGTAAAAACTTGTGGAGGGTAGTGCATCTGGTGACCCGTCCCTCCTCGAGGCATGAGTTGACTCCACCTCACTAACCTCAGGTCCTGGGGGGTAGTTTCTAATACCTCTACCCTTTGATACTAGAATATGGGCACCCGCTCTAAGAAGAAAGTCACTAGTATCGAGCCAAACCCAAATTGTCTCAATTTTCGCTGCTTCCCTTTGGTGAGTTGTCTTTTCATATTCACTAGAAGGTCTCCACACCATTTGAATATGGTAGGGTCTAGACACTCAACTCCATACTGGAATTGGGATTTTGAACTCTCATGCAGGACTTGTGTCTTAGATACGTGAGCTATGGTGAATAGGATGGTTCGTAAAGGAAGGTTGTTGGTGATTGTGGCGATCTTCACCTTCCCACCCCTCGTCATCTCTGAACCTGGGCAATGCCTCCTAATCAGAGCACTAGTACTCTCACCGCTTGGGTGAGGTCTGAAGAATTGGACCCTCTCTCCTCTTCGAGACAATCTCGTGATGAAATATATGTCCAATTTTTCTATTTTCAGTTCCTGGCCTTTTATTATAAATGTCTCTCGATCCACATCCCAAAGGCTAATCAAATAGGGCAGCAATTCCATCTGAACCCTCAGTCTTGTGGTCTTGAAGAACTTCAGAAACCCACAGTCTCTTAAGGCATTGATGCATTCTAGATTCTGGGTTGCTTGGTGGTCTTCAGCCTCATGGCCTCTTTCTTTCCATTCCATAACCATGATCTCCTGTAAAACATCATTTAACACCAATTAAAACCTTTTTCATGGATTGAAATTAAGAATTTTTTCTTAAAAGAAGAGTTTTTCTTTAAAAAATTTCACCTTGGTGCCATCACTCATGTTTTTATAAACAGAGCGATGTCATCGTGGGCATATTTTAGTTCAAGAGAGATTATCGCGGTTCCGATGACCAAACTCGCGATGATCGTTAGTGCTCAAAAATCTACAAATCCTCCCTTTTAGCATATAAAATTCCATTAAAAATACATGAAAATGTGATGAAATGCAAGAGCAAGGACAAACCTCTTAACTACTTCAAACAGTTCACAAAATGGCACCCTGAATCTCCCACAATGGTCACTTGGAAATCGAGCAAATTAGGGCACAAATGCACTTTTAGAAGTTACTATGGTAAAATGGTAAAAATAATGTTACTTTTGGTTATTTATAAATTTTGAAGTCATTTTTGGTAAATATTTGAATAATATTTTCCTATTATTTCTCAATAGTAGTGATGTGTGCATTTATTTGTGCGTTTATAGGTGCTTTCGGTGGACAATGATTACTTTTGGCTAATTCGCAGGAGTTTTTGTTTTATTTCTTTTTTGGACTCATTAATAATAAATGAAAAAGGAACCCCCCAGAGTCATCTTTAAGCCCTTTTTTAACTTTCACTAACTAAAAATATCACTGAGCAATTGTCATTTTGAACTCGTTAAATTAAATTAATCGACTTCACCTCAAGATATGTTTACCCCTTTTTCGGGTTGAGATTGACTATTTATGAAAAGGTACACCTTGATCGACATAGTCAAGAGGTTCTCTCGGATATTGATTTCTACCTTTTTAGGTTTGAGAGACGAATTACGAAAAGGGAAATGATGGAGTTTTATATTTTGTCTAATTTTCAAACTCTCTAAATATGGAAAAGATACCAAGTTATTCTTACATCGAACTCGTTAAAATCTTATGAAGAAAGACTCGTCACCATGATGAGACCAAGTTTCTCCTTCCTGGTGTGGAGTACTGAAGAAGGTATGTTTTATTGATTACTTTGTCATCTTTTCTTTAAAACTCATAATCCCTTCGCATCATGAACTAGGTAAATAATAAGAAAATATGGCAAAATCTATGAGATTTGTATGTAACACAAAATAACTAATAGTCACCATTTTCTTATGCAGAAAAAGGGAAAAATGAAAGATTGTCGTCCCAAGGAAAAAGACATAGTAGAGTTAACTGTTGTCCCTGTGGTAGGAAACCATATGTAAACAAGGCGATCCAAACTAAAGCATATCAGCCAAGGAAAGGAAAAGGAGATATCAAATCAGCGCAAAAGAACACAGGGATAACTGGAATTAACAGTTTGGCGAATCCATTAGGATCTTTTGATCCTGAGGGATCACTGCCTTAACTATTTTTGCATCCTTGATATCTCTGCTTTAGCTGTTATAAAAAGGGGCATCACTGCTAGCCCATGGGAGCGGATATTGTTACTTTTATGTAATTTCTCTTTGTACTTAAAACCTTGATCATCGACTCTCGTTGAGAAGTGATCCACTGTAACTTTGTTTGGATGCTTTAATATAAATCTAGTTTTTGTTCCATCTTTGATCCTAGAATAATCTCAAGCGGTGTATCCCTAGAGGCTAAGGGCTTGGCCCTGGTGAAACACTTGCTCTTGTACCATTATCTTTAATTCATGCATGGTTTTCATTATCAGCTTTGATCGGTAATCTGGTGTGTTTTGTTATTTTATATTCTAGCTCTGTTATATTTACAAGATCGTTCTCTGTAACAGGAATGTCGTATTGTTCATTCTGACTTCATAACACATTGTTTTTCCTTTAAATCATTGATGTAACTTTACTTTTCTTTACGGAATACTATCGCTGTTCAATTACGAAGTAATCGGGCTGTAGTATTCTTAAGTTGGTATTACTGTATTCGTCTATGGTTTATACTTAATTAAGATTATTGTTCACTTGACATTGTTGTTCCATTACGAATTGCGATCGTTATCCATTATAACTGGGATTAATATTTGTGGCATCAGAGTCAGATTACTGTTTCTCTCAATATCAAGGTGTGCTGTGTGTTATTTATTTCGGTTTACTATACATTCACAATTGGCTCTAAGTGTTGTTCTATATTTCATTGTTAATTGGTTGCTATTCTATTTCCATTTGATGTCCGATTTATTCTTAGAGTAAGGATTGCTCTCTGATTTCTGTAGGATACGATTGCTGCCTTTATTTCCTTAGAGTAAGGTTTCGTTGTTTATCAAGACTCGTTGTTGTTCCATTTCCTAGTTGTTGTTTCAATTATAGTTGCTATTCCATTTCTAGTTATTTGCATTGTCATTGCATTGAACGATCTGAAACTATAGTGAGCATTGACATTTGTTGTCTAGTTCCCAGGTTGATGATCTGTTCCTTGATTGTCTTTGGTTACATCAGTTTATAGAGGGATGAGTTATTTTTACTGTACCCTTGACTGACAATTTACTTAGTCTTCTGAATGCTTGCTTTAGGTTTTAAAGTGCTTTTTTGTAAGTAGATCTTGTTTTAAGCATCCGTTTACTCTTATATTTTCTTGAGCACTATACTACTAGCATTACTCTGACAAATGACAGCCTCAAACTGAGTACACTCTTTGAGATAACAAATCTTTCCTGGATTGATAAGTTAATGTGAGGTAAATAGAGGTGAAAAAGACCCTTTTTACGGTTTGACATTTTGGAACCGTTACCAGGGAAGAGTGTAGCCATTTGTTTCTTTTCCAGAGTAGTGTGAGAACCTATTAGGAAAGAACTAGGTTTTAAAAACGAAAGGTAAGAACCTGCGTGTGGAGTATGTAACAGCCCTGCTCCCTTGCCCGTGTTTCTGCATATTTGTTGCTATTTTGTTTGGGTAGAACTTAGCAATTGATTTTAGTGCATGACTAAGCAGAAAAAGCCTGAAAATAATCCCAAACATCTACCCAAGCCCGATAAAGCTAAGGGGCCGGTGACCCTTGGCCGATTGACCTTTATAGACGAAATCCTTAAAAAAGCAGAATCTCAGCCTTCAGTCGGAGCTAAAAAAGTTGCTTCTAGACAGCCTACTAGTTCCCTTTAGGCCACAGGATCACCATTTGTAGCCTTTGCTGAGGTGCATAGTCAAACCGAAGAGCAATATTTTCAAGAAATTGAAGATTCTAGCCCAAAATCATTGCAAGAATGGAACCTTAGCAATCTTTGTGAAGGAAGAGGAGAAACAGGAGAAACTGAAGAACCAAAATCTCCTCTTGCGGTAATACAGCCATTAAGCAGCCCAGATAAGGGAAGTGCTGCAAAAATCATTTATAACAAAGTTGAAGAAATTCAAGAACATAAACCCTTCCAGAAATTAGACACTCTCATCATCCCAGATAAAGGAAGTGATGTTAAAGTCATTCCCGTTAGATCCATTCCCCTCGACAACCTAGGAATACCCTCCTAGACATCCCAGAAGGTTATTGGCATATATTTGACCAAATGGCCCAGAACCAGCCAACCACCCAAAACTCTACACTACAATACCCCATTTTGGATACTACAGCTAATGCACTTATGAAAGAAATTCCTCTCCAGCATATCCCCACATTCCATGGCCTTGCATCAGAATATTCGGATGCATTTTTATTCGAATTTGACGTGTTGTGTAGAGGATATGACTATACCACCGACCCCCAGAAACTGAAATTATTTCCCTCTACAGTAAAAAGGGCTGCTTTAAGATGGTTTATGGGATTGGGTGGTGGTGTTATAAATAACTGGGACCAAATGAAAGAGTCTTTTCTAAAAAAATATCAGGACTATTGTAGGTCACGAGAGTTAAAAGATGAAATATTTCAGATGGTAGCTAGACCAAATGAAACATTAGAAGAATATGTAGAGCATTTCCAGTACAATCTTCAAAGATCTCCTTATGCATCATTACTCTTACCTGATAATGTATTAAAAACAACATTAATTAGGGGAATGAAGGAACAATGAATTGAAACACTAAACATTATGGGGAAAGGAGATATTTATCAGGAAAATTTTTCTGACATTATTGATTTATGTATCAGGAGCTCAAGAGGCAACATAAGACTAAAACCAACAGAACATGATCGGTTTGCAAGAGATAACAGAACTTCGGCGGAAGGAGTAACTCGTGCAGAAATTGGAAATTTATTAGAAAATTTTAAAACTGACATATTGGGGACACTGACAACACAACTTGATATTATGCAGGAAAAACACAAGCAAGCAGAGGCAGAACAAAATTTGGCAATCTTTTGTCCCCGATGCAGAAAGAAACATAGCCATAAGGAGTGTCCATTAGATGCAGTCCAAGTTTGCGCCATCTGTACAAAAGACCATTCTATAGAGAGTTGCCCCTCACTTCCTGGATTGAAAGCAGTATACAAGGAAGCAGAAGAAGAACCAGAATCAGTGTATCTACTTAATCAGCGTTGTCAATGGCAGCCGTGACAATCAGGTATGTTTTTAGACCCAACTTCTTCTTTTCAGCCTCCACAATATCATGCTCAACAATATAATACAATGTGGCAAAATCAATCTCCCTTGCCAAACTGGTCAAAACAATCATTTCCTTCATCATCCCCATGTCCGAATCAATCAAGCCAACCCAATTGGCCAAATTTTCCCTATACCCCACCATATTGGCAAAACAATGCATATCTAGCACAATGGGCTCCTCCTACTTCACAGAGTCAAGCCTGGCAGACAAACTGGCAAAGATCGATGAATCAGCCAGTAGGAACCATCCCACTCCCTCAACCTACACTGCTAGCATTACAACAAAACCCCCAGCCTAACTTAAGACCACAACTTCTAGCCCAACCCAACCCCAATCCAAATAATAGACCGGTCCAATCCATTCAAATAATTGAGACACTAGAGATAGGAACTGATCTAAGGGAGTGTAATGATCTTCAATTAAGATCTGGGCATATCATTGAAACAGAGGGAGATAAAACAACTCAAGTTGAAAATCAATTACCTATGGAACAATCCCCACAAGAAGAGGAAGTGACCAGACAACAAATTCAAAATCTAGCAACCACATCCTCTCCTCCATTCCCAAAATGCCTAATTATACCTCGACCTATACAATACTCTGATTTTTACATTCTGGGAGAACTAAAAAATTTGTACATAAAAATCCCATTCCTCTAAGCCATTCAAGACATCCCCATATATGCAAGGACTATAAAAGAATTATGTATAAAGAAACCAAGGAGTAAAATAACAAATAACCCAAAATTCCAAGTAGTTGGCACTCTATATGACTTACTATCAGGAAAAGAAACACCCATTAAATATGAAAACCCAAGAAATCCAATAGTAACCGTACAAATCTTTAGTTAAACCTTCTCAAATGCCTTAGTTGATCTAGGAGCTGCAATTAATATATTAACAACCACCACTTGACAAAAATTGTGCATTACATCAATAGAATCGACCTCTACTTTACTAGAACTGGCTGACCGATCTGTGGTTAGGCCAGAATGCACACTACATGATGTCAAGGTATCCGTTGACTCCTCGGAGTATCCGGTCGATTTTCTGATAATAAACCCCAAAAACCGACTTAATGGACATCCGTTGATTTTAGGCAGACCTTGGCTTGCAACTGCTAATGCTTATATTGGCTGCCGACAAGGCAGTATAACCATAGCTAGGGGGGCAAATATCAAGAATCTAGCTTTATATCTCCTAGCGTAGCCAAGTGTCACAATAATAAAAACTAACAAGCATCCTATATCATACCTGACCGAAAATATTAGATCTCCATTAACCGTAGAAGAGGCCCTCAATTTCAAAGATCAAACAGAAGATGATGCCATTAACAATTTTATTAGCCAAAGTGAAACCAGATCCCACATACAATGTCACATGATAGAGGCAGCATTTGATAATGAATTAGAAGAAGATCATCTTAAAGATATGCACGATCAAACAATACCTACTACCTCTGTCTCAAATAGTAAAATTGTAGAAATTGACCCAGGAAAGACTTTAAACATTAATGCCAAGCTGACTCCCGAACAAGAAGAGAAGCTCATCCAACTACTGAGGAAATACAAAGAAGCATTTGCATGGGACTATTTTGATATAAAAGGAATTGATCCCCAATTATGTACACACCACATTTACATAGAAAAAGATGTGAGGCCTATTTGCCAACCACAAGGGAGACTTAATCCTCACCTAAAAGGCATTGTAAAAGCTGAACTTCAAAAACTTTTAGATGTGAACTTCATCTATCCTATCTCCGAGAGTAAATGGGTCTCTCCACTTGTCGTGGTACCAAAGAAGAATGGGAAGTGGAGGATTTGTGTAGATTATAGAGAACTAAATAAAGCAACACAAAAAGACCACTTTCCCCTTCCATTCATTGACCAAGTATTAAACACTCTGGCAGGAAAGAAATTATTTTATTTCTTAGATGGCTTCAGTGGATACAATCAGATTCAAATTGCCCCTAAAGACCAAGACGAAACCACTTTTACTTGTCCTTTGGGAACATTTGCCTATAGAGTTCTACCTTTTGGCTTATGCAATGCTCTTGCCACATTTCAAAGGGCTATCCTTAGCATATTTTCAGAATTAATAAATGAAAGGCTTGAAGTGTACATGGATGACTTTACACCATACAGAGATGATTTTAACCCAGCATTGGACACACTAGAAAAAATCCTGCGGCGCTGCATTGCCACCAGGATTTGTTTGAGCCATGAAAAATGCTATATGATGATGATCGAAGGACTTATTCTAGGCCATTATATCTCAGTAGCTGGCATACAGGTAGACCCAGCCAAAATTCAAATAATTTTACTAATTCCCACTCCCACCACTCAAACAGAGGTATGCAGTTTTCTTGGATTTTCTGGTTACTATAGAAGGTTTATAGAACATTTTTCGCATATTGCTGCACCTCTATATGCACTGACATGTAATGTTGAATTTCTTTGGACAAAAAAACGTGACTGTGCTTTTCAGGATTTGAAGAAGCTTGTGTCCACAAGCCCAGTCCTTTGAGGACCAAATTAGGACCTGCCATTCCAAATTTCATCAGATGCCTCAGATATAGCTATTGGAGCAGTCCTTGAGCAAGAAGAAGATAAAAAGCCATATGCAATTTATTATATTAGCAAGAATTTATCCCCTGTTGAATTGAATTATACTGTTACTGAAAAGGAATTTCTAGCTGTAATACATGCTGTCAATAAGTTTAGGCATTACATTACTGGATATCCTGTTATCTTGTATACAGATCACTCTGCCATAAAGTATTTAGCAAATAAACCAATCACAAATGGTAGAATAACCAGATGGTTGATTTTATTGCAGGAATTTGATATCACAATCAAGGACCGCCATGGAAAAGAAAATCTTGTAGTTGACTTTCTCTCACGGATGCCCAAACCTGTGGATGCAGCAACAGTTGAAAATCAATTTCCAGATGAGCATCTATTCACTGTCACTGTTAAAACACCCTGGTATGCTGATGTTGCGAATTATTTAACAGTAGGCAAATTACCGAAACATCTAACCCCCAATGAACAAAAACAAATTGTCCAGCGAGGTGCTTGATTTTCCTAGATTGGGAGCCACTTGTTCCATACAGGAGCAGATATGCACATCAAGAGATGCATCTCGGAAGATGAAATTTTTGACATTTTGAAAGCTTGTCATGATGGACCATGTGGCGGACACTTTTCCGATCAGAGAACTAGACATAAGGTGCTCCAAACAGGGTATTATTGGCCTACGATCTTCAAAGATGCAAAGAAGTTCATCCAAGCTTGTGACAGTTGTCAAAGAACGGGATGCCCTGGTTAGTCTAACGAAATTCCTCTGAACCAACAACTGGTTATTGAACCATTCGAGTGATGGGCACTCAATTTTGCTGGTCCAATTAACCCATCCTCGAACCAGAAAACATATATTCTGGTGGCAACAGAATATGTCACCAAATGGGTTAAAGCAGAGGCATTGCCGAGAGCTACAGAGGATTCTGTCATACAGTTCCTGTTCCATATATTTGTGCGTTATGGGCTTCCAAGAGACATAATTACTGATGGTGGACCACAGTTTGCTGGTAACAAGATTGTCACAACACTAAAATACTATCATACCCAGCATAAAATTACTACTCCATACCACCCACAGGCAAACGGTCAAGTAGAAAGCAACAATAAAATAATAGAAGCAATCTTGATAAAAACCATTGCGTCACATAGATGCGATTGGGCTGCAAGACTACCAAAAGCCTTGTGGGCTTACAGAACAACATGGAGAAGCACTACCGTCTATTCACCTTACCAATTAGTGTTTGGAAAGAAACCCGTCTTTCCCATAGAATTCGAAATCCAAACACTACGAACAGAACAAGAAGTTGGCTTAGATCTAAATGAGGCACAGATTAATAGATTACAGCAGACCAATGAACTTGATGAAATCAGGCTCTTTGCCCTCCAACACACTACAATGATCCAACAACAACGAGCTAAATGGCATGGCGCTCTCATTAAAAATGAAGTCTTCCGTGAGGGAGATTTGGCACTCTTATATGATTCTAGGTTTCAAGATTTTCCTAGGAAGCTTCAGACTCACTGGCTAGGACCATATGAAATCTAGAAGGTACATGATAATGGCACCCTTACCCTAATCACCATTGACAGATCTGGCAATACCTTCAAGGCAAATGGCCACCGAGTTCGGCTATACCACAAACCACTTACTCGGGAATCCTTCTACCAGTAACTCCGCGAAGATTTCGACATGCAAATTTTGGTGGAGGAAGAGAAATCTTCCTCACCTCTGGTTCATTAAAGTGATTTAACTGTTTTTACATTTTGTACATAATTCTTTTACTTTGTTAGCATAAATTATTCTCTGTACATATTTTTTGCACTTTGTTGTTCCTTTTCCAAGAATCAGCAATTCTATTGATTTTGTTGTTCCTTTTAGAAGGAACAACACCTTCACTATATTGCTAATTCCTTTCCTTCAGCTTGTATTTTTTTGTTGTTCCTTTTTCAAAAGGGACAACGCTATTGTTTTTGCTATTCTTTTTCCAAAGGAACAACATTTGTGTGCACTTTTGTTTTTCTGCTGTTCCTTTTCCAAAGGAACAACACTTTCGTTTTGATGTTCCTCTTCCGAAAGAACAACACTTTTTGTATTAGTTGTTTCTTTTTCACTTTGTTGTTCCTTTTCCAAAGGAACGACACTTGCATTTTTTTTTGCGTTGTTGTTGTTCCTTTTCCAAAGGAACAACACTTTCGGTTTTTGCTGTTCCTTCTCTAAAGGAAAGACATTGCGTTTTTTGCTGTTCCTTTTCCAATGGGACAACACTTTCGGTTTTTGCTGTTCCTTTTCCAAAAGAACAACACAAGGAGCAACATGTTTGGTTTTTGTTGTTCATTTTCCAAAGGAATGGCACTTGTGTTTTTGCTGTTCCTTTTCCAAAGGAACAACACTTGTTTTTTTTTGCTGTTCCTTCTCCGAAGGAACGACAATGGCATTTTTTGCTGTTCCTTTTCCAAAGGAACAACACTTGTACTTTTTGATCTTCCTTTTTGAAATAATAACATTCTTGTATTCATTTTATTGATGCTTGTTCTCCTTGTTGTTCCAATTAAAGGACAGCTGCCATATGATAATTTCGAGTCTTGTTGGAGCACAGGTATACACTTATGCAATGGATACAAAACTAGAGCATACTGAAATCAGTAAATCATATGAAATCACTATTTTTATAGGAAATTTCTTTGAATTGATAAGAGGAAAGAGGAAAGGACACAATTATCCATCACTTTTGCTATCATTATCCTACTAATACTGACATGATTGCTTATCTTTATCATGGTGGTTCTTTAAAAAAAAAAATACCATAATCTTCTTTCATCATTATTAAGGAATAACAACAAAGGGCATATTTTCTATTGAGATGTTAAGACTTCTTCCACCATTCCTACTCTTAAGGAGTGTTGAACCACCCTTTTTGTATACATAGGAAAGTACTTTATAAGAAAAAAAAAGAGAAAAATGACTATATAACTTATGGGTTGTCAAATGCAAGATAGGGGGTCTCATCAAGAGCTAGCCTACCATGATCATAAGGAAGAAAGTGAAGTGGCATTACCACTATGGCCACCACACCAGGGATATGATCCAAGAGGCACATCAGAAAAAATAAAGAGTCCTTGGAACAGGAGGTCTCATCATGAGCCGACCTGCCCACCTTTCACTCCTTCCTGGTGAATGGCATTATGGTTTAACTGGTCACCAAGCTAGCATAATGGCCTCCATTTTGACATTGTACAACACTTCCTAAGCATACACAAAGGATCATGGTTCCATGGGTGAAATAAACAAGTCTGTCAAGGTTATGGACACCTGTTGGCAGCAGAGCTCTATTAATGGTATTGAAGTCACATTCCTTACACACCAATAGTAATCATTAACACCCTTCTTTGTCTTATACCTTTGTAATATGTCACATGAGATTATGTAATTCATTTCCCTGAACCATTAAATACATGAAAATCTATCACAGCCAATCATGACGAAAAAAGTTTATAATGACCGTATCGGGCCTTTTGTGCATGTCAGCTGTCCTATCCTCCTAGCCTCGCATCATATCATAGCATTCTCTTATTTGTTAAGCGATCCTACTATATACCTCGATTTCGGCAATCTGCTCCTTTTGTAAAACATGGCATTTCGATATACACTATTCCTTTATGACTCTGTACTATGGAAACTTGGCACGCCGCTCCCTCATTTGACAGTCGAGGGCGACCTATCACATTGCAGGGGGGAGGCAGGTGACCTCATAATTTACTAGTGTACGTGTCAGACTATTATTCAGAAAACTGTTTACTTGGAAATAACAAGGCTCAATGGTATATTGTTTTTCAATCTACATGGCTTGTTGTTCCTAAGACATTTCCGTATTATGCTCTGTAGCAATTAGTAAGTAACCCAGGATTTGAACGAACCCTGCTGTTTCATTATTTCCTTTATATTTATAACAGTTTGAATAGCTTGTTGTTCCATTGTCGTCTCTACGTTTTTACAGTGAGCCAAAGCATGGGAGGAAGATCAATTCAGAGAGAACCACAGGTATTGATAGTTTTTGATGCTGCATAGGAAATCCTGGCAAGGGCAGGATGGTTAGTCTATCTTAATCATTTACAGGAATCCAATGAGACTGTAGCAATAGAATTCTTACAGAACTTGCAAGAATATCACTCCACAGTAAGGGGAAGACACATAGCAATCACCGATGACATAATTGCAGAGGTCTCAGGACTGCCAGCCACTGGACCTGTGTGGACTCTAAAGAAGGAGAGATTGAAAAAGATCATGAAGATCTTCCAAGATGAAGGCCAGAACCTGGCAGTCAGAGGAAAGGGAGTCCTACCAGTAGCATTGGGCGAGTCGTGGGCAGAATTGGCGAAGATCATCCAAAGCTACATCACCTGTGAAGGTAAGAAAGACATGGTAAGACCACAACACCTTAAACTCTTAGCTGTATTAAAGCAGAAATGCTTTGTGAACTTGCCTACATTTTTAAATTCATTACTTCATGATGTCGCCCGAAGTATGAGGAAATCACAACATGTAGAGTCGGTAGTAAGTCACCATGGGTTGATATGGCTAATAGCTAGCCACAGTCTTACTCAGCAACATAGCAGCTGGGAAGAGCTAATTGCCATGATAGAAGGGGGACTGACTGTGCCAGCCCCAAAATGTAAGCATGCTGCCAGTACACCAGATAGACCATTGAAACAGAGGAAATCAGTCAGATTGGCATGGATTAGAGGGAGGCTGGAAAATTCCCAAGGGGATACTAGCCAACCAGTGGATATAGACGATTCACGGGATGAGAAACCCCCGCAATTGGAAGGAGAATAGAATTAGAAAGGATTGGAAGGAAATGAGGAAGAGGCCGAGCAGCCTGGGCAGGAGGAGGTAGAAACAGAGCAACGGGAAGATAGCCCATTGCAAAAACCATTGCAAGAGGATGAATTGGCCAAAATTATGGCCAATATGGGTGAATATGCCCAACCTCTCAGCCTACTAGGCCTCCATATTGAAGAAGAAACAGAAGAGCATTCTACTCAGGACAAGGATGCACCTGAAGAATTACGGGACAAGGAAGTAGAAGAAGAGAATCATCCTGTTCATGATGAATGTATGAAAGGAGAGAAAAGTGATATAGAGGAGGAACAATCTGTTCCCAGCCATACCACACCAGAAGAAAACCAAGGAATTGTCCAAGATAATAGTCCAGGCCCGAGTAAACAGACAGTTGTTCCTTCTAAGGAAACAAAACGATTACTAAAAGAACAACAAAGATTGTTGAATGTGATAGCATGAATTCGACAACAAATCAGGATTTTGAAAATGAGAAAGAGAGGAAAAAGGACTTCAGGGGGAAGACATGCAACCACTCTGGTGAGACCCCCCAAGAAAAAGATTCGGAGGACCCATGTCCAGCCTACTGTTCAAAACCCTATTGAAGAATAGTCTGCTATTAAAAACACTGTTGAAAAACAGTCTGCCATTCAAAATGTTGTTGAAGTGCAGACTACCATTAAAAAGCAAAAGGAACAGCATTCAACTATTGCCCATGTTGAAGTGCAAATAGACGATATACCAGCCTGTGAAAAAGAAGTTTAGACAAAGGCACAGTCTTCTGAAGGAATGCATACTATAAACACGAGGCAACACAATAAAAATATTCAAGTAAATCTTCCACTTGCCACTACTACATGAGAAAGTGATCCGAGGATAGTAACCCTATGAGAGGGTTTGATGCAAGCTCAATAAGTAGTAGAAAAACTCACAAAACAAACGGTTTCTCAAGGAAAGTATGAAGAATTACAAAAACAGCTAAGGAACGTCAATCTATTTGAAAGCCAAGCTTTTGAAGGATGGCGAAAGGAAGAAGAGAAAGTCGCAAAGGTAACTCATAGGTTAGATGTAGTTATCAAGTAGATGGATACCTTATGATCTTTGTACACTGACGTCCTAGCATGTAGAGCCCTTGATAAGAATTATGCCTTCTTTTTAATGAAACGAAATTTGCAATTGAAAATTAAGGCTGTCAAAGCAGGAGCCCCTATACAAATTAATATTATTGATGATTTTATAAATTGTTGTAAGCACTATGGAGTAAAGGTTCAAAGACTACTGTGTGAATTCTATCTGCATAACCTCGTGTTAGATCAAGAGATAGAGCAGAACCCCAGACCTTTCGTTGGGATATCCAACTGTAGGCATTTGTTTCATTTGGAGTTAATCAAATTAAATGGCTTAAAGCCTATAATGCCTTCCAAAGACAAGAAAATGGATTAGACTTATGGGTAAGAGCTGAGCCTAGAGATCCATTACAATTATGGAATAAACACAGGAGTCTCATGAGGAATCCGGGCGTGATTGAAGCATTAGGACCCATTCATACAACAATCAATAGGCAAGGGATAGAATACTTCTTTACTATCAAGGACCTTGCCATTGCAGCTTCTAAATTTCGATTACCTCTAATCCAAATATCCAACTCAGGGAACCATTTAATTATGAAAACTTTAAGCTAGTCGTTGATCATTTGAGCCTCTATGGTGAATTTATCTTAAGGGAAGGGCCATCTTGGTTAGGATATAGGTTCAGGAGTTCAATTATTTGGCACCCTGCACAAGCCCTGTATGAGATGTCTGAGGGCCAGACAGGCCATCTTTTTGAACACCTAGTTAGGAATCATGGCTGTAGACCACCACATGAGATTACATCTCCAACTTACTCTCTCACTACCTTACATGTCAACTACAATGTTTTCATGAGGGTATGAAAAAGAGTAAGCAGGGGTGTGTGTGGAGTACTGAAGAAGGTATGTTTTATTAATTACTTTTTCATATTTTCTTTAAAAACTCATAATCCCTTCGCATCATGAACTAGGTAAATAATAAGAAAATATGGCAAAATCTATGAGATTTGTATGTAACGCAAAATAACTAATAATTGCCATTTTCTTATGCAGAAAAAGGGAAAAAGAAAAGATTGTCGTCCAAAGGAAAAAGACAGAGCAGAGTTAACTACTGTCCTTGTGGCAGGAAACCATATGCAGACAAGGCAATCCAAACTGAAGCATATTAGCCAAGGAAAGGAAAAGGAGATATCAAATCGGTGCAAAAGAACAAAGGGATAACTGGAACTAACAGTTTGGCAAATCCCTTAGGATCATTTGATCCTGAGGGATCGCTGCCTTAACTATTTTTGCATCCTTGATATCTCCGCTTTAGCTGTTATAAAAAGGGGCAACACTGCTAGCCCAAGGGAGCGGTTGTTGTTACTTTTATGTAATTTGTCTTTGTACTTAAAACCTTGATCATTGAATCTCATTGAGAAGTGAACCACTGTAGCTTTGTTTGGATGCTTTAATATAAATCTGGTTACTGTTCCATCTTTGAGCCTGGAATAATCTCAAGCAGTGTATCCCTGGAGGCTAAGGGCCCGGCCCTCGTGGAACACTTTCTCTTGTACCATTATCTTTAATTTGTGCATGGTTTTCATTATCAACTTTGATCAGTAATCTGGTGTGTTTTGTTATTTTATATTCCAGCTCTGTTATATTTACAAGATCATTCTCTGTAACAAGAATGTCGTATTGTTCATTCTGACTTGATAACGCATTGTTGTTCCTTTAAATCATTGATGTAACTTTACTGTTCTTTACAGAATACTATTGTTGTTCAATTACAGAGTAACCGGCCTATAAAATTCTTAAGTTGGTATTACTGTATTCATCTATGGTTTATACTTAATTACGATTATTGTTCACTTGACATTACTATTCCATTACGAATTGCGATTGTTATCCGTTATAACTGGGATTAATATTTGTGGCATCAGAGTTAGATTACTATTTCTCTCAATATCAAGGTGTGTTGTGTGTTATTTATTTCGGTTTATTGTACATTCACAATTGAATCTATTACACAAAAATATCATCACCATGACTATTTGCAGTCAGTATGGGTCTATCATCACTTTTACTGTCCTCCTAAGCAAGTCTCAGACCTCAGCTCTTCAAGTCAAGCTTTGAAAATGAGAGAAAGACATTGAACATCAACAAAGCTCTGGTTCCACACTTTCTCTCACTGTTGCCTGCAGTCCCGCACCCCCTGTTCACATTACCTACGGACTTGCCCACTCTGTCCCTAAAGGAGTGGGTGCAGACCCCTGTGAAAGTCAAAAAGGCGTATGTTTATTCTAAAAAACTCACTTTGGGTTAATTCTAGATGATTCTAGAAGGAATTTTGACGTGGATTGTTTGCTCTTAGGCGGTTCATGCATCCCAAAAGGGAAGGAGCTAATCCCTTGATGAGAGGATCTATCCCTTTGAAGGAGGGCTTTATCCCTTTGAAGGAGGACCTAGTAACTTCCCTCCATTGCACTATAAATTAAGGCATGGGCTGGTTGCTAGAGAGGTTAGAAGCTGAACATTTTTTAGGGTAAATGCTGGTGGAATTGAGACTTCCTAGTTAAGCTTGAGAGGAGAGATCACATACCTTTTTGGCTTCATTGGGAAGAGAGTGAAACTTGTCAAAGTAGAGGAGACTTCTTGTTGGACCCTGGGAGGAGCTTTTACAGCATCAAGGCACAGGTTGTAAAGTTTTTCTTTGATTTGAATTAATACAATCATATTCATTTTTCTCAACAAATTATCTTATGTCGTTTGTTTCAGGAATTCTTTGATCATCATGATAAGTATGCTTTATGATATTAGCTTTTCAAGTGCTATTTAATTTTTTGCTTGTTTGTGTTTTCAGATTTGCTACAAGGGAGCTCATCTGGATCAAAGGAGCGAGGCTTCCACAAACTTGCATTGGACCCAAGGTAGGCCTAAAGCACTTGTTTGCCTTTGTTTATATATTGCATATTTAGAGAAAGATAGTTTTTGATTGGCTTGCTTGTCACTAGATATCATTAGATTCTAGGAAGTTCTATCTTGTCTACAAGATCTACTCACTCCGTGCGACAAAATGGCGACTCCGCTGGGGACTTGATTTTTTCCTTGTTTTTACTTTGACCTGAGAAACTGTGTTTTTGTTTCTGTTTTTGGCTTGTTGTGTGTGGAATTGGGTAGATTTAGTAGATCTAGAATTATTTTTTGTTTTTCATAACCTTGGGAGAGGACCGCACCCTCGGCTTGGAACACAGTGCGGACCTATCCGCACTTTTGCTTTTAGCACAGAGCGGTACCGCACCTGTGTGAACGGTGGGCCTGCGGACCCTGCTAAAATTTTGAAAAACTTAAGATTTTCTCTTTCAATCAGTTTAGTTTTTGTTTAGATGTTATTATCCCCTGCCCAGACCTGCATGTAACTTGTCAGAAGCTTTTCTTAGGTTAATTCCATTGGTGTTAGGGTTTTAGGTGAAATTCCTAGAAGTTTCGGTTGTCGGGCTTGGTTTTCATTTTGGTCTTGTAGTAGCTCTGAGCTTAGAAGTTGTAGAAGCCTCAGATCCCCTTGGTTTTTACTATCCTTCTTATGAGTCTGACCATTTGCAAAATATACCTTTGTTGAGGAACCCACCTTGTGTTTTCTCTTTGCGAAACTTCGAAAAGGCTTGTGTTAAAAGTTTGGATTTCATTTTTAGAAAAGAAAACAAAAATTGGTTGTTTCTTGACTGATTTGTGATTCTGGACAAATTAGTCCTTATCTTGTTTATAGCTAAGTAAAACATCCTTGAAAAAGACATCTTGTAAGCTTTGATTTCAAATAGTTTTTTTTTTTTTTTAGTTTATAGATCTCAAGATTAGTTATCTCCATAGCTTTGAGTGTTTTATATAAAAAAAAAATCTCTTTTGGAAAAAGTTTGTTTTTGTAGTATTTGAGTGTTTGAAAGAAAAAGGAAAATTTTTGTGAAAATAACTAGTTGTCTCGTTTTGAGTGCATTGGAAAAGACAAAAAGCTCTTCTTTTAATTTGTTGGTTAAGAAAGATTTTTGTTTACAAGTATTTGCATTCTCAAACTCTTTCCTACCTAGAAGTTCATTGAAGGGAAAAGATTGCTTAATCATCTTAGGTGCATTTTTTAGTGATTTCAAGTCGAGTCTTCACACCACAAGTTTAATCTCCGCACCTCTTGACTTAAACAAAAACCAATAAAAATAAATTCTTAAAGTAAAATCTATCTAGTAATATTTTGTTTTCTAGGGCTCTAATACACTAACATAGCTTAGGCTAGTGTCTTGGAGTAGGGAGTAATTAACTCTCCAAGGCAGTAAAACAAACAAGTAGTTGTATCTTGCGGTAGGAGAAAAACCCAATTGTTGCATCTATGCTCTGGGAAAGCTCCTCTTAAAGGAGAAGCACGAGATCGTGTCCGAACCAATGTTGGAATCAATCCTTTCACTGAGCCAACCTGAAGGGTTAAGAGCCCTCGTAACTGCTAAAGACAGTAGAGTTGGGTCACCTGAAGAAGGAGAGTCTTCTTTAGTGGTACATCCTGATTTTCAAGCTCTAGTAGAAGATTATAATCCACAATCTGTGTCTGTTTCCGAAATTACTGGTATCTTTTCATCTACTAGTGATATAGGTGAGGAACCTGAAATATATGAACCTGAAAGTGAATTTGCTACTACTCCGACATCGGGATTTACCTCTCCAACTTCTAGTGGTCCTGGTTCACCCAGGGTAGAAAGAATAATTACCCAAAATCTTCCTTCTAGACTTATAGCTATTGAAGAACTTGCTACTCTGGAAGAAGAAGTAGGCATCGCTATTGTTACAGGGAAAAGTGTCTATTTAGAACTGCTCTATCCCACTAAGGTGTGACAGCTGCCTTAGAAACAAACAGAGAAAAACTAATTTTGTATTTCCTTTATGAACTATAGATAGAGAGGAATAGAAAGAACCAACCTGTGTCTTGCGCTAATCCTTTGATCCAATCCCTCTCTTCTTTGACAGTCTCCAGCTACCTGCTCCCTTACTTTCCCAACTTCGCAAAGTACTTGTAAGATCACAGAAGAAGAACACTATACAAAGACATGGATCTATATTCATAAACAACTTAGGATCAGATTTAAGTTAACCACACAAATGTAACAAGCATCAATGATACAAAAGCATGGAGGAAAAACTCAAATAGTTTTTATTGATAAACTAGAAAAGATCTAGGAGGAGTTACAACCGGTGGTTCCTGACCCAGCATCAACCTCCCAGCAAAGAAGCCCCTCTTCACCTCAAACAAAGCATAGATCACCCAATACTCTGATGTTTGTCTCAAAAACCAACAACAATTCCTTACAATATGCACAATTCCAGCCTCCGGATCTCTGAGATGAGGGATCCATATATAGATATGTGTAAGGAGGATGAGTCAGCTTGTGATTTGATTAGTGTCTTCTCTCTGTCAGTTCTTGCTTCCACTTGGAGACTGAAGGCATCTTACTCATCCTTGGTCGAATTCAGTGAGGCAAGTGTCACAGGAGAAGATTCTGGAAGCTTCCATTGTCTCTCCACCTCGTGGAATGACACTGCCATTTGTCATTTCTCGCCCATCGCACCCCACAGAAGGGACTTTTGAAATGCAACGCACCCTCACAGTGTATTTAGGTGCAATGCAATGTACCTAGCCAGTGGAGCAGCTGAAATGATCCTGTTTTGACTTATTCTGAGTAGTTTCTGGTGGATAACTTCTGGGAGAAGCTGTAATCTGTTGACCTTGTTCCTTTAGGGGTTAGAACAACACTTTTAGGGACTTAGGAGCCCTTGGTTTATGGACATTTCATGCTTGGAGTTGTAGGGCACAAAAATGTCTATAACAGTTGCCCCCTAAAGTATGAGGCCGTTAACCTTTTGGTGTCGGGTGAAATGCTTTATTATGAGGATCCGAAGTTCTTTCAATGCTGGGAGGAGACCTGTAATAAGATACAATACAATACATTATCTTCATACTGTTTTCATGATCTAGCTGAGGCGGGCATTCCCATGCTCAGCTTTATAAATTCATTTTCATGTACATAGGATAGACAATCGTCTGAGGGTAGACTGATGATTCTAATAGAGCCATCATCCTTTTGGTAGGATGATTATCTGTGCCGCAATGCTGTACATTTGATGTCTTTATTTCCCTGAATATATATCGCAGCCCAGATGGATGAAACTAGATCTGGGGTCTTCAATCTCATCTGATCTTTACTCGAAGTACAAATCAATCCATGTGAGAAATGTTTTGAAGTCGAACATGGAAAGACATCGCTTGATTACCAGTCAATGATGTAAACTGTTAACAAGCGCGAGAGGAATCACCGATAATGATAATGATCCTCAAGGTACTGCAGTACAATCCACATGGTGTGAATAAAGGACTTGGCGTCGAACACCACGCAAATTCTTTCGGTCGAAGGCCATTGATGTAAACCTGTCGCCGGAAGTGAGAAACTTGCCATCAAGGCATGTAAGCTTCAAAGTACTGAATGGGGTGTTCCTAGATCAACTTCTTGGATAATGAGCTGATGTCGAAAAGAACTGATCCGTCACAGGAGGGCCTTAATGAATCTCACATCAATGAGATGGAATGGAGCAAATGATTTTGATGGAGGTGAAAACGATCTGATGACATAATGTTCAGGGTGGCGGTCATGAAAGAATGGAGTATAATGTATGGTAGTGGGTGGGACACAGGTGACTTCTCTAGATGACTTCTCTTGAACATATCGGTGACACTGATGTGATGGATTGGTAGCATTAACCCCAAATGTGGATGGTATGGCGTGACCATGGTGATGTGACCGGTGAATGAAACAACCCAACCCGACTCGAACACGGAGTGGAAGTGTCATGTTCAAGAGCGACTTGCTACCAATAAAGATTCTTTGAGTTTTTCTTCCCAATTTTCCCCAGTCATTGCTGACCAGTACCTCTTTATTTTTGTCAAGCTTGAGGAGGATAACATATTCTTGTTCTATAATTTGCCCTTCGGTCAAACCCATCGCTATGTTTTAACGAGCCTAGCGATAGTGAAACTCGTTCTCGTCTAAAGACAAGTTTGTCACTATTAATCTTTTTAACGAGTTTAACGAAAAAGATAACTCGGTCCTTTTCAATTTTAGAGAGTCTGAAAAGGAACGTAAAGGTAACTCCAAAATTCCTTTTTCGTCATCTAATGCCTTAAGTCTGAAAAAGTATAAAACAATACAGAAGGGATGAATTTTCGATAGTTTTAGCAAGCCGAACAAAACAAGTGCTCGATATTTTTGTGCAATAATCCCTCAGGTCCAAAAAGATTAAAAACTAGATGAGGGATAGCACTTCATGTCCCTTTAACGAGCTGGAAGTCCAAGGACTCGGCAATCTTTTCATATTTTACGAGTCAGTTGAAAAGAGCTTAAAGAAGACTCGTCTTTTGAGGAACGAGTGATAAAACAGGTAGCAGCTGATTCCAGGTAAGGTTTGGAATTTTCCAATCACGACAGTGTCACAAGGATGGCTAGTGAAATCACTCTTCGCAGCTGTTCCTCAAAATGGGTAAACAATCAAATGCAGGTGAATGATCAACCAATGAAAAAGTGGAGGTGATGGTGCAAACACGACCAAGGCTTTAATGGCTAAAGTACTACATTCACGATGGTTATTTACCGAGGAATAGTTCATTTTTTAATGAGCTTAAATGTGGGTGGAAACATTTGCTCATGTCTTATGTTTATTTTTTAACGAGCTTGAACTATGTGCTAAAACTGCTCGATGCGGGTTTATTTTTAACGAGCTTGAACCTTGTGGTAACACTGCTCGTGATAAGTTTGCATGCCCCCAGCATAACATAAATCGAGGTCCATGCCCCCCAAGCTTCATTGCATTCAACTCGGTGGTTGGAATGAAGGTTTACCTTTGAGATTTGGAAAGGGGATTTGTTTCATTTTTTAATGAGGTTGACACAGTAAAAGAACCATCCTCAAGACTCCTTGTTTCATTTTTTAACGAGGTTGACACGAGATAAGAACCATCCTCGAAATCCACCATATTTACAGTATTCTATAGAGAATCAAAAACTGAAGGATGATTAAGGTTGCTGGAATAATCTTCGTGGTAATTTGGAAGACAGGAATGATGGTGGTAATCTTCCCATGGTGCCTCTCCTATCATTGAATGAATGATTCCTTTGTCTGTTGAATTTACATGCGACGAAGGATTTGAAGAGGTGCTATATTCCTTAGACCTATCTATCCAAACACTCGATGAGCGTTGATTTGGGTTTGCCCCCCAGGCCAAGGAAATTGATTGCTACAATATTTCTAAAATGGCTATGATCCATGCTGACAAAATGTTTAGGAATCTTCTGAATCCATTAGATATAGAAGATTTCATATTCCACTCTGGCCAGTCCCGCCAGATTACTCGGAGGCAGTAGGGAAAAAGTACCCATTAAGGCAGGGTCTTTTAGGAGACCTACTCCGATATTTTGGGGCGAATGATTGCTTCCACGGATGATTGGAATGCTTCCCGTAACTTGTGAACTGTTGGGGAGAAATGTTTGTTGGTCGACGATTGTAATTCCTCCTTGGAAGGGAAATGCAATCTTCCTGAAGTAGGTCGACACAACTGCGGCCATGGAATATATCCAGGGCCTTCCCAGTAGGATGTTGTAATCGAGGTTTCCGTCGATTACTTCAACATCAATTTCTACCGTTTTCCCTCCTAGTTCAACTTTTAAGTTACTTAGGATACCATACGGGGTATATGTTCATCCATCAAATGCTTTTAACATTGTTGATGATCGCGACAAAGGTGGTGAGCCTAAATTTTTCCAGCAACTCATCGACATAATACATGTAGATGCCCCCTCATCAATAATTGTTCGATGAACAGTTTTGTTGAGGGCTTTCACTTGAATAAGGAAAGCTAGTTGAGCTGGTAACTGAGGGTCATATCCTTTATGATCAAAGGCCACAAGATTGGAATCCATTGGGTCAATCCCACCTATTGCTGATAATAAAGCTTGCTCTTGGGAGGGGCAATTTTGCGGTACCTCAAGTGTCAACATAGCAGACGGTGATTGGGCCAGGTCCTCTACTATATTATAATTCTGTGCTACTTTGGCACGAGCATTAAATGTCGATTTGTGTACTATTCCCTTTCACGGCTTTATCATTGGTTCAGGAATGATGGGTGGCACAACTTCAGTCAAAGTTGTTGTTGAACTACTAGGTTGCTCATTAGCCTTGTTATTTGACAGCTGTGGATTCCCGTAATCTTTATTCCTTTTCAAAGCATCATTTTGCTGCTTTGAGATAGACAACATAAGCACTTGGGATCGCGAAGCATTTTGATTAGCAACCAGTTTGGTTCCCGGGTTTGGACACGGATCAGTCAATACTGCTGAGGTTTTTGAACTCTTAAAGAGTTTCTTAACTTCAGCTTTATGTGGACAATCTCTCGTCCGATGATCCTCATCGCATATATGACACCCCGCAGGGGGTTTCCTTTGCCCAGAAGGGTTTGTAGAAGGTTTTCCAGGAGATGACTCATCCTGCTTATTTTTTCTCCCTTTCTTTTTCTTTTTGCCCCCTAGTTGCTTCAGTTGTTTTCCTTTATCGGTCGACACGACATTTACTTCCGAGGTAAGAAGTTCCTCATTTTCATTTTGACTGGAAATCTTACGGGCCTTTTTAGATGTAGCCTTTGTCGATTTCGTGTCTGTTGCACTAATCACGCCATCGCCGGCATGAGAGTCATTGTTTGATTTAGGAGGAGGGGGAACGAAAAAGTCCGGTCTAGGAGCATCAGGTATTTTATCGTAGAGCATGCCAGACTGAGTATACATCAAGTCTAGATATTGTGCACGAGCAATAACTTGCTCTTCAGTGACGACTCCTCCCTTTGCCACATCTTCTGTGATAGAAGGTAATAATGACTTAATAAACCATTCAGCTAGCAGCTGATCAGGAACATATGTTTTTACCATTCTGCGATGATGTCGCCACTCATGAATATGATCAGATATGTGAGTGGTCGTTGTCTGTTTGAAATTGGTAAGAAGTTCTGTTCCCGTTTCGTACCTTATTGGTAGCTGAAAATGGGTTAAAAAGGTTGTGGCTAAGGTACTGAAGTTGTCGAACGCAGCTCTAGGCAATTCGATGTACCATTTTGCCACCGGACCCGTTAACGTCCTCTGAAAGAGGCGAAGTCTTATCGAATCATCATTCAGGGTGTTTGATGAACACCATAGATGAAAGGTCATCACGTGATTCGATGGATCTTCACCCGGATTTCCATTAAATTTAGGAATATCTTATGGAAGTTTATGCAGAATCGCTGGCCACCAAGGGGCATAAGCAATTGGATCATTTGTCAGCCGGTTTAGATCTGGTAATTCTAGAGTTGCTACAAAGGGAAACTATTGATTCATGTTAGGCGAAGCATACCCAGGATAAGATGGAATCGCCTGAGAAGTGGGTCTTTGCATACCAGCATAATGTATTTGATGCTGGCAGCTTTGACAAGGTTGATGGTCATAACCATTATAGTATGGTTATTGATAACCACTTTGGAAATGTAGTTGCCCATTACTTACAAAGACTTGTTGCTCAGGTCCTTGATATGATTGCTGGAATTGCGGTTGTTGAGATTGAACCAACCCTGGTTGTTGGACCATTTGCTGTTGTCCAATACTGGATGATTGACCAAGATGAGGAGTCATAGTACTTGTTTGAGCCTGAGTCGCTCAAGATAAGGAGGCACTAACCTGAGGTTGTGATTGAGTCATTGAGACAAGAGGCTGTTGTATTGCAACCTGAGAAACTTGGGGTTGACATACAATAGGTAGTGCTTGTACTTGCGACGTAGTCACCATAGCAGGTATAGTGGGAATATTCGACACAGGGTGGACTAGTTGCATTGAATATACAACCCTTGGTTGTTGAGGCAGTATTGGTACCCAACCGCTGGATGTAATTCTAGTTTGACCTGAATTTTGTTGTAAACTCCCACATGGTTGTTCTCCGGGAGGGAACAATGAAAAGGCATACTGCCCTCCATATGGTGGTAATCTAGTACTTAAAGGGTATATTGGCCTTTGAAGACACATTGGATCGATTTGTTGAGTTTCAACATAAGAAATACCAGATGATAATCCGGATGAAGAAATAGGAACTAACCATGTCGTCGAAACAGTCCATGATTAGACTTCGGCTTGTTATTGATAACTTGCCGGGACAGATGATATGCCATCAAACATCGTTGGAGTAGTAGTAGGAGGCTCTGCTGCTACTGCGTCGGCTGACACAGTCCTAGATGTCGACGGTTGTTCAGACATATCTAGTCTATCCAAAATATTTTCTAGCGATTCTACAAGAAATTGCGATGAAAAGAGACTAACTTCGAAGACCAACGAGGGAATGGTGATGATTATTCCGTTTAAAATAAATTTTAGATGCTTTGACACAACTTGTTTTTTCAATTTTTAAGAGTCGAGAAAAAACAAAAGATGACTCTAGTCGCCTTCGATTTTTAATGAGCCTGAACTGACAAGTGCTCAGATGGACCTTTTCCGTTAAGGAGTCTGAAAAGGAACGAAAGGGACTACTCTGGAAATCTAGGTATAGGGAATACCAAACCAATCGAAAAACTGCAGAATACTTTTTACGGTACGACAGTCAATCTTCCTGAATGCTGTGTTCAGTGCATTGTGATCGATAGGGCAGCAGACACGGCTTCCTATGGATAAAGGATTAAGCCTATTGGGGTCTCCCAAAATATACTCGACGGTACGTGGGAGCACAAGTCCGTACTGGCACTTATCGTCTCAAAGTGGAGGAATCACCCAACCATCAGTGAGAACAACAGTTACCAGGCTTTACGACGCTGGAATACGTCTCTAGCCTAGACTTCTAAATGTTGTGCGTTAAGTTCCAAAGCGTTGTTAGATTCATTGAATTTATTTTAAGTTGATCTTGTTTATGAAGTTTGCCTTTCGGGTTCACCACAAGATGTAGATGTAATCCCTAAAATGCAATCCAAAGATGATAAACAAATTTTTATCTCTTTTGTGCAATGAAAATCCTAGCTACTAGGGGAAAAGAAAGACAGAATCTTTTCACAAAGAGCAAAGAGCACACTGTAAATGCACTTTTCCTAAATCAAGCCAAACAGACTGTCTATATGAAAATGCACATGCATGTATTTGTTTTCGACTTTCTTAGTATTGATGCTAAAAAGAAAGTTGATGTACAAATCTGAATTTCTTTTCAAGCGACAAATATAAACAAGCTCTTTTTCGAAATCAAAAACAGAGATGATTACGACACCTTACGATTTTCAAATGAACACTTGTTCTTGACACTAGAAAATTACAAATTCAGACCAAAGGCAATAGTAACAAGATAATCGACCATCAACAGCAATCAAACTTTCTCCTATGATCGAAATCGACACTTGCGACAGATTCAAATCAAAGGACGACAGTACGACTATGCTACTTTTGCAAAGGAAAACTGTAAACGACTTAACAAACACATAAAAACATCTACAGTTCTTTTGTACAAGGAGGCGGAATAACAGCAAGGAAAAGAGGTTTCAAACAGACATATACTGATCACAGGCAGCAAAATTTAGGGGTAGAACTGGAAAGAATGAAGCACAGGAACCACAGCTGCACAGAGCTAGTCTGATCAGCGCACCTGTAACACAGAGAATCTGAAATGCAACGCAGGTTGCCCCTTTGGGAAGTGCGCTGAAATTCAGGATCTCTGAATAGTACCTGCGCTGGGCCAGAAATGAGACTTTGTCCGGGTTCTGGGTCACAGTTTGCAGTTCATTCCTTGGTTTTTGGCCAGATAAAAAGCAATCAGTAATGCAACAATTAGGGGTAGATCTAAGGAGGATCTAAGAGCTATCACAAGGGCAATTAGATAGTTTATGAATCAGCTGTTTAAATCATAAACAGATCCAGTGAACGGATTGAAGTAGCAGATGTCTACTTTGCATTTGTTATGGCAAATGCAGTTCGAATGCTACTTATAAGTTTATGAAACAAACAATAAAGAGATACACAAACAAACTAACTAGACATTCCCCAGCGGAGTTGCCATTTTGTTACAGGGAAAAGTCTCTATTTAGAACTGCTCTATCCCACTAAGGTGTGACAGCTGCCTTAGAAACAAACGGAGAAAAACTACTTTTGTATTTCCTTTATGAACTATAGATAGAGAGGAATAGAAAGAACCAACCTGTGTCTTGCGCTAATCCTTTGATCCAATCCCTCTCTTCTTTGACAGTCTCCAGCTACCTGCTCCCTTACTTGCCCAGCTTCGCAAAGTACCTGTAAGATCACAGAAGAAGAACACTATACAAAGACATGGATCTATATTCATAAACAACTTAGGATCCGATTTAAGTTAACCACACAAATGTAACAAGCATCAATGATACAAAAGCATGGAGGAAAAACTCAAATAATTTTTATTGATAAACAAGAAAAGATCCAGGAGGAGTTACAACCGGTGGTTCCTGACCCAACATCAACCTCCCAGCAAAGAAGCCCCTCTTCACCTCAAACAAAGCATAGATCACCCAATACTCTGATGTTTGTCTCAAAAACCAACAGCAATTCCTTACAATATGCAAAATTCCAGCCTCCGGATCTCTGAGATGAGGGATCCATATATAAATATGTGTAAGGAGGATGAGTTAGCTTGTGATTTGATTAGTGTCTTCTCTCTATCAGTTCTTGCTTCCACTTGGAGACTGAAGGCCTCTTACTCATCCTTGGTCGAATTCAGTGAGGCAAGTGTCACAGGAGAAGATTCTCGAAGCTTCCATTGTCTCTCCACCTCGCGGAATGACACTGCCATTTGTCATTTCTCGCCCATCGTACCCCACAGAAGGGACTTTTGAAATGCAACGCACCCTCACAGTGTATTTAGGTGCAATGCAATGCACCTAGCCAGTGGAGCAGCTGAAATGATCCTGTTTTGACTTATTCTGAGCAGTTTCTGGTGGAGAACTTCTGGGAGAAGCTGTAATCTGTTGACCTTGTTCCTTTAGGGGTTAGAACAACACTTTTAGGGACTTAGGAGCCCTTGGTTTATGGACATTTCATGCTTGGAGTTGTAGGGCACAAAAATGTCTATAACACCTGTCCCTGAAAATCAACCTGTTATAGAACTTAGGGAGCGTGAATCAATCTTTTACAGTCCACCTAGGAGCAGTGCTTGGTATCTTTTATTGACTAACTTTTTGGAAAACCCGGGACTAATTTTTTCACCACCTCGTATTCCTTATCACCTAACGCCTAGAGGTTACTATCCTCCGTTAAATATGTCAAGACAGTCGTCCATGTTTTCTCAATTTCCAGAATCCTTTTTGTATGGTGGTCCTTCTGTTCCCTCTGGGTATCAGTCACTTACTGGTACTTTTTCGAGAGCATCTCCTCCACCCACTGAACAAGGGTTATTAAATGGAAATAATGGTACTAAGTGTTGAGTGTAGAAGATATTCTCATGATGTCAGGTACTATTCCTAATCCTCAACCTTAAGGTGGCCAGTTACTACCTGGGGGGCAACCTCAAAATCCTTAATTATCGCCTGGGGGGCAACCTCAAGGTACTCAATTTGCGCCTTGGGGGCAACCTCAAGGTACTCAATTTGAGCCTAGGGGGAAACCTCAAGGACAGTACATACCTACGGGATAGTACGTTCCTCAAGGTAAACCCCAGACTCAATATGTACCTCAAGGTCAACCCCAGTATCAATATGTACCTCAAGGTCAAGCCCAGTATCAGTACGTGCCTCAGGGTTATCAACCCCAAGGTCAGTACTCGAACCAAGGTTTCCAACCACCTTCCGGTCAATCATATGTTCAAGGAACTGGAAATGTACCTCTGAATTATCAACCCTACCCTCAACCTGGTTATGGTCCTCAATATTCTCAACCTGTTATGGGTCCGTACCCCGGAATGAATTTAGTGTGGGATCCATTGCAAACTCAACAGGTCTTGCAACCGAATGTATAGTTGTCATCTCAAACTAGACAACCCTTAGTTTCTGGTTCACCCCAGCAACCTGTCCAGTCTACTATTCAAACTTCTGTACCTTCGATAGTTTCTTAGCTGGGCCTAGTATGCCTTCTACTCCGCCTCAAACGGCTGCTACAACTGCTGCAACATCTGTTCAATCTACCCCACCTAATTCTGGAGTATCGACAGCTCCGGTGTCTACTGTTCCTGTATCAACTCCTCAGACATCTTTACCTCAGTCTGAATCCACAATTCAAACTTCAGTTCAGATGCCTGTAGGACAACCTGGTTCAAGTACGGTTGTCACAAGTCAACCTCAATTTACTTATCAACCGTACCAGGAATAGTACAAATTCGGCCCTGCTGTGTAGCAGCCAGTCTATCAATATCAACCGTACCCTGGGTATACATATCAACAACCTCAACAACCCCAGTACGGTCCGGTTAATCCTGGTTTTCCTTACAACCCTACTGTGCAGCAGCCAGTCCATCAGTATCAACCGTACCCTGGGTATACATATCAACAACCTCAACAACCCCAGTACAGTTTGGTTAATCCTGTTTTTACTTATTACCTTAGTCGAACTTTAAATCCAACTGAGCTAAAATACTCACATGTGGAGAAATTGGCATTGGCAGCTGTTCAAGCTGTCCAACATTTTCGTCATTACATTTTACTACGTAAAACTACAGTAATTTCTGATTGCAACCCTATGATCTATATTTTGACCAAGCAATTGCTAGGGGGCAAGTACTCCAAATGGATTGTGATCCTGCAGGAGTTCAACTTGGAATTTGAAAAGTCTAAGTCAAAGAAATCTTTAGTTTTTGCAGAGTTAATGGGTGACTTCCCGCGTGCTGACACGGAAACTGTGGCGGAGGAGCCCATTACGGACGAATCCTTGTTTCTAATCAGTACTTTAGATCCATGGTATGGGGATATCATCGTTTATCTCTAGACCCAATCCTTTCAGCCAGAAATTTCAAGGTCAGAACGTCAAAAAATACGTTTCCAGTCCCAACAATTCAGAATTATTGGAGATACTCTTTATTGTCATGGGGCAGACTCTATTTTTCGACGTTGTTTAACTCATGAGGAAGCTGAAAGGGTTCTAAATGACTGTCACTCTGGAGCGTGTGGCGGTCATATGTCTGGGTATGCCACAACCCAAAAGATATTGCGCGCTGGCTACTTCTAGCCGTCCTTGTTTAAAGATTGTATTAACGCGGTCCGAAAATGCCACAACTGCCAAATTTTTGATCGAAAGATGCGCGCTCCACCTGCTCCTCTCCACCCTATAATTGCCGTCGGTCCATTTGCAAAATGGGGTATCGATTTTATTACATGTAACCCTCACTCGGCTGGGGGGCATGCGTATATCATCCTTGCGGTAGATTATTTTACCAAGTGGGCCGAGGCGATGCCTACATTTGAGGCAGACGGCAAAACAACTGCAATTTTCATGTTCAATCATATAATTGCTAGGTTTAGTGTTCCACAAGCGATTATCACTGATCATGGGCATCATTTTCGAAACGTTATGATGACTGAACTTACAGGCCAGCTTGGCTTGCATCACGATAATTCAACTTCTTATTATCCACAAGCTAATGGTCTGGTTGAAGCCATCAACAAAGTTCTAGTCATCATGATCCGAAGAATCGTTGGGATTCATCAGTCGAATTGGCATAACATGCTATTTTAAGTGCTTTAGGCGTATCGAACCTCAGTAAAAAAGTCAACTGGGTTCACTCCTTTCCAACTAGTTTATTGTTTGGAAGCTGTGTTACCCATTGAATGCAAAATCCTGTCATTGCAAATGGCCATCGAGTTACTTCCAGCCACTTCCAAAGAGGAAAATTTTTTGTTATACTTGGTTCAACTAGATGAGAATCGACGTGATGCTGCATTGGCAATTGAAACTCATGCAAAACGTATTAAAGCTCAGTACGATCGAAATGTGACCCCTCGAAATTTTTTGGAAGGAGACCTAGTCTTATTGTACGATCAAGCTAATGATAAATTAGGCGCTAGGAAATTCGTTCCTATGTGGCATGGTCCCTATGTTGTCAAGCGAAAGCTAACAAAAGGGGCCTATGAATTGGTAGACTTTGACGGGGACTCTTTAGGTAAACCCAGAAATGGTCTTTACCTGAAGAGGTATTATTCTTAAAAAATGGGTGTGGAGATTTTTTAGGTTAGTTTTCTTTCTAGCTGGTGTGTTTTAGTTTTAAAAAGTGTGCTTAGCTTAGAGAGTGTTTTTTGTCATTATTCCTTCTTATCTTGGTTTTACTCTTGATATTGCAGATGTCAATGCCTCTCCAAACATACATTGGTTTTGGCTGATGGTGCTTGTCTTAATACATGGAACATTTCTTCCGCGGATTGGGTTATCTATCGCCCTCTGACGAGTTGGTATCTATGCATGGGGTAAGCCTCGGTCAAACAACGAACAACATTGCCAAGTATAGTGCAGTGATTGAGTTATTATTTGAATCTATTTCATTTGGGATTCGGAGTTTGATAGTGAGGTTAGATTCTGAACTCGTTGTATTACAGCTTAATAGAGTATATGCCATTAGAAATCTAGTGTTATTGAGATTATTTTTGAGAGTGCGTCTCTTGGAACGTGAATTTGATTATATTGAATATCAGCATATTCCAAGATCTTTAAATACAATAGCAGATGCAATTGCTTCTCAAATGTTAAGTAGACATTTCCAATAATCATACATGTAAATTTAAAAGCATTTCATAACATGTTTTACAAGACAAGCTGGTAATAGTGATATAGTATAATATAGGAGTGTGTCAAAATATACATCGTCCTCGATCATAGGTTGAAAAACACCTTATGATCGGCAAAAATGATATACAAAAAGCAAAAATGTCATATGTGTCTACAATAGGCGATCATCCTATCACTGGTGATGATCTCGATAAGAAACCACCTACGAGCCACCTTACAAAGGAACCTCTTAAAAGGTCCTGGGACCCCGATCATATAGTGCTGTAGTCGATGATGAATGTCATCTATGCCAGTCTCTGGAATGTCTCCTATCAAACGCTCTAGATGGCTCTCCAATTCGGCCAAGGTCTCTGTTGATTCGTCCTATGGGGCTGGTGCTGCTACAGCTGGTTGTTTCCTCTTGTAAGGCTGGAGAGCGGCTCGTCGCTGTGGACCCACATCTGCATTTGAAACTTTTACTATCATTTTTGGGACGAGATAAAAACAAAAAAAAAATTAAATAGGAAAATGTTGAAAATAATTTTACCTCAGTCATCCCATTGCTCTCCTAGTGGAAGAGCCATGTCTGGGTCACCGCGAAAATCTACCCCAGTGTAAGGGAAGTCCTAAATAGTAAAAACCTAGTTTTCCAACCAATGGAAATACTCAGGTTTGAATCGAATGACCTTTGTCCCCTCATTAGGATGACGGGCCATAACTGCAACCCATCGCATCAGTTTGGGCTCTCGAGGAAGTCCAGCTCCAACAGTGAGGTGCTGCGGGACCAACATTGGGACCCTTTCCAGACCAAAGCTCACAACTAAAGCACCATATCCAAAGGTCTTCAGTTGTCCATTCTTGGCTCTGGTCAGTTGGCCTTTTACATTAGCCAACACAGCATCGCACCAGTTGAAGATGGTGCCTCGAAAGCAGTCAACTACCATCCGCATCTAGGATCCAGTGGCTATATGTAGTGTGGCACTCCCACAGAGCCTGGTAACAGTAAACACGATCACCATGAGTTCAGGACAAGATATGGTTTTGATGTCTATCCATTTGTCTCTAGTCTGGTTGTTGCAGAACTCTAGCCAGAGGCTATCGACAGACTGGCTGCCTAGCCTAGTCCCGAATATAGTCAAGTCTTCACCTCTCTTAGGCAAACCAGTCAAAAATTATATGTCTGTCGGCTCCATTTCGAGCTAGTGGCTACCAATGAAGAAGCACTGGTCCTGTATGCTCCACCTGTCTACCAGCCACTACAAGAAGTCCACCTGGGCCCTCATGCTAGGTATGGCCCAGAATTTGTACAAGCCGCATGCCTTCAATGCATCGATTGAAAGTTGGTGATTTAACGTGGCAAGATCTACGTCCTCATGCTCCTGTTATCACCAATCAAGCATGATGTATACTCTACATCTAACAAAAAGGTGAGTTAGAATGCAAAAAATTGAATTGTTTGGGTAAATTTTGAAAATTTAGGGTTAAAAACCCTTGCTACGGGGACCGCACCCTCTCTGTTAGAGAAAGTGCGTGGGTCTGCACCTTACCTTCACGGCAGGTGCGGACCCCTGACTTTTTCCCCATTGAGAAAAAGTTGGGGTCCGTGGGTTGCCTGTGTTATGCCTGCGGGCCCCCGCACGCGGGTTTCTAGCCTAAAACCCTCTAAAAAATGAAATAAAACCCTAAAAAATGATTTGAAATGGATGAAATTGAAGAGTAGGATGATGTGGATTACCTGGAGGAGACGACGCTCGATTCCGACAGATGGATTTTCCGCAATCTTCATGGGAAGTTTCTGACCAAAAGCACTATTTTCTCACCCAAATCTCAAACGGTAAAAATGAATTGACGAAAGCCCTTTTTATAAGTTTTTTGAATAAATGAATTGTAAATTTGTTTATGTTTCAATTTAGAAAGGTAACTTTTGCAGCATTCTTATCGATTTTAAATAGGTATGAGTAATGTTTGAGTTTTTGTTCAGGATAACGGATTTTTCAGGCGAAATCGGTCATTTTCGACGAAAAAACATTAGAGTCACCTTTAAGTTCTTTTCTAACTCCTAAAACATGAAAAGATCGCCGATTTTTTCTTTTTAAACTCGTTAAAATGGAACTAAAAAGACGGTCCACTTACAACTCTTTTTCTCACAGTAAAAACATGAAAAGACTGCCGGATTTTTGTCGTTTCAAATTCGATATTGGTTATAAAATGACGTGTCATTGATCGCTTTTTTACTTTTTCGGATCAGAGACACTAATTACGAAAAGTACTCCTTGGTCGTAAAGATAAAGCGGTTCTCTCAAGTATTATTTTATACTTTTTCGGGCTTGGGAGACATAAATTTACGAAAAAGGTCAACCCTAGAGTCTTCTTAAGTTTTTCAGACTCTCTAAAATTTAAAAACGCCGAGTTTCTCCTATACTGGACTCGTTAAAATTTAACAGTAAAGGACCTATTCAATTACAAACAGGAACGGACCACTCCTTATTAGGGTTCGAATTTAAACTAAGTTGGACTCATCCGAAGGATGAGCTTATAATCAAGCAAATGTTATCCTCCTCAAGCTTGTCATAAATAAAGAGGTACTTGCCAGAAATGGTGGGGGAAAAGAGAGAAAAATGAGCCTGTTTGTCATACTTTGTAACCACTCTTGAACATGACACTTTTATTCACCTGGGTTGGGAAATCCTTTTCCTAACAGTTGATCAAACCACATTGAAAGTCTTCAGCCGATTTCTAGGTATTAACTTTGGGTCAATTGTCACCAAACCATCTGTTGTGTCGTTATGTGTTCAAGAGGTCAGTGCCAATAATCCATTCATCTACAAAATATCTGTCATCCATCTTCACCATCCCTGAGTCAGTCCTTGCAACTAAATTTCTTCAACTTGATCTATGATTTTGTGTTGTGGGCTTGCCTACGGCGGATCGCTTTCTATCAACTTCAGCTCATTATCTAGGAAGATGATCTAGAAATCATCAGTACCTTGGGATCTGCATGCCTCAATGGCAGGTTTCTCCCCTTCGACGATAGGTTCCATCATTGACCTTCGATCAAAAGACTCCGTGACATGTTCGACATCAACACATCTATTCACATCTCATGGATTGTACTGAGTACTTTGAGAGCCATTGACATTACTGGTGGTTTCTCTCACACTTGTTAATAGTTTACATCATTGACTAGTAATCAAGTGGTTTCTACCATCCAGGCTGCGAGGAATTTTGTATTCATTATATTGTGGACTATTCATAAACAGATGGCTGCGTCCATACTGTGTCTACATGTGTCTATACTTGTGATGTATTACAAGATCATTCCTATATCAGAGTAGTAGTTAGTTTTCTAGTCAATTTTGATCTGAGCATGGGAATGCCTACCTCAGCGATGATATGGTCTCATATATATATTTTGCATTGAATGTTTTTACAGGTTCCAACCAGGCTCTCCACAAGATGATCCTCGAAATGATAAAGTACTTCACTCTTCCTAAATGATAAATGAAATCCTCATCTACTACAGAATTTGCACTTTAGGGGGAAATCTGTTACACAAAAATATCATCACCATGACTATTTGTAGTCAGTATGGGTCTATCATCACTTGTACTGTCCTCCTAAGCAAGTCTAAGACCTCAGCTCTTCAAGTCAAGATTTTAAAATGAGAGAAAGACATTGAAAATCAACAAAGCTCTGGTTCCGCACTTTCTCTCACTGTTGTCTGCGGTCCTGCACCCCCTGTTCACATTACCTGTGGACCTGCCTGCTCTGTCCCTAAAGGAGTGGGTGCGAACCCCTGTGAAAGTAAAAAAGGCGCAAGTTTATTCTAAAAAACTCACTTTGGGTTAATTCTAGATGATTCTAGAAGGAATTTTGACGTGGATTGTTTGCTCTTAGGTGGTTCATGCATCCCAAAAGAGGAGCTAATCCCTTGATGAGAGTAGCTATCCCTTTGAAGGAGGGCTTTATCCATTTGAAGGAGGGCTTTATCCCTTTGAAGGAGGACCTAGTAACTTCCCTCCATTGCACTATAAATTAAGGCATTGGGCTAGTTGCTAGAGAGGTTAGAAGCTGAACATTTTTTAGGGTAAATGGTGGTGGAATTGAGACTTCCTAGTTAAGCTTGAGAGGAGAGATCACATACCTTTTTGGCTTCATTTGGAAGAGAGTGAAACTTGTCAAAGTAGAGGTGAATTCTTGCTGGACCCTGGGAGGATCTTGTACAACATCAAGGCACAGGTTGTAAAGTTCTTCTTTGATTTGAATTAATACAATCAAATTCATTTTTCTCAACAAATTGTCTTATGTCATTTGTTTCAGGAATTCCTTGATCATCATGATAAGTATGCTTTATGATATTGGCTTTTCAGGTGCTATTTAATTTGTTTGCTTGTTTGTGTTTGCAGATTTGCTACAAGGCAGCTCATCTGGATCAAAGGAGCAAGGCTTCCACAAACTTGCATTGGACCCAAGGTAGGCCTAAAACACTTGTTTTCCTTTGTTTATATATTGCATATTTAGAGAAAGATAGTTTTTGATTGGCTTGCTTGTCACTAGATATCATTAGATTCTAAGAAGGTCTATCTTGTCCACGTGATCGACTCATTCCGAGAGACAGGATCTAAGTGTTGTTCTATATTTCATTGTTAATTGGTTGTCGTTGTTTTTCCATTTGCTATCCGATTTATTCTTAGAGTAAGGGTTGCTCTTTTATTTCCGTACGATACGATTGCTACCTTTATTTCCTTAGAGTAAGGTTTCGTTGTTTATCAAGACTAGTTGTTGTTCCATTTCCTAGTTGTTGTTTCAATTATAGTTGTTGTTCCATTTCCTGTTATTTGCATTGTCATTGCATTGAACGATCTGAAACTATAGTGAGCATTGACATTCGTTGTCTAGTTCCCAGATTGATGATCTATTCCTTGATTGTCTTTGGTTACATCAGTTTACAGAGGGGTGAGTTATTATTACTGCACCCTTGGCTGATAATTTACTTAGTCTTCTGAATGCATGATTTAGGTTTTAAAGTGCTTTGTTGTAAGTAGATCTTATTTTAAGCATCTGTTTACTCTTGTATTTTCTTGAGAACTATACTACTAGCATTACTCTCACAAATGACAGCCTCAAACTAAGTACATTCTTTGAGATAACAAATCGTTTCTGGATTGATAAGTTAATGTGAGGTAAATAGAGGTGAAAAAGACCCTTTTTACGGTTCAACACCTAGGACTCGTAAAACTTAATAAGATTGATTCATTCAAAGAATGAACTTACATGACAAGCATATTATATCCCTTCAAGCGTGTGATAAAAATAATTGGGGCACTCACTAGAAATAGCGAGAAAAATGAAGATGAAACATCCTTTGTATAGGCAGCATGTCGCTCTTGAACATGACACTCTTCTGCTTTCATGTTGAGTTTGAGATATTCTCACTCAATCACTTGTCCTCCTGAGTTTCAATGATCCATTTTTTCCTCACATTTGACTATTCCATTTGGGACCATTAGTCCTATGTTGAGTCAAATGCTACCACACTCCGCAGTCGTGTCGCTAGTGTTCGAGAGAAGTCTCATCTACAATTATTTACCTATACATTGTCAAACCCATTGTTATAGTCTTGGATCTTATTATTTTCATTCCACTTTACTCCTTATTTCATGTCGATGATGGGGGACTCATAATTTCCCTCCTTCGGCGGGTAGCTTCTTTTTTACTTCAACTCATTATCCAGGAAGATGACTTAGAATCTCCCTTTCAGTACCTTAGAGATTGCATGCCCTAATGGCAAGTTCTTCGCATTCGACGAGAGGTCCTCATCATTGGCCTTCGATTGGATGATTCCACGAGTGTTTGACTTCAGTTTCATTATCACATTCACATATTGTACTATCATACCTTGAGAGCCATTGTCACTATTGGTGGTTTCTCTCATACCTGTTAACGGTCCACATCATTGGTTTGTAATCAGGTGGTTTTCTAACATGTTCGACTTCAACACATTTATTCGAATGTTTGAATTTGTACTTTGATAGGGTAGAGATGGAGCGCAAGACCCTGAGTCTTGTCTGATATGACTCAAGCTGCGTGGAGTTATATGTTATTCATGATTGTACACATGTTTCTACTATACGGGTGGTTGTGACCATACCGTGGTACTTCACATTTATGATGATCCTTTTATATCGGGTGGTTGTGTCCATGCCTTGGATCTTAGATTCACAGATGATCCTTCTCATTTGGATGGTTGTGCCCATACCATGGATCCTTTCATATAGTCCTTATCATCTGGATGGCTACGTCCATACCATAGATTCATCTCTTGATCTCATATATGTATGTATATATATATGCATCCTTGATTTTCAAGTCTCCTAATGGTGATTGTCCTCATCCTTGCAAAAGCTTGTAAAGCATCTCAGCCACCACTCCCCATTCTACCTTCATGCTTTAGGGGTCATCTGTTACACAATATTTTGTCACACCTCCTACACTTCCCTGTGACATAACCCGGAGTGCTTGAAACATGACAATTATTCAGTGGACTCATTCATATATGCATCTCAAATCCTTCCTAAGACATTGATTGGAAAATTCCTTGACCTTCCCCTGAAAAAATATCTATAAAACCCTAATTTTAGGATCATCACCCTTATGAGGCTAAAAAAATGATGATCACCAATTACACTACACTTGACCCATGATGGCATCACTCTGTTAACTTTTATACCCACGATGATCCCAAAAAGGAAAAGTTCCCAATGAGGATGAGAAGCTTCATGATCTAGAAGATTCTAGAACGGTGAGTTAGAGGTTGTTTGGCATAGATGAGGTCGAATTCTCCCAACATGGCCTCTTAGTCTTATCACTATGATTTACCTCCTCGAGATAAGGGCCTAATCCAATCTTTGGAGAGGTCCTAACTCCCTTTCCCAGCCTATATATTCATCCTCTCCCATTCCCAAAAGGTTGTTCTATGTCTATTTGCACCCTTATGCTAAGATTGTGCCTATATGCTACTCATTTGGCCTGGAGAAGGAGTGCTTGGAGAGCTTAGCTTGGACTTGGATATTCATTCAAGGAGAGCCTATCAACATCAAGGATTGGTTGTATGCTTCCCCTTATTTTCTATTAATATACAACTTCTAGTTCATTTTCCCTACATGTGTATGCTCATGTATCATTTAGCTTAACATTCCTTAATGAGTTAAGTAGGTTGACTTTGAATATGCTATTTTCATTTGCATGCCTTGTTGCATCTTAATCTCTTGCACAGGTGCATAAACACTGAGAGCAGTAGGAACAAGCCTGTGCCATGAGTGATTCAAGGTCTTCAACAAAGGAGATCGAGATAGCATCAAAACAAGGTAGGTCATCTTCTTCGTCTCTCTTTTCAATTGAAACTTCGGAAAGAGTCTAGTAGATTGTCACTTCGGTTGCTAGACCGACTCATTGGGCTAGAGGAATTGTCTATGTCTGCAAAGAGGATTTACCTAGACAACAGTCAAGTCCTTGATCAAGTTTTGTACTAGAGGCTTTGTATTGGTGTCATTTATTGTCTCGGAAAGTCTCATCAAGCTGTTGACATTGGTATGGATACTAGCCTTGAAAAAGTGGCTTAAATATTGCAGTCTCCGGCACAAAATGGGTTGAAAAATATTGCAGTCTCTCCCTTGCAAGATTGTGGGAGTGACTGGAGGGTTTTAGTCGGATGAAGGCCTTGTCATGGGAGTGATTAGCGGTTTAGATGAGTGATATGGTAGGTTAACTCAAGGGTTGTTCACTTGAACTAGTGGACTATCTCCTGGGGGTCCTATAGCACCTGAGGGATTTCTGCAAAGTGTTCATTCATGGGTTCCATTTCCTTCAGTTCACTTAGGGAGTTGAATTTTATTATAGTAACTCTTCATCACATGTTTACCCGATTGGATTGGTTAGCTTGGGTAAATGGGAGGAGGGTGTTACAGATTGGTATCAAAGCATGTACAGGGTTGAGAGAAGTGTAACCGCTGATTCAAATCCACATTTCTAGCATGTAATAAATCTCCACATGTTTGAAATATGTGACTACCCTCTTCAGGTCCCAGTTTGAAAGGTGATTGTTCTCCAAGTCTATCACTGGTCCAAGCTACCACAGATAACTATCAACCTGCCTGTCAATGGTTTGAGTGACTCTCTCTATGTGACCCGAGCTCCACAAGTGACTCCACAAATGACAATCCGAAATATATAATGGTAAGATATAGGTCTAACTTACCCTTGTATTGAAGTCTAAAATTTATCATTGCTGTAAGGTGTATACTAAGCCTCCACAAGTTTTTGTAGCTTTTAACAAGCTTCATATCATAGGTTCAAATATCACTCTCAGATATGATGTAGGTTGATGTTTCCCATAGGTTGTTGTCCGATCTATGACAATGGTAGTTGTCCATGGTTCTGGTATCCCATAGGTTCGAGGCTTGTCATAGGTGAAGATCAAGGTCCTGTAGCCATAGTTTAGTTTGAAGCCTACATCAAGACCGATCCTTCCAACAAATCTGCGATCTTTATAGGTGATTGTCTGAGCCTCTTCACTAGTTTGAACACTAAATATTAAGTCCAAGCCCATAGGGAGATGAACCTCAGACTATTTCTGCCTTCCTCGGGGATTTTGTAAATTATAGATGTGGTTACAAGCTGATGCATTCTTTATTTTTCTTTATTTCATAATGCTCTGCAAAATCCGATCTTCAATGAGTGAAATTTTACATGCAGTGGATTTGATTATCTCAGTTGCTACCCTCTGAAACTTTCATGAGTTATTTGTTCTGTGATTTTTGATTACTGTACTTTCCTTATCCAAGTGTTGTCCACTAATTTATTCACCATGATACTTTGAGCTTGGATGGATGCACAAACCGAGCTACATATTATTTGTATATATATAGTCGTGTCAATATAAAGGGACATGGAATTTAAAAAAGAGTCCACTTAAATTTCATAGAAGGCAACTTCTTAGCATGGAGCTATTATATATGCTTTTATTTATCATGACTTAATTTGTGACATATCAACTTTGGTGGAGTGGACCAGAAAGTTAAATTATTTTATTATAAAGTTAAGACATTAAAATCAAGGCTTGCTTTGCTCGAGCCTGAGCAACCTATGCACTATCTTTATCTATCTCACTGCTTCTTAGGCAAGCTTTGGCCAATACTTAACCAATTTTTAGCTTTCCTAAGTCCCTATTTCCTTGTGTTGTTGCTTAAGGAACTAACCCCTATTTAATTGAGAGAATTCCTCAATTATGAGTTGTGCAATCCTCATAGGCATTTCTTTGACTACATCCACCATCTGTTTAATTTGGATGATTTTACAATTGATAGTACAATGTCCCTGAACTCCAATATCGACTATATTCTTCTCTAATTTGACATGCATGAGTTAATTATGAGTGAATCTTCGCGTTATTGGTTGATTACTATAGGCAGCACCACACTCCACTTCAGGGAGCACCACACTGTACTTCAGGCAACATCACACTGCACTTTAGGCAACACTACACTGCACTTCAGGAAGAACCCCACTATACTTAGGGAAGCACCACACTTTACTTTAGGCAGTACCCCACTATACTTCAAGAAACACCACACTCAACTATAGGTAGTACCCACTGGTCTACAGGCAGCACCACATTACTATAATTCCAACTAATTCCTCCATAAGTTGGAACTAGTTTAACTGAATTTAACTTAGTTAGACTAAATTAATTAGTTACAACTTAAAATAAACTCGAATAGTGCTCCTAATTGTAGGAGACACTCTACATGTATCTAGTTATACCCTCAAATCAAATTAACTGATCCAACTAAGTCAAATTAACTTAGTTATACATTACAAGTCATCGTGAGATGTGGAATTAGGATTTTGTTGCATTTTCAACACTCCCTCTCAACAAGAAAGGGATTATTTCCTACCCCTATCTTGCCTCTATGAAACTCAATTTTGCATCTTGACAATGCCTTTGTCAAAATATATTCATTATGTTCCTTTGTAGGAATGCACTCCAGTAACATGATTCTCCTCTGCATATAATGTTGTAGATGGTGATACTAGATCTCGATATGCTTGGACCGATCATGAAAAACTAGATTCTCATATAGTTTGATACAACTCTGGTTGTCACAATAAATCACTGTAGGATCCATCTACTTACTAAATAACCCCACAAGGAACTTCCTCATCTAGATAGCTTCACAAGATTGTTGAGTAGCATCCATGTACTATGCATTGGCTGAACTAACTATAAATGATCATTACTTCCTGTTGTACCAAGAAACTGCTGTTGACCCAATATTGAAGATCCCCCCTGATGTGATCTTTTTTTCGGATGAACTCCCTACCCAAGATGCATTTGTGAAGCCTTAAATATTCACTCCTTCTGTCTATTCACTCCAAATACCAAACTGAGTGGTGCCTCTGAGGTATCTCAACACATTTTCAGTTTCCTTATAATACATTTTGGTTGGCTTAACCATTGCTTGACTAAGTTGGTTTACTACAAAACATATGCCCACTCGTGTGTTCACCAAATACATAAGTGAACCCACAAGTTGTATGTAAATAATATCTTCCACTACTTCACCTAAAGTAGCATCTTCCTTCCTACAATTACCTACTGGAGGAGTCTCCATGGGGTTTCTTCTCTCCATGTGGAACTTATTTAGTATCTCATCGCCATACTTTCCTTGCGAGACAAACAATTCCCCATCTCCTTGTCATACTTCCATACCAAGGAAATAATGCATGAGCCTCAAGTTTTTCATCTCGAATTCTCTTGCGAGATACTCTTTGCAAGATTTTATCATCTTCTCATCACCTGTTAGAATAAAATCATTGACATATAATAATATAATAAAAAATTTACCTTCAACCAAAATCTGGTAAAACGTTTGCATCTTCTTCACTTTTGGTGAAGCCTAACTAGGTGAAATAGTTGTCAATCCTAGTGTACCAAGCATGAGGTACTTGTTTCAGTCCATGCAACACTTTCCTGAGTCTGCACACATGTGAATCTCTATTGTAGGTATCAAATCCTTCTAGCTACTCAATATACACCACTTCCTCATTCACACGATTGAGGAATTTTGTCTTCACATCCATCTGATTTATATTTCATCCCATATGTGCTGAAAGTGATAGAATAGATTTGATTGAAGAGTACCTTGCTACTGGAGCAAAGGTCTCCTCGTAATCAATTCCCTCTACCTGAGAGAACCCTCTAGCCACAATTCTAGCCTTTTGTTTCTCCACACTCCCATATGTTTCTTACTTTACCTTGTAAATCCATCTAGAACTCACCATTATCTTGTTTGTTGGTCTTGGAACCACTTCCCAAACATTGTTTTTTATTATGGAATCATATTCCTCAACCATGGCATAAACCCATACTAGTTGTTGCACTGCTTCCTTGAATGAGGATGGATCAAACTCTACACTCTCACTCATTAGATCCATGTAGCCAGTGTACTGATCTGGTGACCTCCTCTACCTGCTCTGTGATGTGGGTGCGCCCCTATTATCTCTATCATCATGCATCAATCTATCAGCCTCTCTGGTTCACTTCCTTCCATTTCTGGAAGTCTCTACATGAGTGGGTTCTTCCACTCTCTTCTCCTCTGCATGTGCTTGATCCACATCATCCTAAGGTTCTTCCTTTTGAGATAAAATATCCTCATTTTCATGTAACTGAATCTCCCTCTCAAGGGAACATCTCATGGCCTTCTCTTCATCGAACTTCACATCACTACAAACCATTTTCGTCCTCTGAGATGGTAGGTACACCCGATACTTGTGAGGTGTATCAGTGTACCCCACAAATATTCGCAACTCATTTGTTGGCTCTAGCTTTTTCCATGCATCCTTGGTAATATGATAGTAGACCGATCAACCAAAGATCCTGAAGTGTGCAACATCTACTTTCTTACCTAAAAAAAATTCTTCTGGTGTATGCATCCCAAGAAATCAATCAGGAATTTTGTTCTACAAATAAACAATTGTGTTGCATGCTTCAAACCACAAGTGCAACAGCCCACCCTAATCACGTAAAATTTCCCATGCAGCTCCCACAATATTTTTATTCTTCCTTTCAACCACCCCATTTTACTGTGGGTTATGGGGTGCTATTAACTCTTGTCAGATGCCTTAGCATGCACATTAGTTATTAAATTCATTCGACACATATTATCCACCATTATCACTTTTGAGATCTTTAACTTTCCTGCTAGTATCTTTCTCGACAAGTGCTTTAAATTCACGAAATTTAGCGAATATCTGATCTTTCTTCTACATGACTAGAATTCAGCACTTACGACAAAAGTCATCTACAAATATTACATAACACTTATGCTTAGTCGTGCAGGCTTTCGAGAATGGTCTAGGCACATCTAATTGAACTCTTTCAAGGATCGCTTGCACCCCACACATGATCTTGAGTTGGCAGCGATCATACATGCATTCACGATGTGGAGACACTACCTTCTAGGAAGAAGATTTTTGTTGATGAGTGATCATAGTGGGTTACGGTATCTATTTAACGAACTAAACCTAAATGGTAGGCAAGCTCGGTGGTTGGCCATGATCAATGAGTTCAATTTTGAGATCAGGTACATGAAAAGTAAAGAGAAAAGGGTGGGATATGCTCTTCGCAGGCGGGTACATGTAAATCACTTAGCAGTTATAACTCCTACGGGACAAACTTAAATAGGAATTGATCCACTTTTATAAATACCTAATAATATATCTAAAGCCACACATAGAGTAGGAAATCCAACGAATAGTGCAGCACATTCCCCCCCCCCCCCCCCCCTCCTTCGCCCCTCTAGTTTCCAAGGATCAAATTGAATCTTTATTGAGGAAAATATCCATGGAATAAGTGGAAGTGGTGGTGAAATATATGCCCAAAAACAAAGGCCCCCGCCTAGAAGGATTCACTACATACTTCTTCCAAGCTTGTTGGTCCATTGCAGGTGAGATCCTCTATGAAGAAATTGATACATCCAATACTACGATTGTATTATTTTATAATGATCACTTTTTTTTTCTTCGTATTCCTATTATTCATATATTTCTATGGTTTTCTCCCATTGGTTTTTGTTTCCTGGAAAACTTACTCTCTCTCTCTACATATATAATTTGTATCTCTTCTCTTATTAATCGATCTTCATGAAGAATCTTGATCTTGATATAGATTTGAAACGTCGATCCAAAGAATGATGGAAACTATGGGTGATCATCTTGTTCCTAATTCTAATAACACCAATCACAATAATCTACGAACAACCAAAAATATACATATTTTTTTCTTTGTAATATTTAAAATTTTAATTTTATGTATAAAAAAAAAAACCTAACCTTACATCTATATATTTTTATATTTAAAAATCTTTTTACCCTATAAATTTATTATTAATAAATTTATCTACCTAATCAAAGCAAAAATAATATTTAAATACAATACACATAGATTCAATAATATACAGTGTTTAACTCAAAAATATCTTCTACAATATACTTTTTTTCAAAATTACAATCAATTCATGATGAACCAAATGTATACCACACCAATATTCCCTCACATATTTTCTTCAAAATTACAATCAATTCACGATGAACCAACCATATATCACACCAATATTGTCTCACATATTAAGATACAAATTTATACTTAAAATAAAAGAAGGATAATCAAATTATCTAATTTGATTATTCATTTCTTTCTATGTGTTAAAGAATAACACACTATAATAAGTTATTTTTAGATACACTATTTGTTAGTATGTTTCTTTTCCATGTTCCTATCCTTGTAAATAGGCATGGTTATTTTTCAGAGGGAGCATGGAGCTCGCCTTACCTTGACCGATATCAAGTATGTACCAGGACTGAAGAGAAACTTGGTGTAGATCGCGATGCTGGAATACAGAGGCTATGAGGTAGTCTTCAGTAAGGGAAAGGTTTTCCTTAGACACATCATCACTAGACAGGTGAAGCAGATTGGTTCATGGGTCAAGAACCTATATGCTCTTGAGGTTCAAGATGCATGCAAAGCCTTGAGCAGCGAGGCAACTGATGGAGACTTGGTGGTTGAGAGGGAGGGTATATTACCTTTCAACATGCAGAGCCAGAAGAAGTCTCAGACGATTGTGGAGGAGCCATGACTGGTGTAGCAGCTTCAGGAGGTTGTGGGGCAGCCACAACAAGGGAAGCTGAGAGGAGATCGAGTAGAGACATCTACTCATGCAGAGACCCCTAGTAGGGGGAAACTTCAAGCCAGGTGGGCTGAGGGATTGCATGCAGCCATACCTCCAAGTAGGAGGTGGGGTGATGTGGATTGATCATCCCAAGGAGGACGAGCAGGATCCTTGAGGTACCCAACCTCTTGGATGAGACCTTGCTACGGGAGCCCCGATGTGGAGTAGCAGGAACTGGTTGATTGGGTAGAGACAGATCCAGATGGAGTGGCAGAGAGAGCGACAGTGCAGGGAATCCCAGGACAACGCATATCATGGAGGCTGTAGCAATGCGAGAGGCACAAGTGTTTTGCACATTGCTAGGTGGCACAGAGAGGTGTGCAATGGTGCGAGATGCATGGGCATGTTGTAGTAGCGCAGATGTCAGAGAGGGAGCACTTGTCAGCAGCAGGTAGAGCTTCAACATCAGAGTATGTTCCTATCCCAACAGAGTGGTCAGTTGGGAGTGTTTTTGTTCCAAGTGTTGTTGGAGCAAAGTGGACCGGGCAGATGTGTTGCATGCAGAACATTCCAAAGTTACAGGATCGGGTTTGAGAGGAAGCCTTTCTTGTTGAGAGGGAGTGTTGAAAAGTGTGCAACAAGAAATGCTTGTTGAGAATGCAACAAGATGATGGAGCTTAGTGGAAAGGAGTCGCCTTCACTAAGTGGCCCGCAGGCTATTTTTGGCGCAAAGTCTATTTTTAGACTATGTCTATTTTTAGACATATGGATCATGGTCTATGAGTTTGTTGGAAATAATACTGAGAGGGGGGGGTGAATCAGTATTATCAGATCAATCAAACCTTTTCAATGCTCAGAAACATATACGCTACTTCAGTTAAGTAAAACAGCGTGTACACGCTACTGTGACTAAATAAAACAGCGTATAAGCAGAAAACTCATAACTTAGTTAGCTTATTCTTCAGTTAAGTTCATCAGGACATTATTCAGCACATTAACAGTAAGTAGATGCAGTATAACAGAACGGATCAAAAGTCACACACATGAACACCAAGATATAAGGTGGAAACCCAATGTGGGTGAAAACCACCTGCTGCAAGTTATCTCTATCTTTCTTTAAGAAACTTCAGTTTACAATCTTTTGTACTGGTGCAGCCTTATACCAGTACGCAGGCTACAACCTGCAGAAGGCTACAACCTTCTCTCGTTCTCCAAACTTCCTTGGAAGGGAGCTCCAACCCCCCTGTTCTTGTACTAGCCAAGATACTAGTACGTAGGTGCTGACCTACAATCTTCTTTTCTTCAGGTATCACCTTTCATACATTTTCAGACTTGAATATTCCTGAAGCACAACATTACAATCTGAAGACCATAATTCATTCAATTTCCACAACAGATCATTGAAGCATAAAACAACCAAACTCTGAATCACTGAACCACTGAACCCTGTCAATCACCAGTTATCAGAACACAGAGCAGACTACAGAACTCTGCAATAACTGTCAGACCCCACTGTAAACCCAAAAACAAGCTTCAAAAGATATACGCTACTTCAAGGAGCCAAACCCGCGTATACACGCTCTTTTACCGAAGCCAACCTGCGTACAGATCTAAAATAAACTTTCTCAATTTGCAGCTGTACCAGACATTAGTTAGATCCAGAACATAGCATTGCGACAATATGCAGATCTAGAAATAAGCATAATCAACCATATCATGATAGTGCATTTCAAACCATTAGATCCCGATCTATCCTTAGATCTAGTCTTCCATCAACCAATGTGATCTCTCCTTGGCTTAGATCAAGCAACCCAGCACCTGCAAATCAGATCTCTTTCACTCTTAGATATTCAAGCCCTTGTCGAAAGATGATTTTTCCTAATGATCTTCTTCTCCTTATATAGTCTTAGGCCTAGCTCAATACCAAGAGCCAAAACCATAGTAACACAATACCATCAACTTCAAAACTAGGGATCGACACGCCCGTCGAGACACAATGGTCCGAAATCATAGGCACAACTTCCAAGGACTAACCACCATGGACCAAAGGAACCTTTCCACATACACGCGCTTTTTATGAATCTAACTAGCGTGTACACGCGACTTGGGCTTAACGAAACGGCGTGTATGAGCTTCCTTGGCATGCTGTACTGAGATCTGTCTTCTGATTAAGATGCCATCACTTGTACCAACCTCTGAGCACTTGTACCATCCTCTGAGTGAGTTGCCATCAAGGACAACACTTGAATCATAATGCCAACAATCTCCCCCTTTGGACTTGATGGCAACCACCACACCAAGTCACTCTCCCCCTTTGACATCAAGAGCAAAGGGCTGTGCTCCCCCTGAGGACATGCTGATACCTCTGCTTGGCTGTGCTGACTCGTGCTCCCCCTGACAGTAGGCCAGATCTGAAAAAGATGTTCTTCAACAAGAGCCAAGATTTATACACCATAAGGGACCTTCCTATCACCAAAAGACTCAATACATACATCCATACTCCCTACCAAGAGGGGACATATCAGAAACAACCAATTATATTACAGCATTCATCCCAGGCATAGTGGGGAAACCAACATAGGCCGTTACATGACCTTGACACCATAAAAGAGATATGACAAGAGAGATACATGACATAGAGACAACAGATCTAGACCAAGACTTAGGAAAGACACCAGCAACATCTGATAAACATCTTGTTAGATCAGCAACCAGAATTTCTTTCTGAGCTCCTTCTCCTGAAACCAACAACCAAAACATCTGAATGCCAACAATGCTTTATGAGACTTTTGAGCTGCTCCCCCTGAACCTGTGCCTGTTGCACTCCCTGAAACTGTGCCTGAAGAATTCTGACATTCCTATTGCTTTTCAGAACTTCAGAGTTTTCCCTTGCTGTTCAGAACTTCATATACGCGTTTTATCCTGTATAAAACAGCGTATGTACGCGGATATTTTTTCTGCAACAAGCGTCCAGCATACACGCGACTTACCCACCATAAATCCGCGTGTATACGCTCATATCCCTTCCGTAACCTGCGTATACCAACTTTTCTGTAGAACAAACAATCTTCAACAACAGGATGAAGCATCAACTACTCCCAGCTTTTGTCTGAGATATTCAAAAGTTTCCCTGGGCAGTGGTTTTGTGAGAATATCAGCAACTTGCTCCTTAGAAGGAACATACTCCAACTTGACCTTCTGCTCAAGCACTTGTTCCCGAAGAAAATGGTACTTGATTGGTATGTGCTTGGTCTTTGAGTGCATGACAGGATTCTTTGAAATGCTGATTGCACTTGTATTATCACATAAGATAGAGACAGGTGGAGTGCAAATGATTTGAAGGTCCTGCAAGGTCTGCATCATCCAAAGAAGTTGTGTGCAACAAGATGCTGCAGCCACATATTCTGCTTCAGCTGTAGATAAGGCAATCGAACTTTGTTTCTTGCTGAACCAAGATACTAATCTAGAACCCATGAAGAAAGCACCTCCACTTGTGCTTTTCCTATCATCCACACTTCCAGCCCAATCTGCATCTGTGTAAGCATGAAGAGTGAGATCAGTATTTCTAGGATACCATAAGCCATAGTTTTGGGTCCCTTGAAGATATTTGAAGATTCTTTTGACTGCCTGAAGATGAGTTTCCTTTGGGTTGGCTTGAAATCTTCCAACCATTCCTACTGCATGTGTAATATCTGGTCGAGTACCTGTCAAATAAAGCAAACTCCCAATCATGGATCTATAAGTGGGTTGGTGAACTGCTGCTGATTCATCATTTGCACTGAGGCTGCATCCTGTAACCATGGGTGTACATACTGGTTTTGACTCTTCCATGCCATACTTCTTCAAGATCTGCTTGAGGTATTTGGTTTGAGACAAGAAGATACCTCCTTCATTTTGTTGGATTTGCAATCCAAGAAAATATGTCAATTCTCCAAGAAGTGACATTTCGAATTCTTTCTGCATAACCAAGGCAAAGTTTTGACTCATAGTCTCTTCATTGCTGCCAAAAATAATATCATCTACATAAACAACAAGGATTAGCAATTTGTTATTTTCAACTTTTATATAGAGATTGCTATCTGCTGATCCTTTTGAAAAGCCTTGTTGGTGAAGATATTTGTCCAAGCGATAGTACCAAGCCCTTGGAGCTTGTTTGAGCCCATAGAGTGCCTTTTTCAATCTGCATACAAGGTTTGGATCATTTCCAAGAATGAACCCATCTGGCTGCTCAATATATACTTCTTCTTCTAAGTCTCCATTTAGGAAGGCTGATTTCACGTCCATTTGAAATACCTTGAAGTTTTGAAAGCTTGAGAGAGCAAGGAACATTCGGATGGCCTCTAGTCTTGCCACAGGAGCAAAGGTCTCTTCAAAATCTATTCCTTCTTGCTGTGCATACCCTTTACAAACAAGTCTGGCCTTGTTTCTAATTACTTCTCCATTTTCATTTAACTTATTCTTGAAGACCCATTTTGTTCCTATTACATTCTTATCTTTTGGTCTAGGAACTAATTCCCAAGTGTTGTTCCTTTCGATTTGCTCAAGTTCTTCATCCATTGCTTTGACCCAACATTCATCTTTGCATGCTTCTTTCACATTTTGTGGTTCAATGGAGGAGAGTAGAGCCAAGTAGCTTGAAGCTTCTGCAAGTGTCCTTCTTGTTTGTACTCCTGCTTCTTTCTGCCCCACAATCTGAGTTTCTGGATGATTCTTTTGGACATATCTGGATGGAGTCTTCTCTTCTATTCTTGTCTGCTCCTCTGGTTCTTCTTGAGATTCTTCTTCTTCATCATTTCGCCTTTGAGAGTAACCTTCATCTTCTTCAATGTCTTCATGATGAACTTGCCTAGGAATATATCCCTTCTCATCAACCACTATATCAATACTGTCAACAATTCTGCCAAGTCTTTTATTGTAGCACTTGTATGCTTTGCTATGTGGAGAATAACCAAGAAGAATGCCCTCATCTGCTCTAGGTTCAAGTTTGCCAAGTTGCTCATCAGTATTCTTAATATAACATTTGCTCCCAAAGATTTTGAAATGCTTCACGGAAGGAGTTTTACCACTCCAAAGCTCATGAGGTGTTTGAGTGCTGTTTACTCGGACATTTGTTTTGTTAAGAATGATAACAGCAGCATGTGCAGCTTCACCCCAGAAGGTTGCAGGAGTACCTGATTCATCGAGCATAGCACGAGCCATTTGTTGGATAGTTCTGTTCATTCTTTCCACAACCCCATTTTGCTGAGGAGTTCTAGCTGTAGAGAATTCTCTTCTTATCCCATGTTCATCGCAGAAATCGAAAAATTCATTTGATGTGAACTCCCCACCTCTGTCAGATCTGAGGCACTTAATTTTGTGTCCTGATTCATTTTCAGCCAATGCTTTGAAGGATTTGAATTTTTCGAATGCTTCATCTTTGTGCTTCATAAGCCCTAACCAAACAAACCTTGAGAAATCATCAATGAATAATATCAGATATTCTTCTCCTCGAGGTGTCCTTTTCCTAAATGGACCACATACATCTGTATGGACTAGCTCAAGAGGCAAGCTAGCTGATCCTTCCTTTTCTGGAAAGTTAGTTCTGGTTTGCTTTCCAAACTGACAAGATTTGCATATAGTGTTGTCTGGAATTTTGATATCTGGAAGATCGCGAACTGCCTGATATTTGCATGCTTTTCTTATTTGTGAGAAGCTTAGATGTCCCAACCTTCGATGCCATAGCCAGTGCTCTTCATCCTTGCTAAGATAGCATTGTTGTTGTCCTTCTTCAAATATGTACAGATTATTTGGAGTTCTTTTGCCTTTGAGAACTGTTTTACCTGTATCAAGATCACGAACAAGACATCCATTCGATCTGAAAATAACCTCGGTTTTTTGATCACACATCTGACTGACACTTAGAAGATTATGCTTCAATCCATCAACATACAAAACATTTCCAGCCTTGACCTTTTCTTTCAAAGGAGCAATACCTTTTCCTTTTATAGTTGCAGGAGTATCATTTCCAAAAGAAACTTTCTTTCCCTTTTCTAAAGTAGAATAAGATTCAAGTTTTTCTTTATCACCTGTCATATGTTTCGAACATCCACTGTCAATGTACCATAGATTTTCCTGTCCTTCTGCATAAAACGCTATCCCACATCTTTCTGTCTGAGGTTCTTTTATTCTCCATTTTTTGGTGCTCGTGGCTTGTTCCTTTTTCTCCTGAAACCTGCTCCTGCATTCAGATTCTTTATGACCAAAATTATTGCAAATAGAACATTCAACTTCATTTTCAAGAACCGAAAAGTTGTTATAGGTCCTCTTTGTAATCCCTGTCATACTTCTTTGTTTTTGAGCTTCCCTAGTCATGATTGTTTTATATGCAACACATTGAGCTGCTTTGTGACCAAAGTTATGGCAAGAAAAGCATTGTCCATTGAAGAAGCTTCTGCGGTTATTGAATCTACCAGCCAACTGATTGTAATTTCTATTTTCATCTATTCTTGTGCCAAACTGAGAAGATTTTACCTGTGGTTGGTTGTAGCTTTTGTTCACCCTTAAGAAGGATTGTCCCTGATAGTTTCTGTTTGTAATTCGTCCCTGCTTTACCTGATTATCTTCATTGTTCTTCTGCTCATTTCTTCTTGCTGCATCAAGATAATTCTTTGAGGTGGATGCTTTAGAGGTTTCTCCATTATAGCCCAAACCTGTCTTGTTTAGAGGAGACCGCTGCACATTGATAATCTCATCCAAAGTTTCAGATCCTTTGACAAACTTAAGATTAATAGCTTTTGTTTTCTCAATTTCTTTTCTGAGACCAACAATTTCACCTTCTAGTTTTTCAAGATGTTTTTCCTTTTCATCAATTTGAAATTGCAAAGTATCAATGATCACACTCTTTTCTTCTATGCATCTCTTGAGTCTAGTAATTTCATTATAGAGATTATCCACATCTACAGCATCCTCATAATCATCATCTTCAAATGCCATTAATAGCTTATATTTATTACCTTGTTCATCTTCATCACTGTTTGATAAGCCATCACTATCTTCATGGGTGTAGTAGCTTTTCTTATTTGCACTTTGTTTCTTATTCCATCTAGCAGGTTCTTTTCCTTTATATTTATTAGGACATTTTGCAGCATAATGACCTACTCTTCCACAAGCAAAGCATTTGAAAGGTAGCTTACCTCTGAACCTTCCAGCACCCCTTTGAAGATTTCTAACAAAATTTGATTCTTCTTCCTCTTCTTCTGGAACATGGCTTGCCTCATAGTAATCTTCTTTTCCTGATGCCTTAAAAGCAGCTTCCCTTCTGTCTGATGGACCTCCCTTTCTCATTTCATAAGCAGTTAGAATTCCATGTAACTGAGACATAGTGAGAACTTTGAGATTTTCCTTTTCTTCTATTGCAGATACTTTAGATTCAAACTTGGGGGATAATGATCTTAGAATCTTTGAAACTACTATAGTCTCTTTTATTTCTTCACCCAAATTTTTCATACAATTAACAATCTCGTCTACCCGAAGAAAATAATTTGCCACACTTTCATCATTATACATCTTGAGAGTCTCATATTGAATCCTGAGAGTTTGAAGTTTAGCTTCCTTTACCTGTTCATCTCCTTCATAGCTAGTGATCATTTTGTCCCATATCTCTTTTGCTGATTTGAAGTGCATGACCTTCATGAATTCTGTTTGGGATATACTTCCTAATAGAGTACTGACTGCTTTTGCATTTGTTTCATATGTCTTTTTCTCAGCTGGATCTGTAGGAGTAACTGAAGGAAAAGCATAGCCTGTTTCTACAATGTTCCAAACTTCTGTACCAAGAGATTGAAGATATGCAGTAACTCTTACCTTCCAATAATTGAAATTTGTTCCATCAAAAACCGGTGGCCTGATTGATGCTTCTTTCTCGTAGTTGCTCATGATGAATGATCTACCTTCAAGCGATCAAGCTTCCCTGAAGGACCTGCTCTGATACCAATTGTTGGAAATAATACTGAGAGGGGGGGGTGAATCAGTATTATCAGATCAATCAAACCTTTTCAATGCTCAGAAACATATACGCTACTTCAGTTAAGTAAAACAGCGTGTACACGCTACTGTGACTAAATAAAACAGCGTATAAGCAGAAAACTCATAACTTAGTTAGCTTATTCTTCAGTTAAGTTCATCAGGACATTATTCAGCACATTAACAGTAAGTAGATGCAGTATAACAGAACGGATCAAAAGTCACACACATGAACACCAAGATATAAGGTGGAAACCCAATGTGGGTGAAAACCACCTGCTGCAAGTTATCTCTATCTTTCTTTAAGAAACTTCAGTTTACAATCTTTTGTACTGGTGCAGCCTTATACCAGTACGCAGGCTACAACCTGCAGAAGGCTACAACCTTCTCTCGTTCTCCAAACTTCCTTGGAAGGGAGCTCCAACCCCCCTGTTCTTGTACTAGCCAAGATACTAGTACGTAGGTGCTGACCTACAATCTTCTTTTCTTCAGGTATCACCTTTCATACATTTTCAGACTTGAATATTCCTGAAGCACAACATTACAATCTGAAGACCATAATTCATTCAATTTCCACAACAGATCATTGAAGCATAAAACAACCAAACTCTGAATCACTGAACCACTGAACCCTGTCAATCACCAGTTATCAGAACACAGAGCAGACTACAGAACTCTGCAATAACTGTCAGACCCCACTGTAAACCCAAAAACAAGCTTCAAAAGATATACGCTACTTCAAGGAGCCAAACCCGCGTATACACGCTCTTTTACCGAAGCCAACCTGCGTACAGATCTAAAATAAACTTTCTCAATTTGCAGCTGTACCAGACATTAGTTAGATCCAGAACATAGCATTGCGACAATATGCAGATCTAGAAATAAGCATAATCAACCATATCATGATAGTGCATTTCAAACCATTAGATCCCGATCTATCCTTAGATCTAGTCTTCCATCAACCAATGTGATCTCTCCTTGGCTTAGATCAAGCAACCCAGCACCTGCAAATCAGATCTCTTTCACTCTTAGATATTCAAGCCCTTGTCGAAAGATGATTTTTCCTAATGATCTTCTTCTCCTTATATAGTCTTAGGCCTAGCTCAATACCAAGAGCCAAAACCATAGTAACACAATACCATCAACTTCAAAACTAGGGATCGACACGCCCGTCGAGACACAATGGTCCGAAATCATAGGCACAACTTCCAAGGACTAACCACCATGGACCAAAGGAACCTTTCCACATACACGCGCTTTTTATGAATCTAACTAGCGTGTACACGCGACTTGGGCTTAACGAAACGGCGTGTATGAGCTTCCTTGGCATGCTGTACTGAGATCTGTCTTCTGATTAAGATGCCATCACTTGTACCAACCTCTGAGCACTTGTACCATCCTCTGAGTGAGTTGCCATCAAGGACAACACTTGAATCATAATGCCAACAGAGTTGCAGGATGCTGTTCATGGATGATTGGTCATGTTGGGAAAAATAGACGGACTTCTATTTTTGGATCACAACAGGAGTGATCAGAGTCTATTTTTAGACTGCTAGTCAAAAATAGAAAAGTCAAATATTATTGTCTCATAATAATATTTAGACTATAAACATTATCTTATCCTCTTGGAGCACTTCAGTTTGAGCTACAGATGTGGCACATGCAGCTGTTTGAAGGAAATATGCTTTCTTTGTGGGTAAGTTGAGCTATTGCATGTAGAACATCAATTAGAACTCATGTGGTTGAGTTCTGTGGAGTTGGATGAGCAGTTAATGGAGTTGTGTTCAGTTTGACTTAGTTGAACTAGTTGTATTTAGTCTAACTGGCCAATAGACTAAGTGATGAGTTGTGTGAATTATTTATTAATTAATTCACTAATTATTAACTCATAATGCAACTAAAGAATACATCAGTTAACTCAGTTCATGTACAGTTCAGTGGAGACAGGTGTTAGAGGTTGAGATTGCTATCAGTTGTGACTATAGTTGTGCATGAGATTTTGAACAATCAAAGGATTGAGTATGCCCATGAGAATTGCGTATCCCCAATGATATAGCCTGTGCTCACGTGATTTCCAATGTGAGTGGTTTTCCAAGGTAAATAGAACTTGGAACGAGTTTTGATTCAATTCATTCTCTTACAGGATTGTGCAGTGGAGGCAGGCAAAGCAGAGGGGGAGATTTGGAGATCAGATCTGAGTTGTATTGTGTGTAACAGGTGGAGATAGTACTGAGCACTTGTGAGGAGTATTTTACTATGTTTGTTACATGTTCTCAATCAATATAATATACAGATAGTTGGGGGTTTTAGCGAGATGATTTCCCCAGGAAAATACTGTGTTGATATTTGTGATTGATGCTTCTATGTGCGCATGTTATTGTTTCTGCTTCTGTAAATTGATGATAAACGTAGAGGAGGTTATGCATTATGCATGTATTCCACAATAGTGTATAATCGGGATAATCTATGTGAATATGTGTCATATTATTCAAAATTTCTACATAGGTATCATCATTTTGAGCCTTAAAAATGAAACCTAATTGAAGATAAACTTAAAATTTACCTCAATGAACCTAAGGAGCATTTGAAAAATTAACATTCATACTTGGTGGTCTAGGTTAGAGATGTGTTCTGACATCTTTAAAACTCAATAGCTATCATTCGTAATATTGTTTCATTTGACACCACTAGCATGGACTTGTGCTCCCTATATTATCGAGTATATAAAGGGAGACCCTCATAGGTTGCAAACCTTTATTCATAAGAAGTCGAGTCTATCGCCTTGTAAATGTGATACACCGAAAACAACATTTGGGGAGATTGCCTGCATGTACATCAAGTCCTTAGTAAATTTATTTGCTAAGGTGTATATTGCAGTTCACGCTTACTTGATAATCCCTTTTCCCTAAAGTATCTTAAGTATTCATTTCGATCATTTTTGACTCCTTAAACTTGAAACATCATCGTGTACTTGTCCTTTCAAGCTCGCTAAACCAACTAAAGCGACTAGAGTCATATTTCTATCCTTTTCTCGACTCTTAAAACATGAAAATGAAAAGTTTTTGTTTCAAATTATAAAATTAATTGACCGTGGAATAACATCCTTCCTATGGAAATACTTCTTGGTAGATCTTAGGTTGATACCAATGGAAACATTTCTTGAGTCTACCAGTCAAGGAAACCCCTCTGATTGAAATCCTAGTTCTTTTTCTTCTTTTGGAAATGTTGGTGCTCCTTATATAGCAATGTTATCCATTCTTGGGTTAACCATTGGTCTAGCAGTTTTGTTGTTTTCAACCTCGGTGATTCCCAGTGTCCCAACTGATTTTCAACTGAGTTCTCCTCCACCTGAACAACATCAACTTCATGTTGATCCTAAAGTTGACCCCTTGGCTTCTTCGCCTATTTCTTCACCCCATTCTTCTTCTTCGCCTAGTGATAGACTGGATTCTACTAACTAGGAAACCAAGAAGAAGAAGAAGAGGACGAAGAAGAAGAAGCAAAATAATGAAGGGGGCAACCAAACAGTCATTGCTACAGATGCAACTGATGTAGAAAAATCTTCCCCCTAGAAAGTAAAATTCCCTTGCATGTTATGTAAGGGTGACCATCTTCTTCGGAATTATCCTAGTATTACCAAGGTCTTAGAAGTGTGGTCCATGGGTTCACATCGACCTTTTTCATCAGCCTCTGGAATTCATACTGGTGACAAACCTTCAACTAGTGATAGTAAAGCCTATTGGAGAAAGGGTATCAAAAGCTTTCCCTTGATCCTTCACTAGTTGATCTAGTGATCGATTAAAAGTCATCTTTTCTCAACCATGCTCTCTCTGAAAGTGAGTCTCGTGACTTCCTTCTTGACCAACCATTGGTCGAGAAAATGGTAGACTTGGTTCCGACTTCAGTTAACTGTACCTTTCCGGTAGAAATTGAACCTCATACTGCTTGGGTTCTTCTGGCTTCTTTAGTTTCAAATGAATTGGAGGGAAATCCTCCCGTTCCCAAGGTGCATGAGAGTAGTTCTTTTATTCCCATAGATAAAGAGAGCATCTCTCACGTTCCTACGACACTCCCTCTGAGTTGTTTAATCACTTCTTTTAATTGGAGTCGACTGACATGATATTGTCTCTCGTCCTATGTGCCTTACCATATGGCCATACCTAGCACAATCATAGATGAAGGTGAATCTATTAATATCTTTTCCTCAACTACTTGGAAAGCTTTATGTTCTCCTCAGCTTGTCCCCATCATCCAAAATCTATTAGCTTTTAACAGAGTAACCAGCCAACCATTTAGGATCCTTCTTAAGTTACCTATTACTCTGGGGGGGAATATTGTATATATAGATGTGATGGTTGTCCAAGGTCCTTTATATTTTAATCTACTCCTTGGTCGTGACTATGTTTATGTCATGGGATCTCTTACTTCTTCTCTCTTTCGAGTGATGTGTTTCCTGCATGATGGAAGCATTGTGATCATTGACCAGTTTACATTCATTGGTCTTGAGTCAACTCCCACTCAACCAACATCCCTAAGTGGTTTTTATGTGCAAACGGTATCACCCCCACCACAGGTTCATTACGTGGCCACCTGTTCCATGCTCACATCTACTGATGATCTAGTAGGTGATGTAGTATGCCATGTACTGGGAGCATTGGAGCCCAATTTTTCCATTGGATCCCTTGACATATATCCCTTCCAGAGTGTTGTTCTCCCATATCATGAGAACCTCTTGGAAGCCATGGCCTCTTTTGGTCTGTGATTACATGATGGAGCAGAGTTCCGTGTCCTGTTTCAAGCTCCTTAAAAATGAAACAAGGGATATGGAGCAGAGTTCCTTGTCTTGTGTCAAGTTCCTTAAAAAATGAAACAAGGGTTATAAGGATAGTTTTTATACTATGTCAACCTCGTTAAAAAATGAAATAGGTATCCATGAGTAGAGTTATTTTACCTGAGTCAAGCTTGGAAAAAAATGAAATAGGTGTCATGAGCATGGTTCTTTTCGTATGTCAAGCTCATAAAAAAATGAAACAAATCACCTTCCCATTCAAGTCTTTGATTAGATCTCATAAAATCCCAATGGAGTCTTTCACTTGATCTCGTAAGTGAACCTTCATTCCATCCACTTTTTAGTAACCTATAGTCTACTTAGGTAAATGAAATGAAGCTTGGGGGCCATGTACCTTGAATTGAGTCATTATGTTGGGGGCATGCAAACTTATCTCAAGCATAATTTATCTTTGTTTCAAGCTTGTGTAAAAATGAAACCAAATCCAAGCATAGTTTTTCTCATGTTTCAAGCTTGTGAAAAATGAAACCATCTTCAAGTATACTCAAGCATAGTTTCACATGTTTCAATCTTGTGTAAAAATAAAACCATTTCCCTCTTTACATCTCGTGATTGATGTTTTTATCAGTCGATTTTTGCTAGCTGAACCTTGGTTTTTTCATTCCAATGTCATCATCTCTTTGGTCAATCATATGATTTCACTTAATTGTTTTACCCTTGCCTGTGGAACATCTGCGATGAGTGATATTATTAGCCAATCTCTTGACCATTACATGTTTTGAGTAGTTCCATCATTACCGAAAATAGTTGCTATCCTTATATAGCACTCATTCCTCTAGGTGGAGTCATCTTCAAGTTCTTTTCTGACTCTCGAAACATGAAACGATCGTCGAGTACTTGTCTTTTCGAACTCAATAAATTAAATGGATTGACATCATCTCAGTATAATTTTAACCTTTTTTTGGGTGGAGGTTGACTATTTACGAAATATGTACACCTTGGTCAACATGATCAAGAGGTTATCTCAAATATTATTTTCTACCTTTTTGGATTCAAGAGACAAATTACGAAAAGGGACCTGATGGAGTTTTCTTTTTCATCTCTTTTTCAAACTCTCTAAATATTAAAAATATACTGAGTTATTCTTTTGTCAAACTCATAAAAATTAAACAACGAAAGCCTCGTCACCATGATGAGCCCGAGTTTCTCATTCCTAGGACTTGTAAAACTTACTAGGATGGATTTATCCGAAGGGTGAATTTATACGATAAGCATATGATATCCACTTCAAGCTTGTGTAAAAATAAAGAGGTACTCACTAAAAATAGTGGGGAAAAAGTGAAAATGAAACATCCTTTGTATAGGCAGCATGTCGCTCTTGAACATGACACTCTTCTGCTTCTCGTGTCAGGTTTGGGATATCCTCACTTAGTCACTTGTCCTTCTAGGTTTAGGTGATGCATTTTGCCTCTCATCTGACTTTTCCACTTCATCATTATGACCCATGGTCTTATGTTGAGTCAAATGCTGCCACACTCCGAAGTCGTGTCGTTGATATGTTCAATAGAAGTCAATCTACATTTATTTACCTATACATTGCCTGACCCATTGTTATAGTCTTGGATCTTATTCATTTCCTTCCACTTTATTCTTTGTTTCATGTCGTTGATGGGGTATTCATCATGGCCCTCCTTTGATGGGTCACTTCCTGTTGACCTCAGCTCATTATACGGGAAGATGACTTAGAAACTCCCTTTTAGTACGTTAGAGCTTGCATACCTTAATGGAATGTTTTTCGCATCTGACGACACGTTTCCATCGTTAGCCTTCGATTGTATGATTCCATGAGTGTTCAACTTAAACTTGATTATCACATTCACAGATTGTAATGTCGTACCTTGAGAGCCATTGTCATTATTGGTGGTTTTTCTCGTAGCTGTTAATGGTCCACATCATTGGCCAATAATATGGTGGTTTTCTAGCATGTTCGACTTCAACACATTCATTTGCATGTTAGAATTTGTACTTTGATCAGGGCGGGATGAAGTGCAAGACCCTGAGTTTTGTCTGATATAACTCAAGCTGCGTGGAGTTATGTATTGTTCATGATTGTACACATGTTTCTGCTATATGGATGGTTTTGACCATACTGTGGGACTTTACATTTATGATGATCCTTCTATATTGGATGACTGCGCCCATACCTTGGATCTTAGATTTACAGATGATCCTTCTCATTTGGATGTTTGTGCCCATGCCGTGGATCATTTCATATAGTCCTTATTATATCGATAGTTGTGTCCATACTGTGGATTCATGTTTTGATATCAGATATGTGTATGTATATGCGTCCTTGATTTGCAGGTCTCCTGACAGTGTTTGTTCTAGTCCTAGCAAAAGCTCATAAAGCATTTCAGCCATCACTCTATGTTCTACCTTCATGCTTTAAGAGGCATCTATTACAAAGTATTTTCTCACACCTCCTACACTTCCTTGTGACATACCCCATAGTGCCTGAAACATGACCATAATGCAGTGTACTCATTCATATATGCAACTCAGATCCTCCCTCAGACATTGATTGGAAAATGCCTTGAGCTTTCCCTAAAGAAAATAACTCTTAAACCCTAATTTGAGCATGATCACTCTTATAATACTAAGAACCGTGATGGTGGCCTATTGCATTATAATCGACCCAAGATGGTATCGCTCTGTTTACTTGTATATCTGCGATGATCCCAAAAAGAAAATTTTCCCAAAGAGGATGAGAAGCTTCTTGATCTATAAGCTTCCATAGAGGCGAGCTTGAGGTTGTTTAGCGTAGATGAGGTCGAGTTCTCCCAACTTGGCCTCTTGGTCTTATACCTATGAGCTACCTTCTTAATATGATGGCCTACTCCTATCTTTGGAGAGATCCTAAATCCTTTTCCCTGCCTATATATTCATTCTCTCCCATTCCCAAATTGTTGGTCTATGTCTATTTGTACCCTTATGCTAAGATTGTGCCTATATGTGACTCCTTTGGCTTGGAGAAGGAGTGTTTGGAGAGCTTAGCTTGGACTTTGACATTCATTCAAGGAGAGCCTATCAACGTCAAGGATTGGTTGTATGCTTTCCCTTATTTTCTATTAATATACAATTGCTGGTTCATTTTCCATTGATGTGTATGCTTATGTATAATCTATCTTAACATTCCTTGATCAGTTAAGTAGGTTTCTTTTGAATATGCTATTGGTATTTGCATTCCTTGTTGTGTTTTGATCTCTTGTGCATGTGCATAAATGCTATGAGAAGTAGGAATGAGCCTATGATAGAAGGGATTCAAGATCTTCAACAAAGGATGACTTGATAGCATGAGAACTAGGTGTTATAGACATTTTTGTACCTTACAACATTGAGCATGAAATGTCCATAATCTAAGGGATCCAAAGTCCCTAAACATGTTGTTCCTACCCCTAGAGGAACAAGGCTAACAAACCACAACAATTCACAGAAGTTCTCCACCAGAAACTGCTCAAAAACAAGTCAATTCAGGATCAATTCAGTGGCTCCACTAGTTGTCTGCGCTGAATGTCAAGGCCAACACTGGCTACCTGCACTGCAACGCAAGTAGAAGCACTACCAGGGTGCGTTGAGCAAGAGTTGCCAAATGGCAAGTTCATTCCAAGAGGTGTCAAGGCCCAAGAAGCTTCCAGAATCTTCCTCAATGACACTTGCCTCAGTGAATTCGACTAGTGATGAGTAAGAGGTTCCAAATCTCCAAGTGGAAGCAAGAACCTCCAAGTGGAATCAAGAACTGACAGAGGGAGAGGACACTAGTCAGATCTCAAGCTGACTCATCCTCTCTCCAAACATCTATATATGGATCTCTCCTCCATGAGATCTAGAGGCTGGAATTTTGTTATTGCAAAGAATTGCTGTTGGTTTGAGATTGGAATCATTGGGTGCTTAATGCTTTGAAGGGGGTGAAGATAGGAATTCCATTTGCTGGGAAGGAGATGCTAGATTGGAGCCCTCTGGGTTGTATCTCTTCCTGAACCTTGTTATTCATCAATAAAGCTATCTTGGTTTCTCCTATATACTAGTGTATCTTTGATGTATGATAGCATTAGTATGTTTAGTTTATTTCTAATCCTGAACTAGTTATGAATATGAATCCATGTCTTGTGTAGTGTTCTCTTCTTGTGATCTTGCAGAAACCTCTCGAAGCTAGGCGAGCGAGAAAACAAGTAGCTGGGAACTCTCAAAGAGAAGAGAAACCGGATCGAGGGACAAACGGAAGACACCGGTTAGTCCATCCATCTCTCTTCATTCTTAATTCATAAAGGAAGAATACTAGAATAGCTGTCTCTGTTTGTTGTTAAGGCACTGTCACACCTTAGGTGGATAGGATTGTCCTGCATAGGCATTTTTCCCCACAACACTAGGTAGGTCATCTTCTTCGTCTCTCTTTTCAATTGTAACTTAGGAAAGTGTCTAGTAGATTTTCACGTAGGTCGCTAGTCCCACTCATTGGGCTAGAGGGATCGTCTCTATTTGCAGATAGGATTTACCTAGATAACATGGAGACCAGCATGTCAGTGGCATTGCAGAAATATTTCACTACCAAAAAGTCATGTAATGGGAGATAATGCACTATAGTGGAGATTTCTCTTACCACACAACTAATTTATTTTTCAAGACATTATGAATAGTAATTCAAAAAGTCCTTGCATTCATTTCAATAAGAATAAAAAAGGGAAACTAAAAGGAAGAAAGTCACTAGCTAAAGACATTAAATACAAACCAACCTTGGACAACATTCTTAAAAGTGACAATGGTTACATGGATTTCAAGCACATAAGAATTTCTCTTGATTTCTTATAACAATTGAAGAAAAACATATTTTCTGTGATACATCAACAAGGACTGCCAAATTTCTTTGTCACGTTTACAAGAATTGAACATCAATGTAATCCATTGATCAACACATTTACCAAATTACATGGTAAAAGGAAAAAAAAAAAAACATATTGAAATAACAGAACACTGTAACATTGACTATCTCATAACAAAGAATCTAGTAAGCTGTACTCATACTAATAGGCATGGAATTAATGCCTTAAAGCAAATGATATCTCGAGAAAAAAAAATTCTTCAGAGAGATGGCTACTTCGTAATTGAATTCCAAAATAGAGGAAGCAAAGATGAACATGAATTTGTATGGGTAGAAAATGCACTAATATATGGTTTGAATAGTAACTATGACATTGAAAACCTTTTCGACAAATATTTGACTTGTAGGATAGATCACCTTGATCCAGAGCTTGCAAAAATACATGAACACCACCATACAAAAATTTGTAAAAATAGAAAAATCTCACATTGTAGATACAGCTTCCCAATGCCACCCATGAGAACCACAAAATTTCTTGAAGCAAATGACTTGGTAACAACACATTTAACGAAAAAGTAAAATTTTTATATAGCATCTTGGAAAACAAACAATATGACAACAACAACACTTTTGAGCAATTTTTGGATGAATTTCATTTAACCGAAACTAATTACATCATAAAAATACAAAGTACATTGAAGCAACCAATGATTTTTTTCGAACAAAAACCCTCTCACATTTGGAAGAATAGCTTTGCAAAGAATATGTCACCACCGTGGAATGCAAATATTGATGCCCATTTTTTTCTTAATGCATATGATGCTACACCATATGTTCAACACTTGGACTGGATGGGTGGAATATGCTTGTCATGCATGCATGTAGGTTGTATATGTGCTTGATGTGTATGCATGGTAGTGGTGATCGTTACAGTTGTGTCGACATGTAGAAGTTGATGATGTGGATGTTGAGATGTGTTTGTCATGAATGCATGTTGGTTTTATATGCATTTGTTATGCATGTCAGTGTGTATATGATGTTATGCATGCATTGTCATGGTTATAATTATGCATGCAAGATAGGTTAGGAATGCATCATGGTGTTCATTATGTAGTTTTTGTCATCATGATGTTGTTGGTATGTTATGATGTTGATGCGTTGACTGAGTTAGAGCAGGAGATGGAGATCGTCAAATTGAGGCTGCAACATTAGACCTCGGGGTAAGAGAAGATCATCATACATGTTTGTATGGTGTGTATGCAAGTATGTTGGTTAATGGTTGTTATAAGCATTAGGGTTATGTACATGCTTTTTATTTTTTTGTTTTTGTGGTTACATGCATGATAGATGCTAGTTGGCCAATGTTGTCATACGCTCATGCATCGGTCTGTCATGCATGGTAGTACTTGTTTTTATATGCATTGCAGTCATACACTCAATGAGTATCTTCATTGCAGTTAATATATTTATGTTATTTGTATCATATTAATCTCGATTGACCTGTGTAAATGGTTATTTTTATGATATTCAGGTACGAGTTGATATATTTGTGATAATGTGTTGTACTAATTTGGACTCACTTATGCAGATGTGATAGCCTCCCTTGAGATACATTGAGGTATGAATTTGATACGCCTGGCTTTTATTGTCTTCATGCCATCCATTTCTCCACTGGTGCCTTCCTACTCGGTTGCTCATTATCATTGTGTTTCTCAACTTTAATGCGATGCTAGTGACTCTAGTTTTTTTAATGTTATAGTAAGGTTGCAGGCGTACCTAGTACACTGAATAAGAACTTGGGTTTTTTATATTTATACATAAAAAAATAACAAGGCTAAACTTTTATAACAGCATGATAAGACGCACTACATTAATCACAGATTTTATAAAATTTCATTTTTTTCTCAGATCTTCGAATGAGACATCTCACTCTCTCAGCACTCAAATTCTTATAAAGAGAACTTGATTGACACTTTTTCCAAATGTCCACCACTAAAATTATTGTCATAACAGTACGAGTTCCATAGATTTTTTAAATTTGACACCAACTCATTCTAAATTTTACACCAAATCATTTTTCATGGACGAAATAACCTTAAACTCCACATAATTCCTAATGTAGTTTTCTAGCATTTTTCGCTTTTTGATTCTCACATAAACCTACATTCAAAAATCAATGTAGATTTTACATGTCATATTATTCACATAAAATCAAACAACTATGTCTAACAGCGACAAAGAGTTATTATCTGGCTCAACATTCATGTGGCGTGCATCTTGAAATCATTTCCCCACTCAGAACTTTTCAAACCATTTTCCCACGTAACTTTTCTAAAAGAATATTTATCCCTAAACCAATAATATTGCATGTTTGTGTAGGTCTGAAAAGAGTGTAATGCCAAGTTTGTCAGCAATTATAATACAGTTTTTGGTTTTTTTTTTAAATGGCATAGGGATCTAACAACATAATTATGTGTCCACTTGATAATTCTACCATGTGGCAGTATTTTCTAATGTGTATTTTCAACTCATCTCATTTTCAAAAATGAAATTGTTTTGGCTCCATTATTGGCCATAAATTAAATTAGACTTTAACGATAATGACCATTACCCACATTATATCATTTTAAAAACACTTTGTTAACGTTACATTCAACTAGATTTTACAAGGTTTACCCTTATCCTCAACAAGGTGGACTATCCTGAGTGAACGTGTGAACAGTAGGAATTGTGTTGAAAGACTTCTCACATCAAGTATAACTGAAGCAAGGGATATTTATCTTGAAAATTTTAATTTAAATTAAAAGAAATTAAATGTGATCGATGTGATCAAAGGGGTTCATGTAACATTATTTACAAAAATATATTTTGTAATTTAAATATTAAAATAAATTCATTTTAAATTTAAATTTATTACATTAAAATTTTTATGATATTCACATTTATTATTTGAGAAATGATATATAAATATAAATATAGATAATTTATTTAATTTAGACACATTTTTTAGACCATTTTAGATTTGTTTTAATATCGGATCTATCAAGCTCCCAAAGGCTCAAATCTATATTAATTATTACAAATATATTGATTAAAATTGAGCCGACATTACACATGCTTACTTACATTACATTTTTGACATTATATCTAGACATATGCCCTATACTTGGTTATAGAGCGACTTTGTGTGCAAAAAGTGAATCGATGAGGGTAATATTACATAAAATATAATATTACAATATTAAATGTTACCCAATATTTACAACTACCCCCACCTAATAAATAGTGGCCACGGGTGGGGGAAATACTAATTAAAATGTAATATTATTATTTTTTACCGAATATTTCACGTCACACCACACCCTTGATGTTACATTCTACTCAATATTTCCCCTCACTCCTACTAATTTTATAGTTGAGTTTGTTTACTTTTAAATTACAAATACAAAGAAAAATTACAATAAGAAGTGAACTCGTTGAAGAGAAATATTGGGTAAAATGTAATATTATAGCAATATATTTTATTTAATATAACTTATTAAAAAGTGGATGGAGGTAGGAAAAAATATTAGATAAAATGTAATAATTACATTTTTCCTAATATTTCCCCACCTCTGCAGGAAAATGGCCAGTGCCAACATATCCATAAAAAAGTTTTACCTTTACAGGAAAGTTTTATCTTCATAAGCTACATGGATTCAACACCATCATTTCTACAACTAATTATGTATCTAAATATAACATCAAACTAACATGAATCAAACTAACATTACATCTACACATGTGCCCTATACTGGGTTAAGTGAATCGATTGTGGGTAAATATTACACAAAATATAATATTACAATATTATATGTTACCCAACATTTATAACCACCCCCATCTAATAAATAGTGGCCACCGGTGGGGGGAAATACTAATTAAAATGTAATATTATTAAATTTTACTTAATATTTCATGTCACACCTTACCCTAAATATTACATTCTACTCAATATTTCCCCTCACTCCTACTAATTTTATAGTTGAGTTTGTTTACTTTTAAATTACAAATATAAAGAAAAATTACGATAAAAAGTGGACCCGTTGAGAGGAAATATTGGGTAAAATTTAAGACTATAGTATTACATTTTATCTAATATAACTTAGTTATAAGTGGATGGAGGTAGGAACAAATATTAGATAAATTCTAATAATTACATTTTTCCTAATATTTCCCAACCTTTGCAGACAAATACCTAGTGCCAACATATCCATAAAAAGTTTTACCTTTACATGAAAGTTTTATTTTTATAGGCTACATGGATCCAACACCATCATTTTCTAAAACTAATTATGTATCTAAATATAACATCAAACTAACATGAATCTAGGCTAGTTTAACCCCCCCTTAAATAGACTATATTTTAAAGGAATTTGATGAGTCAATACCATAGATTTTTAAAACCATCATTTTTTTTATATTATTATTTAATTTTTATAGGCTTCATTTTTATTTTGTTATTTTAATTTTATTTTGACCTAGTCAAAATGTTAATATTATCTTACTTTACATTACACATTTCTAGCATACTATAGACGTTAGATCTTGGCTCAATGAAGAAATGACATTTATCCCTCACTAATTGTTTTTTAATTAATTTATCTCATTATATAATGTTTGATCTAAAATAAAAGTGAAAATTCAAGTATTTTGATTTTTAAAGTAACTTTTTTTTTAAGTAACATTACACACAACATCTCTTGCATAAGCAATACTAAAATATCATTACACACAACACAACTCTTGCATATACACATATTAGCCCCCCCCGCCCCACACACACACATATATTAATTTTTTAATGTAACCAAATCCACTAAGTAAGGATTTTCTAATAATTTTGTATAAGTACCAAGCCGAATTTTCCTCTAGGGATTGATTTTTATTAATTTTCTTATGGATAGAGAACTCATATTTTCGCAGCTCCACTCTCATTTTTTAAAGGGTTGTAATTCCATTTATAGAAATAATAAAGATTGGTGCCATGTTCAACTTCTAAATCTTGGTCTCCTCCATAGGACTCTGAGTTTCCTTGGGCTTGGAAATCCCAGGAGCCTTAGATCCCTTTTATATCATTTACGTTTCTTCTTTTCACTTCTTATTCACATCCATCTCTCGTTCTTGTCTTTTTTCCATTTTTGCATTTAGTATTAAGGATTTATTGTTGTAGGATTGGGTTAAATGGTTGAAGTTATTTTGTAGGATCATAAACATCATTTCATCATTGGAACAACTTTGGAAGGTCATAGTAATCATTGAGCTACTTGGATTAGTTTGTTTATTTCCAAATCTAGATTTCTCGAAGTCCCTTGTGGCAAATAACAATAAATTTCTGTTATTTTTTAGAGCATGTTAACGAGTTTCAATCAAGTTGATTCCACTTGAATTAGAACACAAAAAAAATCTAGTTAATAACACAAATCACCCCATTTCATTTTCGTTTGATTAGGTTAGGTATTTGATTGATTTACTAGCTCACTAGTTCTCGAATTTCTAAATTTTAGACTAGTAATTTTATGCTATTTTTTAGCATGGGTTAACAAAGTTCTTTTTGAGTGATTCCACTTGTAATGGAGACCTAAGACATCATATTAAATAACAACATTTGTCCCATCCAATTTGGATTTTATTTTCTTTGTCATTCGGTGAATTATAGTTTCCTATATTAAATTTGTTGTTTCGTGTAGTAATCTTTCAATGTGTATATAGTTGTCCAGATTCACTCCAGAAGCTTGGTTATGATCCCTTGGGGTTGAATCAATACCCCTAGGCTCTAAATAAATTATTAGAGAAGACTAAAGACCACTTAGGACTTGCCTCTTTACGCATGCAAAACATTTCAACGACTTGGGCTAATGGACAGATGTATGGATTGGATAATACAATAATGATTTTCTTGATTGCCACATCCAATGAACTATGTTAATGGATCAAAACTCTTTGAAATGTAATGGTTAAAAATTATTTCATGGTCTTATGAAATTAGAGTATCTTTCTTTCCTTGTACTTTCTTTCTTGCAATAGGTTAAGGTTTCCATTTCGAGCATTTCATTTTCTACAATTAGTTTAGGATTTGATCTCATTACATGCACTCCTTTATATCATGACAAGAAAGGAAGGATACATTGTATGTTGCACATATAGTGCCTATACCTCTTAAGTTTGTACCAACCCTAGGTTGATAATTAAGATTGGTAGCCTTGGGATTTGCAACATTCTTGTTGCAATACCGAGGCTCATCACTTTTTGGCGTCGTTGCTGGGGAGGTGTCAAAGTATGCATTGTTTTCTTCACTAGTCGATTCATTTATTTTACTTTCTACATAACCAAAAAAATTTCATTAGGCATATTTCAGTTCAAAAACATAAAATTGCATTGCATTAGCATTCTTATTAAAAAAAACAAATGAAAAATAGTTCTCCAACACCAACCCCCCCCCATTTGATCACGTGGTGTAGTAAGAGCCACATCACCATTCATTTTTGCACATAGAATAAGAAGAGGTGGCGGAGAAGGAAGAAGAAATGGATGGAAATGATGACAATGAGGAAGATCCTCTCGGATTTTCCATTCAAGATACTGATGGTAGTGTGCACATGAATAACATCCCTCCACATTTTTTTTCCAAAATTTCATGGTATGAGGTCAGAGGGTCGAAAACCTTTCTCTCTGAATTTGAAATCCTTTCCAGATCTTATGGTTACTTACTAAAGAATCAAAAGTTGAGATTGTTTCCGGCAAAATTGAGGGATAGATTTCTTAAATGGTTCATGAGATTAAGTACTAATTCAGTAAGATCATGGAATGCTTTGCAAAATATATTTCTAGAAAAATATAAAGATCGTGATCTTAAAGAAAAAATCTTTAGAATGAATCAAAAAGAAGATGAGTGTTGGCTTGTTGGGGCCTATCCCAGGTTCAGAGTTAATTAGCCAAACAAATCCTTGTACTACTGACTCTTTCGGCAATAGTCCGTGGAGCGTGGACTGAGGTCTCACCCGAAGTAGTATGGGGGGGTGTTGGAGCCTGGTTTCCGCACCCTTGAGATGTCTGAGAGGTTCGACTGGTCCAATGGTTCATCCCTTCGCACAGGTTGCTTTGCACACTTCTCAGGCCTTCGCTCCCTGATATACTTGTCTTCGCGTAGCTCTCACCAGGGGCTGTGGAGTTTCTGCGTTGCTTGAGCAATGCACTGTGATATTCCCTTAAGTCGTACCTAAGATCTTACTTATCTTCCTACACTTAGTCAATTATGTTAATGTAAACGGATGTCTTATGTTATATTTATTTCAACACATTCATAAGGGTTCGCACAAAAAATAAACAATACACATGCAATTCTAAACCCAATCATACATTAAAACAGGGAAAGATACACAGTAATATGGTAAACTTCTCTTTATTAATTCTTCCAATGATTACAAACTCGACCCATCCTCTGCACTAAGATGCAGGGGTCTGCGCACTCAGCTGCAGACTACTAGGCCTCTGCGCACTTAGCTACAGAGCCTTCTCCTACTCTATGACCTAAGGACAGTTTACACTTCGACTCAGTCTCTTAGACTCATCATGCTTTTTTGCTATTCTCAATTAGCTAGGTGTTATCTTCTACACTTAGAGCCTCACTCTATTTATACAATCCCATGGTCCACGGATCATGGGTAGGTCTATCAAGCTGACATTATATTACAAAAACAAGGGCAGACAACCCTATGACTCTATTATGACTTCCCTCTCCGCGCCCCCAATTCGTGGAGCTTTTACAAAGGATTTGGTCAAAAATTGGGCTTTAAGCCCCAAAACATGCCTTGGGGAGATTCCATGCCCAACAAGCCCCCAACACAAACATTGTGACTTGCCCTTGAGTCACTCTATCGGTGCAGAGATCTTTGTGCGGAGTCCCTCCAACTCTGTCCGAACCGCTACAAGGTCGGCAACGCATTGAGAAACTGCCTGCTAGATTTCCTGTATGCGTTGGTTCGAGACCGCAGTGTCGGAACTGCTTCCCTACATCTATGCTTGTGTACTCTGCATTTGTTTATAGTCTTGTGCCTTTGTCCAGATCCTTGGAGCACAAAGATTATGCTTCTGTCGGCTAGTCAGATAACCAAACCACCCGTGTAGGGCTTCAATTGGCTGCCATTCACTTTTCCTGGGAAAGGCTCTCCATTTAGTTTGACTAGCTTTACCGCGCCTCTATCTATGACCTCCTTAACAGCATAGGGTCCCAGCCAATGCATTCTGAACTTTCTCGGGAATTTATCAAACTTACTGTCATACAACAACACTAAATCATTTACCTTGAAGGTGCACAACTTAATATGGCGATCGTGCCAGGCCTTCTCATGCTGCTTTTGCACCTGTTTATGAAAGTCAGCCAGGAACCATTTCTCTTCAAGTTCTTCCAACTGCGCGAGCCTCTCTTCCAGGGCTTTGCGGTCCATCATACCTGTGAGCACTGTTATGCACGGACTACGTATAATATACTCCATTGGCATGACTGCTTCCACACCATAAACCAACTGAAAAGGTGTCTGTCCCGTTAGCTTCTTGCACGTTGTCCTATAAGCCCATAGTACTGCAGGTACCCACAAGTCCCAATCACTTTGCTGCACGTTGCATACTTTGGTCAGTGCAGTCTCCAATATTTTGTTGAATACTTCTACTGTCCCATTTCCTTGTGGGTGATACAGTGTGATTTTTTGATGATACACCTAAAACTCTTCTGTTAGCGCGTTGATGGTTTCATTCAGGAAATGTGTACTGTTAACACCCAGGTTGTTCCCTATGACTCCCAAGGGAATACGGCCGGGGTAACCACTAACCAATCTTTGGATTACAGCTTCTAGCCAAGCTGTAATCAGAGAGGGCTCTCTCTTAATGATTTGTCTCTGTTCTATTGGTGTTTTAGGCTAGCTGTGAAGTTCAACTTTGGTTTAATTGTTTGGTTGGAAAAGGTTCAGTCAAAACTTGTATACTCTTACCAAAATCTTATATGACATTGGGCAATGGAGTCAGTGGTCCTTTGGTTTGGTGTGCTGTGTTGATACAGTAGTGAAAACTGCAGAGCAGGATAATTGTCTGGGGAACAATGCTTTGAAATCGAGTTTGGGTGTGATATGTTCAGGATAAGAAAGGCAATTAAGGATCTTTCTGTAAACTGATATGAAAGAAAGCAATTGTTACCTGGAAGCATTGAAGAATTTCTAGATAACATTCACAACATGGAATTAAATATAACATGAGAATTTAAGAATTCATGTCCGTTTTAATCCTGAAGAAAATATTGGCAGCAATATAAGATTGAGCACAGGGTGTGAAGAAACATGTCCTGAACTATTCCTTTTCTTTATTGCTAGATATGATGAAAACGTGAAAATGAAATAACATAGGGAAACAGAACAGAGTTTAAAGAAAACATATCATTCCACCAGACAACACAGGGATTCTGCAACAACACTTAGATTATCAGCCAGACACCAGAGTTCCAGGAAATCACTGAGCTGAAATTTCTCTTTGTATTAAACTTTTCTGGAAGTACAGAGTATACATGCCTTAGAGTAAAAATTACCAACCCCTTATGCGTTACTAAGGGGGGTATATATACAAATTTACATTGGAAAATATTTGAATGGAAAGTAAATGTTCCATAAATGCTCAGCCAACTGCTGGAGTGCAGCCGCTGAGAGAGTAAATGCTGTAATTACTTTTTAGTCCCTTAGCTGTCAGAAAATTGTCAGAGACTGCTGTCTTGGTGGCTCTTGGAGTCGGCTAAGGGTACACCGCCAAAATTTGCGCATTTCTTTATCTTTTGGCTAGCCGTCATAGTCTGTATGCTGAGTTAACACTCAGCTGCTTTTACTACTAACTTTATCCTTCTGTTTGTCTGATAGTGACCTGGAGTTGGCAGTGACCAAACAGCTGGAGCTACCGTGGTAGAATTTGAAGCATTACCTGCCACCAATCTTCCTTTGGCATCTGATGCCTCCTAATCTTTATTAAGGTCTCATCGGCCTCTGTATACTTGTAAAAATTAGGAGGAGTCTCAAAAAGGTGGTTCACTTCATTCTCAATAAAGAATAGGCCTCCCAGTTTATCATATAAACTCTGTCCTGAGGGAGGCCCTGTCTGTTCAGATGTACTGCTAGATGCAGTAATCTGGTTCTCAATGTATGTTGCCATTCTGTTGGCAAATTGATCTTGGGAGACTAATTTTCCTGTACCAGTTAGGAGGCTGGGCAGGCCTTTTGCTTGCAGTTCTGCCAACTTGATCCCAAATTCCTCCACATCTGCTCTGATCTCATTGCACTTCCTCTCCACAGCTTGTACATAGTTCCTGAGAGTGAGCACTTTCTTGGCAGTGAGAACGGCTTCTGTTCTGTTAGGGATACCTATGGCTTCCAGTTCCTCCTGTTCCTTCCTGTTGAGGAAGTCTATCATTCTGTTGGCCTGTTCTGGTTTGTTTCCCAGCAGTGTTTTGGCCTTATTGATTTCTGTATGTGCTTGGCCCAACAATTCCATCTGCTGATGTATCGTTTTTATTGATTTCCATTGTTGGGTAATAGATTGGCCTATTTTGGCCCATAAGATCCTTTTTATTTCGGCTAAAGCTGTTTCTAGGTTCAATTCTTTTTCTAAGGCCTTTATCTTGTCCTTGAGGGCCTTTATTTCTCTGCCCTGCTCTGCCACAGTTACCTTAGACTTGTCATATTTGGAATCCAGCTCTGCCAATTTCTCCTTGGCTTTCTTTATTTCATTGGCCTGGAGTTCCATCTCTTTGACAGCCTTGGTCAATTCCTCTATGCTTGGGCTGGCATCTTGGGCTCCTGTTGTGTCTGCTGCTTCTGTTGTGGTGGTCCCTACTGCCCCTGAAGTTGCTGCTGTCGTGGAAGTAGTTGGAGGAGCTTGGGCAGTAGATTCTCCCTGTTTATCTTGTAATGCTCCTTCCAGTTCTTTCTATAATTCACGGATCCTCTGGTCCTGCTGCAATAAGAGGTCTAGTTTGTCTTCAGCCTGTTTTTGCTTTTGAAGCTCAGCTGTTTGAGGGTGCTCTGTGGGCTGCAGCTTTAACCTCTTCTTCAATGCATTGAGATCATCATCCTTCTTCTTCATGAGGGCCTTTACACCTGTTGGATCACTAGGATCATGCCCTAGATCAATAATGATCTCCTCAAGAGACTTTATTCTATTGTCCTTGGCCTTAGAGGACATCCTCTCAAAATCTAGCTGAGTGTTGGTGTTCTTTAAGGACTCTTTCAGCTCATGGGCCAATGTGGCCTTCTCTACCAAGGTGGCATAGACCATCTCCCTAGTCTGCTTGTGGAGTTCAATCTGGTCCATGGGATGTATATCTTTAGCTAGGACCTCCACCCTTGTTTTTATGAAATCTGCAGCTGTCTTAGGCTGCGGCCCTTCGGGCTTGAAATGACTGAATATTATCTTTTCTTCTTGGATGTCATAAACAGACATCAGTCTCTCTTGCTGGGCTGGTGTAGCATCTATGAACTGTTTGTATACCTCAGCCCTCAATAGCTCATTCTGAGCCTTTATTTTCTTGAAAGAAGCCTTGGTGCTCTTGGGCTTCTTGCTTTGTTGTGAAGGAGAGGATACCTCCAAGCCAAGCTGTAAAGTTTGCTCCTGCAGAAAGGAGCTTGTCCCTGTGTGCTGGCTGCCCTCCTTGTCTCTTGCTGTGCTGTTCAAGACATCTTCAGTAATGTCTTCCACCTCTGGGGAGTCTGCCCTTTGCCTTTTGGCTTCTGGCTGGTGGGAGGATCCACTGAGAGGAGTGGACTCTTCTCTTTCTCTTTTGATTCCCCTCTCTTCATGTGCTGGGGTCTGCAAAATTGGGGCAGTCAATGGCTCAGTTTGAGGTGGCGGTGTTTGCATTATGGGGGTCTCTGGCAGCCCAGTCTGTGGCAGAACAGTTTTTCCTTGTTGCTGCTCTGTTTGTTGATCTGTTTGCTGCTCTGTTTGCTGCTCTGACTGTTCTTTTCCTGCTTCATCCTCTGCATCCATTTTGCCTTTGCCTTTATCTATTGCTGCTGCTGATGTAGAAGGTGCCTGTGGTGCAATCCTTGGAACTGAGGTCCCTTCTCCCACTGAGTGAGGCGGTCTGAAAGGTACCTGCTGCACATAATCCAGGTCAATAGTCTTCTCAAGCTCTTTCCTATTTTTAAGCATTCTTTCTTCTTCAGTTAAGCTCTCAGCTAGAGTGTCCAGCTGCCATTCTTGTAAGTTGGCATATTTTTCTATGTGTGGGTAGTGGCAGTGCTTAATACCTAGGAGCCTGTACTTATTTCTCCTAGCAGTGATGAAACCTTGAGGGTCATAAGGGACCCATCGAAAACTATAGGACAACTTATATTTGTCCTTGAGGATCAAGTCTGCAGCTTCCCATCCTTCCTTCTTGTTCATAATGAAGGGGCCCAACTCATTTTTGAAATTAAGGTGGGCCTTTTTCTTGGAGCTGTGGAAATGGGTGAGGTCTGACTGAATTAATAGCCTGTAATACTCCAAGGCAAACAACATCATAGGTACATACTTGGGGAGCCTGTATGGACAGAGCTCACAGCCATAGACTCTGAATACAATATGGTGTTCATATAGGTACCAGTCACCTATTTTATATTTCTTAGAGAGCTGCAGAGCTTTCTTGATCTCATTAGATATTCTGGGAGGAGGGGACTTCATCAGCATGCAAGATATTGGATACACAAATTGGTCAACAAATTCACAGTAGGTATAGGGTGAATTTGTGACCTTGTGATAAACTGAGGTCCAGAAGATGACAGATCTTCTCTCCCCTCTATGATCCAGCCTTCTGATGTAGCATGGGAAGGCTTCAGAATGATGAAACATGAACAGGTGGTAGATGTAAGCTGAGTATCTGAAGACCCCCTGTCTGTCCACTTTGCTCAACTGATCATGAATCTTATTGGCTATGAACTTAGCAAAGTTATACTTTCGGGCAGGGGGTTGGCGTGGGCTGTAAACAGACAGCAACACTAGCATGGCTTTATCCACATGCTCACTGTTTTGGTATCCCAATACATAGGCTATCATGTCTAGTAACAGCCTGCCTACATCATTGAAATGTACACTCAGATAAGGAGGTGGCCCTGTAGGCTGGCACTCAGGTCTCATGAAGGTCCTGGTGACCTTTTGCAGCTCCTCACTGGTCATCTTGTCACCAGCTTCCAGCAAATAACTCATGGAGAATGGGATCAACAACTCTGTCTGATCAAACTGCAACATCTTGTTGATGGACTCAGCATTTATATAGAAGAGGATCCTCCCTGATGGAGTATTGACAGCTCTGTGCTGCACATCATAGTGTTCAGCACATAGGTGAATGATTTCAGGGAAAACATTCACAGCTGGGAGACAGTAATAGGGCAGGTTTGACTCCCATATCCCATGTGTACCATGCCCATCCTTATAGTCTTCCCTCAGTTGAGTGAAGATCTGCAAGAAGTCCCTATTTCCCTCAAAGTCTTCAATGAGACAATCCTTGTCAATAAATGGCAAGGCCTCCAGCTCCTTATTTGTTTGATTTAGTGGAGCAACATTGAGGGAAGAGGATGTAGAGGCTGCCATGATATAATCTGAATCTGTACAGGTAGAGGTAATGGTTTGACAAGTCCTTAAAGACTTAAGCAGCAGGTCAACTGTAAACACAGTCTGGTGTCCTCCTTTCAGTGGAAAATGTAAGCTGGCTTTTGTAGTTTGCTGCAAATTCACAGGGATGTGAATTGCTAGATGGCAAGTTGCAGAGATAGTGATGTTTCTTTGGTAAGAATGCAGGTGGCCTGTACTTGGCAAAAGGGAACAATGCCGAGCACCTCGGGGGAAATTTTACGGTTTCAGCCCGTGGAATGACCGCTCCAATGTCAAATTATAGTTCAGGGATGGTGCAGGTTGCTTGGGCTTACTTTGGGTAACAGGAAGAGCTGAATTCAGGAGTTTTACCAGTCTTTTAATGGTGAATATTACAGAGAATTGGAATGCATGGGCAAAAGTGGGAAAACTGGCGAAATACCTGGAAAAACTGGCTTGAAAGCTCGCGGGCCGGGCTGTGGAGGCTTAATGCCGTCGAATTCTGAACTTGTAGCGGTTGAAATGTTGAATTTGATGGCTGGCGGAGAAATTTCGCGGCAGCTGGTTGGCAACGGATACTTCTCTTGCGCGTGAAAATGACCGAAAACGGCTCATTTGGTCGTTTATAACGTCAAATTTAGAAAAAGTATGCATTTGGCGCTTTTTTGCCGATGACGTCAGCATGACGTCATGGTGGGGCCTAGGTATGGAGGTGACGTGTCTGCTGAGGTGTCCGCCAGGGTGGCAGGACATGGTGGCGGGTAGATGCGGTGGCAAGTCCGCGTGGAGGGACACGGGACGCGGGGGCGGGCATCGGTGAGATGACGTCAGGATGACGTGCCTATGACGTAGGAGGGAGGGTGGTAATAGGGATGGCGGTAAGCGGGTTCCCCGCACCACCTTTGGGCAAAGGCGGTATCGGGGAGGGGGGCTCCGAACAACCCCACCGCCTGCCACGCGTCCCCTGTACGGGGCAGCAAAAACCGCTTTCCCCGGACGCTAAAGGTCGGCAGGTCGGGGGGCGAAAATGACCGCCCACCGTAAGATCTGGGCGGCGGGGATCGGACGGCTGGCGGGTCCTCCGACGGATCGTGCAGGTTGGGAGGGACCCGCCGGCCGATTAAAATATTCGCTTAAATATTTCGGGCGGGGAACCTTGGAATGGTGGGTTTTTATGGGTTTTTCGGGATTTCTTGGGTTTTGCATAATTTCAAAGGGGTTATGGGTAGGAAAGGGTTTCTGTAGGGTCTTTCTTTGCAGATGAAGGTTTAATGAGTGAAATGATTTGGAACAGGGAGAGAGATGAAGTGGAGGTTCACCATAATGACCGGGTGTCATTTTGGTTCCTTTTTTAGAGACCATATGGCTATAATGCCAAGGGGAGGGATATTTATACAAATTTTGGGGTTTATACACCATGGTGTTAATACTAGTAGGGGAAAGGTAATGTAGGGGGTTTACATAGTAGTGTTAGAGTTAATATGGATGAGGGGGTAAATGGAGGGGAAACCACTAAGCTTATTTGAAACTTACTTAGTTTAGAGAGTAGATCAAAATGAAAAGTTTTTTAGACAAGAAATGTGGCTTCTAAAAGATTAAGAACCACTATGAAACCATAATCTATCCTATGAATCTCAGATGTTGAGGGATTATTAGTAATGAAATGAAGGGGGGGAGAAGGAAGGTTAGACATGCTTCTTGATTGCTGTAACTTGATGAAGAGTAACTCCATCTGAATTTCATTAACTTTGCTTTGGTCAACCAAGTCAGCACACATGCAACTTGTAGGAAATGACCTTTCTGCAACTCCAACTGCCTACCCATCTATGTGCCTAGCATTTTTTATTCCTTCTTGGAGGGTGCATTTGGACTTGCAGACCCTTACTTGCCTTTTCTTTTGTTTGGCTTTTTCTTTTGTTTTTTCTATCTACTTCTACCCTTATTTCTTCCAGGGTCCCAGATTAAGCTGTTGGGAGCCTTTTTTCTCTACCTAAATTACTTGTCTGCCAAGATTAAACAGTTTGGACAGACTCCTTTCTCTATTCTATAACTGAAAAATTTAAACCATGGAATGATCCAGATTAGACTGTTGGACCATCCATCAAAATTTGAGTCCATACCAAGCTATAAACATACCTTGTACTTCTTTGGAAATATGTGATCTTTGCATGATCAAAGCAGAGCATATTTGGAACTTCTATAGCCAATCATGAGGTATGAAACCTATTGGTATAGGTAGCTAACAGTGGCTCCACATGGGGATGGTGTTTCATTTGAAACACCAAGAACAGCAGGTCAGATTGCCTTGTTCCTTGTCTGCTGTTGCCAATCTTGAAGTTTGCTGCTTTGAGATGTCAAAATTGAGTGCTTCTCTTCTTTGTAGAGCTGTGATTCTATTTACCTTTTGCTGACAGTCAATAAACTTGAAAAACTGCATTTTTACAATCTAAATAGATAATAATATATACATCTGCATATATACAAGGGAACCTCAGACTGCACCTATGGGAAATAGTCAAAATAGTGCTTCAGCATCCTGCCATTCACAGGACCTTCATCCAAGTCAGTTTCATTGAGGCTTTTCAGGAAATAAGTATTGTTTCCTTGTACTGCTTGGACAGCAAATGGTCCTCTCCAAAGGGAATCAAATTTTCCATGTTTTCCCTTCTCCTCTCTTCTTGCATCCCACTTGAGGACTTTATCCCCAACATTAAAATCTTCTGCTTTGGTTTTTCTGTCAAAGGCCTTCTTTAATTTTTCTTGTAATACCTGAGCTCTGCTGAAAACTTGATCTCTGGTTTACTGCAGACATATGATTTGATTTATCCTTCTTTGCATATCATTTGGTTCAGCTTGGCTTTCTTGAAGAAGTTTCATAACAGGCACTCCTAGTGATGAAGGAAATTTGGCCTCTAGTCCATAAACCAACTCATATGGGCTGGTCCCAATTGATCTTTTGGTTGTTAGTCTATCTGCCCATAAGGCATTTACTAGTTTCTTATGCCAATTCTTTTTGTTCTCTTCAAGTACTTTCTTTATGATGTTTACCAGACTTTTGTTTGATGATTCAGCAAGGCCATTTCCTTGGGGATAGTAGGCAGTGGAATGGCCCAGAGTAATATGGAATTTATGGCAAAAGTTCACCATTTTCTTGGATCTGAAAGCAGCAGCATTGTCTGTTATTATTTTGTCAGGACAACCAAATCTAGCCAATATGTTGTTCTCCAGGAACTGGATAATTATTGAATCATTTGCTTGTCTGCATGGGGCAGCTTCAATCCACTTAGTGAAATAGTCTGTTGCTGTTAAAATCCATCTGTGTTGTCCTGAAGATGAGGGATGAATTTCCCCAATGAAATCCAAGCCCCATTGTTGAAAAGGTCTCTCTGTAGCAATATGCCTCAAGGGAAGTGGCAGCAGCTGTCTCTTTCCCTCAAACACTTGACATTTATGACATGAGGTGATGAACTTCTTGACATCAGAGAACATGGTGGGCCAGTAGTAACCAGCCCTTAGTATTTTATCCACAGTGGACTTCCAGTACAAGTGTCCACCGCAGTCTCCTGCATGAAATTCCTTTATGATATTGTCAGTTTCATTCTCAATTAGGCAGTTTAGCAATATTCCTTCATGGTTTTTCCACAATAAATTTCCATCTATGACACAAAATTTAGTAGCTTTCATTTTTAAAAACCTACATTAAGTTATGGACAATCCTGGGGGAGCACACAGGTTTTGCAATACATAACATATATCAGAGTACCAAGGGGATTGTTCAAAGGCTACATTGATCTTTGGAGTCGCCAGCTCCGGTTCACTGTCCAGCTGATTAATGTCTAGGGCTTGGAAATTTGCTTCTGTCATTAGTTTGGCCAAACCTTGTCCCTTTATTAGTTTTGTAGGTTTTATATCAATATCGAATTCCAAAATGTTGGCAATCCATTTTCCTCTTCTGCCCTCTAAATTTTCTTGGGTGAGAATGTCTTTGACAATAGGACTTGGTACATAAGCTGTAACATGTGAATAAAGGATATAAATCCTAAAGTCCTTAATGGCTTTGACCAAAGCATAGGCCTGTTTTTCCATGATTTGATATTTTAGGGGTGCATCTCTAAGAGCTCTGCTAAAGAAAGCAATTGGCTTTTCATTTCCTTGATCATCTTTCTGCAATAAAACGACAGCAATAGTATGCTGGGAGGCAAAAGAGAAAATGATAAATTCTCTGTCAAACTGAGGATTAGTCAACACTGGGGTTTGGGTAAGGGCCAGTTTTATACCTTCAAAGGCTTGATTGGCTTCAACAGTCCATTTGACCTTTGAATCTTTCCTTAGCATGTTGTTTAGTAATCTGCTTAGTTCTGCTAAGTTTGGGATGAACCTTCTCAAGAAATTGATTTTTCCCAAGAATCCTTGTAATTCTTTGACATTTCTTGGGTGAGGCATTTGTAAGATGGCTTGGATTCTATCCGGATCAATCCTAATACCATCCTTTGAGATAATGTGACCCAGCAGCTTGCCTTCCTCCAGTCCAAACATGGATTTCTTGGGATTTAAAGAAATTCCATATTTTCTGCATTTTAGGAAGATCTGTCTCAAATGTTTGAGATGTTCTTGGTCTGATTTTGAGAAAGGTGTAAGGTAATCCAAGTAAATGACTAAGAAGTCATGAATCTCTTTGGAGAAAGCAATGTCCATTGCTCTTTGAAAAGTTTCCCCTGCATTTTTTAATCCAAAAGGCATCTTTACATATTTGAAAGTTCCCCATGGGGTTGTAAATGCTCTTTTGTCCTGATCATCGGGGTGAACTAAGATTTGATTGAATCATGAGAATCCATCCAGTAATGAGATCCTTGAGGCCCCTACCACTCTTTGAAGAATGTGATCCATCTTGGGTAAGGGATAGTTGTCTTTGAGGGATACTTGGTTCAGATTTCTTAGGTCCACACACAGCCTTATTTCACCAGTTTTCTTTCTTGTAGGGACTAAGTTGGAGATCCATTCAGAGAATCTGATAGGTGCTATGATGCCTGCTTTAAACATTTTTTGTACCTCTTGTTCCATCGCTGGGAGGAGCATAGGATTTATTCTCCTCAGTTTTTGTTTAAAGGGCTTTTGATCGGGCTTGAGAGGGATGGTATGTTGGATAACAGAGGTATCATAGGACTTTAGATCCTCATAACTCCATGCAAAGACATCCTGGAATTCTTTGAAGAGGTCAATGTATTTAGGCTTTTGGTCAGGAGGTAAAGAAGCAGATAATTTAATTATTTTGGGCTTGTCAATGGTACCAATGTTGCATTCTTCAATGGCTGCATTTAAGGGCTGCATTTTTGGTTTTCTAGGAATATCATTTGAATCAAAGATGTCCTCTAGTGGAGTTAGGCCCATTGGAAGAAAATTGTCTTTCAGCTCTATGATTTCATTTTCAGCATTGGCCACCTCTTCATAGTTGATTTGTTGAATTTGCTGAATGTTTTCCTTGTTGAAAATGGTTGGACTCAGCATTAATTTTGCAGTTCTGGGTGATATTGGGTGAGAAATCTGTTGAAACTGTATTTGTGATGGACTTGCTCCATCAGGTATTTGTGATTGACTTGCTGTCTCAAGTATTTGTGATTGACTTGCTGTGTCATTGTCAATATTTAGTCCCGAGAATTCTTGCTGCAAAGTCAAGAAATTGTTTATTTGCTTGTCATCATCAAACACTTGCCAATCATTGACATTGTTTGGGAAAGATGGTCTGTGTTTTACTTCGGCTGTAAAACAATGATGGGGCTCAAAAGGTAACTTGCAGGTACTTGCAAATGTGGCCAAACTATGGGCATGAAGGTTCTGGGTCCTAGGGATTTTCGTAATCTGAAATTCCGTGAATGAATTTAATAATTCAGCAGCAGCAGACCTATAGGATCTCAGCCATTTGTCATTGGTGACAAAATTACCCTTGACTTGTTGGATAACTAGGTCTGAATCTCCTATGATTGAGACATTTATGGCTTGTAGGGATTTCATCAGCTTGAGGCCTAATAAGAGAGCCTCATATTCAGCCATGTTGTTGGTGCATCTGAAGTTCAATCTATAAGCTCTGCCTTCTGTATAATTGTTTTTCTTATTGTGTATCCAAATTCCGGCCCCTGCCCCTAATTTATTGACTGATCCATCAAACTCCATGAACCATAGGATTTCTTGTTGTAGGGGAGTCTTAATAACTTGTCTACGGTCTGGGATTATGAGTTGGAGTTCTGGTTTTTTATTTAATTCATCTTTTAGGACAGTTTCACCCCTTGTTTGGACCATCTTTACCTCTAGAGCAGCTGTTTGTGCATTACAGCCCTGCTCTTGTTTTGGTGTCTTAGTTTCATCATTATTTGTCAGACCTGAATTGTCATTGAAGAGGATGTATGAATCTATGTCAGAATGGACAACATATATGGGAAAGTTCTGAGGTTTCTCTTCACTGCTGACCATGTATTTCATGAGGGATTCTCTATATAGTCTCTTGGGTTGACCAAAGACTGTGATTGTGGCATATGACATGTCTAACTGTAAGGAGCCTTGGAGTTTAGCCCCCCATGATCTTGATAACAGCATTCCATACTTAGGTGGAATATCAGCAACTACCACATCCATTAGGATTGTCTTGTTTGGGTATTGAACCAAAGATACACATAAATCTTTTATGAGACCTAGACACTTGACTTGGCTGGAATCAAAGGAAAACAGGTCCTTGTATGGTCTTGTTATGTCTAAATTCAGCCTCTCCATCACTGATTTAGGCATAAGGTTATGAGAAGCACCTGAATCAAACATTGCATTGTGCAGTATCTTGTCATGCACATGTAAGCTAACATAGAAAGGTAGGATCCCTGTGACTAGTGTTTTTCCATCAACCTCTGGACCAAATAACAATTCTGGTGTGTCATCTAACACATTGGCATTGTCTTTACTATGAGTGAGTTGAAGGGATTTCCTGATCTGTTGTTTATAAATTTCATGTTTGGCTAATTCTGAGAGAGGAATTGCCACTTTCAGTTTGCCAATTTCAGCCTCCAAGTCGAAAGGTTTTTCAGTTTGAACCTTAGTGTTGTGGACAGCAACCCTTTCTTTATGTACTATGTTTTCTTCCTGGTTTTCACCTTGATCCTGAGGCTTGTCTTTCACACTCACCTCTTGAGGAAGGTCCCCTAGATTAGGCTGTAAAGAAGGCACAGCTAGTGGCTGGTGTGTTGAAGGAAGTTGTTCAGTGACTTCTTCAATAGTTACCTCTTTTGTAAGTGAATCAGTTATGTTGATTGGTTCTGTGATTATGGCTCTTTTAGGTTGCAGCCTGTCCTTTAGTTTCTCAGGCTGTGTTATATTTACAGTTCTGCTCCTTAATTTGTACTGTTTATGAACTTCATAAACAGCAGTGTCATAGCCTTGTTTGAAATCAAACGATTCACCTGATTTGGTTTGGAATTGTGAAATGTCATCATCATTTTGATCCTCTTGACTAAGAAAGACTTGCTGCCCATCATTCAAACCCATCAGGTTGATGTGGGTGTCATCTTCTTGCTCATTTGAAGTAGATGTTTCAGCATAGTTTTCTTGAAATGGAGGTCTGATTTCTGGATCAGCATTGGGCTTGCCAATGTTTGGGTTTGGATTTCTCCTAAAATTTGGATTCCTAGGAGGATTGTTTTGTGGTGCTTCCCATGATGCTTTTCTCTCAACTGATTCTACCCTATCACCCAATCTCTTCATACCATTAAGTATTGCATCAAGTTTTTGATCAAAGGCTGTAGGTTCTTCTTTGTATATGCTTCTCTTTTCTAACCTTGCCCTGTTTCTTTTGGCAATCAAGTTTGCTTCTACTGTGACAGCAGCCTTTTGAGCATCTTCAAGGGTTTCAGGTTCTCTTTCCTTCAACTGATATGCCATGTCAGGATCAAATCCATCAGGGAATTTGTACAAGGCCAAATTAGGAGGAGGTCTTAGGTTTTGTGGTATTGCATTGTACACATTATTGAATCTAGCACAATACTCCAGAACGGTCTCTTGAGGACCTCTCTTGATTGTTTCATATTCACCAAGTATGTGCAGGGGATCTTTCTTCTTCTCCCATCTGGTAGTAAAGGCTTGATAAAGCTCATCAGGGGTTGTGATAGTATTTGCAGCGATCGACCTGAACCAGGTTCTAACATCACCTGTTAGGCTTTGGACAAAGATTCTCATCCTCACACTGTCATCATCTATTTCATAGTTTTCAAAGTGATCTTGCATCCTCTTAGCATGTTGAATAGCAGAGTAAGGGCCAGTGGAGTCAAAATATGAGATTTTGGATTGGTAATCCTGGGGTAGAGCTGCAGGATTAGCCGGTAGTCGCAAGGGTGCATATCTATTAGCCATATTTACAGGGTTTAAAGGATTAACAGGGGCAGCTGGGATAATAGGAACAGTGGGTATCACAGGGGTGACAAGTAAGGATGAACCTAGAGTGTTGGTCAAGGGGATATGAACAGTGGATGAAGATGCGAGAGGAGGACTGTGAGAAGTGGATGGTGAACTAGGGGAAGTAGGGGTAGACCGGAAAAGAACTTTTATTGGAGTAGAAATGGGATTTGGATGAACTGTATGAGGGGTCAAATCAGCAGGCTGCTCCTGCCTTTGCTGCCTCCTAATGTTTCTTGGGATGGTATTTGGATTATCAACAATGATGGGTGGATTAGGATCAGGATTTGCCCTAGTATGCCGTGGGTTTTTCTTAGGAGCCAGCTTCCAACCCTTTTGGGATTTTATAGGAAGTTTTTATATCTGCAAGGACTGGATAAAGATTTCGAAATGGTTATATATATTTCAAAGCTAAGATGAAGATTCCCTAAATAAGCTCTTCCCTAAAGCTGTCACTGTGATACAGAAACAGTTTTAAGGCCTCTTGACTGATTTCAGGCTTGATGGTAGCTATGGAAGATAAATAGCAATTAAAAAAATCCTAAAAAGTCCCCAATGGAGTCGCCAATTATGTTAACACCTAGGTTGTTCCCTATGACTCCCAAGGGAATACGGCCGGGGTAACCACTAACCAATCTTTGGATTATAGCTTCTAGCCAAGCTGTAATCAGAGAGGGCTCTCTCTTAATGATTTGTCTCTGTTCTATTGGTGTTTTAGGCTAGCTGTGAAGTTCAACTTTGGTTTAATTGTTTGGTTGGAAAAGGTTCAGTCAAAACTTGTATACTCTTACCAAAATCTTATATGACATTGGGCAATGGAGTCAGTGGTCCTTTGGTTTGGTGTGCTGTGTTGATACAGTAGTGAAAACTGCAGAGCAGGATAATTGTCTGGGGAACAATGCTTTGAAATCGAGTTTGGGTGTGATATGTTCAGGATAAGAAAGGCAATTAAGGATCTTTCTGTAAACTGATATGAAAGAAAGCAATTGTTACCTGGAAGCATTGAAGAATTTCTAGATAACATTCACAACATGGAATTAAATATAACATGAGCATTTAAGAATTCATGTCCGTTTTAATCCTGAAGAAAACATTGGCAGCAATATAAGATTGAGCACAGGGTGTGAAGAAACATGTCCTGAACTATTCCTTTTCTTTATTGCTAGATATGATGAAAACGTGAAAATGAAATAACATAGGGAAACAGAACAGAGTTTAAAGAAAACATATCATTCCACCAGACAACACAGGGATTCTGCAACAGCACTTAGATTATCAGCCAGACACCAGAGTTCCAGGAAATCACTGAGCTGAAATTGCTCTTTGTATTAAACTTTTCTGGAAGTACAGAGTATACATGCCTTAGAGTAAAAATTACCAACCCCTTATGCGTTACTAAGGGGGGTATATATACAAATTTACATTGGAAAATATCTGAATGGAAAGTAAATGTTCCATAAATGCTCAGCCAACTGCTGGAGTGCAGCCGCTGAGAGAGTAAATGCTGTAATTACTTTTTAGTCCCTTAGCTGTCAGAAAATTGTCAGAGACTGCTGTCTTGGTGGCTCTTGGAGTCGGCTAAGGGTACACCGCCAAAATTTGCGCATTTCTTTATCTTTTGGCTAGCCGTCATAGTCTGTATGCTGAGTTAGCATTCAGCTGCTTTTAATGCTAACTTTATCCTTCTGTTTGTCTGATAGTGACCTGGAGCTGGCAGTGACCAAACAGCTGGAGCTACCGTGGTAGAATTTGAAGCATTGCCTGCCACCAATCTTCCTTTGGCATCTGATGCCTCCTAATCTTTATTAAGGTCTCATCGGCCTCTATATACTTGTAAAAATTAGGAGGAGTCTCAAAAAGGTGGTTCACTTCATTCTCAATAAAGAATAGGCCTCCCAGTTTATCATATAAACTCTGTCCTGAGGGAGGCCCTGTCTGTTCAGATGTACTGCTAGATGCAGTAATCTGGTTCTCAATGTATGTTGCCATTCTGTTGGCAAATTGATCCTGGGAGACTAATTTTCCTGTACCAGTTAGGAGGCTGGGCAGGCCTTTTGCTTGCAGTTCTGCCAACTTGATCCCGAATTCCTCCACATCTGCTCTGATCTCATTGCACTTCCTCTCCACAGCTTGTACATAGTTCCTGAGAGTGAGCACTTTCTTGGCAGTGAGAACGGCTTCTGTTCTGTTAGGGATACCTATGGCTGCCAGTTCCTCCTGTTCCTGCCTGTTGAGGAAGTCTATCATTCTGTTGGCCTGTTCTGGTTTGTTTCCCAGCAGTGTTTTGGCCTTATTGATTTCTGTATGTGCTTGGCCCAACAATTCCATCTGCTGATGTATCGTTTTTATTGATTTCCATTGTTGGGTAATAGATTGGCCTATTTTGGCCCATAAGATCCTTTTTATTTCGGCTAAAGCTGTTTCTAGGTTCAATTCTTTTTCTAAGGCCTTTATCTTGTCCTTGAGGGCCTTTATTTCTCTGCCCTGCTCTGCCACAGTTACCTTAGACTTGTCATATTTGGAATCCAGCTCTGCCAATTTCTCCTTGGCTTTCTTTATTTCATTGGCCTGGAGTTCCATCTCTTTGACAGCCTTGGTCAATTCCTCTATGCTTGGGCTGGCATCTTGGGCTCCTGTTGTGTCTGCTGCTTCTGTTGTGGTGGTCCCTACTGCCCCTGAAGTTGCTGCTGTCGTGGAAGTAGTTGGAGGAGCTTGGGCAGTAGATTCTCCCTGTTTATCTTGTAATGCTCCTTCCAGTTCTTTCTCTAATTCACGGATCCTCTGGTCCTGCTGCAATAAGAGGTCTAGTTGGTCTTCAGCCTGTTTTTGCTTTTGAAGCTCAGCTGTTTGAGGGTGCTCTGTGGGCTGCAGCTTTAACCTCTTCTTCAATGCATTGAGATCATCATCCTTCTTCTTCATGAGGGCCTTTACACCTGTTGGATCACTAGGATCATGCCCTAGATCAATAATGATCTCCTCAAGAGACTTTATTCTATTGTCCTTGGCCTTAGAGGACATCCTCTCAAAATCTAGCTGAGTGTTGGTGTTCTTTAAGGACTCTTTCAGCTCATGGGCCAATGTGGCCTTCTCTACCAAGGTGGCATAGACCATCTCCCCAGTCTGCTTGTGGAGTTCAATCTGGTCCATGGGATGTATATCTTTAGCTAGGACCTCCACCCTTGTTTTTATGAAATCTGCAGCTGTCTTAGGCTGCGGCCCTTTGGGCTTGAAATGACTGAATATTATCTTTTCTTCTTGGATGTCATAAACAGACATCAGTCTCTCTTGCTGGGCTGGTGTAGCATCTATGAACTGTTTGTATACCTCAGCCCTCAATAGCTCATTCTGAGCCTTTATTTTCTTGAAAGAAGCCTTGGTGCTCTTGGGCTTCTTGCTTTGTTGTGAAGGAGAGGATACCTCCAAGCCAAGCTGTAAAGTTTGCTCCTGCAGAAAGGAGCTTGTCCCTGTGTGCTGGCTGCCCTCCTTGTCTCTTGCTGTGCTGTTCAAGACATCTTCAGTAATGTCTTCCACCTCTGGGGAGTCTGCCCTTTGCCTTTTGGCTTCTGGCTGGTGGGAGGATCCACTGAGAGGAGTGGACTCTTCTCTTTCTCTTTTGATTCCCCTCTCTTCATGTGCTGGGGTCTGCAAAATTGGGGCAGTCAATGGCTCAGTTTGAGGTGGCGGTGTTTGCATTATGGGGGTCTCTGGCAGCCCAGTCTGTGGCAGAACAGTTTGTCCTTGTTGCTGCTCTGTTTGCTGATCTGTTTGCTGCTCTGTTTGCTGATCTGTTTGCTGCTCTGTTTGCTGCTCTGACTGTTCTTTTCCTGCTTCATCCTCTGCATCCATTTTGCCTTTGCCTTTATCTATTGCTGCTGCTGATGTAGAAGGTGCCTGTGGTGCAGTCCTTGTAACTGAGGTCCCTTCTCCCACTGAGTGAGGCGGTCTGAAAGGTACCTGCTGCACATAATCCAGGTCAATAGTCTTCTCAAGCTCTTTCCTATTTTTAAGCATTCTTTCTTCTTCAGTTAAGCTCTCAGCTAGAGTGTCCAGCTGCCATTCTTGTAAGTTGGCATATTTTTCTATGTGTGGGTAGTGGCAATGCTTAATACCTAGGAGCCTGTACTTATTTCTCCTAGCAGTGATGAAACCTTGAGGGTCATAAGGGACCCATCAAAAACTATAGGACAACTTATATTTGTCCTTGAGGATCAAGTCTACAACTTCCCATCCTTCCTTCTTGTTCATAATGAAGGGGCCCAACTCATTTTTGAAATTAAGGTGGGCCTTTTTCTTGGAGCTGTGGAAATGGGTGAGGTCTGACTGAATTAATTGCCTGTAATACTCCAAGGCAAACAACCTCATAGGTACATACTTGGGGAGCCTGTATGGACAGAGCTCACAGCCATAGACTCTGAATACAGTATGGTGTTCATATAGGTACCAGTCACCTATTTTATATTTCTTAGAGAGCTGCAGAGCTTTCTTGATCTCATTAGATATTCTGGGAGGAGGGGACTTCATCAGCATGCAAGAGATTGGGTACACAAATTGGTCAACAAATTCACAGTAGGTATAGGGTGAATTTGTGACCTTGTGATAAACTGAGGTCCAGAAGATGACAGATCTTCTCTCCCCTCTATGATCCAGCCTTCTGATGTAGCATGGGAAGGCTTCAGAATGATGAAACATGAACAGGTGGTAGATGTAAGCTGAGTATCTGAAGACCCCCTGTCTGTCCACTTTGCTCAACTGATCATGAATCTTATTGGCTATGAACTTAGCAAAGTTATACTTTCGGGCAGGGGGTTGGCGTGGGCTGTAAACAGACAGCAACACTAGCATGGCTTTATCCACATGCTCACTGTTTTGGTATCCCAATACATAGGCTATCATGTCTAGTAACAGCCTGCCTACATCTTTGAAATGTACACTCAGATAAGGAGGTGGCCCTATAGGCTGGCACTCAGGTCTCATGAAGGTCCTAGTGACCTTTTGCAGCTCCTCACTGGTCATCTTGTCACCAGCTTCCAGCAAATAACTCATGGAGAATGGGATCAGCAACTCTGTCTGATCAAACTGCAACATCTTGTTGATGGACTCAGCATTTATATAGAAGAGGATCCTCCCTGATGGAGTATTGACAGCTCTGTGCTGCACATCATAGTGTTCAGCACATAGGTGAATGATTTCAGGGAAAACATTCACAGCTGGGAGACAGTAATAGGGCAGGTTTGACTCCCATATCCCATGTGTACCATGCCCATCCTTATAGTCTTCCCTCAGTTGAGTGAAGATCTGCAAGAAGTCCCTGTTTCCCTCAAAGTCTTCAATGAGACAATCCTTGTCAATAAATGGCAAGGCCTCCAGCTCCTTATTTGTTTGATTTAGTGGAGCAACACTGAGGGAAGAGGATGCAGAGGCTGCCATGATATAATCTGAATCTGTACAGGTAGAGGTAATGGTTTGACAAGTCCTTAAAGACTTAAGCAGCAGGTCAACTGTAAACACAGTCTGGTGTCCTCCTTTCAGTGGAAAATGTAAGCTGGCTTTTGTAGTTTGCTGCAAATTCACAGGGATGTGAATTGCTAGATGGCAAGTTGCAGAGATAGTGATGTTTCTTTGGTAAGAATGCAGGTGGCCTGTACTTGGCAAAAGGGAACAATGCCGAGCACCTCGGGGGCAATTTTACGGTTTCAGCCCGTGGAATGACCGCTCCAATGTCAAATTATAGTTCAGGGATGGTGCAGGTTGCTTGGGCTTACTTTTGGTAACAGGCAGAGCTGAATTCAGGAGTTTTACCAGTCTTTTAATGGTGAATATTACAGAGAATTGGAATGCATGGGCAAAAGTGGGAAAACTGGCGAAATACCTGGAAAAACTGGCTTGAAAGCTCGCGGGCCGGGCTGTGGAGGCTTAATGCCGTCGAATTCTGAACTTGTAGCGGTTGAAATGTTGAATTTGATGGCTGGCGGAGAAATTTCGCGGCAGCTGGTTGGCAACGGATACTTCTCTTGCGCGTGAAAATGACCGAAAACGGCTCATTTGGTCGTTTATAACGTCAAATTTAGAAAAAGTATGCATTTGGCGCTTTTCCGCCGATGACGTCAGCATGACGTCACGGCGGGGCCCGGGTACGGAGGTGACGTGTCTGCTGAGGTGTCCGCCAGGGTGGCAGGACATGGTGGCGGGTAGATGCGGTGGCAGGTCCGCGTGGAGGGCCACGGGACGCGGGGGCGGGCATCGGTGAGATGACGTCAGGATGACGTGCCTATGACGTAGGAGGGAGGGTGGTAATAGGGATGGCGGTAAGCGGGTTCCCCGCACCACCTTTGGGCAAAGGTGGTATCGGGGAGGGGGGCTCCGAACAACCCCACCGCCTGCCACGCGTCCCCTGTACGGGGCAGCAAAAACCGCTTTCCCCGGACGCTAAAGGTTGGCAGGTCGGGGGGCGAAAATGACCGCCCACCGTAAGATCTGGGCGGCGGGGATCGGACGGCTGGCAGGTCCTCCGACGGATCGTGCAGGTTGGGAGGGGCCCGCCGGCCGATTAAAATATTCGCTTAAATATTTCGGGCGGGGAACCTTGGAATGGTGGGTTTTTATGGGTTTTTCGGGATTTCTTGGGTTTTGCATAATTTCAAAGGGGTTATGGGTAGGAAAGGGTTTCTGTAGGGTCTTTCTTTGCAGATGAAGGTTTAATGAGTGAAATGATTTGGAACAGGGAGAGAGATGAAGTGGAGGTTCACCATAATGACCGGGTGTCATTTTGGTTCCTTTTTTAGAGACCATATGGCTATAATGCCAAGGGGAGGGATATTTATACAAATTTTGGGGTTTATACACCATGGTGTTAATACTAGTAGGGGAAAGGTAATGTAGGGGGTTTACATAGTAGTGTTAGAGTTAATATGGATGAGGGGGTAAATGGAGGGGAAACCACTAAGCTTATTTGAAACTTACTTAGTTTAGAGAGTAGATCAAAATGAAAAGTTTTTTAGACAAGAAATGTGGCTTCTAAAAGATTAAGAACCACTATGAAACCATAATCTATCCCATGAATCTCAGATGTTGAGGGATTATTAGTAATGAAATGAAGGGGGGAGAAGGAAGGTTAGACATGCTTCTTGATTGATGTAACTTGATGAAGAGTAACTGCATCTGAATTTCATTAACTTTGCTTTGGTCAACCAAGTCAGCACACATGTAACTCGTAGGAAATGACCTTTCTGCAACTCCAACTGCCTACCCATCTATTTGCCTAGCATTTTTTATTCCTTCTTAGAGGGTGCATTTGGACTTGCAGACCCTTACTTGCCTTTTCTTTTGTTTGGCTTTTTCTTTTGTTTTTTCTATCTACTTCTACCCTTATTTCTTCCAGGGTCCCAGATTAAGCTGTTGGGAGCCTTTTTTCTCTACCTAAATTACTTGTCTGCCAAGATTAAACAGTTTGGACAGACTCCTTTCTCTATTCTATAACTGAAAAATTTAAACCATGGAATGATCCAGATTAGACTGTTGGACCATCCATCAAAATTTGAGTCCATACCAAGCTATAAACATACCTTGTACTTCTTTGGAAATATGTGATCTTTGCATGATCAAAGCAGAGCATATTTGGAACTTCTATAGCCAATCATGAGGTATGAAACCTATTGGTATAGGTAGCTAACATGTACCATGATCGCTCATCAAGAATTTTGGACATCCAAATCAAGTCAACATGTGTTTAAACAAAACTTCACAGTCGTGGCAGCCGTGCAGTCTTTGACCGGCTAGGCTTTTGCAGTGATGATGTATCTTGCGCCCATTTTTCCTTGAGGTTTGATAGGTCCTATGTTCGGCATGGGATCCCTCGCAGCAGGTTTTGGGGCTTAAAGCCTAAGTTTTGGTCAAAGATGGTGTAGAACTCCACGAAGTGCAGGCATGGAGCACAAAGTGTATAATCGAGTCATAGGGCTATTCGCCCTAAAATATTATAATTTAATGTAAAGTTGTGTCGGCCTACCCATGGTCCACAGGCCATGGGATTGTATAAATAGAGTGAGGCTCTAAGTGTAAAGAAAGTGAAGCTAAGTAGAGAATAGATAAAATAATGAAGGCATGGTTAGAGCATAGAGTGGAATCTGAAGTGTACGGGGTCGTAGTAATAGGAAGAGGCTCTACAGATGAGTGTGCAGAGGCCTAGTAGAGTCCACAGCTGATTGCGCAGACCCCTATAGCTGAGTGCGCAAGGTAGATTCAGGTCTGTACTTGGGATTGAAAGATAATAAAGAGAAGTTTATTCTATGCATTTGTTTTAGAATCCTTATGTTGATGTTATTCATTACTTTGACTCTGTATATTTACTGCATGCACTTGATGAATAATCGTATGAATGCTTATATGTGAATTTAATCTAAGTAATAAGTGAACGAAGACTAATTAAGGAATACTTGGGTAAATAACACAGGTCGCGCTGCGGTTGGAATGCGTGAAGACAGTAGCACAAGGCGCAGGGTGCCCGCAGGTGCGCGTAGCGTAGCAAGTGCAAAGGTTGGACCGCATACTAATCACCACTTATCAGACATCCCCAGGGTGTGGAAACTTGGTTCTAGCACCCTCCCATACTACTTTGGGTGAGACCTTAGTCCACGCTCCACAGACTGTTGCCGAAAGGGCCAGTAGTACCTAGATTTTCTTGGTTAAATCACTTCTGAACCTGGGTCAGGCCCCACTAAGCAAAAAAATGGTTTCGTTGCCAGGACCGGGATCTGCATAAGGGATGTCTAATGTCATGCCACTAGAACCCTACAAAGAAATAAATTGAAGAGTGGTTGGATAAAAAGGTTCACAAGTTCGCGGCGTAGGAAAACAGAAATCCGCGAGTATCTTAGGAATAGTGGTTGGATCGCTACTTGTACACTGAAATCCACAATATTTTCTTTTTATATTTTCCATCAGAGCTGTATGAGTGGATTTCAAAGTTAGCAGACAATCAAGGAAGGTGTAGGCTCAACAAACCACTAGTGTGGACTTCAGAACTAGTGTGCAGACTAGAAGCCTCAGAGGATAAGATAGCGCGAGCTGTGGACCACTGGCTCAACCGAATAATAGGAGGATTTATCACTGAGTTCACGGTGGACACGATCATTAGTTACAGCGAGGCAGAGTGATGTTTTCTCAAGGGACCGCAAGGTAAGTATATTAAATCTTTGAATACCTAGATTAAGATGTTGTTATGTGAAAAGCGGGTTATGCGAATAAATTAATGTTTGGGACTACGTGGAGTGGAAATAGCTACAGAAGTGGAAGCAATGAAAAATTAGAAAATAGTCCCTTAATTTCATCCTCGCGGGAGAGCGAGGACGAGCTCGCGAAGGTTTTTCCAAGAAGCGCGGTCAATTTGATAAGGCAAAGGATTCCGCAGTTACCACCTCCGCCCACATCGCCACCCACTTCACCTCCCTCACCTCCATCTCCACCTACTCCACCCCCACCGCCTCCAGAATTCAGTATGGTGAGTGCGATTAAACTATCAGTATTCAAAGGAGTAGGGAATGAGGATCCAGACCAATTCTAGTTCGTGATAAGAGCAGTATGGGAAGCACAAGGTGTCATGAATGACAATATTAAGAAGGCTACATTGTTAAGCGGGCTATAGGATCGTGCATTAACGTGGTACATCAAGCATTTTAATGACCACCCAAATGCAAGGATAGTAGAGATCCAGAACGTGTTGAACAGAGAATTTAGCAGACCAAAGTCAGAAACACAATCAATCATCGGATTTAAAGAGATCGCGATTCTCCCGGGTGAGACTCCCTGGGATCTGGATCAACGGCTGAAGAGTACGATCCGAAAAGCCAATATGACATTGACAGATGGACAGCATCACGCATGCTTTGTAGCATCTCTAGCACCACACTTGAGGATGGTGCTGTCACAGCATAAACTTTCCACCCAAGCCAAAGCATTGGAAATGGCAATGAGATTGCATGAGACCCTGATACAAGACCTTGGGTTAGGAGTTCAAAAAATCCACGTGCAACTATAGAATTTGTGTTTGGAAATGCAAATCTTGAAGCAGCATAGGGCACCATGGCCAGAGGCGCACGAGGAAGTATGGGGAATAAAATGCAAAGGCGAGGGCCATGACAAGGATCACTGTCTAGTGTTCACGAACTACTTAGCAGGAGGAGGGCCAACGCTGCTGAGATCAGAGGCATAGGAAGGGCTGAGTGCGACACCCGCTTTATGGTGTTCGATCTATCAAATATGAGGGAAACACACGATGGACAATTTTCATTTGCTACAGAAATATACATAGACACCCCAACAATTGCTTTGTAGTTTTTGCAGGTCGGCACAACACAATGAGCGCACTTACCGCAATTACTAGCTAATGATGGATCGGACCCCAGCCTATAGGATGCAGACTGAAACACGAGCCCTTGACCTAGATGTAGGGATAGTGTGCACTGGATTTCAAGGGCGAGGTGGGATGGGACCAGGAAGAGGCCGCAGACAGTTAATTTGTTACAATTGCGGAGGACTAGGACACTATGCCTGCGATTGTACCAACCCAACAAGGATATCCTATTCGTATTGTGCTCAGTTTGATCATGAAACAATAGACTATCCTACGTTGATCACAAAGATGTGGGAAAAAGGGGTATTCCAACCTCCCCCACCTAAGAATATACAAATGATGATGTCTGAGCTGCGCGAAGAGGACTTGAATCTAAACATGATGCTCAGAAGCACTACGGCCATGGGAGAAGATACGGGGAAATAGCCAGAGAAAATTACATGGGCTCGCAAGGCTCTTATGAAGGAACCCGAGTATGACTTAGAATGCGCAAAGGAGACATTCATGGAAGCTAAGAAGAGCTTCACGGATGCCTCCACTTTAGGTAGTAAGGATCAAACAGAGCCAGGAATGGATCCTCTGATGCTCACTACCTTTCTGGAGACATGCATGAAGCTGTTGCATGACAACAAGGCAGTTAAAGGACTGCAGGAACTGATCACCAGGTGCATGGGTTTAGGGGAACCGTGTGTTGTTTGGAAATTGGGGAAGCATGCATTGCGCAATGGAAGGGAAATGAGGTTGACTGCACAAATTGGGGAATATGAAATGGATAAGGTGATCCTAGATCTAGGTTCGGACACGAATGTATTACCGAAGCAAACATGGGAATGCATGGGAAGCCTTGTGTTACAATGGTCCCCTATTCAATTACGAATGGCAAACCAACAGAAGATTTTTCCCATGGGGAGGTTTCAAGGGGTAACAGTTAATATTGAAGGAACGAGCGCACAGGCGGATTTTGAAGTAATAGAGATTGTCAATGACATAAATACCTATCCTGTGTTGTTAGGAATAGACTGGGCCACTGATACGAATGGAGTCATCAATATGAAGAAGTGCAAAATGATCTTCGTGAAAAAGTCACTACGCGTAGTAGTTCCACTCGACCTAGCCGAAGGAGCATGCTACACTGAACCAGTGCGCGACAATGATAACAACGACGATCTCGATTGTATTTACAAGATAACTATGTGAGACCAGGATTGGATGAATCTGACTGTAGATGGGAGGATCTCATGGGAGCACGAAAGCTCCTACACTTCAGATTCAGATAAAGGAGTAGAGTGCTAGCAGAATCGGTTGCACAAAGTGACAACGCTGAATTGCAACATGATGGTTAGATCACTGTGTTGCATAACAACCAAGGTAAGAGAGCTACCTACATATGATGGATTGACAGTGGTGGATGAATTCCTGAGCAAATTTGAAAGTGTAGTACTGGAAGAGTAGTGGTTCAATGCATTGAAATGGGCACTGTGCGTAGCACCCGCACAATGCTAGGATACACATCAAGGAAATTTTGAGGACTGGTGCAAATGTAGAAGGATGATGTGCCTACTATTTGGAAGCCCCTAGCTTCGAACAAGAGTTGGTAAATGAGGATGAAACAACTTGCACCCCCACCTGTCCCGATGGGTACACACATGTACTGTGCAATCCACACAAGCACACCCCAAATTCAGGATCGAAAATTGGAATAGGACACAGCAACAAGAGAGGTGACGTGCACCCCAAACATTCCACGTAGAAGCATTCAAGAAGGTATGCGGAATCCTGAACCGAGTTCACCAGGCAAGATTAAGTAATTGGGACCTGCATGGACCAATGGTGTGATGGGAATATAGGGCCATGTGCAAAAACCTGAGCATGAAGATGATTCTAAAGCTGAGGAGCAGGATCGAGATCATAATTTTGGAGAAAAGGAATCCTCATGCAATAGCTCCCATAGTTGGGACAGTACACAAGGACTAGAACAAAGGAATTATGCAGCTACGCGAGGGTGAGCATATGTGGATTTAGGAAGCCATTCGACAAGGGAACCTTAAACTTCGTGAACTTGAAGAAGATCGGGTACAACTATGGACAAAAAGCATGTTAGGGGACACGGAGATCAAAAAATTGGAAAACAAAATCGTGCAAGCATGTCACATCGATAAACTAAGAATGATAGGACAAGATATGGGTAGCCATACTACTGCATTAGAAGATTATCGCCGAGAATTTGTGACTCTGCTACCATGGCTGCGACGGCACCTTACCTAACAAAGTAACTAGGGGAGCGTACCACATAAGGAAGAATGTGTGGCGCTGACTGTCGCAAGGGTAATTGAGGAGTGCCCACGGACTAGACTGGAAGGCAAGTTGAAGCCTTGCATAGGTGGTGCAACCACTTGACTATCCGTAGGGAGCATAGTCTTAGTGCTCCAAGCAATTGAAAGAGAGTGTGAGACTCTAAAAGAGTCTCTGAGGGAGCTGTGCGATAAGGAGGTTGCGTGCAGTATCAGAATGTCACAAGGGTCGCGCCCATGCAAAGGGGGCTACGCTGCTGCACAGGTAGGCTAGGAAGTGACCGTTGGTTTCACTGTTCATGATAAGATGTCCAATTTAAGACAATGGGGAGCGGGCGGTGGGCAATTAAGACACGAAGTGAAAACTAGATTTGGCATGCTCTGCCACCAATCTAGCATTAATAGGCCGAATGTGGGGGGGACGATCGAATTTGAATTCAAAAAGGCCTATAAATCACAGGTTGCTATCCAGCGAACAACCTCTGGCATTTTGAGAATTCAATTGTTGTGCTATCAAGTGGGTATGGACCTTACGAATATGGAAGCTTTGAGAGTAAGTTCAGTGTTTGATACATTGCCGAAGGAGATGCGGGACCTCTTGAATAGAATGATGTTGAAAACTAAGGAAGTCGTGCAGAGCCCTACGCTATAGGTGGGGGATGCACCAGAAATTCCAAAATCACCCCAGACGCCGAGGCCTAAAATGAATCCATAGGCAATAGGACCAGTCCGCATGTCTCCGTGAAATTCGTGGTTTGGTAAACTTTCTATGGAATACATGGGAAAGATTGTTAATCTTGAGACATATGATTAGGAGGAGGACCTCTAGGCTTTCGTAGAAGAGATCGAGGTGGATGAAGAAATGGAGGAAGACATTCAGCCAATGCACGCTGCAGCAAAACTACCCAAGTATGTCCCTCCGCAGAAAGGGAAAGAAAAAGTACCCAAGGATTTGGATGTCATTAAGAGCTCACTCCAAACCCCGCTCCTCCCAGATGGAATTCTGTTTGAAGGTTCGGTTCTAGGCCGCATGCCCATGATGAAATTTGAAGATTGGGACCTCGCGGACAGTGAAAAGTTCCCACATTTGGAGACTAGAAAACTCATGAAACAGAGAAAGGAGGGGTCCGTTACAATTCTAGAACCACAGAAATGGATGCGCGGTGTGGAGAAGGCCAGGCTACTCCACCTACCATGGTTTCTACATTTTCATCGTGCACAGATTACGATCTTTGTCATCAGGCAACGAATTTTCCTGGTACACAATGGGTACCTGTGGCTAGAGGAGCCCATTCCCATCACGGTTGAGCTTATTCATAGGATTTCTCAACTTCCCTATGAGGGAAGGGACCCCGCGGAAATGGTTGGCAAAAGCGGAGATTTGGCACTCGCAGAGGCCATGAAGAAGAAGTACAAGTTGGAAAAGAAGCAGAGAGGCTACGTAATTAGTAGCATTCCAGAAAAAGGGATGCGTGTAGTGATGAGCCTCATAAATGGGTAACTATATGGGCTCATTCTACCTCCTAATCTAGTTAAATCAACCATTCTCTTAGCCTATTGTATGATTTTCTAATTATATTTATGCTTGTAGGGTGAGTTGAGTTAGTTATTATGCCATGTGGTCTAACATGTATTTAATGCAGATTATTGAAGGAAACTGTAGCAATAAATCAAAGTAGACAGAGGAGAGGACTTATAGGATGGAACCCCCCTCATTTATTGTTCCTCACTTTGAATTACCCTTCATTCAGCTCGGAGTACAAGTAGCCGAATCATGCACTAGAAGGCAGCCGAGAAAATGGAGGATGATTGCTTGTTATATTGAGTTTTGGGAGCCAAGCCTCCCTAATTTTAAGGAAGCTGTTGGTAGCTTCAGATGTATAAGTAGAGAGGCCTAGGGCCTCACTAGGGTTGACTTTTTTTTGCTTGGGAAAACTCTGCTCAAATTTCGAGCTTACTATTTTATGATAGTTTTATGTAATCTTGCTATTTTTTTATAATGAAGATGGAATCCTTTTTGAGCTAGCACTAAGTTACCTCAGAGGGCTGACTCTCTTGGGTTAGGGCCCAATCCAAGCAGCCAAGCTTCTCTTTACTTATATTTGTATGCTTTACTTCAGTTTGTAGATTAGTCTGTTGTTAGATGTATTTCCCTTATGGTTAAGAATAGGTTGCTTTTGATGATTTAGTAGCTTGCTTCCATTTGTGCTTTCTATAGCAGGTTAAGCAGTGATCAAAGAAGATTCAAAAGGCTTGCAATAGTGCCTTGGCCTCTCTTCCTCCCTTAGGGACCATGATTTGAGGCAAAGACTCTCTTGCTGCCCCAAAAACATAGATTTTCATCATTTCTAGGACTTCTAGTGTTTGCAGCTCTCTAGTAGGTTGATAGTCCAGTTTTACTTCGCTTTATATATTCTTTATCATGTTCACTTCCTGATTTGCAATAGTCATTTTGCATGCTTTCCTTTCTTACAACATTTCCCAACATTTCCTTCTATACATCATAGTTTATGCCATTTTAATGCAAAATTCTATTTTCCTAGGATGCACTCTTTCATTGATTGCTTGATTTTCTTGGTTGACCGACAATTTCTATGCTGTAGATCTCTTCCAGTAGTAGGCCATCTTACCAGAAATCACACCCTCCATCTGATCCATGCCCTATAGGTCTTCCAAACCTCACCTCAATTCTGCCCTAGTTTCCTTCATTTTTCATAGAACTTCTTCCTCTCTCCTTGAGCAAACCCAATCATCTTTCTCTCTCCCGGTGATTCATGGTAGACCTTAGGTGCCCTAACACCTCATTCCAACCTTCATCCACCTTTTTCACCCACTCTTACACTCTCAAAACAATGGAAATTTCTCTTGGACTCCTCCTGCAGGCCTCCTGTAGTTTCCTTGTTTTCCTCGTGTAGTTTTCCTGTGTCCTCCTGTAGTTTTTCCTATAGAATTTCTTTTGAAGGCTAAGTGTGGGAAAATCCTCCAGAAGGACACCTAAGACCTCCTAGGACCCATCTTGTTAAGTTATGGTATGTTCTATTCTTATAATAGTTTACTTCTTTTCCTTATTATATTCCATAGATTAGCAATCACATGTACATAAAGTAAAGTGCAGATAGAACATTAAAAGATCGACAGAAAACAAGCCAAGACAAGAGACACAAGATGTGGCAGCTAGCTAGGGACAAACCCCACAATGTGTGGGGAAACCATTTGACCAAATATTCTTTTATCTTAAATAATTCAGTAGAGAGAAATAGTACAATAAATCTGATTCATATCAGCAGTAGCAAACCCTAGATCAGCAACATCAACATTAGCGGTTTCATCATCAAATTAGGGCAGACGATATCTCACAAACCGACTGTCGGATCGGCTTGATTCCACCACCAAAAGTTGCAACTTCCAGAGGAGGTTTAGATGAACCTACAATGCAGTTCAGATGAGGAGATCTTCTAGTCCACGCAGGTCAATCTTTACTTCCACAGTTGCAGCAGCTTCCGGCTTCACATGTGTGAGGGAGAGACCCTTTTCTGCGCAGTAGAGAAGAGACTCTTTTCTGCACAGTAGAGAGAGAGATGTGATGAGATGAGTGAGTAAAAATGAGGAGAAGTCCTCCTGTATTTATACACAACGTTGGTTTTTGAATAGATGTGACTGTTGGGCTTCTGAGCCTACATGAGTTGTAGGTCGGCTTGATAATAATTCCATAATCAAAATAAATTCATATCTCCATGAATACTTATCAGAATCAGATGATATTTATATCAATCCTACACCTATCAATGAGAGGAATCTAATAAAAATATTATCAGCCATGAATAAGATGACCCACATGAAGTTTGGCCCTAGTTGGCAATTTAACACTCCCTCTTAACTAGGGAGAACTTCATCTGCAATCTGTCTGTCTGTCACTACTATTCATCCATCAAATGCACTGCCCTATATAGCCTGACCCTTACCCTACTCTACTCTATTCTACCTATTCTTCTTTGTCTTGTTCTACCCTGTACTGATCTACATTGTTCTTCTCCGTTCTGCTCTACTCTTGCATTGTTCTATTCTACTCTGCTTTTGTCTGAATTATGAAGAAGAAGAAATGATCGAGGATGTATCATACTGATTCAAAGTCAATCTCAGAGTGCATATCACTGGTCCCAGACCAGTCTCAACTGACCTGAAGTCAGCTTCATAGTAAATACCACTCCTACCACTAGTCCCAGACTAGTATCACAGTCTCAGAGATTGTACCACCGGTCCCAGACTAGTCTCAACCGACCCGAAGTCAGTGTCATAGTATGTACCACTCTCACTGGTCCCAGACTAGTACTGCACTGACATGAAGTTAGTCTCAGAGTACGTACCACTAGTCCCAGACCAGTCTCAACCAACCTAAAGTCAGCATCATAGTATGGTACAACTCCTACCACTGGTCCCAGACCAGTATCATTGATTCCAAATCAATGGAGGTCATCCTCGCGTAGGGAGTACAGTAGATACAACGATGCATCCATCGGTACTACTATGGTCCCTAACTTCATTTCCCTGCTCATTGATTAGATGAGAAGTGTTACGTAGTAAATTGTCACTGTCTCCTTGTCAGTCTCCCTGCTGTGTCATGAAATCAAATGCACCATGCTCATAACTGGCCAAATGACCCACTTTGCCAAAGTTTATTTCATCAGCGCGACTGTTATTTAAATAACCGCGCTCACTGGCGGATGATAATGTAACTCATGCGCTGCCAGTGCGGAAGCACACGGGTTTTCCACGCTGGTCGAATTTCATGAGCCAGCGCATCCTATGAAAGTATTGAGTCACGCTGACACAGCCTTCTCCGTTATTACGATGCGCTGTCAGCGCAACAGTTCAGTTATATACCCGCGCTGATCCAGTTTGGGCGAATTTGTTCCAACAGCGAGCCTTCCAGATGGTTCCAGACTTGGTTGTTGGCCTTGTGAGTATCGCCCTCCCTTCTATGGCATGTCTGTTCATCATTTGAAACCACCTTCCTTGAGGATAAGCTCATCCTCCCACCATTCATGGAGACTCCTTCTCCTATTTAAACCTCCACCATTGCCATGAATAGCGAGTTTTGGATAGTGTGGAATTCATAGTGTTTAGACTACTGTTGCTAGTAGGTAGTTGGTGTGACAAGTGTGGTTTTGCTAGAGGAAGCTTAAGGAAGGTTGTGAGTATTGCTTGTGTGAGAGAGAGCTTTGTTTTGGGAGAATCTACCTCCAAGGGTGAATGCTTAAGAGACTTGCTGGCTGGACCCTCTAGAGAAGGACTCAGCGTCAGAACTTTGGTTGTACCTTTCTCTGTTATTGATTAATAATAGATGACTACTGTTATGGTTCCATTCTCATTTGTCTTTGTAATGGTTAATGTGAATTACATCCTTTCTGACTGATGTATAATTGGTTTTATTAGATTTCACGCTTGTGTTTGTCTTTCTCTTCGTGTGTGCAGGTATCTATTCATGGAGATCGTGGAGGATCGTGACCGACCAGAGCGTAGGAGCGAGAGCGGCATCTCTTCATCAAACAATAACGTTGGAATCCAAGTAGGTGTCCATTGCCTCTCTTTTATTTGCAATTAGGAACTTGCACAGTAGCATTGATTGATTGTTGCTAGACCCATTCTAGGCTAGTAGGGATCGCCTCTATCTGTAGAGGGGATTTACCTCTCCAACAATCTGGCGACTCCGCTGGGGAGCTGGCCTTTGTCTCTTTTTGTTCATTTTTGTGTTTGAGTTTGATTGTTCTCTCTTTTCAAAATTGGGGATTAGTTCTCTGCTTTTAGACTTCCTGGGTCACTCTGGGAGGTGTATAAATTGTTTAAAGAGTTCTGGCCTTGGTTTGGGAGTTTTTGGCTTGATTTTGCCTCTTTTTTAGCCTCAGCGCGGTTTATATCAAAACAGTCGTGCTGACAGCGCACAGCTGTCTCTTTGACCCCGTTGTCATCGCGTTTGTATGTAAAACAGTCGCGATGGTTCTGAAACCGAACCAGTGCGCTTAAGTCGTGTTCTTCCGCGCTGACAGCACCTTGTTGCTACGCGTGACCTCTTGTCAGCGCATTGTTGCTGAGCGCTACCCGCGCTGATCCTGTAAAATTGGATTTGTTTCAATTTTGCCTCCTGAGCCTGTTGGTTTGACTATCTCCAGCTCCTTCTACTTGGTTTGTGACTTGATATTTATTATTTGAATTGTGAAACACTTGCTTGCGAAGTCTTGTTGGACGAATTTCGTTTTGTGTCCCGTGACCTAGTGCCATCATCCCGTTGTCATTGGATTGACCTTGTTTCATCACTCGTTCACAAAGAATTCGTTGCTACTCGTCTTTGCTATCGCGGAAACCTTCCTCTTTTTGCTTCCTTTGCTTGTTTGTTTGAGGTGATTGTCGTTGAACCGATCCTCGGATTGCTTCACTACCCATACACAGATCACGGTTGCTAGGGTTCAATCAGCTCTTTTCACGCTTGTTGTGTTTGTCATTGAGTGATTTTACTTCTTTTTACTCAGTGTTGCTGTCTCTCAAAATTCATTTTAAAGTGCACAGTGCCATTGGAAAAGAAATCAAACTAATGTCTTTTGCATTCAATAATTAATGAAAAGAAGAGCATTTCATTGATTTGTGTTCTCAAAAGAAAATTTTCATTTCTTTGTCATTAGCTACATTAGATTGTTTGATTGTTTGAGTTCATTTTATTTGATTGAAAACTCTTAACCCTCTCATAGTTAGAATTCATCGAACGAAATGGTATTCTTTGGCATGTAGTTTGCATCTAGGTAATTGTGAGAGATCACACGATAAGGCCTGAAACCGAAACTTAATTCAAGATCAACCATAAAATAAACTGAATAAACCTAAAAACGCATTGGAACTTAACGCAAACATCTAGAGGTCTAGGTTAGAGACGTGTTCCGGCGTCTTTAAACATAGTCACTATTGTTTCACATTACGGTTGGGTGATTCCTCCTTCTGTGACTCGATAGTGGTCTAACACGGACTGTGCTCCCACGTACCGTCGCGTATATAGGGAGACCCTACTAGGCTTTTATCCTTGATCCATAGGAAGCCGAGTCTGCCGCCCTGCGAACCGTAACGCACCGAACACAACATTTGGGAAGATTGACTGCAGTACGAAAAGTCCTTGGTTCTCATACGATTGCCAAGGTGTATAAGCAGTTTTACGGATTGCTTGGTAAACCCTTTGCCTAGAATCTCCAGAGCAGTCACTTTTGATCCTTTTTGGACTCCTTAAATGAAAAGGTGCCAGTGAGCTTCTTGTCACTTCGTGCTCATTAAACATTCGAAGGAGACTAGAGTCATCTTTTCGTCCTTTTCTCGACTCTTGAAACATGAAAAGGTCAAGTTTGGTTCCTGTGTCTTAAAAATTTATTCGGCCACGATAACATTACCTGGTTAGTTCTTGTGTGCGTTAGCCTTAGTAGGGTCTTTATCGTTAGTTTCCTTTAGGTTTTTGCGTGGGGTTTGTCATCTTGGCTGACCCGTCAACTCCCGGTCCAAGTGATCGAGGTCCTCCATCTTCTGTTGCTCCTGAGGCACCAGTTGTAAGCGATACTCTTCCGGTTATCCCGAGTATTCAGCCTATCAACGTACGTGCCTCGGGCAACGCGGATTACGAAGAAGATTGGAACCCTATCTGGGAGCCCGATGAGGACGATACTCCTGTTACTCCTCCCGGTATGTCGTCTCTGATGTCCACTTCCCACATGGACGAGACATCTCCCAGCGCAGGTGAGACACCCGTGGTGTCAAATATTGAATCTCCCATTCCGGCTACTTCTCCTCTCCCCCCACGATATCAGTCGATGAGGGATAGAATAGCCGCCAGAATGCCTTCTACGACTATATGGGATCCTAGTGTCATTGCCACCACGGAACCTTTTCTTTGGCAACCCCCTAATACACCTGTTACCTCAGTTCCCACAATTCCAACTGTTTGTCTAGCGTACTCAACTCCAGTCGTCAGTGCTGTGACAACATCCTCATCTACGAATCCTGGGGCTGGTCCCTCTCACGGTCAAGTGAGTAATGGCCAGCTAGGACTTTCGTCTGGAGTCATCGACCCTGCACAAAGTGCTCAACCCTCTTTTGGTCCTGTTCCAGGAGGGGGGCCGTATGATGCCCATGGGCAACCCATTGTGGACCCGAATTACCAAGGTCCACTCTTTTATTATGATTCTACAGGTCAGTACCTCCAGTTCGCTCAATCCGCGCCTCTTCAACATTTTGTTGAAGTCTCGGTACCATTATCTATTACTTATGATCGCGGTACTCATTCTTTTCATGGGGGCCAGGCAATTCTTGGACAGCCTCAAGGACCACCTAATCTAGGCCAGCCACCTTATGTGCAAGCCCCTCAAGGGAAACCACTCTATGGCTAGTCTTACCCAGGACAATCTGGGGGCCCACAAGGACAACCCTACCCGGGACAACCTTCGGCCATTGGTGGTCCATCTTTTTCCTATCAGAGTCAGCCTTCTGGTTACCCGGGGCAACCCGGTACCCAGCAAGGTTACCCTTATGGACAACCAGGACAGCCTTACATCCAACAAGGCCAACCTGGTCTCCAGCAGGGTTATCCCGCCGGACAAGCTGGGCAAAATTATAACCCTCAAGGTCAACCAGCAGTCCAGTAGCGGTATCCTTCCGGGCAAGGGGGACAACCCTATGTGCAGCAGGGCCAACCCACTGCTCAGTCTAGTCATCTTCCTGGGCAAGGGGGGCAACCCTACGTACAGCAGGGCCAACCCACTTCTCAGCCCGTGCAACCTTTTGGGCAAGGGGGGAAACCCTACGTACAGCAGGGCCAACCCACTGCTCAGCTAATACAACCCTCCGGACAAACGGGCCAATCCTCTGTGCAACAAGGCCAACCCACTGTCCGCCCTACTCATCCATCTGGACAGGCCGGCCAACCGCAAGGTCAACCAGCCATCCAGCCTGCTCGGCCATCTGTTCCGCAAGGACAACCCTTGGTTGCTCAAGGACAACCTGGCACCCAGCAAGTACGTCCTTCTGGGCAAACAGGTCCATCCCAAATTCAACCAGGCCAACCTTCCGGCTAGATGATCCAAGCCCAACCAGTTCAAGGACATTATTCTGGGCCTCAAACTCAAATGGGTTATCAAATGCAAGGCGGGCCTCAGCCCCAACCTTCCTACCAAATGCATCCTGCTTATCAGGCTCAGTATGGAGCCCAACAAATGTATGGCTACCAGCAACCCCAGGGGCAAACTCAGTTTACCCCTTATCAAAATTATCAACAGATGCAGATCACTCCTTACCAAAATTATCAGTATGTTGCACCTGCAGGTCAAGTTGCTAACACATGGGGTGTTGGGGGGCAAACTCAGGGACAACTGTCTGCATATGGACAGAATCCATATGGGCAGAACCCCTACGGACAAGGTCCCTATGCGCCAGGCCCTTTTGGGCCAGGTCCATCTGGACAGAGTCCATGGGGGCAACCACCACCTGGTTGGAACCCTAATACTACCTCGAATCCACAGCCACAAATGTCCTTTAACCCTCAGTTGCCATTCTTAGCGATGTTGGAACTTCCGGATGTGTCCAAGTTAACGAATGATCCCATTCTGCATAATCCGTATTGGCCACCAGTTCCAACTAAAATACCCGGTGATTGTCCAAAATTTGATGGCAAAGTTGGTGAAGATCCTCAAGCCCATGTTATGACCTATCACCTTTGGTGTTCATCGAACTCATGGCTTGATGACTCTATCCGACTTCGCCTCTTTCAAAGAACTCTCACCGGCTCAGCCGCTAAGTGGTACATTGAGCTGAATCGCGGCACGTTTCAAGATTTCAACTCGCTGGCTATGGCGTTCTTAACCCATTTTCAGTTACCCATTCGGTACGAGACGGGGACACATCTCCTCACGTCTCTCAAACAGGACACGGCGACCCACATATCTGATCATATACATGAGTGGAGAAGGCGTCGCCGCTTGATCAAATTCTGGATTCCTGATCAACTCCTGACCGATTGGTTCACAACTTCCTTTGTCCCTGCGATTGCGCGAGACATAGCCATGGGAGCTTGTGTAACTGAAGAGAAAGCGATCGCGTGAGCTCAGTACCTAGACTTAGTATACTCTCAGTCGGGTACTCTATATGATTATTTGCCAGACGCCCCGAGGCCTGGACAGACCAAGACTCCGCCCAAACCATCCGTTGATGGAGTCATTGGCTCTGTTAATTCGTCATCGAAGAAATCGGCCGCGAACCCTGGGAAGCAAAAACAAAACGCTTCTAATGGAAATGCTCCTCAGGGCCAATCTAATCCTGGAAGTACCTCCGAGGTAAACGCCGTTCAGTCCACCGCGGCAGATAAATCCTCAAAAGGGAAAAAGAAAGGGAAAGCTAAAGATAAATCTGGACAGCCCAAGCAGGATGCCCCTAAGCCTCCACCCGAGGAAGGAGCTAAACGAAAACCTAAGTATCCTTGTCTCATCTGTGATGAGGATCACTACACTAAGGACTGCCCAAGGCGGTCCGAAGTTAGTCGGTTATTGAAAGGTGCTCCTGGGACTCCTGCCGTGCTTAAAGAGCCTTTCCCTTCCCAGCAGACCCAAATGGTGGCAGACCCGTCTCAACCCTCTTCCTCGTTCGGTTCTCAAGTGTTCATGGCTGGAACGATTCCCATCCATGTTTCGACTCAAGTGAAAGATTATCCATCTCGTGCTAGGAAAGAGCCGTAGGTTCCCTCCAGCACTCCTCCATCTAGTTCTGGTCCTCTCCACATCGAAAGGCCCAGCACTGAGACGATCCCCCGACCCCCTCCAAAAGGTGTACTCAGGAAGTCATCTTACAACCCTAATGCTCCTGCTGCCCAGCATTATAGCATTGTTGAGGACTTAGCTCAGGCTCCGTCTGCTATGTATGCTTTAGAAGTCCTCCAGAGCTGCCCCTCCCAGAGGAAGTCCCTGCTATCAGCGATTGGTGGCATCGACCCGGCAGATTCGGATTTGATTTCTTTCGATCTCGAGGGTTTTACATAGAGACTGCCTCACCAAGTCGCTTTCCTTATACAGGTCATCATCAATAGAAGAACGATTCATCGTACGGTTATTGATGAAGGTACCTCAACCTGCATCATGTCTGTTGCTTGCTGGAAGGCGATTGGTTCCCCTGCTTTGAGTCAGTCCCCTACGACGTTAGAAGCTTTCGATGGAAGAGAGTCCCGTCCTTACGGTATCCTCCAATGCTTACCCATCTCTTTGGAAGGGAAGACCGTAGAAGTGGAGGTCGAGGTTTTTGACGCCAATCTCACCTACAACCTCCTCCTCGGACGGAGTTGGACATACGCCATGCAGGCCGTGGCTTCCTCCCTGTTCCGTGTCATTTGTTTCCCTCACCAGGGGAAGATTGTCATGGTGGACCAGCTCTCCTTCTTCGCCTCTTCTTCTGAAGGTAATGTGCCATTCGTGGAGCATACCTCTAAGTCACTCGAGAGCGTGGGTGCCAGACTTTTCAAAGATCCCACTTTAATGGGAGTCTTTCCCCTCCCACCTCTGAATCTTGCCCCTATTAACATGATCTCTGTACGCTCTGATCCGTGGGTTCTTCCTCCTGCTAATCAGGAAGACTCTTGGGGTGATATGATGCCATTGAGTCCTGCCGAACTCAACTACATCGAGATTGTCGCTGCATCGGCTCCCCCTGATGAACCTGCTCTCCCAAGCAGTGTTCTCGACTCGTATGATCATTTCCCTTGGCTAGGAGATGAGGCTACTTCGGATCCATTGAAGGAAATATTTCCTTCCGACGAAGCCATTATAGAGACAATGTCTCTCGAAGAGCCCCCTTGGTCAGATCACCACCATCGCTCTTCATTTCTCCCTCCCCATCCGGAAATGACCGTATGTCTCGCGCGATTTGCTTCGTGTGTCCCATCCCCGCCCCTCCAAACACCCATTCAGCTTTATCAAGTGTCTTCAGAGGGCAATATGGGAAATATCACACAAACCCAACCGATCGACATCTCTGTCAAACCAGGGATTGTCGAGCACATTCATATTGGAGTCACTTGCACTCCAGAGGAAGATCAACTCTATACTGCTTTATTCCGCGAATTTCGTGATGTCTTCGCATGGTCCTATGAGGAAATGCCCGGCATCGATCCTAGTATAGTGGTGCACGAAATACCTACATATCCAGTTGCTAAGCCTGTTCGTCAGCGCTTACGCCCTCTGCACCCCCGAAAGGCTGCAGCCATCAAGGCCGAAGTCAAAAAGCTTCTTAAAGCTGGTTTCATCTACCCCATTCCCCTTACGGATTGGGTGTCTAATATAGTCCCTGTGAATAAAAAGCAGGGCACTATCCGGGTCTGTGTTGACTATCATGATATCAATCGCGCCTGTTCAAAGGATAACTTCCCTACGCCCTTCATCGATCAGCTTATTGATGAGTGCGCAGGAAGTGAAATTTACTCGTTTATGGACGGCTTCTCTGGCTATAACCAGATCAACATTGCACCCATGGACCAGCATAAGACGGCTTTTATTTGTCCTTGGGGCACCTTCGCCTATAAGAAGCTTCCTTTCGGTCTAAAGAATGCTGGCGCTACATTTCAACGTGCAATGTCTTATACCTTTCACGACATTCGTCACCTTGTACAACCTTATCTGGATGACCTCCCAGCTCATTCAGCTAAGCGTCAGGACCACCCCTCTCATCTTCGCGATATTTTTCTCCACTGTCGACACTATCGCATTAGGCTGAATCCTCATAAGTGTGTCTTCTGCGTAGAATCAGGCCGAATACTCAGGTTCATCGTCTCCTGAGAAGGCATCCGTCTGGATCCCCTCAAAGTTGAGGCCATTTTGAATCTTCCTCCCCCTGCCTCTTTGCAGCAATTGCAGAGCTTGTAGGGCAAAGCGAATTTTCTTAGACGATTCATTCCGAATTATGCCGAGGTGGCTAAGGGTTTCACACGGTTATTAAAGCGAGACACACCCTTTCGTTGGGATGCCATCGCCCAGGAATCTTTCGAGCGACTCAAGGACCTCCTTGTCTCGGCCCCACTCTTAAGACCTCCAAACTACCACCGTGATTATACTCTCTATCTAGCTGCCCCTGACACCACCATCGGCATGGTTCTCGTGCAGGATGATGATGATGGCAACAAACACGTTATCTATTACCTTAGTCGCAATCTCTTGGATACGGAAACTCGCTATGCTTATGTCGAGAAGTTGGCATTGGCAGCTGTCTGCGCCGTCCAACGATTCCGACACTATATCCTGTTGCGCACTACGACCATGATTTCCGACTGCAACCCCATGACCTACATCTTGTCACGTCAGCTGCTAGGGAGAAAGTACTCGGAATGGATTGTCATCCTACAAGAGTTTGACTTGGAATTTACTGCCGCCAAGTCTAAGAAATCTCTGGTCTTTGCAGAATTGCTCTATTCTTTTCCATCCCCTTCTGTACCCTCTCGTTCGGAAGAGCATATCCCGGATGAAACGTTGTTTCTAATCAGCACCCTCGACCCTTGGTATGGGGACATCATAGTATATTTGCAGACGTCTTCCTTCCGTCCCAATGTATCGAAAGACACTCGACGGAGGATTCGTCACCAATCACAACCCTATCGCATTATTGGCGATACCCTGTACCGCCTCGTCATTGATTCCGTTCTCCACCGATGCTTGACTCTCGAGGAGGCTGAGCAGGTGTTGAATGACTGCCACTCCGGCGCTTGTGGCGGCCACATGTCCGGATATGCCACTGCCCAGAAAATCCTCCGTGCTGGTTATTTCTGGCCTTCTATCTTCAAGGATTGCATCCTTGCCATCCGTGCATGTCATGAATGTCAGGTCTACCACCGGAAAATGTGTGCACCTCCTGCACCACTGCACCCTGTTGTTACCGTAGGTCCATTTGCCAAATGGGGCATCGATTATATGTATTGTAACCCTCGTTCGGCTGGGGGGCATGGATATATCATCGTTGCTGTGGATTACTTCACCAAATGGGCCGAAGCGATGCCTACATTGAACGAAGACGGTTACACAGCGGTGCAGTTCCTGTTTAATCATGTCATTACTCGGTTCGAAGTCCCCCAGGCTATCGTCACGAATCACGGAAAACATTTCCGTAATCACATGATGACGGAACTAACGACCCAGCTAGGCTTGCGTCAAGATAGCTCGACGCCGTATTACCCTCAATCCAACGGCCAAGTTGAAGCTGTGAACAAAGTTTTGATCACAATGCTCCAACGTACCGTGAATACGCACAAGTCTAACTGGCATCTGATGTTGTTCCCCGCCTTGTGGGCTTACCGGACCTCTGTGAAGGACGCCACCGGTTTCACTCCTTTTCAGCTTGTTTACGGACTGGAGGCCACCCTTCCTGTTGAGTGTGAGATTCCTTCATTAAAGTTAGCTGTCGAGTTGCTTCCCAACACCACTCCGGTGGAGGAACGACTTCTTTATTTAGAACGGCTAGACGAGACTCGTCGCTTAGCCTCTCTGGCTATTGAAGCGCAGAAGAAGAGGGTTAAGGCTCACTTCGACAATACCATTCAACCTCGTTCCTTTGTTGAGGGAGATCTAGTACTGCTCTATGATCAAGCTAAGGATAAGCTGGGGGCAGGTAAACTCGAATCCATGTGGCTAGGCCCCTATATCGTGAAGAGAGTTTTGCAAAAGGGGGCATATGAGCTGATCGATTATGAAGGAAATCCTCTCGACAAGCCCCGCAATGGGCTCTATTTGAAAAAATACTATGCATGATTTCGTGCACCTAGCTTGTACATACGTGTGTTTTTAGCAAGTGTGTTATGTGTGCATGATTTCTTGTTTTGCTTTGGTGTGAAGGCATGTTTGCCTCTTATTTTGTTTTCTGCTTCTTGTGCAGATGTCTAGTACACCTTATGTTGGCTTCGCCGATGGCGCCTGCCGTAGTACTTGCAATTTGTCTTCTGCAGCGTGGGCGATCTACGATCCTCACGGCGAGTTGCTAGATCTTCAAGGCATGTGCTTGGGCCGTACCACCAACAATGTTGCCGAATACAGTGCTGTAATTGAATTACTAGCCGAAGCAGTTGATCTTGACATTCGTGCATTGGTGGTAAACCTGGACTCTCAACTTGTCGTCCATCAACTCAACGGGCGATATTCCGTCAGAGACCAACGCATTCTAAGGTTGTATTTACGTGTGAGATTGTTAGAAAGGAATTTTGATTACATCACATATCAACACATTCCGAGACGATTAAATACGTTAACTGATGCATTGGCAAACCATGTGTTGGATAGACATTTGCGTAATAGATAAACATCATACAAGAAGACATAGAAAACATAATAAGACCATAGAATAAGCATGTGTAAATAATTTCTTTTCCAAGCATAGTTTGCATGTGTGCCTGCATATGTGCTTTTAAGCTTGCATAAAAATTAAAATACATGGGTCGTGTGTTGTGCAACTGATACATTAGATCACATTTGTATTAGACATTTGCATAACATATTAAAAACATCATCACATGTGAAACGATCCATCCAAAAAACAATATATATATATATCTATATATATATATATATATATATATATATATATATATATATATATATATATATATATATATATATATATATATATATATATATATATATATATATATATATCGTGTGGCGCACTAAGGCGCTAAAAAATAAGTGTATATGTCCAAAAGTAAAACTGGTGTCCTCAGTACATCTAAGACATATGTCTCTCAAAACATCAGTGGAAATAAAACCTAGATGGCTACTGAGCTGGGTTATGCTCTCTGTAGCATACAGCTGCCCGTGCTACCCGCCTCAAAAGGCAGTGCATCCTAGGTTCCACCCCCACTGTGTGGATCTGAGAAGCTATGGGGACCTCCTCGACCCCCTGGTAATCCGGCATTCCCACCAGTAAACCCTCAAGGTTGCGAGTTATAGTCTCCGTCGTGTCAACTCCTGGAGGAGCCAGGGCCAGGACTCCAGCACCTTGCCCCTCTCTCCGTGCCTCTGGGGCTAGACCAATGGGTCTCACGGGTCCCACATCTGCACACCGTGACATTTATCAAGACATGTACATGAAAAATCAAAAACATAAAAAATATTAAAAAGAGATCAAGTGTCATACCTCCATCATCCCAATGCTCTCCTGCGGGCAGTGGCATGTCGGGATCGTTGCGGAAGTCCATACCGGCATATGGCCAGTCCTCTACGAAAATGACCTACCGATCCAGCCACTCTCGAAAATACACTCCCCAAGCTACTGGGCGGCCGCCACCTCCGCGTGGCATGACACGGGCCCATCGGCTGGCCCTCGTCTCCCGAGGACCTCTGGGCGGATCCACGGCCATGTTCTGCAGCTGTAGGGCCGGCACCTGCTCCAACATGAGCGGAAGTAAGAGCGACCCGTAAGCAAACTGCTTCGACTCTCCGCGTCGATAGTTGCTCAATTGCCTCTTCATGCTGGTCGTCACTGCTGCTGCCTAGTTAAAAATGGTGGGCTGTAAGCACTCAAGAGCCAGTAGTAGATGGGTCTTTGAGGCCTCATGATTGGCCAAAGAGCCCGCTGCCCGTGTCACCATAAAGAGTATGGTGCGAAGAACCATGTCATCCACCATCGGAATACCAACCTTCCCGCTACGTGTTTTGACAGCCCGTGGGCACACTCGAGCCATGAGCTGGTCAAGAGTCTCACCGCTGGGTCGTTGCCCCTCCAGGATGGGCATCTGGCCCCGACGTGACAATCCAGTCAAAAAATAGATATCCGTGGAATCAAACTCAATGTCCCGGCCACGGATTGTGAATTTTCTGTCAACTGGGTTCCAAGCTCTGATTAAGAGCTCGAGAAGATCAGGTTGCGCCCTCAGGCGCGGAGTGAGGAAGAATTTTAAGAACCCGCATGCCCGCATTGCATTTCGGCATTCCGCAATGGCATAAGCGGCTATATCCTCGTCATCGTGAGCTCTCTCTTGCCAAACGAAGGCCATTATGTCCTGCAAGACAATGAAAAAACATTAGAGCGCTAATCGTTGGAGTTTGTAAGTTCATTTTCTTAAAAACAAATTTTTACGGCGTCAGCGCGGCTATTTTTAAAACAGTCGCGCTGATCATGGCGCCCCGTTGTTTTTTCCTTGGGTCAACACGGAAGCACATGTGTTTTCCGCGCTGACCCGAGAGGTGGTGTGTGTAAATTTAAATCGATCAGCGCGGACCCGAGCGGGAAATCCGCGCTGACCGAGAGCGCACCAACGCTCAAAAAATTTGCCCAAACGGCCAAATCCCACCGTGGAATTGCTCTCAAAAAGACTCAAAATGAAACGCAGGGAGAGGAGAACCTACCTGGAACAAGCTGCCGGATGAATGGTGTCCGCACGAGCTGGAAATCGCTCCGTCAACCTTGCAGCTCCACAACGTTCTTCACAACTCAAAATGGTAACAATGGTAAAAAATGACTTTTACCCCCCTATTTATGGTAAAAAATTCATAATTAGCTATAGTTTCTTATCAATGTGGGTTTTTGTCATATTTTTACCATGGATTTAGCACTAATGTCACTATATTATGCTTTTATGCATGTTTTACTATTTTTTTAAACATGTCGAACAGGTTTACGCGGGTGGTGTTCTTGTGCAGGTTCTAGTAACTGGCATGGTCATAACGATTCTATGTACACTTGGTCCCAACAAATGTCGTCTTTAAGCTCTTTTCCGACATAAACCAAGAAAAGATGGCCGAGCTTCCTTTCGGCTCGTTAAAAGGAACGAAAGGCGGTCACTTTTAAAGCTCCTTTTTTTCGACCGTTTAACTTAAAAAGATTGCCGGGTGTTTGTCGTTTCGCACTCGTTATTGGCTCTAAAACGACGTGCTTCCGACCGCTTTTTTACTTTTTCGGGTCGAAGTCACTATTCACGAAACGTAATCCTCGATCATACTGGTCGGGTGGTTCTTTCGAGCATTGTTTTATACTTTTTCGGGCTCGAGAGACACAACTTTACGAAAAAGGACCCCCGTGGAGTTTCCTTTTCCGCTGTCTTTTCAGACTCTCTAAACAGGAAAAGATGCCGAGTTCTTCCTTTGTCAGGCTCGTTAAAACTTAATGACATCGGACATTGTCAAAATGATGCCTTCCCAAGCATATGCTATCCCCGTCAAGCTTGTCATCCAAAAATAATTGGGGTACCTGCCAGAAATGGTGGGGAAAATGAAACTGTAATAATGGTCGTGTCGGCAGTATGTCGCTCTTGAACATGGCACTCGTCTGCATTCGTGTCTGGGTGGGGATTTCTCATCTTGTTTTACACTAGCCTCCGTGGGTTTGGGTTATCCTATTTGACCTCTCATCTGCTCATTGCCATTGTCACCATGACCTCTGCTCATTTGACGTCAGATACTGCCAAATCCGCTGTTGTGCCGCCGATATGTTCAAGAGAAGTTGGCCTCTACAAGATTACCACCCCCCTCTGATGTCTCACACAAAATATTTTATCCTTCTCTGTCTCGTGTCGATGATGTGGGAAACATCATGGCCCACCTTCGATCAAGGTTACTTCCTATCGACTTCAGCTCATTATCCAGGAAAGTGACCTAGAGACTCCCTTCAGGTGCCTTAGAGCCTGCATGCCTCAATGGCAGGTTCTTCGTGTTCGACGTGAGTTTTTTCATCATTGGCCTCCGATCGGATGATTCTGCGGGTGTTCGACACCAACTCATTGATTCACATGCCACAGATTGTACCTATAAGTACCTTGAGGACCATTGTCATTATTGGTGGTACCTCTCGCGTCTGTTAACAGTTTTCACATTGACTGGTAATTAGACGATGTTCATGCATGTTCGACTTCAGCTCATGTATTCACATGATTGGATTTGTACTTTGTTCGTGTTGGGATGGAGCGCAAGACCCTGGTTTTTGTCTGTTACGAACCAGGCTGCGATTCTGTGGATTGTTATTACATGACTCATTGATGGATGGCTGCGCCCATACCTGAGTCTTTGGGATGGCTGCAGCCATACCCTCTTATCATCATGGTCTCTTCAGCTGGGTGGCTGCGTCCATACCACAGACCTTCTTCGTATGTCTTTTGGATGGCTGCACCCATGCCTAGACTACATGTAATCGAGATATCAGTTGTACATACGTGCAGGTCCTTCCTGGTGGCGTTCTAGTTCAGCAGTTTTGTAAAGCATTTCACCCCTCCCACTCTCTCGGGCTTCATGCTTTAGGGGGCATCTGTTACGCAGTAAGTTGTCACTGTCTCCTTGTCAGTCTCGTTGCTATGTCATGAAATCAAATGCACCATGCTCATAACTGGCCAAATGACCCACTTTTCCAAAGTTTATTTCATCAGCGCGACTGTTATTTAAATAACCGCGCTGACTGGCGGATGATAATGTAACTGATGCGTTGCCAGCGCAGAAGCACACGGGTTTTCCGTGCTGGTCGAATTTCATGAACCAGCGCATCCTATGAAAGTATTGAGTCGCGCTGACACAACCTTCTCCGTTATTATGATGCACTGTCAGCGCAACAGTTCAGTTACATACCCGCGCTAATCCAGTTTGGGCGAATTTGTTCCAACAGCCAGCCTTCCAGATGGTTCCAGACTTGGTTGTTGGCCTTGTGAGTATCGCCCTCCCTTCTATGGCATGTCTGTTCGTCATTTGAAACCACCTTCCTTGAGGATAAGCTCATCCTCCCACCATTCATGGAGACTCCTTCTCCTATTTAAACCTCCACCATTGCCATGAGCAGCGAGTTTTGGATAGTGTGGAATTCATAGTGTTTAGACTGCTGCTGCTAGTAGGTAGTTGGTGTGACAAGTGTGGTTTTGCTAGAGGAAGCTTAAGGAAGGTTGTGAGTATTGCTTGTGTGAGAGAGAGCTTTGTTTTGGGAGAATCTACCTCCAAGGGTGAATGCTTAAGAGACTTGCTGGCTGGACCCTCTAGAGAAGGACCCAGTGTCAGAACTTTGGTTGTACCTTTCTCTGTTATTGATTAATAATAGATGACTACTATTATGGTTCCATTCTCATTTGTCTTTGTAATGGTTAATGTGAATTACATCCTTTCTGACTGATGTATAATTACTTTTATTAGATTTCACGCTTGTGTTTGTCTTTCTCTTCGTGTGTGCAGGTATCTATTCACGGAGATCGTGGAGGATCGTGACCGGCCAGAGCGTAGGAGTGAGAGCGGCATCTCTTCATCAAACAATAGCGTTGGAATCCAAGTAGGTGTCCATTGCCTCTCTTTTATTTGCAAATAGGAACTTGCACAGTAGCATTGATTGATTGTTGCTAGACCCATTCTGGGCTAGTAGGGATCGCCTCTATCCGTAGAGGGGATTTACCTCTCCAACAAGAAGTACTTCCCATGAGTCCCAGATTGCATGGGTAGGATGCCTCGACAGGAGAACTAATAAATCCTATCCTCACAAGAGAACACATCAATCCTGCTACAATCGCCATGGAGAACTCATCAATCCATGTCACCATGGAGAACACATCAATCCACGCCTCATAAGAGAACACATCAATCCTTCTACAATCGCCATGGATAACACATCAATCCAGGCCTCACAGGAGAACACATCAATCTTGCTACAATCATCATGGAGAACACATTAATCCAGGCCTCACAGGAGAACTGATCATCTTGCTACATAGGAGAGAAAATCATCCTGTTCCACAAGAGAGCGAATCATCTTGTCCCACAAGAGAGAAAATCATCTTGTTCGAGTGCGCACCACTAGGGGAGGGTGAGTCACCCTGTGGTCATATGTTGCTCCAGCAAGAACTGCAAGCCCTCAGAGCTCCCAGAGCTCAATGTATGCAACATGCAGGACCCTTGTACAATGGTTTCTTGATGACTCCAAGTCATTTGGGAAAATCATAGATTAGATCTTTCCTCGGGGCTTTGACAAGGTGTATCAACCTATACATCATCTTGTGATGAAGCCTCCTTGCTCATCGACTTACCATATCCCAGATGATGTTTATCTACTGGAGTAGTCGACGAATACGAGATTCATCAATAATTGAATCCCACCTCTAGTTGTCACAGAGGATCATGGTGGTATCCAATGTAAATCGAAACAGCTCACTGAAGAGCTTTCGCAACCAGAATGCCTCACAGGAGGCCATGCTAGCAGCAATATACTTTGCTTTGTCGGAGCTCAAGGCCACCGAATTTTGCTTCCTGCTCATCTAGGATATCGAAGCATATCCCAAGGTGAAAAAACACCAAAAATTTCTCTTACGGTCCACCACACTTCCTTCCCAATTAGCATGAGTATATCCAAGTAGTTTCACATCTCCAACAGTGTATCTTAACCCATTAGTAATTGTGCCATGAAGATATCTCAGAAGATTCTTGGCATCAATCCAGTGAGGCTCAACCAAATATGAGCTCACAATGCTAACTGCAAAACATATGTTCGGATGGAGGTTCACCAAGAACATCAATGCGAATGATTTTATGAGACTCAGAGGCATTTCCCAAATCTGATCCAACATAACTACCATATAACTTTTGAAAGTTAAGATCCTTGAGGTAGTCACAAGCTTGCAGTTCGTCATACCAAATCTTTTTAGAATCTTCATCACATATTTTCCTTGAGCTAGGAAAATTTCCCTTGGCTTTTGACACACTTCAAGTCCTTGGTTCTTCATCTCAAATTCAGAAGCCAACTCCCTCTTACATTTGTGAATGAGAGGGTATGCACCTATTAGAAAGAGGTCATCCACTTACAACACCAATATGAGAGGCTTGTCATCTTCAACCTTAAGGTAAAGGTTAGGATCGGCTTCACTCCTAGTGAATCCTAACTTCATCAAGTAGCTATCGATCCTCTCATACCATGCTTGGGGTGCTTGCTTCAGCCCATAGAGAGCCTTCTTCAACCTGCATACATGAAATTTTCAATCATAAATCTCAAATCCTTCGGGTTGCTCCACATAAACCTCTTCTTTGATCGAACCGTACAAGAATGAAACCTTGACATCCATCTGATGTAGTTTCCATCCTTGTGAAGCCACAAGGGCTATGATCAAGCAAATTGTTGTATATCTAGCAACAGGTGCAAATATCACATCATAGTCTATACCTTCCTTCTGGGAGAAACCACGAGCAACAAAACGAGCCTTATACTATTCTGTACTTCCATCTACTGTAGCTTTATCTTATAAATCCATTTTGAAGTAAAAATTGTCTTCTCCTGGGGTCTGGGAACTACTTCCCAAACATCATTCTCCATAATGGTCATAGCTTCCTTCCATACTTGATGCTTGACGGCATCTGAGAATGATGAAGGCTCATTTTGTATGATTTTGCTCATACTAGTCAGGTATCCCTGATACCTGTTAGGTTTCTTACTTTCACTGAAGGTTCCTCAGGGTGTAGCATGTCCTTCAGCATCATCAAGTACCCCCTTAAGCCATGAAGGCTTATTCCCAAAAGAGGAAGGCTCAGGTGGATAAATAGGATCCATGGGTTCCTCCACATCAGGCATTGTTACATCATCTACCCATAGAGACAACTTCCACAATCATGCGGTTCTTCCATTCCACCACACCATTCTGCTCAGGAGTATGTGGTGTAGTAGTCTCCCTCTTAATGCTAGCCTCAGATATGCCTAAGTGAACCAACTGTAATATATCAGAGGTCTTGTTTTGACTTGAAGGGAATGGTCCCCTTTTGAGCTTTCCTTCGGCACATCCCGGACATACACCTTCTTTCTCTACTTGGAATTTGGGCATCCCTGTTACCATCTGTCTTACATCAAGTAGAGCTGTGTAATGAAGGTGGGAAAACCTTCGATGCCAAAGTTTGGACTGAAGAGTTGTGTCATAAGACATGACACCTAGCAGACTTCCTCCAACTTGATATAAAGAATCAACTCGAAACCCAAGAGTGAAAACATCTTTAACATTATTTTTCCATATACGTACCTTACCATTGCTGAAGGTTACCTTGTAACCTTTGTCTTCCATTGCCGAGATGGATACCAGGTTCTTTTTGAGATTAGGTACATATAATACATCTTGTAAGTGAATCATATTACCTTGATTCAATTTGAGAGAAACATTGCCTACACCTTTCACGAGGTATTTCATGTCATATCTAAGGACAATTTCTAGGTTAGTTTCTTTCTCTACCAGATTATGGAGTACTTCTTCGTAACCAGTGAAGTGTCTTGAGGCACTAGTATCAATGAGCCAAATTCCCATTGAGTCCAAAGGAGCGAAGGTAAATAGAGCAGCTGGTAGATAATATTCAGCCTACTTATTGTCAACAGTGTTAGATTCATACCTGAAATTTCTAGCCTTCTTGAATGGTTGCCCTCTTCCTTGATTTCCAGCATTCCTTTTACCTTTGCTGTTGAATTTTTCATTCCTTTGATTATCATGAGAGGGATTTTAATCATTTTCACGGTGAGAGTCCTTTCTATCAGGAAATTCCCTTGCATATTGACCCGCTTTACTGCAAATGAAACATCATCCTTTTCTTCCACCCTTCGGTCCAACCTTTCTTTTCGATTTAGACCCAGAATTATTTATTTTCTTAGCATGAGAAGAAAGAGCAGCAGGAGGACCTTTAGGTAAGGGAATTTATTGCTCTTCTACACTTGTTTCTTCTTGAATGCATCTAGCCATAAATTCCTCGAAACCAGGAATTACATTACTGTTCAGAAGAGTAGTCCTGAACACATACCATTCGGATGGTAATCCTCCAAGAATTGCGAGTGCCATTTCTCTGTCAGTAATAGTCTCCCCAATAGATAGGAGATCATTCTTGATTTCAGTGATTCTCAAGAAGTATGCTTGCATACTCTCATCTTTACCCTTCTTGATTTCCCTCAGCTTATTTCTAAGAAATGAAACTTGATTTGCATCATTAACTTTAAATAAACTCACCAGTCTATCATAGATTTCATTGGAGGTGTCTAGTTCAAAGATGTAGGCCACCAAGCACTTGTCGATAGAGTCCCGGATGATCTTCTTTGCTTTAATTTCTCCGTTCTTCCATTTGTTCTTGGCAGTAGGAGGTGCATTTGATGGAGGCTCAACAATATTGCCTCTCACATGATCCAACACTCCTTGATCCTCAAGGGTTAGATCGATATACATCTTCCATCTGTGATATTCAACTTTCTCACGGAGCTTGACTTTGGCAGGAAAGAGTGTTGAGGACCCCATAGTTCTTTTAGGATAGCCTTACCAATCTTCTCTTTCGTGATTGCTCTTGCTCTTGCTAGGGATTTTTATTCACCTCAGCTCTAATTCGATGTTAAGTTATGGTATGTTATATGCTTATAACAATTTACTTCGTTTCCTTATTATATTCCACAAATTAGCAATCACATGTACATAAAGTAAAGTGTAGATAGAACATTAAACGATCAACAAAAAACAAGCCAAGACAAGAGACACAAGATGTGGCGGCTAGCCAGGGACAAACCCCACAATGTGTGGGGAAACCCTTTAATCAAATCTTCTTTTATCTTCAATAATTTAGTAGAGAGAAATAGTACAATAAATCTGATTCATATCAGCAGTAGCAAACCCTAGATCAATAGCATCAACATTAGCGGCTTCATCATCAAACTAGGGCAGACGATATCTCACAAACCGACTGTCGGATCGGCTTGATTCCACCACCAAAAGTTGCATCTTCCGGAGGAGGTTCAGATGAACCTATAACGTAGTTTAGATGAGGAGATCTTCTAGTCCACACAGGTCAATCTTTACTTTTGTAGTTGCAGCTTCAGTTTCAGCAGCATCTGGCTTCACATGTGTGAGGGAGATACCCTTTTCTGCGCAGTAGAGAATATACTCTTTTCTGCACAGTAAAGAGAGAGAGATGTGATGAGATGAGTGAGTCCAAATGAGGAAAAGTCCTCCTGTATTTATACACAACTTTGGTGTTTGAATAGATACGACTGTTGGGCTTCTGAGCCTACATGAGTTGTAGGTCGGCTTGATAATAATTCCATAATCAAAATAAATTAATATCTCCATGAATACTTATCAAAATTAGATGATATTTATATCAATCCTACACCTATCGATGAGAGGAATCTAATATAAATATTATCAGCAATGAATAATATGATCCACATGAAGTTTGGCCCTGGTTTCCAATTTAACACATCCACACCATCCTACATCCTACCAAGCTCCAAAACATCCATCTAACGCCACCTGTTCACTGCCACACTCACATACAATAAATTAGATGCATGTTAAATTCACATAAAAACACATAAAAATCCAAAAATATGTTTTTTGCTTATTTACTTTCAGAAATAGCATGATTAGATGTTGTTTATTTCCTTGAGTAGGTAATGGCATTTCTTTCATTGTTTTCATAGTGTTTTTGGAAAAAGTAGAATTAGCTTGTTAATTAGGGTTTACTAAATTTTGCTTTACATTCCAATCTTTCTCCTTTTTGTAGTTAGAATAGCATCTGTAGAGTAATCTTTATTTCCTTTCATCACACATAGCGCTTCTTCTGAAATCTATAGAAGTTGGCTTGATCTCCTAGTGATCTCGCGCTGGTTGGCCAAGTGACAACCTGCAGTGAGAACTAGTACTTGTGCATAAAGAACCGACACTCCCAAGTTTGTTACGAACTATTGGGTTGATAAAAGTAAAGTTGGTAGCCCAGGAGTTGCAGCGTTCTTGCTGCAATACTGGCGCTCATCACCATTTTGGTGCCATTGTTGGGAAAGCATTAGAGTATTCTGTGATTACTCCTTTCTTCTATTTCCTATTGCAACATTCTGTTAATAGTTTATTTCGACAAAAGTAGACTAGTCATTTCTTTTCATTCCGTTATGCATTTCCTTGCTTTCCTTTTCAATTTTGCAAATTTCCATTCAACAAATTCATTTCAGGTAGTTGCAATTTGTTTTGTTCAATCAAATTTTGTTTTTGTAGGTACTTTCAATGTGGGGAAAAAGAAACAAAAAACCAACCAAAAATATTTCCTTTCATGCCTCGTAGGAGTAGAGATAACTTAGGAAAATTTTTGCCCAACACCCCCACTGCTTCACACAACCAACCTTCTCTCTTCTTCGATGGCTGCAATCAAGAAGAACTCTTAGGTGAACATCCAGACATATTTGAAGAACCTATAGGGGAAGAAGAAGAAGAAAACATTCCTCTGGAGCCAATGGATGAAAAAAAATGCTAGGAGAAATGGAGAGAGAATATAGGGTACCTTCCCCATTCGGGAGACCAATGGGGACACCAAAATGAAGAATATAAGTCCGTCAGCCCTACCTCACTTCCATGGTCTAACTATAGAAGATCCTGACACCTTCTTGTTCAAGTTTTCTGTCATCTGTTGAACTTATGACTATGTCGAAGATGAGCAAAAGTTGAAACTTTTCCCTTCTACTCTCAAGGAAACAACACTGCGCTGGTTCATGGGATTACCTGGCAATAGCATCACAACTTGGGCTCAGATGAAACAGGCCTTTAACAACAAGTATCGAGACTATTGTAGGTCAAAAGATATTAAAGAAGAAATCTTCTGAATGACCATAGGAAGTGATGAGTTTATGGAAGACTATGAAGAGAGGTTACAAATCAGTTACAAAAGGGCTAGGTGTGCACTTGACCCTGAGTCTGTGAAGTTGGTCCTACTCAGGGGAATTCGGGAAGACCTTCTTGACACCCTCCATCTACTGTCCGGGGGAGACATCTACCAACTATCCTATGAGGACATAAACACTATTTTTAGAAACCATTCTAGAGTAGCCAGAAAGAAAGGTAGGGGGAGTCAATCCATAGCCAATACCTCTTCTTCCAATTCATCCATTAAAGGTGAAATTGGAAACATGCTGGAAGACTTCAGGAGTGAGATGCTACAGACTCTTGCCATGCAAATGGATACCTTACATATCAAAAGAAAATAAGAGAAAGCAGAGAGGGCTTTGGCCATTTGTTTCCCTAGATGTACCAGGAGGCATCCTAGGAATGAATGCCCGTTGAACTCTATAGAGGTTTGTTTAGTTTGTGAAGAAGATCATTCTATAAGTGCCCTTCCTTGCTCGGACTTAAAGCTGTATACCAAGGGGCTGAAGGAGTCACTGAACAGATCTATTACATAAACCAAAAGAGGCCGCATGGACCTAGACCATACCAGCAGGGGATGCAAGGGACATCTCAGGCATACTACAACCCCAACCAAGTCACCTCCATACCTTCTTGGGCCCTCCCTTCCTATCCTTCTTGGTCCATGCCTCTTCCTTCGTCCTTCACATCTCAATATCATGCCCAACCAGCCACCCATTCATTTCAATCCTATGCTCAGCTGCAACCTCAGTGGAATGCATCTCATCGGGGGTGGAGGCCCCAATACAACTCTCTTTCGCTCTTCTGCCTCCACCACCTGCCCAACCACAACCATTACCTTCTGCTCCACTAAGGCAACCCCAAATTCCTGCCCAACCAAATTTGAACTCGAACAACAGACAGGCTTAGCAAGTGTATAGTGGGGAACCATCATGCCCAAGTTATGTTGTGGATATTCAAGAAATTAACTTGCGATCTGGGAAAGTTCTCCCAGATAGCCAGCCTCCACCCAAGGAGGTTGAGGAAGATAAGGAGAAAAGAAAACCTAAAACAAATGCAACCTTTCCTGAGAGACTATCCATGACAATCCAGCCTACCCTAGAAGAGACTGAACTCCAGGGAAAATTGAAACATTTATGTGTGAAGATACCACTTCTCTAAGCCATAAAAGATGTGCCTATCTAGAATATGTTGATCAAAGAGAAGTTCTTTAGGCATCCAAGAAGGCACAAGAGAGATGCCCCAACCATTATGTCATAGGGCAACTATCCGACCTGATGTTGGGGCAGATAATCTGTCCAAAATATCTGGACCCTGGAAGCCTAGTAGTTGATGTCCACATCAATGGCACAATGGTCCCACATACCTTGATTGATATGGGAGTTGCCATTAATGTGATGATAAGGGACACAATGCTCAAACTTAACCTCCAAGGCTCCTTGAGGAAGACCACGACAGTGTTGCATCTAGCAGACCACTCCATAGTGACCCCTTAGGGGATTGTGGAAGATGTGATGGTCTCCACTGATTCTTGGGAGTACCTTGCTGATTTCTTAGTTCTCCAGCCAAAGGCAAAGCTCACTGGGTATCCTCTCATTCTGGGAAGACCTTGGTTGGCTATAATCGATTCCTACATCAGCTGCCGAGCTAGGAACATGACCATAAAGAATGGGCACATGTCCAAGCAGTTAATCCTATATCCTCCTACCTAACCCTTGCTACAACATGATCTACCTCTCTGGTTGGAGGAGGAGTATGAGGATGAAGTTATTCTGCACCACCTTGTACATTAGAAATCGCCATGGGGGGAAAACTGCAAGATGAGGATAATATGATTGAAAATTTGATTCAGAATCCACCTCCCAATGTATCACCATTAGAAGACATAGTAAGAGAAACCCAAAACAACCCTTCAACTGATCTCTGTGTGGCTGGCCCCACTTCTCTCCATGTTAAAAATATAGAGTTCGGCCTAGAAAGAACATTGAAAATCAATCCATCCCTATCTACTTTCCAGGAGAAGGAGCTACGCAACATATTGAGAAAACATCTAGATGCCTTCACTTGGAGTTATAAGGAGATGAAGGGAGTGCACCCTTCAGTATGTACTCATCATATATACATCAAGGAAGATTGCAAGCCACTCAGGAAACCTGAAAGGAGGATGAACCCAGAACTTAAAGATATTGTTAAGGAAGAACTACAGAAATTGCTTGATGCAGGATTCATCTATCCCATCTCTGACACCGAATGGGTCTCTCCTTTGGTGTTAGTGCCAAAGAAAAATGGTAAGTGGAGAATCTGTGTCGACTATCAGGAATTGAACAAAGCCACTAAAAAGGACCATTTTCCTTTACCTTTCATAGATCAAGTGTTAGATGGTCTAGTAGGGAAAAAAATGTCTCCTTCCTAGATGGGTTTAGCAGGTACAATCAAATTCAAATCGGACCAGAAGACCAAGATAAGACCACTTTCATTTGTCCTTGGGGTAACTTTGCATACTAGGTCCTTCCTTTTAGTTTTTGCAATGCTCCAACCACTTTCCAAAGAGTAGTATTGAGTATATTTTCTGAACTGGTTCATGATGCAGTAGAAATATACATGGATTATTTTTCTCCTTATGGCTCTGACTTTCAGGAAACTTTATAGAACCTAGGAAAAGTTCTAGATAAGTGTATTGAGATGATCCTGTCCCTCAGTCTGGAAAAATGTGAATTTTTTATGACTGAAGGGACTGTGCTAGGTCATGCAATATCTTAACAAGGATTGCAGGTGGACCCCAACAAAATTGCCATCATCCAAAGGGTCCCACCTCCTCAAAAGGTGAGAGATGTTAGAAGCTTCCTAAGATTAGCTGGATATTCAAGAGATTCATTAAAGACTTCAACATGATAGCCTCTCCTTTTTTTGACCTCTTAGGCAAAGATGTTGAGTTCATATGGTCGGAAAGCTGTCATGAAGCCCTAGATACCTTGAAGAGCAAGCTAGTGACTGCCCCAATTCTCAGAGACCCAAACTGGGCCCTACCCTTTCACATTCACACAGATTCCTTGAACAAAGCAATAGGAGAAACCTTAGGACAAATTAATGAAAGGTTATCTTATGCCATATACTTTATAAGCAAAAACTTGTCAAAGGAAGAGCTAAACTATATAGTGATCAAGAAGGAACTCCTAGCTGTCGTGCATTCCTTAAACAAATTCAGATATTATATCACAGGCTATCAAACCTTTGTGCACACTGATCATGCTGCAATTAGATATTAAATGAACAAACCAGATGTAAATGCTCACATTATTAGATGGTTGCTTTTACTGTAGAAGTTTGATCTAACCATTCATGATAAGCCTGGTAAAGAGAATGTTGTTGCTGACTTTTTGTCTAGAGTAAATTTGCTTGCAGGTGAAGAAGGAATGTTGTATGACCGAATGCCAGATGAATACCTATTTTCTATATTAGTACTCTCTCCATGGTTTGCTGATGTAGAAAACTACTTGGTTTCAACACAGTTCCCACCACACCTATCCTCAAAAGAGAAGAACAAGATAGTAAGGAAAAGCACCCCTTTCACCTAGATTGGAGGCAATCTCTTCAAACTTGGCCCAGATCAGATCTTGAGAAGATGCGTCAGGAGGGAGGAAGTCTTTGACATCCTCCTAACCTATCATGACGGGCCTTGTGGAGGTCATTTTGTAGCAAAATGAACTGCCTTCAAGATATTGCAAGCAGGCTACTCTTAGCCCACTCTTCATCAGGATGTGAGGAGATACATGAGCTAGTGTGATCGGTGTCAGAGGATGGAGAAACCCACTTTAAAGGATGAAATGCCCATGCAACCTCAAGTGACATTTGAGCCATTTGAGAAGTGGGGAATGGACATTGTGGGGCCTACAAAACAGAAGCAGTACATCATTGTGTGCACCTACTACCTGACAAAGTGGGTGGAGACAAAAGCAATCAGAGCAGCGACAAAGGAAAAAGTAGTTGAGTTTGGGAAAACATATTCTACAAGTTCAGGTATCCGAGAGAGTTGGTCATAGACCAAGGCAGTCAGTTCACTTCCAACCTGATTGAAGCCCTGCTCACACATCATAAGATCAGGCACAGGACTTCCACCCCTTACCATCCACAAGCCAATGGGAAAGTGGAGGTCACTAACAGAGCATTGGAAGGGATCCTAACCAAGGTAGTGAGCAGCAACAGAAAAGACTGGGCGGATAAATTAGTTGAGGCCACTTGGGCCTACAACACAACATGGAAGACCACCACCGAGTTCAAACCCTATGAACTGGTGTATGGGAAGAAGGCTTTACTATCAATAGAGTTTGAATTCAATACCCTAAGGATGGCAGCTCAGCTGGACCTAGACCTTAGCCATGCAAAGAAGGAGAGATTACTTCAGCTCAATGGATTGGATGAATACATATTGAAATCTCCTCTCCATATAGAGGTAGTTCAGCTTCAGAGAAAGATATGGCATGACAGAAATATCAGGGAGAAGAAATTCCAAGAGGAAGATCGGGCACTACTCTATGATTCAAGATACAAGGATTTCAAAGGCAAGCTGAGGAAAATATCGTTGGGACCCTACACTGTGGAGAAATGCAATGACAATGGTTCAGTTCTGATCAGAACCATTGATGATGAATCCATCCCCATGCTTGTCAATGGACATCGGTTGAAAGTCTATAAGAAACCCCTCTCCAAGCAAGAGTTTATTGAAGATTTGAATAAAATAGTGATGGTATTGGAGCATGTCTTAGCTTCCACTTCACCCACTCACTGAAGAAAAAAGAAAAAATAAGAACTCAAGTGAAAACCTCCATGAGGCACTTGAGTCCCATCATTGGGTTGAAAACCTTTTTTGAGGTGGCCTAGTGATGTCACAAAAAAAAGGGAAAATAATAAGATCCCTGGGTGAAAACCTTGCTTGGAGGTGCCCAGGGTAGGCAATTAAGGTGAAAACCTCTCTAAGGCACCCTAGTTGTTTTCAAAAAGAAAAAAAAGAGAGAAATAAAAAATGAATTTTTATTTCATTGCGGGTTTGCAGGAGGACTACCGAGAGCAGAAGAAGGTGCCAAGGGGACCCTAGCATTCATACCAGCATCCAACTCATCTTCTCCACACCTTCCTCCATCACTTTTGGCATCTCTTTTACCCCACTGTACCTCTTCTTCCAAAACTGTGTTTTCTACAGGGGCTTATTTTTTCTATAGAAGGCTCCCATAGGAATTACAGAGAGCCAAAAGTGTCTACAGGAGGCAATTTGAGGGACAAGAAAAGTTTCATGAGAAACCTGTAATCCCTCTTACCATCTTCAAACCTCCTTGCCATCATTTCCAAGCCTGCATCACACTCCAAGCATCATTATTATTTTTTTCCTTTTCCAAGAAAAAAAAATAGAAAAACAGTTTTTCAGTTTTGAAAAAAAAAAACAAAAAAAGGAGGAAAAGGCACCATTAACTTTACCTGAAGCTTACCTACTATCCCTCCATCATTCATCTCCACCTCTGGCATCATTCTTGAGCTCCAAGCATATGGAAATAACTGAAGTTTCAAGGGGAGAAGAAGCTACAGGAGCTCTTGTAGGAATTCATGTAGCAGTTGACCCCATAGAAGTCCAACACCAGCAACAAGGGATAGCACATATGAAGGTTCAAAAGGCACATGAAGCTTAGTTCCAGCAAAAGAAGAACCTGCAAAAACACACAACAACACATCAGCAAGCAGAGACAGCATGCATGAAGGAAAATGAAGGCATGCAGCAGAGAAAGCCACAACACCTCATAGTCGATGGCAGCAAATACACTTGGATTATAAGTAAGTAGCCAAGTCACTCCTCTATCTGCATTTGTGTAATTAGGAATCATGTGAAGGCAACGATATGGTTGAAATTGAAAGGGGGAAAGGTTGCTAGTTAACTTGGCCACGTTTATTTAGTTGACTCCACTTAATCGAGATATCACCCACACGTGCGCACAACCAACTCAAGCAAAAGATGCGAAGGATAGGTGGTGGGAGGAAGAGTTAACTCTGATGCATTAATGAGGGGATGATTACAAGGGGGGTCATGATGACCAAGTAGGTGGGGACCAATGGTACTAACCTGGGCAACGTACACCTTGCCAGCTCAGCACTTATAACCAAAAACAACCATAAAGGGTAATGAGAACTCCTCCCTGCACATTCTCACCACCTTTTCTTCAGTTTCTCCTTGTAACTCAGCCACACAACAGTCTTCTTATGCCCCCATAGCCTCGTATCCACCATCCTCCATCAATTTCCTTCATATTTTTTCTCTCGACATTTTCTACAGGAGCACCTACAGGAAATCTACAGGAGGGACAACGGGCTTCTATAGGAGGGGCAGCGAGTCATTTTGAAGGGGGGAAACGTAATTTTTGGCACGAATTTCAGTCTAAAGAGGTAGGGTTTATGAATGCCCTCTGTTTAATATCAAAATTTGAAATATTTGGTCTCAAATTGAAGGTAAGATAAGTCTTTAAGAGGGTAGAAATACATTAAAAAAAATTATGTTAAAAAAAAAAACACAGTCCCCTCTGTTTTTCTATTTCACTCAAAATTCTTTCTCTCCACCTCCATATCTGGTTTTTCAAAAGAAGTACAGGTAGTATGACAGGGGGTTTATGAGAAAAGAGCCCACTAACTCCACTAGACTCCATGCACATCCTCAAGTGGTGGAAATATTTACAAGGGTAAACTGGATGAATTTCTTTGAGAAGTTTAGAGGGTTTGATGATGAAATTGCCCATGAATTTTCTCTCTCTCTGGTCCCTCACACAAGAACTCATGCTACTGTAACCATTAGAGGCCTCTTCATTGAAATAACCCCTTAATTCATCAATAGGTTCACTACCCTTCCTCTTGGGCTGCCTTGGAGTAAAGATGATAAAATAATTGGCCAGGCTACCAAGAGGAAATTTTTCCAAGCTAATGAAACCTCTGTTGAAGACAAAAATGGAATTAGGAGGGCTAGTGTACCATATCCTTGGGATGAGGCTAGATACCAAGTGATCAAATACATTTCTTGTGAGGTGAGGCACAACATTGTTTATGGATATCATTTCAGAATCCTCCAAGACTTGAGATATGGCATGGACACCCCAGCACATCAAAAATTCAGTATCCCTTACTTTCTCCTTCAGTCCCTCATTGACTCCAGCACTAAGGTACAAGAAGGAAATTCACAATATATAGCTTACCATGGCCTAATCAAGATCATAGTAGAAGAAGCCCTCCATACCCTTACAGTCCCTATAGCATGGGAAGTTTTAAGAAATATGACAGCTAAGGATGACATCAATGCATTAATCTATGATGTTAGTCATGCTGTCAGTGAGGAGGGAGAACAACAAGGAGGAGAAGATGAAGCTAGTGGTGACAAAGCAGAGCAAGAGAGAAAGGAGGAAAGAAAATAAATAGAGGAGGGGAGAGTTGAAGAGACAAAATAGGAGGTAGAAAAAGAGACAGAGAAGGAGGAGGAAAAAGAGACAGAAGAGGGAGAAAAGGAGGCAGAGAGGGCAGAGCAAAGAAAAGAGTCCCATGAAACTCTGGAAAGAGAAGAAACAGTTGCCCTCACTTCCCTCAGTACACCAGTCAAGCAGAAGCAGAAGAGGAAAAAACAAACCTCCATGTATTCCAGGGCAAGGAAGAGTACCAAAATTAAAACAGGAAAACCTCAGCCCTCATCAAAGACTCCCATTAACATTGAAGATGCACCATCTTCCAAGGTGAAAGAATCTCCTTCCAAGGAACTCATAACCTATGAAAGGAGGACTACAAGATCTTCTACATGGAAGGGAAAGGAAATTCTACAGGACCACAAACTAGACCTACAAGAGGCTAAAACAATCCTACAAGAGACATTGTCCAAACTACAAGAGGCACAAAAACTTGAGGAAAAGATAGGAGGATATCCAAAGGTGAAAGAGGAAGCACAAGAGCTACAAGAACTTGATCGCTAGCTTAATCTTGACTCCTATTATATACTACTTGAGGGATGCAAGATTATCCCACCGAAATTTCCAATTCCACTATTTTTTGAATTGGAAAAAGAGAGAGTGAGAATGCCTAGGTGGATGTAGATAGCCAAGTCCAAAGGAGTTGAGGATATTGGCCACATGGAAAACAAACTCATGGTGGGCAGGGAATTGAGTGCTCTCAGAGACAGAGAAGCCATTACAAGCAGCCACCTTGAGAATGAAAATGAATTACTAAGGAGGCAGCTATAGGAGAAAGAGACTCATTTGGCATACATGGAAAGCTTATCCATAGAAGCATTACAATGCAGAACACCTTATGGCCTCTATCTGAAGGATCAATGGCTTCAATTCCAAATAAAAACTTTGGCACAAAGAGGCATAATTGCTTTCCAAGACTACAGGAAGTTCATGGACTTGTGTGACCAAAACACCTCCGAGGACAAAGTAAAGATGGCAGAGTTCTATCTACACAACATGGCCCTCACAGACCTGAATGTGTGGGACCCCAATGCAAAGCTAGGAGATCTGCAATTAATGGCCATGGCAATCATGGATGAACCATGAAGAATTGAGGGCAGAAGAAATGAAAATATTGTTAATAAAAGAGCAGAATGAACCATTGATGATAAGAGCTAAGCCATAAGATCCTATGGCACTCATCAACACACACAGCTTGCTTGCCAATGACCTTCAGATTGCCCCTAAATACCTAGCCAATCAGGAACAAGCCATTGCACACTTTGAAGATATGCATAGGCTACTTGGGGTTGACTGTGTGCATGCATGCATGAGAAGAAGAAACACCCTACTCCACAGCTTGCAGATCAGAGAATACCATTCCCCCATGAGGCTGAAGGAGGCATTGGAAAGAGTGCCAATGTACAAGCGCTCCATGGAAAGGCTGAAGGTCAATTGGATTGGCCTCAAACTGAGTCCTCCACTCATATTAGGCATGCTGGAAGGAAGAAGAGAAGAAGAAGAGGAGTAGTGGAAGGACATAGACAAAAAGGAAAGATTTTATGGAGAACATGAGCAGACCATATCAGAAGCCTGGAATGCTAGGGAGGCCACCAGGGCCATGAAAGACCAAGAGACTGACTAGGTGGCTCAGAGGATGAGCAACACCTTCAGTAGGGGGGTGATGATGAGCCTCACACATGGGTAATTATATGGTCCCATTCTACCTCCTAACCTAGTCAAATCAAACATTCTTTTAACTTATTGTATGATTTTCTAATTATATTTATGCTTATAGGGTGAGTTGAGTTAGTTATTATGCCATGTGGTCTAACATATATTTAGTGCAGATTATTGATGGATTTTGAGGTCAAAGTCAAGGATCTAGTGCTCAAACTACAATAATAACTCAAAATAGACAGAGGAGAGGACTTATAGGAGGGAATCCCCCTCATTTATTTCTCCTCACTTCGAATTCCCCTTCATTCAGCTCGGAGTACAAGCAGTCGAATCATGCACTAGAAGGCAACTGAGAAAATGGAAGATGATTGATAGTTATCTCGAGTTTTGGGAGACAAGACTCCCTAATTTTAAAGAAGATATTGATAGCTTCAGATGTATAAGTAGAGAGGCCTAGGGCCTCACTAGGGTCAACATTTTTTTTCTTGGGAAAACTCTAGTCAAATTTCGAGCTTACTATTTTATGACAATTTTATGTAATTTTGCTATTTTCTTATAATGAAGATGGAATCCTTTTTGAGCTAGCACTAAGTTACCTCAGAGGGCTGAAGCTCTTGGGTTAGGGCCCAATCCAATCATCCAATATTCTCTTTACTTGTATTTTTATGCTTTACTTCAGTTTGTAGATTAGTTCGCTATTAGATGTATTTCTCTTATGCTTAAGAATAGGTTGCTTTTGATGATTTAGTAGCTTGCTTCCATTTGTGCTTTCTATAGTAGGTTAAGCGGTGATTAGAGAACATTCAAAATGCTAGAAACAGTGCCTTGGTCTCTCTTCCTTCCTCTGGGACCATGATTTGAGGCAAAGACTTTCTTGCTGCCCCAAAAACATAGATTTTTCTCATTCCTAGGACTTCTAGTGTTTGCAGCTCTCTAGTAGGACGATAGTCCAGTTTTGCTTTGATTTAGATCTTCTTTATCATGTTCACTTCTTGATTTGAAATATTCCTTATACATGCTTTCCTTTCTTACAACATTTCCCAGCATTTCCTTCTATACATCATAGTTTAGGCCATTTTAATGTAAAAATCTATTTTCCTAGGATGCACTCATTTCATTGGTTGCTTGATTTTCTTAGTTGAATGTTAGTTTCTATGCAGAAAATCTCTTCTAGTAGGAGGAAATCTTACCAGAAATCACACCCTCCATCTGATCCATGCCCTATAGGTCTCCCAAACCTCACCTCAATTCTGCCCTAGTTTCCTTCATTTTTCATAGAACTTCTTCCTCTCTCCTTGAGCAAACCCAATCATATTTCTCTCCCTTGGTGATTCATGGTAGACCTTAGGCACACTAAAACCTCATTCCAACCTTCATCCACCTTTTTCACCCACTCTCACACCCTCAAAACAGCGGAAATTGTTCTTGGCCTCCTCCTATAGGCCTCTTGTAGTTTCCCTGTTTTCCTTGTGTAGTTTTCTTGTGTCCTCCTATAGTTTTTCTTGTAGGCTTTCTTTTGAAGGCTGAGTGTGGGAAAAGCCTCTAGAAGGCCACCTAAGACCTCCTAGTACCCATCCACAGCATCCTACATCCTCTCAAGCTCCAAAACTACCCTCTAATTCCACTTGTTTGCTGCCACACTCACACACAATAAATTAGATGCATGTTAAATTCACATAAAAACACATAAAAATCCAAAAATATGTTTTCTTCTTATTTACTTCCAGAAATAGCATGGCTATATGTTGTTTACTTCCTTAAGTAGGTAATGGAATTTATTTCATGGTTTTCATAATGTTTTTGGCAAAAGTAGAATTAGTTTGTTAATTAGGGTTTACTAGGTTTTTCTTTACATTCCATTCGTTCTCCTTTCTGCAGTTAGAATAGCATCTATAGAGTAATCTTTCTTTCCTTTCATCACACATAGAGCTTCTTGTGAGATCTATAGAATTTGGCTTGAGCTCCTAGTGATCTCGTGTCGGTTGACCAAGTGACAACATGCAGTGAGAACTAGTACTTGTGCATATAGCACTGACACTTCCAAGTTTGTTACAAACTACCGGGTTGATAAAAGTAAAGTTGGTAGCCCAGGAGTTACAACATTCTTGCTGCAATATTGGCGCTCATCATGTAGCCACCTAGCTACTAGCTGGGAAGGTGATGAGAAAATACCGTGGCAATGAGGTACCAGCGACTGTCATCGTGCTAGTCGAACAATGTGCGGAGGGAGTCCAATTCAACTGGGCCACCTTCCTCTGTGAAGCGTTCCTCACCAACTGCAAGGAAGTCCAGCAGCAGGGAAAGATTTACTATGCGTGGTTTCCTTTGTCCATCGTACTGGTGTCAGGGGAACTACTTGAGGACAGTCACTTCCCTCTTCTTGAATAGGAGTTGCCAGAGGCCGCAAAATATGCGTCGCTCTGGGCTACGAAGGATGCCACATGGATCTGCGAGATCAAGATCTTCTGGGTGCTCATGGAGGCAACCATCTGGATGTGGATTAATAGAAGTGTTGTTGGGAAAAGTATCCAATACAGAATGACCCTATCCCACTCTAAGGGTGATAGTACCTCAACAACAATCGAAGCAAAGCTATCTAAGATTTCTTCTTTATGAAAGTAAAATAGGGGAGAAAGAGATCCACTAACCGATGTCTTTCGCTAATGGTTGATCCAATCTTCTCTCCTTGCTGCTTGCTCCCAGCTCCTTGCTCTTTCACTGGCCCAGCTACACCAATATCCTGCAAAATGGCAAGAGAGGGAAACTACAAGAAGCATACATTCATAATTGATTCAAGGATTAGAATAAATCAAATATACAAGTATAAAAATACACCATTGAGACACATGCATATAGAAGAACCTCAAATGCTTTATTAATGGAAGAAGTAAAGTTCAGGAAGTGATACAACCATAAAAGGCCCAATCCAGCATCACCTCCCAGCAGAAAGAAATCTCCTCTTCACCTCCTTCAAAGCAAATCACCCAATAGTTCTAAACTCAAACCAACAACACTTCCTTACATTCACAAGATTCCAGCCTCCCCTAGACCTCATGAGAGAGCTCTATATATAGGAGTTTTGGAGAAAGGATGAGTCAGCTTGAGGCTGGCATGAAGCTGACTAGTGTCCTCTCCCACTTTAGTTATTCTTCAGTTCTTGAGTCCACTTGGAGGTTCTTGCTTCCACTTGGAGATCTAGACCCTCTTACTCATCACCAGTCGAATTCCTTGATCCAAGTGTCATTTTGGAAGCTCCCTGTGCATTGACATCTTGAGGAATGACTGTGCCACTTGTCCAAACTCGCCCAGCGTAGGTAGCCTTCTTTGCAGTTGACATTCAGCGCAGGTAGACAGTGGAGCACTTGACATTCAGTGCAGATGCTAAGTGGAGCAGTTGACATGATCCAGAATTGCCTTGTTTTTGAGTGTTTTCAGATGGAGAACTGATATTCAGTGCTGTGGTTTGCTGACCTTGTTCCTCTAGGGGTAGGAACAACATGTTTAGGGACTTTGGATCCCTCGGATTATGGACATTTCATGCTTCATGATGTAAGGCACAAAAATGTCTATAACAGTTTCCCCCTAAAGTATGAGGCCGTTTATCGGGTGAAATGCTTTATCAGGAGGATCCGAAGTTCATTCAATCGCTGAGAGGTGACCTGTAATAAAATACAATACAATACATTATTTTTCATTCTGCTTTCATGATCTAGCTGAGGCGGGCATTCCCATGCTCAGCTTTATAAATTCATTTTGGTACATAGAACAGACGATCGTCTGATAGTACACTGATAATTCTCTGCTGAAATTATCATCCTTTGAGTAGGATGATCATCTGCTGCAATGATGTACATATCAAATGTCTTTATATTTCCTGAATATATATCGCAGCCCGGATGGATGAAACTAGATCCGGGGTCTTCAAACTCGTTCGATCTTCACTCTAAGTACAAGTCGATCCATGTGAGAATTGCGCTGAAGTCGAACATGGAAAGACATCGCTTGATTACCGGTCAATGATGTAAACCGTTAACAAGCGCGAGAGGAATCACCGATAATGATAATGACCCTCAAGGTACTACAGTACAATTCACGTGGTGTGAATAAAGGACTTGGCGTCGAACACCACGCAAAATCTTCTGGTCGAAGGTCATTGATGTATACCTGTCGCCGGAAGTGAGAAACTTGCCATTGAGGCATGCAAGCTTCAAAGTACTGAGGGGGTTGTTCCTAGATCAACTTCTTGGATAATGAGTTGAAGTCGACAAGAAGCGATCCGTCAAAGGAGGGCCTTAATGAATCCCACATCAGTGACACAGAACGGAGCTAATGATTTTAATGGAGGTGAAAACAATCTGTGACATATGATTCAGGGTGGCGATCATGGATGGATGAAGGATAATGTATGGCAGTGGATGGGACACGGTTGACTCTTTCTGAACAACATCTCTTGAACATATAACGATACTGATGCGACGGATCGGTAGCATTACCCCAAATGTGGATGGTTTGGCGAGACCATGGTGATGAGACCGGTGAATGAAACAACCCAACCCGATGTGATACGGAGGAAAAGTGTCAGGTTCAAGAGCGACTTGCTACCATTAAAGCTTTGAGGCTCTTTGCTTGCACTCCAAAAGGTTTGCATGCCTCCAGGTATAAAATACAATTTCAAGGCTGCCCCTCCTCTCCCCCACCTCTGCTTTTCTTTGGGTGTTCACAGCTACTTGTCGTCTTGCTAGTCTAATGTTAACGATACTTGTCTTCTCGTTATTTTTAACGGGTCTTATGCGGTACTTGTCTTCCCGTCAGCCCAACTTTTTAACAGATCTTTCGCAAGATCGCAAGAGAACAGCTACTTGCGACAAGAGAAGAACACTACTCAAAGACAAAACATTGGTGTTATTGAGGGAGGCTTACCTCTTTCTGGTTACCCAAAGATTGTTTCGTTAATCTTTCAAACAAAACATTTCCTCGGCACTGTTTATCGAAATAGATAAGGGTGAATGACTCTTGTCAAACACATAACTTTGATAAAAGAATCCTATTCCAGAACAACCCCTCTTCCATCCACGGACGGGGTACGGACTAGTCATATTCTCTCGCGGAAATTCTACCTTATACCCAGGGTTTTCTCTGCCCGAAGCAGACCAAGATGCATGCCCCCTGGGTTCCAGCCCCATCTTTCCGAATCACTCGCACTCATCGGGAAGGAGGACTGGGGGTGGAGACATTTCTTGATTGAATAGACCATTCAGGGTTGGTATGTGACTATTTGCGATGCGTGATCCCGGAAATGAAAGTTGGTCTACGAGCTTGACCATCCTTCCTTCGTGTGGAAAACACATTACTCTAAAGAGTGAGGAGACTATTGCTCCCATGCAATATATATAGTCTCGTCCAAGGAGTAGGTTATAATTCAAGGGTCCTTGAACGTCCATCACGTTCATTTGAACGGTCTTCCCTTTCAATGTAACAGGCACATTGGGGAGGATCCCTAATAGTCGACTGGTTCCTTTATCGAAACCCGAGAGATTTCTTATCTCAGGCAAAAGCACCGGGGAACCCAGTGCTTTCCAAGCAACAGAGGAAAGGATACTCACAGATGCCCCTTCATCAATGATAGTTCCAGCCATTACCATTCTGTATATTTGGACGATGATTCTGAATGGCATACTGGCTGGCAACCGGGGTCTGCCTAGTTGATTCCAATCAAAGGATACAACCACGTTGCTTGGTGGTGGGACCGAATATACGGCCGGATATGACCCTGACGATGTTCCTTCCTGCGATAAAGGAATGGGCGCATTGCCCTGATGCTCATCAGAGTCTGCGTTGATGAAAAGAATCTGGATGGTTTCATCCTTATTCTCTTCGGTGAGGGTGTCATTTGAAGATGAATCTTTAGTGACGGTGTCATTTGACGATGAAACTTCTGAAGGAAGAACCGGGTCAACTGCCATTTCGACCTTTGGACTTTCGTCCGGTCTGGATTCAGTAGGTTCATTTTCAATGACTGACGCTTCATCTGACCACTTGAGTGGGCCAGCTGTATTCTCAACCAACAAAGGACTTGGCACGAGTTTTTTGTATCCAAGAGGAAGTCTCAACGGTGAAACCGGACGATCTTCCAAAACTCTCTTCGCTTCGTCTAAGAAGGGACAACGGTGGATGGCGTGATCGCCTTCACACAGTCTGCAGGGGGATCTTGCTCCCCCTCTTTGTCTTGAACCTTCACTTTCGCTGGTTGACGGTAAGCATTCAACATGGCTATCAGAGGTTGATGCTCCCGAATTGTGCAAATGAGGGGACCAGTCCCTTAGTATCCGGGGAATACAGGGACAATCTCTATGGAAATGGTCTCCTCTACATATGACACATGGCGATTTAGGCCCGGTCTGTGCTGTGTGTGTATTTTTGTCAGATGTCTTTTGCTTGCCCCCAGTCGCCTTAGGCTCCTTCTTCTTCTTCTCTCTCTTTTTCTTCTCCTTCTTCTCCATGGGAGCTTGGCTTTTGCCGGCTCTACCTTGCGAAGATGAAGGATTGGAGGAAGAGTTATAGGAAGTAGAAGGCTGGTGGGCAGCTCTAGACTGATCTAACTGTTGACTCGACTGTTCAGGAACCATGGTGTTCTGAACTACATTGGTTGACAATAGCCAAATTGGCAGGCCAATTGTCAGTCTTGGAAGCGACAATGTGGCCATGTGGGGCGCACCAACTTCTCCCCAAGAGGAGAAAGGACTAGGATTTCCATCATGTGGAATTCCTTGGTTGGGGCATTCCATTTTCTCAACCTACAGATCAACGCAGGAATAAGAGGTGATTATGTTCCGTTTAAAATAAATTTTATAACGACGCTTTTAGACACAACTTTCTTTTTCACTTTTTAAGAGTCGAGAAAAAGCTAAAGATGGCTCTAGTCTCCTTCGATGTTTTAACGAGCCCGAAGTGACAAATGCTCAGATGGACTTTTTCAGTTATAGAGTTTGAAAAAGGCCAAAAGAAACTGCTCTGGAGATCTAGGCAGAGGGTGTGCCAAACTTTTCGCAAAACCACAGAATACGTTTTACGGTACGGGTGGTCGATCTTCGTGAATGCTGTGTTCACTGCATTGCGATCAGTAAGGTGGCTGACACGACTTCCTATGGATAAAGGCTTTGTTCCTATAGGGGTCTCCCAATATATACGCAACGGTACGTGGGAGCACAAGTCCGTATTGATACTTATCGCTTCACCGTGGAGGAATCACCCAACCACTCAACGCTAAGATATCACGTTTAACGACGTCGGAACACGTCTCTAGCTTAGACCTCTATGTGTTTGCATTATGTTTCAATGCGTTGTTATGTAAATTCAATTTATTTTAAGGTTGATCTTGTTTAGCAGTTTGCCTTTATGGATCACCACGAGATGTATAATACAACTTCCTAAATGTAGTCTAAGATGATAAGCAAGCTTTTCAATCTTTCAACTTTGAAAATCTTAACTACTGAGGGAAAAGAAAGACATCATCTTTTCACACAGATCATAGAGCACACATGTTATAGACAATTTTGTGCCTTACTGCAACAAGCATGAATTGTCCATAATCCAAGGGATCCAAAGTTCCCTAAACATGATTTTCCTACCCCTAGAGGAACAAGGTCAGCAAACCAACAGCTCTTAGATCAGTTCTCCACCTGAAAACACTCAAAAACAAGCAATCCTGAAATCAAAGCAGGTGCTCCACTGGGTTTCTGCGCTGAAACACAACTGCTCCATGGTGTACCTGCGTTGCAAAGCAGGCAGAACAAAGCCCACCTGCGTTGGGCGAGTTTGGACATGTGGCAGAGTGAGTCATAGCTTTGGAATCTTCCAAAATTGACACTTGGATCAGGTATTTCGCCTTGTGATGAGTCAGAGGCTTTGTTTCTCCAAGTGGAAGCAAGGTTCACCAAGTGGACTCAAGAACTGAAGATCAACTAAAGATTAACTGAAGAGAGAGAGGACACAAGGCAGCTACACATCAGTTACAAGCTGACTCATCCTTTCTTAATTCATCTATATATTGAGCTCTCTCCTATGAGCTCAGGAGGCTGGAATTTTGTGCAAAGTAATGATATGCTGTTGGTTTCATTCTTGAGTTATTGGGTGATTGTTTGAGAGAGGTGAAGAAGAGCAATTCTTTCTGCTGGGAGGTGTTGCTGGGTTGGAGCCTGCAATGGTTGTAATCCTCTCAGAACCTTTATTTCTTCATTAATAAAAGCTATTGAGGTTCTTCTATGTGCTTTTGTTCAATTATATATTGTGATGATCGCATGTTTGGTTTACACTAATCCATAAACCAGTTATGATTGCATGCCTCTTGTAGTTTCCTTCTTTGTCATTGTGTAGGATCTCATTGTAGCTGGGCGAGCAGAAGGACAAAGAGCTAGGAGCAAGCGGCCAAAGAGGGGAGTTTGGATTCGACATTAAGCGCAAGGCAACGGTTAGTGCTTCCTCCATTCTCTTTTGCTTTCATAAAGAAGTAAACTTTCATTAGTTTGTTTTACAGTTGTTGCTAAGGAACTGTCACCCTTAGAGTGGGTTAGGGTCATCCGAGTCGGATACTTTTCCCTACAACAACACACTAATGCACTTTTCCCTAAATCAACATACAAGCTGTCAAAATGCACATGCACAATGCAGGTATTTCTTTTCTCTTTCTTAATGTTGATGTATTACAAAAAGAAAGCTGTTGTATAACTTTGAATTTAATTTCAAGTGAAAGCAAACAAGCTTTCTCCAAAATAAAAAAAAAAATTAAGATTTACTTGTTTCGACACTAGAAATACATAAATTCAAACCATATGACGAAAGCAAAAGCTCAATCAGCTATGAACAGCAAACAAACTAACTCTTAAGATCAAAACGACACTTATCACAGGTCTAGATCTAAGAGGTCACAGCAAGACTAGTTCACTTTCGTTATGGGAAACTGCAAATGGCATAAGAAATACACAAAGAACAAATACAGTTTCTTTATACAACCGAGGCGGAATAGTGGCAAGGAAAGTTGGTTTCAGATAGGTACATTGACTGATAACAGGCTGCAAAAACAAGGATGAAAACAGGGCAACAAACAGGAGGGAACCCCAGTAGCACTAGGCAAAACTGGTTCAGCGCAGGTAGTACACTGGCAGTTTGACCTTCAGCGCAGGTAGCCCCTTCGGGACCTGCGATGAAATGCAGACTGCCTTCACAGTGCCTGCAATGAAGAGATAAACTTTCGTTTTTCTTAGTTTCCGGGTCACAGATTGCTCAAAAATTCACAGTGTTTGGCCAAATCAGAAGCTATCAATCAAGTACACACTAAAAGGTAATTAGGAGGATGAAAAGCTATCACTAAGAGCTGTTCAGAGTCCTTGTGGATCAGCTCTTCAAATCATAAACATGCCCAGAAACTGAGCTAGAGTAGCTGCCCTCTACTTTGCATTTGAAAGATCCAAATGCAGTTCGATTCGGTACTCCCTGTGTTTATGAAATGAATAGCAAAAACACAAACAACCAACAAGATACAATCCCCAGCGGAGTCGCCAATTTGTTGTTGGGAAAAGTATCCAATACGGAATGACCCTATCCCACTCTAAGGGTGATAGTACCTCAGCAACAATCGAAGAAAAGCTATCTAAGATTTCTTCTTTATGAAAGTAAAATAGGGGAGAAAGAGATCCACGAACCGATGTCTTTCGCTAATGGTTGATCCAATCTTCTCTCCTTGCTGCTTGCTCCCATCTCCTTGCTCTTTCACTGGCCCAGCTACACCAATATCCTGCAAAATGGCAAGAGAGGGAAACTACAAGAAGCATACATTCATAATTGATTCAAGGATTAGAATAAATCAAATATACAAGTATAACAATACACCATTGAGACACATGCATATAGAAGAACCTCAAATGCTTTATTAATGGAAGAAGTAAAGTTCAGGAAGTGATACAACCATAAAAGGCCCAATCCAGCATCACCTCCCAGCAGAAAGAAATCTCCTCTTCACCTCCTTCAAAGCAAATCACCCAATAGTTCTAAACTCAAACCAACAGCACTTCCTTACATTCACAAGATTCCAGCCTCCCCTAGACCTCATGAGAGAGCTCTATATATAGGAGTTTTGGAGAAAGGATGAGTCAGCTTGAGGCTGGCATGAAGCTGACTAGTGTCCTCTCCCACTTTAGTTATTCTTCAGTTCTTGAGTCCACTTGGAGGTTCTTTCTTCCACTTGGAGATCTAGACCCTCTTACTCATCACCAGTCGAATTCCTTGATCCAAGTGTCATTTTGGAAGCTTCCTGTGCATTGACACCTTGAGGAATGACTGTGCCACTTGTCCAAACTCGCCCAGCGCAGGTAGCCTTCTTTGCAGTTGACATTCAGCGCAGGTAGACAGTGGAGCACTTGACATTCAGCGCAGATGCTAAGTGGAGCAGTTGACATGATCCAGAATTGCCTTGTTTTTGAGTGTTTTCAGATGGAGAACTGATATTCAGTACTGTGGTTTGCTGACCTTGTTCCTCTAGGGGTAGGAACAACATGTTTAGGGACTTTGGATCCCTCGGATTATGGACATTTCATGCTTCATGCTGTAAGGCACAAAAATGTCTATAACAAGAAGGTTGTGCCTATGCCCCACAGTGTATGATAGTCTGTTGAGGTTTGTAGACTTCAACGTAGATATGCACAATGTGTATATTAAGGTGCGCAAAGATTTGGCGCAAAACTAGACCAAACTACCATTCATCGCTATTGATGATGCGATTTTCACTGTGCTCAACTCATGGCCTCCCGAGTGGCATACCCTAGATCCGGTGACATGTGATAAGATAGCTGTACAAAAACAGAAGGAGGCCACCAAACTGCTGGCTTAGTAGAAGCACAATGAACAGTTGGTCGAGGAGGTAAAGGATTTCAACGAGGCAGTCAAGGCTGCCGCAACACAGACCAAGGGTACCGAACAAGCAGTAACAACACAAGAAACAGGGACCATCACGACATGGGAAAAAGGAGCCCCAGACTTGACCGCAGAACAGGGAACAGAGGATGCAACAGAAGGTGCAGTCCTGTTGTGGCCACCAACAACCCCCCTCCTTATTTAGTATTAGCAATAACACTAGGTAAGTGGGGACCCTTAGAAAAAATTCAAGAAACCAATTAAGGCTCATGTATTTTACTCCTTAAGAAACATCGCATCGCGCAAAGAATGATAGGACATTTCCTTTTGAGTAAAAATGATAAACTGCGAGATTGCGACGCAAACTCCATCGCATCGCATTCATTAAGAAACGCTCATGTTGGAAAACCTTAAAAAAATCACCGATATGCGATATGCGATATCGCATATCACAAAATTGCATGAAAAACACATAACGATTTAACGATTACAACAATCTGCGATTTTGCGATACTGCGATCCGCGATCTTGCGATAGTGTGATCAACCAAACTTGCGATAGCACAGGACGATGAAATTGCGATAATGCGATACAATGAAATACGATACTGCAATGTAGTTCGCAGAAACATTCCATCGCAAATTTCCTTGGCTCAATATTCAAGAAAAGTTTTCCGTAAACCAAAAACTCGATACACGTTTTAATGATAATTAATAAATTATATGCCAGTTGTTAGGAAATATGGTTTTACGTTGTTCGAAGAGTCAGTTCACGTCAGGTGACATGTTTTTGTACATCCATAGAGCTTAAAGCTTTCCTGTCGATTTTTATTATCATTACTCTTTCCTCACTTGTGAACTGCAAGAAACTATGAGGAAAAAGGGTAAAACTCTGATGCTCAAAGATAGAGAAAAGGCACCCGCATACGACAGAGTTGCAGATTCACAAAACACTACTGAGCCATCCATTACAGATCTTTCATTTACATCCATGGTTGAATGAGTATTGAACGATGCTGATATCAATAAGCAGTTTAACGCTCAAGGTCAAGAGCTCATGAAAGCGTTATTTTTACAAATTTTGAAGCTTATACCCGGTGAAGAAAAAGGCACTAAAAGCGAAAAACGCATCAGAGAAGCCCGGATCAAAGAACGAAGGCAGTTTCCGATGTGCGATTAGTGCCTAGCGTTAATCGCGCATCACTGAGAAAATTTTCTCAAAAAGCAAAGCCTCTAACTGCTCAGTCATTTGTAAAACCCGAAAAATGCAAGAAAGCAATGGTAAAGAACAAACTGGAAACAGAAATCTAGAGAAAAAGGCAGAAGCAATTCAAGGCTAACCAAGTTGAACTTGGATTATTACTAGGCATATGCAGTAATTCCACATAGTCAGAAGATGACTCTCGAGTATATCATCGATGTTGCTGAAAAGATGGTGCCAACTCTTACCATTTTTGTTTGCTTAGTTCAACCAAAAGCGGAAGACAGTCAGCCGACTCTCCCAGGAAAATACTGAATGCTTGCAACATTAAGGAGCAAATGCAGAAATAGTTAGATATTAGATTTAATTTTTAGAAATAGTTTTGCTTAGAAAAAGGGCGGTCATTTAAACCATATCCTGAATCTGTGTAATTAAGTTATTTAGTTAGTAGTATTTAAACCCTTCTCATGCATTTAGAGAAGGGTCCAGAAATTTATCAAAAACTTGTCCTCAGAACATGCACTTTTGCATCCTCAGAGGAGGTTTTGGTGAATGAATGGATCAAGATTTGTTGATGTTTGCATTTGATATCTGCTACTGATGTTGCACTTCTATACTCTTAGTGGATGTTAGAGCAAGGAGAGATAAATCATTGTCACTTGAAGCTTATGAGTAGGACTAGTCATAAATGGCACTTTTATCTCTTGACCATTTCTGCTTATATGCTAAAGTGATATACAGTTTTTAGTTGTTTATGTATTATTGCATGAATGCCTGAGTTATCATTTGGCACTTTTGTATGGTGATAGCTATTTATTTATGTTTAATGTATGAATAACTCATTATGCGATATGTTTTTCACAACTGTTTCGTATAACTTTTTATGCGAAGTGGTTCATCTTGATTGATTTCCTTTCTTATAATCGATGAATTATCTTTATTACCAGTTGTTATTTGAAATCTCTTTAGATCGCATAATAGAAGAATTACATCCCGGGTTAGTATAGACTTAGATGTTACTGCTTATTAGATTACAATAGCATAGAATTAGATTAAAGTTTGAATTAGAATATCTTAAATAGGAACTGTTAGATCAGCAACATCGAATTCTACACACACACACTCATAGATTGGGAAACTGGTCCCATTATCCCCAGTCGGACCCGCTATACCAAACGGATAAGGAGCTGCCAACCAAGGTCCGGACCAGGCGGGTATCCCCCTTGTTGTCGACCCGATTTTTGGGGCTTCAACATATTTGGCGCTAGAAGGAGGGCCTGAACTATGAATGGCAAGCAAATCTAAATCTGAATACCATTCTGAGAGTAAATCACCCTCATCATCTCCCCCAACTTCTCCATTACACTTAAATCCAGAGTTAGAAGTTGCTCAAGTATCAACCGCTGCTACGCACCCTGACATTTCAGAACAATCCACCATTGAACTTCCTGAAGTCGAATCTCTGATTCACAAACTTCAATGATTTTCCATTTCTCCTCAAAGGTCTGATAAATCTCAAGGCAGCGTGACTTCGCAATATAACCCTGCTCATCCCCTGACCAGGCTAGAGAGTGAAAAGTTTGGCATTCAGCCAAACAAATTACCTCTTCCCACAAGGAAAAGGGCATGGAAATCACCTAAAGAGTCCGATAGCAAGACTCCTTCGTCAACATCGTCCACCTCAACTTCTTCACCGCGAAGTCAACCATCCACTCCACCACTCCAGATCATCGTCCATCCGTCCACTAGAACCCCCACAACCCCTCTTCAATCATCTACAATCATAGTATCCTCATCCTCCCAGCCACAGGGATCATCTTCTGCACTTTCCTCTGTTAGCAGTTCAACAATGGCCCAGTCTCCATGGAATAACCCTGGGGTAGTCTTAATGCCTACACCCTTGAGTCAAATACCGGCCCATCCTGAGAAATGGCTGCCTAAGTTTAACCCCGAAGTATGGATGCTAGCAGAAGAGCACATAAATAACTTCATGTTATCCATTAACCTTAATGGCGTTACTAATGAAGATGTTGTTGTTTGTCTTTTTCCTTATACTCTGCAAGGAACAGCCGCGTCATGGTATTTTTCATTACCCTCCGGATCCATCACTAGTTGGGACATCTTCCAGGAGAAATTCCTAACCAAGTTTGGTGATGACAGGTCTACGGGAACGTTAATGAACGACCTATCCAACCTTAGAGCCGAATCTAGAGAGCCTATCAAGGATTTCAATTTACATTTCAACAAAATCTTCAACAAAATTCCTACTGCTTCCTAGCCCAACGAAGAAGAACGATGTGAATGGTATATCACCGCTCTACCATCAAACATAGCAATCTTCGTGGACAGGGCCAATAAAACAACCTTAGCTGATAACATGAAAGAAGCAATAGCAGTAAAGAAACGTATAATAGCCCTTGAAAAGAAATCCACGATAGAGGAACGTAAATCCAAAAAAGTCACCTTCAAGGAAGACTCCAAGAAGAAACAAGCAAAAGATCCATTCGATTTGGAAGGATTGCAAAAAGTTCTAAAGACCATGTCCAATGAAATGGTCGACATCAAAAAGCAAGTAGCAGAAACTTCTTCAAAAAAGCCCTACAGAGCTTTTAAAAGAGGTCCTTCAATGGATTCAAAGCCACCCAATGCCATTTCAAATGTTGAATCCGAGGAAGAGGAAGAGGAAATTGCCACTGAAGGGCAGACTGATGACGAAGAAGTTGTGGAATTACAAGGAATGTGGGATTTCATTCTCCCACAAGAGGAAGATCAAGAAGTATTCCCAGTTAGCACACGAAGCAAAAATCAGCTTGATCCTCCCCAGACTACCCCTAAGCCGAACAGCGCAAGCTCTCAATAAAGGATAAAGTTGCATCAAAGAAAACGACATCTAAAGTGACTCAAACCAGCCTAGTCCAAATAGATGAAACAACTCCATCTAAAACACTGATAGTGTCGGATGAAATGGAGTACAATATTATAGAAGACATGAAAATGACTAGGGCTAGCATCACCCTTTATGAACTGAGCAAGTTAAAGCATCAACATAAGATAATGATGAAAGAATTACATGCCGTGCCAGTTGCACCTTTGCCTGCCGGTGTACTTTCTCAAGCTTCCCATAACATGGGAAGGCCTCCAACTAACGCGATCAATAAGATTGATCCAAATGACATCGCTCTAATTGGAGGCAGATCAAGATCTCACACTCCCCTGTTTCTCCTTACTTATGAAATCTTCAATAAAAATGTGCACAATTGTTTGGTAGATTCTGGTGCTTCATCGAATATTTTACCCAAATCCAGAAGTACCAAGTTAAACATTCAACCACAGAAATTTGTTTTGCGCATAGTTCAGCTAGATCGATCTCAAGTCGAAGTGATTGGCGAACTAAATCAAGTAACCATAGGGTTGTCATCCAACCCAAAGGTATGTCAAGTTATTGACATTTTAGTTTCTCACATTCCTGAATTCTATGCCTTAATCCTTAGCAGGGATTGGTCAGAAAAACTCCGTGGATACTTCGCAACCGACTGGTCGCACATGTGGCTGCCCTACAACGGTAAACCGAATCAAGTAAAAGTTGAATGAGAGCTACATCAGAAGTACATAGTAACGGAGCTAGAGGGGGAAAATGAACCAGTAGCGTATAACAACAGCATTATTGGAAATTACTCGGTAGATTCTTTCCTCAAAAATTTCAATTCTCATGTGTCACCCTATTTAGAACACTCTGTTTTGTCCCAAGTCGAAAATTTTTCTCGAACTGATAGTTCGAAATGTATCAATTTTTTAGATAAACTTGTAAATAAATCTTTGTTTTGGAAATTATGTTTTGATGGTTCTAGATCTAACGAAGGAGCAGGAGCAGGATGTGTTTTGATTAGTCCAGAAGGAGATAAAATCATGCTCACATGCAGACTCGAATTCGATTGCACCAACAATACAACAGAATATGAGGCTTTGGTCCAAGGCTTGTACAATGCAATCGGGTTAGATGTCAAGTATCTTCAAGTTTTCGGAGACTCTCAGATTGTGGTTAAACAGGTACGTAACACTATACATTGCTTATCAAGTCATTTAAAACATTATCAATCCTTGGTTCAAGATCTGACTGAGCATTTCACAGCGTTTAATATTTCTTCAATCCCCAGACTCCAAAACGCAAGTGCAGACCTTTTGGCTAACGTAGCTTCTAAGCTTATTCCTTTCAAAGATTTTAGTCTAGATAGATTCTCAATAGAATTAATCTTTAGACCATCCATTCCTGATAACATCACAAATTGGAGAGTATTCAATGACGATCCTGATATTGTAAATTTCCTCACATCTGAAGGATCCTACTCCAATCAAATAATTGACGAAGACCAACATGATTGACAACTACAACAAGATAGCACTAACAATGCTATACCTAAGTCGGTGGTCAAGTTAGAAGACTTGTACGATTTGAAAGATCAGTTTGAGAGGTCTACCAATTCAAAACTCCAAAGTTCAACCTTGAACTATGAATTAGTAAACATAGGAACCGATGCTAAACCACAAAACATTAATCTAGGCCTCGGCCTAACCCCTGAAGAAAAACTAGCGTATATTCGTCTTTTGAGACAATATAAAAATGTTTTTGCCTGGAATTATGATGAGCTAAAAGCATACGATACTTCCATCATCCAACATACTATTCCCATGATCGATAATGAAAACCTTGTCCAACAAAATCTGAGAAAGATCCACCCCAATTTAGAAAACGAGATAAAAACTGAGCTTAATAAGTTATTGAAAGCCAGAATAATCTTTCTCGTCAGACATTCTAAATGGGTCTCTAATATGGTACCTGTTAGAAAGAAAAACAGAGATATTAGGATCTGCATTGACTTTCGAAATCTTAACAAGGCCTGTCAAAAAGATAATTTTCCTTTACCACCTATGGAACAGATATTGCAGGCAGTGGCGGGCTCAGAATTAATGTCTTTCTTGGATGGATTTTCAGGATACAATCAAGTGCTGGTACATCCTGATGATCAATTGAAAACCACATTCAGAACTAAATGGTGCACATACACACATCGAAAGATGCCATTTGGTTTGATTAATGCTGGTGCCACATTTCCGAGAACCATGGACATCGCATTCAAAGGTTTAGTCAATAAATTTGTAGTAATTTATTTGGATGATATAATAGTGTATTCGAAGAAATGAAGCAACCATCTTAAAGACTTGAAACAAATCTTTCAACGGTGTTTAAGGTATGGAATTTCACTTAACCCAAAGAAATATTTTTTCGCACTAAGTGAAGGGAAACTTCTAGGATTCATAGTGTCAAAATCTGGTATCCACATTGATCCCAACAAAATCAAAGAAATTTCTGAAATATCCTTACCTCATAACAAAAAAGCCATGCAATCCTTCCTTGGTCAGATCAACTTTGTAAAGAGATTCATTCCAGATTTTTCATGAATCGTATCTCCTTTGCAAACCATGATTAAAAAGAATTCAAATTTTAAATGGGGCCAAGATGAACATGAAGCATTCAGCCTGATCCAACAAGCTATTATTAATGTTCCATCATTAGCAACTCCAAATTTTTCAGAGCCTTTTATTTTATACACATTCACCTCAGATAAGTCATATGCTGCGATATTAACTCAAGCAAATCAAGAAAAAGCGGAAGCCCCAATTGTGTTTTTCAGTTCAAATTTACAGGGTCCTGAATTAAATTATTCAGACGTGGAGAAACAGGCTTATGTTGTTTTCAAAGCGGTCAAATAATTCAGACCTTTCTTAGTCAAAACCCATACTAAGATTATAGTACCGTTTCCAGCGGTAAGGAATCTTCTAGTATAGAAGGATGTGGGTGAGAAAAGGGCCAATTAGGTTACTACCTTACAGGAATATGACATTGAGATTAAACCAGCAAACATTGTGAGAGGTCAAGGCTTCTACAAAATGCTGGCTGGAGCATCACAAATTTCTGAAATTCCATCTGAAGAGGTACAAATGTGCGAGGTAAGCCTAAATGATGTAGAGTCATTATACGCTGATATCATTTATTATCTTAAGAATGGGTATGCTCCTTCACACCTCGATCATACTAAGAAAAGAGCTCTAAGGTTGAAAGCCAAACAATATCAGCTCATAAATGATATTCTTTTTAGGGTAAATTATGATTCTGTTCTTCTTAGGTGTCTTGAGAAATCTGAAGCTGAAAAAGTTTTGCAGGAACTCCACAATGGGCCGGCAGGCGGACACTATGCTGGAAATGCTACTGCACATAAAATCTTGCACGCAGGATATTACTGGCCCACGCTGTTTAAAGATTCGCACAGTTACGTTAGGAAATGTCAAGTCTGCCAAACAACTGTTGGAAGACAAAAGAAGCCATCCTTGCCACTACAGCCGGTTAACATTGACCAACCTTTCAGTTAGTGGGGATTGGAAATAATAGGTGAGATCGTTCCTCATTCTTTAAGCAGCATAGATACATCCTCACAGCAACAGATTATTTTACTAAGTGGGTAGAAGTAGTTCCACTCAAGACGGCTAATGCTGAAAATATCATTGAGTTCATAGATCAATTTATAATCACCAGGTTTGGATTGCCATCCGCTTTAATGTTTGATAATGCATCATACTTTCTGGAAATGCAATGACTGAATTCGCACTTAAAAGAGGATTCAAACTTAAATATTCGGCCAATTACTACCCACAAGGCAATGGGTTAGATGAGTCAACAAATAAAAATCTAATCAGGATTATTAAAAGAATAGTTGACCAAAATCATAAGAATTGGCACAAGGCTTTGATATATGCTTTATGGGCAGACTGAATAATGCAAAAAGCTTCTATCGGAACTTCTCCCTTTAATTTAGTTTATGGGAAAGAAGTGGTTCTTCCGACTCACTTAGCAATTCCCTCTTTGTCTTTAGTTCAATACATTGATGAAGTACCCACTTCCTCCTTACAGCTGAGACAAATGGAAATAATTAAATTAGAAGAACAACGAGAACAGGCTAGGAAAACACATGCTCATCATCAAGCACTAGTAAAATCCTCTTTTGATTCAAACATAATGACCAGAAAAGGTTTTCAAATGGGAGATTTAGTTTTAAAGTGGGACAAAGCTCATGAAGAAAAGGGAAAACATACAAAATTTGAAAGAATGTGGCTTGGTCCTTTTCAAATTGTAGAAGTCATAGGTCCATCAACGTTTGTGTTACAGGATTTAGCAGGTAAGAGAGATCCTTTGCCTGTTAATGGACAAATTCTCAAGAAATATTTTCCATAGAAGATTATTCTTCTATTTTTTTGTAGAGTAGTTGTTTTTCTTTTTCATAATAAAACCAGTTGTGAGTGGTTACATTAGGCATTTACGAAAAAGACACCAATTCTCTTTCAGATTTTGAACTTTTCGCTTGTGTAAATAGCAAATCTTTTGAAAAACTGATCTTTATTATTGATAGATACAGTTAAAGACACTAGCTCAGATATGATACTAGTTTCAAATTCAAAAAGTTTGATGAAAACAACCTTTAGTGAAGAAATTGTTTTATCTCAGTACAATGAAAGGTATCAATAACAAAATAAAGATTCTCTGTAGAACAGTTGTTTCCAAAAACTCTATTATTTTCGTCCAGAGCTATCTTAAGGAAACAATGACTTCCTCCCTGCTAAGGAAATCACAACTTTCAGAGGAACAACCCAAGGATACACTTTATCTTGAAGAATAAGAGGTCTCATCACGAGCCGGCTTATCATTATCACAAATATTATAACTTGCTGACTTTGCCAATACTGTACACCACAACAGGGCAATGACTCAAGATTGTTGCAATCAAAAGACAAGGGATCTCATCACGAGCCAGCTTGTTCAGAAAAGTTATAAATCAAGTGAATGACTGTGTCATAATTTGGCTACCAAACCAAGACATTGTTCTTTAAGAATAAAAAGAAAATCAAAGCAATAATTGTGGATATGGATTTTTCTTTGAAAGATGTAGGCTGCCTTAAGTAGGATACAGGATCATTGCTGGGTAATAGGTAACCTTGTCGAGGCTATTAACGCCTGCTGGCAGCAGAGGCTCTACCTACGACAAATGAGAATATTTAAAACTAGTTTACAGAGGAGACTTTGTTTTATCTTTATAAGACCAAGTAATGACTGATGTAAATACAAGGACTAGCCTGAGGAAGCAAATAATCAAAGTGGAAAATGGTTGAAACAAAATATCATTGACAGGTTAGAGCATAATATACTTTATCTTTCCATAATAAAGTTTAATTTTCTAAAAAAATTTCTGTTTTGGAAGTTTAGGAAATTCAATAGAAAAAACAGAGATAACTGGTTCCTTGATCCGGATTTAAACAGGAATGCAACAAATTACAGAGATAACCATATACACAAAGATGCAGCGGAAATAATACTTCATTTCATTAATGGAAAATACTGAAATATGCTTACAACCAGAAATGGAAATAAACCAGCTAGGGCGATGGTAGCTTATCTCTGAGAAGAGATGTGGTGGATACATGCCTCTGAACTGTGTTACAGTGAGGCTCGAAGGCCTATTTATTGTTGAGAAACAATGGAAAACCCTTAACATTCCAAAACCTAACCCTAGGAGATGAAACGCCAAACTGTGGGCTCCGTTTGGGGGTAAATTGGTACACCAACTTCCCGGGGTCGTAACTTTGGCATATGATCTCCGTTTGACGCGTACAATAGCTCATTAGAAAGATCTATCCGAGCACTATCATTGTTGGAACGGGCAACATCAGTCCATTCCATGGACCCATGTTGCCCCTGGATTCCCCAAAAAACGTCGTTTAGGGCCTCAAAACGGCTCCGGAAGTTCAGGACCCGAAAAACTGCTAAAAATAGTAAGTTGTGCTACAATTAAGGAAACTGAAAATGCTGAGAAAGACAATGGTGGGGGTCCAGGTGGACTTGGCAGGTGGCCACCAATATCCACCTGCATCATTCCTCCCCCCTTAGGAAGCAATGGTCCCCATTGCGTTGAGCTCCTCCATGAGATGAGGAAACTTTTGCTGAACTTGTTCCCTGGTGAGCCACTTGCCCTGCTGAAGGAGTTGGCCTGCTTTGACAACTCGATACAGTTGGATATTCTGTTGGTGAGTGTTCTTGATCTGTGTGTCCATGATCCGATCAGTTGCAGCTTGTTCCATGCAATATGGATTTAATTCTGTGGGTTTGAGCTGTTCTGCAATGTCGGATGTGTCTAGCAATGGTGGAAAGTATGGCCGAAGGCGGTCCACATTGAACACTGGGTGCAGGCCAAGGAATGGGGGAATGCTGAGCTCAAATGCATTGTCTCCCATCGCCTTTTTAATGGTGTAAGGACCATATCGGAGTGGTCTCAATTTCCGATAGGCTCCAGTAAGGCATTCCTTTTGCAAATGCAACCAGACTTTGTCGCCCACCTGAAACTTGTGTGGCACCCGGTGTTGATCATGTCGCTGCTTGTACTTGACATTTGATTTCTCAAGAATGTCATGGACCTGCTGGCGAATATGTTGGGTGCGCTCAATGAAGCTGGTGGCCTTATCTGTTTTGGACTGGACATGAGTTTAATTCATGTGAGTAGCTGCAAGGGGCATGGCCACATCAATGGGGCATAGTGGCTGGAATCCCAAACCCACCTGAAAAGGGCTATGGCCAGTGGAGCTGTGAAGAGCTCGGTTGTAGCTGTGCTGAACATAGGGGAGGCTCTCGTCCCATGTGCGTGGATGCTTTGAGTTATACATGCGCAGAATGTGCACAATCATCCTGTTGACAACCTCTGTCTGGCCATCAGTTTGAGGATGGAAGGCTGTGGACTTCGTGAGTTTGGTGTCCAGCATTGACCAGAGACTGGACCAAAATGTGCTGAGAAACCGACTGTCCTGATCTGAGATGATAGACTGTAGGATCCCAAAGTGCAGCCACACTCGCTCAAAGAAGAGTTTAGCAGTGGCTTCTGCTGTGATATTCTTCTTGCAGGCCATCATAATGGCCATCTTCGAGAACCTGTCGACGACCACAAAAACACAGTCATTTCCATGCTTGGTGGAAGAAAGGCCTGACATGTAATCCATGGAGATGGATTCCCAAGGTCGACTAGGGGTAGGCAACGGGGTATAGAGGCCGTGCTTCAATGGTCGGTTTGGCAATGGCACAGGCAGTGCATGATCGGATGTACTTCCCAACATCCTGTCGAAGATTTGGCCAATAGAAATAATTTTGCAGTACTACCACTGTTTTCTCGACCCCGAAATGCCCAGCAGCCCGACTGTAGTGTGCTTCCCAAATCATCTTGGCACGCTCGCTTGAAGGAACACAAAGGTGACCGAGGTTGCATAATAGGGCGTCCTGGAGGTGAAAATCTGCAACATGCCGACCTTCCAAGAGTGTCTGGTATGTGTGGCCGAATTCTGGGTCGCTTTTGTAGAGAAGTGGCAAATCAGCAATCTCGTGCCCACAAGAGTTGAGCATGGTGGTCAGCGCCATGATCGGTGGCCGACTGAGGCAATCTGCAACATTATTGGTGCTGCCCTTTTTATACTTGATATTCAAGTGAAACTGTTGTAGGTATGTAGACCACTTCTGATGGCGATCATTCTGCAATTTCCCTTGGGTCTGTATGAACTGCAGAGGTCGGTGGTCTGTGTGGATGATCGTTTCCTTCCCCAAAATGTAATGCTTCCATTGTCGGCAGGCCTGTACAATGGAATACATCTCTTTATCATAAGTGGGGTACTTCCGGACTGTGTCTGAAAGTGTTTCACTGTGATATGCCACTGGATGTCCATGTTGAGTAAGGACTTCCCCAATAGCATAGTCAGAGGCATCTGTCTCGACCTCAAATGGTTGTTGTAAATATGGTAACGCGAGCACTGGTGCTGTGCAGAGGCGATCCTTCAATTCCCTGAATGCCTTCTGTTGAGATTCAGACCAAAAGAATTTTGCTTTCGCCCCGCCCTTGGTGACTTGACTCAAGGGCCAAGAAATATGAGAAAACCCCAACACAAACCTGCGATAGAAGTTGGCAAGACCTAGAAAGCTGTGGAGCTCTGTTAGAGTGGTTGGAGAGGGCCAATCCCGAATGACTTGGATCTTGGCCAGATCGACATGCACCCCTGTTCATCAATGATGTATCCCAGATACTGAACCTGGGTCATGCCAAAAGTGCATTTCTCCAAATTGGCACATAGCTTGTGTTGCCGCAGTGTTTGGAGAACCTGTCGGATGTGGTGGAGGTGCTCTTCCCAACTCTGGCTGAAGATCAGAATGTCATCCAAGTATACTACTACAAAGGAGTTGGTGAATGGCCGCAAGATGTCATCCATTAGCCTCATAAAGGTTGCAGGAGCATTCGTCAATCCGAAAGGCATGACCAGCCATTCGAAGAGGCCCTCCTTGGATTTGAAGGCAGTCTTCCACACATCGGAGGGTTCGATTGGTACCTGGTGATATCCTGACTTCAGATCAATCTTGCTGAAATATTTCGCCCCCTTTAGTTGGTCTAGGAGGTCATCAATCCGCGGGATCGAGTACCTATTATGGACAGTGATCTTGTTCAGCGCCCGATAGTCAATACAGAGTCTCCACGTCCCATCCTTCTTCTGTACCAACACGGTCGGGCTCCCACAGGGCGATGAACTCAGACGGATGTGACCTTTCTGCAGGAGCTCCTGAATCTGCCTCTTGATTTCATTGTTCTCCAGAACGGAGCACCGATAAATTGGTCCATTGGGTAGCGGCGCACCTGGGGTCAGATCGATGGAGTGCTTGACTTGACAGTGCAGAGGAACCCCTGCCGGGGAGGTGAAGATGTCCTCGTACTCCTCCACAACCTTGTCCATCTGTAGTTGTCGTGCAGAGGGACCCCGTTTGGAGGCCGCGGCCACTGTCTTCTTCTTTCCTTGAGGGTGTATCATCAGGAAAACAAATTTCCTGGTTTTGGAAATGATCTTACTGCATTGTTTTGCAGTAATCAAAGAGAGGGCGGCAGGTGGTGCTACCTCTGGTATCCTGAACAACTTATTTCCCAATGTAATAATAATAGCACGGGGCCTTGATTCATACACAGCATGTCGCTTCCACGAGTATGGTTGTCCTAGTAATACATCACAAACTTCAAGGGGAGCAATGTCACACAATACCTCATCCGTGAAGGGCTTGATGTTGTATGGAAGGTGACACTGCTGGCTCACGCGAAGATCTCGTCCTTGGTGAAGCCACCCAATGGTGTATGGTTGTGGATGTGCTGTGGTCGGTAAGCCCAACCGCTTCACGACCTCTGCCGAAATGAGGTTCTTTTGACTCCCGCTATCAACAATGAACTGTATCAGGGAGCCCTTTACCCACATCTGAGAGTGGAAGAGACGCTCCTCCTCCTCTGGATCTTCAGGTTCATTTTTCTGGATCTTTGCGGTAGCAACAGTGGCGCTGGGATCCGCATCAATGATCTGCTTCCCTTTTTCATACCCCTTATCGGGTTCTGACTCAGAGTCGGAACATGCATCTGATTCTGAAACCTTTAGCTCAGCCACCAGTGACTGCTTGGCCCGACACTCACTTGTGTTGTGAGTGGAGCTCTTATGGAACTCACACCATTTTCCAGTGTCCTTTTTCAGCTTCACGGCGCTGTTCTTTGCTTGCGGCTTCGGCTGGTTGTCTTGGGCTGTCCCGCCTTGGCTTTGTCCTTTGTTCTGTGGTTTAGGGGCACCTTTCCCCTGCTTCGGATTCGCAGATCCAAAGTCTCGCTTCTTTTGTTTAAACTTCTGCTCGACCTTGACGGCATATCGGTATGCTGCGCCGAGCGAGGCGATGTTTAGGAATTGTATTTCTTCCTGGATGTACTTGTGCAAGCAGCCACGGTATTTGAGTATCAAATGTTGCTCCGAGTCCTTGATACCCAACTTTGTGCGAAGGGTATGGAAAAGATTGGTGAACTCCGGCACGTCTTGGTCCCTTCCCTGCTGCAGCGTGGTCCACTTTATGTATTCATCCTCATAGCTTCCGACAGGGTAGTACTGCTCCTTGATGGCATCCCGGAACGAATCCCAGGTGGGTGCGGCTGAGAATAGTGAGCCAGTACTTTCATCCTTCTGCTCGGAGTAGGTTTCCCACCAGTCCTTGATGTGGGGGGCTGCTTTGAGAAGAGCAAAAACAATCTTTTCCCGACTCAAAAATTCATGAACAGAAAAATAACCCTCTAGCAGATTTAACCATTTATCTACGGCATCTGCGTCTATCTGACCCTCGAATATGGGGATTTCAAAATTAACTTGTACCTTAAAGGGTGTGGCGTTTCCAGAGTAGCTGCTGGAAGCCGATGCGTTGCTTCTGGGTAGCCGCTGAAGGATCTGGGCAAAGCTGTCCATCATCGCGTTCCGTTGTCGCTCGAGGGCTTCTTCGAGCAAGATTTTGATGGGATCTCCTGCCACCTCGTCTTTCTTCTCGTCCGCCATGGGAGGCCGTCGGGATTTGCGAGGCTAGTCTTGCAAAGGTTCAACCAGTTCAAGCCCTAACTCCTTATATCCCGACCTTGTTGGGGACATGCAAAGAAAAACAGAGAAAAAGCAGACCGCTCTGATACCATTGATCCAGATTTAAACAGGAACGCAACAAATTATAGAGATAACTGATGAGCCCCAAAAATGTACAATTATTTGGGCTCATTCAACCTCCTAATTTGGCTTAGTCCACCATTCTCATTTGTTTATTGCATGTTTTTTATTATTTTTATGTTAATAGAGTGAATTTGGTTAGTCATTATGCCAACAAGTCTAATGGGTGCTTTGTGTAGCCTTGTTGGTCAACTTGGAGACAAAATTGAAGGTCTTAATGAGCACTTGGCAGCCAAATTCGTGGGAGAACAAGCTAGAGGATTTGTAGGAAGGTGTCCCCCTCATTTATGGACCCTTACCTCGAATTCTCCACCATCAGCTCGGAGTTCAAGGTCCACCGAATTAATGAGCACAAGGGCAGCCAAGCAAGTCAAGTTGGACTGCTGTTAACTCCAAGTTTTGGGCAGCCAAGTCCCTAACTTTTAGGAGGACTGTTGGGTCCTCAAATTGTATAAATAAGAAGGCTTGGGGCCTCATTTTGGTTAGCTAGTGGTTGGTCATTTTTGGTAGCTAGTTGGTAGTCATTTTTGTAGCTAGTTAGTCATTTTGTTTTAGCCATTAGTTAGCTAGCTTGTAGTTTGATTTTTAGGCCATGGATTAGCTTTGCTTTCAGCTCATTCTCAAGCTCTCCTTATGGACAGTTTTGATGTACTTTTCATTTCTTGATTAATAAAGATGGATCCAGCTTTGCACCAGCTCTAAATCTTTCATGGGAGGCTGTAGCTCTTGGGGTTGGGCCCATATCAAGCGCCCAGTACCTCCCTTGTGTATCTTTATGTGTTTGCTGCGTTCTTGAAATAAAAATCTGCTCTTTAGATCTTGCTTTGTTATGGTAGTTGGTTTTGATGGGTAACGTAGCTTTTTATGCTTAGAATCGATTGGTAGGAGTTTGTTATGCATTTAGATCTTTTGGAAAGCTCTTTCTCACGTGAAGTACATGGTTCTCTTTCCAAACAAAGCTGTTGTTCATTTATTTCATTGACAATTAGATTAAGTTAGCTAGGACTTGGTTTGTTTGCAAGAATTCATTGATTCGTTTAAATGAGCATTGTGCAGGGCATCTCTATCATCTTCATCACCTCCTTGTTCATCTGAGCCTCGTTCAGATCAGCTCCTCCATCACCAAGTCTGTTCCCTCATCTCCCATCTTCTCTTTTGCCAAGTAACCTTACCTTCTTCTCCATTGTTGTCTCAACTACCTTCAAGCCAAGTCAGCCTTCCACATCATCTCACCACTCCATCCATCAGCTCCTGGATCATTTCAGACCCCCATCCTACCTCCATAACCATCCGTGCATCTTCCCTCAACCATCCATCCTCAAAAATCCAATTCGTAAACATCCTGTAGAAGAATTACAGAACATCCTGTAGAAGACTTACAGGACTTTCCTGTAGAAACCCCTGCAGCCTTCCTGTAGAAGTTCATAAGCACGGTTGCATGTCATCCAAACTTTGTGAAACTCTCAGAGAGAATGTCAGGTATCCCTTAGACCCTCTCTGTACCATCCCAACCTTTCCCAAAGCATTTCATCCCTTGATCCATCCCTGCACAGTGGAAAACTAGTTAGAAGCACATGCATGATAATTTCAACAACTTAATCAAAAATACAAAAAGATGTTTTCTTCAGATAGTGATAACGTAGACACATGCATTTTACCTTCCTAGAAGTAATGGCATCTCTTTTCGTTGTTTGCATTCTTTCCTTTGCATCAGTAGGACTAGCTGGTAGAATTAGGGTTTGCTAGGGTTTGTGTTTCTTTTTGGCTTTCAGTTCATTTTTGCAAAATAGATTAATTTCCTTCGAGATAGCCTTCGTCCATCGTTGATAAAGCTTCTTCTGTGAGCCTATAGAAGTTGGCTTGAGCCCTAGCGGACTTGTGCCAGCTGACCAAGTGACAGCTGCGACAAGAGCTAGTACTTGTGCATATAGCACCGTCGCTTCCAAGTTTGTACGAACTACCGGGTTGATAAAATTAAGAGACAGGAAGCCCCAGGAGTTGTAGCATTATTGCTACAATACTGGAGCTCATCATCTTTTTGGCGTCGTTGCCGGAGAAGCGGCAGAGTATTGGTGATTGTTGCTATTCTTCTATTTTCTACTACAACCTTCTTCTAAGTAGTTTATTTCATTTCCATTATGCAATTTCATTGATGCAAAAGTAGATTAGCCTTTCTTGCTTTCCTAGATTAGTATTTCCCGCTTTCATAGATTAGCATTTCCTGCTTTCCTAGAATAGCCTTTCAATTCCGCATTTCAATTCTGCAAGCATAGATTAGTGTTTCAATTTCGCAAGCGTAGCCTAGCATTTCATTCTTGCAATTTCATTTGAGCAAAATAGATTAGTCCTTTCCTGCTTTCATTTCAATTTCGCAAGATAGTTAGTTGCAGTTCAATCTATTTCATGCCTTGTAGGAGTAGAGATAAGTTAGAAAAATGATTGCACAACACCCCCACTGCTTCACACAGCCAACGTTCTTCTTCGATGGCTGTGATGAAAGAGCCCCTGGGTGGACATCAAGACATATCTGAAGAACCTATAGGGGAGAAGAAGAAGAAAACATTCCTCTGAAGCAAATGGCTACAAGTAGAGATGTTGGGAGCAACATCTTGTCCAAAGATGAATTTGAAAATCAGATCAAAGATTTCAAGAGTGATATGAGGCAATTTCTTGCCATGCAACTGGATACCTTGCAGATCCAAAAGAAGCAAGAAGAAGCCAAGAGGGCTTTGGCCATTTTTTGTCCTAGGTGCCTTAAAAAGCATCCTAGGAACGAATGTCCAATGCACTCCCTAGAAGTGTGTTTCATCTGTGAAGAATACCATCCTACAGATCAGTGCCCTTCCTTGCCCAGAATCAAAGCTACATATCAGAGAGCCAAGGGAGCCACTGAATCACTCTATTACATGAACCAAAGTTGGCCACATGGACCTAGATCTTACCAACAGGAACTGCAAGGGATACCCGAGACCTATTATGACCCTTATCAAGCCACTTTCATGCCCTCTTGGGACCCCCCTGCTCATCCTTCCTGGTCTACACCTCCTCCTTGGTCATATTCTCCTTGTTCCTTCATAGATCCATATTATTCCCAACCAGTTGCTCATTCGTTTCACTCTTATGCTCAGCCACAACCTCAATGGAATGCACCTTATCAGGAGTGGAGGCCCCAGTATAACTCTCATCCCGCTCATTTTCCTCCACCACCTGCTCATCCACAACCATCGCCTCCTCCTCCACCAAGGCAACCCCAAATGCCTACCCAACCACAATGCCATCCATCTCCATCTCAAACTCACACCTCCACTCATCTACCCGTACCATTTCCAAAACCATGCAATGGAGCAGCTCAACCCAATTGCAAATCTAAGGCACAACATGTGCAAATGACTCCTCTTGAGCTCAATGATGTTCACCAAAGCTCAGGAAGAGTGTTGCAAAACAAAGATTCTATTGAAGGACCAAAGGAAAAAGAAGATTCCAAAGAGGAGATCAAAGAACCATGGGCTGCACTTGATGAAGAAAAGAGATCTAAATCAGAGATCGAGGGAGATCCCTCATGGTTACCATCAAATCTTCCATGTATCCAAGAGAAAGATCAGAAAAAGGAGGAAGATGAGAAAGTCATGATAGAGCGTGACATGAAGAATGATCCAGATCAGCCAAAGAACCAAGGATATCAAAGCTATATTGAGATATGGTTTCAGAAGGTCACTAAGTTGCAGCAGTACTTTCCTCCTCAGCTATGTTTTGTACTTTCAAAGTCAGATCATTTTGTCTCTGAAAGTTGGATAGTTGTCAAAGCATGCATTCCGAGCCTTTACATCATCTTGTCTCTAATCTCGATGTGCACATGGCTCCATTGGAAGTATTCTTATACTTGAAAATGATTTTGTTTTTCAAGTAGGGTAGGGTAGAAAAAAAGAAAAAAAGAAAAAAAAAGAAAAAAGAAAAAGAAAAAAAAATGAAAAAAGGAAAATAGAAATCTAAGGTGAAAACCTCCTCGGAGGCGCCTTAGGTTGGCTCATTGATTGAAAACCTCTATGAGGCGGTCAATGGGTTGAAAAAAAAAAAAAAAAAAAAAAAAAGAAAAAAGATCTTTGGGTGAAAACCTCCCTTGGAGGCGCCCAAGGCAGGCAATTAGGGTGAAAACCTCCATGAGGCGCCCTAGTTGTTTTTCAAAAAAAGAGAAAAAAAGAAAAAGAAAAATGAAGCTAATCTCCATTTCATCTTGCAGCAATGACATTGCAGGTTAAAAAAGGACGTTTCATGATAGGAGGAGCACTCAAATCAAAGACAAAGGAGTTTTTGTGCCTTCTACAGGAAGTTTCGTATCTTCTACAGGAAGCTTACAAAAAAGCCAAATTGATCTCCAAAGAGGACCTGAAGGCTTGGAATATGTCCATGAGGCCTACACTCATCTATGTTTCCACTCCTCACCCCTTTTCCATCATTCTTTTCATGTCATTATGCTTCTTTCCTCAAAACTGTGTTTTCTACAGGATGCTCTATATTTCTACAGGAAACATCCTGTAGAACACTTTGGACGAGCCAAATTCAATCTCAAAAATGAATCTAATGGTGGGAATCTATTGATTAGGCCTACAAGCACTTGTGTGTCCATCCCTTGCCTTCATCCATCATTTTTTCCACCTCCTTGTGCCTCTCATTGTGCTTCTACAGGATCTTCCTGTAGAAATTGTGGGAAACTAGGCATGCATTTCAAAAAGTGGTTTTGCAAGCATGGTAGCTTCCTCAAAGGTTCAAGAGTCCCCCTGCAGTCTTCCAACTCATCCTCCATCATCTCCATACCTGCATCACAAACAAAATTCATTTTGTCATCCCATGCAAGCACATGCAAAAAGCCTTGAAGCCAAAAACACATAGAGCAGAATTTGTTTTTGCCATAACTTGAGAACCATGCATCCATTTGACAAACCATTTTATGGGGGATTTTACAAGGTCGATGACAACATGCCTGAGTAGTTTCATGCAGTTCCGGTGCACGGTTTCCAAGAAATCAACCTCCATCACCATCAGCCATTTTTGCATTTTCTCCATAACCGTGCATCCGTTTCAAAACCTGTTTCATGGGGGTATGCATGTGAGTGATGGTAACCTACCCAAGTAGTTTTAGCCAATTCCGATGCACGGTTTCCGAGAAATCGACCTCTGAATTCTTCAGCCATTTTCCATTTTTCTCGAAATCCATGCATCCATTGATCACGAATTTGCTATGGGAGATGCATCATGATGGTAGGAACATGCCCACCACGTTTCATCTCAATCCGGTTTTCCATTTGGGAGAAATGGAAAAAAGAAGTTCTGGTCCTGTGAAAATTCAATGGCAGCAGGTTCAGGATGCAGATCTGAACGTGGAAATGAATTCTTGTTGCATGCATCTGGCCAGAGGACACCTGCACAAGAAAACCAGCCATGGATTAGCAGCCCAGCCATCATGCAACCATAAAATCAAATGCATGCAGCAATGACAGCCCACAGCAGCTCACGGCAGCCATTCAACTTCGAGGTATGTGACAAACCCATTCTTCTATTGCATAAAATTAATTTGGAAACTGCATGAATGAATGAAATGGTGGAATTAAGCCACGGATTAGCGAGGCTCAACCAATTGTCTTCTCTAGCGCTCAAGGCAAAAATCACGCAGCATGATCGGCCATTCACGGGAAAAATTAAAAAAAAAACACAGTTAATGGTAGTTGAACTCCAGTGAACAGGATGTCAATTAATTAACGGAGAGAAGAAGACATGTATCACTGCAGTTTGAAAAATCTAGCGCACATGTTTTTTCCACCTCATCACAAATCACGGAGAAATTGAAGACGGCTTGGCTGAAACTCATGAACTGTTGTTCATCGGCACTTTCCACGTCCTCAACTAAAGTGTGCACAATCAGTTAATTGGTTCTCTATCATCAACTCATTTGATGATTGTTTTATTTCTCTCCAAAATTGTTGCAATGATCGTGATTCACTCGAAGTGTATTCAAATTCAGGTATTGCTTCCCTTTTTGCAAAGTTACGTACTCTGAAATGCGAGCTCACGCTGTGGAACTATTGTTTGTCTTGTCTCAAGATGGAGATAAACGAAAATTAACAGAACATCTTGAAGAAAAATATATGAAATGGTTAGCAAAACTTATTTCAACATCTTCAAATTTGGTCTTGGCGGTTCTTCCATGGCTCTGTTTGGCAGCGTAGGTGGTGGTATTTGCACCAAAGCAGCAGATGTAGGTGCTGATCTTTTTGGCAAGGTTGAGAGGAACATTCCTGAAGACGATCCACGCAACCCAACTGTCATTGCTGATAATGTTGGTGACAATGTTGGAGATATCGCTGGTATGGGATCAGATCTATTTGGGTCCTATGACTGAATCTTCCTGTGCAGCTCTGGTTGTTGCATCCATATCATCATTTGAAAACTCTCATGATCTTACTGCCATGTGTTATCCCTTGCTTATTAGTTCAATGGGTATCATTGCTTGCTTAATCACAACTCTGTTTGCAACTAACATATTTGAGATCAAGGCTGTGAAGGAAATTGAGCCTACATTGAAAAAGCAACGTATTATCTCCATTGTAGTGATGACTATTGGCACTGCTGCTGTAAGCCTAGTTGCATTGCCTTCATCCTTCACTATCTTCAATTTTGGTGCCCAGAAGGTTGTAAAGAACTGGGAGCTTTTCTTCTGTGGTGCTATTGGTTTGTGGTCTGGCCTTGTTATTGGTTTTGTCACTGAATACTGCACTAGTAATGCTTACAGCCCTGTCCAAGGCCGATTCATGCAGGACTGGAAGCAACAACTAATGTTATATTTGGGTTGGCTGTGGGATACAAATCTGTTATTATATTTGCTATTGCAGTAAGCATTTTATGAAGCAAAGAAAGCTGCCACAGTCGGAAAGTATTGTCATGTCAGGAACAGAAACGTGAATCAAGGATTAACCAATGGAAAAACAGTGATTCCCATCCAGCTTCGGCATGCAATATCTATTCTCGGGCAGTTCATTGAAGCTAGCAGACTGTTTCTACAGGAAGACAGAACAGTTTCTACAGGAAGACAGAACAGTTTCTACAGGAAGACAGAACAGTTTCTACAGGAAAGTGAAAAGAGGGAAGCCAAAGGAGAAATCGGCCAAGATGCTAGCCAAGGACGTCACCAGGGCCATCAAAGACAAGGGGAGAGATTTGGTTGCTCAGAGGATGAGCAACACTTTCAGTAGGGGGGTGATGATGAGCCCCAAAAATGTACAATTATTTGGGCTCATTCAACCTCCTAATTTGGCTTAGTCCACCATTCTCATTTGTTTATTGCATGTTTTTGATTATTTTTATGTTAATAGAGTGAATTTGGTTAGTCATTATGCCAACAAGTCTAATGGGTGCTTTGTGTAGCCTTGTTGGTCAACTTGGAGACAAAATTGAAGGTCTTAATGAGCACTTGGCAGCCAAATTCGTGGGAGAACAAGCTAGAGGATTTGTAGGAAGGTGTCCCCCTCATTTATGGACCCTTACCTCGAATTCTCCACCATCAGCTCGGAGTTCAAGGGCCACCGAATTAATGAGCACAAGGGCAGCCAAGCAAGTCAAGTTGGACTGCTGTTAACTCCAAGTTTTGGGCAGCCAAGTCCCTAACTTTTAGGAGGACTGTTGGGTCCTCAAATTGTATAAATAAGAAGGCTTGGGGCCTCATTTTGGTTAGCTAGTGGTTGGTCATTTTTGGTAGCTAGTTGGTAGTCATTTTTGTAGCTAGTTAGTCATTTTGTTTTAGCCATTAGTTAGCTAGCTTGTAGTTCGATTTTTAGGCCATGGATTAGCTTTGCTTTCAGCTCATTCTCAAGCTCTCCTTATGGACAGTTTTGATGTACTTTTCATTTCTTGATTAATAAAGATGGATCCAGCTTTGCACCAGCTCTAAATCTTTCTTGGGAGGCTGTAGCTCTTGGGGTTGGGCCCATCTCAAGTGCCCAATACCTCCCTTGTGTATCTTTATGTGTTTGTTGCGTTCTTGAAATAAAAATCTGCTCTTTAGATCTTGCTTTGTTATGGTAGTTGGTTTTGATGCGTAACGTAGCTTTTTATGCTTAGAATCGATTGGTAGGAGTTTGTTATGCATTTATATCTTTTGGAAAGCTCTTTCTCACGTGAAGTACATGGTTCTCTTTCCAAACAAAGCTGCTGTTCATTTATTTCATTGACAATTAGATTAAGTTAGCTAGGACTTGGTTTGTTTGCAAGAATTCATTGATTCGTTTAAATGAGCATTGTGCAGGGCATCTCTATCATCTTCATCACCTCCTTGTTCATCTGAGCCTCGTTCAGATCAGCTCCTCCATCACCAAGTCTGTTCCCTCATCTCCCATCTTCTCTTTTGCCAAGTAACCTTACCTTCTTCTCCATTGTTGTCTCAACTACCTTCAAGCCAAGTCAGCCTTCCACATCATCTCACCACTCCATCCATCAGCTCCTGGATCATTTCAGACCCCCATCCTACCTCCATAACCATCCGTGCATCTTCCCTCAACCATCCATCCTCAAAAATCCAATTCGTAAACATCCTGTAGAAGAATTACAGAACATCCTGTAGAAGACTTACAGGACTTTCCTGTAGAAACCCCTGCAGCCTTCCTGTAGAAGTTCATAAGCACGGTTGCATGTCATCCAAACTTTGTGAAACTCTCAGAGAGAATGTCAGGTATCCCTTAGACCCTCTCTGTACCATCCCAACCTTTCCCAAAGCATTTCATCCCTTGATCCATCCCTACACAGTGGAAAACTAGTTAGAAGCACATGCATGATAATTTCAACAACTTAATCAAAAATACAAAAAGATGTTTTCTTCAGATAGTGATAACGTAGACACATGCATTTTACCTTCCTAGAAGTAATGGCATCTATTTTCGTTGTTTGCATTCTTTCCTTTGCATCAGTAGGACTAGCTGGTAGAATTAGGGTTTGCTAGGGTTTGCTAGGGTTTGTGTTTCTTTTTGGCTTTCAGTTCATTTTTGCAAAATAGATTAATTTCCTTCGAGATAGACTTCGTCCATCGTTGAAAAAGCTTCTTCTGTGAGCCTATAGAAGTTGTCTTGAGCCCTAGCGGACTTGTGCCAGCTGACCAAGTGACAGCTGCGACAAGAGCTAGTACTTGTGCATACAGCACCGTCGCTTCCAAGTTTGTACGAACTACCGTGTTGATAAAATTAAGAGACAGGAAGCCCCAGGAGTTGTAGCATTATTGCTACAATACTGGAGCTCACCAATAACCATATACACAAAGATGCAGCGGAAATAATACTTCATTTCATTAATGGAAAATACTGAAATATGCTTACAACCAGAAATGGAAATAAACCAGCTAGGGCGATGGTAGCTTATCTCTGAGAAGAGATGTGGTGGCTACATGCCTCTGAACTATGTTACAGTGAGGCTCGAAGGCCTATTTATTGTTGAGAAACAATGGAAAACCCTTAACATTCCAAAACCTAACCCTAGGAGATGAAACGCCAAACTGTGGGCCCCGTTTGGGGGTAAATTGGTACACCAACTTCCCGGGGTCGTAACTTTGGCATATGATCTCTGTTTGAAGCATACCATAGCTCGTTAGAAAGATCTATCCGAGCACTATCATTGTTGGAACGGGCAAGATTGCCCCTGGATTCCCCAAAAAACGTAGTTTAGGGCCTCAAAACGGCTCCGGAAGTTCAGGACCCGAAAAACTGCTAAAAATAGTAAGTTGTGCTACAATTAAGGAAACTGAAAATGCTGAGAAAGACAATGGTGGGGGTCCAGGTGGACTTGGCAGGTGGCCACAAATGTCCACCTGGATCATTCCTCCAAGTGAATCACCAATTGTTGTGGCCACCAACAACCCCCCTCCTTATTTAGTATTAGCAATAACACTAGGTAAGTGGGGACCCTTAGAAAAAATTCAAAAAATCAATTAAGGCTCATGTATTTTACTCAAGAAACATCGCATCGCGCAAAGAATGATAGGACATTTCCTTATGAGTAAAAATGATCAACTGCGAGATTGCGACATGAACTCCATCGCATCGCATCGCATGCATTAAGAAACGCTCACATTGGAAAACCTTAAAAAAATCGCCGATATGCGATATGCGATATCGCATATCACAAAATTGCATGAAAAACACATAACGATTTAACGATTACAGCGATCTGCGATTTTGCGATATTGCAATCCGTGATCTTGCGATAGTGCGATCAACCAAACTTGCGATAGCACAACATGATGAAATTGTGATAATGCGATACAACGAAATACGATATTGCAATGCAGATTGCAGAAACATTCCATCGCAAATTTCCTTGGCTCAATATTCAAGAAAAGTTTTCCGTAAAACAAAAACTGGATACACGTTTTAATGATAATTAATAAATTATATGCCTGTTGTTAGGAAATATGGTTTTGTGTTGTTCGAAGAGTTAGTTCATGTCAGGTGACATGTTTTTGTACATCCGTAGAGTTTAAAGCTTTCTTGTCGATTTTTATTATCATTACTCTTTCCTCACTTGTGAACTGCAGGAATCTATGAGGAAAAAGGGTAAAACTCCAATGTTCAAAGACAGAGAAAAGACGCCCACGTACGATAGAGCTGCAGATTCACAGAACGTTGTTGAGCCATCCATTACAGATCTTTCATTTACATCCATGGTTGAATGAGTATTGAACGATGCTGATATCAATAAGCAGTTTAACGCTCAAGGTCAAGAGCTCACGAAAGCGTTATTTTTACAAATTTTGAAGCTTATACCCGGTGAAGAAAAAGGCGCTAAAAGTGAAAAACGCATCAGAGAAGCCCGGATCAAAGAACGGAGGCAGTTTTCGATGCGCGATTAGCGCCTAGCGCTAATTGCGCATTGTTGAGAAAATTGTTCAAAAAGCAAAGCCTCTAACTGCTCAGTCATTTGTAAAACCCGAAAAATGCAGGAAAGCAATGGTAAAGAACAAACTGGAAATAGAAATCTAGAGAAAAAGGCAGAAGCAATTCAAGGGTTAACCAAGTTGAACTTGGATTATTACTGGGCATACGCAGTAATTCCACAAAGTCAGAAGATGACTCTCGAGTATATCATCGATGTTGCTGAAAAGATGGTTCCAACTCTTACCATTTCTGTTTGCTTAGTTCAACCAAAAGCAGAAGACAGTCAGCCGACTCTCCCAGCCAAATACTGAATGCTTGCAACATTAAGGAGCAAATGCAGAAATAGTTAGATATTAGATTTAATTTTTAGAAATAGTTTTGCTTAGAAAAAGGGCGGTCATTTAAACTGTATCCTAAATCTGTGTAATTAAGTTATTTAGTTAGTAGTATTTAAACCCTTCTTATGCATTTAGAGAAGGGTCCAGAAATTTATCAAAAACTTGTCCTCAGAACATGCACTTTTGCACCCTCAGAGGAGGTTTTGGTGAATGAATGGATCAAGATTTGTTGATGTTTGCATTTGATATCTGCTACTGATGTTGCACTTCTATACTCTTAGTGGATGTTAGAGCAAGGAGAGATAAATCATTGTCGCTTGAAGCTTATGAGTAAGACTAGTCATAGATGGTACTTTTATCTCTTGACCATTTATGCTTATATGTTAAAGTGATATATAGTTTTTAGTTGTTTATGTATTATTGCATGAATGCCTGAGTTATCATTTGGCACTTTTGTATGGTGATAGCTATTTATTTATATTTAATGTATGAATAACTCATTATGCGATATGTTTTTCACAACTTTTTCATATAACTTTTTATGCGAAGTGGTTCATCTTGATTGATTTCCTTTCTTATAATTGCTGAATGATCTTTATTACAAGTTGTTATTTGAAATCTCTTTAGATCGCATAATAGAAGAATTACATCTCGGGTTAGTATAGACATAGATGTTACTTCTTATTAGATTACAATAGCATAGAATTAGATTAAAGTTTGAATTAGAATATCTTAAATAGGAACTGTTAGATCAACAACATCGAATTCTAGACACACACACACTCATAGATTGGGAAACTGGTCCCATTATCCCCAGTCAGACCTGCTATACCAAACGAATAAGGAGCTGCCAACCAAGGTCCGGACTGGGCGGGTATCCCCCTTGTTGTCGACCCGATTTTTGGGGCTTCAACAAGACCCAAGCACTCCATCTACACAATTGAAATGGCTGCGTTGTACGGAACGAGCAGGCCCGTGGAAGAAGACCAAGGCTTCCAAGCTGGATAGCCAACCCATCACACTGACAGAGGGTGACCTCTACAACATCGGTGACATAGTTCACGAGGTCACCAGGGAAGCGCTCCAGGAAGCAATGATGAAGCAGCAGAATGTGTTGGGGGCCCTCAGGTTGCAGCTGTAGCAACTTCAAGTGTAGCCCCCATAGGAGGGAAAGGTAGCCACCTATGGTGCTACATGTACATCACCAACGAAGCAATTTCTGTGGGCCAAAATGGCTAACACTGTCACACTACCGGAAGGAGCACTGATAGTGGACAATAGGAGGATAGAGCCGCAGTGGGCCGGATCAAGGGACTTGGCCTAAACTTGGTTGCCCTTTCGTGGGACACATTATACTAGCTACAAGACAGAGCTACAGTGGAACTCCGCGCTAGGGAAGGACATGTTGTACAAATTCTCAGTGAACAACAAATCAACATTGAGAAACTTAGTCTATAATACAATGAAGCACTGGTGTAGAATCAACAACTAGAGTAGATAGTAGAGGAAGCATGTCGTCGTGCTCTAGAGTTATAAATTGTGACAGATCTACCAGTTGGAGTGCGAATTCACAGATTGGCTGCTGGATTCCATGAGGCAAAGGAGGAAGCAACGAGGATACAGTTGGACCTCAACCTTCAGATTGCCAAATTGCGATTAAAGGCATAGTCATCCATGCCCCCAAAAGTTAGGTAACAACGCGCTAACACTATCCAAAAGGGGTTGGAGGAAATAGGACAGGCAGTGTAGGACTGTACTATGATGTTAGAAGAATCCCTCACAGTCCTCGCTTCCTTATAGGAGGACCCCACCATACAATGCCTGGAAACAAAAGCACGTGAGCTTTAAGTGCAGTATGACAGTGTGCGCAAAACGACATAGACAGTTGTCCTAACCCAACAGTTGGTGAATCTACAATAAGCAAAGGCGTTGAAGGAACGGGTGGATGCTGCACAACAGAAAGAGGTAGTACTTAAAGCATGCGTCCAACCTTGGATTGATGAGGCCTTTTGCATCACTGCTGATATCAAAGGAAAGATGACACAAATGAAGGTGATGCATGCCTTAAGACAAGGATCTACCCCTGACAGCAAGCAATCGTCAGAAAGAGTAGAGTAGATCCAGTAGACGACATAACAGTGTGTTGCAGACCTTCGTGCAACACAAGCATAGTTGGAGGGGATCCATGCCAAGATCGCCGCACTAGTAGAGTGACTCGGGATGAGTCACGATGATTGTGTTAGGGGCCTGTTGGGCATGGGATCCCCTAGAGTAGGTTTTGGGGCTCAAAGCCCAAGTTTTGGTCAAATATGGTGTAAAACTCTGCGAAGTGCGGGCACGGAGCGTGAAGTGTACAATCGAGTCATAGGGCTGTCTGCCCTAAAATATTATAATTTAATGTAAAGTTGTGTTGGCCTACCCATGGTCCACGGACCATGGGATTGTATAAATACAATGAGGCTCTAAGTGTAAAGAGAGCGAAGCTAAGTAGAGAATATATAGAATAGTCTTCGGACCATGGGATTGTATAAATAGAGGAAGGCTCTAAGTGTAAAGAAAGCGAAGCTAAGTAGAGAATAGATAAAATAGCGAAGGCATGGTTAGAGCATCGAGTGGAATCTAAAGTGTACGGGGTCATAGTAATAGGAAGAGGCTCTACATATGAGTGCGTAGAGGCCTAGTAGAGTCCGTAGCTGAGTGTACGGACCCCTGTAGCTGAGTGTGTAGGCCGGAGTCAGGTTTGTACTTAGGATTGAAGGATAATAAAGAGAAGTTTATTCTATGCATCTGTTTTAGAATCCTTATGTTGATGTTATTCATTACTTTGACTCTGTTTATTTACTGTTCGCACTTGATGAATACTCGTATGAATGCTTATATGTGAATTTAATCTAAGTAATCAGCGAATGGAGACTAATTAAGGAATAGTTGGGTAAATAACATGGGTTGCGCTGCAGCTGGAATCGCGCGAAGATAGTAGCACAGGGTGCAGGGTGCCCGCAGGTGCACGTAGCGCAGCAAGTGCGAAGGTTGGACCGCGTACCAATCACCACTTATCGGACATCCCCAGGGTATGGAAACTTGGTTCTAGCACCCTCCAATGAGTTAGGTACTCTGTTGCAGTGATAATGTATCTCGCGTCCATTTTTCCATGAGGTTTCATAGGTCTCACAGTGTCGATTTCCCACTTTTCGAAGGGTTGCAGCATCATTTGTGGATTCAAAGACATCTCGTCCCTCCACGATGGTTTACCTATCCTTTGACATATATCATAGGCCTTAAAGTGTGAAGGGTTGGCCACAACAACCCTGTGTGGAGAATCTTTTGCGTGGTCGCTTGTCCTGCATAGTGTCCTCCTGCAATGCCCCCATGTGCTTCCACGAGGATCTGGCTTCATTCAAATTTAGGTACATATCTTCACAGTATCTAATCATTTCCCATTTTGTATAGGTGCCCCGTGATGACAGAAAAATTAGCCACGCGTACCACCAATTCCTTCTTCTGCTAGATGGAGTATTCCTTTAGCGCAGTCCCCATTGTCAGAAATTGGATTATATCTTCAAAGTGTCCATTTGCTACACACATAGCAAAGAGCTTTGTGTTAGGTAATCCTTCCTCCAAGCTATTAGGTTCCTCTCTCATTTCAATGTGCGACAAGTGATCCGATCCCACGTTTAGGCGTCCAGGCTTCACCATGACCTCAAAGTCATATTCGTGTAACAATAAGAGCCACCTGCATATGCGCCCCCCCAACACAGGCTTATTAACCAAGTATTTTAGCGTGGAATGGTCTATATACATCTTGAAATGCCCCCCTACAAAATAGTGCTAGTATTTTTGGAGCACGTACACCATAGCCAACCCCTCACGTTCAGTTGTGGAATAGTTCTTTTCCACTTTAGACAACCTGTGACTTGCGAACATGATAGGGTGATCCAAGCCCTCTCCACCCTCCTATGTGAGGACTGCTCCTAGCGCTATACATGATGCGTCAACATCGACATGAAATTCCACATCCCATTTTTGGAAGACCAGGATTGGCGCAGAGGCCAATTATCTTTTAGTACATCCAGGCTCTTCATGTAATCATCATTCCAACAGAACGTGACATCCTTTTTCAACAGTTTCTCAGTTGGCGCGGTGATCTGAGCATAGCTTTTGATGAACTTCCTGTAGTACCCTGTATGCCCCAAGGTAGCACACAATTGTTTAACACTTTGCAGTGTTTCCAAATTCAGAATTATTGCAATCTTTGGGTCTACCATTAGTCCTTGTTTGCAGACCACATGTCCCAACAGGTTCCCAAAGGGAACAATCAACGTACACTTCTTGAGGTTCAACACAATTTGATGTCATCCACAAGTATCCATCATCAAGTGTAAGCTCGATATACGGTGCTTAACCAATCCAAATACAGTCCTATCATCCAAAGAGACCTCCAAGAATTTGTGGATATATTCTTTGAATACTGCAACAACTATGCGCAAAAATATGGTCGATGCATTCCTCAACCCAAACAACATAACGTTGTACTCGCGAAGTTGGTCTTTCTCTTGTCTTCCAGCGCGATTTTGATCTGGTGGTATCCTGAGAACCCATTAGTAAAAGAATATGCTTCTTGCCCACCGACATTTTCCAATACTTCATCTATGAATGGAGTTGGGAATGGGTCATGCACACATGCGTCACTCAACTTCCTAAGGTCCATGCATATTCTTATCTCGCCCTTCTACTTCTTTTCCTGCACTACCATAGGGCTTATCCAATCAGATTCTTCCACTGGCTCAATGATTCCAACTATGAGCATTTTGTCTAGTTCTACAAGGACCTTTTCCTTATGCTTCGGACTCAAGCAATAAGGTCTCTGCTTAACTGGCTCCGTGTCAGTTTTTAAGGTGATCTTCATCATCCCTAAATCGCCAACGATCCCTTTTAAGTCCATGATCTTGGTCGGGAATAAGTCCTGGTACTCGCGAAGTAACTCAGCGACCTTATCCACCATTGTATCATCCCAGTAGTCACTGAGCATTGCATACTTTGGTTCGGCCTCCGTACCAATGTTTACCTACCTTGTCTTTACTAGCGTGGTTATGTCAGGGTCGTTAATTAATGGCCCTTGAACCTCACAATAGCCTTCCATTTTTGGAATGTTAACTTTCCACGGATCTTCGTCGTCTTCTTCAATATTCACATTGTAACACTCTAGCACATAGCTTAGCTGCGTCGCCCATTCAGGCTGAAGCACTTCCATTGGCTCTTGGGGTATTTTAAAGATAGCTGCTTTTACTGCTTGTAGCGCATCATCAACAATATCCCACTAGCGATCCTCAAATGTGAAGGTTAACAAGAATCCTTCACACAAGATATCCCATTCATTCGTTCCATGGCAGAGCTTCGTCTCTGTATACTAGTTCATGGGTATAACATCCAGGGTATGACATAACAAGTGCACCCACTCAGATTGTGGTTCTTCCCCATAGACCTTTGTCCATCTTTCGATGTGCACGCGCGGATCATCCTGTCTGTCATACTTGTCTTTTAACCACATCTGAGGCTTCCCAAACCGCATGCGCATCATCCTTCTTCACTCGTACCAATCCTCAAAACTTCTCTGGTGCATACCCCACCACCTCATGGGCGTAGCATGCAATACCATTTTCAAATCTTTGAAATGTTGCTATTCCGACACATCTCTTTCAAATTTTCTCAAGAAATTATCCACCTCACTCAACCCATCATACGTAGGTAGGTCCCTCACCTCCATCAATAAGCAGCACAGTGATCTTGTCATCATGTTACAGTTCAGTGTGGTTACCTCGTGTAACCAGTTCTTCCATCGTTCTATTTCCTCATCCGAATCCAATGTGCATGAGCTTTCACACTCCCATGAGATTCGTCCATCTGCGGTCAGATTCACCTAGTCTTTCTCTCGCGCGGTTATCTTGTAGATGTAGTCCAAGTCATCATCGTTATCATAGTCGTGCACCGGCTCCATGTAGCATGATCCCTCTACAGGGTCCAAAGGTACAACTATGCGCAAGGACTTTTTCTCAAAAATCATCTTGTGCTTCTTCATATTTATCACTCCATTCATGTCAATTGTCCAATCTATTCCTAATAGCACTGGGTAGGGATTTCTATCATCAACAATCTCTATCACTTTGAAACCTACTAGCGCGCTTGCTCCCTCGATATCTACTGTGATAACTTGTAATCACCCCATAGTTAGGATATTTTGCTGGTTCGTCATTTGTAGTTGGATAGGAGACCATTGCAGTGTAGGCCTCCCCATGCGCTCCCATGTCTACTTCGGCAGGATGTTCGCGTCCAATCCTAGATCCAAAATAACTTGGTCCATCTCATATTCTCCAACCTACGTGGTCAATCTCATCTCCATTCCATTCACGTTGTGTTCTTTACGAGCTTACAGACTACGTGCTGTTCTCCTTGTGTGGTCCCAACGCATCTATTTATGAATTCTTATAGCCCCTTTACAGCCTTGTTGTCACGCAACAGCGTCATGCATGTTTCCTGGAACGTAGTGAGCATTGATGGGTCCATTTCTGGCTCCAGTCTATCTTTACTTCCTGAAGTGGACGCATCAGTGAAGCTCCTCTTGGCTTCTATGAAGGTCTCCTTAGCATGCTCTAGATCAAATTCTGGTTCCTTCGTTGGAGCTTTGCGAACCCATGTACTTTCTTCACGCTGCTTGCCTTTGTCATCCCTTGTCGTAATTCCACTTCGGATGAGCTGAAAGTCACCCTAGGAGTGATCTCAGTTAAAGATTTATTGAATGAAGGTATTACAGACTCATGTGTTGGTGTGTGTCTACGTTATTTAGGCAACGGATCGATCAGGTTGCAAATACACAAACACTTGAAATGGAAAACAACAGAGAAATACAGTAACCAAATACAAGAACACAAGAATTTAAGAAGGAGTTCACCCTATCCTCCAGGGCTACATCTCCAGTCCAGCTCTCAGTGGTGGTCTTCTTTTATTGTGTCTTGAAGTAGAGAATTACAATGAAGGAGCTCAATATGAGTCTCCTAAACAAAATTTGCTTGGCGGGGTGGTTCTTGGATTCCCCAAGCCACTAGAGTGCACAGACTCTTTTCCTCACCAGCTCTTTGACCTTTCTAGTCTTTAATGGAAGGAGCTCAGTATGGTGCTTAGTCTTGACAGATCCCCTCTGGGATGGCTTGAATATCTCAAGCTCTCTGGTACTTGATGCTACCTTTTGTCAACTCAGCCGTCTGTCTTCTTTCTATTTTTCATTGAATCACTGTCTCTTCTTTGTTTTCTCTATCTCCCTTTCGATGTTCAGTGTCTTCTACTTTGTCTGTGCATGGCTTTAAAGCCATTCAATCTCATGGCTATTCGATTCCCCTTCCACTTGCATCGGATCGCTTACTACAGCTTCGCTTGGAGTTCCCTGCTTCGGCGTCATCATCAGGCTCACAAGGAGTGGCCACTTGTCCTCCTACAACTGCACCAGCTTGCTTTGTCGGTTCAGTTTTTTTAGTTACGTCATGGAATGAGTCATCTGCCACCTTGGTAGTCAAATCAGACGTCAAATTCTTATAGGTCACAGCTTAATCTGCTGTCAATTCCAGCCTTTCCATCTGACATGATCTCATTCGTTAGATCTGGATCCCCCAGATCCGACGCCATTCGCACATTGCACACTGTTGACTTGCTCGACTGTTAACACGCGGTAAGTGGCAGTTTTCTTTCTCCTCTGCTTGCCACGCGTCAGGTGCTCAGTGGAATCTGTGACGCAGTAATTTGTCACTGTCTCCATGTCAGTCACCCTACTATGTCAGGAGTTCACAATAATCAAGTTCATGCCTTCTGAACTGGCCAAAAACCCACTTTTCCAAAGTTTTCCTCATCAGCGCGTCTGTTTCCAAAATATCCGCGATGACTGGCACTTCATAACAAACCGCGTGCACTGCCAGCACGGAAGCACACGACTTTTCCGCGCTGATCGAATTTCATGACCAGCACAACCTCTGTTTGTATTTACCCGTGCTGACATGGCCCTTTCCATTATGTCTTTGCGACGTCAGCGCGCCAGACCAGTTATGCACCCGCGCTGATCCAATTTTGGCGAATTTGTTCCAACAGCCAGCCTTCGAGATAACTCCAGACTTGGTTGTTGGCCTTGTGAGTATCAACTCCCTTCTATGGCATGTCTTTTCGACCCTTTGCAACTACTTCCCTTGAAGATAAGCTCATCCTTCCACCCTTTTAGGAGGCTCCTTCTCCTATATAAACTTCCACCATTACCATGAGCAGCTAGTTTGGAATAGCTTGGATTGTGTAGAGCTTATAGTGCTCAGATTGCTGCTACTATAGGTAGTTGGTGTGATAAGTGTGGAAGTGCATGATAGCTTAGGGAAGGTTGTGTTGTGTTGCTTGTGTGAGAGAGAGAGTTTCTTGTCTTGGGAGAATCATTTCCAAAGGTGAATGCTTGAGACACTTGCTGACTGGCCCCTCCTGATAAGGATACCGACGTCAGAACATTTGGTTGTACTCTTCTCTGCTTGATTAATAATAGATGACTACTATTATTGTTCCATTCTCATTTGTCTATACAATGGTTAATGTGAATTACATCCTTTCTGACTGATGTATAGTTGCTTTTATTAGATTTCACGCTTGTGTTTGTTTCCTCTTCGTGTGTGCAGGTGTCTATTCGCGGAGATCGCGGAGGATCGTGACCAGCAAGGGCGAAGGAGCGAAGGCGGCATCTCTTCATCAAACGACAGCGCTGGAATCCAAGTAGGTGTTCTTTGCCTACCTTTTAATTGCAACTAGGAACTTGCATAGTAGCATTGACTGATTGTTGCTAGACCCGTTCTGGGCTAGTAGGGATCGCCTCTATCCGTAGAGGGGATTTGCCTCTCCAACAATTTGGCGACTCCACTGGGGAGTTCAGCCTTTTGTCTCTTGTGTCCATTCTTGTGTTTGAATTTGATTGTTCTCTCTTTTCAAGATTTGGGGATTGTTTCTCTGCCGGTAGACTTCCTGGGCCCATCTGGGAAATGTCTTAATTGTTAAAAGGTTTCTACCTTTGGTTTGGGAGTGTTACACTAAAAAATGTCACCATGACTATTTACAGTTAGTATGGCTCAATCAACAATCATGCTACCCTCTTAGGCAAGTCTTATGCCTCTGCTATCCATCTCAAACTCAAAAAAGAGAGAAAGTCTTGTAAAAAATGTGTTTATCTCTGGGGACGCAGGTTCTCTCAAGCCTTACCTGCGGGGACGCTCACAATGTTCACAAAGACTGCGTCCTTGGACACTCTGTATGTTAAGGGACAGGTGCGTCCTTCTGTAAAAGGCAAAATGCGCAAGTTTCATCTTAAAAAAGTTACTTGTGGTTACTTCTAGAACTTTCTAGAGGTCGGTTTGATGAAATGGATGCGCCTCCAGTTGGTTCATGTATCCCTATTAAGGAGGAACTTATCCCATCAATAAGGGAGCTATCCCACCCAAAGAGGGGGATTATCCCATTGATGGTGGACCTGAATAACCTCTTTACAGCACTATAAATAAAGGCATTGAGCCAGAAGGAGAAGAGGTGGAAGCTATACATTTTCTTTGGGTAAATGCTGCAGGAATTAGGACTCCCATTTAGAACCTTGTGAGGAGAGATTGTCTTTGCTTGATTCTACTTGGAAGTGGGTGAGCTTTGTCAAAGTAGAGGAAAACCCTTGATGGACCCTGGGAGGAACTTGCACAACACCAAGGCCAGGTTGTAAGAGTTTCTTTGTTTCGTTATTAATACAAACTGGTTCATTTTTCTCAATAGCTTGTGTTAATGAGTTATTTCATGTGTTCCTTGGTCTGCATGTTGAATATATGTTTTATTATATGAGATGCAAGTGCTTGGTAATTGTTTGATTGTTTGTGGTTGCAGGAATTGATGTGAAGGAGGAGCTCATCCGGATCGGCAAGGACGGACTACAACAACAGCGTTTTGGAATAAGGTAAGCCTAAACACTTGTAGTTTTCATGTTTTAAAAGGTGTATTTAGAGAAAGATCGCTCCATTTTGTCTTGTTTGTCGCTAGAGAGTTTAGACTCCTAGGGAGGTCAGTTGTGTCCGCACAAACGACTTTTTCCGCCACGACAAATTGGCGACTCCGCTGGGGAATCCATTAATGTGAAAGTCTTTTCCTTTGTGTGACCTTTGCTCTGAGAAAATTATTTTTATTTTCTGGTTTTTGACTGTGAGAATTAGTATTTGGGTGGCTTAGCTTTAGATTTAGTTAGATTTGGTTTTTCTTAACTTTTCCAGAAGGACGCACCCTCTGAGTACTGCACAGTGCGTCTTTGGACGCGCTGTTGCCGTTTGCACAGAGCGGGCCCGCGCCTGTTCTAACGGGTTGCCTGCGTCTTCCTGTAAAAATTTAGGAAAACTCCATTTTTGCTTTAATTGCTTTTAGATTTTGGTTTTTCTTAGTGTTTTCTGCCCAGATCCTTTAGTACCCTGTCAAAAATTTTCACCTGAACTTGTTTCATTAGCATTCCTGCTTTTAGCTTTCATCAATTGGGTGTTTTGAGTCTCTTTTTTGAGAAATTCTTGATTTGATTTCCTTTGATCATTACTTGGAGGTTTGTCTCAGTCTTTTCACAATTTTGCATCTTTTTAATCGCCTTTGAGTGTTTTTATGTTTTGATCTTTGGAACTCTCACCCAATTTTCTCAATTTGCACTTGATTGGTTCTTAGATCACATTAGAATCGTCTTGTGTTTGAGAATTCTTTTGCATAGATCACATTTGCACAATTAGAGTTCTCAGTTTCAGAATATGAATGAAAAATGTGCATAGATTACATTTGCATACTTTTCATGTGAATTGTGCATAGATTACAATTGCATAGTTTACATTCTGAAAAATCAATCGTAGATTTAGATCAGCTTTCTTTGATTTGAATTTACACAAAAATAAAAATAAAAATTGGTTTGGAATTGATTTGCATTAGTTTTTCTTGATGAAATTAGTGCATTAGAGAATTTGTTAAATTTTCTCTTAATGATCAATTTTTTGCATTGTTGGAAGTGAATGGAAACTCTCTCCTTACTCTAGTTAGGATTCATCGAATTGAAAGGATTGCATTATCATATTCGATTGCATTCAGTTGAGTCGGGTCATAACACCATTGGTTTCATCTCCATTTACCCATTTGAGTAATAACAGCCTTAATAACACAGCGCTTAATTAAAATTCATCTAGTAATTTTTACATTTCTAGGGCTCTGAAACACCAACATAGCTTAGGCTAGGGTCTTGGAGTAGGTGAGTACTTAACTCTCCAAGACTACAAAACCAAACAGATAGTTTATCTTGAGTAGAATAAATCCAATTGTTTCAATTGCACTCTGGGAAAGCTCCTCTTAAAGGAGAATCACGAGCTCGTGTCCGAACCAGTGAGGGGATCATTCCCCCCTCGTTGGGAACGACGCCAGACAGTACGTATTACAAACGGTAAACCTCGGATTAACCATTGTCAAGGAGCCAGGGGTCACTTATCGGTAAACCTTGGATTACTGTCAAGGAGCCGGTAAGGGGATTGAGCTTGTTACTCTGCCCTTGCGTGCTGTCGGAGTTTAGACTGTTCCCCCAGGTGTAATTATTGTGATTGGTAACTTTAGTGACCATAATCTTTAGGGTTCTACCGAGGTGACGGTGGAGGGAAGGTCCCACTGTACCTGGAGCAGACGTCGGTTATACTCACTTGGATTTTCCGGGGGGTTCGCTTCACTTCGAGACGGTTAAAGTGGAGGAACTTGTGCCGGTCTATTCATTAAGCAGGTTGCCGGGGTAACTGTTCCACCCACCACTTCTGTACTGAATTCGGCGATGTTGGGCTTCATCACCAACTAGTGTTTTTGGTCCGGAAGGCTACTGTTTGTGTATGGTTTGACTCCTAGATTTGATAGCGCGTGTTAATTTGTTTGTTTTTACTTTTAGAGACCATAGGTGTGAATTGTGAATTTTAGTTGTTAAGTGTGAATTGTGAATTGTTAATTTTAGTTTTAAATTGTTAATAAAATTCACTGAAGTTGAATATAATGGCAAATGTTCCGGAATTTATCAACCTAGGAACCCCTCCTAACGAGAATCCTAGTACTTTTCCTTACTTTGGAAATGTTGGTCCTCCTTATATGGCTACTTTGTCATTACCTGGATTTACAATAGGTTTACCGATATGGTTATTTTCAACTTCGTTGGCCCAAAGTACTCCAATTGTTCCATCTCAACCGGATGCTTCACCTCAACAGAGTTCACCATCTCAACATCACCAACCTTCTGTTGACCCTTTACCTTCTTCGCCTAATTTTTCTTCCTCCATTTCTTCCTCTTCGCCTGGTAAAAGCCTTGATGCTAGTAACCAGGAGGCTAAGAAGAAGAAGAAGAAAAAGAAGCAAGATAAGAAAGAAGTCAACCAACCAACCATGGCTGTAAGTGTTAGTTGTGTTGAGGAAAACTCCGACATGCACCGTAAACCTAAATACCCTTGCAGGCTTTGTAAGGGTGACCACTTCCTTGTCAATTGTCCTAGTATTCCAAAGGTCTTGGAAGTATGGTCAGAAAAACCTCATCAACTTTCTGTTGATCCATCAACCAGTGATAGTCAGGTTCCTGGGAAAAAGGGTAAAGTTAGGTTTCCTTGTAAGTTATGCAAAGGGAGTCATCAAACTCACATTTTCCCTCACATGGATGAAGCCTCAACATTGTTGGAAAACCTTACTGTTCCACAGCAAGAATTTCCAACTGGTTACCGTAAACTTTCTCCCAACCTACCATCAACTGACGGAGTGATTGATTTAAATTCAAGTACAGTCGATCACACTCTCTCATTGGAGAGTGAAACTCATGTCACTCAGGTTGATGATCCATTAGTTGATCAAGTGGTCGATTCAATTTCACATTCGGTCGATCACACTCTCCTTTTCGGGAGTAAATTTCATACCGCTGATGTTCTTCTTGTTACATCGGATTCTTCTATGCCGGGGGGCATTTCACCTGTTTCTACAGAACCCCCTCCAAGTACTGAGGTCTTTTCCTTTGATTGGAATAGACTGACAGAACCTCGTCTTCCTTCCTCCATCCCTTTCCAAATCATTGTCAAGGCTGGTGGTAGGGACATACATCGTACTCAGGTAGATGAAGGTGCTTCTGTTAGTATTTTATCCTCAACTGTTTGGAAAGCTTTGGGTTCCCCTTAGCTAGCGCCTATTACGCAGAATCTGAAAGCTTTTAACAGAACCATTAGTGAACCTTTAGGGATCCTTCCTAAGTTTTCTATTACCTTGGAAGGTAAAACTGTCTGTATTGATCTTATGGTAGTTCGAGGTCCCTTGGATTTCAATTTACTCCTTGGGCGAGACTATGTTTATGCAATGAAAGCTGTCGTATCGACACTCTTTCGCGTGATGTCTTTCCCTCACAATGGACATATTGTGACTGTAGACCAGCTTTCGTTCCCTAGTCTTGTCTCAACTGCCAATAATATGACAACCCCAAATGTTCCTGATTCTCAAGTGGTATCTACCCCGCCACGGGTAAATTATGTGGCAACCGGTCCCATGTTTTCAGTTACCGAAGTAAGTGAGCCTCTCACTGTTTGCTCATCTTCCTTTGATTTAGATCCGGTAATTGACATGGAAAACTCTATGGGATTACTTGAACACGATGTTCTTATCCCTTTTGAGTCCCTTGACATGTGTTCCTTCCAGAGAAGTATTCTTCCTTCTGATGAAGACCTCTTGGAAGCCATGATCAAGGTGTGTCCATTGACATGTCTTTCTCCCAGTTGGAAGCCATAATCAGTGAGTGTGAGGATAGTTTGTTCCCGTCTCAACCTCATTAAAAAATGAAACTGGATGTAACGAGGATAGTTTTTCCTGTATCAACCTCGTTAAAAAATGAAATAGGCTATTACGAGGATAGTTTTTTCCTGTATCAACCTCGTTAAAAAATGAAATAGGCTAGCATGAGGACAGTTCTTTTACTGAGTCAACCTCATTAAAAAATGAATCAGCTAGATTTTAGGATATGTAGGTAGATTCTAGAAAGTAGGATTTTGAGGACAGTTCCTGTTACTGAGTCAACCTCGTTAAAAAATGAATCAGGTATGAGGATAGTTCTTTTCTTGTGTCAACCTCCTTAAAAATGAAACAACTCCCTTTTCAAGTTAAATATTGAAAGTAAACCTTCATTTCATCCAGCCGGTTGAATGCAATGAAGCCTGGGGGGCATGTACCTCGCTTTGCATCATTATGCTGGGGGCATGCGAAATTTTTGAGCATAGTTCCTTGTCTTGTGTCAAGCTCGTTAACAAATGAAACAAGGGTAGGTTAAGTAGGTAGATTCTAGATAGTAGTCATGAGCATAGTTCCTTGTCTTGTGTCAAGCTCGTTAAAAAATGAATCAAGGATTTTAGAGCATAGTTCCTTGTCTTGTGCCAAGCTCATTAAAAAATGAATCAAGGTTTTTAGAGTAAAGTTTTTGTTAGGTAGACTGTAGAGAGTAGTTATGAGCATAGTTCCTTATCTTGTGTCAAGCTCGTTTAAAAAATGAAACAAGGGTTTTGAGGATAGTTCTTTTCTTGTGTCAACCTCACTAAAAAATGAAACAACTCCCACGAGTCTTTCCAAGATCTTGAAAGAAAAGCTTCATTCCATCCAACTCATTGAATGCAATGAAGCTTGGGGGGGCATGTACCTTGTTTTGCGTCATTATGCTGGGGGCATGTGAAATTATAACAAGCATAGTTTTTCGTTTCAAGCTTGCGTAAACATGAAACCGAATCCGAGCATAGTTCTTTTCCTGTGTCAAGCTCGTTAAAAAATGAAACAAATCCTCCTCTACTTGAGTCGAGAGATTGACGAGATCTTATAAATGTTAAGTTTTTAGGTTAGTTATTTCAGTTTTTTGCATAATTTTCTTACAGTTTTAGGTCAAGTCTTTCAAATGATCTCGTTCTTGAACCTTCATTTCATCCACCGTACTTGAATGAAATGAAGCTGGGGGGCATGCGCTCTAGCAGTTACGCTTAGGGGGCATCAAGCACAGTTTTATCTCTGTTTCAAGCTTGTGTAAAAATAAAACTACTTTGAAGCATAGTTTTTCTCTGTTTCAAGCTTTTGTAAAAATGAAACCTATCTTGAGTCAATTTTAGTTATTTTCAAGACTCGTTAAACTCATGAAAATACCGAGATTATTTTGCTATCTTTCATTCTCGTAAAACAAATGAAAATGCCGAGTTCTTTCCGTCTTTTCCTACTCGTAAATTAAATTGAAAGTCGGCCATATGAGTACATTTTTATCATTTTTTTCGAACTCGTTAAAACTTACGAAAAAGTGAAAACCATGAGTACATTTTTATCCCTTTTTCGAACTCGTTAAAACTTACGAAAAAGTGAAACCTTGGAGTTCTCTTTTAAGCCCTTTTTAGACTCCTAAAACATGAAAAGATTACCGAGCGTTTCTTTTACACTCGTTAAAACGGAATTAAAAGACGGTCCCCTTATAGCTCTTTTCTGACCGTAAAATCAGGAAAAGATTGCCGGGTTTTTGTCGTTTCAAACTCGATACGGAAATAAAACGACGTGTCCTTGATCGCTTTTTACTTTTCAGGTCAGTGGCACTAATTATGAAAGTACTCCTTGGTCGCAAGATCAAGCGGTTCCCCCAGGTATTATTTTATACTTTTTCGGGCTTGAGGGACACAAATATACGAAAAAGTTCAACGTGGAGTCTTCTTTTGTTTTTCAGACTCTCTAAAATTGAAAAACGCCGAGTTTCTCCTATACTGGGCTCGTTAAAACTTTTACAGTAGAGGACCTGTTCAATTACAAACAGGAACGAACCACTCCTTCCTAGGGTTCGAATTTAAACTAGGTTGGACTCGTCCGAAGGATGAGCTTATAATCAAGCATATGTTATCCTCCTCAAGCTTGTTAAAAATAAAGAGGTACTTGCCAGAAATGGTGGGGGAAAAGAGAGAAGAATGAACCTGTTTGTTACCTTTTGTCTCAAAAGAAACTTTATTACCACTCTTGAACACGACACTTTTCATTCACCTGGGTTGGGAAATCTTTTACCTCACAGTTGACCAAACCACTGTGAAAGTCTTTAACCAGGTTCCGGGGATTAACTTTGAGTTATTCGTCACCAAGCCATCTGTCATGTCGTTATGTGTTCAGGAGGTCTGCAAGCAAAACTTTCATCTGCAAAATACTTGTCATCCATTTGACCATCCCTGAGTCAGTCCTTACAGCAACATTTCTTCAACTTGAACAATGATTTCGTGTTGCGGGCTTGCCTGCAACGGGTCACTTTCTATCGACATCGACACATTATCTAGAAAGATGACTTAGGAATCGACAGTACCTTGAAGTCTGCATGCATCAATGGCAGGTTTCTCGCCTTTGACGTCAGTTTACATCATTGACTTTCGATCAAAGGATTCCGTGAAGTGTTCGACATCAAAACATCTATTCACATTTCAAGGGTTGTGCTTGGTACTTTGAGAACCATTGACATTACTGGTGGTCTCTCTCACGCTTGTTAACAGTTTACATCATCGACTGGTAATCGAGCGGTTTCTAACATGTTCGACATCAAATCATTTAATCACATGGCTAGAATCGTACCAATTCGGGAAGTAGAAGTGAAGACCCTGGATCTAGTTTCTACCATCCAGGCTGCGAGGAGTTTTGTATTCATTATCTATGTAGACTAATCATAAACAGATGGCTGCGTCCATACTGTGTCTACAAAAGTCTATAAAAATGATGTACTGCAAGATCATTCCTGTATCAGAGTAGTTAGTCCATTAGTTAAAGTTTTGAATCTGAGTATGGGAATGCCTACCTCAGTGATGATATAATCTTATACATGTATTTTGTGTTGAAAATTGCAGGTTCCAAAACCATGAGTACATTTTTATCCCTTTTTCGAACTCGTTAAAACTTACGAAAAAGTGAAACCTTGGAGTTCTCTTTTAAGCCCTTTTTAGACTCCTAAAACATGAAAAGATTGCCGAGCGTTTCTTTTACACTCGTTAAAACGGAATTAAAAGATGGTCCCCTTATAGCTCTTTTCTGACCGTAAAATAAGGAAAAGATTGCCGGGTTTTTGTCGTTTCAAACTCGATACGGAAATAAAACGACGTGTCCTTGATCGCTTTTTACTTTTCAGGTCAGTGGCACTAATTATGAAAGTACTCCTTGGTCGCAAGATCAAGCGGTTCCCCCAGGTATTATTTTATACTTTTTCGGGCTTGAGGGACACAAATATACGAAAAAGTTCAACGTGGAGTCTTCTTTTGTTTTTCAGACTCTCTAAAATTGAAAAACGCCGAGTTTCTCCTATACTGGGCTCGTTAAAACTTTTACAGTAGAGGACCTGTTCAATTATAAACAGGAACGAACCACTCCTTCCTAGGGTTCGAATTTAAACTAGGTTGGACTCGTCCGAAGGATGAGCTTATAATCAAGCATATGTTATCCTCCTCAAGCTTGTTAAAAATAAAGAGGTACTTGCCAGAAATGGTGGGGGAAAAGAGAGAAGAATGAACCTGTTTGTTACCTTTTGTCTCAAAAGAAACTTTATTACCACTCTTGAACATGACACTTTTCATTCACCTGGGTTGGGAAATCTTTTACCTCACAGTTGACCAAACCACTTTGAAAGTCTTTAACCGGGTTCCGGGGATTAACTTTGAGTTATTCGTCACCAAGCCATCTGTCGTGTCGTTATGTGTTCAAGAGGTCTGCAAGCAAAACTTTCATCTGCAAAATACTTGTCATCCATTTGACCATCCCTGAGTCAGTCCTTACAACAACATTTCTTCAACTTGAACAATGATTTCGTGTTGCGGGCTTGCCTGCAACGGGTCACTTTCTATCGACATCGACACATTATCTAGAAATATGACTTAGGAATCGACAGTACCTTGAAGTCTGCATGCATCAATGGCAGGTTTCTCGCCTTTGACGTCAGTTTACATCATTGACTTTCGATCAAAGGATTCCGTGAAGTGTTCGACATCAAAACATCTATTCACATTTCACGGGTTGTGCTTGGTACTTTGAGAACCATTGACATTACTGGTGGTCTCTCTCACGCTTGTTAACAGTTTACATCATCGACTGGTAATCGAGCGGTTTCTAACATGTTCGACATCAAATCATTTAATCACATGGCTAGAATCATACCAATTCGGGAAGTAGAAGTGAAGACCCTGGATCTAGTTTCTACCATCCAGGCTGCGAGGAGTTTTGTATTCATTATCTATGTAGACTAATCATAAACAGATGGCTGCGTCCATACTATGTCTACAAAAGTCTATAAAAATGATGTACTGCAAGATCATTCCTGTATCAGAGTAGTTAGTCCATTAGTTAAAGTTTTGAATCTGAGTATGGGAATGCCTACCTCAGTGATGATATAATCTTATACATGTATTTTGTGTTGAAAATTGCAGGTTCCAACCAGGTCATCCACAAGACAATCCTTGAAATGATAAAGCGCTTCACCCTTCCTAGAATTACAAAACCCTAATCTATTCCAGGCTTCGCACTTTAGGGGGCAATCTGTTACACTAAAAAATGTCACCATGACTATTTACAGTTAGTATGGCTCAATCAACAATCATGCTACCCTCTTAGGCAAGTCTTATGCCTCTCCTATCCATCTCAAACTCAAAAAAGAGAGAAAGTCTTGTAAAAAATGTGTTTATCTCTAGGGACACAGGTTCTCTCAAGCCTTACCTGCGGGGACGCTCACAATGTTCACAAAGACTGCGTCCTTGGACGCTCTGTATGTTAAGGGACAGGTGCGTCCTTCTGTAAAAGGCAAAATGCGCAAGTTTCATCTTAAAAAAGTTACTTGTGGTTACTTCTAGAACTTTCTAGAGGTCGGTTTGATGAAATGGATGCGCCTCCAGTTGGTTCATGTATCCCTATTAAGGAGGAACTTATCCCATTAATAAGGGAGCTATCCCACCCAAAGAGGGGGATTATCCCATTGATGGTGGACCTAAATAACCTCTTTACAACACTATAAATAAAGGCATTGAGCCAGAAGGAGAAGAGGTGGAAGCTATACATTTTCTTTGGGTAAATGCTGCAGGAATTAGGACTCCCATTTAGAACCTTGTGAGGAGAGATTGTCTTTGCTTGATTCTACTTGGAAGTGGGTGAGCTTTGTCAAAGTAGAGGAAAACCCTTGATGGACCCTGGGAGGAACTTGCACAACACCAAGGCCAGGTTGTAAGAGTTTCTTTGTTTCGTTATTAATACAAACTGGTTCATTTTTCTCAATAGCTTGTGTTAATGAGTTATTTCATGTGTTCCTTGGTCTGCATGTTGAATATATGTTTTATTATATGAGATGCAAGTGCTTGGTAATTGTTTGATTGTTTGTGGTTGCAGGAATTGATGTGAAGGAGGAGCTCATCCGGATCGGCAAGGACGGACTACAACAACAGCGTTTTGGAATAAGGTAAGCCTAAGCACTTGTAGTTTTCATGTTTTAAAAGGTGTATTTAGAGAAAGATCGCTCCATTTTGTCTTGTTTGTCACTAGAGAGTTTAGACTCCTAGGGAGGTCAGTTGTGTCCGCACAAACGACTTTTTCTGCCACGACAGGGAGTTTTTGCTTTGATTCTGCTCGTTTTTACCCTCAGCGCGGTTTAATTCAAAACAGACGCGCTGACGTCGCATACCTGCTTCTTTGTTTTCCCTGTCATCGCTCCTGTACGACTAACAGTCGCGCTGACCTCGTTTTTGAGACAGCGCGCTTAATCCATGTGCTTCCGCGCTGACGGCGCAAAGTTGCTACAGGCCTTCTCTTGTCAGCGCCGAGTTGCTGAAGGCCACCCGCGCTGATCCTGTAGAATTCATTTTTGTCCAAATTAGCCTCCTGAACCTGTTGCTTTGACTTTCCCCTCTTCTCTCCACTTGGTCTATGACTTGTTTTTCATTGCCTGAACTCTGAGATACTTGTTTGCGAAGTCTTGTTCCACAGGGTTTCGTTTTTTGCTCATTTTTCGGTTTTGCAAATACCTTCCTCTTTGCTTCTGCTGCTTGGTTTGTATTTCGGCCATCACTTTTACAGTTACTGGATTGTGTTGAATCTCTAATTGACTGGTTGTAACTCTCATCCTCCGGCTGTTTGCTCTTCTCCATTGATTTCGCACTCTAGCCCTAGGGCATCTAGTGGCTGTGTGTGTGTCAAGCCTTCCGTAAGGATCTTGTTCTCTTGTTTGATCAGCCAACTTCAGATTTGTTTTTTACACTTGTTCAGCGATTGTTGAAGTGTTTTTGGTTGTGTTTCCAAGCGGTTTTTTGCTTCTTCCTTGCTTGAATCCTTGTTTGTCTTATCGAGCTTAGATCACATAGCTCGTGTGGAACTTAGTTTTTCCCTTTTGATTTGGAGATCTTTTTTGGATGTTTTGGGAACTTTGTGTGCTTCCATTGAGTGATTTTTGTTTTACTTTCTCAGTGTTCTTGTCTCTCAAAATTCGTTTTAAAGTGCATTAGTGCCATTGAAAGAGAATCGAACTAAAATCTTTTGCATTCAATAGTTAATGAAAAGAAGAGCATCTTAGCGATTTGTGTTCTTTAAAAAGAAAAAATTTCATTTCTTGGTCATTAGCTGCATTAGGTTGTTTGATTGTTTGATTTCATTTTGTTTGATTGAAAGCCCTTAACCTTCTCATAGTTAGAATTCATCGAACAAAATGGTATTCTTTGGCATATAGCTTGCATCTAGGAAATTGTGAGAGACCATACGATAGGGCCTGAAATCGAAACTTAATTTCAAGATCAACCATAAAATGAACCAAATGAATCTAAAAACGCATTGGAACTAAACGCAAACATCTAGAGGTCTAGGTTAGAGACGTGTTCCGGCGTCTTTAAACATAGTCACTATTGTTTCACATTACGGTTGGGTGATTCCTCCTTCTGTGACTCGATAGTGGTCTAACACGGACTGTGCTCCCACGTACCGTCGCGTATATAGGGAGACCCCACTAGGCTTTTATCCTTTATCCATAGGAAGCCGAGTCTGCCGCCTTGTGAACCGTAACGCACCGAACACAACATTCGGGAAGATTGACTGCAGTATGGAAAGTCCTTGGCTCTCATACGATTGCTAAGGTGTATAACCAGTTTTACGGGTCGCTTGGTAAACCCTATACCTAGAGTCTCCAGAGTAGTCACTTTTGATCCTTTTCGGACTCCCTAAATGAAAAGGTGCCTGTGAGCGTCTTGTCACTTCGTGCTCATTAAACATTCGAAGGAGACTGGAGTCATCTTTTCGTCCTTTTCTCGACTCTTGAAACATGAAAAGGTCAAGTTTGGTCCTTGTGTCTTAAAATTTATTCGGCCACGATAACAACACCTGGTTAGATCTTGTGTGCGTTAGTTTTGAGTAGGGTTTTTATCATTAGTTTTCTTTAGGTTTTCTAAGGGGTCTTGTCATCCTGGCTGACCCGTCGACTCCTGGTCCGAGTGATCAAGGTTCTCCATCTTCTGTTGCTCCAGAGGTACCAGTTGTAAGCGATACTCTTCCCATTGTTCCGAGTATCCAGCCTATCAACGTACGTGCCCCGGGCGACGAAGATTACATAGAAGATTGGAATCCTATCTGGGAGCCTGACAGCGACTATACCCCTCATACTCCTCTCGGTATGTCGTCTCCGATGTCTACTTCCCCCATGGATGAGACATCTTCCAGCACAGGTGAGACACCCGTGGTGACGGACATTGAAACTCCGATCCCAGCTACCTCTCCACTCCCTCCACGATATCAGTCAGTGAGGGATAGGATAGCTGCTAGAACTACTTCTATGACTATATGGGATCCTAGCCTTATTGCCACCACGGGGCCCTTTATTTCGCGACCTCTTAATACACCTGTTACTTCAGGTCTTAATACGCCTGTTACCTCAGTTCCTACCAATCCAACCGTTTGCGTAGCACGCCCGAATCTGGTCGTCAGTGCTGTGACGGCATCCTCATCTACAAACCCTGGGGCTGGTCCCTCTTACAGTCAGGGCCAGCCAGGGGTTTCGTCTGGAGTCATTGATCCTGCACAAAGTGCTCAGCCCTCTTCTGGTGGTGTTCCAGGAGCAGGGCCGTATGATTCCCACGGGCAGCCCATTGTGGACCCAGATTACCAAGGTCCACTCTTTTATTATGATGCTAACGGTCAGTACCTCGAGAACGTTTCGTCCCTGCCTCGTCAACCCTTCGTTGAGAACTCGGCACCGTTGGACGTTACGTATGATCCCGTTACTCATACTTTTCGAGGGCGCCGGAATCCTCCCGGACAGCCCCAAGGACCACCCAATCAAGGCCAGCTGCCTTATGTGCAAACCCCTCAAGGGCAACCACTTTATGGCCCGCCTTACCCAGGACAATCTGGGGGCCCGCAGGGACAACCCTACTCGGGACAACCCTTGGCCATTTGAGGTCCGTCGTTTTCATATCAGAGTCAACCTACTGGATATCCAGGGCAACCTGGTACCCAGCAAGGTTACCCAACTGGACAACTAGGGTAGCCTTACGTTCAGCAAGGCCAACCCGGTTTCCAGCAGGGGTACCCATCTGGACAAGCTGGGCAAGTTTATACTCCTCAAAATCAACAAGCAGTCCAGCAGGGATATCCTCTTGGGCAGGGTGGCCAACCCTACGTTCAGCAGGGTCAACCCACTGCTCAATCCATGCATCCTTCTGGGCAAGGGGGGCAACCTGCTATACAGAAAGGCCAACCCACTGCTCAGCCTATGCACCAAGGGGGGCAGCCTGCTATACAGCAAGGCCAGCCCTCTACTCAGTCTGTGCACCCTGGGGGGTAGACGGGCCAACCTTCTATGCAGCAAGGTCAACCCGTTGTCCGCCCTAATCATCCATCTGGACAAGCTGGCCAACCTCAGGGTCAACCAGCTGTTCAGCCAGCTCAGTCATCCGTTCCGCAAGGACAACCCTTGGTGGTTCACGGACAACCTGGCACCCAGCAAGTTCATCCTGCTGGCCAACCAGGTCCATCTCAAAACCAACCAAGTCAACCTTCGGGCCAGATGATCCAACCCCAGCCGGTTCAAGGACATTACCCTGGGCCTCAAACTCAGACGGGTTATCAAATGCAAGGTGGGCCACAACCTCAACCTTCTTACCAGATGCAGCCTCCCTATCAGGCTCAGTATGGGGCCCAGCAACCATATGGCTACCAGCAACCCCAGGGGCAAACTCAGTTTGCTCCTTATCAAAATTATCAACAGCCACAGGTCACTCCTTACCAAAATTATCAGTATGTTGCACCTGTAGGGCAAGTTGCTAATACATGGGGAGCTGGGGGGCAGACACAGGGACAACTGTCCGCATATGGCCAGAATCCGTATGGACAGAACCCCTACGGACAAGGTCCCTATGCGCCAGGCCCTTTTGGGCCAGGTCCATCGGGACAAAGTTCCTACGCGCCAGGCCCTTTTGGGCCAGGTCCGTCTGGACAGAGTTCGTGGGGGCAACCACCACCTGGTTGGAACCCTAATGTCGCCTCGAATCCGCAGCCACAAATGTCCTTTAACCCTCAGTTACCATTCTTGGCAACGTTGGAACTGCCTGATGTGTCCAAGTTAACAAATGATCCTATTTTGCATAATCCATATTGGCCACCGGTTCCAACCAAAATACCAGGTGATTGTCCAAAGTTTGATGGCAAAGCTGGTGAAGACCCTCAGGCCCATGTAATGACTTATCACCTTTGGTGTTCATCGAACTCATGACTTGATGATTCTATCCGGCTCCACCTCTTTCAGAGAACTCTCACTGGTTCAGCCGCTAAGTGATACATCGAGCTGAATCACGGCATGTTTCAAGATTTCAACTCGTTGGCTATGGCCTTCTTGACTCATTTTCAGTTACCTATTCGGTACGAGACCGGGACACATCTCCTCACGTCTCTCAAACAGGATACGGCTACGCACATCTCTGATCATATACATGAATGGAGAAGGCGTCGCCGCTTGATCAAATTTTGGATTCCTGATCAACTCCTGACCGATTGGTTCACGACTTCCTTTGTCCCTAAGATTGCAAAAGATATCGCAATGGGAGCGTGTGTAACTGAAGAGCAAGCAATCGCGTGAGATCAGTACCTCGACTTAGTGTATTCTCAGTCAGGTACTTTGTATGAGTACTTTCCAGATGCCCCGAGGCCTGGACAGCCCAAGGCTCCACCAAAGCCTTCTGTTGATGGAGTCATTGGTTCTGTGAATTCGTCATCAAAGAAATCGGCCGCGAACCCTGGGAAGCAGAAACAGAACGCCTCTAACGAAAATGCTTCTCAGGGCCAATCAATTTCTGGGAGTACCTCCGAGGTAAACGCCGTCCAGTCCACCGCGGTGGACAAATCCTCAAAAGGGAAAAGAAAGGGAAAGCTAAAGATAAATCTGGACAGCCCAAGCAAGATCCCCCTAAGCCTCCCTCCGAGGAAGGAGCTAAGCGAAAACCTAAGTATCCTTGTCTCATCTGCGATGAGGATCACTATACTAAGGATTTCCCAAGGCGGTCCGAGGTTAGTCGACTTTTGAAAGGTGCTCTGGGGCCTCCTGCTGTGCTAAAAGAGCCTTTCCCTTCCCAGCAGACCCAAATGGTGGCAGATCCCTCTCAATCCTCTTCCTCGTTCGGTTCTCAAGTGTTCATGGCTGGAACGATTCCCATCCATGTTTCAACTCGAGCGAAAGATTATCCATCTCAAGCCGGGAAAGAGCCGGAGGTTCCCTCCAGCGCTCCTCCGTCCAGTTCTGGTCCCCTTCACATCGAACGGCCCAGCACTGAGACGATCCCCCGACCCCCTCCCAAAGGTGTACTCAGGAAGTCATCTTATAACCCCAATGCTCGTGCTGCCCAGCACTATAGCATTATCGAGGACTTAGCTCAGGCTCTGTCTGCTATGTCCACGTTAGAAGTCCTCCAGAGCTGCCCCTCCCAGAGGAAGTCCTTGCTATCAGCGATTGGTGGCATCGACCCGGCAGATTCGGATTTAATTTCTTTTGATCTCGAGGGTTTCAAACAGAGACTGCCTCATCAGGTGTCTTTCCTTATACAGGTCCTCATCAATGGCAAAACGATTCATCGTACAGTCATTGATGAGGGTGCCTCAACCTGCATCATGTCAGTTGCTTGCTGGAAGGCTATTGGTTCTCCTGCTCTGAGCCAGTCTCCTACGACCCTGGAAGCTTTCGATGGAAGAGAATCTCGTCCATATGGTATCCTCCCACGATTGCCTATCTCTTTAGAAGGGAAAACCGTAGAAGTAGAGGTGGAAGTTGTTGACGCTAATCTCACTTACAACCTCCTCCTTGGACGAAGCTGGACATACGCCATGCAAGCCGTGGCCTCCTCCTTGTTCCGTGTCGTTCGCTTCCCTCATCAAGGAAGAATCGTCACGGTGGACCAGTTGTCCTTTTTTGCTTCTTCTTCTGAAGGAAATGTGCCATTCATGGAGCATACCTCCAAGTCATTAGTGAGTGTGGGTGCCGGACTGTTCAAAGATCCCTCCTTAATGGGAGTCTTTCCCCTCCCACCTCCAAATCACGCCCCTGTTAACATGATTTCAGTACGTTCTGATCCATGGGTTCTTCCTCCCTTGAATCAGGAAGACTCTTGGGGCGATATGATGCCGTTGAGTCCTGCCGAGCTCAACTACATCGAGATTGTCGCTGCATCGGCTCCCCCTCCTGAACCTACTTTTTTAAGCAGTGTTCCTGATTCATATGATCATTTCCCTTGGCTGAGTGATGAGGCCACTTCGGATCCCCTGAAGGAAACATTTCCCTCCGATGAGGCCATCATAGAGACTATGTCTCTCGAAGAGCTCCCTTGGTCAGATCACCACCATCGCTCTTCATTTCTCCCTCCACATTTGGAAATGGTCGCATGTCTCGAGCGGTTTGCTTCATGTGTCCCATCTCCGCCCCTCCAAACACCTGTCCAGCTATACCAAGTGTCTTCGGAGGGAAATATGGGTAACATCACGCAAACCCAGCCTATCGACATCTCTGTCAAACTAGGGATTGTCGAGAATATTTTCATTGGAGTCATGTGCACTCCTGAGGAAGTTCAACTCTATACCGCTTTATTTCGTGAATTCCATGATGTCTTCGCATGGTCTTACGAGGAAATGCCCAGCATCGACCCTAGTATTGTGGTGCACGAAATACCTACTTATCCAGATGCTAAGCCTGTTCGTCAGTGCTTACGTCCAGTGCACCCTCGAAAGGCTGCAGCCATCAAGGCCGAAGTCGAAAAGCTTCTTCGAGCTGGTTTCATCTATGCCATCCCCCTCACGGAGTGGGTGTCCAATATAGTCCCTGTGAATAAAAAGCAGGGCACTATACGGGTCTGTGTTGACTACCGCGATATCAATCGTGCCTGTCCAAAAGATAACTTTCCTACGCCTTTCATTGATCAGCTTATCGATGACTGCGCAGGAAGTGAGATTTATTCGTTTATGGACGGCTTCTCTGGTTATAACCAGATCAACATAGCCCCTGCAGACCAGCATAAGACAGCTTTCATTTGTCCTTGGGGCACCTTCGCTTATAAGAAGCTTCCTTTCGGTCTCAAAAATTCCGGTGCCACTTTCCAGCGTGCGATGTCATATGTTTTTCATGATATTCGGCACATCGTACAGCCTTACCTGGATGACCTCCCAGCTCATTCAGCTAAGCATCAAGACCATCCATCTCATCTACGCGAAATTTTTCTCCGCCGTCGACACTACCGTATTCGACTCAATCCGCATAAGTGTGTCTTCTGCGTAGAATCTGGCCGACTACTCGGGTTCATCGTCTCCCGGGTAGGCATCCGTCTGGATCCCCTCAAAGTCGAGGCCATTTTGAATCTTCCTCCCCCTGCCTCTTTGCAGCAATTGCAGAGCTTGCAGGGTAAAGCTAATTTTCTCAGACGATTCATTCCGAATTATGCCGAGGTGGCTAAGGGTTTCACACGGTTGTTAAAGCGAGATACACCCTTTCATTGGGATGCTACCGCCCAAGAATCTTTCGAGCGCCTTAAAGACCTTCTTGTCTCAGCTCCGCTCTTAAGACCTCCGAACTACCACCGTGATTACACTCTCTATCTAGCTGCCGCTGACACCACCATCAGCATGGTTCTAGTGCAGGATGATGATGCCGGCACCGAGCACGTTATCTATTATCTTAGTCGCAACCTTCTGGATACGGAAACTCGCTACGCAATATGTCGAGAAGTTGGCATTGGCAGCTGTCTGTGCCATCCAACGATTCCGGCATTATATTCTGTTGCGCACAATGACCGTGATCTCTGACTGCAACCCCATGACCTACATTTTGTCGCGTCAACTGCTGGGGGGCAAATACTCGAAGTGGATTGTAATACTCCAAGAGTTTGACTTGGAATTCACTGTGGCCAAGTCTAAGAAATCTCTGGTCTTTGCTGAACTTCTCTGTTCCTTACCATCTCACTCTGTACCATCTCGTTCGGAGGAGCATATCCCGGATGAAACATTGTTTCTCATCAGCACCCTCGACCCATGGTACGGGGACATTATCGTATATTTGCAGACGTCTTCCTTCCGTCCAAATGTATCGAAAGATGCTCGACGGCGAATTCGTCACCAAGCTCAACCTTATCGTATTTTGGGCGATACCCTGTACCGCCTCGGCGTTGATTCCGTTCTCCGCCGATGTTTGACTCTCAAGGAAGCTGAGCGGGTGTTGAATGACTACCACTCTGGTGCTTGTGGCGGTCACATGTCCGAATATGCTACTGCCCAGAAAATTCTCCGTGCTGGTTACTTTTGGTCTTCTATCTTCAAAGATTGCATTCTTGCCATTCGCGCATGCCATGAATGCCAAGTATACCACCGGAAAATGCGTGCTCCTCCTACACCACTGCACCCTGTTGTCACCGTAGGTCCATTTTCCAAATGGGGCATCGATTATATGTCCTGTAACCCTCGTTCGGCCGGGGGGCATGGGTATATCATCGTTGCCGTGGATTATTTCACCAAGTGGGCCGAAGCGATGCCTACATTGAACGAAGACGGTTACACAGCGGCACAATTTTTATTTAATCATGTCATTACTCGTTTCGGAGTCCCTCAGGCTATCGTCACGGATCACGGAAAGCATTTCCGTAATCACATGATGACGGAACTAACGACCCAACTAGGCTTGCGTCAAGATAGTTTGACACCGTACTATCCACAATCTAACGGTCAAGTCGAGGCCGTGAACAAAGTTTTGATCACTATGCTTCAACGCACCGTCAATACGCACAAGTCTAATTGGCATCTGATGCTGTTCCCAGCCTTGTGGGCCTACCGGACTTCTGTGAAGGACGCCACCGGTTTCACTCCATTTCAGTTGGTTTATGGACTGGAGGCCACCCTTCCCGTCGAGTGTGAGATTCCTTCGTTGAAATTAGCTGTCGAGTTGCTTCCCAACACCACTCTGGTGGAGGAACGACTTCTTTACCTAGAACGGTTAGACGAGACTCGTCGTTTAGCTTCTCTGGCTATCGAAGCGCAAAAGAAGAGAGTCAAGGCTCACTTTGACCAGAACATTCATCCTCGTTCCTTCGTTGAGGGAGATCTAGTACTGCTCTACGATCAAGCTAAAGATAAGCTGGGGGCAGGAAAACTCGAATCCATGTGGCTAGGTCCCTATATCGTGAAAAGAGTTTTACAAAAGGGCGCATATGAGTTGATTGATTACGAAGGAAATCCTCTTGACAAGCCCCGCAACGGGCTTTATTTGAAGAAATATTATGCATGACTTCGTGCACTCAGTTTGTACATACGCGTGTTTAGTGTGTTTTGTGTGCATGATTTCATGTTTTGCTTTGGTGTGAAGGCGTGTTTGCCTCTTATTGTGTTTTCTTCTTCTTGTGCAGATGTCTAGTGCACCTTATGTTGGTTTCGCTGATGGCGCCTGCCGTAGTACTTGCAATTTGTCCTCTGCGGCGTGGGCAATCTACGATTCTCACAGAGAGTTGCTAGATCTTCAAGGAGTCTGCCTCGGTCGTACCACTAACAATGTTGCCGAATACAGTGCCGTAATTGAGCTACTAGCCAAAGCAGTTGATCTCGGCATTCGAGCAATGATGGTAAACCTGGACTCCCAGCTTGTCGTTCATCAACTCAACGGGCGATATTCTGTCAGAGACTAACGTATCCTAAGGTTGTATCTACGTGTCAGATTGTTAGAAAGGAATTTTGACTATATCACATATCAACATATTCCGAGACGATTAAACACGTTGACTGATGCATTGGCAAATCATGTGTTAGACAGACATTTGCGAAATAGATAAACATCATACAAGAAAACATAGAAAGCATAATAGAGTAAAGCATATGTAAATAAGATATTTCCCAAGCATAGTTTGCATGCGTGCCGTGTGTGCTTTTAAGCTTGCATTTAAAAACATTAAAATACATGGGTCGTGTGTTGTGCAATTCATACATAAGATTACATTTGTACTGAACATTTGCATAACATAAACAAAACATCATCATATGTAACAAGATCCATCCAAAAATCGGTATGTATATATATATATATATCGTGTGGCGCACTAAGGCGCTCAAAAATAAGTGTATATGTCAAAAATGGAATCACTGTCCTCAGTACATCCGAGACATATGTCTCTCAAAACATCAGTGGAAATAAACCTAGGCGACTACTGTGCTGGGTTATGCTCTCTGTAGCATACAGCTGCTCGTGCCACCGGTCTCAAAAGGCGGTGCATCCTGGGTGCCACCCCCACTGTGTGGATCTGATGCTCTATAGGGACCTCCTCGACCCCCTGGTAATCCGGCACCCCCTCCAGTAAACCCTCAAGGTTGTGAGCTACAGTCTCTGACGTGTCAACTCCTGGAGGAACAAGGGCTAGGGCTCCAGCTCCTTGCCCCTCTCTCTGAGCCTCTGGGGCTAGGCCGATGGGTCTAACAGGTCCCATATCTGCACACCGTGACGTTCATCAAGACATGTACATGAAAAATCAAAAACATTAAAAAATTAAGAAGAGATCAAGTGTCATACCTCCATCATCCCAATGCTCTCCCGCGGGCAGTGGCATGTCAGGATCGTTGCGGAAGTCCATACCGGCATATGGCCAGTCCTCTACGAAAATGACCTGCTGGTCCAACCACTCTCGAAAGTACACTCCCCAAGCCACTGGGCGACCACCTCCCCCGCGGGGCATGATACGGGCCCATCGAGTGGCCCTCTTCTCCCGGGGACCTCTAGGTGGATCCACGGCCATGGTCTGTAGCTGCATGGCTGGCACCCGCTCCAGAATGAGTGGGAGTAAGAGCGACCCGTAGCCAAACTGTTTCGTCTCCCCGCGACGACAGTTGCTAAGTTGCCTCTTCATGCTGTTTTTCACCGCCGTTGCCCAGTTGAACACAGTAGGTTGTAAGCACTCGAGAGCTAGCAATAGATGGGCCTTCGAGGCCTCATGGTTGGCCAAGCTCCCCGCTGCCCGGGTTACCATAAAGAGTATGGTACGAAGGACCATATCAGTCACCGTGGGAATCGCCACCTTTCCACTTCGCGATTTTACCGCCTATGGACACACTCGAACCATGAGCTAGTCAAGTGTCTCGCCGCTCGGCCGTTGCCCCTCTATGATAGGCATCACGCCCCGGCGTGACAATCCAGTCAAAAAATAAATGTCCATATGGTCAAACTCAATGTCACGGCCTCGGATGGTAAATTTTCCATCTACGGGGTTCCATGCCCTAATCAGGAACTCAAGCAGGTCAGGCTGAGCTCTCAGACGTGGAGTGAGAAAGAATTTCATGAATCCGCACGCCCGCATGGCATTTCGGCAATTCGCATCTGCAAAAGCAGCTATATCCTCGACATCATGGGCCCTCTCTTGCCACTGAAAGGCCATTGCGTCCTGCATGAGCATGAAGAAACATTAGAATGCTATTTGTGGAAATTTGTACGTTCATTTTGTCAAAAATCAAATTTTTCCGCGCCAGCGCGACTGCTTTTAAAACAGTCGCGCTGAAAATGGCGCCTATGTGTTTTTTCATTGGGTCAGTGCGAAAGCACACGTGTTTTCTGCGCTAACCCAAAAGGTGGTACGTGTAATTTTAATTCGATCAGCGCGGACCCGCGCGGGAAATCCGCGCTGACCGAGAGCGCACCAACGCTCAAAGAATTCGGCCAAACGGCCAATTCCCACCGTTAAAATGCTCAAAAAGGGACTCAAAATAGAGCGCATGGCAAGGGGAACCTACCTGGAGCAAGCCGTTCGATGAATGGTGTCCGCACGGGGAAGAATTCGCTCCGTCAACTTCGCAGCTTCACAACGTTCTCAAAGGCTCAATATGGTAACAATGGTAAAAATGACTATTTACCCTTCTATTTATAGTAAAAATGGCTTAATTAACTATAGATTTTACAAATGTGGGTTTTTGTCATGCTTTTACCATGGATTTAGCACTTCTGTCAATGTCTTATGCCTTTATGCATGTTTTACTATGTTTTTAAACATGTCGAACGGATTTATGCGGGTATTTTTACTGTGCAGGTCCTCAGAAACGGTGAAGTCATAATGGTCCTAAATACACTTGGTCCCAAAAAATGTCGTCTTTGAGCTCTTTTCCAACATGAAACAAGAAAAGATGGCCGAGCTTCCTTTCAGCTCGTTAAAGGGAATGAGAGGCGGTCGTTTTAAGCTCTTTTTCGACCGTGTAACTTAAAAAGATTGCCGGGTGTTTGTCGTTTCGCACTCGTTATTGGCTTTAAAACAACGTGTTTTCGACCGTTTTTTTACTTTTTCGGGTCGAAGGCACTATTTACGAAAAGTACTCCTCGATCGTAATTGTCGGGCGGTTCTTTCGAGCATTGTTTTATACTTTTTCGGGCTCGAGAGACACAACTTTACAAAAAAGGACCCCCCTGGAGTCTCCTTTTCTGCTGTCTTTTCAGACTCTCTAAACAAGAAAAGACGCTGAGTTTTTCCTTTGTTAGGCTCGTTAAACACTTGATGACATCGGGCATCGTCGAAATGACACTCTTCAAGCATATGCTATCCCCGTCAAGCTTGTCATCCAAAAATAACCGGGGTACCTGCCAGAAATGGTGGGAAAAATGAAATTGCAATTGTCGCATCGGCAGTATGTCGCTCTTGAACATGGCACTGGTCTGCATTCGTGTCGGGTGGGAATTTCTCATTTTGTTTCACAAATGACCTCCGTGGGTACGGGTTATCCTATTTGGCCTCTCATTTGCTCATTGCCATCGTCATCATACCCTCTGCTCATTTGATGTCAAGTACTGCCAAATCCACTGTAGTGCCGCCGATATGTTCAAGAGAAGTTGACCTCTGCAATAATACAACCTCATCTGCTATCTCACACAAATCATTTTACCTCTGTCTCATGTCGATGATGTGGGAAACATTATGGCCCACCTTCGATCAAGGTCACTTCCTGTCGACTTCAGCTCATTATCCGGGAAGGTGACTTAGAGACTCCCTTCAGGTGCCTTAGAACCTGCATGCCTCAATGGCAGGTTCTTCGTGTTCGACGCGAGGTTTTCATCATTGGCCTCCGATCGGATGATTCTGCGGGTGTTCGACACCAGCTCATTGATTCACACGCCGCAGATTGTGCCTATAGTACCTTGAGGGCCATTGTCATTATTGGTGGTACCTCTCGCATCTGTTAACAGTTTTCATCACTGACTAGTAATCAGACGATGTTCATGCATGTTCGACTTCAGCTCATGTATTCATATGCTTGGACTTGTACTTTGTTCGGATCGGGACGGAGCGCAAGACCCTGGATCTCTATCTGTTATGATCCAGGTTGCGATTTTGTGGATGATCATTACATGACTCATTGATGGATGGCTGTGCCCATACCTGAGTCTTCATGGATGGCTGCGACCATACCTTATCATTATTCTGGTCTCTTTAGCTGGGTGGCTGCGTCCATTCCACAGACCTTTTCGCATGTCTTTCGGATGGCTGCGCCCATGCCTAGACTGCATGTACTTGATTATCAGAGATATTCGGTCCTTCCTGGTGGTGTTCCAGTTCGGCAAGTTCTGTAAAGCATTTCACCCCTCCCACTCTCTCGGTCTTCATGCTTTAGGGGGCATCTGTTACGTAGTAATTTGTCACTGTCTCCATGTCAGTCACCCTACTGTGTCAGGAGTTCACAATAATCAAGTTCATGCCTTCTGAACTGGCCAAAAACCCACTTTTCCAAAGTTTTCCTCATCAGCGCGTCTGTTTCCAAAATATCCGCGATGACTGGCACTTCATAACAGACCGCGTGCGCTGCCAGCGCGGAAGCACACGACTTTTCCGCGCTGATCGAATTTCATGACCAGCGCAGCCTCTGTTTGTATTTACCCGCGCTGACATGGCCCTTTCCATTATGTCTTTGCGACGTCAGCGCGCCAGACCAGTTATGCACCCGCGCTGATCCAGTTTTGGCGAATTTGTTCCAACAGCCAGCCTTCCAGATAACTCCAGACTTGGTTGTTGGCCTTGTGAGTATCGACTCCCTTCTATGGCATGTCTGTTCGACCCTTTGCAACTACTTCCCTTGAAGATAAGCTCATCCTTCCACCCTTTTAGGAGGCTCCTTCTCCTATATAAACTTCCACCATTACCATGAGCAGCTAGTTTGGAATAGCTTGGATTGTGTAGAGCTTATAGTGCTCAGATTGCTGCTACTATAGGTAGTTGGTGTGATAAGTGTGGAAGTGCATGATAGCTTAGGGAAGGTTGTGTTGTGTTGCTTGTGTGAGAGAGAGAGTTTCTTGTCTTAGGAGAATCATTTCCAAAGGTGAATGCTTGAGACACTTGCTGACTGGCCCCTCCTGAGAAGGATACTGACGTCAGAACATTTGGTTGTACTCTTCTCTGCTTGATTAATAATAGATGACTACTATTATTGTTCCATTCTCATTTGTCTATACAATGGTTAATGTGAATTACATCCTTTCTAACTGATGTATAGTTTCTTTTATTAGATTTCACGCTTGTGTTTGTTTCCTCTTCGTGTGTGCAGGTTTCTATTCGCGGAGATCGCGGAGGATCGTGACCAACCAGGGCGAAGGAGTGAAGGCGGCATCTCTTCATCAAACGACAGCGCTGGAATCCAAGTAGGTGTTCTTTGCCTACCTTTTAATTGCAACTAGGAACTTGCATAGTAGCATTGGCTGATTGTTGCTAGACCCATTCTGGGCTAGTAGGGATCGCCTCTATCCGTAGAGGGGATTTGCCTCTCCAACAGAATCGCTCCATTTTCACCAAATCTGCTTACCACCCAAGGGTGGCCCGATAAATATTATTAGTTTTTGTAGCGCAGGTCCCACCTTAGCCTTTGCCCTTTTCCCCATGGTTTTCTCGGCTCCCATGTGACCAAGCACTCAAGGCCTCTCCTTCTCGAGGGGTTTTTCCTAGTGATGCATGATTAGCACTAAGCACACATCAAAAACTACCTCCTTTTCCCAATCTGGGCTTCCCAGGGGCTAGTTTTTCCTCCTCTGCAGTCTCCATGGGCCTCGGTTAGCGTGCTTTGACCGAGGTCCTCGTCCCACGCTGGCTGCTACTGCCACTGTTTAGAGGTGTTTCTGATCGTTTCTCTTAATTCTTTGAAGTCTGTCTCGTCGTGATATAGTCATGGTTCTCTGATAACTCTTCTTGGATCCAATTCGGATCATGGCCTTCCCACTGAAAAAGCTTTTGGACCACCAAAAGTTATTTTTCAAGCATCGACTAAGTGAGGGTACTGTTTTCTCACTTGTCCAATCTCAATCCACTTTGCACTACTCAGCTTTGAACCTTTGAGCCCTACTCTGAGGTACTCAACATCTCCTCTGCGCGTCATCCTCACCTTCCTGTCCAACACTGTCTTCCTGCAATTCATTAAGATATTCAGGTAGCAGGTCATCAATAGAAGGCAACTGACTTTGGTCTTCAGGATCCACAATCATTGAGGGTTCAAACAATCTCAAGCAATCTGCATTTACGACTGAGTAGATGTGCATGTAAGCTGGTAGATCAAGGCCAAAATCATTTTCACCAATCTTCTCAAGTATCTTGAAGGGTCCATACCTGATAGGCTTTAGCTTCTTACCTTCACCTTGCATCCTGTCCTTGCTGATATACAACCAGACCTAGTCCCCAACTTAAAAACTATGCTCCATCTGATGCTTGTCATGCCTAGCCTTGTATTTGACTTGGCTCGTTTCCAGTTGTTCCTGTACTGCCTGGTGGATCTCCTGGATTTGTTCAATGAACCTAATTGCCCTATCCACATCACTATGTCGCTCAACTGTGGTATCTTTACCAAAGACAAAATCCAAAGTAGACCTTGGTGTGAAACCAAAACAGGTCTCAAAAGGACATCTCTGTGTAGAAGAATATTTTTCTCTGTTGTAAGCATGCTGCACATAACACAAGTGTTCATCCCAAAGCTTAGCATGTTTGCTGCAATATCCTCTGAGTAACTAGATCACTGTCTTGTTAACTACTTCTGTCTGGCCATCAATTTGTGGATGAAAAGTTGTGCTTTTCTTTAGTTTGGTGTCCATCAGTTCCCACAGACTTGACCAAAACTTCCCCACAAATTAGGTGTCTCGATCAGATACAATATAAGTGGGTAATCCAAAATGAACCCATACATGTTCAAAGAACAGTTTTTCAGTTTGTTCAATTGTAATCCGTTTATTACAAGGTATCAAAATACACATTTTGCTGAACCTATCCACAACAACATATAGATAATCATGACCCTTTCTAGCTTTAGGAAGTCCCCCAAAAAAATTCATAGAAACACTTTCCCAAGGGTGAGAAGGTACTAGTAATGGAGTGTACAAGCCTAGTTTTTTGTTGTTGGGCTTGCTTTTAGCACACATAGTACACCCTCTTACATATCTAGAAACTGTCTCATTCATTTTTTGCCAATACAAAATCTTTGCAGTTGTGCAACTGTTTTACTTACCCCAAAGTGACCTGATATCAGAGAAGTGTGTGCTTCCCTAATTATGTTTATTCTCTCAGTTTGTGGAATGCAGAGTTTCCCACAATGGTATAAGAGTCAGTCCTTTACATGATAATCCAATTCTTCTACTCTTCTTCCTTGACTCAAATTTGCATATACATCTTTAAAGTCTATATCTTGAGCATATTGTTCAATGTAGCTTTCATGTAGCACAAAATTATGCTTATGTATAGTAGATGCATTTATAATGGGTCTAGATAACATGTCTGCAACTTTTTTATGTATAACCCTTTTATATCTGATGACTAAAGGAATCTGTTGTAGAAAACCCATCCATTTGTAATGTCTTGATTGCTGCAACTTAGTTTGGGAGTGTAGATATTGAAGTGGTTGATGATCAGTACGTATTACTGTCTCTTTGCCCATTAGCTAATGTTTCCACTTTTTCAAACTTTGAACTAATGCATACAATTCTTTATCATATGTAGGATAGTTAACTACTGTACGATTAAAAGTCTCAGAATGATAACATATGGGTTTACCATGCTGTGTCAACATTGCTCCCATGGCATAGTCACTGGCACCTGTTTGGATCTCAATGGTCTTTGCAGATCAGGCAGTGCTAGTACAGGTGTTGTACTAATCTTTTCTTTCAAGGTGTCGAAGGCTTTCTGATGTTTTCCTCCCCACTAAAACACCTTGTTCAATCCTGTTAAAGCATGTAAGGGAGTTGCAATTGAGGAAAAGTTAAAAATGAACTTCCTCCAATACTGTGCTGCTCCTAAGAAGCTTCTCACTTCTGTAGCAGACTTGGGTTTAGGCTAGTTTACAATGACTGCCACTTTAGGGGGATCTATCTTCAATTCACCACCCCCTACTATGTGACCCAAATAATTTAGAGATGTTTTTCCAAATTCACATTTTGAGAGTTTAACATGAATTTTTTCTCTTTTTAGAACATCTAGTGTCTGCTTAACATGATTTAAGTGTTCTTCCCACGTTTTACTAAAAATCAGAATGTCATCCAGATACACAATAACAAAATCATCAAGAAAAGGTCTGAGTACATCATTCATTAATCTCATGAAAAGAGCAGGAGCATTAGTTAAGCCAAAAGGCATAACCAGCCACTCATACAATCCTTGCTTTGTTTTGAAAGCAGTCTTCCATGCATCTTGTTCTGCAACTATAACCTGATGGTATCCACTGTGCAAGTCTAGCTTGGTGAAATAAACAACTTCCTTCAATTGATCTAAAAGATCATCTATGCGAGGAAGGGGATAAAGAATTTTTATTGTTATCTTATTCAATGCTCGGTAGTCAATGCACATTCTCCATGAGCCATCTTTCTTTCTCACCAAAACGATTGGTGACCCACATGGTGATGTGCTAGGCCTGATGAACCCCTTCTCGAGCAACTCCTGCACCTACTTCTTGATTTCAGCATCTCTAAAGCAGACAACCTATACATTCCAATATTAAGCAAAGGAACATCTTGCTGCAAAGTAATATCATGTACTATTTCCTTCTTGGGTGGCAAACCTTTAGGTTCTTGAAACAAGACATCATACTCTGAAACAACCTTTTCTATATCAACTTGTTGTTTAGAATTACAGCCCTCAAATACATTGGTTTTATCAGGTTTATTTTCCTTTACAACCCTCAGTAAGAATTGTTTGCATGAATTTATCATTCTTTTCATCTGCCCTGAGTTTATGAGAGTATAATTATTCTTGAGCTTATGAGCTCTTACAAAGTATTCGATTCCATCTTTAACAAGTAGATACTTGTTCTCAGCTCTATAGAAAATAGCCTTTCTATCATACAAGTAAGGACTTCCTAAAACAATTCCACATATATCCAAAGGAATTATGTCTAACTCAACCTCATCTACAAATGCTGACCCAAAAGAAAACTTGAGTTTGCACTGTCTAGTCACTTGTAGTTGTGCTTTATCATTCAACCATCCTAATGGGTATGGTTTCTTGTGAGGTGTAGTTGCTAATCCTAATTTATTTAAAATTTCTTCAGAAATTAAATTTACTTGTGAGCCACTATCAAACAAAGTATCAATATTTTGATGTTTGGAAACAACTCGAATATGGAAAATCTCATGCCTTTTTCTCTCATTTTCTTAATCAATAACAAATTGAGCAGAATTACTAGTAGATGCTTCAGAATTCTTACCTTTTATACCTATGGCTACAATGGTTGTTTCATCTCCTGAGTCTGACCCCAAATCTTTCTGAATAGCTACAACAGTCTTCTTCTTCTTGCCCTTAAACTTCTTAGGTCTCAGCTCTGGATGTAGAATCCAACAATGCTGATCATCATGCCCATCCTTTTTACAGTGAGTGCATGAAGCTTTTCTTTTCTATGCAGTGTTAGCCTTCCTTGCTTTCCACTTCTGCTTTCTTTTCTCCTTGATCTTGCTTGCAGTGGGTTGGGATGGTCTCCCAACTTCTAGATTTCCATTCTTTCCTCTAGCTTCTAGATGAGTATCTTGTACAGATACCTCATCTATACTAGTGGGATTAAACATGAGGATGGTATGCCTCATGTAGCTATGTAAACCACCAATGTACTTCAAAAGAGTCTCTGTTGAGTCTAATGAGATTCATAGAATCAATGCTCTCTTTCTAAATTCTTGAGTGTACCCTTGCACACTTTTCCCTTTCAACTGCCGAAGAGTTTGCCAACTCATCATGGCTTGTTGCATGTAGGCCAATGGATAGAACTGCTTTTTGATTGCAGAAACAAATTCTCTCCAGGAAGAGATGGTCTTCTACCTTCCCACCAAACCAAGGCAGTGCCTCCTAGGCATAGGCTTGCCAGCTAAATTTTTCTCTTATCTGAGTCGATGTTCTGTACTTTGCAATAAACCTCAAATTGTCTAATCCAATTGTCCAAAATTTCAGCATTTAATTATCCATCATATATAGGAAAATCAAATTTAAAATCTAGCTTAATCAAAGATGCTTTCTTATTATGCACAGGACTATCAGGAGGTGTGAGGAAGTTTTCCTCTTTCCCTTTTCCTTTTGAGTGGTCATGGAAGTGAGACTCATCTTCTTCTTTGTCTTGTTTAGAACCTAATGAATCTTCATCCTTATACTTTCTAAAGTCCCTATACATTTCTTCTACCATGGAATTTATAGCTAGGAAACTTTCTATGAATTGAGGGTCTGGTCCCACAAAACCTTCCTCTGACATTGTCTTCCGAGGATAGACTCTCCCAATTTTAGGATTAATTTCGACCAACTCTCCTTCTCCTAATTTGAGCTTTGATCTAGTGAGCATTCACAGCTAAACCAACACAATCTTTTCTAACCTTACAACCTAAAGCTCTGATACCACTTGATCTGAAAGTCACCCTAGGAGTGATCTCAGTTAAAGATTTATTGAATGAATGTATTACAGACTCATGTGCTGGTGTCTGTCTATGTTATTTAGGTAATGGATCAATCAAGTTGCAAATACATAAACACTTGAAATGGAAAACTGTAGAGAAATATAGTAAGAAAATACAAGAACCCAAGAATTTAATAAGGAATTCACCCTATCCTCCAGGGCTACATCTCCAGTCCAGCTCCCAGTGGTGGCCTTCTTTTATTGTGTCTTGAAGTAGAGAATTACAATGAAGGAGCTCAATATGAGTCTCTTGAATAGAATTTGTTTGGCAGGGTGGTTCTTGGATTCCCCAAGCCTCTAGATTGCATAGACTCTTTTCCTCACCAGCTCTTTGACATCTCTAGTCTTTAATGGAAGGAGCCCAGTATGGTGCTTAGTCCTGACAGATCCCCTATAGGATGGCTTGAATCTCTCAAGATCTCTGGTACTCGATGCTACCTTTGGTCAGCCCGGCCCTCTGTCTTCTTTTTTCTTTTTTTTGCTTCACTGTCCCTTCTTCATTTTCTCTGTCTTCTTCCTTTTCTTCTCTGTCTCCCTTTCGGTGTTCGGTGTCTTTGCTTTGTTTATGCATGGCTTTAAAGCCATTCAATCTCATGGTTGTTTGATTCCCCTTCCACTTCCGTCAGATCACCTGCTGTAGCTTCGCTTGGAGTTCCTTGCTTCGATGTCATCATCAGGCTCACAGGGAATGGCCACTTGTCCTCATTCAACTGCGCCAACTTGCTTCATCGGTTCAGTTTTTTTCAATTACGTCGTGGAATGAGCCATCTACCACCTTGGCGGTCAAATTGGACGTCAAATTCTTATAGGTCGCGGACTAATCCCCTATCAATTTTGGCCTCCCATCGGGCATGATCTTAGCCGTTAGATCTAGATCCCCTAGATCTGACGCATTTGCACATTTCGTGCGGTTGACTTTCTTGAATGTTAACGTGTGATGAGTGGTGGTTTTCTCTCTCCTCTGCTTGCCACACATCGGGCGCTAAGTGGAATCGTTCCATTTTCACCAAACCTACTTACCACCCAAGGGTGCCCTCGATAAATACCACCAGTTTTTGGAGTGCAGGTTCTGCCTTAGCCTTTAGCCTTTTCCCCATAGTTTTCGTGGCTCCCATGCGACCGAGCGCTTGGGGCCTTTCCTTCTTGAGAGTTTTTTCCCAGCGATGTGCAATTAGTGCTAAGCGCGCATAAAAAACTACCTCCTTTTCCCAATCCAGGCTTCCCAAGGGCTAGTTTCGCCTCCTGTGTAATCTCCATGAGCCTCGGTCAGCGCGCTTTGACTGAGGTCCTCGTCATTCCATGCTGGTTGCTACTGCCACTATTTAGAGGTGTTTCTGATCATTGCTCTTAATTCTTTGAAGTCTGTCCTGACATGATACGGTCATGGTTCTCTGATAACTCTTCTTGGATCCAATTCAGATCATCGGAGCACGATATTTACATTAGGGTCTTCCTCAGGCGCCTCACACCTCATCATTTGCAGAATCTGAGTCAAGGGAGGTTGGAGTGCTCCTTTATTGTGTAACCTCGTTATCAGTGTAGGATAGTCTACCGTCTCATGATCAAACAATGTACAATACAAGCATGATGGTCGCGTTGGATTCGTACAATCATGGGTATAATTCCCTGGCCCTCCGCAATTGTAACATATCAGTTGTTCGCAACCTCTTCTTGGTCCCCCTCGACCTCAGCCTCATCTGTGCCCCTGAAATCTAGTGTATGCCATCCCTGCGTTTTGATTGAGGGGTCGCATTTCAACGTGAACTCTATAGGTAGGAGTTCGATCCATCATCAGCTCATAACCTCTACATGTGCTCTCATCATGTCCCACTAACCTACAAAAATTACAGAACAACTACTGTGAATTCTGCACATACTTCTATAATAAATGGCAGTTATTTGTAGCATGCTTTCCTCCTATCTGACAAATCGCACACCATAGTATAGGCGCCACGCTCGGTCCTGCTTGTGCCTCCGATCTCAATGGCATTGGCCCTCCTCCCATGAGGTAATTCATGAACACCGAGTAGTGGTCCTTATCGTGCCCTTGGCCCTTGCACTTTACACACCATGCCTCATCGCGCACCTCTGGGTGGGCTTTCCTATCTTGTTTCAAAATCTGCATCTCAAGGCACAAGTTTTTCAACTGCGCATGAATTTGTTGAACTCCCAGGTTGGGATCTTGTATCGGGGTCTCGTGCAATCTCATCACGACCTCCACGGCCTCAGCCTGAGTGATTAGCCTATGTTGTGACAGCACGTTCCATAGATGCGGCGTTAATGATGCTACAAACCATTCGTGGTGTTGTCCATCTATTAACATCATGTTAGCTTCATGTATTGTGCACTTCAGTCTTTGATCCAACTCCCAAGGGGTCTTGCCTGGTAGCATTGTGATTTCCTTGAACCCAATGATCGACTGCGCCTCTGACTTTGGACTACTAAATTCTTTGTTTAGCTTAGCTTGGATATCCGTGATCCCCACATTCAGATTTTCATTGGAATGCTTAATGTACCAGGTCAGCGCGTGATCCTGTAGAGCACTGAACAATGTTTCCTTCCTTATATTGTCATCCATGATTCCCTGCGCTTCCCATACAGCTTTTATCACAAACCAAAACTAGTTCGGATCTTCATTCCCTACTCCCTTGAACACTGGTATCTTTATCGCACTCGCCATATTGCTTCGCACTGGTGGTGAAGGTGGTATGGGCAAAGACGAGGGTGAATATTGTGAAAGTAGAGGTGGTGTGGGTGGGGGTGGTATGCATGGAATTCTCTGCCTTATCAGATTGATCACACTTCTTGATGAGACCTTCGTGATCTCTTCTTCACCCCCTAATGAAGGTGAAATCAAGGGGCTAGTTTCTAGTTCTGTGCTACCTTTGTTTTTGTAGCTTCTTTGACTTCGCGTAGCCCCAAACATCAATTTATTCGCATAACCTGTTTTTCACACAATATCATTTTAATCCAATTTTTCAAATATGCAACGTACTTACCTCACGGTCCTTTGAGGAAGTGTCATTCTCCCTCGCTATAGTTGGCTGAAGTATCTACCGCGAACTCAGTGATGAATCCTCCTATGATTCGATTGATCTAGTGATCAACAACATGCATAATCTTATCCTCTGATGCTTCCAATCTGCACACCAATTCTGGAGTCCACATAATAGGTCTGTCGAGTTTACACCTTCCTTGGCTATCTGTTAGCTTCATGATCCACTCATATAGCTTAGTAGGAAAAGATGCGAAGAAAATTTCGTGGATCTCTATATATAAGTAGCAATCTTGCCACAGCTCAGAAGGTGTTGCGCACTGGCTATTTCTGGCCGTCTATGTTTAAAGATTGTATCATTGCAGTTCGGAAGTGCCACAACTGTCAAGTGTTTGATCGCAAGATGCGCGCACCACCTGCTCCTCTCCACCCAATAATTGCCATTGGTCCATTCGCCAAATGGGGTATCGATTTTATTACTTGTAACCCTCACTCGGCCGGGGGGCATGCGTATATCATCCTCGCGGTTGATTATTTTACTAAATGGGCCGAGGCGATGCCTACATTCGACGCAAGCGGCAAAACAACTGCAGTTTTCGTATTCAATCATATTATAACTAGGTTTGGTGTCCCACAAGCAATCATTACTGACCATGGGAGCCATTTTCGAAACATCATGATGACCGAGCTTACAAGCCAGCTTGGTTTGCGCCACGATAGCTCTACTCCTTATTATCCGCAAGCCAACGGTTTGGTTGAGTCTATCAACAAAGTTCTGGTTATCATGATCCGACGAACCATTGGTATTCATCGGTCGAATTGGCACAACATGTTATTTTCAGCGCTATGGGCATACCGAACCTCAGTGAAAACTTCAACAGGGTTCACTCCTTTCCAGCTAGTTTATGGCTTGGAAGTTGTGTTACCCATTGAATGCGAAATCCCATCACTTCAAATGGCTGTCGAATTACTTCCAGCTACTTCCAAAGAGGAGAAGTGTTTATTATACTTAGCTAAATTAGATGAGACTCGACGTGACGCTGCATTGGCAATCGAGACTCACGCGAAGCGAATGAAAACTCAGTATGATAGAAATGTGACCCCTCGGAGTTTTTCGGAGGGAGACCTAGTGCTATTATATGATCAAGCTAACGATAAGCTAGGTGCTGGAAAATTTGTTCCTATGTGGCATGGACCCTACATTGTAAAGCGAAAGCTAGCAAAAGGGGCTTATGAGCTGGTAGATTTTGATGGGGACTCTTTGGGTAAACCCAGAAATGGACTTTACCTAAAGAGGTATTATGCTTAAATGCTGGGTATGGAGAATTTTAGTTAGGTTAGGTTTTCTTTCTAGCTAGTATGTTTGTTAGTTTAGTCAGTGTGCTTAGCTTAGAAGGTGTGTTTTTCGTCATTATTCTGGCTTATCTTGGTTTTACTCTTGATATTGCAGATGTCGACGCCTCTCCAAACATACATTGGATTTGCTGATGGTGCTTGTCGTAGTACACGGAATATCTCTTTCGCAACTTGGGTTATCTATTCGCCCTCTGACGAGTTAGTTTCTATGCATGGGGTAAGCCTCGGTCAAACGACGAACAACATTGCAGAATACAGTGCAGTGGTTGAATTATTATCTGAATCTATTTCATTTGGAATTCGACGTTTGATAGTGAGGTTAGATTCTGAACTTGTTGTATTACAGCTTAATAGAGTATATGCCATTAGAAATCCTGTGTTATTAAGGTTGTTTTTGAAAGTGCGTCTCTTGGAACGTGAATTTGATTACATTGAATATCAGCATATTCCAAGGTCTTTAAATACATTAGCAGATGCAATTGCTTCTCGAATGTTGGACAGACATTTACGATAATCATGCAAGTAAATTTAAAAACATTTCACCACATATGTTAAACAAGATAAGCCGGTAATAATGATATATATATATAGATAGGAGTGTGTAAAAAAATATACATCGTCTTCGATCATAGGTTGAAAAACACCTTATGATCGGCAAAAATGATAAGTACAAAAAGCCAAAAATGTCATATGTGTCTACAAAAGTGACTAGCCAATCACTGGTGGTGCTCTCTATATGAAACCACTGCCCGCGCTACCCTACACAAGAACCTCCTAAAAGGTCCTGGGACTGTGGCCACATAGCGCTGAAGTCGAATGGGAATGTCATCTATGGTGGTCTCTGGTATATCCGCCGTCAGACGCTCTAGATCCTGTTCCAGCTCGGCTAAGGTCTCTGCGGCCGCATCCTGTGGGGGTGGTGCTGGTACAGCTGGTACTCTCCTCTCAAAAGGCCGGAGGTTGGCTGGGCACTGTGGACCAACATCTGCATTTTAAAAATTTTTACTGTCAGTTTTGAGACGATATATATAAAAAACAAAAAAAAATAGATAAATTTAAAACTTGTGAAAAATAAAGTACCTCTGTCGTCCCATTGTTCTCCCTATGGAAGAACCATGTCCGGATCACCTCGAAAATCTACTCCGGCATACGGAAAGTCCTGAATAGCAAAGACCTGGTCCTCTAACCAGTGAAAATAACCATCAGGGAATCAAACAACTGCCGCGCCCTCGTCAGGATGCCGGGCCATCACCGTAACCCATTGTATCAGCTTTGGCTCCCGAGGACCCAAGATATCAACAGTGAGTTGCTGAGGGATCAGCATCGAAACTCTCTCTAAGGCAAAGCTCACAACTAGAGGCCCATATCCAAAGGTCTTCAGTTGTCCGTTCTTTTCCCTAGTCATTTGGCCCTTCATATTGGCTGACACAGCATCGCACCAGTTGAAGATGGTGCCTCGGAAACAGTCAATCGCCATCCGCATTTGGGACCCAGTGGCAATATGTAAAGCGGCTGCACCGCAAATTCTGGTAACCGTGAAAGCTATAACCTTGAGTTCACGCCGAGAGATGTATTTGATTTCTACGCCTTTCGCATGGTTTTGATTGGGTATGCACCAGTCTGCCCGGAGACTAGTAAGGGATTGGCCACCCGGCCTAGTCCCGGCTAGATTGAGCTGCTCGCCCCTATTTGGCAAGCCGGTGAGAAAGTATATGTCAGAGGGCTCTATCTCGAGCTGGTGCCCTCCGATGTAAAAGCATTGCTCATGAATGTTCCATCTCTCAACCAGCCACTCCAAGAATCTCACCTGAGCCCTCATGCCAGGTATGGCCCAGTATTTATATAGTCCGCATGCTTTTAGGGCATCAATGGAAGGTTGGTGATTAATTGCGGCTAAATCAACGTCCTCGTGCTCTCTTTCTCTCCAATCCAACATGGTGAGTGCCCTACACACCAAGAAATAAAGATTAGAATTAATTTGGGAAATTTTAAATGGTTATTTTTGGGGTTTGGGGTTTCAAATTCCGCCCTTCGCGGGGGACGCACCCCGCGTTTAGGACACAGAGCGCCGGGACGCAGCTGGCCTGAAGGTGGGCTGCGTACCCCGACCTTTTTCCTGTGTAGGAAAAGGTCGGGGGACGCAGGTCACCCTTAGGGCACCTGCGTACCCCGCAGAGCGGTTTTTAAAACCTAAAACCCCCCAAAAAACCAAAACTAAAACCTAAAACAAAATTTTAATCGGATGAAATTGAAGAGGAGGATGTTTTGAAATACCTGGAAGAGACGGCGTTCGATTCTGACGGTTGGATTCTCCGCAATGACCACGGGAAGTTTCTTGCCAAAAGCCCTTTTCTCAACCTCAACAGTAAAATGGTAAAAATGACATGGTAAAAAGTCTTTTTATAGGTTTTTTGGATGAATGAATGCTAGGTTTGTTTATTTTTCACCATGGAAGGATATTTTTCAATGTATTTTTGCCTATCTTAAACAGGTATGAGTAATGTGTCGTTTTTGTGCAGGACAAAGGGATTTTGAGGGAAATTGTCATTTTTCACGAACCAAAATATCAGAGTCATCTTTTAAGCCCTTTTCTGACTCCTAAAATATGAAAAGATTGCCGAGCGTTTCTTTTACACTCGTTAAAACAGAATTAAAAGACGGTCCCGTTATAGCTCTTTTCTGACCGTAAAATCAGGAAAAGATTGCCGGGTTTTTGTCGTTTCAAAATCGATACTGGAAATAAAACGACGTGTCCTTGATCGCTTTTTACTTTTCAGGTCAGTGGCACTAATTATGAAAGTACTCCTTGGTCGCAAGATCAAGCGGTTCCCCCAGGTATTATTTTATACTTTTTCAGGCTTGAGGGACACAAATCTACGAAAAAGTTCAACTTGGAGTCTTCTTAAGTTTTTCAGACTCTCTAAAATTGAAAAACGCCGAGTTTCTCCTATACTGGGCTCGTTAAACATTTCACAGTAAAGGACCTGTTCAATTACAAATAGGAACAAACCACTCCTTCCTAGGGTTCGAATCAAAACTAGGTTGGACTCATCCGAAGGATGAGCTTATAATCAAGCATATGTTATCCTCCTCAAGCTTGTTAAAAAATAAAGAGGTACTTGCCAGAAATGGTGGGGGAAAAGAGAGAAGAATGAGCCTATTTGTTATCTTTTGTCTCAGAAGAAACTTTATTACCACTCTTGGACACGACACTTTTCATTCACCTGGGTTGGGAAATCCTTTACCTCACAGTTGATCAAACCACTTTGAAAGTCTTCAGCCGGGTTCCGGGGATTAACCTTGAGTTGTTTATCACCAAGCCATCTGTTGTGTCGTTATGTGTTCAAGAGGTCTGCAAGCAAAACTTTCATCTGCAAAATACTTGTCATCCATTTGACCATCCCTGAGTCAGTCCTTACAACAACATTTCTTCAACTTGAACAATGATTTCGTGTTGTGGGCTTGCCTGCAACGGGTCGCTTTCTATCGACATCAACACATTATCTAGAGAGATGATTCGATTTGATTCGGTTTTGGAAGATCTGGAATCTTCTCGTGTAACGTACCCGACTGAGTGTAAACTAAGTAAAGGTACTGCGCCTGAGAAATGACTTGCTCCTCAGTAACTACTCCGGCCTTAGCTACATCTTCAGTAATCTTCGGTAGTAATGATTTAACAAACCATTCAGCTAAGATTTGGTCCGGGATAAAAACTTTCACTAGTCTTCTTCGACATCTCCACTCATGAATGTGATCAGAAATATACGTGGACGTCGATTGTTTTAGTGAAGTTAATAACTCCGTGCCGTTATCGTATCTGACTGGCAACTGAAAGTGAGTTAAGAACGAGGTAGCTAACTGGCTGAAATTGTAAAAAGAGGCCCGTGGTAACTCAATGTACCACTTGGCCGCGAGACCAATGAGTGTACGCTGGAAAAGACGTAAGCGGATCGAATCATCCGAGATAGAATTTGAAGCACACTAGAGGTGGTAAGTCATCACATGATTGGATCGATCCTCTCCATACTTACCTTCGAACTTGGGTATATCACTGGGCAACTTATTTGGCATTGGCAGCCAGAACGGAAGATATTGAATTGGATCGTTCGTTAGGTGCGTCAAGTCTGGTAAATCCAAAGTTGCGATAAACGGTAACTGCCGGTTAGGATCTCTAAAACTCTGGGTCACAAGACCAGTCCCAGGAGGAGGATATCCAGGATAACTAGGAACAGGAGTCGCATTAGGGATATTATATCCTCCTGGAAAAACAGGATTAACCGGACTGTACTGGGGTTGTTGAGGTTGTTGATAAGTGTACCCAGGATACAGTTGATACTGGTAAACCATTTGTTGGACAGCTTGCCCATGTTGGTACTGTCCCTGGTACGGTTGTTGAACAAATTGAGGTTGAGTAGTGACAACCGTACTTATACCAGGCTGACCTGTAGGCATCTGGACTGTGGTTTGAATCGTAGATCCAGACAACGGTAAAGATGTCTGAGGAGTGGTTGCAGAGATAGTAGAAACTGGAGCTGTTGATACTCTAGAAGTAAGTGCGGCAGATGTAGCGGTAGTTGCAGCAGCCGTTTGAGATGGAGTACTAGGTGCAATTGGCGGCTGAGTAACTACCGAAGTTACAGAAGTTTGAACATTTGACTGGACAGGTTGCGGTTGCTGGGGTGGACCAGAAACTATGGGTTGTCCAGCTTGAGGTACCAACTGTAAACTTGGCTGCAACACCTGTTGACCCTGTGATGGATCCCACACTAACATTCCGGGGTATTGACCCGTAACAGGTTGAGGATACTGAGATCCATAACCGGATTGAGGATAGGATTGATAATTGTAAGGTGCAGTTCCCATACCTTGAACATATGACTGACCTTGAGGTGGTTGATAACCTTGACCCGAGTATTGACCTTGAGGTTGATAACCTTGAGGTAAATATGGATACTGGGGTTGACCTTGACCTTGAGGTTGATACCCTTGAGGTTGATACCCTTGGGGTTGATACCCTTGAGGTTGCCATCCTTGGGGTTGATATTGATACTGAGGTTGACCCTGAGGTACATATTGAGGCTGGGGTTGACCTTGAGGCATGTATTGCACCATAGGTACATACTGACCTTGAGGTTGCCCCCCAGGCGGTAATTGGCCACCTTGAGGTTGGGAAACGGGAACTAAACCTGACATCATGTAAATGTCTCCTACACCCAATGGTATATTACCATTGTTTCCAGCTAATAACCCATGATCAATGGGTTGAGGAGATGCTCCCACAAAGGTACCAGAAAGTGATTGATACCCAGTAGGAACAGAAGGACCGCCGTGTAAGAAAGATTCAGGAGTTTGAGTAAACACGGATGACTGACCAGACTTATTTACAAGAGTATAAAGACCTCCAGGTGGAAAGGGAGTACGAGGTGTAGAAAAACCTACCCTTGAGTTGTCTAAATAATTGGTTAACGAAAGGTACCAAGTAGTACTTCTAGGAGGACTGTAAAAGATAGATTCACGCTCCCTGAGATCAATAGTAAGTTGATCTTCAAGGTTAGAGACGCCTATTTCTTCCTCTGGAGCAAGTTCTTCGATAGCAATCAGACCAGTAGGAAGATTTTCGGTGATAACTCGTTCTACTCTTGGTGAATCCGGAACACTAGAAGTCAGAGTAACAGGTTCAGATATTTCAGGTTCTTCGCCTGTATCACTAGCAGACGAAAAACTACCAACAAGCTCAGAAACTGTAACAGCTTCGGGATTATAACCTGTCTCTAGGCCTTGGTAATCTGAATGGACTACCAAGGAAGATTCTCCTTCTTCAGGTGAACCTACTCTACTGCCACTAGGAGGAGTTACAAGGACCTTTAAACCTTCTAGATTACTGGGGTCGTCTCGAGGAGGTTCACCCCGAAGTCTACGGGATCTTCTCAACAATTCGGCCACAGAAACAACTTCAGGAGACTGGCCCCGAAGTCTACGGGACTGTCTCGGTAATTCCGCCACAGCTAAAAACTTTTAACTACTACACACGAAAACAAAGTAAAATCTTAAATCAAACCACCTAAAGTCTCTAAAGAACCAAACAAATTTGAATCACACGCCTAAAGAATCTAGGGCGTCAAACCAAGCACAAACAATAGCCTTCCAGACCGAAAACGCTAGTTGGAGATGAAACCCAACATCGCCGGATTCAGTACAGAAGTGGTGGGTGGAACAGTTACCTCGGCAACCTGCTTAATGAATAGACCGGCACAAGTTCCTCCACTTTAACCGTCTCGAGTGAAGTGAACCCCCCAGAATATCCAAGTGAGTCTAGCCGACGTTTGCTCCAGGTACAGTGGGATCTTCCCTCCACCGTCACCTCGGTAGAATCCTAAAGATAATGGTCACTAAGGTTACCAACCGCAACAAATGCACCTGGGGGAACAGTCTACACTCCGACAGCACGCAAGGGCAGAGTATCAAGCTCAATCCCCTTGCCGGTTCCTTGACAATAATCCAAGGTTTACCGACAAGTGACCCCTGGCTCCTCGACAATGGTTAATCCGAGGTTTACCGTTTGTAATACGTGCGTGTCTGGCGTCGTTCCCAGCGAGGGGGGATTGATCCCCTCACTGGTTCAGACACGAGCTCGTGCTTCTCCTTTAAGAGGAGCTTTCCCAGAGTACAAATGAGACAATTGGATTTATTCTATCACAAGATAAGCTACTTGTTTGGTTTTTTTGTCTTGGAGAGTTAATTACTCTCCTACTCCAAGACACTAGCCTGATCTAAATTGGTGTTTCAGAGCCCTAGTAAATAAAAATTACTACGTTGATTTTACTTTAAGCGTTAATTTTATGGTTTTTCTTAAAGACAGAAGGTAGCGGAAGTGAAACCAATGGTGTGTAGACTCGACTCAAACCATTACAAAGATGCACCTAAGATGATTTACGCTATTTTTTCTTTCAATGAAATTCCTAACTAAGAGAGTTGAGAAATGCAAATTTTATAGAAAACAACTTTCTTAGTAAAGACAATCAAAGAAGCAATTCTCTTTATCTTTTCAAGCATACAAACATGACCACTCCTTACGTGCATGAAAAACTCTTTTTCTTTCAAAACTCTTCAAAGCTACTTGAAACAAAACTTTTCAAAGGAGATGTTTTTGTATTTTCTCTTATTTAATAAAGCATATAAATCTATTTTAACGAAAATCAATCTCAAAAGCTTATAAAATCTATGAAAACTTGACTCACAAGCAAATCAAAATAAATTTACTCTAAGCAAACCTAACGAGGCAAAAGCCTACAAAGATGATTCTAGGTTGTTTTACTTGACCAAAATCAAGTCAAGGACCAGCTAATGCAGAATCAAAAGACCAGTCAAAACAAAACTCAAATCTTTTTGTTCTTTTTGTAAAATGGAATTCAATACTTAATCAACAAGCACTTCGAAATTTGCCAAAGAGACCAATCAAAGGTAAGTTGCTCTCACAGGTAGACTTTATGACAGGTCTGACTTCTAAGAAGGCTGACAAAACCAGAGAGATCTAAGGCTTGACAACTTCTACCGCCAAAGTCACTACAAGACCTACTCAAAAATCAAACCCTAGGGCTTAAACTTCTATGAAATCCACTAAAACACTCAATGCTATCGAAACAAGTTCAAGTGAAGATCTTTGACAAGAGACTAATGGATCTGGGCAGTAAAAACTAAGAAAAAGCAAAATCTAAGAGAAAAAAGGCAAAAAATGGAATTTTCTTAAATTTTAGCAGGGGACGCAGGCAACCCGTTAAGATAGGTGCGGGCCCACTCTGTGCACACAACGACAGTGCGTACAGGGATGCACTGTGCAATACTCAGAGGGTGCGTCCTACTGGAAAATTCAAGAAAAACTAAATTGAATCTAACCCTAAGCTAACCCACCCAAAAACAAAGTCACAGAGCCAAAAACCAGAAAATAAATGACTTTTCTCAGATCAAAGTTGCATACAAAGGAAAAGACTTTCACATCAATGGAGTCCCCAGTATGGTCGCCAATTTGTCAGGCGGAAAGAGTCGATAGTGCGGACACAACCAACCTCCCTAGGAGCCTAAGACTCTCTAGTGACAAACAAAAGGAACAATTACAACCTGAGCCTTGGTGTTGTGCAAGTCCCTCCAAGGGTCCATCAAGAGTTCTCCTTTACTTTGACAAAGCTCACCCACTTCCAAATAGAACAAGCAAAGATGGCAATCTCTCCTCACAAGCTTCTAAATGGGAGTCCTAATTCTAGCAGCATCTACCCTTAGAAATGTTTAGCTTCCAACCTCTCCTCCTTCTGGCCCAATGCCTGTATTTATAGTGCTCAAGAGGAAGTTAATCAGGTCCACCATCAATGGGATAATCCCCTCTTTGGATGGGATAGCTCCCTTATTGATGGGATAAGTTCCTCTTTGGTAGGGGTACATGAACCATCTGGAGGCGCTCAATACACGTCGAACAACCTTCTAGAATGCTCTAGAAATGACCACAAGTAACTTTTTAAAGATGAAACTTGCGCATTTTGACCTTTACAGGGGGACGCACCTGCCCCTTTACATACAGAGCGTACAAGGACGCAGCTTTTGTGAACATTGGGTGCGTACCCGCAGGTAAGGTTGAGAGAACCTGCGTACCCAGAGATAAATACATTTATAAAGAATTTCTCTCTTTTTGGAGTTTGACATGGAGAGCAGAGGCATAAGACTTGCCTAAGAGGATAGCATGACTGTTGATAGAGCCATACTAACTGTAAATAGCCATGGTGACATTTTTTAGTGTAACAAATCTAACCACTCTTCCTTTGATAGTCACAAATTCTTGTTTTCCTGTGCTGCGAACTCGTGAATCTTTCTGTCTAACCAATCCTAAATTCCTTTCTTTGTCGGATTCTAGTGATATGACATCAAACATCTCTATGCAAATCCCAGTCCTGGCAATGGAACCATTTGTTAGCTTGTTGGGGCCTGACCCAGGTTTAGAGTTAATTAGCTAAACAAATCACTGTACTACTCGCCCTTTTGGCAACAGTCCGTGGAGTGCAGACTGAGGTCTCACCCGAGGTAGTATGGGGGGTGATGGAGCCAGGTTTCTACACCCTTCAGATGTTTGAGAGGTTCGACTAGTCCAACAGTTCATCCCTTCGCACAGGTTGCTTTGCGCACTTCTCAGTTCTTCGCAGCTTGATATACTTGTCTTCACGCAGTCCTTACCAGGGGCTGTGGAGTTTCCACACAGCTAGAGTAGTGCACTGTGTTATTCCCTTAAGTTGTACATGAGATCTTACGTATCTTCCTATGCTTAGTCAATTATCTTCACGTAAACGAATGTCTTATGTTATATTTATTACAACACAGTCATAAGGGTTTACACGGCAAATAAACAGTACACATGTAATTCTAAACCCAATCATACATTAAAACAGGGAAAGATACATAGTAATATGGTAAACTTCTCTTTATTAATTCTTCCAATGATTATAGACTCGACCTATCCTGCACACTCAGCTGCAGGGGTCTACACACTCAGCTGCGGACTACTAGGCCTCTGCGCAGTCAACTGCAAAGCCTTCTCCTATTCTATGACCCAAGGACACTTTACACTTCGACTCAGTCTCTTAGACTCATCATGCCTTTTTGCTATTCTCCATTGGCTAGGTGCTATCTTCTACACTTAGAGCCTCACTCTATTTATACAATCCCATGGTCTGCGGACCAAGGGTAGGTCTATGAGCAGACATATATTACAAAAACAAGGGCGGACAACCCTATGACTCTATTATGACTTTGCGCTCCGTGCCCCCAATTTGTGGAGCTTTTACAAAGGATTTGGTCAAAACTTGGGCTTTAAGCCCCAAAACATGCCTTTGGGGGATTCCATGCTCAACAATGATAGCCTTGAGGATATAATAGAGAGGTTCATGTATAATGTTAAGAGGGAAAAACTACATCATTTAGGATCTGACACACTAAAAACCCTCTTACTTAGAACAATTAGGGATGAGTGGATTGATCTCATTGATCTCATGAGTAGAGAAGATGTATACCAATTATCATTTGAATAAATTGATGCAAACACATATCAAGAGGAAGGGAGAGAGAAAGTAAATCAACATCAAGATTGGTAAGTGAAGCTAAACTTGGAAATTTGTTTGATGACTTTCAAACAAAAGTTATTAGCAATCTAACCAAACAAGTAGAAATGTTAAGAATGCAAGATGAGGAAAAAGAATATGTTTATATTTATGTTGTCCATGCATAATCACATTCTATTAAATATTTCCCCTCATTACCAAGGTTGAAGAAAGTTTACCAAGAAGACAAGGGTGGATGTTGGGATGTGTTTGTCATGAATGCATGTTGTTTTTCTATGCATTTGTTATGCATGCATTGTCATAGCATGCATGATAGGTCAGGCATGCATCATGGTGGTCATTATGTAGCTTGTGTCATCATGATGTTCTTGGTATATTAGGATGCTAATGCGTTGATTAAGATAGAGCAGGAGATGCATATCATCAAAGCGGGGTTGCAACACCAGACCTCAGGGTAAGAGAAGATCATCATATAGGTTTGTATGGTGTGTATGCAAGTATGTTGGTTAATGGTTGTTATAAGAATTAGGGTTATGTACATGTTTTTTATCTTTTATTTTTGTGGTTACAGGCATGATAGATGCTAGTTGGCCAATGTGATCATATGCACATGCGTCAGTCTATCATGCATGGTAGTACTTGTCGTTACATGTGCTGTAGTCATACACACTGTTAGTGTCGTTATCTTCATCCCTCCATTAGTGATCAAATTCTCTTGTTGCATTGCATGTTAGGTGTCTCGGTCAGCTGCATTCCATTAGGATCATGGATCATCTCACAGTAGTGGCCTATTATACATTTTCCCTCATGTGCTGGCCCAATTTTATTCATCTAGATCATCTGCAGTCAATTTTTGTCTTTAATTCTGTAAAATTCATTTTTAGGGTTTTAGGTCCCATTAGGTCTAGAGTTCATCGATAAGGTCTTCAAAATGCTCAATAACAGTCAGCAGACACATGAGGAGGTCAAATAAAGTTCTAGCAACAATAATTTTCATAATCTCTCACTCAATGATTGATTTTTCCTCAAAATCCTATTTTGAGGAAAAACATAGTATTTTATGTTTTTATGTGTAAATTTGATGTAATTTCAGTTTTTTCATATGTAATAACTTCAGTGGCAACCCTGGTCACCTTGCCAAGCTTCAACTACTCCATCACTTGCAGGGCAAACAAAAAGTCAAATCATTCAGTTCATCAAAGGCAAAAATAAAGCAAACTGCCCAAAAACAGAGTTTGAAAAGTAAGTCAAATGCAAACATTACAAAAGTGGGTTTTTATGAGTGAAAAATTAAAATATTTTGTATATAAATCATTTTTCATGTTCAAAGAGCTCATTTGCATCTAAAAGAGAAAGACTGAGCAAGAGAAAGGCCGTGTTGGAGAAAAAGAGAAAAATCGCAGCAAACTGTGCAAGTTTTAGGGGCGCAACGCGTAGGGCTGGCGCGGCGCATTGGGCCGCCCTCCACAGTGTAAAAAATACATAGGCGCAGTGCATTGAAGTGGCACGGTGCGTTGGGTTTGTGGCACAACCCACAGGGCTTCAAGCCTGATTTCACCCACAAACTCATTCAAACTGCCAAATTTTCTTAATTTCCACCTATTCAAGTAAGTCAAGCCTTCTTCCACTGCCAGTGAACGAGTTTCTCTTAAAGTTTATGGTGATTAAATGAGATAAAACCGAAACCCTACCTCACAATTTTTGCTCAAAAAACAATTTCTTAGGGTTTACAATTTGTGTTTTTTTTGCCAAGTCCACTCCATCACTCCCTCACTCTTTGACTCCTTCATTTATTTTCCAGCTTCATCAACTCATTCCCTAATTCCCATATCCCTAAATTCACTAAACCCATATCCCTAACTCCCACTATCCTAAACCCTAGTTACAAATTCCTAAACCCTAATTGTTGTCCCTAAGCCTACATACTATTCCCTAAACCCCCTATTCCCTAGAAAACTTGTGAACAACATTCCCAAAACCCCTGATACACTTTCCCTTCACAGTCCCTCATACATTTTCATCCTTGATAGCAAAAACCTAAAGATACCATAAATCTCTTCATACTCATCAGGAAAACTCCAACATTGGCAAACATGGAGTCTGATCCTTCCTATGACCGAGATGAGGAGACACGCAGTGATTCTCCAAGAGAAATGCATGCACCAAGGAGACCTCACAAGGGTGGTAAACATATATGAGAGGAGCCTACTTCACTTGTCGAGTTGCAGTCCTGTCCTCTTGCTGTCACATGCTTTTAACACCAATCATGTTATCAGTTCTGTGAGATGGTAGAGAGAGTCCAGTACCATCATGAGTTTGCCAGGTTTCTTGTGCTCCATCTTCATAATGGCCAAGTCACTCTAGCAGGTGTGACATTCACCTTGACACTGGAGTCTATTTTTCTAGCAACTGGCATTCCAAATGTCAGTGAGCAGTGGAATAAAAGGCAGCAGATTGACAGAGAACATTATGAGCCTTACATCAAGGTTGGTTATCAGAGACATATTAGCAAAGTTTTTCCCTTCCGGTATCTGAAAAACTCATATGCTCCCTTGATGAAACTCATAATTAAGTATTTCATCTGTGAGGGCCGGTTTTGTCGTCTATATGCCTATCACATCAGACTATTGATGCACTTCACTAGGGTGAGAACGATGAATCTCCCCTACTTTATTTTTCGGAACATTGAGAAGATGACCACCTTAGTACATAGGAAGACTCCTCAGCAACAGTATAACGACATATATCATTTTGCACTAATCAAAATTGTGGTCTTGCATCAGCTTGGTTTACAAAACATCTCATGGGAGGATTTAATTTCACATGAGGTCTTCACAGGTCCTCAAGTACCTCCAGCAGCTTTTCATGAGACAGGTGGACCTTCACATCGATAGGAGATTCATGAGACACAAATCGCTAGTGTGCCAGTGTTTGTCACTTATCAAAAGGGCACGAGAAGGTTATTTGTAGTGGAAAAACGAGCATTATCTCCACCCGGGGTGGAAGGGGTCTCGTTTCCTCCATCAGTAAAGTAGGTACAGGACAAGGAAAGTGGCCATTACATGATGAGGGACCTTCAGGAGGGTAGGAGACAGATTTTATTCTTATTCAGGATGATGGCACTGATTTGGGCTAACAAAGCTCAAAGCTTATAGATATCATTCAGGAGCAACAGGATGACATTCAGCACTTGTCTCTCAACCTAGAAAGAGCCAAGTGGATAATCAAATATCTAGAGCAAAGAAACAAACAACTAGAGGATCAGCAAACCATAATGGAGCTACGAAACATACGAGATAAACGGCAAGCTGCCAAAAGGAGGAAAGTCAAGTTCACAACACTTGAACAAGAAATCAATGCTGATAGTGAATCTTGGTTGGAGGGGGAAAATATCCACTTGGAAAAGATGCTAGAGAAGGCCAACTGAGAGAAAAATATGTTGAGGTACATGGCCCATCATTACTTGGCAAGAAACAAAGTGTGGAAGGCAAGAATTAAAAACTTGAAGGTCAAGTTGAAGAAGGCATAAAATCTTGGCTAAGGCTTCCTTGGCCCAACATAGCTCTTGATTAAGGACACTCAGCCCAAATTTCAAGAAATTTGGGACACTTTTTGCAATTTTGGAATTTTTTCCTTAAAAAACAAGCTTTTTTGCCCAATGTGCCGCGTCACCTGGCGCTCGCTTTTGATGGGGACCTCCTTTTGGGAAAAACTCAAAATTGTTGGATTTTTCATTGAAAAATATGCATTTTCACAAATGGCCAAGAAATTTTGATAGGTTTTGAGCTTCCAAAAAGGTCAAAAACACCTCAAAAATGACCTTTCTGCCCCTTTTTGACACACAAGAAGTAGTGTTGGGAGAACTCAGCTTTGGAGGGGAAAATGGAGGCCAAATTCAAAAATTACACTTGTTCTGGAAAGTAGATAGGAATACCTTTCCAACAAGCCCACTTGGAGCACATTTGGACACCGGTAAGGCCTCTAAAAGAAGCTACAAAAAGGCGCTACACATAGGGAAATCAGCATGGCGCATTGGAGGAATTTTGCTTATTTTTGGCCAAAAACTCTATTTTTTCACCTAGTTTTTTCACAGTTTGACTTTTCTCTTCTAATTGTCAAACTCATGATGTAATTTAATGTGACATGATTGATTTTGATGTAATTATGTTAAATTTTCACTCTTAGAAGTAGATTCATCCATCAAAAGGTAGTTTGCAACTGAATGAATTAGTTTCCTAGATTTTAGAGGCAAGCTGTTCCACTGCCTACTTTTTAGTTCTCAGTTTAGATTTTGTTGGAACAACTCCTAATATTATGAGCTCGACCCCTAGAGGCTAGGATGAGTTTTTGGTTACCTATATCTTGTAATTTTTCAGTCATTAGCATGGTTGGACTTTTGGGAAAGCTTGGATCTTATTGTATATTCATTTTAGCAGTCTGGCTAAGGAATAGACCAGTGGTTTGTTGCGCTTTATGGGATTCATGTGGCATATTTATTTGGTATTGTGTTTTCTTCTATAATTTTAAGTCTACATGTGTTTTATTTATGTCATCATATCTCTTTTCTTCATCTTAACTGAATCAGACAAGGATAAAGGTAGAATACAGTGAAAGTGCAGTGCTCTACCTAGGGTTTGTTTAGTTATCTATGTTTTCAGCTGTTTGAAAAGGATCCCTAAGTTTTCATGCCCTTTTCAACTCCTCACCTGTCTAAAATCTTTCCATCTCACTCAATTTGAAGTACCAAATCACTTGCCTACCTTGCCCCAGAGAGATCTCTACAAAACTGAGCCTCATTCCCTAGACCCAAAACTGCCTTTCACATTTAAGCCAACAAAACATCATCAAATTCAATCAAACACCTCTGTACACATACCTAGCCTTAAATCAGTCAATACATCAGTCATCTCAAGCTTCATAGGCCATCCTTTCTGAGATTAACAAGGAGAGAGCCCTCTCCTGACCTCGTAGGGCTAGCTACCAAGTTAAGCATGGTTTGATGTTACCCTAGATCCTACCTTTCTCAACCTGAGGTAGATTTAGGCCCTAACATAGTGGCGACTCCATTGGGGAGAAAGGTTTTTTGTTTGTTAGTTTTCTTCGTTTTATAAACTACAGACAGAGTCTGAAGTTATGCCAGGTATCCTTCGAACTGCACATTGCTTTGCGAGTGCATAAGTAGATAAAAGCTGCTACAGTCAATCTCCAGTCTAGTCTTATAAACGAAACATCTGACTTGAAAATCGCCCTAGTACATCAGATATTTATAGACTTTTGGATGATGAGTTTAGAATCTGATAGGCTGAATAAGTTGATTTTGTCCATTTTATTTTTGGGAATAATTCAACACACTGGCTTCCAGACGACACACCAGAGCAAATTCTGATCCTAATCCACCTCCTGTGTATGAAAATCCAAATCTTATTCCGAGAATCCTTCGTCGGGAAAGTTCTGTGATTCCTGTGTTTAAATCGCATTCATGCCCTTTTGTTTTTGAGTATCTTGAAGATCTTGATTTTGATGAAAAATTTGAGCTATCGTTGTTTGAGACTAAGTCCGAAAGTGTTGTTGCTTCTACTGCCCTAAATCCAGAGTTTGTCAAAGATATTGAAACTGAAAAGGCCAATAGATCAATTGGCAATTATGTTTTGAAACTTCAAACTTCCATTGTGGCTACAAACATTCCTGAATTCTTAGAGTCTGCATCTGTAACTCTCGGGTCATCTACTATTACGTCTAGTTCAAAAATTCCTATCGAACCTCCTTTCATTCCCACCATTCCGATGCAGCCTTCCATCTCCGATCAGAAATATGCAGTGTTGTCACCTCCATCCACTCCTTCTACCCCTCAAACATCAAAAATTTCTTCACCTCCATCTACACCTCATACATCAGCTGCTCCAACCCCTCCTACATCCCCAAGACCAGTCATAAATCCACCTAGAGCAATGGCTGCCCGATATGCTCCCCTTGTGTTGCCTCAAAACTTGGATGACATGCCTGCTGATTATCAAAGAAAAATTCAATTGTTTGACAGTACCCCTCAAGGTATCACAGCTCAACAACATGTGGATAGGATGGCAGATTTCTGTGATCTCCATGAGATCGATGCAGAAAATGTAACAATGAGATTGTTTGTTCAAACTTTTGGAGGTGAGGTCAGAAAGTGTTTTAGAGCATTGCCGGCTAGAAAAATCAACTCATTAGAGGCACTTCAAAGACATTTTTTTGATCACTGGGAGGTAGAAAAGAACCCTCTTCAAATTCTTTCTGAATATGAAAACATCAAGAGGAATGTTGGGGAGAGTGTCCAACATTATTGTGTTAGATTCAATATTGTTTACAATGCAATTCCTTCTGATGTAAAGCCACCTATAGGGCTGGCTTTGATTAATTTTCCTGATGGTTTCGATCCTAATATGGCCTAGCAACTAAGAGAAAGAGATCCTGCCACTTTGGAAGACACATAGAAAATTGCAATCAACGTTGAATCAAATATGCTTGCCAAGAGAGCTAGAACAAAGGCTGAAAAGAAGGTAACGATAAAAGAAGAGACTTCCACTTCAGATAAAGTTCTCTGTAAGCTTGAGAAGATGTTTGATAGGCTCACAATTGCTGATAAGCCTAAAACACAAGTCAGAAATCCAAACTTTCGTGGCCAGCAGCAACCACAATTGAGAATCAAGCAACGAGAGCAATGAGCACAAGACTAAGTGGCACAACAGCAAGTGAAGACACCCTTACAGTAGAATTTTGTACATGGTCTGGAATCAGATGATGAGGAGAACGTAATTGGAGAGGAGAATAATTTCTTTACACCCGATGATATGCCAATTTTTATCACTGAAGATGAGGAGTATTCAGAGAGCCTAGCTGTACAAAGGGATGAAAATTTCATCTTGGCAAATGAAACAACTCTTGAAGAAGAGTTTGATGAATATCAGAGGGGTTGTATGAATGCTTTGATAGCCCAACAATGACAATATTCACTCAGAAGTAGAGATGTACCCATTAATCCAATTTAGAAAAGGAAGGAGGCGACAACACCAAAGAATGATCCACCCGTTGTGCAGAAAAATGGAAAAAGGATAGCTGATCCTACCACCAGTAAAACACCATCAGCAAATGAAAGATCAAACAGCAAAGTATATCAAAGGATAAAACTGAAAGGAAGGATGTTTTAGCTAAAGAGGTAGATAAAACGTCAGTTTTTAACTTAGAAAATGAAATTCCTAAGTTAAAAGTATCTATTTCTTTGACTGAGTTGATGAAGAATAGCAGCTATAAAGGTCAGGTGTCTAAGATTTTGAATTTAGATCCATTATCTAATATGATAGACGTGGAGGATGATCAACCTGAATTGATCTTTGGTCCAACATTGGAAGGTTAGTCAAGATAGTGATGTAGCTCCTTTTTACATTAGCCTTATGGTGCATGAATGTGTGTTACACAATGCTATGTTTGATTCCGGAGCCTCTCATAATCTCATGCCTAAGGCAATCATGGAGAAATTGGGTTTGGATATCACCTAAAAGTATCATGACCTTTATTCTTTGGATTCTGGTGGAGTAAGATGCATTGGTCTTATTAATGGTGGTCAGTTTGGATCAGATCCTAGCGAAAAATGTTTTGATGGATGTGGTTGTGGCAGATATTCCTCCTAGATTTGGCATGCTTCTTTCTAGATCTTGGGGAGTGAAAATTAAAGGGATATTGTAGCTTGATTTCTCCTATGCTACTATTCCCATGTTCGGTCAGATGAGGAAATTATACCGGGAGAAAAAGATGAAGTACATGATCACTAGCAAGGAGAAGCTGGTAAATCATCCAATCAACTATGTACATACTGATTTAGAATCATTTGTTTTATATTCCGATAGCTTTAATGGTGTAAATAGCAAAGGAGTTGAAGTAGAAGACATTCCAAAGATCACTAAAAATTTCAGAGAAGTCTTAAAGCAAGAAATACAAAGGCTTGATAGTACCACTGAGCAATCAGCCTTCCGACAATAGCAAAATAATGATGGACAGTAGGGAAAAGTAAAAGAGCAAGCAGAATTTTAGCATTTGGAAGAGGAGGAGTCTAGCTTGTGGAGCATGGATTTTGATGGCACAGTAGTAAGGGAAGGTGATGGAATTGGAATTTGGATACGCAGCCCGATTTTCTCCCAAAAAAGTGCCAAGTAATGTAAGGGTCTGTTCGTATAAATTGGCTTTTGACTGTTCAAATAATGAGGCTAAATATGAGGCTTTAATTGTTGGTTTGAAAATCCTTAGAAAGTTAAATGCTAAAAGAATTTTATTCTATGGCGACTCCGAGTTAGTTACCAAGCAAGTGAAAGGTGAATACCAAGCTAAGCATCCTCAAATGCGGGCCTACCACAATGCAGTATTAGATATCTTGAGATTGTTTTCAGATTACACTTTGACATGTGTCCCTCGTGTTCAGAATGTCATTGCAGATTCACTTGCAACAATAGCAAGTAATTTGAAAATTCCAATGAATTCAAACAACAAGTTTGAAATTCATGTGAAACATCACCCAACTATCTCTGACAATCAAAGGTATTGGCAAGTGTTTCAAGATGATAAAGAGATCGATGAATTTCTGCAAAACGAAGGTAAATTCAAAGCCACTTCTATCGATGGGGATCATGATGATGGTGAAGCAGACATAGAAGTCAATCAGATGGAAGTTTTGCAGCTCAAAGACAATATCATTCCTAAAGGTCTAACACCTTTAGAGGAGTTGTTTGATCAAGATGATGTAGCCCGAAAACCGAGCTTGCTGCCAACCGAAAAAGGAGCTGAGAATGTGAACAATGGATCAGCAGAAAATCCTAGATTGTTCAAGTTATCAAAGGCGTTTCCTCCACAGGTAAAAGAAAAGTATATCAATTTATTATCTTGATTTATTGATGTATTTTCATGGGACTATTCAGATTTGAAGGCATATGATACGAGCATAATTCAGCATATAATTCTGATCAAGCAAAATCAAAAGCCATTTCGATAGAAGTTAACATGAATAAATCCAAAGCTGCTGCCCTCAATAGAGAAGGAAGTGAATCGATTCTACAAATCTGGTATAATCGTCCCCATAAGATTTTCAAATTGGATTTCAAATTTGGTGCCCATGCGCAAGAAAACAGGTGAGATTCAATTATCTATTGATTTTAGAAATATGAATAAAGTATCTTTGAAAGATAACTATCCATTGCCCAAGATGGATCACATACTTCAACGAGTAGTTGGAGCATCCTGCATGTCACTACTCGATGGTTATTCTGGTTATAAACAAATTCTGGTCCATGAGGATGACAGAGATAAAACAGCTTTCACTACTCCATGGGGAACTTTCCATTATGCCAAGATGCCTTTCGGATTGAAGAATGTTGGTGCGAATTTTCAGCGAGCAATGGATATTGCATTTGCTAATGAAAAATATGTCTTTCTAGTTGTTTATCTTGATGATTTGACAGTTTTCTCTAATTTAGATGAAGAGCACTTTTATCATTTGAAGATTGTATTTCAATGGTGTAGGAAGTATGGTATATCTCTCAATCCAAAGAAGAGTCTATTTTCCATGAATGAAGGCAAGCTTCTTGGTCATATTATATCAAAGGAGGGCATCCACATCGATCCAGCTCGGGTGGAAGCCATTCAAAAGATTGATTTTCCATGAAGTAAGAAGGAGATCCAATCATTCAATGGTAAGATGAATTTATTACATCTCTTTGTGCCCAATCTTGCAGAACATTTAAGGGAAATCACAAACATGTTAAAGAAAGATAGTGTAGTGAAGTGGACTGAGGAAGCAATTAAGTCTTTCAATTTGGTGAAATTGGCCCTTTCTTCTACTCCGGTTTTGATCAACCCAGATTATACTCAATATTTTATTTTGTTTTCATTTGCCTCTGATCATACAATGGCAGTGGTCTTAATGCAGAAAAGATATTAGCTCGAGAAACTAATTGCTTTTTTCAACAGAATAATAAGAGATGTAGCTTTAAAGTATAATATTATTGAAAAGCAAGCTCTTGTTTTGGTAAAGGCATTGAAATATTTTCGAGTTTATATTCTGCATTCCCACATCCTTGCTTATGTCCCTAATGCTACTGTTAAAGATGTATTAGGGAAAACAGATCCAGAAGGGAGACGAGGAAAATGGATTGCTGCTTTGTTGGAATATGACATGGAAATCAAACCAACAAAGCTCATCAAAGGACAGGGGCTGGCCAAACTAATGGCTGAGTCAAATTTGCATGCCTTGGACATTAATCTCATTGTTGCTATGTCCAAGGAAGATGAAGAAAGTTCGTCTGCTTAGGTATTAGAATTTTTTCTTTTTTCTCTTTGGTATTCAGATATTGTGTATGTGCTCCAAAATCTGTCACCACCACTTGGAATGGCTAAGAACAAAGTAGGACCCTGAAATTAAAGGCTGCCAAGTTTTGTATCATGAATAATGCACTCTATTGGAAAGATCCCAGTGGTGTCTTGCTCAATTGTTTACTTGAAGAAGAGGCAAAACAGGTTATGGAAGACTTTCACAAGGGAGATTGTGGAGGTCATGTTTTCTGGAAGACAACAACTAACAAAATTTTGAGAGCGGGATATTATTGGCCAAGCCTCTTTGCTGATGTGTAAAAAACTGTTACAGGCTACCATAAATGTCAGATTTTTCAAGGTAGGAGAAAATTGTAGCCTTTACCGTTCAAGCTGATATAAGTGAGTGCTCCATTTCAACAGTGGGGTTTGGACTTCATTGGTGAGATTCATTCTATTTCTTCAGCGCAACACAAGTGGATCCTCATAGCGATAGACTATTTTACTAAATGGATTGAGGCGATTCCCACTAGGTAGGCCACTGATTCGGTAATCATTTCATTTCTTGAAAACAATATTTTGTCTTGTTTTGGCTATCCAAACAAGCTGATCACTGATAATGTAGTAGCTTTTAGATCTAAAAGAATGATTGACTTTTGTAATAAATATCAAATCACTTTGGGGCACTCAACTGCATATTATCCACAAGGCAATGGATTGGCAGAATCCTCCAATAAATCCTTGGTCAATATTATCAAAAATCTACTAGAAATGAACAAGAAGAATTGGCACAAAAAGCTGGTTAATGCGCTTTCGGCAGACAGAGTAAGTCAAAAGAAATCTATAGGCATGTCCCCTTTCGAGCTCGTGTATGGTGTTGACACAGTATTCCCGACATCTCTCGCAGTCCTGGTGGTTAAACATCTCTAGGAAGCTGGCAGCGAGGATGATCATTTGCAGCGAAGAATCAATCAGATGATCCATTTACAACAAACTAAAGAGGAGGTTTTTCATAACACTTTTAAGCTGCAAGAGACAATCAAGATATATGATCGAAAGGCAAAGGCAGACAAGTTTCAAATAGAAGATATAGTGCTAAAATGGGACGCAAGAAATGAAGATAAAGGTAAGAATGGCAAGTTTGAGAATCTTTGGAAAGGACCTTTCAGAATTGCTGCATATCGGGACCAAAATTCTTTCCTTCTGAAAGAAATGAATGGAGAAGATTGCCCAGGTGGACCGGTCAACAGTTGGCTTCTCAAACGGTACTATTTTTGAAATGTTTTCTGTTGTCATATGTATCACTATACATACCAGTTTGTTTAATTTCATTTCAAGTGTGTGCTGTCATCATTCCTTCAGTTTGGGGCCCAAGGTGAAGGCTATAAAACTAAGGGTTGTTTTGAGTTTTGGTTTGGTTTGTTTGAGTCAGGTCTTTCAGTTGATTTCAGTCTTGAAATTGAGTCAGTTTTGAGTCAAATTTCAGTCCTAAAATTGAGTCAAGAGCTTGGTTTTGGTTTCTCGAAGTTATTGACTCCATAGCCCAACGGACAAAGGCACTACCTACTTTCCTAGAGATCTGTAGTTCTTGGCACCTCCAAGGAGCTACCATCCCCATTGGAGCCAATGTTACTGTCAGTATCTTCATCCCTCCATCAGTGATCAAATTCTCTTGTTGCATTGCATGTTAAGTGTCTCAATCAATCATTTGCATTCCATTAGGAACATGGATCATCTGACGGTAGTGGCTTACTATACATTTTCCCTCATGTGCTGGCCTAATTTCATTCATCTAGATCATATGCAGTCAATTTTTGTCTTCAAATCTGTAAAAGTCATTTTTAGGGTTTTAGGTCCCATTAGGTCTAGGGTTTCATCCATAAGGTATTAAAAATGCTCAATAATGGTCAGCAGGTGCATGAGGAGGTCAAATAAAGTTCCAGCAACAATAATTTCCATAATCTCTCACACAATGATTGATTTTTCCTCAAAACCCTGTTTTGAGGAAAAACAGAGTATTTTATGTATAAATTTGATGTAATTTTAGTTTTTTCATATGTAATAACTTCAGTGGAAACCCTGGTCACCTTGCCAAGCTTCATCAACTCCATCACCTACAAGGAAAACAAAAAGTCAAATCATTTAATTCATCAAAGGCAAAAATAAAGCAAACTGGCCAAAAACAGAGTTTGAAAAGTAAGTCAAATGCAAACATTACAAAAGTGGGTTTTTATGAGTGAAAAATTAAAATATTTTGTATATAAATCATTTTTCATGTTAAAAGAGCTCATTTGCATCTAAAGGGGAAAGACTGAGCAAGAGAAAGGCCGTGTTGGAGAAAAAGAGCAAAATTGCAGCAAACTGTACAAATTTCAAGGGCGCAGCGCATTGGGTTGTGGGCACGGTGCACAGGGCTTGCACGGCGCATTGGGCCGCCCTAGACAGTGCAAAAAATACACAGGCGCGACGCATTGAAGTGGCGTGGTGCATTGGGTTTGTCACGGGGCACATAGGGCTTCAAGCCCGATTTCACCCACAAACTCATTCAAACTGCCAAATTTGCTTAATTTCCACCCATTCAAGTAAGTCAAGCCTTCTTCCACTGCTAGTGAATGAGTTTCTCTTAAATTTTATGGTGATTTAATGAGATAAAACTGAAACCCTACCTCCTTGCAATTTTTGCTCAAAAAACAATTGGTTAGGGTTTACAATTTGTGTTTTTGCTGCCAAGTCCACTCCATCACTCCCACACTCTTTGACTCCATTTATTTTCCAGTATCATCAACTCATTCCCTAACTACCATATCCCTAAATTCACTAAACCCATATCCCTAACTCCCACTATCCAAAACCCTAGTTACAAATTCCTAACCCTAATTGTTGTCCATAAGCCTACATACTATTCCCTAAACCCCCTATTCCCCAAAAAACTTGTCAACAACATTCCCAAAACCCCTCATACACTTTCCCTTCATAGTCCCTCATACATTTTCATCCTTGACAGCAAAAACCTAAAGACACCATAAATCTCTTCATACTCATCAGGAAACCTCCAACATTGGCAAACATGGAGTCTGATCCTTCCTATGACTGGGATGAGGACACACCCAGTGATTCTCCTAGAGAAATGCCTGCACCAAGGAGACCTCACAAGGGTGGTAAACATATATGAGAGGAGCCTACTTCACTTGCTAAGCTGCAGGCTTGTCCTCTTGCTGTCACATGCTTTCAACACCAATCATGTTATCAATTCTGTGAGATGGTAGAGAGAGTCCAGTACCATCTTGAGTTGGCCAGGTTGTTTGTGCTCCATCTTCATAATGGCCAAGTCACTCTAACAGGTGTGACATTCACCTTGACACCAGAGTCTATTTCTCTAGCAACTGGCATTCCAAATGTCAGTGAGCAGTGGAATAAAAGGCAATAGATTGATAGAGAACATTATGAGCCTTACATCAAGGCTAGTTATCAAAGACATCTCAGCAAAGTTTTTCCCTTATGGTATCTGAAAGACTTATATGCTCCCTTGACGAAACTCATAATTAAGTATTTCAACTGTGAGGGCTAGTTTTCTCACATGTATGCCTATCACATCAGACTATTGATGCACTTCACTAGAGTGAGAATGACGAATCTCCCCTACTTTATTTGCCGGAACATTGAGAAGATGACCACCTTAGTGCACAGGAAGACTCCTCAGCAGCAATATAACAACATATATCATTTTGCACTAATCAAAATTGTGGTCTTGCATCAGCTTGGTTTATAGAACATCTCATGGGAGGATTTCATTTCACATGAGGTCTTCACAGGTCCTCAAGTACCTCCAACCGCTTTTCATGAGACAGGTGGACCTTCACATCGGCAGGAGATTCATGAGACACAAACCGCTAGTGTGCCAGTGTTTGTCACTTATCAAAAGGGCACTAGAAGGTTGTTTGTAGTGGCAAAACAAATATTATCTCCACTCGGGGTGGAAGGGGTATCATTTCCTCCACCAACAGAGTAGGTACAAGACAAGGGCAAGTGGCCATTACATGATGAGGGACCTCCAGAAGGGCAGGAGACAGATTTTATTCTTATTCAGGATGATGACATCGATTTGGGCTCACAAAGCTTAAAGCTTAGAGAGATCATTCAGGTGCAATAAGATGACATTCATCATTTGTCTCTAAACCTAGAAAGAGCTGAGTGGATAATCAAATACCTGGAGCAAAGAAACAAACAGCTAGAGGATCAACAAACCATAATGGAGCTACGAAACATACGAGATAACTAGCAAGCTGCTAAAAGGAGGAAAGTCAAGCTCACAACACTTGAACAAGAAATCAATGCTGATTGTGAATCTTGGTTGGAGAGGGCAAATATCCACTTGGAAAAGATGCTAGAGATGCCAACTGAGGGAAAAATATGTTGAGGCACATGGCCCATCATTACTTGGCAAGAAACAAAGTGTGCAAGGCAAGAATTAGAAACTTGAAGGCCAAGTTGAAGAAGGCATCAAGAAGGTGAAAGGAGAAAGATAAACTTCAGATCTTGGTTGAGGCTTCCTTGGCCCAACATAGCTCTTGATGAAGAACACTCACCCCAAATTTCAAGAAATTTGAGACACATTTTGCAATTTTGGAATTTTTGCCTCAAGAAACAGGCTTTTCTGCCCAATGTGCTGCGCCACCTGGCGCTCGCTTTTGATGGGGACCTCCTTTTGGGGAAAACTCAATATTTTTGAATTTTTCATGGAAAAATATGCATGCTCATAAATGGCCAAGAAATTTTGACAGGTTTTGAGCTTTCGAAAAGGTCAAAAACACCTCAAAAATGACCTTTCTGCCCCTTTTTGACACACAGGAAGCAGTGTTGGGCGAACTCAATTTTGGAGCGGCAAATGGAGGCCAAATTCAAAAATTCTACTTGTGCTGGAAGGTAGATAGGCAAACCTTTCCAACAAGCCCACTTGGAGAACATTTGGACATCAGAAAGGCCCCCAAAATCAGCTGCAGAAAGGCACTACACATAGGGAAATCAGTGCGGCACATTGGAGGAATTTTGCTCATTTTTGGCCAAAAACTCTGTTTTTCGCCTAGTTTTTTCACAGTTTGACTTTTCTCCTTCTAATTGTCAAACTAATGATGTAATTTAATGTGACATGATGGATTTTGATGTAATTATGTTAAATTTTCACTCTTAGAGGTAGATTCATCCATCAAAAGGTAGTTTGCAACTGAATGAATCAGTTTCCTAGTTTTTAGAGGCAAGCTGTGCCACTACCCACTTTTTAGTTCTCAGTTTAGATTTTGTTGGAAAAGCTCCTAATATTATGAGCTCGACCCCTAGATACTAGGATGAGTTGTTGGTTGCCTATATCTTGTAATTTTTCAATCATTAGCATGGTTGGACTTTTGGGAAAGCTTGGAGCTTATTGTATATTCATTTCAACAGTTTGGCTAAGGAATAAACCAATGGTTTGCAACACTTTATGGGATTCATGTGGCATATTGCTTTGGTATTGTGTTTTCTTTTGTAATTTTAAGTCTACATTTGTTTTATCTATGTCACCATATCTCTTTTCTTCATCTTAGTTGAATCAAACAACGGTAAAGGTAGAATACATTGAAAGTACAGTGCTCTACCTAGGGTTTGTTTAGTTATCTATGTTTTCAACTGTTTGAAAAGGAACCCTGAGTTTTCATGCCCTTTTCAATTCCTCACCTGTCTAAAAGCTTTCCATCTCACTCAATTTGAAGTACCAAATCACTTGCCTACCTTGCCCCAAAGAGATCTCTGCAAAACTAAGCCTCATTCCCTAGACCCAAAACTGCCTTTCACATTTAAGCCAACAAAACATCATCAAATTCAATCAAACACTTTGTACACATACCTAGCCTAAAATCAGTTGATACATCATTCATCTCAAGCTTCATAGGCCATATTTTTTGAGATTGACAAAGAGAGAGCCCTCTCCCGACCTGGTAGGGCTAGCTACCAGGTTAAGCATGGTTTGATGTTACCCTAGATCCTATCTTTCTTAGCCTGAGGTAGATTTAGGCCCTAACACACACAAGGAGTATGTTCATTACAGTTAAGATACTGATGTTATATGTATCATGCTTATCTGGATTGATTTGTGCAGATGGTTATTGTTATGATATTTAGGTACGAGTTGATACATTTGTGATGTTGTGTTGTACTAATTTGGACTGACTTGTGCAGATGTGATAGCCTCCGTTGAGATACATTGAGGTATGAGTTTGATTATGTCGTTTATTTGTTTTATATAGCATGGTATGTTTACAGGTTGTTGAATGTTTGATTAATTGCACACTATGAGTATATTTCTATAAGATTGCATGAAGGAATGATCTTGTTTTAACAAAGTTGTATTTGATCTATAAGATTGAGATAGATGATATGCACTTGAATGTGAGTGGATGTTAGTTGTAGTATTATGAATAATGACTGTGAGTTGATTGTTGATTATGACATAGCTTTTAGTTATGGTAAAGGTTGATTTCAATTAATAGATATGATGTCTTTATCTTTGGAAGATGTGACTAGCATGCATGAACAATTGCAGGGCAACATACTTGGTATTAACATGACAAGATAATAGTTGATTTGTCTATATAGATAATAGTTAGATGATGTGAGAGAATCTGATAAGACTTAATTACAACAAGGTAGAAATTTAAAGAAAAGAATTGGGTGAGGATTCTTTTGGCTATTTTTGGAAAATGCAATTCAAAATGAATGAGTGCCTTGCATATGTGCTAGATTCATGAACATGTATTTGACAGGTATATTAGCTAGTTTCTAGTTATAGCTAGATCTATCAAGTGAATTGGAGTCCCTTGAGAGATGGCATGGATGTTTTTGGTTACAAGGAAATGATCTTTGCACATTAAGGTGAGGTAACTGCTATATTGTTATATTTATTTATCCACTGACAATTATGTGTTTATGGAAATATGATACAAGGAATTGCATGGAAAGGGAGACTGCCATGAAATTTGTAAGAAGGCTTGGGTTGATATTTCCCTTGAAGGCATTGGGAGCCCATTAGGATTGAGTCATGGTATTTTGTTAGTTTTGCGCTTTCAGTCTTTTGTGATTTTTTTGCACTTGATTTTCGATTTTGTTTATGTCTGGTGCATGGACATGCCACTTTGTTTGTGGTGTCATGTTTCTATTGTTTTTTCATCTTTTCTACTTGTTTGTTTCTTTTTCATTCCTTTTATATCTTGAGGGTCTAGGGAATTGGTTGGGGAATGAGGAATGTTGAAGGAGATCGGGGAGATCTAAATGAAAACCAATAGGTAATGTAACACCCATATAAATATTGGTGCATGAATTCAGGGAAACTAAACGAAAGAATATGATAGGTAGTTGGAGCTAGTTGGGTCCACTGGGGTAAATGGATGGTGGCAAGACATTCATGAGAAAGGTAACATGAAACATCAAGTAAATGGATTTGATGCATCACATGCCTTGACTATGTTGGGAACTATTGTTATCAATGTTGTGCATGTTGTGCATGGATAAAGTGAGTTCTATTAACATTGACCTTATGATATATGGAAATTATGCTCCGATCATGATTATGATAATGTCTATATATGTATATATGCATGTATGTATGTACGTCATTGTTTGACAGGGTTGTAGAGGATAATTATTGTGGAGGAATGATTACTTTTGCAGGTGAATGCCATGAATAGGTTCCTGGTTTCGTGAGGAATCAAGTTGCAGAGTAGCCCTGAAATATCTATGAGGCCAGTATCATGTGGATATGATTTAATATTGTGTGATTTTACTATTTCTATGTTTATGCTATGGCATGTAATGTTGAAAGATACAACAGTGGAATGAAAGAAGTGTGATCATTAGCATGTTGGGATAAGCATGAATAGTGGAAAGACACTAGAAGTAAGGTTTCTTGGTAGAGACAGTGTGTTGGGTAGCACAAGCCCCACAGAATGAGTATTTGGTGCGAGTAGTAGGTTGAGTCAAAGGGTAGTCCACCCAAAGATAATGTAAAGAAATAGTAATAGAGTCAACCTGCGGAGGGATCGTGGGCGAAGGGAGAGTATAAATAGAGCATGGCTCTATGAGGGAAAAGTAGTTCTTTTGGAAGATGGAATATAATGGGTTCTGAAAAGAAATAGCTTGAAAGTGTCTGTAAGTTTGAGTCAAGGGAGTAGGGTAGAAGGTAGATGCTCTGCAGCTGTGTGTGTAGAGGCCTGGTAAGTCCATAGCTGTGTGCGTGGACCCCTACAACTGAGTGTGCAAGGTGGATCTGGATGTATTGCTGAAGATTGATAATAAAGATAAGTTTCTTCTGAATTCTGTGTTGATTGCGACTTTACTCTTTTATGATAAATGAACTATTATGATTACTACATTTGCTATGGTTAAAGACATGTGAAATGGGTTAATCTTGATGCAAGAAGTAACAAAAAGTACTAAATGTTTGCTTAAAGATCATTTTAACTAGATCAAACCAGTAATAAGTGATTCAATCTGTAATAAGCACGATAAGGGTATTCCGATCTGTGTGTAGCGCGAGGCTGCAGACTAGTGCGCGAGCCCCAAAACCACATCCAAGACATCCCTAGGGTTCGAAAACCTGGTTCCAGTACCCTCCCCTACTACCTCGGGTGAGGCCTCAGTCCGTGCTTCACGGGCTGTTCCTGAAAGGGCTGCTAGCTGCAGGATTTGTTTGGCTAAATAATTCTTCCAAACCTGGGTCAAGCCCATATAAGCCAACAAATGGTTCCGTTGCCAGGACTAGGATCTGCCTAAGGGGTGTCTGGTGTGAAAGGAGAGGATGCTAGGGGAAAGAGCGATGAAGGATTAGGATGGTAGCAATGTCGAGTGCCATCCAGTTACCAATATTCAAGGGAGTAGGAAGTGAAGATCCAGAAAAGTTTTGGTTTGTATTGAATTCGGTATGGAACGCGCAGTAGATCACGAATGATGATATCAAGAAAGCCATCTTAGTCAAAACACTCCAGGACCGAGCGCTAACATGGTATATGAAGTATTCGGGCATCAACCCAACAATGGGGATAACAGACATCTACACAGAGTTAAAAAATGAGTTAAGCTGGCCAAAATCGAAGTCACAGTTAGTCATAGGATTCAAAGAAATCATGATGATGCCTGGTGGGACCCCGTGGGATCTGGATTAGAGGTTAAAAAGCACTATTCCCGAAGCCAACATGACCCTGACAGATGCACAACACAGCACTTGGTTTATCGCATCATTAACGCCATATCTGAAATTGGCTTTGTCACAACAGAAGATCTCAACCCAAGCAGAAGCGCTGGAGGCAGCGACGTAGTTGCACGAAACCCCGGTACAAGACCCAGGGTTGGGAGCTCAGCAAATCCAAGTGCATGTCCAAAATTTGTGTTTGGAAATACAAAAGTTAAAACAAGACCAGGCACCGAAAGTTGAGGAAGAAGTTTGGTGCATCAAGTGTAGGGGCCAAGGACATGATAAAGACCATTGTCCAGTCACGGTAAACCTTGTGGTCACGGGGGGACCAGCACCATTGCGACCAGAGGCACAGGCAGGGCCAAGTGTGATTGCCCCGCTCTAGTGCACAATATATCAAGTAGGAGGAAAACACAACACGGATAATTGCCACCTGTTTCCGAAATACAATCAAACCCCCCAACAGCTCTTTTGCAACTTTTGTAGATCAGTGGGTCATGAGGACAAAGATTGCCGAATGTTGGTGGATCAGGCATCTGCCTACCGAATACAGATTGCAGGACGAGGTCAAAATCCAATTGCAATATTTGTGCGCGGGGGATTCCAAGGATGGGGTCGAGGACGGGGTGGAATGGGACCAGGAAGGGGTCGAGGACAGCTAATTTGTTACAATTGTGGAGGACCAGGACACTACGCGTGGGATTGCACAAATCCAACTCGAGTATCATGTCCCTATTGCGAACAATTCGACCATGAACTGCTAGATTGCCCTATGTTGCTAGCACAGATTTGTGAAAAAAGGATAGCACCTCCTGCGACGACACAGAATGTCCAGATGATAAGTGCCGAACCATGCGATGAAGAACCTAAAGTAAATATGGTACTAAGGAGTAGTGCAACCTTAGAAGGAGATCAATCTGAGCCATATAAAGGTCCCTCGATGTTAACAACTTTCATAGAAACTTGCATGAAGTTACTTCGCGATAATAGGGCAGTGAAAGGATTGCAGGAGGTAATTAACAAATATGCGGGATGGGAAGAACCTCACATAGTCCGACAAATGGGGAGCCATACGTCGTGGACTGGACAAGAAATGTGGTTAATAGCACAGATTGGTGACTATGAGATGGATCAGATCATTTTGGACCTCGGTTCGGATGCAAACGTCTTACCCAGGTAGACGTGGGAGCGTATCGACAAGCCCCCACTCCTATGGTCTCTGACCCAATTAGGGATGAAAAATCAGCAGAAGATGTTGCCCATGGGTAGGCTGCAAGGAATCACCGTAGACCTGGATGGTGAAAGCACTAGAATGGACTTTGAAGTTATTGAGATAGTGGACGAAAAAAGCCCGTACCTCACGTTGTTGGGAATAGACTGGGCCATCGACATGAATGGGATTATTAATTCAAGCACAGGAATATGATATTTAATAAAAAGGTGCGCCGCGTAGTGGTTCCGCTAGATCCGACCAAGGGACCCCGCTACATAGAACCTGTGCATGATGATGAGTAGAAAAAAGCCTTGGGTTGCATCTACCAAATGGCTGCACAAAGGCCAATAAAGGGTAAGATAATGGAGGAATGGAGAATTTCACAGGGTTACACAAAACCATACACCGATGATTCAGAGGAAGAAGATGAGAAATGGTGGAACATAATGAACGGGGCAACTACTTTAAGCTGCAATATGCTAACAAAATCCATATACTGCATTAAAACTCAAGACCGTGAGCTGTCGGTGTATGACGGGCTCACAATAGTAAATGAATTCCCGATGAAGTTTGAGAGCGCAGTACCAGAATACTAGCGATTTGATGCACTGAAATGGGCATTGTGCGTGACATTGGCGCGATGGTGGGGTACCCATGAAGGAACTTTTGCAGATTGGAAAAGCTGTAAGTGCATGATGCAGATACAATTTGGGAAGCCAGCAGTCCAACTAACGGAGAAATATGATGGACGAGAGAATCCACACATACACATGAGCAAATGGACCAAAGCCTATGGCAAGGATCTGCAACCAAAATGGGTGAACCTATTTTATCATACCTTAGATGTCATCCAAAGGAATTGGTATACTGAAACATAGCTCCAGTGTGGCACAGGTGAGTGGGATATCTTGCGCGAAAAGTTTCTGTCAACATTTATTTTTGAGGATCAATGGATGGATACAGTGGACGATGTGTTAAAGCTAGTAAAGACCATAATTTTTACATTGCCATTTGAACCGAAAGAAGTCTTGCATTATACTGCTTGTGACAGCTAAGCCGGGCCTTAGAATGTTACAATGTAAAAGCAGAAGGGGACGAGGATGATCCGCATGACATCAATATACCAGAATCCAAAGGAAGTCAAGAAGTGCGTGGCCCTGAAATAGAAGATCCAGACATTGCAGCGCCATTAAAAACGAAGCAAGTGAATATCAGAATAGAGGAAGAACCGAAGTATGCTACGCTTGGGGATTACTGGGACGACGCTACCGTGGAAAAGGTCATTGAGCTACTCAGGGAGTATCAAGACCTCTTCCCTACTAAGATTACAGAGCTAAAAGGGATTCGGGGTGAACTAGGAATTATGAAGATAACCTTGAAGGCTGACACGAAGCTAGTAAAGCAACAACCTTACCAATTGAATCTAAAATACAAAGCAAAAGTACGAGAAGAGTTGGAAAATATGCTGGCAGCTGGCATCATTGAACCAGTCGAGGAGTCTGATTGGGTAAGTCCGATGGTGGTATAGTAGAAGAAACAGAATGGTGAGATTTTCATCTGTGTGGATATATGAAAACTCAAGGATGCTTGTGTTAACGATCCATTTCCCACACCTTTTACCGATGAAGTCTTAGAAAATGTGGGCGAGCACGAAGCATATTCCTTTACGGATGGGTTCTCTGGATACCATCAGATCAAGATCACACTGGAGGATCGAAGCAAGACAAAGTTTGCTACGGAATGGGGTTGCTTTCAGTATACAGTGATGCCATTTGGGCTGAATAACACGCCGACGATATTTTCCCACATTGTGGTAGCTGCATTCAAGGAATTTATACATAAATTCTTGGAAGTCTATCTTGACGATTGGACCATCTTTGGCCTGGTTAAGAAACATACTGAGAGCTTACGATTAATGCTGGATACCTACCGTCGACACTAGATTGCACTCAATCTAAATAAGTGTACATTCCTTGCTCCTTTTGGGAACTTGTTGGGTCACGTAGTTTGTAGGCAAGGCCTGATGGTGGATCCGGCAAAGATCGTCATCATATTAGGTCTGCAAGCACCGCACGGTGTCAAATAGCTCCGCACTACGCTAGGACACATGGGGTACTATTGGAAGTTCATAAAAGGTTAAGCCCATATCACGGCTCCAACAGAACAATTGTTAAAAAAGGATGCCACGTATTGCTGGAACGAGGAATGTAACAAAAGCCTAGAATTGCTGAAGGAAGAAGTGGCATCTGCCCCTATCTTGATCTTTCCAAAATGGGATGTGGAGTTCCACATGCATGTCAACGCGTCGTGTATCATGTTAGGAGTAGTAATTACTCAGGAAGGCGTAGAGCGAGTTGACCACCCGATTGTGTTTGCAAGTCGAAGGTTGTCAAAAGCCGAGAAAAATTACTCTACTACTAAGCGAGAGGGATTGGCGATGGTGTACGCACTCCATAAGTATCGTCACTATTTGCTTGGAGGACATTTTAAGATGTATATTGATCACTCTGCGCTAAAATATCTAGTGAATAAGCTTGTGTTGGGGGGGGCACATCTATCAATGGTTGTTGTTGTTTCAGGAATATGATTTTGAGGTTATTGTAAAGCTTAAACATCTGAATGTAGGTCTAGACCACTTATCCCGGATTGAGACGAGTGAGGAACCCACGAATCTAGAAGAAGGATTCTCGGATGCCTAGTTGTATGCAGTGCGCATTGCGTATGGCAACTTTGAAGATATAATCTATTTTTTGACTACCAGCACTACGCTGCAGGGGTATTCTGTGAAACAGAAGAAGGAATTGGTGACACGAGGAGTAGATTTCACTGTGATTTGCCAGCCATATCTACAAGATGGGCCATGATGAGATATTACGCAGATATGTACCATAGTTTGAGAGAGAATAGATCCTTACCGAAGCACATGGAGGGGTTGTTGGAAGACATTATGCGGACCGCGCCACAGCCCAAAAGGTTCTTTGCGCCCGATTATGGTGGCCCACCCTACATCAAGATTCAAAAGCATATTGTCAGGCCTGCGATGTATGCCAACGAATAGGCAAGTCGTTGTGAAGGGATGAAATGCCACTTCAACCACAGGTAACACTATAGCCATTTGAGAAATGGGAGATCGACTTCGTTGGGCCTACTGAACCGTGAGGGAAGATGGGTACGCACTATATTATCACTATGACCTAATACTTGACCCGATGGGTAGAAGCACAACCAGTTAAAGATTGCACAGCCACGACAACAACAAAGTTCTTGTTCGAGAATGTGTTGAACAGGTTTGGATGCCCTAAGATTCTCATGAGTGATCGAGGAACACATTTTTTGAATGAAACCATCAACGCACTCACTAAGGAATTCCAAATATATTACCAATAGAGCATGCCATACCATCAGCAAGCAAATGGGACTATTGAGGCATTCAACAAAATTTTGGAAACTGCGCTGACTAAGATCTGCAATGCATGACAGAACGATTGGGACTTGCACATCCCTGTTGTGTTATGGGCATAACGAACCACATGCAAAAAGTTGACAAGCCAGACACCGTTTCGGCTAGTCTATGGTAAGGAGGCCATGATGCCTATGGAATATATCATGCCTAGCCTACAGATTGCAGCAGCTACAGGAATGGCAGGTCATGGGACTTTGGAGGAAAGGCTCGCACAACTCGACAAACTGGATGAGGAATGATTTCTGGCGGGATTTCATTAGCAGGTACAAAAACAGCACGAGAAAGCATGGCATGATCACCATATCAAGGTGCGCACGTTCAAGAAGGATGACCTCGTATTATTATATGACAGTAAGTTCGAAAAATTCCTAGGTAAACTTCGTATGTATTGGTTTGGGCCTTATGTCATTAAAGAAGTAACTGATGGGGGTGCAGTTCAGCTGGCTAAGCTCAACGGAGACCCCTTCCCAGGAAGAGTGAATGGCAGTTGCCTGAAGCTCTATATGGGTAGGCCGACCGCCTGACTAACCATTCCATAGAGAGTCTCACCGCTCCGACCAGTTGAAAGAGAGTGAGGGACGATAAAGCAATCTGAGGAAAATATGTGTTGATATCAGGGTACGTATACAATTGGCCAACAATCAGGAGCGTGGTTCCGCGAATAGAGCCACGCGGGTGCACCGCTCCAAGGAATGATGACTGTTAATACCACTGTTCATGACAAGATGGCTGCATTATGGCAAAAGGGAATAGGTGTTGGGCAATTAAGAGCCATAATATGAGCCAAATATGAAATGATCGACCACAGATTTCACACGGGAAGGTTACACGAGATAGAACGAGCAGAAATTTGGGCATTTGAAGTGTGCATGGCTTGTAAATCACCATGGGGAATCCGTTGGGCAACCTACGCTTTGAAAATACAAATGGAGCTGTTCATCATTGCTGCACCCGGCATGCGCCCGAAGGTAGTAATCTGGTCAAAGAAGGGGTAGGACTCTCTAAGGAGTCCGGTATTGACAGCTGCGGGTATCCCGCAGGCTACAACATCGCTAGCAGGGGATGTACTAGAAAAAAGGGAATGCGAAGTAGAATTGGTCCAGATGTCGTCGCCCCGCCTAGGGGCAGGATGGCGCGTTACAATAAAAAAACAGAAGGATGGACAGACGACGACCATGGGTGGAAATGTAGTCAATAAGTTGCCTTTGATGGTTCTCGACGAGTGGGATCCGACAGTCAGTAGCCGGGGTCTTGAAAAATTACAACACAGGTTGTAGCGGATGGTGCGAAGAGGAGATACATTGGTAAAAAAGGGCTATGGTGGTACCAGGAGGTCCCGTATGTGGCTCCCCCGCTTGTGCTAAAATCCTCATAGGGGGTGTTCTGTGTTAACCAAGCAGAGTAGAATGAGCGTCATTGATTGCGAGATATGGTCGTAACACTAAAGCAGGAAAAGAGTTGCAGGTGACAAAGCAAGAGTAGCCAGATTACGAACGCCACTCACCAAAGGGAAAACTGTGAAGCCAAGACAGAGTATCTAGCAATGCCAGTAAGTAACTCAGGACAAGTCACGATGATTGCGTTGGGGGACTGTTGGGTAGCGCAAGCCTCGTGGAATGAGTACGGGGTGCAAAGCCTAGAAGTTTGGTCAAATACTCCACGGAAAGCGTGGAGCGTGAACTATAGTAGGTTGAGTCAAAGGGTATTCCACCCAAAAATAATGTAAATAAATAGTAATAGAGTCCGCTCGTGAAGGGATCGCGGGCCAAGGGAGAGTATAAATAGAGTGTGGCTCTATGAGGGAAAAGTAGTTCTTTTGGAAGATGGAATGTAATGGGTTCTAAAAGGAAATAGCTTGAAAGTGTCTATAAGTCTGAGTCAAGGGAGTAGGATAGAAGGTAGAGGCTTTGCAGCTGTGTGCGTAGAGGCCTAGTAAGTCCACAGCAGTGTGCATGGACCCCTGCAGCTGAGTGTGCAGGGTGGATCTGGATGTATCGTTGAAGATTGATAATAAAGATAAGTTTCTTTTGAATTCTATGTTGATTGCGACTTTACTCTTTTATGATAAATGAACTATTATGATTACTGCATTTGCTACGGTTGAATACATGTGAACTAGGTTAATCTTGATGTGCGAAGTAACTAAAAGTACTAAATGTTTGCTTAAAGACCATTTTAACTAGATCAAACCAATAATAAGTGATTCAATCTGTAATAAGCGCAATAAGGGTATTGCAATCTGCACATAGCGCGAGGCTACAGACCAGCGCCCGAGCCCCCAAACCACATCCAAGACATCCCCAAGGTGCGCAAACCTAGTTCCAGCACCCTCCCCTACTACCTTGGGTGAGACCTCAGTCTGTGCTTCGTGGGTTGTTGCCAAAAGGGCCGGTAGCTTAGGGATTTGTTTGGCTAAATAATTCTTCTGAACCTGGGTCAAGCCCATATAAGCCAACACAGTGTGGTCTTTGGGTTAGCAGTACTGCTATTGTGTATATGTTGTACATTTTTTACTTGTAGTGTTGTGTATATGTGGTAATGAGTGCATGTTATACATGGGGTATTGTGTGCATGTTCCACATATATTGTCATGTGCATGTTGCATATGCAGTATTGTGTACATATCGCATTGTGTGCATGTTGCGTATGTAGTACTGTGTACATATGGCATTGTATGCATGTTGCATATGCATTACTATGTACATATGGTGTTGTGCACATGTTAGATATGCAGTACTAGGTACATATGGTGCTATGCACATGTTGTATATGAAGTACTATGTATAGATGGTGTTTTGTACATGTTGTATATGTGGTGATATGTACATGTCGTGTATATATGGTGCTGAGTACATGTTTTACATGTGGTGTTGTGTACATGTGATGTTGTGTACAGATTTTGTAGGGGGTGCTATGTATATGTCATGTTGTGTACACGTTGTGGTGGTCGTGCTATGTACATGTGGTGTTTTGTACATGTTGTGCAGGTGGTGTCATGTGCATGTGATTTTGTGTACATGTTGTGTAGGTAGTGCTGTGTATATGTGATACTGTGTACATGTTGTACATGTGGTACTGGTGTACATGTGTTATTGTGTGCAATTCGTATATGTTGTGTTGTGTACATGCGGTACTACATATGATCATTTTGTAGTCATGGTATTATGAAATGTGTATTCATTGTGTTGTACTTTGTGTACGCATATGTATTATTTTTTACACCAGGTGTAGGTGTATGTATTGTGATGTACACTGGGTGTAGGTGTATGTATTGTGTTATGCACTAGGTGTAGGTGTATGTGTTGTGTTGTATGTCAGGTGTAGGTGCACACATTGTGTGGTGTTGTACGTCGTGTGTGGGTGTATGCGTGTAGTGTACACTGTGTGTACGTGCAAGTGGTTGAAGAGAAGGAATTGTGTGTTTGTTGAGTGTTGCAACCAATATGGGGAGTGTACAGAAAGGATAAAGAAAAGAATCATTTAAAAGATATGTATCAATATTTTGGTTTCATTATTTATTTATGCATGTGATAGATGACTCTGATTTATGATGGTTACATGTAATATATGATTTTGATTATGAGGGTTTAGTTTTGAGCTAACTAAAGAGAATTAATAAAAATAAATAAAATCATAGAGAGACAAAACATGGTGGAAAAGATGTATGAGCGAGAATGTATTGTATTGTAAATAATGATAATGATAAAATATAAATATACCAAGGTTATGTCTCAAGATAGTTCATATATCTTGGACACACAATCACTTTGGTTGAGTAAATATCTCAACCATACACCAATATAGGAGCCTAAGTAGTTGGAGAGAATCTCTCAACCAACTCCTAACTAATAGGAACATACTCATTCTAGAATTAATGAAAGGTATAAATTATTCCAAGTTTAATAATTTATTATTTTGGACTTATTGATTGTTTTATGTGAGTGTGAGGCTAACACGAATTGAATGTGATATATTTATACATGATGATTTGATCAAGTAACTAGTTTGACTTGTTGTGATAGGAAGTAAACTAGATCACAAGTGTACCTTATCGATGAGCTACCAATGAGGTATGATTTGAGTTTATTTCAATTTGTTTTGGATCTAGTGGAAATCATGTGCCTAGTAGAGGAAAGCATGAAAATGCCCAGTTGGGTGGTTGAAATTGACTACATGAATTAGCAGCAACAACAAAATAGAATTGGAATAGGAAACAATATGCTAGGAAATCACTTCAGGAGTAGGGCCATTATGGGATAGTGGTACCTAAGTGTTTCCATTGATTTCCATGATCATGATGTGACCCGTATGATATTTTTCAGGGAGGGATATATAGTGATTTTTAGACCTTCCAATGCAAGGAAACCTTTCCAATGGATGTGTTAACACGAAAAAATCATACACTTGTTTGCACAATCAAGAAGACACTAAAAGGTGTCTAGCAGAATGCACAAGTGAAATGTTTTTAGCTAATTACATCATGAAGTTAAAAAAATTAAATTTCTTCAAAGGTCCGAAGTTTATGAAGGTAATAAATTGATGTCGCACAACTATTTCTTTGATAAACGTGTGCGCATAAAATATCCTTAAAAAGTTGTGCGATTGCAAAAATGGATGACTCATCAATTCGGGATGACTCCAAACACTTTGGGTTGATTATTTGACATGAGATCAATCTGGTACAACCAAATTTGAGTGGCCTTGAATATATGAATTAGTCAATGGAATCATCTTGTCCTACTCATGTGTCATTATCATGCATGAACTAAGAGGGGGAAGATGGTGTTAGAGTCAGTCTTCGCAGCCTCTCACTAGGGATCAACATGAGCTCTTACTATGTTTGGTTTGGTTAGATGTTTTTCACATGATATTCAGCACAAAACATGCCATAAGTTTTCTCATTAGGAGAAGCTCAGAAAGATCTTTCTAACAGTATATTACACTCCAAAAACCAACTCCCGAATCAAAAGATATGACCAAATGAGTGATTGACTCAAAGATCCTCTCGTGTAGCAGTTCAGGTATTGAATGATCCAGAAGAAGCTAGGAGATGTCAGTGGCTGGTCTTGTGGCTAGATTTCGATGGGCAAGGAGAGAACGTAGCATTTGAAGGATTTTTATCATGATGCTAATCTTCATCTCAACATATGGTGAGCTCATTTCTCTGTTTTGATTGAAAAAGATATCCTATGCAGAGGGCACTGTACATTGTTGATAGTGATATTGCAAGTGAAAGGTTGGTTTACAGATGTTGGTCTCATGGTTCTAGAGAGGAATTACTTGAAGATTTATAGATGTTCATTTAGTATTTGCTGTCATTTACATCTTTTCCAAGCTTTTCAATTCATCAGCTTGTGTCTATCTGTTTACCTACATTAGATGTCTATGGGCTGTATGTGAGATAGGCAATACCAAACTTTGTGTTTCCATATTAATATCTAATACTTGAACAATTGGAAAGATTGAGGATTTATGTGGGTATAGCAATGTTGTTGATTGATGTAATAGTTTGAACAAGGGCATTGAAGAACTCATGCTATAGTTTGATAGGTCTAACTCAAATTTTGAAACCTCTTATACATGGATATGGATCAGAAGACTAGGAGGAGCTCTTCGTAAAGGTACTAAACATCATTAGTACTTCGTTCCAATAGCTTGCTAACAGTAACTTCAGTTTGGATTGCATTGAATGTGGGATTATCTTCTGCCTTCAGAGTTTCTAACAACAGTACTATTCGTTTGTGGGATATTGAAGTTAGTAAATGCCTGAATAAAATGGTGGTCAATGACTACACAATTGTGGGAAATCATATTCAAAATATTTTAGGATGATTGCTGAGCATTATTATGAGTAAAGAGGAAACTACCATACCAATAGGGAATGTCAATTCCTTGAAAAACATAAAGTTCTTCAATCATGATGATGAAGAGGAGGAACTTGATAATGAATTTTATGAGAGTGGTCACCCTGCAGTTGTAGATTTTGAAAAGAGTTGTTGGTCTTGTTTTATTGAGAAATTTGTGGGAGTTCTACCTGGATGGTTTTGTTGATAAGTTGGTTGTAGTGTAATAATATTTGATGGTCTATGTAGTAATTGAAATGTGGGAATATCTCTGGCCAAGACTTCCCATTTTCTGAAATCGAACCAAAATTCTTGGCAGCAGAGACAGACTCTTTACTGCTGAGTGTGCAACCCTATTTTGAATCAGATCACAAAATCATGTGCAGGTTTTATCTAGGCATCCAGCGGGCTTCCTTAAGCCTGTACCAAACATGTTTCCAAGCCTTAGTAGTGGAAGTGATCTTCTTAGCTTCAAAAGCAAAGACCTTATATGGGTTTCTCCAGCTGCAGAATTATGGAACTTTTCATATCTCTTGCAGAGCCTTGCCATGTGTCCCAGCTTCTTCTCACCATATCACATGGGGCAGATGACTCTTCGTCCCCTACTTCTGTTGATGTTAGAATAGAATGCAACCTTGATGGACGACAACTTGTTGTTGAGGGAGCAACTAGTGATTATCATTGAAATGAAGTCTTGCTTGGATGACTTCACTCATCGCAATATTGATGTTGCATGCAATTTGCTCGAAACCTGTGGGCGTTTCTTGTATCATTCACCTGAAATAACTATACACTAGGCAAACAAATTTGATAAAGAAATAAGGAAAATTGCAAGCATTGCAACTTGCTTTTTTGTTCCAAGGATTCTTGTTTGTTTTTCATGCTTGCGATGATAACGAAGGCCCAAATCAGTTCCAAATCTCAACACCCCTGCATCAAACAACATACATAGGTCAAAACATTGAAACCAAGTCAAAAAATTGAAATTCAATGCTAACCTTGTTGTAGCACTGTGCTTTTAGCTGTGGCGCTGCGCTCCTAGAAGTGTGGCACTACACTTTTAACTGTGATGTTTCGCTTATGGAGTGTGGCCCAACGCACAACACTTACACCTTATTGGGAATGATGATCAAGACCTTTAGTCATCTGTTTGAGAGTTCAAGGATCAGAGACCTGATTGTGCTGCCTAGATTCGAAGAAATTTTCAAAATAAAATTTGGGTATCCAAAACAACAAGAGCTAGAGCCATTTGAAGAAGGTGAAAATTTGGTTCAGGCGAGTGGAAAGCTCATCATCTTGGACATTTTGCGTGAGAAGCTACATAGTCAAGGTAATTGTGTCTTGATTTTTGCTCAAATGACACAGACAATAGACATTCAGATGGGCATGGTTATATATTTCTTGTGCCTTATGGGGTATTGACACACTACAAGATCCCTGGGAAGAAATGTTTTGACCGATTTTTATCATTCTTGGATATGTTAAGTCAATGATATTACTTTAAAGATGTGCCTGAAAGGGAGAAGAGAAGAATGGTTGGTGATGTTTTCAGTAGTGTTGCCTCAAAATATGACATCTTGAATGACATAATGAGTGTTGGTCTTCACTAGCTTTGGAAGGATAGACTTGTCTCAAAATTGCGTCCATTTCTAGGAATGCAGAATCTTGATGTAGCTAGTGGGATAGGAGATTTAGCATTTCATGTTTTGGAAGCTCTCCATTCCCTTGAATGTCAAGAGATCTCAGATGTTGCAGTGGATGAAGATGTTGAAAATGAGACTCAAGTCTTTATTTGTGATATCAACCCCGCAATGTTGGATGTTGGTAGAAGACGTGCGAATGCTAAAGGATGGGAGAGGCATGTTCACTAATATGGATGGAAGGAGATGTAGAAGCCCTTAAGTTTGAAGATGTTTCAATGGATGGTTACACCATTGCTTTTGGAATAAGAAATGTAATATATATAGAAAAAGCTCTGAGCGAAGAATACAGAGTCTTAAGGCAGGGTGGAAGATTTCTGTGTCTTGAGTTGAGCCATGTCAACATCCCTGGTTTTTGACAATTATATGATTTTTACTCATTTTAAGTTATTCCATTTATTGGAGAAATTGTTCTTGGGGATCGCACATCTTACCAATATTTAGTGGAGAGCATACGCAAGTTTCCATTTCAGGGAAAGTTCGCTGCAATGATTAAGGAAGCAGATGTTATTGGAAGAGTAGGAGCGTAATGTGCTTTCTAAATATGGGCAATGAAAAAAATTATGACATAGAAGGAGGCAAACTTGCTTCACATTTTTCTAGTCCCCTTGTGGCAATGCACAAATCCAGTAGTGGTTGAGGAAAATCTCAGTTTTTAGGGCTTAATGTCAGTAGTCAAAGATTGAAATAGCAGTTAAAGAGAAAAAAGGAGCAAGATAAGTTGACGATACTAGTTGAAGCCTCACTAGCCCATCAAAGCAACTAATGGTGGTGTCCCATGCCAAATCTGGGCAAGTTTTGAAGATTTTTTTTTTTTCAAATTTTGAAATTTGCAACATAAGAAATTGGCCCAGAAGCGCAATGCCACCGGCGCTGTGATTTTCCTTGGAGAACTTGTTAGAGGAAAAGCTTATATATTTGGATTCAACATGATGAGAGTATTCATCCCTGAAATTTTCAGAATTTTTGGAGCAAAACTAGGTCACCAAAAGGTCCAAAAACTACCAAAAAACGACCTCTTTGCCTCTTTTTGGACACACAGAAGCAACCTTGGGAGATTTAAGTTTTGAGGGGGAAAATGACCTCGAAATGAAAAAATTCAAGTTGTTCTAGAAACTATATAGGAATACCTTTCCAATGAGCCATCTTGGTCTAAATTGGGTTAAGGGGAAGACCTCCAAATGTGGGTGGAAAGCGGCGCTGCACTTTTGACCAGTTTGCCAGAAAATCAAATTTTCACCTATTTTCACTGCAAGTTGACTTTCTCCCTCTTCATGGATGATTTTATGGTTGTAATTAATGACTTGGCATGTAAATTTAATATTGAAATGATCTTAGAGGGTAGATTCATCAGTTAGAGGTGGTTTGGGGTCAATGAATTAGTTTCCATGCTTATAGAGGCAAGTTGTTCCACTACCTATATTCTTGCTCCCTATTTGGAAATGGTTGTAACAACTCCTTTTCTCTTGTTTTCGACCCTTGATGGCTAGCATAGGTGGTTTTATGTCTATATTATGTATTTTTTCTGTCATTAACAAAGGTTGGACTCCCTTGGATGCTCTGAGCTACTTTGTACACCTTTATCAGCAGTTTGGCAAGGAAATAAACGAGGATTTGCAGCTATTTTTATGGGATACTTGTGGTATGGTGTTTTTGCATAGTTTCTTCTTTTTTTATCCATTTTTCTCATGTTTTATGTGTGCCACAATATAATTCATTGCTTCTAGCTGAATGATATCAGGATAGATAGGTATAATTCATTGTTTATAGTGCTCTACATTGGGAAGCCATTCAGTTTTCTATGTTTTCTATTGTTTGAGAAGGATACATGGTATTTGCATGCCCTACTCAGCTCCTCACTAGTCTTATACCTATCATCTCACTCAATTTCAAGTGCCAAAGCACCTACCTACCTTGCCCCATAGAACACCCTGCATCCTGACTTAATTTCCCAGACCCAAAACTACTTGGCTCCATTTGATCCAGCAACAAAACCAACAAAATCAATCAAAAACCCTAGAGCTACTATACCTAGCCTAAAATCCATATTTGATCCATTCATCTTGACTAAGATTCATAAAGGAGAGAGCCCTCTCCCGACCTGGTAGGGCTAGCAACCAGGTTAAGCTTGGTTTGTGGTTATCCTAGGATTGCCTTTCTTCAGCCTAAGGTCAATCTAGGCTCTAACTGATGGATTCAAAAATTTCTAGATAAACAAGCCATGGAAGAGCCAAAATATGAGACATTATTATGTTAGCCAAATTGCTATCAAAGAAAACCACCATTCCCTTGTTGAAGCCAAAGAAGGGAAGAGCACTAGAGTTTTTGCCGTATTTGTTCTAACCAATCCATCATCCTAGTGAGAAAAGAGGAATCCACCATTGGAGAGTCTTCATACTTATTTGAGAGAGAGGATAACCTTTCAAGGAGATTGACGAAAAACACCCCTTTACTGAGGATTTTTTAGCACCATATCTCAAAGAATTATCTTCAAGTGTATAAGATTCATCTATTATATTCAAGCTCTACTACTAGCAATCAATAAAGGGAGATTTTTCCATTATTTTGTTGACTTGTTTGATGCATTGAGCATTGTATATGTATTTACCTCTTTATTTACTTTATGTTTATGTATGAATTGTTTCCGCTATTTAAAATGTTTTGTTTACTTAATTTTGTCCACTAACAACACTAATTTTGTCTGTGATCCTTTGTAGGGAACAATCAGATGCTAAGGAGGTGTATTTTGGTCCACCATTGCCACAAAAACACTACCATGGAAATGGCGACCAAATTCTTGTTTTTGACAAGATTAATCCTCTCTGTGGATAGAGACGATCCCTCTAGCCAAATGAGTGGGTCTAGCAACTAAAGTGACAATCAACTAGACATATTCCTAGATTATAATTGAAAAGTAGAATAAGAGAGATGGCCTACCTTGCTCTGATGCTATTCTGATTTCCTTTGTTGAGATCCTCGAACCGCTTGTGTCACGGACTTGTTCCTTCTTCTTTCAACACTTATGTACCTACACAAGTGATCAAGAGGCAACAAATCATACCAAAGCCAATAAAAAATACAATAATAACCTACTTAGTTGATCAAGGAATGCCAAGCCAATAGATACATGAACATATATATTTTGGGAAGATGAACCAGCATTCGTGTTATTATTTAAAGAATAAAGGGAAGCTTACAACCATAATGTTGATGTTGAAAGGCTCTCCTTGAGTGGTAATCCAAGTCCAAGCCAAGAAACTCTCCAAACACTCCTTCTCCAACTCTAATGAATAGCCTCCAAGCACAAGCTCATCATAGGGGTGCAAATGGACATAGATCAACCATTTGGAAATGGTAGAAGAGGAATTTATAGTCTAGGAGAGGGAGTTAGGACTCCTCCAAATATAGGGTTAGGCCCACATCTCAAGGAGATAGCTCATAGGGATGAGACCAAGAGATCAAATTAAGAGGATTCAAGCTCGTCTATGTGAAACCACCTCCAGCTCGCTGCTCTGGAAGCTTCTAGATCACGAAGATTCTCATCCTCTTTGGGAAAACTTCCTTTTTGATACCATCCCAGGTATGAAAGGGAAGAGAAATGCCGTCGTTGGCTTAACATGGTGCAACAAGCGATCATCGGTGTTTTGATCTTCATAAGGGCGATGGATGTCATTTTAGGGTTTTAAGAGCTATTTCTTCAGGGAAAGCTCGAGATATTTTCCAAGAAAAGTTAAAGGAGGGATCTAAACTGTATACATGGATGAGTATACCATATAATGATCATGTTTCGGGCACTTCAGGGTACGTCAGAGGGAAGTGCAGGAGGCGTGAAAAAATACTGTGTAACAGATGCCCCCTAAAGCATGAAGGTAGAATGAGTGATGACTTAAATGCTTTATAAACTTTTGGCAAGGACGAGGACACACACTATCAGGAGACCTACAAATCAAGGATGCATATACATATACATATTTGAGATCAAGACATGGATCCACGACATGGACGCAGTCATCTGGATGATGAAGACTAGATAAAAGATCCATGGTATGGGCGCAACCATCCATATAACAAGGATCATCATAAATATAAAGTCTCACAGTATGGTCACAGCCATATGTATAGTAGAAACATGTGTACAATCATGAAAGGCATATAATTCCATGCAGCCTAAGTCATAACAGATAAGACTCAAGGTCTTGCACTCCATCCCGACCCGATTAATGTACGAATTCTAACATGCAAATAAAAGTGTTGAAGTTGAACAAGCTAGAAAACCACCTGATTACTGGCCAATGATGTGGACCATTAACAAGTATGAAGAAACCACCAATAATGATAATGGCTCTCAAGGCACAACAATACAATCCATGAATGTGATAATGAAGTTGAGGTCGAACACTCGTGGAATCACTCGACCGAAAGCCAATAATGAATACTTGTCGTCAGATGCGAAGAACTGTCCATTAGGGCATTCCAGCTCTAAGGAATTGAAAGGGAGTTCCTAAGTCATCTTCCTAGATAATGAGCTCAAGTTGACAAGAAGTGACCCATCGAAGGAGTGCAATGATGAATCCCCCATCATCGACATGAAACAAGGAATAAATTGGAATAATATTCAAGACTATAACAATGATGCAAACAATGTATAGGTAAATAATTGTAGATTGGACTTCTCTAGAACATATTGGTGACACGACTCCAGATTGTGGCAGCATCTAACTCAAAATAGGACTGAAGGTCTGTCGTGGCGGAAAAAGTCGTTTGTGCGAACACAACTGACCTCCCTAGGAGTCTAAACTCTCTAGCGACAAACAAGACAAAATGGAATGATCTTTCTCTAAATACACCTTTTAAAACATGAAAACTACAAAGTGTTTAGGCTTACCTTATTCCAAAACGCTGTTGTTGTAGTCCGTCCTTGCCGATCCGGATGAGCTCCTCCTTCACATCAATTCCTGCAACCACAAACAATCAAACAATTACCAAGCACTTGCATCTCATATAATAAAACATATATTCAACATGCAGACCAAGGAACACATGAAATAACTCATTAACACAAGCTATTGAGAAAAATGAACCAGTTTGTATTAATAACGAAACAAAGAAACTCTTACAACCTGGCCTTGGTGTTGTGCAAGTTCCTCCCAGGGTCCATCAAGGGTTTTCCTCTACTTTGACAAAACTCACCCACTTCCAAGTAGAATCAAGCAAAGACAATCTCTCCTCACAAGGTTCTAAATGGGAGTCCTAATTCCTGCAGCATTTACCCAAAGAAAATGTATAGCTTCAACCTCCTCTCCCTCTGGCTCAATGCATTTATTTATAGTGCTGTAAAGAGGTTATTTAGGTCCACCATCAATGGGATAATCCCCCTCTTTGGGTGGGATAGCTCCCTTATTGATGGGATAAGTTCCTCCTTAATAGGGATACATGAACCAACTGGAGGCGCATCCATTTCATCAAACCGACCTCTAGAAAGTTCTAGAAGTAACCACAAGTAACTTTTTTAAGATGAAACTTGCGCATTTTTCCTTTTACAGAAGGATGCACCTGTCCCTTAACATACAGAGCGTCCAAGGACGCAGCTTTTGTGAACATTGTGAGCGTCCTCGCAGGTAAGGCTAGAGAGAACCTGCGACCCCAGAGATAAACACATTTTTTACAAGACTTTCTCTCTTCTTTGAGTTTGAGATGGATAACAGAGGCATAAGACTTGCCTAAGAGGGTAGCATGACTGTTGATTTGAGCCATACTAACTGTAAGTAGTCATGGTGACATTTTTTAGTGTAACAGATTGCCCCCTAAAGTGCGAAGCCTGGAATAGATTAGGGTTTTGTAATTCTAGGAAGGGTGAAGTGCTTTATCATTTCAAGGATTGTCTTGTGGATGACCTGGTTGGAACCTGCAATTTTCAACACAAAATACATGTATAAGATTATATCATCACTGAGGTAGGCATTCCCATACTCAGATTCAAAACTTTAACTAATGGACTAACTACTCTGATACAGGAATGATCTTGCAGTACATCATTTTTATAGACTTTTGTAGACACAGTATGGACGCAGCCATCTGTTTATGATTATTCTACATAGATAATGAATACAAAACTCCTCGCAGCCTGGATGGTAGAAACTAGATCCAGGGTCTTCACTTCTACTTCCCGAATTGGTACGATTCTAGCCATGTGATTAAATGATTTGATGTCGAACATCTTAGAAACCACTTGATTACCAGTCGATGATGTAAACTGTTAACAAGCGTGAGAGAGACCACCAGTAATGTCAATGGTTCTCAAAGTACCAAGCACAACCCGTGAAATGTGAATAGATGTTTTGATGTCGAACACTTCACGGAATCCTTTGATCGAAAGTCAATGATGCAAACTGACGTCAAAGGCGAGAAACCTGCCATTGATGCATGCAGACTTCAAGGTACTGTCGATTCCTAAGTCATCTTTCTAGATAATGTGCTGATGTCGATAGAAAGTGACCCGTTGCAGGCAAGCCCGCAACACGAAATCATTGTTCAAGTTGAAGAAATGTTGCTGTAAGGACTGACTCAGGGATGGTCAAATGGATGACAAGTATTTTGCAGATGAAAGTTTTTCTTGCAGACCTCTTGAACACATAACAACACGACAGATGGCTTGGTGACGAATAACTCAAAGTTAATCCCCGGAACCTGGTTAAAGACTTTCAAAGTGGTTTGATCAACTGTGAGGTAAAAGATTTCCCAACCCAGGTGAATGAAAAGTGTCGTGTTCAAGAGTGGTAATAAAGTTTCTTTTGAGACAAAAGGTAACAAACAGGTTCATTCTTCTCTCTTTTCCCCCACCATTTCTGGCAAGTACCTCTTTATTTTTAACAAGCTTGAGGAGGATAACATATGCTTGATTGTAAGCTCATCCTTCGGACGAGTCCAACCTAGTTTAAATTCGAACCCTAGGAAGGAGTGGTTCGTTCCTGTTTGTAATTGAACAGGTCCTCTATTGTAAAAGTTTAACGAGCCCAGTATAGGAGAAACTCGGCGTTTTTCAATTTTAGAGAGTCTGAAAAAACTAAAGGAGACTCCACGTTGAACTTTTTCGTACATTTGTGTCCCTCAAGCCCGAAAAAGTATAAAATAATACCTGGGGGAACCGCTTGATCTTGCGACCAAGGAGTACTTTCATAATTAGTGCCATTGACCTGAAAAGTAAAAAGTGATCAAGGACACGTCGTTTTATTTCCGTATCGAGTTTGAAACGACAAAAACCCGGCAATCTTTTCCTGTTTTTATGGTCAGAAAAGAGCTAAAAGGGGACCGCCTTTTAATTCCGTTTTAACGAGTGTAAAAGAAACGCTCGGCAATCTTTTCATGTTTTAAGAGTCTGAAAAGGGCTTAAAAGAGAACTCCAAGGTTTCACTTTTTCGTAAGTTTTAACGAGTTCGAAAAAGGGATAAAAATGTACTCATGGTTTTCACTTTTTCGTAAATTTTAATGAGTTCGAAAAAGGGATAAAAATGTACTCATATGGCCGACTTTCAATTTAACTTACGAGCAGGAAAAGACGGAAAGAACTCAGCATTTTCATTTGTTTTACGAGAATGAAAAATAGCAAAATAATCTCGGGATTTTCATGAGTTTAACGAGTCTTGAAAATAACTGAAATTGACTCGAGATAGGTTTCATTTTTACAAAAGCTTGAAACAGATAAAAACTATGCTTCAAATTAGTTTCATTTTTACACAAGCTTGAAACAGAGATAAAACTGTGCTTGATGCCCCCTAAGGATAACTGTTAGAGCGCATGCCCCCCAGCTTCATTTCATTCAACTAAGGTGGATGAAATGAAGGTTCAAGAACGAGATCATTTGAAAGACTCGACCTAAAACTGTAAGAAAATTATGCAAAAAACTGAAATAACTAACCTAAATACTTAACATTTATGAGATCTAGTCAATCTCTCGACTCAAGTAGAGGAGGATTTGTTTCATTTTTTAACGAGCTTGACACAGGAAAAGAACTATGCTCGGATTCGGTTTCATGTTTACGCAAGCTTGAAACGAAAAACTATGCTTGTTATAAGTTCACATGCCCCCGGCATAATGATGCAAATCAAGGTACATGCCCCCCAAGCTTCATTGCATTCAATGAGGTGGATGGAATGAAGCTTTACTTTCAAAATCTTGGAAAGACTCGTGGGACTTGTTTCATTTTTTAGACGAGCTTGACACAAGATAAGGAATTATGCTCGTAACTACTCTCTACAATCTACCTAACAAGAAACTCTACTCTAAAAACCTTGATTCATTTTTTAACGAGCTTGACACAAGACAAGGAACTGTGCTCTAAAATCCTTGATTCATTTTTTAATGAGCTTGACACAAGACAAGGAACTATGCTCATGACAACGCTCTACAATCTACCTATTTAACCTACCCTTGTTTTATTTTTTAAAGAGCTTGACACAAGACAAGGAACTATGCTCAAGAAGTTCACATGCCCCCAGCATAATGATGCAAAGCGAGGTACATGCCCCCCAGGCTTCATTGCATTCAACCGGCTGGATGAAATGAAGTTTTACTTTCAATATTTAACTTGAAAAGGGAGTTGTTTCATTTTTAAGGAGGTTGACACAAGAAAAGAACTATCCTCATACCTGATTCATTTTTTAATGAGGTTGACTTAGTAACAGGAACTATCCTCTAACCTGATTCATTTTTTAACGAGGTTGACTCAGTAACAGGAACTATCCTCAAAACCCTACTTTCTACATTCTACCTATATATCCGAAAATCTAGCTGATTCATTTTTTAATGAGGTTGACTCAGTAAAAGAACTGTCCTCATGCTAGCCTATTTCATTTTTTAACGAGGTTGATACAGGAAAAAACTATCCTCGTAGCATCCAGTTTCATTTTTTAACGAGGTTGAGATGGGAAAAAACTATCCTCGTACTTACTGATTCATTTTTTAACGAGGTCGACACAGTAAAAGGAACTTTCCTCGTACCATCCAATTTCATTTTTTAACGAGGTTGACAGAGGAACAAACTATCCTCGTTCTCCTTGTTTCATTTTTTAACGAGGTTGATACAAGGAAAAACTATCCTCGCAGCACTGATCATGGCTTCCAACTGGAAGAAAGACATGTCAGTGGACACACCTTGATCATGGCTTCCAAAAGGTCTTCATCCGAAGGAAGAATACTTCTTGGGAAGGAACACATGTCAAGGGACTCAAAAGGGATAAGAACATCGTGTTCAAGTAATCCCATAGAGTTTTCCATGTCAATTACCGGAGCTAAATCAAAGGAAGATGAGCAAACAGTGAGAGGCTCACTTACGTCGGTAACTGAAAACATGGGACCAGTTGCCACATAATTAACTCGTGGCAGGGTAGATACCACTTTAGACTCAGGAACATTTAGGGCTGTCATATTATTGGTAGTTGAGACAAGACTAGGGAGCGAAAGCTGGTCTACAGTCACAATACTGCCATTGTGAGGGAAAGACATCACGCGAAAGAGTGTCGATACGACAGCTTTCATTGCATAAACATAGTCTCGCCCAAGGAGTAAATTGAAATCCAAGGGACCTCGAACCACCATAAGATCAATACAGATAGTTTTACCTTCCAAGGTAATAGAAAACTTAGGAAGGATCCCTAAAGGTTCACTAATGGTTCGGTTAAAAGCTTTCAGATTCTGCGTAATAGGCGCAAGCTGAGGGGAACCCAAAGCTTTCCAAACAGTTGAGGATAAAATACTGACAGAAGCACCTTCATCTACCTGAGTACGATGTATGTCCCTACCACCATCCTTGACAATGATTTGGAAAGGGATGGAGGAAGGAAGACGAGGTTCTGTTAGTCTATTCCAATCAAAGGAAAGACCTCAGTGCTTGGAGGGGGTTCTGTAGAAACAGGTGAAATGCCCCCCAACATAGAAGAATCTGATGTAACAAGAAGAACTTGAGCGGTATGAAGTTCACTCTCCAAAGGGAAAGTGTGAGCGACCGAATGTGAAATTGAATCGACCACTTGATCAACTAATTGATCATCAACCTGAGTGACATGAGTTTCACTCTCCAAAGGGAGAGTGTGATCGACTGTACTTGAATTTAGATCAATCACTCCGTCAGTTGACGGCAGGTTGGGAGAAAGTTTACGGTAACCACTTGGAAATTCTTGCTGTAGAACAGTAAGTTTTTCCAACAATGTTGAGGCTTCATCCATGTGAGGGCAAATGTGAGTTTGATGACTCCCTTTGCATAACTTACAAGGAAACCTAACTTTACCCTTTTTCCCAGGAACCTGACTATCACTGGTTGATGGATCAACGGAAAGTTGATGAGATTTTTCTGACCATACTTCCAAGACCTTTGGAATTCCAGGACAATTGACAAGGAAGTGGTCACCCTTACAAAGCCTGCAAGGGTATTTGGGTTTACGGTGCATGTCAGAATTTTCCTCAACACAACTAACACTTACAGCCATGGTTGGTTGGTTGACTTCTTTCTTATCTTGCTTCTTCTTCTTCTTCTTCTTCTTCCCTTTCTTCTTCTTCTTAGCCTCCTGGTTACTAGCATCAAGGCTTTTACCAGGCGAAGAGGAAGAAATGGAGGAAGAAAAATTAGGCGAAGAAGGTAAAGGGTCAACAGAAGGTTGGTGATGTTGAGATGGTGAACTCTGTTGAGGTGAAGCATCCGGTTGAGGTGGAACAATTGGAGTATTTTGGGCCAACGAAGTTGAAAATAACCATATCGGTAATCCTATTGTAAATCCAGGTAATGACAAAGTAGCCATGTAAGGAGGACCAACATTTCCAAAGTAAGGAAAAGTACTAGGATTCTCATTAGGAGGGGTTCCTAGGTTGATAAATTCGGGAACATTTGCCATTATATTCAACTTCAGTGAATTTTATTAATAATTTAAAACTAAAATTAACAATTCACAATTCACACCTAACAATTAAAATTCACAATTCACACCTATGGTCTCTAAAAGTAAAAACAAACAAATTAACACGCGCTATCAAATCTAGGAGTCAAACCACACACAAACAGTAAGCTCTCCGGACCGAAAACACTAGTTGGTGATTAAGCCCAACCTCGCAGAATCCAGTACAGAAATAGTGGGTGGAACAGTTACCCCGACAACCTGCTTAATGAATAGACTGGACCAAGTTCCCCCACTTTAACCGTCTCGAGTGAAGTGAACCCCCCAGAAAATCCAAGTGAGTATAGCCGACGTCTGCTCCAGGTACAGTGGGACCTTCCCTCCACCGTCACCTCGGTAGAACCCTAAAGATTATGGTCACTAAGGTCACCAACAGTAACAAATACACCTGGGGGAACAGTCTAAACTCCGACAGCACGCAAGGGCAGAGTAGCAAGCTCAATCCCCTTACCGGCTCCTTGACCACAATCCAAGGTTTACCGATAAGTGACCCCTGGCTCCTCGACAATGGTTAATCCGAGGTTTACCATTTGTAATACGTACTGTCTGGCGTCGTTCCCAACGAGGGGGGAATGATCCCCTCACTGGTTCGGACACGAGCTCGTGCTTCTCCTTTAAGAGGAGCTTTCCCAGAGTGCAATTGAAGCAATTGGATTTATTCTACTCAAGATAAACTATCTGTTTGGTTTTGTAGTCTTGGAGAGTTAAGTACTCACCTACTCCAAGACCCTAGCCTAAGCTATGTTGGTGTATCAGAGCCCTAGAAATGTAAAAATTACTAGATGAATTTTAATTAAGCGCTGTGTTATTAAGGCTGTTTTTACTCAAATGGGTAAATGGAGATGAAACCAATGGTGTTATGACCCGACTCAACTGAATGCAATCGAATATGATAATGTAATCTTTTCAATTCGATGAATCCTAACTAAAGTAAGGAGAGAGTTTCCATTCACTTCCAACAATGCAAAAAATTGATCATTAAGAGAAAATATAACAAATTCTCTAATGCACTAATTTTATCAAGAAAAACTAATGCAAATCAATTCCAAACCATTTTTTTTTATTTTTATTGTGTAAATTCAAATCAAAGAAAGCTGATCTAAATCTACGATTGATTTTTCAGAATGTAAACTATGCAATTGTAATCTATGCACAATTCACATGAAAAGTATGCAAATGTAATCTATGCACATTTTTCATTCGTATTCTGAAACTGAGAACCCTAATTATGCAAATGTGATCTATGCAAGAGAATTCTCAAACACAAGATGATTCTAATGTAATCTAAGAACCAATCAAGTGCAAGTTGAGAAAATTGGGTGAGAGTTCCAAAGATCAAAACATAAAAACACTCAAAGACGATTAACACTCATACACAATTTAACCCCCCTTGGCGAATGAGGGGGAAATTTTTTTGCAAAAACAGAAGCAAAAAGATGCAAAACTGTGAAAAGACTGAGACAAACCTCCAAGTAATGACCAAAGGAAATCAAATCAAGAATTTCTCAAAAACGAGACTCAAAACACCCAATTGATGAAAGCTAAAAGTAGGAATGCTAATGAAACAAGTTCAGGTGAAAATTTTTGACAGGGTACTAAAGGATCTGGGCAGAAAACACTAAGAAAAACCAAAATCTAAAAGCATTTAAAGCAAAAATGGAGTTTTCCTAAATTTTTACAGGAAGACGCAGGCAACCCGTTAGAACAGGCGCGGGCCCGCTCTGTGCAAACGGCAACAGCGTGTCCAAAGACGCACTGTGCAGTACTCAGAGGGTGCGTCCTTCTGGAAAAGTTGAGAAAAACCAAATCTAACTAAATCTAAAGCTAAGTCTCACTGAAACAATAGCTAAGGGAAGAACATTAGCTCACTGAACCAAGAGCTAATCACGGGAAGAAACATGACTCGCTAACCTACAAGCAAGCAACCTAACCGGCCTAAAGAGATCGACTGATTCTACTGCCTTACCTCCAAGCAGCCACCCAAATACTAATTCTCACAGTCAAAAACCAGAAAATAAAAATGATTTTCTCAGAGCAAAGTTCATACAAAGGAAAAGACTTTCACATTAATGGATTCCCCAGCGGAGTCGCCAATTTGTCGTGGCGGAAAAAGTCATTTGTGCGGACACAACTGACCTCCCTAGGAGTCTAAACTCTCTAGCGACAAACAAGACAAAATGGAACGATCTTTCTCTAAATACACCTTTTAAAACATGAAAACTACAAAGTGTTTAGGCTTACCTTATTCCAAAACGCTGTTGTTGTAGTCCGTCCTTTCCGATCCGGATGAGCTCCTCCTTCACATCAATTCCTGCAACCACAAACAATCAAACAATTACCAAGCACTTGCATCTCATATAATAAAACATATATTCAACATGCAGACCAAGGAACACATGAAATAACTCATTAACACAAGCTATTGAGAAAAATGAACCAGTTTGTATTAATAACGAAACAAAGAAACTCTTACAACCTGGCCTTGGTGTTGTGCAAGTTCCTCCCAGGGTCCATCAAGGGTTTTCCTCTACTTTGACAAAACTCACCCACTTCCAAGTAGAATCAAGCAAAGACAATCTCTCCTCACAAGGTTCTAAATGGGAGTCCTAATTCCTGCAGCATTTACCCAAAGAAAATGTATAGCTTCAACCTCCTCTCCCTCTGGCTCAATGCCTTTATTTATAGTGCTGTAAAGAGGTTATTCAGGTCCACCATCAATGGGATAATCCCCCTCTTTGGGTGGGATAGCTCCCTTATTGATGGGATAAGTTTCTCCTTAATAGGGATACATGAACCAACTGGAGGCGCATCCATTTCATCAAACCGACCTCTAGAAAGTTCTAGAAGTAACCACAAGTAACTTTTTTAAGATGAAACTTGCGCATTTTGCCTTTTACAGAAGGACGCACCTGTCCCTTAACATACAGAGCGTCCAAGGACGCAGCTTTTGTGAACATTGTGAGCGTCCTCGCAGGTAAGGCTAGAGAGAACCTGCGACCCCAGAGATAAACACATTTTTTACAAGACTTTCTCTCTTCTTTGAGTTTGAGATGGATAGCAGAGGCATAAGACTTGCCTAAGAGGGTAGCATGACTGTTGATTTGAGCCATACTAACTGTAAGTAGTCATGGTGACATTTTTTAGTGTAACAAGGTCATGATGACAGTTTGGAATAGTCAAATGAGAGGGAAAATGGATCACCCAAACCTGGGAGGACAAGTGACTGAGTGAGGATATCCCAAACCCGACATGAGAGTAGAAGAGTGTCATGTTCAAGAGTGACATGCTGCCTATACAAAGGATATCTCATCTTCATTTTTCCCCACTATCTCTAGTGAGTACGCTAATTATTTGTATCACAAGCTTGAAGGGGATAACATATTCTTGTCATGTAAGTTAATTCTTCGAATGAATCCATCCTAGTAAGTTTTACGAGCCCTAGAAAGGAGAAGCTCGGTCTCATCATGGTGATGAGTCTTTCGTCATAAATTTTTAACGATCTCAACATAATAATAGCTCGGTATATTTTTCATATTTAGAGAGTTTGAAAAAAATGGAAAATAAAAATCCATCATGTCCCTTTTCATAATTTGTCCCTCGAACCCGAAAAGGTAGAAAATAATATTCGAGGGAACCTCTTGACCACATCAACCAAGATGTACCTTTTCATAAATAGTAAATCTCAGCCTGAAAAATGGGTAAACATATACTGAGGTGATGTCGATTCATTTAATTTAACGAGTTCAAAACAACAACTACTTGGCAATCTTTTCAATTTTCAAGATTTAGAAAATAGCTCAAAGATGACTCCATGGGGGTTCCTTTTTCATTTTTTTAATGAGTCTGAAAAAGAGATAAAATAAAAATCCTAGAGTCAATCAATAATAATCACTATTCACATTGAAGGCATCTATAACTGCATAGGAAACACACCCATCACTGATATCAAAAGAAAATATTAAAATATTATGAAAATATTTGACAAAATGACTTTCAAAACCTATAAATAGCTAAAAGTAATTTCATTTTTTACCATTTTACCAAACCGAGCTCCGAAAGTTCTTCTTGTGTCCTAATTCTCTTGATTTTCTAGTGGCTGCTGTGGGAGATCCAGGGTACTATTTCACGATCCATCTGTGATAGGTAAGAGCCTCATCTCTGCTCTTGCATTTCATTACTTTTTGATGCATTTTAAATGGTAAATTTTATGATATAAAGGAGTATTTTAAAATTTTAGGGCGCCGACGACCATGGTGAATATGGTCATCAGACCCACAATGGTCGCACTCGAGACTAAAGGCTCACACGATGCCATCACACTGTCTATAAAAACAAGCATGATGGTGCTGAGGGCATTTTTTAAAGAAGTAAAACCCTCTTTTAAGAAAAAAATGATGAGTTTGATCCATGAAAAAGGATTAATAAGTGTTTAAATGTTGTTTTGTAGGAGAATATGGTCTTGGAGTGGAAATAAAGAGGCCATGAGGCTGAATATCATCAAGAAACTTAAGGCCCTACATGCATAAATGCTCTGAGAGATTGTGGACTACTAAAATTCTTTAGGACCATAGGGTTGAGGGCTAAATTGGAATTACTACCTTATATGATCAGCCTTTGGGATGTAGATTAAGAAATCTTCATCATAAAAGGGAAAGAACTAGAAATTAAGGATATGGACATATATTTCATCACGGGATTATCCCATTGAGGAGAAGCAATTCAACTCTTTGGGTTTCACCTAGGAGGTGAGAGAAATAGGAGTCTTGTCCAAAGATATTGTCCTGGTGCCGAAATAACTAGTCGATGTAAGGTGAAGATAGCTACAATCACTAACAACTTCGTCTTGAGAATGATTTTTTCACCATGGCACATGTATCTGGCACGCAAGCCTTGCATGAGGCTTCAAAGTCTCAGTTCTAATATGATATCGCATGTTTGACCCCGATCATCTTCAACTAGTGTGGAGGCCTTTCAGAAAACATGAAGCGACAATTGACCAAGGGTAAGCATGGACACCTAAAGCAATCTGGGTTCATTTCTATATTGGTGACCTTATTTTTGAGTGAGTGCCCCTCTTCTGGTATCAGTGGGAAGAAGTACCACATTTTGATCCCTGAGATCTGAGACTCGTGAGATGGAGCCAGCTCATGCCTCGAGGAGGCATGGGTCAACATATGCATTATTTTCCATAGTTCTTCGCTTGGCTTAAATGCCAACTACTCGTGATAGATGACTATGCTCATGCTGACACAAATTTCAGGTGGGATCTAGATCTACCTCTGCCACCAGGCGAACAATGGAAAGATCTAGGTAAAAACTTGTTTTTTGGATTTTTTTCAAGTTTTATAATTTTTATAAAAGTGTAAACATAGATTCAACTTATAATAAATGTTCATATGTGGGAGCAGAGAGACCACCAGGCATGTCACCAATAACATGACGAGTTTCTCATTCGATAGTGGGTGTGAACTACAAGGAAGGGGCTGAACCCTAGGTTGAGATGGAGCGTAATCTGGAGGCAATAACTTAAGGGGTTCCAGATTATGCCACTATTGATGACGTTAAACTCCATTGGTAGAGACACACTGTGGGAGTCTCCACGAGACTGCGTAGGCTTCTAGGGTGAGTGATCAGGGCAGTCTCGTGCTATCATGAGCACCGAGTAGTTTGATAGTTTATCTAGGTCTTTTACACATTTTGTAGGCTTTGAAAGCCAAGTGTCCCAAAAAACTCTATTTTTTGACATTTTGATGTAAACACTCTAGAATATGTGATATATATATATATATATATATATATATATATATATATATATATATATATATATATATATATATATATATATATATATATATATATATGCATGTCTTATTTCTACTTATGTGTTCATAACATGATTCAATTTTATAAATGACACAATTTTTTATCAAGAAAAAGATTTGCTAATGCATCGGTTAATGTACTCAAATTACATGGAACATAACGATGCAATTGCTAGCTTAACATGGTGCAATAGATGATCATCACACTTTTGAGCTTCATAAGGGCGATGACCCTTATTTTAGGGTTTCAAGAGCTATTTCTTGAGGGAAAGCTCCAGAGATTTTCCAAGAAAAGTTAAAGGAGGGATCTGAATTGTATACATGGATGATTATACTGTATAATGATCATGTTTCTGGCACTTCAGGGTATGTCATAGGGAAGTGCTGGAGACATGACAAAATACTTTGTAACAGTTGTCTTTTCATTATTCTAGAGATTGTTTTTGCAAGACCTTCTCTCTGCACAACCATCCTACAAGGCACTCAACACCTCTCTGGAATTTTTACAGCCCTCAGGGACCTGTTCTAAACCCACATAAGTGAAATTTTCTTTTTCTTTTCTCTCCCACACGGTTTTTTCTCTAGCAGATGTGTGTGCAAATCTGTGTGTGGCTAAACTTGCGTGGTCACCAGAAAGAAAAAGGGAGCCTTGTATTTTCTCTTTTCTCAGGTGATTGGCAAACTTCAGTGAATTTTCTCCACCTCTACATTCTATCTGTTTAGCATGCCTGGTTTCTTTACGAACCTCAATTGGTGGGGAAATTAGAGTAGTTTTCATTTGATATTTGCAATACACATAAAAATTAATTAGGGAGAAAAGTAAGTGACCAAATTCCACATATGTCTTTCAAACTATTTTGCTAAATTTTTCTACAAATCACATAGCTTAATTAGTAAATAATTAAGTAGCCCATCATCCACAAATATTACTACTAACCAAAGCATTTATTTCATCATTTTTTGGGACAGGGAGAAAATGTTATTAGAGAAAGTAACTAATATTTGTTTCCCTTGCATCTCTCAGATGAACCTAGGCTTGCATATGAAAACTTTCTTAAAAGCATTTAAATTTCCATCTCCCTTGTTAAACTCTGCATAGTTTAATATGAAAAGAGCAAGTGGCCCATAACCCACAACATATTTCTTTTTCAACGCAATGAACAATCCACACTTAGTGTAATTAGAAGGATATTGTAAAGGATCGCCACATATCCGCATCTTAGCACACTTTGTATGCTCACTTGCATGACACACTAAGCTTCCATACGCTTTGTACTCAAAGGCATCCAGTTTCTAGGAGCTTTGGGTAATTATTTTATTTTTGCTTACAAAATCACTCCCTAAGTGAATTAAGACTCCTTAAAAACAACCATAACCTGAACCAATTAAGTTTCCCCACAGGGCCCATCAAAAAATGTATAGTTCAGATTAGGACCATTAGGGGTAGGCATCCCATAAGATTCCATGGTCATGTTACAACTTTGAAACATAGTTGTTGACTTTCTAGGGAGCTTAAACTACTTCAATCATTCCATGAAAAATAATACTCGAGCATGGCAAAGATCCGATTAAGAGGGGGTTCAACTTAGATCCAGTGTGCGCCGTACTCTTTGGGGATACATGACCCATCTAGTACTTGGTACTGGTAACTAACTACCAAGAAGCTAAATACTTGAATGCTCACATGGGACAAAGCTAATTTAGTTGCCAAAATCTAAGGCATCCTTTCCCTATAGCTGACAATGCAGGAAACACTTGAGCCTCATTAACATTATCTTTGTTGATTCTTTGACTGCTGAAATGCGTCGCCAGTTATTTCGAGACATTGCCCCAAGACCCATCAGCATGTATCTTTGCAAGGCATAGTTACTTTAAGAGAGGTAAGGATGATTAGGTCTACTAGGATCTTTTATCATATGCAACAAACAAAATACCTTTTTTCTTGTTTTCTTGATCACATAGCTTAATTGTAAAAGGAAAATAACTATTTATATTGTATCTTTGTTTTATGTATGTGATCTTATTTCATTGATACTTATCATCTTCCCTCACCATAGACAAAGTACCACACTCTAACCGGCACCATAGGGGACCCCATGGCTCCCCATCGATCTAGAAATTTTTTAGACCTCCCCCCATTATCAGGAGGTTTTTCAGGATTCCCACCATTTAGGCATAGAGGACGTCACACAACCACCATTATTGGATACTCCTTTATTGGTGCATCTTTGCTCGGGACCCCTCCCCATCAAAGTACACCCTTCACCACCCTAGAAGAGTGCCCACATGCTACCCCTTTGGGGAGCCCACACACCACTCCTCTATCTGTGAGACACCCATCAAGGTAGTTCTCCTCAAACTTCCATATACATGACCCCTTTGCATATAGACATCCAAAATCATTTCACGATGGAAGGTAACTCACAGATCCTATTTTTGTATTCATTAAACCTACTAGATTTAAGCAAGCTAGCCAATGACTTGATCGCCCATGGCCAGAATTGGCCAGCTATGCCCACCAAGCTCCCTTCATACATCCAAAGTTTGAAGGGAAATAGGATGAAGACCCAGGAAAACATGTCATGACCTTTCACCTATGGTGTTTTTATAATAGTAGCACTGATGATACTATTAGATTATGACTATTTCAATGCACTATGATTGGGCTGGTAGTGAAATGGTACATCGACCAACATTCTACATCACACGGAAATTTTAGCTCACTAGCTATAAATTTTCTCACATTCTTCTAGGTCCTGATCCACCATGAATCGGGTCTGGAACTACTCACCTACTTCAAAGAAACACCTGCTACCCACATCTCATATCATATACATGAATGGTGAAAATGTTGTAGCCTGTGCAAAACTTAATTTGAAGATAAAGTCCACTTGGAATTTTTCTTAATATCCCTCACATCATAAATCTCCAAAGATGTTGAAAATTCATCCCCGTAGACCGAGGAAAAAGCCATTATTAAATCTCAATAGTTGGCGCTCATTTACACCCAGTGTGGGTACATTTATCATGTGCTTTCAAACACCCCATGCCTACAAAATTATAAAGAGATCCCAGTCACATCCATTGTTGTTGATGGATTGATTAGGTCCATAACCCAAAATCAACTTAGCAATAGCTACCAACATCCTAGATATTCATTAAATGGCCAATCATTTAATGCTATGAAAAATGCACCACCATTGCAACATACAGGATAGTAGCCCAGTCAACTGACACCTATAAACAATATGGTCAACAAGGTTAACCAATATCAACCCCATCAGGGGGGCTCAGATCCTCCGCCATAGGGAAACCAATACTCCTCTAGGAATACAAAGATAATTTCCTCTTTCTAGAATCCATACATTAACGAGGGACAAGGAAATGAATATTCTACTTTCCTTGCATAATAATTAAATAACCCACCAACGAAAAATAGTGCAAGGGCGAATCTAGTGCAACCTTCTCTCGCTTCACAACAACAATTAGAGGATCTGCTAAATCTAGCTAACCCCTCAAATATTGCTAAGAAAAAAAATAAAAATACACCAAAGGGAGAACCCGAACAGGCAGGGAGAAACCAACAACAAACCCCATGGGCACAGGGAAGGGGAAACCCCAATTGGAACCAAAAATAGGGATCTACCAAAAATAATCCGCACTAACTGGGCAAGAACAAAATTCTACAAACTAATCATTCATGTGCTATCTCTGGGTAATACGGTCATCATACCCACCATTTTCCTCAACTTCCTAACTTATAGAGGATACAGGATAGTAGGGAGCAAGGAGGTAAAAAATTGTAGTAATGTAAGACCCCTTTCCCCCATCGGGGAGTGGTTAACACTTAATAACAAGCACCAAAATCTCATTCGTCTGGAGAGAAGCCCCATAACAATTCTCATCATGAAATTTTCATTAAAGGAGAAGACATCCTCCTCGAAACACGAAATCGAAGTTATGAAGCTTCCCTAGATCCCAATCTGTCCACCTCGACCACAATAATACCTACAGGGTCATTAACCATTCATCAACCTTCTGTAGAATCCATGCCTAAAATGGTCAAAGGAACTTTACGACGCACATGACATAGCTCAAAAGATGCTCACAGCTACATCATAGGCGATGACTTAGCACAATCAACCCATATGATTATTGCCTAATGGTCTTTGACTTGGATATAGATACTTCGTGGCTACCATCAACTGTTTCTTTCCAAATTTCATTCTTAGTCCAAAACATTAAAATTCATCATTGCATTGTTGACGAAGGGGCCTCTGCATGTATCATGTCCAAATCCATTTGGAAGAAACATGGATCCCCTGAACTTAAGCCTTTTGAAATTATGCTTAGAGAGTATGGCGAACATGCCTCTGCTCTCATTGGACTATACCCTAGTGTGTCAATTAAGTTGCTAGAAAAAAATTTGTTAATAGACATCAGAGTACTAGATGCCTAGTTGGATTACAACATCCAACTAGGCTAAAGTTATATGCACGAAATTCTTGCAGTCACCTCATCGGTATTCAGAATAATGATATCCTCCCATGATGGAAAAATCATTACTATCGATCAACTCACATACTATGAGAAGGAAACCTTACCCACACTTGATGGTGTATTACCCTTAGTTTTTTCTTCTCACGAATTGATCATTACTTACACCGATCACAACCCTAGCCATTTTAAGCCATCAATATTCCTAGGTACATTCCTATGAGGCCCTCCGGTGATACAAGAAATTTCCTCAAACATTGGTGCACCAGTTTCCATTATGACCTCATCAAACACCACACAAACTCAAGAACCAATTCCAAACACCACGAACTCTACAACTACTGAATCCATGTCCCTACCTCACACCATTATGCGAACACCCTTTTTGTATGCCCCACCTAGCTTTGTCTCACACCAATTCATGGCAACCCTTACATTACCAAATATAGCTCTCACGATATTGCTCTAGTATCTTGTCCCAATAACCAATTTCAATTGATCTAGGACATATCCAGATAGGTAGTGTCCCTGTGCCTTCGTCTCAAGAAACCGTCCCTACTATACAATTTCCTACACTGACACCACTCAATGATTGAACAATTAACTATGTTTGGTCTTCAATAATGTACATGAGTCATTATGTAATGTACTTGTCAAAAGAATAAAGAAAATAAATTTTATTATTGTAACAATGAATTATTAAAGCAAGGATTTCATTCTTGGGTCATCATTATATTAGTCAAAGTCCCCCTTGAGGATTCCTAGGATTAATATTGAGTTTATAGAGTCATTATACATTCGAAGAGACCCTTCTTGGAATTTCGTATCACATAACAAGATTTTGCATCAAGAAAAATATGAATTATGTTTCCTCCACACCATGTCATCCTAAGGAAGATAAAGTCAGCGTAGAACCCTCATTCGACCCACAATAAATCTATATATAGAAGGAATTCAAAATCATTTGGAAGCATCACTCTCACAAGAAATTTGATATCTTTTGGGAAGTGTTAGGAAGTTTTGGGGATGCTAAGTCTACTACCGGAAGAAGGAAAGAAGTGTGAGTTTGGGGGAGTCTCTATAGAAGAGTAAAATCGAAGTTTTGTTGCGTGTCTCTCTCTGCTTCGTTGCCTAGTTTAGGAGATCGAGGTCTCCTAATGTGTTGCTGATACTAGAAGCTAAATGCTACTCGGATCTTCTGCATTATTGAATTTTCTGGAAGAGGTCAAAGATCTTGGAGGCTGACATGGTGTGGAGAGAAAGTCTGGTCTTGGTCTAGTGTGAAGAGTCTCAAATATTACTATTGAAAGGAATAATTACTTTGACTAGGTTTTCCCCTCGAGCGGGGTTTCTCCCTAACATGTGCCTATATCTTGTGTCTCTTGTTTTCTGATATTCATGTATGTATAATTGGTTGATGAAAGATAAGATAATAAATAAGTAAAAGAATCCAACACACTCACAAGTAATTATCAAGATCTAAGAATCAAAATCTAATAGAATATCTTTGATTTTCCAACATGGTATTAGAGCTAAGGTTAAGAGAATTCTAAGATCACTTTGTTGGAATGGATTCTCCCTCTATGGTGAACTAAATAAGATTAGATTTCAACTCTGATGGAAGATGGATCAAGAAGATCATCTACTACCTATTCAACAAAGTCAAGGGTCATGGATTCTTGGCTACCCTTACATGATTTCTTACTGATGATAATGCATGGATCATTGATAGTGGAGCATCGAGACATATTACAGGTGAAAGTAGGCAACTACACATACTATCAAAGGAATCATCCTCCCATCCATGGAATTGGGTGACAACAAAAGCTAGGTTGTTAGAGGTATGGGATGTACATCATTAAAGTTGGACAATGGATCGAAGATGCATCTCAACAACATTATCTATGTTCCAGGTTTGAAAAATAATTTACTTTCTATTTCTAGTTTAGAAGATAAAGGGGAAATAATTTCTTTTGTTGATGGAAAAGTATTGGTTTGGGGAGAGAACTCTAGTATTTAAAAAGCTAGGGTTTTTGAATTTCGAGAAGAAAGTATTTTTCAGGTTACCACTCCACCTCAATCTCTTGTTCATATGGAAATAAGTCCCATTGAACTATGGCATCGAAGGTATGGCCATATTCATTATAGGGTCATACCTACTCTTAGTCAATTGGTTAATGACATTATTGATATGAAGTTGGACCATGAAGGTGTATGAAAGGGATACTCTTTTTGGAAGCATACTAGAAATCCATTTCATCATAGTGAATCTAGATCCAAATAAATATAGATTTCATCCATTCTGATGTGTGCAAGCCCATGTCTGACAAGACACTTGGAGATCATCTCTACTATGTAACATTCATTGATGTCCATTCAAGCAAGACATGGCTTTATCTACTCAAAACTAAAAATGAAGTATTTGATAAGTTTAGGGAGCTTAGGGTTGAGGTGGAAACCCTAACCAAAAAGAAGATAAAGACTCTAGGGTTTGACAATGGTGGGGAACACACCTCTAAAGAGTTAATTGCATATTGTAACAATGCAGGTATTAAGAGGGAGCTCATTGTTCTCTACTATCCCAAACAAAATGGATTGGCCGAAAGAAAGAATAGGTCATTTGAAGAAGGTATTATAACTATGCTCCTTGATCAAGATCTACCGAAGTTCTTATGGGGTGAAGAAATGATGATTGTTGTGTATGTTCAAAATAGAAGTCCTCATAAGAGTCTTGATACTAATAAACCTGAAGAAGTATTCATAGGAAATAATTTGAGTGTGGATCATTTCTGCATATTTGGAAGTCCAACATATGTCCATGTTCTGAAGGGTAATCGAAGAATTTTGACTCAATAAGCATCAAGGGAATACTTGTTGGTTATAGTATTTCCTCAAAAGCCTATAGAATCTACATAAAGGAGGGAACATACATTAAAGTAAGCAGGGATGTCATATTTGATGAGAATCAAGCTTACAAGAAGTCAATGGATATTCCTATTGATTCCGATGACAAAGAAGTTCCTATATTTGAAGAAGATTAAGTTCATGAGAACTCTACTCCAAATGATGAAGAAGAAGGACCAAGTGAGCCTATTCAATCAGTGGCTATCCCAACCAGGAGGAAAAGGACATATTGGTTGAGAGATACGATAGAATATGTTGAAGAATGTGAAGTTGCAAAAGGATCCTCCAGGGAAAGTAAGAAACTAAAAAGGTATTCTCATTATGCTGCATATATGCGAAGGTTGATTTAAGCTGAGCCATCTACATTTTAGGAAGTTAAGGATGAAGAGGTTTGGAAGAAAGCTATGCAGGAAGGATATCAATCCATCATGAAGAATGGGGTTTGGGAAATTGTTGTCACATCAAAGTGGATCTATAATAGCAAACATGTTGTTGATGGAAGCATAGAAAAGTAAAAGGAAAGGTTCATTGCAATGGTTTCTCTAAAAAATAAGGAATTTACTATCAAGAAACATTTTCACCTACTTCTAGGTACACTACAATTATATCATTGGTTTCACTTGCTGCTACAATGGGGTGGAATATTCATCAAGTGGATGTTAAGACTGCATTTCTGAATCGGACCATTGATGAGGAAGTTTACATCGAACAACCTGAAGGATTTGAAGTGAATAGGAGGGAATCTCATTTTTGTAGACTCAAGAAGGCTATATATGGCTTGAAGTGAGAACCAAGGGCATGGTATGCCAGAATGCATGCATATCTTCTCAAGATTGTTTTATTGAAGAGTACTGTTGATCCAAATATATATATATATATCAATGTTGTGAATAGTGAGTTACTCATTATTCTACTATATGTGGATGATTTATTCATCACCAGTGTAGCACAAAGGATTGAAGAATGCAAGAATATGTTGGAAGTGGAATTTGAGATGAAGGATCTAGGATTTATGCTCTACTACCTAGGTCTAGACGTATGACAGAGACTTGGGGAGATATATTTGGGGCAAGGAAAGTACATCATCAAGTTATTGAAAAATTTTGGGATGATGGAATCCAAGCCAATGGTTACTCCTATGATCACCAATATCAAGAAGTTGAGGAGCTCCGACTCAAGTCTCATGGATCCCACCTTATATCAACAGTTGGTGGGTTCTCTGATGTATTTGGTAAATACTAGGCCAGATATATGTTTTGCAGTGAAAATTATTAGTTAGTTTCAGTTGGATCCTCGTGATGATCATTGGATAGCTTCCAAACATATATCGAGGTATCTTCATGGCACTATTCATCACTTCTTAAAGTATGATAGTAAGGAAGTCAAGTTGATTGGCTTCATAGACTTTGATTGTGGTGCTAGTGAGACCAATGGAAGGAGCACTACTAGAGGATGCTTTAGTCTGGGAATTCCTATGATCTCATGGATGAGTAGGAAGCAAGATCCCTTTGCATTGAGTAGTGCTGAGGTAGAATATGTGGTTTCTTGTGAAGTAGGAAAAGAAGTGGTTTGATTAAGGAAGCTTCTGAAATACTTGTTCAAAAAGTCTATGGGTCCTACTATGATTAATTGTGATAATCAAAGTTGTATCAACATGTCTTGAGATTCCGTGATTCAATCGAGGACAAAACATATCAATAATAAGTTCCACTTTATTAGGAACTTGGTGTAGGATGGGATAATGAAGCTAGAATATGTTCTAACAGACGAATAGGTAGAAGACATTCTAACAAAGGCTATTCCTAATAACAAGTTTGAATATCTAAGGAACCTGGTGGGTTTGGTAGATATTGGTTATTGTATTGATGATAAAGGAATGGAGGAGATTTGTTGAGGTTTTGTGAGTGAAGCATTGCCTGGGGAGACATGAGGACGACACTATGTGTTGATGTCAGGAATCCTAGAATTGGAAAGGTGTTGTTGTTTATTGAGCTCGGTTTTTTGATACACACTTGTATGTTTGGGTTGGTGGTTAGCTAGTAAGCTTGATGGTACCTAGAGGGGCTTAAATCTTCAGTCCAACTTAGTCCCACCTAGATATATTTCCCTGGTCAGGAATCTAGTCATGGCATTTCAGTGCCTAAACTGTTGAGTGATTGGTTGGATAAATTTCCCTAGTTAGGAATCTAGTCCATGGCATTGTGGTGCCTAAATTGTTGAGTGACTTGTTGCATAGGTTTCCCTAGTCAGGAATATATTCCATGGCATTGCGGTGCATAAATTCTTGAGTGACTATTGGGATAGATTTCCCCAGTTAGGAATCTAGTCCATGGCATTGTGGTGCCTAAAGGTTCTTCATGTTTTCATATAGTTTGATATCTTCCATTATATTTGTACAATATGAATACCTCCCTAGTTAAGAGGGAGTGTTGGAAAAAGTAACGATGTTCGTTGTTCAATAATTTACTTGAGTGATTATGTAATGTACTTGTCAAAATAATAAAGAAAATAAATTTTATTATTGTAATAGTCACTTATTAAAGCATGGGTTTCATGCTTGGGTCATCATTATATTAGTCAAATTTCCAATTTAGGACTACTAGGATTAATATCGAGTTTATAGAGTCATTGTACATTCAAAGAGACCCTTATTAGGATTTTGGATAATGTTAAAAGGTTTTTTATCAAGAAAAATATAAATTATGGGTCCTCCACATCATGTCATCCTAAGGAATATCAAGTCAGCCTAGAGACCCTCATTCGATCCACAAGAAGGATATATATAGAAGGAATTCGAAGTCATTTGGAAGCATCACTCTCACAAGCAATTTGATATTTTGTAGGAAGTGATGGGAAGTGTTGAGGATGCAAAGTTTGCTACCAGAAGGAGGAAATAAGCGCGAGTTTGGGGGAGTCTCCAGAGAAGAAGCAAATAAAATTTTGGCACCTCTCACTCTCTCTATTTCATGATATGGTTTAGGAGATCAAAGTCTCCTAAGATTTTGTTGTTGCCGGAAGCTACATGCTACTGGGATCTGTTGCATATTTGAAGTTGTTGGAAGAGGTCAAAGATCTTGGAGGCTGACATGGTGTGGAGGGAAAGTGTTGTCTTGCTCTAGGGTGAAGAGTCTCAAAGATTACTATTGAAAGGAAGACTTACTTTGATTGGTTTTTCCCCTCGAGGGGGGATTTTCCCTGGCATGTGCCTATATCTTGTGTCTCTTCTTTTATGATCTTCATGTATGTATAATTTCTTGATGAAATATAAGATAATAAAGAAGTAAAATAAGGCAACACACTCACACGTAAGGAGAATGAAACCCTAATATAATATCTTTGATTTTCCAACAGTCGGGGCCCCTAAGAATACCAAGAAACATGGTAAAAGAGGGTAAAACTCAAACTCCTCCAGGGCTCTACAAACCTGTGCATTGTGTGAGGAATTTGGGTACCTGACTTGCATATGCCCCAAGTTTGATGACTTAAAAACCCTCACACATCCTTCCAAAACATCAGTAACCCCAATTCCACCAAACAGAGAAAAGGCTATGCCATTAAGTAATAAATAATTATGCACCAATCATGTATGCGATATATGTGAAAACCATGGGCACTACACTCATCACTATCCTAATTTGCCTAAATATAGAGACATTAAGCACACTCATTCAAGCTAGTGTTGTGGAGGTAAATCCCCTCTGCGGACAGTGGCGATCCCTACTAGTCCAAATAGGGTCTAGCAACAATCAAACAACGCTAACACGCAGGTTCCTAATTGCAAATTAAAGACCGATGATGAAGGCCTACCTGGATTCCAACGCTAGTACTTGTAGAAGAGTCGACGCTCCCGTTCCTTTGCTCCGGCTGGTCACAATCCCCACGATCCTCGTGAAAAGACACCTGCACATGCAAAGAACGATACAAACACAAGCATAAAATCCAATGGATGCAACTATATATCAGTCAGAAAGGATATAACTCAATCACCATTGTAAAGACAATAAGAGTGGAACCATAATGATAGTCGCCTATTATTGATAAACAAAGAAGAATACAACCATAGTTCTCACATCAAATCCTTCTCAAGAGGGTCCAGCCAGCAAGTTCCCCAAGCATTCACCCTTGAAGATAGATCCCCCAAGACAAAACTCTCTCACTCACAAGTTTACACAAGATCAAAACACTTCACAACCTTCCTTAAGCTCTCTAACAATCCCACACTTGTCACACCAGCTACCTATCAAGCTCACACACTATCAGCAACACTCCAAACACTATGAATTCCAAACTAGCAGCTCATAGCAATGGTGGAGGCTTAAATAGGAGAAGGAGTCTCCATGAATGGTGGGAAGATGAGCTTATCTCCAAGGAAGGTGGCTGAAACAGACATGCCAGAGAAGGGAGGGCGACATATACAAGGCCAACAACTAGGTCTGGAGTCATCTGGAAGGTTGGCTATTAGAAAAAACTTGCCCAGAATGGATCATCGTGGGTGTAAAACTGTACTGGAGTGCTGACATCGCCACTGCATAACGGATAAAGTCATGTCAGCGCGATCAAATATAAGCAACAGTCGCACTGTCTCATGAAATTCGACCATCGCGGGAATCACGTGTGCTTCTGCGATGGCAGCACGTTCGATCTATTTTGGAGCGCTCATTAGCGCGCTTATTTTTACAACAGTCGCGATGATGGAAAAACTTTGGCAAAGTGGGTCATTTGGCAACATCAGAGAGCATGAGCATGAATGATTTGGACTCATGACACAGTAGGAAGACTGGTATGAAGGCAGCGACAAATTACTATGTAACAGATGCCCCCTAAGGCATGAAGCTCGAGAGAGTGGGAGGGGTGAAATGCTTTATGAAACTGACTGAACTGGAACACCACCGGGAAGAACCTGCATGAAAGTACAACTGATATCTCTGATAATCGATTACATGTAGTCTAGGCACGGGCGTAGCCATCCAAAAGACATACGAAATGGGTCTGTGGTATGGACACAGCCACCCAGCTAATGAGACCATGATGATAATAAAGGTATGGTCGCAACCATCCATGAAGACTCAGGTATGGGCGCAGCCATCCATCAATGAGTCATGTAATGATCATAAAAATCCAAAAAATCGCAACCTGGATCTCAACAGACAAAATCCAGGGTCTTGCACTCCATCTTGACCCAAACAAAGTACAAGTCCAAGCATGCGAATATAGGAGTTGAAGTCGAACATGCAAGAACATCGTCTGATTACTAGTCAATGATGAAAACTGTTAACAGACGCGAGAGGTACCACCGATAATGACAATGGTCCTCAAGGTACTATAGGTACAATCTACGGCATGCGAATCAGTGAGCTGGCGTCAAACACCCGTAGAATCATTCGATCGGGGGCCAATGATGAAAACCTCCCATCGAACACGAAGAACCTGCCATTGAGGCATGTAGGCTCCAAGGCACCTGAAGGGAGTCTCTAGGTCAACTTCCTGGATAATGAGCTGAAGTCGACAGGAAGGGACCTTGATCAAAGGTGGGCCATAATGTTTCCCACATCGTCGACACGAGACAGAGAAGGATAAAATGTTTTGTGTGAGGTATCAGAGGGAGGTTGAGTATTCTGCAGAGGTCAACTTCTCTTGAACATATCGGTGGCACGACAGTGGACTTGGCAGTATTTGACATTAAATGATCAAGGGTCATGGTGACAAGGTAATGAGTAGATGAGAGGTCAGACAGGATAACCCAAACCCATGGAAGCAAGTGTAAAACACAAGATGAGATGTCCCCACCCAGACACGAATGCAGACAAGTGCCATGTTCAAGAGCGACATACTGCCGACACGACAATGATTGTGGTTCCATTTTCCCCACCATTGTTGGCGAGTACCTTGGTTATTTTTTGATGACAAGCTTGATGGGGATATCATATGCTTGAAAGGCACAATTTCGACAGAATCCGATGTCATTAAGTTTTAACGAGTCTGACAAAGGAAGAACTCGGTGTCTTTTCCTATTTAGAGAGTCTGAAAAGACAGCACAAAAGTGAACTCCAGGGGGGTCCTTTTTCATAAAGTTGTGTCTCTTGAGCCCGAAAAAGTATAAAACGATGCTCGAAAGAACCACCCGACCAATATGATCGAGGAGTACTTTTCGTAAGTAGTGACTTCGACCCGGAAAAGTAAAAAAACCAGTCAGAAGCACGTCGTTTTGTAGCCAATAACGAGTTCAAAACGAAAAAAACCCGGTGATCTTTTTAAGTTTAAACGATCGAAAAAAGAGCTTAAAGGCGACCGCCTCTAGCTTCTTTTAACAAGTGGAGAGGGAGACTTGGCTATCTTCTCTTCTTTCACATCGAAAAAGAGCTTAAAGACGACGTTTCGGGACCAAGTGCGTATAAAACTGTCGTAATTCCACCAGCTGAGATCCTGCACAAATAACACTGCACACGTAAACCCGTTCGAGATAATATAGACAATGTGCATAAAAACATAGTAAAAAACCATATTGGAACCAAGCATATAGTAAAAACCATGATAAAACCCCATATTTATGGAAAATAATATTTAATTTTACAAAATTACCATAAATAAGGGGGTAAACAATTTTTTTTTACCATTGTTACCATTGAGGCTTTGTGGAGTGACTTGGAGCATTGAGGTTGACGAACGAAATTCGGCCCCGTACCTGCATCATTCATCTTGAAACCGGTTCCAGGTAGATACACTTTGCCCTACGCTCTGTTTTGAAGTCCTTTTCCTACATTTTGATGGTAGAAAGTGGTTGTTTGGGCGGATTTTTTGAAATGCATTCCGCTCTCGGTCATTGTGGATTTCCCTATCGGGTCTGCGATGACCGATAAAATCTTCCACAGGCCGCGCCCGGATCATCGTGGAAAAGTGATGTACTTCCGCGCTGACCCGGGAAAAATAACAAAGGCACCCATTATCAACGTGACTGTTTTAAAAATAGTCACGCTGACGCCGCGCAACAAGTTTTTTAATAAAATTTACGTATAAAACTTTGCAAGCAGGGTGCTAATTAAATTTTTTGATTATGTAGGGTATAATGGCATTCGTTTGGCAAGAACGCGCTCACGATAACGATGATATAGTGGATTTTGCTGATGTCGAGTGCCGAAATGCATTACGGGGGTGCGAGTTGCTTAAATTTTTCTTAACTCCACACTTGCGGGCACAACCTGACCTTCTGGAACTCCTGATTAGGGCCTGGAATCCCACGGATGGGAAGTTCGTTATCCGAGGCCGAGACATTGATTTTGATTACACAGACATCTATTTTTTGACCGGGTTGTCTCGTAGAGGTGAGAGGCCTATTCTGGAGGGGCAGCGACCTAGAGGTGATACTTTAGATATGCTGATGGCTCAGGTGTGCCCACGGGCACGCAAGTCGCGGAGTGGAAAAGTAGCAATTCCTACGGTGGAGGACATAATCCTTCGAGCTATGCTCTTCATGGTGACACGGGTAGCGGGCTCCCAGGCCCAACACGAGGCCTCGAAGACCCATCTCCAACTGGCCCTCGAATGCCTGAATCCCACCATATTTAACTCAGCAGAGGGAGTAGCGGCAAACATGAAGAGACAGCTGACCAACTGTCGTCGCAGAGAGATGAAATAGTTTGGCTATGGATCGATCTTACTCCCACTCATGCTGGAGCGGGTGCCGGCATTGCAACTGTAGGATATGGTTTTGGAACCACCCAGGCCACATGAGACGAGGGCCACACGATGGGCCCATGTCATGCCACGAGGAGGTGGCGGCCGACCAGTTGCATGGGGAGTATACTTCCGAGAGTGGTTGGAGTGACAGACGATCTTCGTGGAGGAATGGCCGTATGCCAGCCTAGACTTCCGCGGAGACCCTGACATGCCGCTGCCCACTAGAGAGCAGTGGGATGACAGTGGTAAGACACTTGATCTCATTTTTTGATTTTTTATTTTTATGATGTTATTGATTTTTTATGTACATGTCCTAATGACGAATGCTATGGTATGCAGATGTAGGACCAACGAGACCCCTTGGCCTGGCTCCAGAGGCACGGAGGGACGCGCAGGGCATTGGAGCTCTAGCCCTGGCTCCTCCGGGAGATGACACGATGGAGACAGTGATACGGAACCTTGAGGGCTTGCTGACAGGGATTCCAGATTACATGGGGATAGAGGAGGTCCCCATAGCATCCCAGATCCATACAGTGGGAGTAGAACCTAGGATGCACCACCTTTTGAGGCGGGTGGCACGAGCGGCTGTGCAGTATAGGGAGCACAACCCGCCACAGTAGATATCTAGGTCTTTATTTCCTACTGGTGATTTTTTGAGAGACATGTGTCTCAGATGTACAGAGAACATAGGCCCTATTTAGACATGTACACTTATTTTTGAGCGCCTTGGTGCGCCACACGATATATATATATATATATATATATATATATATATATATATATATATATATATATATATATATATATATATATATATATATATATATACATATTCCTATGGTCTATTATTGTTCTTTTATGTTCTTGCTTGTATGATGTTTTGATTATATGTTACGCAAATGTCTGTCCAATACATGATTAGCCAATGCATCAGATAATGTGTTTAATCGTCGTGGAATATGCTGATATGTAATGAAATCAAAATTCCTCTCTAACAATCTAACACGTAAATACAGCCTTAAAATGCGATGGTATCTGACGGAATATCGCCCATTGAGCTGATGGACGACAAGTTGAGAGTCCAGGTTGACAACCGATGTACGAATATTGAGATTAATTGCCTCGGCCAATAATTCAATCACAACACTATATTCAGCTACATTGTTTGTGGTACAACCTAAACACACACCTTGAAGATCTATCAACTCACCGTGAGGATCGTAGATCACCCACGCCGCAGAAGACAAATTGCGAGTGCTGCGGCAGGCACCATCAGCGAAACCAACGTAAGGTGCACCAGACATCTGCACAAGAAGCAAAAGACACAATAAGCAGCAATCACGCCTTCACACCAAACCAAAAACATGAAAACACACACATACAACACACCTGCTAAAACACACGCATGTACAAACCGAAGTGCATGGAATCACGCATAGTACTTTTTCAAGTACAGCCCGTTGCGGGGCTTATCGAGAGGATTACCTTCGTAGTCAACTAGCTCATATGCCCCTTTCTGCAAAACTCTCTTTACAATATAAGGGCCTAGCCACATGGGCTCGAGTTTGCCTGCCCCCAGCTTATCATTTGCTTGATCGTATAGCATGACTAAATCTCCCTCAAGAAAGGAACGAGGATGGATGGTATGGTCACAGTGAGTTTTAACTCTCTTCTTCTGTGCTTCGATAGCTGGAGAGGCTAGCCGACGGGTCTCGTCTAGCTGTTCTAGGTAAAGAAGACATTCCTCTACTAGAGTAGCGTTGGGAAGCAACTCGACGGCTAATCTTAACGAAGGGATTTCACATTCGATAGGAAGGGTAGCCTCCAGTCCGTAAACTAATTGAAATGGAGTGAAACCGGTGGCATCCTTCACAAAGGTTCGGTAGGCCCACAAGGCAGGGAACAACATCAAATGCCAATTAGACTTATGCATGCCAACGATGCGTTGAAGCATCGTAACCAAAATCTTGTTAACGGCTTCAACTTGGCCATTGGACTGAGGATAGTATGGGGTCGAACTATCATGTCGTAAGCCTAGTTGGGTTGTCAGTTCGGTCATCATGTGATTACGGAAATGCTTCGTGTGATCCGTGACAATGGCCTGAGGAACTCCGAATCGTGAAATAACATGGTTGAACAAAAATTGCGCCACTGTGTGACCGTCTTCAGTTAATGTGGGCATCGCCTCGGCCCATTTTGTAAAGTAATCAACGACAACGATAATATACCCATGCCCCCCGACCGAGCGAGGGTTACAGGTCGTATAATCAATGCCCCATTTTGCAAAAGGGCCAATGGTGACAACAGGGTGCAACGAAGCTGGTGGTGCACGCATCTTCTGCTGGTATATCTGGCACGCGTGACACGAACGGATGGCAAGAATGCAATCCTTAAAGATGGAGGGCCAGAAATAACCGGCGCAGAGCATTTTTTGAGCTGTGGCATATCCGGACATGTGACCACCATAGGCGCCAGAGTGCTAGTCATTCAGGACTCACTCAGCTTCCTCGAGAGTTAGACATCAGCGGAGGACGGAGTCAACGCCGAGACGGTACAGGGTGTCCCCGATAATACGGTAGGGTTGATACTGATGACGGATCCGTCACCAAGCATCCTTGGACACAGTGCGACGAAAAGAGGACGTTTGCAGATATACAATGATATCCCCGTACCAGGGATCGAGGGTGCTGATCAGGAATAGAGTTTCATCCGGGATATGGTCCTCTGAGTGAGAGGGTGCGGAAGGAGATGGCAAAGAGCAAAGTAACTCAGCAAAGACTAGGGACTTCTTATACTTGGTAGCAGTGAATTCCAAGTCAAACTCTTGGAGGATGACGATCCACTTTGAGTATTTTCCCCCAACAACTGACGTGAAAAAATGTATGTCATCGGGTTGCAATCAAAAATCACGGTCGTAGTACGCAACAAGATATAATGCCAGAAACATTGGACGGCACAAAGGGCGGACAATGCCAACTTCTCGACGTAAGCATATCGAGTTTCCATGTCTAAAAGGTTGTGGCTGAGGTAATATATGACATGCTCAGTGTCATCATCATCATCTTGCACGAGAACCATGCCGATAGTGGTATCGACAGCGGCCAAATATAGAGTATAATCGTGATGGTAATTCAGAGGACGCAATAATGGAGCAGAAACAAGGAGACCCTTGAGACGCTTGAAAGACTCTTGAGCAATAACATCCCAATGAAAAGGGGTATCTCGCTTCAATAACCGTGCAAAGCCTTTAGCCACTTCGGCATAGTTCGGAACGAATCGTCTTAAGAAATTTTCTTTGCCCTACAAGCTCTGCAACTGCTGCAAAGAAGCAGGGGGAGGAAGATTCAGAATAGCTTCGACTTTAAGGGGATCCAGACAGATGCCCTCTCGGGAGACGATAAACCCGAGCAGTCTGCCTGATTCAACGCAGAAGACACATTTATGAGGATTAAGCCTAATGCGGTAGTGTCGACAGCGGAGAAAGATTTCATGAAGATGGGAAGGGTGGTCCTGGTGCTTGAATGAGTGAGCTGGTAGGTCATCTAGGTACGGTTGTACAATGTGACGGATATCATGAAAAGCATAGGACATTGCACGTTGGAAGGTAGCACCGGCATTCTTCAAACTGAAAGGGAGCTTTTTGTAAGCAAAAGTGCCCCAAGGACAGATAAAGGCAGTCTTATGCTGATCAGCGGGTCCAATATTGATCTAGTTATACCCAGAAAAACCGTCCATAAATGAATAGATTTCGCTCCCTGCACACTCATCAATGAGCTGATCGATGAAGGGTGCGGGGAAGTTATCCTTAGGACAGGCCCAGTTGATGTCACGGTAATCAACACAGACTCGAATGGTACCCTGTTTTTTGTTCACAGGGACGATATTGGAAACCCAATCTGTAAGTGGAACGGGGTAAATAAAACCAGCCTTGAGAAGCTTTTCAACTTTTGCTTTAATGGCTGTAGCATTTCGGGGGTGCACGGGGCGTAGACGTTGGCAAACAGGCTTAGCACCCGGATACGTAGGTATCTCATGCACCACTATGCTAGGGTCAATGCCGGGCATTTCTTCGTAGGACCAAGCGAAGACATCACAAAATTAGCGAAAAAGATTGGTATAGAGCTGAATTTCCTCCGGAGTACAAGTGACTCCAATGTGAATGTGCTCGACAATCCCTAGTTTCGAAGAGATGTCGATAGGTTGGGTCTGCGTGATGTTTCCCATATTTCCTTCATAGGACACTTGATAAACTTGGACAGGTGTTTGAAGGGGTTGAGATGGGAGACAAGGAGAAAACCGCTCGAGACAGGTGATCATTTTTGATGGGCAGGGAGAAACGAGGAAGGATGGTGATGATCAGACCAAGGAGGTTCTTCGAGAGACATGGTCTCGATAATGGCTTCATCGGAAGTAAATATTTCCTTTAACGGATCCGAAGTAGCGTCATCTCCAAGCCAAGGGGAATGAACATACGATTCGGGAGCCCTGCTCGAAGGAGCAGTTCAGGAGGGGGAGCCGATGCAGCAACGATTTCAACGTAGTTGAGCTCAACAGGACTCAACAGCATCATATCACCCTAAGCTTCTATCTGATTAGTGGGGGGAAGAACCCACAGATCAGAGTGCACGGAAATCATATTAATAGGAGCGAGATTAGGAGGTGGGAGGGAAAAGACACCCAACAGGGCAGGATCTTTAAAAAGTCTGGCTCCCACACTCTCACATGATTTGGAGGTATGCTCCACGAAAGGCACGTTGCCTTCGGAAGAGGAGGCGAAGAAGGAGAGCTAGTCCACAGTGACAATCTTCCCCTGATGAGGGAAACAAATGACATGGAAAAGAGATGAAGCCACGGCTTGCATGGCGTATGTCCAGCTACGTCCGAGGAGGAGGTTGTAGGTAAGATTAGCATCAAAAAACTCAACCTCCACTTCGACCGTCTTCCCTTCCAAAGAGATGGGAAACCATTGGAGTATACCATAAGGACGAGACTCCCTCCCATCAAAGGCTTCAAAGGTTGTAGGAGACTGGCTCAACATCGGAGAACCAATAGCTTTCCAACAGGAAACAAACATGATGCAAGTTGAAGCACCTTCATCAATGACTGTATGATGAATCGCTTTAGTGTTGATAATGACTTGTATGAGGAAGGCGATTTGGTGAGGCAGTCTTGGCGTATGGCCTTCGAGGTCAAAATAAATCAGATCCGAGTTAGCCGGGTCTATGCCACCAATGGCCGATAGCAAGGACTTCCTCTGGGAGGGGCAGCTCTGGAGCACTTCTAAGGCAGACATAGTGGACGGAGCCTGAGCTAAGTCCTCAACGATGCTGTAGTGCTGGGCAGCACGAGCATTAGGGTTGTAAGAAGACTTTCGGAGTACACCTTTTTGTTATAGCTCCAAATCTCACTCTTATGGTTTGTGATGCTGCACTTATGGCCTAGGGCAACCCCTCCTTCCAGACCTGGTCCAAAAATTTAAAAAACAGTGTTTTATTCCCTATACGCGACTTTGCCCTGTGTTAAACGCGTGTACACGCGGGTCTGTCATACCCAACCCGCGTGTATCTATTAAAACACTTAAAAAAATATAATTTCCTCTTTTTCGGGCGGTGATCGCGGGTTTACCTGCTGGATCACCTGTTAGTGCCCGTGGCCCAACTGTTCCCAACCAACTCCTAACTAAAAAACTACTTTGGAGAGGGTATAAAAAGACATCAAAGGGAAGGCCAAGGGGAGAGAGAAAAGAGAGCAAGATTATTATGCTGAGATTTTTCCCTTAGATCAGGTCTGAAGTCCTTGGTGCTGTCTGCACTTCCCCCATCTTGCATAGGAAACCCTTGTTTCCATGTGTATTGGTGATCATTCATCCTTGGTACCATCATTGGAGTAGGACTTGGAAGGAGCTCTTGTCGAAAGCTTGAGGCTGGAACGAATCCGGGAGGAAGCTTGCTTGGAGCCTGCTGAAGGTGTTCAGGTGATATCTTTCCGATATCTGTACTTTATTTGCCTTTATTTATAAAGAAACACGTCTTTGTTCCCGAATAATCTTTCTTTATGCTTATGAAATTCTTGTGTTGAATTCTAGTGAAAGTGGTTACTTAAAGATCTTTTATAACTAACTTTATAGCATGAAGATGATTTATACATAAGTATTTGTACATGTACTGTTGTGTTCTTTGATTTGTTTGTCTTGCAGGTCAGAGAAAGAAGAAGGGAACTCCAAGAAGGGTTTGCACCCTAACGGTCTTCTCGGACGTAAGACCTTAGGTATGTACCCTAAACCTTAGAATTTGCTTAAAAGTAAAAAAGATGGCTGTGTGTGTGTGTTTCTTTGTATAAGCAATTTTCAGTCTGGTAGAGTCTCAGCCCAAAGGACTCTAGGGGTACTTTCCCTTCAACCAGAATTGGCGACTCCACTGGGGACGACATTCTTGTTGTTCCTAGTTTGGGTAGTCCTCAAGCCAATCAAGGCTCAGTCCCTCTGTTTGTTGGTTCTGACTGTCTGATATTTTCTTGAACTCCAAGCTTTTCCAGTTTTTCAGTTTGTGTTTTTATTTTTCTTGAAACACTTCATATACGCACTTTTTCTGGATTACAGAAGCGTATATACGCAAGTTGCACTAAGTAAACCCGCGTATACGCAGGTTTCCTTAGTTACAGTCGCGTGTACACGCATTCTGCAAATAATTGCAGGCGCGTATATCACATAATTTTCAAGATTTATAATTTTTCTTTTGATGAATGTCTGTCTGGTGGTTTGGGGTCAGTTTAAAGCAGTCAAGTCCCAGTGACAGTTCTCTGTTTAACAGGGGGCATCTTGTTTCGAACTCTCTCTAGGAGTGCTAGTCTTGTTTTTCGTTGATTGCAAGCGTCATTGATTTTTGACACACAAAGTTTCTGTTTAAGAATCTTGATTGCTCTGTTTCGGCAGAGTGGGAAGATTGTCTTAAAATCTTTGTGTCCATTTTGTTTTCATGACATTTGTGTTTGCTTAACGAAATCATTTTTATGACCATTTGCTCCTTCGTTTCGGGAAAGTTGTTTGTTACCAGTTTCTTGAAACTTGTCTTTTGATATTTTGGACTTTCATTGCTGCTTTTGATTGTCAAAAGCGATTTCGAACACATTTTATTTTTGTTGAATTCTCATCATTTGAAAGGTGTCAATTCACAAAAGTGTTTGGTTGCTTGTTTATCAATCATTGGTGTCAATTTTTTGAGAGCTTTCCTTTGAAAAAGACCTTTTTGATTTGATCGAAAGAAAATCTTTTGAAAGTTTTTGAGTTTCGCTTTCTTAAACTCGCTTCTCATTTGATTTCCTTTTTTGCGAAGTGAAAGTGCTTTGTTTTTATCTTAGAACTTGTTTTTATTGTTTGGAGGGGGTCGGATGGGTGTCTCAGTGCTAGGTCTCTCGATATGGAGTGGACCAGAACTGGACGGAGGAGCACTGGAGGGGACCTCAAGCTCTTTCCCGTCATGCGACAAATATTCTTTTGCCCGAGTACTGATGTGGACGGGGATCGTCCCAGCCATAAATACTTGAGAGCCAAATAAAGAAGAGGGTTGCGATGGATCAACCACCATTTGAGTTTGCTGTGAGGGGAAAGGTTCTTTGAGCATAGCAGGAGTCCCAGGAGCACCTTTCAACAATCGACTAACTTCGGACTGCCTGGGGCAGTCTTTAGTATAGTGATCCTCGTCACAGATAAGACAAGGATACTTGGGTTTACGTTTGGCTCCTTCCTCGGGTGGAGGTTTAGGGGAGTCCTGTCTGGGCTGCTCAGATTTATTCTTAGCTTTCCCCTTCTTCTTTCCTTTCGAGGATTTATCCACCATGGTGGACTGGACGACGTTAACCTCGGAAGTATTTCCAGAATTAGATACACCCTGAGAAGTGTTTTCATTTGAAGCATTCGATTTTTGCTTCCCAGGGTTTGCAGATGATTTCTTCGAAGATGAATTTACAGAGATAATAACACTATCAACAGATGGCTTTGGTGGAGCTTTGGATGTTCCGGGTCTCGGGGCATCAGGAAAATAATCATATAAGGTACCTGACTGAGAATAAACTAAGTCGAGGTATTGAGCATGCGTGATAGCCTGCTCTTTAGTTACACAAGCTCCCATAGCAATGTCTCATGCGATTTCAGGGACAAAGGAGGTTGTCAACCAATTGGTCAGGAGCTGATCAGAAATCTAGAACTTGATCAAACGACGACACCGTCTCCATTCATGTATATGATCAGATATATGCGTGGCCATGTCATGTTTAAGAGATTTGAGGAGATGTGTTCCTGTCTCATACCGAATGGGCAACTGAAAGTGAGTTAGTGTCATGCGGAAAGAGTCAATTTTGCGGACAAAACCGACCTCCCTAGAAAACAAGGCTTCTCTAGTGACAAACAAAACAATCAAGCACTATCTTTCCCTAAATATGCATTTAAAATCAAAGCAACCAGGTATTTAAGACTTACCTCTAGTCCAACGCTGCTTGTAGTAGCCAAGCCTCTCCGATCCAGATGAGCTTCTTCTCCTTGAAGCCTGCATTCACTAACAAGAAAATGATTACATAACACCTGAATAACTCATATAATAAAACATATTCATCATAAAGACCAAGGAGTTTATGAAACAAATTATATATAACAACTTGTTGAGAAAAATGAACTTAATTATATTAATTGGAAACAAAAGAAACCATTACAACCAGTGCCTTGGTGTTGTGCAGGTCCCTCCCAGGGTCCAGCAAGAGTTCTCCTCTACTTTGATCAGCTCACCCACTTCCAAATGAAGCTAAGAAAGGATTGGAATCTCTCCTCTCAAGCTCTATAAGGGAGTCCTAATTTCAGCAGCATCTACCCTTAGGAATGTCCAGCTTTCAACCTCCCCTCCCTCTGGCCCAATGCCTGTATTTATAGTGCTTTGGAGGAAGTTAATCAGGTCCACCATCAATGGGATAAGCCCCTCTTTCAATGGGATAGCTCCCCTCTTGATGGGATAAGTTCCTCTTTCTTTGGGATGCATGAACCATCTGGAGGCGCTCAATACACGTCAAACCATCTTCTAGAATGCTCTAGAATCGACCACAAGTAACTTTTTTGAAGTAAAACTTGTGCCTTTTGACCTTTACAGGAGTACGCACCCACCCCTTTATAGACAGAGCGTACAAGTACGCAGGTATTATATACTTGAGGTGCGTACACGCGGGTAAGGGTAAGAGAAACTGCGTAACTAGAGTTATATTGACTTTTAAGGACTTTCTCTCTTTCTTGGAGTTTGACATGAGGAGCAGAGGTATAAGACTTGCCAAGGATGAAAGTATGACAATTGATGGGGCCATACTAACTGCAAATAGTCATGGTGACAAATTTTAGTGTAACAGATTGCCCCCTAAAGTGCGAGGTCTGTAGTAGATTAGGGTTTTATATCATCTAGGAAGGGTGAAGCACTTTATCATTTCGAGGATTATCTTGTGGAGAGCCTAGTCGGAACCTGCAAATATTCAACACAAAATACATATATGAGATCATATCATTGCTGAGGTAGGCATTCCCATACTCTTAACTAACAAACTAACTACTGCTCTGATATAGGAATGATTTCGCAATACATCATAATCATAGACACATGTAGACATAGTATGGATGCAGCCATTCATTTATAATTAGTCTACTGTATAATGAATACAAAACTCCTCGCAGCCTGGATGGCGGAAACTAAATCCAGGGTCTTCATTTCTGCTTCCCTAAATAGTACGATTCTATCCATGCGAATAAATGAGTTGATGTCGAACATGGTAGAAACCACTTGATTACCAGTTAATGATGTAAACTGTTAATAAGTGTGAGAGAGACCACCAGTGATGTCAATGGTTCTCAAAGCACCCTGTACAATCCATGAGATGTGAGTAGATGTGTTGATGTCGAACATGTCACGGAATCCTTCGATCGAAAGTCAATGATGTAAACCGTCGTCAAAGACGAGAAACCTGCCATTGAGGCATGCAGATTTCAAGGTACTGACGATTCCTAGATCATCTTTCTAGATAATGTGTTGATGTCGATAGAAAGAGATCCGTCGTAGGCAAGCCCACAACACGAAATCATAAATCAAGTTGAAGAAATGTAGCTGTAAGGACTGACTCAGGGATGGTCAAGATAGATGACAGATATTTTGTAGATGAATGGTTTATTTGCAGTGACCTCTTGAACACATAACGACACAACAGATGGCTTGGTGACAAGTGACCCAAAGTTAATACCCAGAAACCGGCTGAAGACTTTCAATGTGGTTTGATCAACTGTTAGGCAAGGGATTTCCCAACCCAGGTGAATGAAAAGTGTCGTGTTCAAGAGTGGTGATAAGGTTTTTCCGAGACAAAGTATAACAAATAGGCTCATTTTCCTCCCTTTTCCCCCACCATTTCTGGCAAGTACCTCTTTATTTTTGACAAGCTTGAGGAGGATAACATTTGCTTGATTATAAGCTCATCCTTCGGATGAGTCCAACTTAGTTTAGATTCGAACCCTAAGAAGGAGTGGTTCGTTCCTGTTTGTAATTGAACAGGTCCTTTACTGTGAAATTTTAACGAATCCAGTATAGGAGAAACTCGGTGTTTTTCAATTTTAGAGAGTCTGAAAAACTTAAGAAGACTCCAGGGTTGACCTTTTTCATAAATTTGTGTCTCCCAAGCCCGAAAAAGTATAAAATAATACTTGAGAGAACCGCTTGATCTTTACGACCAAGGAGTACTTTCATGATTAGTGTCTCTGATCTGAAAAGTAGAAAGTGATCAAGGACACGTCGTTTTATTTCCAATATCGAATTTGAAACAACAAAAATCCGGCAATCTTTTCATGTTTTTACGGTCAGAAAAGGGCTGTAAGAGGACCGTATTTTTAGTTCTGTTTTAACGAGTTTAAAAATAAAAACTCGGCAATCTTTTCATATTTTGAGAGTCTGAAAAGGGCTTAAAAGAGAACTCCAAGGATTCACTTTTTCATAAGTTTTAACGAGTTCAAAAAAATGATAAAAATGTACTCATGGTTTTCATTTTTTCGTAAGTTTTAATGAGTTCGAAAAAATGATAAAAATGTACTCATATGGCCGACTTTCAATTTAATTTACGAGCAGGAAAAAACGGAAAGAACTCGGCATTTTCATTTGTTTTACGAGAATGAAAGATAGCAAAATAATCTCGAGATTTTCATGAGTTTAACGAGTCTTGAAAATAACGGAAATTGACTCGAGATAGGTTTCATTTTTACAAAAGCTTGAAACAGAGAAAAGCTATGCTTCAAAGTAGTTTCATTTTTACACAAGCTTGAAACAGAGAGAAAACTGTGCTTGATGCCCCCTAAGAGTAACTGCTAGAGCGCATGCCCCCCAGCTTCATTTCATTCAAGTAAGTACACTACTGGTAATTATTAGCTGGATGGAATGAAGGTTCAGTGACGAGATCATTTGAAAGACTCGACCTAAAACTGTAAGAAAATTATGCAAAACACTGAAATAACTAACCTAAATATACAACTTAACATTTATGAGATCTAGTCAAACTCTCGACTCAAGTAGAGGAGGATTTGTTTCATTTTTTAACGAGCTTGACACAGGAAAATAACTATGCTCGGATTCAATTTCATGTTTACGCAAGCTTGAAATGAAAAACTATGCTTGTTATAAGTTTGCATGCCCCCAGCATAATGATGCAAATCAAGGTACATGCCCCCCAAGCTTCATTGCATTCAAATAGGTGGATGAAATGAAGGTTTACTCTCGAAATCTTGGAAAGACTCGTGGGAGTTGTTTCATTTTTTAGTGAGGTTGACACAGGAAAAGAACTATCCTCAAAACCCTTGTTTCATTTTTTAAACGAGCTTGACACAAGATAAGGAACTATGCTCATAACTACTCTCTACAATCTACCTAACAAGGAACTATACTCTAAAAACCTTGATTCATTTTTTAACGAGCTTGACACAAGACAAGGAACTATGCTCATGACTACTCTCTACAATCTACCTATTTAACCTATCCTTGTTTCATTTTTTTAACGAGGTTGACACAAGACAAGGAACTATCCTCGAAAATCCTTGATTCATTTTTTAACGAGCTTGACACAAGACAAGGAACTATCCCCAGTGGAGTCGCCATTTTGTCATGCGGAAAGAGTCAATTTTGCGAACAAAACCGACCTCCCTAGAAAACAAGGCTTTTCTAGTGACAAACAAAACAATCAAGCACTATCTTTCCCTAAATATACATTTAAAATCAAAGCAACCAGGTATTTAAGGCTTACCTCTAGTCCAACGCTGCTTGTAGCAGCCAAGCCTCTCCGATCCAGATGAGCTCCTTCTCCTTGAAGCCTGCATTCACTAACAAGCAAACGATTACATAGTACTTGAATAACTCATATAATAAACCATATTCATCATAAAGACCAAGGAGTTTATGAAACAAACTATATATAACAACTTGTTGAGAAAAATGAACTTAAATGTATTAATTGGAAACAAAAGAAACCATTAAAACCAGTGCCTTGGTGTTTTGCAGGTCCCTCCCAGGGTCCAGCAAGAGTTCTCCTCTACTTTGATCAGCTCACCCACTTCCAAATGAAGCTAAGAAAGGATTGGAATCTCTCCTCTCAAGCTCTATAAGGGAGTCCTAATTTCAGCAGCATCTACCCTTAGGAATGTTCAGCTTTCAACCTCCCCTCCCTCTGGCCCAATGCCTGTATTTGTAGTGCTTTGGAGGAAGTTAATCAGGTCCACCATCAATGGGATAAGCCCCTCTTTCAATGGGATAGCTCCCCTCTTGATGGGATAAGTTCCTCTTTCTTTGGGATGCATGAACCATCTGAAGGCGCTCAATACACGTCAAACCATCTTCTAGAATGCTCTAGAATCGACCACAAGTAACTTTTTTGAAGTAAAACTTGCGCCTTTTGACCTTTACAGGAGTACGCACCCACCCCTTTATAGACAGAGCGTACAAGTACGCAGGTATTATATACTTGAGGTGCGTACACGCAGGTAAGGATAAGAGAAACTGCGTAACCAGAGTTATATTGAATTTTAAGGACTTTCTCTCTTTCTTGGAGTTTGACATGAGGAGCAGAGGTATAAGACTTGCCAAGGAGGACAGTATGACAATTGATGGGGCCGTACTGACTACAAATAGTCATGGTGACAAATTTTAGTGTAACATTTAGAAATGCCATTGCCAACGAGTTGAAATCTTGAAAGGATCCGCGATTCAAATCAATGTACCACTTAGCAGCCGAGCCGATGAGAGTCCTTTGGAAAAGGCGAAGCCGGATGGAATCGTCAAGCCACGAATTTGACGAACACCAAAGGTGATAAGTCATGACGTGGGCTTAAGGCTCCTCTCCAGCTTTGCCATCGAATTTGGGACAATCACCGGGTATCTTGGTTGGAACTGGTGGCTAGTATGGATTATGAAGAATAGGATCATTAGTCAATTTGGACACATCTGGCAGTGCCAATGTTGCTAAGAAAGGTAACTGAGGATTGAAGGACATCTGTGGCCGTGGATAAGAGGTAATACCAGAGTTCCAACCAGGTGGTGGTTGCCCCCATGGACTTTGTCTGGACGGGCCTGGCCCATAAGGGTTATGCCCATAGGGATTCTATCCATAGGGGTTCTGTCCATAACCAGACGGTTGACTCTGGATCTTCCCCCCAGCACCCCATGGATTACTAACTTGACCTGCAGGAGCAACATACTGTTGCTGATAATTCTAATAAGGAGTGACCTGCATTTGTTGATAATTTTGATACGGGGCTAACTGAGCTTGCCCTTGGGGTTGCTGGTAACCATAGGGTTGCTGAGCTCCATACTAAGCCTGGTGACCAGGCTATGCTTGGTAAGAAGGTTGGGTTTGAAACCCACCTTGCATATGAAGACCAGTTTGAGTCTAGGGCCCAGAAGGATGCCCTTGAAAGGGCGGAGCTTGGGCCATCTGGCCGGAAGGTTTTCCTGGTTGAGTTTGGGACGGACCCATTTGCCCAGAAGGATGAGCTTGCTGGTTATTAGGTTGTCCTTATACAACCGAGGGTTGTCCTTGTGGAACAGATGGCTGAGCGGGCTGGATGGATGGTTGACCCTGAGGCCGACCAACTTGTCCAGGTAGATGACTAGGCTGAGCAGTGGGTTGGCCTTGCTGCACGTAACGCTGACCACCCTGCCCAGAAGGGTACCCTTGCTGGATTCCAGGTTGTCCTTGTTGCATATAAGGTTGTCCTGCTTGCCCAGATGGATACCCTTGCTAGACACCAGGTTGACCTTGTTGGATGTAAGGTTGTCCCGGTTGCCCAGACGGGTAACCTTGCTGAACACCAGGTTGCCCCGGATTGCCAGAAGGATGAGTAAGATAAGTGAAATACGGACCACCAGAGGCAGAAGATTGTCCCTGAAAGGGTTGTCCTTGTGGGCCCCCAGGTTGCCCTGGGTGAGACTGGTCGTAATACTGCTGCCCTTGGGGGTTTTGCACATAAGACGGTTGGCCTTGGTTAGGCAGTCCCTGAGGCTGTGCAGGCGTTGTTTGGCCACCATGATAAGTGGTGGTGCCCCAAGCAACGGATAATTGTATCGAGACCTCAAAAATAGGCTGAGTTAGCAAGGGCCTGGAAAGATAAAGGTACTGACCAGTGGAATCGTAGTAATAGAACAGATCTTGTGAGCTCGGATCCTGGACAGCTTGCAAATAGCGATCATATGGCCCCCCTGCTGGAGTGGGACTAGAAGAGGGTGGGGCACTTTGTGCAGGATGAACAACTCTGGGTGTATGTGCCGGCTGGCCACTACTTACTAGGCCGTGAGATGGACCAGCAATAGTAGTCACAGCTGAAGATGCCGTAACGGCACTAACAACCAGTGTTGAATACGCTACACAAACAGTCGGAACAGTTGGAACTGAAGTGACAGGTGTATTGTGAACTTGTGAAACAAAAGATCCCATAGTGGGAGTGATGTGGTGATCCCACATGGTACTTGAAGAGGGGATCCTAGTACCCATATTATCCCTCAAAGACTTATAGCGTGAGGGTACCGGGGATGTGGCCAGGATAGGAGTTTCGATACTTGACAAAACAGGTGTCTCACTCGCTCTAGGAGATGTGTCATCCATGTCAGAGGAAGACATGGGGGTCGAAACACCAAGAGGGGTAAAAGGAATATTGTCTTCGTAAGGCTCCCAAATGGGGTTCCAATGAAATTCGTAAGCCTCTTCGTCTAGGGTGCGAGAGTTAATCGGTTGTATACTCGAGATAACAGGGAGAGTATCACTCACAACCGGTACCTCAGGAGCAACAAAAGAAGGAGACCCTTGGTCACTTGGAACGGGAGACGGGATCGATGATTCCACCAGGATGACAAGTTTCAAAAAAAAAAAACTAGGGAAACTAACGAGAAAGGACCCTACTCAAACTAACGCAAACAAGATCTAACCGGGTAAATGTTAATCGCGGTCGAATAAATTTTAAGACGCAAGGACATAACTTGACCTTTTCATTTTTTAAGAGTCGAGAAAAGGACAAAAAGATGACTCTAGTCGCCTTCGAGTGTTTAATGAGCCTGAAGTGACAAGTGCTCAGATGGACCTTTTCTTTTAAAGAGTCCGAAAAGGAACGAAAGTGACTACTCTGGAGAGCTAGGGAAAAAGGTTTACCAAACAAATCCGTAAAACTGCATATACACCTTGGCAGTCATATGAAAACCAAGGACTTTTCGTATGGCAGTCAATATTCCCGAATGCTGTGTTCGGTGCGTTATGGCTTGTAAGGCGGCAGACACGGCTTCCTATGGATAAAGGATGATAACCTAGTGGGGTCTCCCCATATACTCGACGGTACATGGGAGATCAAATCCGTGCTAGACCAATATTGTGTCACGGAAGGAGGAATCACCCAACCTTAAGTGAAACAAAAGCGACTAGGTTTAACGACGCTGGAGCATGTCTCTAGCCTAAACCTGTAAACAGTGTGCGTTATGTTCCAATGCATTTTTATGTTCATTCAGTTCATTTTAAGGTTGATCTTATATTAGGTTTTAGTTTTCAGGCCTTACCGTATGTAATCTCTCAAAATTCCCTAAATGCAAACTATATGCCAAAATATGTCATTCCATTCAATGAATGCTAGTTACGAGAGGGTTTGAAGGCTTTCACGCAAACGAAATGATCACAAAACAACAAATAGATTCCCTAATGTAGCTAATGGAAATTCACAAACTTTTCTCCAAGATCACTAATCACTAATCAAAATGAAAAGCTTCTAATTCTCATTAACTAGTACAAAGCAAAAGAGATTTTTTTTGTTGATGGCAAAGTGCATTAAACAAACTTTGAGAAACGATAACAAACAAATGTGAAAAACCGGTTGACCCCAAACAATTGTGATCTGTGTCCGGGTAGTGAAAAGAAATCGAAACAATGTCAAGATTGGTTCAACAACGATCACTTAAACAACCAAGCAAAAGCAAGCAAAGAGGAAGGCTTCACCAAACCAATAGCAAGCAGTAAACGAACCTTTTCAAACCAGTAACCAAGCAAAGCTCATCCAACAAACTTGGAATAATAAAACTAGGTAACAAAGCAAAAAGGCAAGATTCGCTCAAAAAAACTCACAAGAGAGTGCTTCAATCTCCAGACAGTGAAAAACAAGTCATAAACCAAGTGAGAACAGTAGGGGATAGCAAGACCAACAGGTTCAGGAGGCAGAATTGAAGAAATTCAATTCTACAGGAATCAGCGCGGGTGATACACAACAACAATGCACCGATAAAGAACTACGCGTAGCAACAATGCAATATCAGCGTGGAAGTACACGCCTTACCCGTGATGGTCCGTTTTACAGAACCGTCGCAACTGTTTGGTGTATTAACGCGATGAACAGGAGGTCACAGAAAGGGTTGCGCGATGACAGTGCGATTGTTTAATTATAAACCATGATGATGCTCAAAAACAGCCACAATCAAGCCAAAAACTCCCAAACCAAGACAGTCAATCTTTAAACAAACAAGGCATCTCCCAGACTGAACCAAGAAACCAAGAAATAGAGAACTAATCCCCAAACTTTAAAAAGAGACCAAAAACAAGCTCAAGGAAAGAATGAACAAAAAAGGACAAAAGCCAGCTCCAAGCTGTTCAGTTCGAACCAAACCGGAGATTGACTAAAGTGGCGTTGATCTACTTCGCTAATGCAGAGCAATAGCATTTCGAAGGCTACCTGGTCGTGCTTTAGGCTCCGTCTAAAGTTTACAAATCAAACAACAAGGTAAACTCCCCAGCGGAGTCGCCAAATTGTTGTGGAGGTAAATCCCCTCTGCGGATAGAGGCGATCCCTACTAGTCCAAATAGGGTCTAGCAACAATCAAACAACGCTAACACGCAGGTTCCTAATTGCAAATTAAGGACCGATGATGAAGGCCTACCTGGATTCCAACGCTAGTACTTGTAGAAGAGTCGATGCTCCCGTTCCTTTGCTCCGGCTAGTCACAATCCCCATGATCCTTGTGAAAAGACACCTGCACATGCAAAGAAAGAAATAAACACAAGCATAAAATCCAATGGATGCAACTATATATCAGTCAGAAAGGATATAACTCAATCACCATTGTAAATACAATAAGAGTGGAACCATAATGATAGTCGTCTATTATTGATAAACAAAGAAGAATACAACCATAGTTCTGACGTCAAATCCTTCTCAAGAGGGTCCAGCCAGCAAGTTCTCCAAGCATTCACCCTTGAAGATAGATCCCCCAAGACAAAACTCTCTCACTCACAAGTTTACACAAGATCAAAACACTTCACAACCTTCCTTAAGCTCTTTAACAATCCCACACTTGCCACACCAGCTACCTATCAAGCTCACACACTATCAGCAACACTCCAAACACTATGAATTCCAAACTAGCAGCTCATAGCAATGGTGGAGGCTTAAATAGGAGAAGGAGTCTCCATGAATAGTGGGAAGATGAGCTTATCTCCAAGGAAGGTGGCTGAAACAGACATGCCAGAGAAGGGAGGGCGACATATACAAGGCCAACAACCAGGTCTGGAGTCATCTGGAAGGCCAGCTGTTAGAACAAACTCGCCCAGAATGGATCATCGCAAGTGCAAAAATGTACTGGAGCGCTGACATTGCCACTGCATAATGGAGAAAGGCATGTCAGTGTGATCAAATATAAGCAACAGTTGCGTTGTCTCATGAAATTCGACCATCGCGGGAATCACGTGTAATTCCACGATGGCAGCGCATTCGATCTGTTTTGGAGCGCTCATCAGCATGCTTATTTTTACAACAGTCGTGATGATGGAAAAACTTTGGCAAAGTGGGTCATTTGGCAACATCAGAGAGCATGAGCATGAATGATTTGGACTCATGACATAGTAGGAAGACTAGTATGAAGGCAGTGACAAATTACTATGTAACAGCTAGTATTAATGAACCAATAATACCAACCAATCCCCAAGTGGATGATGGATGAAAAAACATCTTCTACATTCAAGAGGAACCAACTTCATGCTCTAACTCCTCTTAAAATCCTTCCCAAAACACATGAAGGTAGGGTGAAAAACTAACTTGCTCCCCTGCATTTCAATATGCTTTATGTGATGACCCAAGTCATTGGGTTAACCTCTGCCCCAAATTATGGCCATTTGACCAAAACTACCTAGTCACCTAGGTTTCTCAGAGAAGCAAACCTAGACACCGACACCATACCTGCACTACCTTTGTAGGAAACCATCATAGGATAAGATGCCCCGACCTTCCCAGGTTCTGCAAATCATTGACTTTTGTACGTCGATTCATGAACAAAAACTTTTATCTTCTACAATCTCATACTAAGTCTACAGAACCCATCCTCCCACCAGGGGGAGACAAACCCCTAGACATCTTATGTGTGTTTAAGGAGAAAGAACAACTAGCAACAAGGTATGGTCCCCGTCATTTCATCCCCTCTCACTACCATCAATCTAGATCAAACAAAAAATGATCTAAAACCACCTGGAAAAGAAGATCACCCATCACATGTGCCCTATGTGATAGACCCACCCATTTGGTGAATGAATGCCATGAACTAAGCAAGTTCAATGAAATTGTTTGCTTAGTAGTCCAAATTCCATAGAAGAATCTATCCAACCAAGAGAAAATCACGTGTTGTTATTTCCACATCTACTCTCAAATCCACAACACAAAGAATTGTCAATACCTTCCATGTTTTTGCATACCAAGAGAAGCGCTAAGACCAACCCACACTAGGAAGCCCGTCATGTCAATAACAAGGGCCATAGATGGATACCACCACAGGATATTCCATCTCGTGATGCCAACAAGGCATCAACATCCCATACTATGAGTCGTACCACCTCCCATTCTAACTACTCAGTTAGTTCCAGACTAGTATCTGAATTCTATACAAACGCCTGGGCCATATACTCTCTTGGTCAAACACCTCATCTATTTAATGGAATTTGTATCAAGTCAGCCAACAACAATCAAGAAGAATATGACACTGTCATAGGCATCTTGGATGATGCCCACCACCTAGGTATCCATCACTTACATGTATTCCTTGATTCCTAGTCGGTTACATCACAATTAAATAAGACCTTTCAAATCTGTGATACACTCCTTTTCTAGAAGTATCTGCATGCACAAAAGATAACTTGACATTTTGATCATATCACATTTAGACATATACCAAGGGATCAAAATCACACAGATGATCACATAGATAATCAAATCCTAGACTAGCATGCATCACACATATATAATCATCAACATAAGATACATCTCAAAATGCAGAAATACATCAACAAGTATAGATGTATGTGACATATCATGAGAGTTTCCAGAAAACAAACTCATATATACATCAAAAAATACAAGTACAAAAATATCCACATAGTCCACTAGCTCACGACCAAGATAAATAAGTCAAAAAATATAGGGGGGCATCCTCATATTAGGTACTTTCCTTGGTACATGCATAATATCATAAACAAGCAAGACCATCAAGTCAATCTAAGGCTCCTGCAGACCAATATCTTCATCAAGAGCTCAAATCGGACCAGTCGTAGCCATCATCATAGCTATACGGTGTAAAATTGGTCGGTGCACTCACTCTAGTGACATCTTTGTCTCCACGATGACATCCACCAAACCTGCCCAACAATACATCAAAAAACCACTTGTTAGGGCCTCTTCTCTACTGCAAGTCTCTTAGTAGATCTACAAATCAACCTCTATAGGTTCCAAATGTGCCTTTATGCCCTCAACATGATCACACCACCACTGTGTCCCCACCCAACGCTGCACTACTACCCTCACTAGAGGTTCCACCGATCTCTAACTAGCACCGCTATGCTAGTCACTCAGGCCCAGCTGGTGGGCTCCAGTATTGTAGCAATAATGCTACAACTCCTGGAACTTCCTATCTCTAATTTTATCAACTCGGTAGTTCGTACAAACTTGGAAGCGACGGTGTTGTATGCACAAGTACTAGCTCTTGTCGCAGCTGTCACTTTGTCAGCTGGCACAAGTCCGCTAGGGCTCAAGCAAACTTCTATATGCTCACAGAAGAAGATTTATGAGTGATGGACGAAAGCTAACTCAAAGGAGGCTAATCTATTTGCAGAAAGAAACTGAAAGCCAACAAAGCATGAAAACCCTAGTAAACCCTAATTTGACTAGCTAGGCCCTTACAATGCAAAACTGTGAATGAAACTTCTACCAATGATGCCATTACTTGCAGTGAGCTGAAATACATGCATCTAAGCTACTTGCATCTGAAAAGACATGTTTTTGTATTTTTTCATTAAGTGGTTGGATTTATTGTGATGATGCTTTTGATTAGGGTTTGACTGTGCAGGAGCGGTTCAAATGGAAGGAAAGCATGGGCAAGGTCAGGATGGCTAGGAGAGGTCCCAGAGGGTCTCTAGCATCAGTCCACAGAAGTCTACCATGTTCAGATGCTCAGCAACCGAGTTTGCAGGCTTCTACAGGAAGTCTGCAGGGGATCCTACAGGAAACTCAGGGGTTCTACAGGAAGTCTGTGCAATTCTACAGGATGTTCGACCGTGGGAGTTTTGGGAGATGGTGAAGTGATGGAGTGGTGTGGGAGGATAGGTGAGATGGAGATGGAACTGTTGATGGCTCAGGAGCAGAGAAGTCAGATGGAGAAAGAGTGCATGCAGTGGGTTGATGGTTGGAAGGATGGGATCAACGAAAGGTTAAGTAAATGGAGCTACGTGAGTAATGGAAGAGCTGGAAGGTAAACGAGCTGAACAGAGGTCGGTTGAGTGGCTTCAGGTGTGGTTGACAAGAAGAGGAAGGTAATGGAATGGTGTGGAGCAGTGTAGATGAAACAAATTGTCTATGAATGTTACCAAAAACGAGAACTCTTTAACCTATGTTAACTGTGCTATTTTGAACCAATGAACAACAGTGCAATTTGTGAGAGAAACTCGTGCATGGAAGTGGAATGAAGAAGTAATGATCAAGACCAAAGTGCATGGATGGATCTACGACTAAAGTAACTGTTGCAGCTTGCATGGACGTGAAAAGAACTGCGTTTCTTTTTGGTGGTTGATATGGACTGCACCCCAATCCCTAAGCAGAGATGGCAGTGATCTCTAACAACCTTTTTCTGGAGCTCCAATGAACTATAACTATCCTCTTCTAACCTAAGCAACTGGAAGCAAATTCACCATAAACTAATCCTATTCAATCTCATAAAAACTAAATCAGCAGACTGTAAATTCGAATTGCATGTCAAAGTAAAGAAACGAAGTGCTGGAACGAAAGGCAAATAACATTACAACACAGAGGAGGTCTATTGCACTTAGGTTGGGCCCTAACCTGAGAGCTATAGCTCCCTTAGAAACTCAGAATGAGATCAAAATCTGCCTGCCTTTATTCATAACCAAAAATCTGATGTCATGCCAAAACTGGCTTACAAAAAGAACCAACACCGAGCTGTAGCTCGTACTTCGAAATTACAAGAGTAATGCAAAAGTTCAAAAAGCTCCTATCAAAGGCTACGGCCTCAGTATTTATGCAAAACGATAATCCAACAGGTTTCCTTAATTTGTGGAGCTCGGCTGTCCAACTGAAGGTTAAACTGCTGATCCTGTAGAACAGTTGTAACTGTTGTTCCTGTAGAACGGTTGGCTACCTCTAAGCTTGGTGGGGAGATTGGTTGGAGCTCGGAGCTATGGTGGGAATCACGAGGAAGGTCCCCAAGACTGTGGACATCCTCTCCTAAAAACCAGCAGTGCCACCTTACTGTCTCCTTGTCTCCTTTCTCGTGGTCTTTGCTCCCTTTTAATGCCAAAAACCTGAAATCATCATGTATTAGTCACGTAGATAGAATGCCTACCCTTCTTCCTACAAACAACACGAATAAACCAAGAAATGAATGCATAAGCAATAAAATATGAATGGTTTGAGCAAAGCAAGTAGGCCAAATGAGCCCAAATTGTACCAAAAATTGGGGCTCATCATCACCCCCCAGCTAAACTATTTGCTCATCCTTGAGCAACTTTGCTCTGGCTCCTCGTCTTTGGCCGAGAACTAGAGCCCGGAGCATGCTCTTCCTTTCCTGTTTTTGGTGGCCCTGCCTTTTCTGCCCCTGGTGGTGACGAGGGTCGCGCTTCTTCCCCCTTTTCCATTTCCTTGAGCCGGGCTTCGGAAGGCGATTGGCCTATTTTTCGTGTCCAGGAAGTTATTTTTGGGCTTCCCCTCTCGGGGGTGGCTAATGTTTTAGAGGGGGTTCTTGCACTGGGTGAAGTAGGGACATCCCCTAAAATGGTTTGGCTGCTGGGTGGAGGCTGTGGCTTGCCCGCGTTTATCCTCTTACTTCTCCTGGCTTCAGATGGTAGAGGGGTCTCCCTCTCTCTCTTCTCCTTCGGCTTTGGAGGTGTACTGAGGGCGGCCAGCGCTGCTGCTGCCTCCTTTTCAAGAATACCAGCCTTCTCTTTCTTGCGTTTTGCTCTCTCAGAGCTCCTTGTAGAGGGCCCCTCCTTTTCATATTTCGGGCTTCCTGTAGAAGACCCTGCTTTGCCCACTTCCGGGCCTCCTGTAGAAGCCTGTTTCTGCAATTTCGGGCTTCCTGTAGAAGCCTTTGTCTCTGTTTTCGGGCTTCCTGTAGAAGCCTGTTTCTGCTTTCCTGTAGACACAGGTGTCTCCACCTTTGCTTGCTTACCTGCCTGAGTTTTGCTTTTTGCTTTGGTTGCAGGTGCTGTTGAGGTACTTGGGCTGACCTGGACCACCTCAGCTTTGTCCATTCTGCTCTTCAGCCTCTTTTCTCTTGCTGACAAGATAGGTGTGCCACCTTTTTCTTTGTCCTCCTTTTCCTCATGCTTCTTCCTTTGTTCTTTCTTTTGCACTGTGGTCAGGGTCTTCTGGCCTTTTTCTCTCTGTCCCTCGGCCACTGCTTCTTGTTCCTCACTGCTGGAGGAACCCGTTTCTTCGGTCAACATTTTAATGTCTCCATCTTTTGTCAAATTCTGGAAGGATTCCCATGAGAGGGGAACCTTATATGAATGCAGCGCATCCTCCACAAGAAGCTTGATCAACCCATGGTGGGCTATCTGATCTGGTATGCCCTCTTTTAGCTTTGTGGCACACTCCATTAGAGACTGCAATAGGAAATAAGGGATGCTCAGTTTTTGTTCTACAGGAAGATCAATCTGGTGCCTCAATTCAGTGAGCAACCGAAAGTGATATGCATACACGATGCTAAAACGGCCTTCACAAGTGATATATTTCATGATTTGCAAACTGACTTCATTCCATGGTGGCAACAGACTCGTTCTTCGCACCCCATTTTTGTCCTCCGAGAATTCCTCCTCAGGTGGAAAGAATTCTTTCTTTGCCTGCTGGCTCAGCTTTCTTTCTTCCTTATCCCACGGCAAACTCATAGGAAGTTCTGTGATCCGACTGATATGTTGCGGGGTGAGATTGAGGCTTAGACCTCTGAAGTTCACTGTGGCCAGTGTCTGGGATTTCGGCCTCAGAGCCTGCAAGAATTCTTCGGCCACTTCATCATCGTAATCCTGCAGCTTATCACAAAAAGGCATCCATTGTGCTCGTGTGAAGAGCTCTACCACTTCCTGGTTTTCCCTTAATTTGGTTGAATCAGTGGGTTCCCGTCTTATAAACCCACCCGGCATGATGAACACGGTTGTTTTAACTAAAGGTGGCAAATGCGAAAGAGATTTGGTCTATTGAGACAGAGCATGCACATAATCCACAAAATTCAACACAGTCTAATTACACTGACATCCTGTAGAACGACAGTATAGGCACAGCAAACAACAATTTCACCGATATCTTTATGACCAGACTGTGGACGATGATCTTACCACTCTTACTAACCAGTTGCATGAAGAGTTCAGGGTTACCTCTTTAATTGGCCACCTTTTTACGTGAGGCACCCGCTTCCCTGTAGAAGACTGCGTTCCTGTAGAGACTGCGTTCCTGTAGAAACTGTGTTCCTGTAGGAGCAGTGCGCAAATTTCGGGGAGGACTGTAGTTGGCCTGCGCTAGAGGTGTGCTTCACCGGCGTTCTGGTAGCCAAAAGCTCGGCGTATCAAAGTGCAGAGGAGATCAGAATAGCCACTCGAGTTTGAAGTGGTGGTTGATAAATGCATGCGCACAATCTAGCCGATTAGATTTTGAATCGGCGCAATCCGTGGTGCGGGGGGTGAGCTGTCCCCGCCGGACCGTTGGGCGATGTCATCCATCATTCGCCTGCGTATTCACTTGTTGCCGCATCCATTCCCACAGATCTGCCGCCGCCTCTTCCTGTTAAACTCATTGCTTCCGATGGGAGTGTTCTCACGTGCGTGCTGCTCATTCTCTTTGTCGTGGCCGCCACCCAAACATCCAACTATACCATAACTAGCCGATGTGGCCAGTCGACTGGCCATACGGCCGCTCAACCATTCACTTTTATGCTGTGCAAACAATTCAAAGTAAAATTCATGCGATTTGATGGAAGGAAGGGTCGAGACACTTACCTGCGTGGCTGCACACGATTTTCTAGTTTTTGGACGATGGTGAGTGGATCTACCTGCTGCATGCGAACTTACACAGACCCGGAGGCTCATGGTTATAGGCTGCCGACGATGGAGTGGATGCTTTGGTTGCATGCGCCCGCATTTCATTGAAGATAGCGGTGCTGTGAATGGTATCCACTCTAGCAGGTTTAACTGTTACAGGATTCCCGCGGGGTGTCTCGTAACAGTTCTTCCTCCTTGGGTGCATGCTGCACGACGGAGGATCTGGCCTTTCGATCACGCTCCCGGAGCTTCTGATGCCTGTGGTATGAGATCTCAGCACTTGTTTATCTTTGAAAATGGATTTTCCCGCGAGAACTCATCGATCTGCTTTGTTGGTGCAGGGAACTTGGTTGCATGTCGACAAGGATGGTGGAGCAAGGTAACAGCAATGTGCAAGGGTGCCAACAGAGGCTTGCATGCGTCCAAACCGATCCGTAGTCGCTAGATCTCCTTTTAAAATGAATTCTGGGCCGTCCCAAACTTCTACAGGAAGTTTCCTGTAGAACACAGAGCTTCCTGTAGAAAGTTCGGGATTCCTGTAGAAAGTCTGCACTTTCCTGTAGAAAATCCGCGTCTTCCTGTAGAAAGACTGCATCTTCCTGTAGAAGATTCAAACCATGATAAAATTGCACATACCTTGAAAAAACATGGGTATCTTTGGAGGAGGTGCTGGTGAGGTCCCTTGACAGCATGATAAGGACCCTTGGCTTTGAGTTGAAGGGCTTCCTCTCCTCCATAGAACATCTGCAACCTGCATGCAATTTTACCATATTTTGCTTATTGTTTTTTTCTTTTTTTTCTCTTTTCTCTTTTTTTTTTTTTTTTTTGAAAGATAACAGGGGCGCCTCAAAGAGGTTTTCACCCGTGCCATCTGCCCTGAGTGCCTCAGAGAGGTTTTCACTCAAGGATCTTTTTCAAACCTTTTCCTTTTTTTGTTTTTTGAAAGACAATAGGGGCGCCTCAATGAGGTTTTCACCCCTACCACCTGCCTTGGGCGCCTCAGAGAGGTTTTCACCCAAGGATCTTTATTATTTTTTCCTTTTTTTTTTTTTTTTTTTTATATATATATCCTTCAGGGTATGCCAAAAGCAGAGGCAAAACCCTTCTCTATGACCAATACAGATTTCTCCATAGTTTTGATGAACTCTTGTCTTGAGAGAGGTCTCCTGTAGATCTTCAATCGATGCCCATTGACAAGCATGGGAATGGCTTCCTCATCAATGGTTCGAATAAGGACAGATCCATTGTCATGGCATTTTTCCACTGCATATGGTCCTAGCCATCTGGTTCTCAGCTTCCCCTTGAAATCTTTGTATCTGGAGTCATACAACAAAGCCCAATCTCCCGGCTGAAATTGCTTGTCATGGAGATGTTGGTCATGCCACACCTTTCTTTGAAGTTGAACCACTTCTGAGTGAAGGAGGGCCTGCATTCGGTGCTCATCCAGGCCATTCAGCTGCAATAGCCTTTCTTGTTGTGCATGGCTGAGATCTAGGTCCAGCTGAGCTGCGATCCTCAAAGTGTTGTATTCAAACTCAATGGACAACAAAGCTTTCTTCCCATAGACCAGCTCATACGGTGTGAAGCCGGTGGTGGTCTTCCAAGTGGTGTTGTAAGCCCATGTGGCTTCAACCAGGCGATCTGCCCAGTCCTTTCTGCTGCTGCTCACCACCTTAGTCAAGATCCCTTCTAATGCTCTATTGGTGACTTCCACCTGCCCATTTGCTTGAGGGTGATAAGGGGTGGAAGTCCTATGCTTGATCTTGTGATGAGCTAGTAGATCTTCAACCAGGTTGGAGGTGAACTGGCTCCCTTGATCGGTGACCAGCTCTCTTGGATAGCCAAACTTATAGAAGATGTTTTCTCTTAGGAACTCGGCCACCTTTTCTTCTGTTGCTGCTTTGATTGCTTTGGTCTCTGCCCACTTTGTCAAATAGTCAGTACACACAATGATGTAAGACCTTTGCCTCGAAGAGGGGTTGATTGGGCCCACAAAGTCCATGCCCCACTTCTCAAATGGGTCAAGAGTCACTTGAGTTTGGAGAGGCATCTCATCCCTTTGGGTCGGTTTCCCCATTCTTTGGCATTGGTCACACTGACTGACATATCTTCTGACATCTTGATGAAGTGTGGGCCAATAGTAGCCTGCCTGCAGGATTTTGAAGGCAGTTCTCTTTGCTGCAAAATGTCCTCCACAAGGCCCATCATGACAAGTGAGGAGGATATCAAAGACTTCCTCCTCCCACGCCTTAAGATCTGATCGGGGCCAAGCTTGAACAGATTGCCCTCGATCCAAGTAAATGAGGCACTTTTTCTGATGATTCTGCTCTTCTCTCTGGAAGATAGGTGCAGAGGGAACTGTGCTGAAACAAGATAGTTTGCTATATCAGCAAACCATGGAGAGAGTACTGAAATAGCAAACAGATGTTCATCGGGCATCTGGTCATCCACTGTTCCATCCTCATCTGCAGACAAATCCAATCTAGATAAAAAGTCAGCAACAACATTTTCTCTACCTGGTTTGTCAACAATGGTCAAATCAAACTGCTGCAATAAAAGTAACCATCTAATAATACGAGCATTCACATCTGGTTTATTCATTAAATATCTAATTGCAGCATGGTCAGTATGTACAAAGGTCTGGTAACCAGTAATATAATGTCGGAACTTGTTCAGTGCATGGACCACAGCCAAGAATTCTTTCTCGGTTACAGTGTAATTCAGCTCAGCTTTGGACAAGTTTTTGCTAACAAAGTAAATGGCATATGGAAGTTTTTGCTCAACTTGTCCTAAAGCTGCACCTATGGCTTTGTTCGAGGCATCAGTGTGGATGTGGAAAGGTAGGGCCCAGTTTGGACCTCTCAGGATTGGGGCTGACACCAACTTGTCCTTCAATTCATTTAAAGCCCTCTGACAATCGTCAGTCCATTTAAACTCCACATCTTTTGCCAACAGACCAAACAATGGCGAGGCTAGCTTGCTGAAATCTTTAATGAATCTCCGGTAGTATCCTGCTAATCCCAAGAAATTCCGGACATCCCTTACCTTTTGAGGAGGTGGAACCCTCTTGATGAGAGCAATTTTGTTAGGATCCACCTGCAACCCTTGGCAAGAAATGGTATGGCCTAGCACGGTCCCTTCAGTCATTAGGAATTCACATTTTTCAGGACTAAGGGACAAGTTCATCTCGGTGCATTTGGTTAGGACTTTTCCCAGGTTGGACAATGCTTCCTGGAGGTTGGCCCCATAAGGAGTAAAGTCATCCATATAGATTTCTACTGCATCATGGACCAGCTCCGAGAAGATGCTCAAGACAGCTCTCTGGAAGGTAGCAGGAGCATTGCATAGCCCAAAGGGAAGGACTCGGTAGGCAAAGGTACCCCAAGGACAAGTGAAGGTGGTCTTATCTTGGTCTTCCGGGCTGATTTGGATTTGGTTGTACCCGCTAAACCCATCCAGGAAAGAGAAGAACTTCTTTCCTGCCAGTCCATCCAACACTTGATCTATGAAAGGTAGAGGGAAATGGTCTTTCTTGGTAGCTTTTTTCAGTTCTCGGTAGTCCACACAGATTCTCCATTTCCCATTTTTCTTGGGAACCAACACTAGAGGGGACACCCATTCACTATCTGAGATGGGGTAGATGAACCCGACATCCAACAGTTTTTGCAATTCTTCCTTGACAATGTCCTTAAGGGCTGGATTCATTCTCCTCTGAGGTTGCCTAACCGGTTTACAATCCTCTTTGATGTATATATGATGGGTACAGACCGAAGGATGGACTCCTTTCATTTCCTTATAGCTCCAAGCAAAAGCATCTAGGTGGTTGGCCAACAGACTACACAGCTCCTTTTCCTGGGAAGGAGATAGGGAGGAGCTGATCTTCAATGCTTTCTCAGGGCCGAACTCCACATTCTTGACTCTGGGAGTAACAGGGTCGGTTGTACAAAGATCCACTAAGGTGCTAGCTTGGGCATCCTCCACCAATTTCTCTAAGGGTAGTGCACTGGAAGGTGGATTCTGGATCAAGGTCTCGATCAAGTCATCCTCGGTTGGGGGGTCTCTTCTAGTGGTATCTAAGGTGCACAGAGGTGCTGAGTACACCTCGTCTTCCTCTCCTTCTTCCAACCAGAGTGGTAAGTCATGCTCTAAGGAGGGTTGGGCAGGAGGGTATAGGACTAGCTGCTTGGACATGGGACCATTTTTGATGGTCATGTTTCCTGCACGACAACTTATGTAAGCATCTGCAGTAGCTAACCAAGGCCTTCCCAAAATGAGAGGATATCCAGTAAGCTTTGCCTTTGGTTGCAGAACCAGGAAGTCTGCAGGGTATTCCCAAGAGTCAATAGAGACCAAGACATCCTCCACAATCCCTTCGGGAGTCACAGTGGAGCGATCTGCTAATTGCAGTACTGTCGAGGTCTTCCTCAAGGAACCCTGAAGATTGAGTTTAAGCATGGTATCCCTGGTCATCACATTAATGGCAGCCCCCAGATCAATCAAGGTGTGAGGTATAATGGTGCCATTGATGTGGACATCTACTATAGGACTTCCAGGATCTAGGTACTTTGGGCAGATGACTTGTCCCAACATAAGGTCAGACAGTTGTCCTATGACATTGATAGTTGAAGCATCTTTCTTTCGACTGCCTGGGTGTTTGAAACACTTCTCCTTAACCAGTTTTTTGTATATTAGCACATCCTTGATGGCTTGGAGAAGTGGTATTTTTACACACAACTGCTTGAGCTCACCCAGAAGCTCATCCTCCTCTGGGTTGGGTTGTGTGGTGGCTGTTAGTCTCTCAGGAAAGGGTGGAATAGCCTATGGTTCACTTTCCTGTTTATCTTCCTCATCCTCTGGGGGAGGAGGTTGGCGATCTGGTAGAGTCTTTCCAGATCGAAGATTGATCTCCTGGATCTCCACAGCATAGGTAGGGCATGAGGTTTCCCCAGTGTATACCTGCTGAGCCTGTCTATTGTTGGGGTTCGGGTTCGGTTGAGCAGGCATTTGAGGTTGCCTTAGAGGAGCAGGAGGTAATGGCTGAGGTTGAACTGGTGGTGGAGGCAAGATGGCAGGAGGAGTGTTGTATTGGGGCCTCCACACCGACTGAGGTGCATTCCATTGAGGCTGTGGCTGGGCATGTGAGTGATATGAATGAGAAGTAGGTTGAGTGGGGTACTGAGGTGGATAAGACCATGGAGGAGGCATGGACCATGAAGGATGAGCAGGGGGACCCCAGGAAGGCATAGGAGTCGATTGGTTGGGGCTGTAATAAGCTTGAGATGCCCCTTGCATCCCCTGCTGATAAGGTCTAGATCCTTGTGGCCTCCTTTGGTTGAGGTAATAGAGAGGTTCAGTGGGAGCTTTTGTCCCTTGGTACATGGCTTTAAACCCAGGTAAGGTTGGACACTGATTTGTGGGATGGTCCTCCTCACAAACAAAACACACTTCAACCGAATGCAATGGACATTCGTTCTTAGGGTGTCTCCTTGTGCACCTAGGTCAGAAGACAGCCAAGGCTCTCTCAGCTTCTTCTTTCTTTTGTTGAATCCTGAATGTGTCAAGCTGCATGGAAATGGTCTGTATCACCTCACTCTTAAGATCTTCTAATTGATTTGCAAGCTCATGTTTGGAGAAAGGGACACTAGTTGAGAGGAGGTTTCCTCTACCTCGTTTCTGAGCTGCCCTGGAGTGGTTTCTAAACACAGTCTTGATGTCCTCATAAGGCAGTTGGTAAATGTCCCCCCCAGCTAACATGTGAAGGGTATCTAAGAGGTCTTCAGGGACTCCTCGGAGCAGGACCAACTTGAGGGATTCGGGGTCAAGTGTGCACCTAGCCCGCTTATAGCTTAGTTGGAACCTCTCCTCATAATCCTCTAAGGACTCATCATTTCCCATGGTCATCCGAAAGATTTCCCCCTTTGTTTCCTTGGACCTACAGTAATCCCAGTACTTGGTATTGAAAGCTTGCTGCATCTGAGCCCAAGTGGTGATACTATTCCCAGGTAAGCCCATGAACCAGCGTAATGCTGCATCCTTAATAGTGGAAGGGAAAAGTTTCAGCTTTTGCTCATCTTCAGTATAGTCATAGGTTCTACAAAGGACAACAAACTCAAACAGGAAGGTATCCGGATCCTCAGTAGTCAGCCCATGGAAGTGAGGTAAGGCGGAGGGGCTAATGTTCTTCATTTTCATCTCTCCATTGGTCTCTCGGATGGGGAAGGCACCTTCTATTCTCTCATCTTCTCTTCTATTGTCAGCCATAGCTTCAGATGGAGTGGTCTCTAACTCTTCTTCTACTATATGATCTTTGTATATCTCAGGATGTTCACCTATAGGTTCTTCTGGGTCACTGTCACCAAAGAAGAGAGAAGGGTGACTCAGTGATGTGGTGGGGGTGTTTGGTAGGAATTTGCCTGATCTATCTCGGTTCCTACGAGGCATGAAATGGAAAAGACTTTCTTTTTCTTTTGATTGTTTTTGCTTTTTTCCTTTGGTACCTGCAAAACTGAAACAGATGTATCTACAACTAACTATGAAAGATGCAGAATTAAACTGAAAGCAGGAAAGAACTAATCTACTTTGCTTAAATGAAATTGCAAGAATGGAAATGCTAGTCTACGCTTGCAGAAAGGAAATGCTAATCTATGAAAGCAGGAAATGCTAATCTATGAAAGCAGGAAATGTCTATGCTACTTTTGCAGAATGGAAATGAAATAAACTACTTAGCAGAAGGCAAGAGTAAGAAAGTAGAAGAAAAGTAACAATTACTAATACTCTGACGCTTCCCCGGCAATGGCGCCAAAAAGATGGTGGGCTCCAGTATTGTAGCAATAATGCTACAACTCCTGGAACTTCCTATCTCTAATTTTATCAACCCGGTAGTTCGTACAAACTTGGAAGCGACGGTGCTGTATGCACAAGTACTAGCTCTTGTCGCAGCTGTCACTTGGTCAGCTGGCACAAGTCCGCTAGGGCTCAAGCCAACTTCTATATGCTCACAGAAGAAGCTTTATGAGTGATGGACGAAAGCTAACTCAAAGGAGGCTAATCTATTTGCAGAAAGAAACTGAAAGCCAACAAAGCATGAAAACCCTAGTAAACCCTAATTTGACTAGCTAGGCCCTTACAATGCAAAACTGTGAATGAAACTTCTACCAATGATGCCATTACTTACAGTGAGCTGAAATACATGCATCTAAGCTACTTGCATCTGAAAAGACATGTTTTTGTATTTTTTCATTAAGTGGTTGGATTTATTGTGATGATGCTTTTGATTAGGGTTTGACTGTGCAGGAGCGGTTCAAATGGAAGGAAAGCATGGGCAAGGTCAGATGGCTAGGAGAGGTCCCAGAGGGTCTCTAGCATCAATCCACAGAAGTCTACCACGTTCGGATGCTCAGCAACCGAGTTTGCAGGCTTCTACAGGAAGTCTGCAGGGGATCCTACAGGAAACTCAGGGTTCTACAGGATGTTTGACCGTGGGAGTTTTGGGAGATGGTGAAGTGATGGAGTGGTGTGGGAGGATAGGTGAGATGGAGATGGAACTAGTGATGGCTCAGGAGCAGAGAAGTCAGATGGAGAAAGAGTGCATGCAGTGGGTTGATGGCTGGAAGGATGGGATCAACGAAAGGTTAAGTAAATGGAGCTACGTGAGTAATGGAAGAGATGGAAGGTAAACGAGCTGAACAGAGGTCGGTTGAGTGGCTTCAGGTGTGGTTGACAAGAAGAGGAAGGTAATGGAATGGTGTGGAGCAGTGTAGATGAAACAAATTGTCTATGAATGTTACCAAAAACGAGAACTCTTTAACCTATGTTAACTGTGCTATTTTGAACCAATGAACAGCAGTGCAATTTGTGAGAGAAACTCGTGCATGGAAGTGGAATGAAGAAGTAATTATCAAGACCAAAGTGCATGGATGGATCTATGACTAAAGTAACTGTTGCAGCTTGCATGGACGTGAAAAGAACTGCGTTTCTTTTTGGTGGTTGATATGGACTGCACCCCAATCCCTAAGCAGAGATGGCAGTGATCTCTAACAACCTTTTTCTGTAGCTCCAATGAACTATAACTATCCTCTTCTAACCTAAGCAACTGGAAGCAAATTCACCATAAACTAATCCTATTCAATCTCATAAAAACTAAATCAGCAGACTGTAAATTCGAATTGCATGTCAAAGTAAAGAAACGAAGTGCTGGAACGAAAGGAAAATAACATTACAACACAGAGGAGGTCTATTGCTCTCAGGTTGGGCCCTAACCTGAGAGCTATAGCTCCTTTAGAAACTCAGAATGAGATTAAAATCTGCCTGCCTTTATTCATAACCAAAAATCTGATGTCATGCCAAAACTGGCTTACAAAAAGAACCAACACCGAGCTGTAGCTCGTACTTCGAAATTACAAGAGTAATGCAAAAGTTCAAAAAGCTCCTATCAAAGGCTACAGCCTCAGTATTTATGCAAAACGATAATCCAACAGGTTTCCTTGATTTGTGGAGCTCGGCTGTCCAACTGAAGGTTAAACTGTTGATCCTGTAGAACAGTTGTAACTGCTGTTCCTGTAGAATGGTTGGCTGCCTCTAAGCTCGGTGGGGAGATTGGTTGGAGCTCGGAGCTATGGTGGGAATCACGAGGAAGGTCCCCAAGGCTGTGGACATCCTCTCCTAAAAACCAGCAGTGCACACCTTACTGTCTCCTTTCTCGTGGTCTTTGCTCCCTTTTAATGCCAAAAACCTGAAATCATCATGTATTAGTCACGTAGATAGAATGCCTACCCTTCTTCCTACAAACAACACGAATAAACCAAGAAATGAATGCATAAGCAATAAAAGATGAATGGTTTGAGCAAAGCAAGTAGGCCAAATGAGCCCAAATTGTACCAAAAATTGGGGCTCATCACCAGCCAGTTGCCTCGCAACCCTCGGTCTCTGTGGTATAGGTTCATCCCCTGCAACACCCATATTTCTAGGATCATGCCCTACCAAATAGGCCAACGGTCGCCCTCGCGACCCCGCATATACAAGTAAACAAAAATGGTATCAACATCATTGTAAATAAAACATCATATCAATACATGCAAATAAATATATGTATGCAAATGTGGAAATAAAAATATACGTGTTGGTCCCTAGGCATCACCCGGAGGAAGCCCCATGTCTAGATCTCCCCAGAAGTCCATGCCATGACAAGGATACTCGAAAATCAATTGAAGATTGGATTTAAATCAATCCTATACAACAACATTCCAATAATTCCCTACCACACCACCCTAGCGCATGATATTGTAGGTGCTCAATGGTGTATACATGCGTCCCTGGAAAGCCTCGCCAGCACTGCTAAGATTAGACATAGCATAGAAACCCTCTCATACATAAGGATCCAAAGTACACTCCCATAACAAAAAATCTGAAGTGTACTACGCCACACTTGTGTCAACTAAGACAATATCCCCTTATGAAACAACCAAGCCCAATAAAAAAAGAGCCCATCAACAACTACTGGAGGACTGCTATATGTGGCCCATATGCTCTATTAGGGGATGTTGTTCCCACCAACCTCACAATCCAAAACAACTAAAATCCTCATGTAGCCCTCCTCATATAGGTTACACCCACAGTGAGTGTCACTCTCAGCCTTCTCCCACTAATGGATATCCACGTGCCTAGCTAGCAGAGGATAGGGAAAAGCCTCCCCACGAGGTAGAAGAATGGTAGAAAAATAAATATCGATACAGATCGATGTCATCAGATCTATCAAATGGATAACCATAACCTGTCAGTACACACCCTAGCATTGAATAAAAAGTCACAGGAACCTATCTTATGACCTCAAAAGGGGGTTCTAAAGAAATTTCAGAAGCCCTCACTTCACCAGCAACTGGATAGCAGCTAGATCCCCCACCACATCCACACAGAGGCACTCCCAGTCTCTCTCCCTCCAAATCATCCTACCATCTAGGATACCATGTATCAAATTTATAGCTCCGTGGGCTATAAAAACAAATAAGAGATAAAATCCATTTTTTCTCATAGTCGCACGCCTATGAGCATGACATACGCAAAGTCGCATGCCTATTTCCACAAGAGACACATGAACATGCATCTGTCACACCCCTAAGCTGCAATGTCCAAGGCACTGAGGACCACATGCATGTTTTCCAAATAGGCACTTGTTCCGCACGTCTGTGTCTCCCACAAATGCGCGACCATCGTGCACTCTACTAGGCAAGCCATGATGACCCTAAACGGTTTCGCCACCACATATTATTGGCTTGTTGGGGCCTGACCCAGGTTCAACATTAGCTGCACCAACCAAAAAGCCTTAATTGATGGCCCTTTCAGCAACAACCTGCGTAGCGTAGGCTACAGTCTCACCCGAGGAAATATTGGGGGATGACAGGACCAGGTTTATGCATCCAAAGGTCAATGTGATAGGATCATGTGGATCCTAGGGCTTAGTACTATCTTCACACACTCTAATCCTTCCGAGAACTGATTATTATAGTAAATTCACATTAAAAAATTACAAATCTTTGCGAATGCCTTTAATCATTCATAACACGTATAAATAGTACAGATATACCACTTTCGCACACTTAATAAGCATTAATTCAGATAAATTGCATTACATAAAGAACATCCAGAAACTTGTAGAAGTAAGAAATATTACATAGATATGCAAGAATTGGCTCAAAATTTTCTTTATTAGTTATATCATTCAAGTATAGACTTCTTTTCCATGTGCTCTCAACTGCAAGGGCCCTCACACTCATCTTGTTGACTTACCAAGGTCTCTGCGCACTCAGATGCAGGAGCCTTCCCCTTCGCATAAGGATAGGAAACAAACCTTTCCGGCCTTAGCTTACATTCCCTTACAAATATTCTTAACAATTCAATTAGATTCCTTCCTAGACTCGCTCCGACTCTTCTATTTATAGCCTTGCTTTTACAATACCATGGTCCGCAGACCATGGGTGGGTCTCGAAACCTTCCTATAACCTACCCACCTAAGGTACTAAAGCCCATTTGACTCTAACTAGCTTCGCACTTCATTTCCACATTTTGTGGAGACTTTACATGTTTACAAATAAGAAATTACAAAATTTATCAAAATTTACCCCAAGGACCATCAAAACAATTTGGTTACTTGTCCTTGAATCACTCAGTTGACGCTATAATCTTGTCCTAGAGTTTGTAGAACTCTATCTTCAAAACCTGCAAATCAGTTTTGACCTACATAGATGCTTGTTGTACTTCCCCGATGAGCTTCTCTGTAGTAGGGCTTTCCATCGCAAGGCCCATTGTCCATTGTGTCTCTTGGATGCCCTTTAATTTGTTCTGCATGAACAGAGTGAGCTATCTAGCTTCCTGATATAGGTCCATTTGGGCACATCAATCTCATAATCTAGATCAATGTTTTAGGGCTCATCAAACAGTAATTTTAGTTCCTACATGCCCTAAACAAGTCACCCCTTTGAATGCCTCCTTCCCAGACAGTTTCATGACTTGAAGACATCCAAAAATAGCCTCTAAAGGGACCAGTGTAGGTAGGCCCATGTAAGGGTGTTTTTCAAAGTATTTAAGTCCATGCTAGGGTGCTCTGTAGAGCTCTTAGGCTTCCTTTGACTTGCGCTAGGTGAGATTGAGTGAAATTCACATAGGGTTTAGGGAATATTCTTATATTTTGGAGTCATCTAGAAGGTTCCCTCACTTATCAACTCCTATGAGCTCGAAAATGGATGAGGAATGAGTTAAGGTGCATCCTATCCTCTCATCCCTTCCTCCATGGAACTAATTCTAAGTATGGAAGGCCATTCAATGCCACCATTTATGAAAAAACCTCCTTCATCTTCCTATAAATTGACCAGTCATCTAAGTGATCAGGAGCTATATTATGTTGAATTGTAAGGAGATAATGCTGCTATGCAATTTGGCTTTGAAGCAAGTATTGTAATGGTACAAGTTTTTCATGCTTTTGATGTGATGCGGATGGGATCCAAGCTGGAGGAATGGGTTTGAATCAAACACGAATGGTAGTAATTCCTTCTTCTATTCAATAAAGTGTTTGAATCTTTCTCCCATATGTTTGTATTGTTTAATAATGCTTATATGTGTGAATTGTATTTGATTCCATTCACTTATATTCAATAAATATTTTACTTTGATCAATTCTTTGTTTTCTGTTATGTTTATAGGTACTTCTCAAGTGTATTAAGTATGGGAAGGAGTGACGGGATTGATACAAAGGAGACGAGAGGAAAGCAGAACTACAAGTAGGTCTTCTCATCTTCTCATCTTATCTATTACTTATAGGAAAATATTAAAACGCTTTAAACTGTTGTTCTAGATATTGCTACTTATCTAGGGAATTAGTATTTATCCGTAGATACCAAATTCTACAAAACAAATTGGTGACTCCACTGGCGAAGATCCTCTTTCTTAGTAGCTTATCCATCTCCTAGGACATTCTTGTAGATCGTACTTGTGTTCATTAACTGTATTTCAGCTCTTTTGCATTGAATTTTGGTCAAAAAAATTGAGGTTAGATGACTCTTGAGTGGCCTCTCAAGAATCAGTGCAGGCTTGGTCAGGGGATAGTGCTTTGCAGAGCACCCTTGAGTGAGAGACAGTGCTCTGCAGTGCAGTCAGGCCCTCTTTAACCTATGTTGATCCACCTTAGGGAAAATTTTCACTTTTGGATTGGTTTTTTTTCTCCAAATTTCCTTCTATTTATGCTTTCTAAAAGATCAATGGTTGTAGTATGTCTCTGAAATCAGCTTGTATTTCCTCTTTCCAACCCTACTTTTACTTGATTGATTAATGTTTCTTAAAATTTTTCTTTTTCTTTATCAATCCATAGTCAAAGTTAGATTATAGTTGATTAATCTTTGTTTGAAAGAAAGTGTCGTAAAAGTCTTCTTTTCCTTCAAAACAGAACTGTCGTAAAGTCTTTGTTCTTGTTAAAGGTTGATTGATTGTATGTGCATTGGTTTCCTTTTTTGTTCATCATAACATTAATGGAATTGGAAAGAAAAACTTGCATCATTCATATTGTAGTTTGTGAATGATTGAAAGGAATAGCTAGGGAAATTGCATTAGATGTGCTCTTTGCTCTTTGTCAAAGATCTGATTGCTCTATCCCTAGTAGCTAAGGTTTTCATTGTTCAATTGAATGAAAATAATGCTTATCATATTAGTTTCATTTTAGGAATTTCAAACATACATCATGTGGTGAACCTTGAAAGGCAAATTCTAAAGAAGATCAACTTAAAATTTATCTTAATTTACCTAATGGAGCATTATCACCTAATGAAAAACATTTAGTGGTTCTAGGCTAGAGACGTGTTCCAGCATCATAAAACAAATCAGTTGTCACTAAATTGTCTGACATACATCGCGAGTGTGATACCTCATTCCACGTACATGAGTATATCATAGCTCATCCACTTACCTTCTGGTATATAGGGTGGTGTTATGGTACATAAAGTATATGGAAATGCTCTCACTGTGTGGTTTTGCATTGGACAATGCTTATATGGATTGGGCCTCCATGTACTTTTGGGTATATATGGGAGGAAAAAACTAGGTTTCTATCCATCCTTAGGTAACTGAGTCAGCCGCCATGTACAGTGTAATACACCGAACACAGCATTCGAGGAGATTACCTGCCCATACTTCTCGGTTCGCCAGGACGTATTTTGGAGTTCATAGTTGCTTGGTAAACCTTTTTCCTAGATTATCCCTCTTTTGTTTTGTTATGTTACTTTGATTAAAATGAATTAATTGACCGTGGATAACATCCTCTATGCTCACTCCTTAGTTGATCTTAGATTGAAACATATGGCGACAAATCCGGAGTTCACCGATCAAGGAAATCCTTTTGATGGGAATCTTAGTCCTTTTCCTCCTTTTGGAAATATTGGTGCTCCTTATATGGCTACATTTTCCCTTACAGTATTTACAATTGGCTTGTTAGTATGGTTGTTTTAAACCTCCTTGGTTCAAAATGTCGTGATTTCTCCGCAACTGAGTACTCCTCCAACTAGACAAAATCAACCTCCAGTTGATCCTAAAGTTGACCCTTTGCCTTCTACCTCGTTTATTTCTTCCTCCCCTTCTTCCTCTTTGCTTGGTGAAAGTATTGGTACTAGTAACCAAGTGTCTAAGAAGAAGAAGAAAGGGAAGAAGAAGAAGAAGAAGCAAATTCAGCAGAGGGGAAACCAAGCAACCATTGCTTTTAATGCAACATCTAATGAGAAACCATCCATCAAGCCTCAAAAAGTTCGATATTCATGCAAACTTTGTGTAGGAGACCATCTTCTTCAAAATTGTCCTGATATTCCTCAGATATCTGAAAAATGGTCTTCTCGTTCACATCATCTTGTGTCATCAACTTCTGGAGATCATGCTGGTGACACACCATCAACTAGTGGTAGAAACGTTCATGGAAAGAGGGGTAAAGTTAAGTTTCCCTGTATTTTATGTGAAGGGAATCACCCCATTCACCTTTGTCCCTATCTGGATGAAGCCAAAAAGGCGTTGGATAACCATCGTGCTCCACCACAACGACTTCCATCTGGTTACAGGAGACTCTCCCTTAATCCTTCATTAGTTGATGAAATTACTGACTCAAATCAACTGTCGGTCAAACCCACTCTCTCTGAAAGTGAATCCTATGAGTCTATACCCGACCCAAATAAATAGGTCGAGGTAACAGTTGACCCAATTTCACCTTCAGTTAATCGTACCTTTACCGAAGAGAGTGAATATGATACCACTCAGGTTCTTTTCATTTCTTTAGATTCTAATGAGCTTGGAGACAACCCTCTTGTTCCATCAAGACATGAGGAAAATCCTCCCGTTCTTGTAACACAAGGGGATAATTCTCTCATTTCTATGGTACCTCCTCCAAGTAGTCTGGTTACTTCCTTTGATTGGAATCGACTAGCAGGATTTTGTATTCCTTCTTATGTGCCTTTCTAGATCATAGTACAGGTTTGTAATATGATTGTATCTCACATTATTATAGATGAAGGTGCATTTGTGATTATCATTTACTCAACTGCTTGCCAAGCGCTTGGTTTGCCACCACTTGTGCCAGTTACCCAGAATCTGTTGGCTTTTAACAGAAGAACCAGTAAATCATTAGGGATCCTTCCTCAGTTGCCTATTAATTTGGGAGGAAAAATCATTTATCTGAATGTGATGGTAGTCCGAGGCCCTTTAGATTACAATTTACTTCTAGGGCGTGACTATGTTTATGACATGGGAGCTATTGTTTCAACACTCTTTCGAGTGATGTGTTTCCCCCATGAAGGCAGAATTACCACTGTTGACCAACTTTCATTTCCCGGTCCAAATATGGCTTCCATTCAACCATCTTCCCTAAGTGGTCCTTTTGTACCAATGATATCATCCCCGCCATGGGTCAATTATGTGGCAACCCGTTCCATACCTACATCAACTGACGATCAATTCAGTGATGTTGTACATTATGTACTGGAGGAATTGGAACCAGATCTCTCCTTCCAAAGCATTGTTCTCCCATTAGATGAGAACCTCTTGTAAGTCATGACCTCCTATCATGGGTCATGAAAAACAAGGAATATGAGGATATTTCCTTGTCTTGTGTCAACCTCATTAAAAAATGAAACCAAGGATATGAGGATAGTTCTTTTACTATGTCAACCTCATTAAAAAAATGAAATAGGTCCATGAGGATAGTTCCTAGTCTTGTGTCAACCTCATTAAAAAAATGAAACAAGAAATATGAGGATAGTTCTTTTACTATGTCAACCTCGTTAAAAAATGAAATAGGTCCCTAAGGATAGTTCTTTTACTGTGTTAACCTCATTAAAAAATGAAACATGTCCTAGAGCATAGTTCCTTGTCTTGTGTCAAGCTTGTTAAAAAATGAAACAAGGATCTACGAGAATAGTTCCTGGTCTTGTGTCAACCTCGTTAAAAAATGAGACCAAGGATATGAGGATAGTTCTTTTATTGTGTCAACCTCATCAAAAAATGAAACAGCTCCCATGAGGATAGTTCCTTGTCTTGTGTCAACCTCATTTAAAAATGAAACCAAGGATATGAGGATAGTTCTTTTACTATGTCAACCTCATTAAAAATTTAAATAAGTCCATGAGCATAGTTCCTTGTCTTGTGTCAAGCTCGTTAAAAAATTAAACAAGGAGTATGAGGATAGTTCCTAGTCTTGTGTCAACCTCGTTCAAAAATGAAACAGAAAGTATGAGCATACTTCCTTGTCTTGTGTCAAGATTATTAAAAAATGAAACAAGGAATATGAGCAAAGTTCCTTGTCTTGTGTCAATATCATTAAAAAATGAAACAAGGTCCCCTGGAGAAAAGTTCCAAGTCGAGTCTTTTATTAGATCTCGTAAAATCCCAGTTGAGCCTTTCACTTGATCTCGTAAATGAACCTTCATTCCATCCACCTGATAGCCACGAGTAGTCTACTTAGGTGAATGTAATGAAGCTTGGGGGGCATGCACCTAGTGGTAAAGTTAAGTTTCTTGTAGGTTATGTGAAGGGAATCACCCCATTCACCTTTGTCCCTATTTGGACAAAGCCAAAAATGTGTTGGATAATTGTTCTTCTTCATCACAGTGATTTCCATATAGTTACAGGAGACTCTACCTTTCATCATGATGGGGGTATGTAAACCAATCTCAAGCATAGTTTTTTGTTTTAAGATTGTGTAAAAATGAAACTGAATTCAACCATAGTTTTTCGTCTTAAGATTGTGTAAAATTGAAACTGAATCCTAGAATAGTTTTTCATTTCAAGCTTGTGTAAACATGAAACTGAATCCAAGCATAGTTCCCTATGGTTCAATCTTGTGTAAAAAAGAACCCATTTCCTTTTTTAACCCTCGTGATTGCCATTCTATCCGTGTTTTTCGTCAAATGAGCCTTGGTAGTTTTCATCCCATCGCCACCATCCCTTTGGCCGATCATACGCTTTCACTTGGCTGTTTTACCCTTTTTGAGGAACAGTTGCAATGAGTGGTCTTATTAGCCAACCTCTTCACATAAATCAACATGTTTTGAGAAGTTCCAACATCACTGGAACTAGTTGCTATACTAGACACCACTCATTCCTCCAAATGGAGTCCTCTTTAAGTTCTTTTCAGACTCTCTAAACATGAAAATATTTCTAAGCGCTTGTCCTTTCTAGCTTGTTAACGGATTGGAAACAATATCTCTCTTGTATTATTTTACGCTTTTTCAGGCTTGAGAGATTAATTTACGAAAAGGAACTTGTGGAGTTTTCTTTTTGTCCCTTTTCAAACTCTCTAAACATGAAAATGATCCAAAACAGATCTAGAATAGATTTCAAAGTCTAAAATGTTCCTCACAGAGGAAAATGAAAGTCCAAGGATTGCTCTTGGAAATAGTCCCATTGCATAGTTCTCACCATTCTGAATCTACTGCAATTTGAATGGGCTAAAATGGACTTTGGATGAAGAAGTTATCACAGAAAGAAGATTGCCCATTGTCCTTTGAAAATGAGGCAAATTCTTAGAAAAATGGCGTAAAAGGCTCTTTAAGGAAAAATCGCATTGGAGGGTTAAAAGGAGGACTTAGATGGTGGAAGGACTTCCCCGATTAGCGATGTCCGATATATTGGGTTAGGGGTAAGCTGCATGAGATATCGGACACATGCGGAGCTAATTACGACAAAGCGGGATCAGATCAACGGATCGGGTCAACACAATCCATGGTATATGGAAAGAACCCCTGGGCCATTACATATGCGATATGCCATGATGCGATATCGACCGTTGGATTGAGGATTCAAATCAATGGTCAGGATTTGATTGGAGTGATCGGCGATCGGTGATCCTCAATACAAAGGGCCAATGTGATAGCGATATGCAATGTGCGATATCAGTCGTTAGATCAGAAAAATAATGGATGGTCTTGATTTCATAGGTGATCGGTGATCCCTAATACAAAGGGCCAATGCACATTGTGACTTGTGATTTCGATATGTTGATAAAGGGTGGACCCAATGGGAATTATAAGTGCAATTTCATAATATTTGAAATCCAAAATTGTGGGATTTCTTTGTATTTCCTGTGTATTGGATTTTTTGGCCAATACGCCATGCAATTGTGATTTGCGATGGAATGGCGAACCTGGTAGGTTTATAGATGCAGTTGCATTCTATTTGAAGTCCAGATTTTTCGCCTGATAGTGTATTTCCGGTATATTTCTATGTATTGGAATTTTGTTCCATTTTTGGTTTTCGCCTGAAGAAAGGCCCCGATTCCTTTTTAACTATCCCTGATCATTGTGCCACACTACAAGCAGGCATTTTGTAACAATGATGCATTTGTAACGCGTAGAGCCACAGAGCCAAAAGCCAGAAGGCTAGTCGAAGAGACATAGGAATGATTACACACTGAGAAATAGACAGGAAGTCGTAGAGCTGGAAGGATGCCTCACAAAATCCAAAGAGCATAACTAGTAGAGGTAGAGTTTTTGGAGTCACTTGGAGGTCGATCGAAAACTAGAGAGCTTAGAGAAGGCAGAGCGAAGCACCAGAGCCAGAGCCAAAGAGCCATAGCCAGAGCCAGAGCCAAGAGAATAGAAAAGAGATCAAATGATCCAGCTATTGCTCATGTCCAAATTGTGCAGAAGATAGAAGAAGGTATTCCAGAGACAGTGAATGAATTATGAGGGAGTTGGTGCAAGCTAGAGCTCAAGATAGCTCAGAGCATTGATTGAAGGAGTCTAGTCCAGAGAAGCCTAGATCTGTTTGCAGAGTATGGATAGCCAGTGGGATAAGATGGTATTCTAAACCCATAGGTTCAGTTGTAAACCAATGGAGTTGAGCATGGAGCTTGTAAAAGAATTATGCCATAATCCCAGAGAGCCTAGTTGAGTTGACTAGAACTCACGGAGATGTAGCCCAAGAGGTTTGGGTGAACTCCATATTATATTGTTGTCTTATGCGTTTGCTGGTTTGCTGCGTTATTTATTGTTATGTGTGTTTAAATATCATCATAATCAAATGTACATAAGCACATGAATAGTCTAAAAACAATCATAAGCATACACCTATTTCAAGTACTTTTAATTCTGCAATTGGTTAATCATAAGCTAGATCTTGGAAATATTTAAGCTTTGGAAGTGGGAGAGGTTCTTGTAAGCTTACAAGAAGCCTTTAGTGCCCCATTGTCAGATCAGGTGGTATCAGAGCCAAGTTGGTTAACCCCACCTTCAAAGAAGGTGATATCAAAGCTAAGTTATACCAGAGTAGGATGCATCATGCAGCAAGTGGTATCAGATCAGAATGCTGATTGATAGAGCAAAAGATTGCTTGTTCGAAAGGTGTTTGGGCAGTCAAGGATTGATTGTCTGATTGATTTTATTCTTGTTTGTAGACTGACTAGTGTGTGAGTTTGCAAAGGTGAAGGGAAAGCTACTGATAGCTAAGTCCAAGAGAGGACAAGAAGGAAGAAGGGTTGAAGGCATTCTTCTTATCCCAAAGGAACTCAAGGCAATCCTTGAAGCGCAAGAGGTTTGTTGCAAAAGGTTGCTTAAATAAAGCTCTTTTTTAATCTTGTTTGAAGTTGTTTTGTTCATTGGCATAATGGCAACTTCTACAAGTGAGTCCTCAAAATCATCTTTCTTCACAAGATTCTTTGATGAAGACATGAAGCAAGACTTGTTCATCATGATGGACAAGGTGAGATAAATGTATGGGGATGGAAGGAAGAGAAGCATACATAGAGAGCAGTTGAATTCTATGGAGGAAGAGAAGCAATTTCTTTCTAACAAATTGCAGGAAATGGAGAGGCAGCTTCATGTTGCAAATATGAACCTGAAAAGGATGCATGAGTTGGAGACGCAACTCTTTGTTGCCAAAGAAGCCTTAGTCAAGTATCAACATGAAGAAGAGGTAAACAATTCCTATTTGTCTTCAAATTCTTCTAAGAATTCTTATATTGGTTCTTTTGAAAAACATACTAGAGGCAAGGTTCCAAGTTAATGTCCAAGGTAAGCTATGAAGGAAAAGGCTTGGGAAAACATGCACAAGGTATTGTTGAGCCAATAATAGTTGAGGGAAGGCCTAAGTGTTTGGGTCTTGGCTTTGGACAAGCTTATGGAGAAAGTTCCAAAGCTTCCATGAAGGCCATTGAAACAGTTCCAAGAAGGAGTTTCATTTCTGGTCTTCTACTTCAAGAGTCTGAAGATTGTATTCATGGAGAATGCAATAGCTTGAAACATCATTTGCAAGATGCAGGTGTTCATAAGCATACACTTGAACCAGAGAGTTGGGGAAACTCTAAAACCATTGAAGAGGTTGATGGTGTTCCAAAGGGAGATACTTCTTCATTTGATTCACCTCCTCATGAAGGCAATAAAGGTGAAAGAGAAAGGTATAAATCTGGTTCTAACCATATTCATTTTGATTATGCAAAGCATGATAAATTTCCGTATAAGTATGGGAAAAGAATTGCATGTTCCTTTTGTGGTTTGGATAACCATAATTTTTCTAGATGTTGGAAGAGAATGGCCACATACAGGAAACTTTTGAAGGAAAGGAAGCAAGAAGCCAAAGGTCCATTGGACAAGGAAAATCATGCTATGAAGAGGATGCATATGTGTTGCACTTACTACCATAAGCAAGGACACATTGCTGAAAAGTGTTGGACTTTGAATCCAACAATTCTTCCACAAAACTTGAAGAAGGTGGAAAGAGAAAATGGCAAAAATGGAAAGGAAGTTTCCATGAATGTTGTGTTTCAGGATGATTCACATGCTGATGCTGATGTGCAGACAAAGGTAGCACCTTTGAGATGGATTGGTAAGAAATGGTTAGAATTCTTATCCAATTAAGGTTGCATGTCTTTTTGAAAATGCATTATATCAAGTTGTATCTATTTGCATTTCTTTGTTAATAGAATGCAAGTTGCAGGTTTTTACCAAGAAGGTGAATGGAAAAGTTGAGTAGGAGACTCACTTTGTTGCTACAACATGATGTTCATTTCAGATTCAAAAGTACAATATGCTTATGCAAAAGTTGAAAGATGAAATGCACGCATAAGCTTGATGTGCATGAACACAAGGATGCTGACGATTTCCTTGTATTTGAACATGTATGTGTGATTAACTTGAAGGGTTGATTTCTTTGTTGTAAAAATGCATGTAACAAAATATTGACTTGAGAAAAGTTGATTTGGTCTCCAAGATGGAGATAATGATGAAGTGTTTCATCTTTTGAAAAGAATCTTTGAGATCTTTTCTACATGCTTGATTTGAAGGTTCAATTGTTTAAAGGCATGTTTTGTTGTCTTGTTAATTTGTAAGTAGATGTAAGACATAGAGGTAATTCACAAGATGTGAAATCAGTTTCTTTTGTTGAAGCAGGAGTTTAGGCCATCCAGTTGTTGTCAGTTATCCTGTTGTTGTTAACAGTTGTTGTTGACAGTATGTCAAACAGGTACAGATGAAAATTTTGTGAAGAAGATGTAACTTCACATTCGTTTGAGCCACCTTGGATCAATGATCAAGGCAAAGAAGTTCAAACTACCTTGTATGACCTTCTCAGCAGGAGTTCTGCAGGAAGTCAAGGAGGAAGACAGTTCTTCCCAGGAGGACTAGCACATCCAAGAAGGAAGTGGTCAAAGCCTTTGGTTTAGAGGCACAATGCAAGGCAATTGTATGGAGATTGAAAGAAGAGGGTGATGTTACTCTCATTGACTATTCAGATCAGTATATCAGTATTTTGGAGACCAAAAGTTCTTTTTCATGGGAAGGTGTGATCCAAAATGGATCTAGAATAGACTTTAAAGTCTAAAATGTTCCTCACATTGGAACATTAAAGTCCAGGGAATGCTCTTGGAAATAGTCCCATTGCATAGATCTCATCATTCTGAATCTACTGCAATTTGAATGGGCTAAAATGGACTTCGGATGAAGAAGTTATCGCAGAAAGAAGATTGCCCATTATCCTTTGAAAATGACGAAAATTCTTAGAAAAATGGCATAAAAGGCTCTTTAAGGAAAAATTGCATTGGAGGGTTAAAAGGAGGACTTAGACCAAAGGAAAAATGACTCCCCTGATGAGCGATCTCTGATATATCGGGTTGGAGGTAGGTTGCATGCAATATCAGGACCTAGGCGGAGCTGATTGTGATAAAGCGGGATCGGGTCAGCACAATCCATGGTATATGGAAAGAGCCCCCGGGCCATTACATATGCGATATGCTGATGTGATACGCCATGATGCGATATCGACCATTGGATCAAGGAGTCAGATCAACGGTCAGGATCTGATCAGAGTGATTGGTGATCGGCGATCGGTGATCCCCGACACAAAGGGCCAATGTGATAACGATATGCAATGTGCGATATCAACCATCGGATCGGAAAAAGAATGGACGGTCCTGATTTGATCGGCAATTGACGATCGATAATCCCTGATACAAAGGGCCAATGCACATTGTGACTTGTGATTGCGATATGCCGATAAAGGGTAGACCCGATGGGAATTATAAGCGCAATTTCATAATATTTGAAATCTGAAAATGCGTGATTTCTTTGTATTTCTTATGTATTGGGTTTTTTGGCCAATATGCCATGCAATTGCAATTTTTGATGGAATGGCAGACCCGATAGATTTATAGATGTGGTTGCATTCTATTGGAAGTCCAGATTTTGCGCCAGATAGTGTATTTCCAGCATATTTCTGTGTATTGGAATTTTGTTTCATTTTCAGGTTTTCACCTGAAGAAAGTCCCCGATTCCTTTGTAACTATCCCTGATCATTGTGCCATGCTGCAAGTGGGTGTTTTGTAACAATGATGTGTTTGTAATGTACAAAGCCACAGAGCCAGAAGCCAGAGGGCTAGTCGAAGAGACAGAGGAATGATTACACACAGAGAAATGGATAGGAAGTCGTAGAGCCAGAAGGATGCCTCACAAAAGCCAAAGAGCACAATTGATGGAGGCAGAGTTTTTGGAGTCGCTTGGAGGTGGAGCAAAAACCAGAGAGCTCAGAGAAGTGAGAGCTAAGTGCCAGAGCTAGAGCCGAAGAGCCAAAATTAGAGCCAGAGTCAAGAGAACAGCAAAGAGATCAAATGATACAGTTGTTGCTAGCATCCAAAGTGTGTTGAAGATAGAAGAAGGTATTCTAGAGACAGTGAAAGAATTTTGAGGGAGTTGGTGCAAGCTAGAGCTCAAGATAGCTCAAAGTGCTGATTGAAGGAGTCTAGCACAGAGAAGCCTAGATCTGTCTGTAGAGTATGGACAACAAGCGGGATAAGATGGTATTCTAAACCCATAGGTTCAGTTGTAAACCAATGGAGTTGAGCGTGGAGCTTGTAAAATAATTTATGCCATAATCCCAGAGAGCCTATTTGAGTTGACTAGAGCTCACGAAGAAATAGCCCAAGAGGTTTGGGTGAACTCCATATTATATTTTTGTCTTAAGTGTTTGCTGGTTTGCTACATTATTTATTGTTATGTGTGTTTAAATATCAGCATAAGAAAATGTACATAAGCACTTGAACAGTCTAAACACAAACATAAGCGTACACCTATTTCAAGTACTTTTAATTCCGTAATTTTTTAATCATAAGCTAGATCTTGGAAATATTTAAGCTTTGGAAGTGGGAGAGGTTCTTGTAAGTTGACAAGAAGCCTTTAGTGCCCCATTTTTAGATCAGAAAAGGACCGAGTTATCTTTGTCGTTAAACTCGTTAAGACATCAAATAGCGTTAAAATTATCCATCTAGACAAGACCAAGTTTCACCTTCACTAGACTCGTTAAAACATCACATAGCGATGGATTCACCCGAAGGGTGGAATTATACAACAAGCATATGTTATCCTCCTCAAGCTTGACAAAAAATAAAGAGGTACTGGCCAACAATGACTAGGGAAAACGGGGAAAACCACTTTATGGTAGCAGGTCGCTCTTGAACATGACTGTTTCACTTCATCATCATGACTATTTAGGTTGGGTTTTCTTCTTGATGGTTATCATACCTATGGTCTATCACACCATCCATCAATTTTGGTTTTGGGTCAATGCTGCCAATTCATTCATACTATTTTGGTTGGGTTATCTTCTTGATGGTTATCATACCTATGGTCTATCACACCATCCATTACTTTGGTTTTGGGTCAATGTTTCCAATTCATTCAATGTCGACGATATGTTCAAGAGAATTCATTCAATTAAAATTCATCCTTTTCAATACTCATAAACCTTCATTTTCATGGTTGCCATTCCTGAACCTTGTGTCATTAGTCAAATTCCGTCTCCAAAATCATTACACTCGTTTCGTGTCGTTGATGTGGGATACATTAAGGCCCTCCTGCGATGAGTCGCTTCTTGTCGACATCATCACATTATCCAATAAATTGACTTAGAAACACCCTTCCAGTACTCTTAGGCTTGCATGCATCAATGGCACATTTCTCGCTTCCGGTGATAGGTTTACATCAATGGCCTTTGATCGAAAGACTTTGTATGGTATTTGACATCAAATCATCCATTCACACCATGAAAAATGTACTGTAATACCTTGAGGATCATTATCATTATCGGTGATTTCTCTCGCATCTGTTAACAACTTACATCATCAACTGGTAATCAGAGGGTGCCTTCCCATGTTTGACTTCAGATCACATGTTCACATGGTTAGACTCATACTTTAGTTAACGATTGAATGAGATAGATGACCTCGGATCTAGTTTCATCCATTTGGGCTGCAATTTTAGGAGTACTAAATCATATGTACAATGGTTTTACATTGATGGTCATTCCAATCATGGGTCTATATCTATAGACGACTATTTATGTACATGTAATGAAAGATTATAAGTTGAACATGGGTATGCCTTCCCTTAGTGATTCATGTAAAAATAAAAAATCATGATATATGTATTGTAACTGATGCAGGTCACCTTCCACTTCGATACCTCCTCATCACATCATAAAGAATTTCATTCGACATTGGCATTTTTCTGACTTCATGCTTTAGGCAGCAGCTATTACAGATCCATTTGGGCACATCAATCCCATCATCCAGATCAATGTTTTAGGGCTCATCAAACCCTAATTTTAGTTGCTACATGCCCTAAACAAGTCACCCCTTTGAATTCCTCGTTCCCAGACAGTTTCATGACTTGCAGACATCTAGAAATAGGCTCAGAGGGACCAACGTAGGTAGGCCCATGTAAGGGTGCACTGCAAAGAAGTTAAGTCCATGCTAGGGTGCTTTGCAGAGCATTTAGGCTTCCTTTCACCTATGTTGGCTGAGATTGGGTGAAATTCACATAGGGTTTGGGGAATATTCTTATCTTTTGGAGTCATCTAGAAGGTTCCCTCACTTATCAATTCCTATGAGCTCAAAAATGGATGACGAATGAGTTAAGGTGCATCCTATCCTCTTATCCCTTCCTCCATGGAACTAATTCTAATTATGGAGGGTCATTCAATGCCACCATTTATGGAAAAACCTCCTTCATCTTCCTATAAATTGACCACTCATCTAAGTGATCAGGGGCTAGATTATCTTGAATTATAAGGAGATAATGCTGCCATGAGATTTGGCTTTGAAGCAAGTATTGTAATACTACAAGTTTGCCATGCTTTTGATGTGATGTGGATGGGATCCAAGCTGGAGGAATGGCTTTGAATTAGATAATAATGGTTTTAATTCCTTCTTCTATTCAATAAAGTGTTTGAACCTTTCTCCCATATGGTTGCATTGTTTTATAATGCTTATATGTGTGAATTGTATCTGATTCCATTCACTTATATTCATATATCTTTTTCTTTGATCGATTCTTTATATTCTGTTACGTTTACAGGTACTTATCTAGCATATTAAGTACGTGAAGGAGCAACGGGATCGATACAAAGGAGATGAGAGGAAAGCAAAACTATAGGAGGTAGATTGGTTGTGTTTTAGTTTTCTTCCATTTGTTCCTTCTTTCAATTAACAGACTAGCAAGGAGAAAAATATCACCATAACGTTGTCAGTAGGTGTCTCAGCCTCACCTCGTCCCTTTGGGACCATGACTTGAGGAAGAGATCCTTCAATAACCCCAAAAACACAGATTTCTAGTTCTCGCATAAGCTTTTGAGTTTGTTGTCTTGATTTGGTGCTTGGTTCATTTCATCACCATCTTTTTCCATCACTCTCTTTTTGTAATAAGATCTCACTCATATTCTCATTTCCTTCAGCACTTTCTTCCTACATAATACATGCAGAATCTAATAAATCACGTCTTAATCAATTTATACCTATTGATTTCCTTACCGTCCGATCAACAACAAGCTTGACCAATCGCCGTCAACAGCGTGTCACGTATTCCTTTCAACATTTAACATTAGGTGCTCCAAATCTCCACCGTCGATCTATTTTTCTTGATCCAACGGCGCTCACATCACCCGCTCGCCAACTAGCTTGGCTGATCTCCACCATTGATCAATCCTGCATGATCCAATGGCTATCATGCAATCTCACGTGAAGTCTTGCATGACCGATATCTGACCGAGAGAACATGAGAAAAGTGGTTTTCCATGCTACGTGTCACCCACTTAGGCTAATCGTGTGAAATTTATGAATACTGCTTACAGTTCTTAGGGTGCACGAGATACTGCTTACGACCTATGAAGACTGCTTTATCGCATTACCCACTCGCCAAATAGCTTGGATGATCTCCAATGTCAATCTGTCTCTCTTGATCCAACGGCTATCATGACACCCACTCGCCAACTTGCTTGGTTGATCTCCACCATTGATAAATCCTGTATGATCCAACAGCTATCGCACAATCTCGCATAAATTCTGGCACGATCGATATCCGACCGAGAGCACGCGAGAAAAGTGGTTTTCCCATGCTACATGTCACTCATTTAGGCTAATCACGTGAAATTTAGGAATTTCGCTTATAGCTCTTAGGGCACGCGAGATACTTCTTACCACCTACGAAGACTACTCCATCATTTCGCACGTTTTCCACCCTTCTTTCTACATGTGACTTGATGTGATCCATCCATCTATTAACGTAATCTTCTATGATAAGATCTCCGCTTCTCATCTTCTATTAATATTGTTCATTGATCCGACTGATCCAATGGTTCATGTGCACTGTTGCTTCATTACGTCTTCCTTTCATTGATTTCTATCTTCGATTGTTCTTCCGCTTGACTCCTTCCCGAAATTTGTTCTGCGTATTCTTTAAATGTTGCCACTCCTAAGCTTTGATTTGGTTATTCAATCATACTCCAACACTTTTTGATCATCACAATACTCCTATCCATCCTCAACCACCTTCCATCCACCTGTCATGTCTACAAGAACAATTAAATTGCATGCTTGATTTTACTAAAAAAACCAAATAAGTGAAAAGAAATTTACTTTAGTTTCCTTGCTTACACTTTAGTATGGTTTGATGCTCTTTACTTCTGTAACTTAGATAGCAACATTAGGTTAGCGTTGATTTAGAATTTCTGCTTAGCATAGCTGTTTAAATGGTTAATTAGGATATGGTGTGATTTAGCATTACATGTTGTTTTCTTTATTACTATTGTTAGTGTCAGTCTTCCCAGCCTTCCTCCAGTGATCAAATATGCTCTTACAAAGTGGTCTCAGAGTTTCCAAGTCAAATTTTGTCATTTCAAAGAGTTTTCAAGCAAAATTTGGTCACTAGGCATTAGGTCTAGGGTTTGCCTTAACTCCTTCTAAAGTTGTCAAAATGTTGGTCCATGTCACCATTCAGCTGAGTCTATCATCATTCATAGGGTTTTCATTGTCATGTCAGTGTCTAATGAGTCATTTTACACCTTATTCATGCTTCAGTTGCGCCTAGGCAAGCTCATTTCCCTCTCCTAGGGTTTTGAAGGCAATTTCTCTTGGATGGTCAAATCACCGGCAAAACTTGTTTCCTGATGTTCATACACCTTTCCCTATCCTTAAAGTACCTTATCAAACACTTCCCATCCCTTAGATCCGCCAAATTCCTCATTTTTGCACAAACCCTAGTTTCTAGCTACAACCTGGCAATTTTCTAGGTTGGGCCTGTGTTTTGCCCTTTTGTACCCCTTCCCCTCACTCAATCTCTGAGATTCCACTTTCTCCTGCTTCCTAACATCCCTCCCTACTTCCAAAAATTTCCCCAAGAATTTAGAAGCCCCCTATTCCCTTCATTTTGCTCCATTTCGACAAAATTCCTTGTTTCACACATCGAGACAAGTCGCACTCAAAAGATGTTTCAGAGCAATCAAAGATGAATTTTGGAAAATTGAGAGATATTTTTGTCCACAACATGCCAAAGAAGAAAAACCTCCTTCACTTTTTACACAGGTGTCATGGTTTTAGAGAAATGTCAAAATTACAATCGCCAGATCCAAGGCGGTTGGCCAAGGCACAAAAAAGGAGAAAGAGGCCCGATCCCCTCCGTATCTTGGCTGAGGCTTCTCTCAAATATCATGGCACTCATTAGCCTAGTCACAGCTCAAATCCCAAAATTTTTTGAGAATTTTGGGTAATTTTGGCATTTTTTGGTAATTTACAGGTTTTGGCTCTTCAACGGGTCTCACCCCCGGTGAGACCCTTTGTCATGGCAGCTCCCTTTTGCAAAAACTCAGCATTTCCTGATTTGTTATGCAACGTTACATATGCCAATGGATGGACTTGAGGTTTTATGGAGTTTTGGGCCTCCAAAAGGTCAAAATACATGCAAAATTTGACTTTCTGCCACTTTTTTGAACTGCAGAAAGCTGTCTTGGGAGAATTAATTTTTTACATGGCACATGAACTCCAAATTGAAAAACTCCAGTTGGGTTGGAAAGTAGACTCAAATACCTTTCCAACGAGCTATCCTGCACCTGGTTCTGACACCGGTAAGTGCCTCAAACATCGCTCCAAAGGTGCATGACCCGTTGAGCAGGGGGGCGCGACCCGTTGAGCAGATTTTGCCAAATTGCATTGTACAGCCCAGAAAACGCAGATTTGACTCAGTTTGACTTTTTGGAGTTGAAGATGATTATCTTTGATGTAATTATTGTAACTCTAAGACACTTTTACTCTTGTTTAACACTTCTAGAAGATTCATTCATGTCAAGGGTAAATATTTAATGAATGGATTGGTTTCCTAGCTTATAGAGGCAAGTTGTTTTGACTGCCTAGATTTTAGTGCTCAGTTTAGAATTAGTTGAAACAGCTCCTAGAAGGATGAGCTCGACCCCTAGAGGCAAGGGAAGAGGTTGGCTTGCCTATATTATGTATTTTCTTAGTCATTTTGAAGGGTTGGAAGGTTGGACTCTTGAGGGAGCAGCTATCATTGTATATTTCACTTGTATCTCTGCAATTTTTGGCTAAGGAAGACCAGGGTTTTGCAGTCATCTTTGGGATTCATGTGGACTCATGTGTTGATGGTGTGTTTCTCCATGTTATTGTAAGCTTTTTTATGTGATTCATTTCCTTTCTATACTTCTGCATATTAAACAAATGAAGTGTTAAAGTAAGAATTCATGCTTGCCATGCTCTGCTTTTAAATTTGTTTAATTTCGATGTTTTCTACTGTCTAAAGAGAATTCAAATTCATTGTTTGCTCTCTTTAGCTCCTCCTCTTTCATTCCTAACCATCCACTTCAGTCAAAGACTTCAACACGGTCTCCTACCTTGCCCCAAGGAATCCCCTGCAGAAACTGTGTCCAATCCCCGCACCCAAAATTGCAATTCCTCAATCTGCCACCAAAAAACCCAAAAACCCCAAAATCAATCTTTCTGATCAGTTTACTAGCCTAATATCAGTGTTACCTTGTTGGTCATCTCATCCCATTGAAGATCTACCGAGATTGACCGGAGAGAGCCTTCTCCTGCCCCGTAGGGCTAGCTACGGGGCTAAATGGTTTGATGTAGCCTTGAGGTTTACCTTTCTCAGCCTGAGGTGAAATCTCAAGCGCTAACAACTACAATAGAGTAGCTCTCTTAGAATAGATTTTCTCTTCTTCCATCAAAGAATTAAGCTTCTTTCGACTCTATAGAAGTCCGGCTTGGAACCCCTGACCTCTCTCGCCAGATGAATAGTGACAATAGGGACGACCTTCACTTTTACTTGTGCATATGGCATTTTCACCTCCATGTTTGTTTGAACCTCGAGTTGATAAGTAAATTTGGTAGCCCGGGAGTTGTAGCATCCTTACTGCAATACTGGCGCACATCACTTTTTGGCAATATTGCCAGGGTGGTGTCTGAGTAGAATGTGATTACTTCTTTCTTTTCTTCTATTTCTAGTCTTCAATTTTCTGCCATTAGTTTCTTTTCATTCAATCAGCAATTTCATTTCTACAAATTACTTTCCAGCTTAAATATATATATATATATATATATCTATAAATAAATAAAATAAAATATTTCTTATCAAAGCCAGTCGAAAAACATTTCCTTTCATGCCTCGTAGGAATAGGAACAATTTAGGGAAATTCTTGCCAAATACCCCCACTCAATCCAATAACCAACCTTCTCTCTTCTTCGATGGTTGTGAACTAGAGGAACCCTTAGGTGAGAAACCTGACATATTTGAAGAACCTACAAGGGAAGAAGAAAAAAAACCCATTCCTACTAAACCAATGGCTGAAAACCAAAATGACAGAGGGAATAGAGAGATATATGAGGCTGCCTTCCCCATCAGGAAAACCAATGGGGACACCAAGATGAAGAATATAAACCCCTCTACCCTACCTCATTTCCATGGATTTAACATAGAGGACCCTAACACTTTCCTATTTGAGTTTTTTGTTATATGTCGAACCTATGACTATACAGATGATGAGAAAAAGTTAAAATTATTTTCATCTACCCTCAAGAATGCATCATTGTGTTGGTTCATGGGTTTACCTGGACATAGCATCACAACTTGGGCTCAGATGCAGCAGGCTTTTAAAAACAAATATAGGGACTATTGCAGGTCAAAGGATACTAAAGAAGAGATTTTAAGGATGACCATGGGTTAGGATGAATCCTTAGAAGACTATGAAGAAAGATTCCAGCTCAGTTACAAAAGGGCCAGGTGCACACTTGACTTCGAGTCACTAAAGTTGGTCCTGCTCAGAGGTGTAAGGGAAGATCTTTTGGATACCTTACATTTGTTAGCAGGAGGAGATATCTACCAATTACCCTATGAGGATATCAAGACTGTCTTTAGATTCGAGGGTAGCTAGGAAAAAGGGGAGGAGTAGTCAACCTATGGCCAATACATCATCTTCCAACTCATCCATCAAGGGTGAAATTGGAAATATGCTGGAAGATTTCAAAAGCGAGATGCGGCAAACCTTTGCCTTGCAATTGGACACCATGAACATAAAAAGGAAGCAAGAGGAAGTATAGAGAGCCTTGGCCATCTTTTGTCCTAGATGCACCAGGAGGCACCCTAGGAATAAATGTCCATTGAACTTCATTTATATTTGTTCGGTCTGTGAAGAAAACCACTCCACAAACAAGTTCCCTTCTTTACCCAGACTCAAATCTGTATATCAAGGAGTTGAAGGGGTCACTGAGCAGCTTTGTTACATCAACCAAAGGAGACCTCCTAGGCCTAGACCATACCAACAGGGTATGCAAGGGTCATCCCATGCATATTACAACTCCAACCAAACCACAACTATACCTTCTTGGGGACCCCCTGCTCATCCTTCCTAGTCTACACCCCCTCCTTGGTCCTACACATCTCAATATCATTCCCAGCTAGCCAATTAGTCATTTCAACCTTATGTTCCACCATAACCTTAGTGGAATACCCCACTCTAGGGAATGGAGGCCCTAATACAACAATGCTCGTGCTCTATTACCTCCACTACCTACCCAACCATAACTCCTACACTTTGCTCCACCCAAGCAACCCTAGTGCCTGCCCAACTAAATCCGAATACAAACAATAGACAGGTGTTGAGCAGAGGAAAAGGTATGATTCTGCCATTCATTTCTTTATCTTTCCCTTTAAACATAATTCTCTTTATTCTAAAAGCTGGCAATATAATAAAAGATTATAGCTGAAATGGGAAAGTAGTGGTTAATACAAATTAATCAATTATTGTGCTTTTTTATACCGAAAAGGAAAGATTTGGAAAATAGCTATTCAGAAGGTAAAGACAAAAGTAGAGCAACTGTTGTTCCTCCGCTAGGAAACTGTGTCTAGACAAGGAGATCGAAACTGGAGCATGCAGTTCAGGAAAAGAAGGAGAAAACAGAGCATTTGCACAAGAGGACAAGAATATAACTGAAGAATAGAAGATTAAGCGAATCCCTCAGGATATTTTGATCCTGAGGGATCGCTACTTTAAAGGTTATCTACAACCTTGATGTATTTGCCTACCCACTATAAATGGGGTAGTGATTGTAAATACAATGGGGGAATTTTGATTGTTCATAAATTACTGTTGTAATCTCAACTTTGATCATCGACTCTCTTTGAAGAGCGATAGCTGTAAACTTTGCCATACATGATTAATATATAACTCAGTTGTTGTTCCATTATCTGATCCTGGAGTAAACTCAGTGGTGCTTCACTGGTGGCTAAGGGCCCAGCCCTGGTGGATTCACCTACTTCTTGTATCACTATTTTACAATTACAGTCTTGTGTGGTTTGATTTCCTTTGCATTTCCTTAATTCACTGTATTTGGTAATCTTTTGTTTACGAAAATTTCATGGAATTGCTCTGTTATATTGAAATCATAATTGGATCGTGTTGGTGACAAAATTATTAATTATTACTTGAAATGTCCTGCTGTTCATTCTGATCTAACACTGCGCTGTCTAATTCAGAATGATGTTCATTTAATTTCTGCTCACTTATAATTGCGATTGATGTTCAATTAAGTTATTGTTCCATTATAACTGTGATTGTCATTCCTTTAATACCTACAATTAATGTTCATACTGCTAGAATAAGATTGTTGATTCAATTTAACTTATAGTCACTGTGTGTTTCTAGTTAATTTGCTTTGTTGTTCCATTGGATTAAGATTGTTTTTCAATTCATTTCTATTAGGATAATCTCTACTGTTTAATTCTTTTATGATGAATCAAGATTTGTTGTTCATATTTCCAATAGACTTAGTTGTTGTTCCTTTTCTGTCAATTGAATTGCTATTTCCAGTTATTTGCTTTAGTGTGGATTGAAGGATCTACAATTGTAAAGGGCACTGACTATCGCTATCTAAGTTCTCAAATTGGAGATCTTGCCAATGATTGATTTTCATTTGCATCAGTTTACAGGGGAGAGAGTTATCATTACTAAGTCCTCAACTGATGATTATTTGAGTGAATGATTTAGTTACAGAACATTTTAGTGTCTTGTTGTTCCAATTAGATTTTGTTTCCAACATTTAATTATCTTTTCATTTTAAATCACTATACTGCAAAACATTACTCTTGAGCAAGTGACCACCTCAGACTGAGTACACTCTTGAGATAAAAAATTGTCCTTGGGTTGATAATTAATGTAGGATAAATAGGGGTTAAAAGTAAACCTTTTATCGCTCAACATTTTGGCACCGTTGCCAGGTAGAGTGTAGCCAATTTCTTTAAGAAGAGTAGTGTGAATTTGATAAGTACCTACTAGGAGAGAATTGGGTATTAAAAACAAAAGGTAAGAACCTGCATACGGAGCATGTAATAGCCCTGCTCCCCTGCCCACTTTCTTGAAGATTTGTTGATTACTTTGAGTAGGAATAAGTATTTGAGTTGTGTGCATGAATAAGTAGAAAAAGTCTGAAAGGAATCCAAAATAGCTACCCAAAACGGATAAAGCTAAGGGGCCAGTGACCCTTGGCCGATCGACTTTCATAGACGAAATTATTAAGAAAGCAGAATCTCAACCATCCATAGGTCCTAGAAGAGCTGCTTCTAGACAACATGCTAGTTCCCTTCAGGCCACAGGATCACCATATGTAGCCTTTGCTGAGGTCCACAGCCAAACAGAAGAGCAAGATTTTCAAGAAGTTGAGAATTATAGCCCAAAATCTTTACAAGAAGGGAACCTTAGTAATCTTTGCAAAGGAAGAGGAGAAACAGGGGAAACAGAAGAACCAAGATCTCCTCTTGGAATAGTTCAACCACTAAGCAGCCCAGATAAGGGAAGTGCTGTCAAAATTATCCAGAACAAAGCTGAAGGATCCGAGGAGCCAAAATCTCCCCAGATATTAGTTCAACAAGGAACTCTTGTTATTCCAGACTAAGGAAGTGCTGTTAAGGTCATTCCTTCTAGTCAACCTAGGAATAGTTCCTTACAAATCCCAGAAGGATATTGGCATATATTCGATTAAATGGCCCAAAACTAGCAAACACCTCAAACCTCCACACTGCACTATCCCATTGTGGACACGACAGTGAAAGCACCTATCAAAGCCATACCTTTGCAGCATATCCCTACATTCCATGGTTTAACATCGGAAAACCCAAATGCATTTCTATTCGAATTTGATGTGTTATGTTGGGGGTATGACTACACAACAGACCCCCAAAAACTAAAACTATTTCCCTCCACATTGAAAGGAGCGGCTCTACGATGGTTTATGGGGTTAGGAGGAGGTGTTATAAATGACTGGGATCAAATGAAAGCTGCCTTTCTAAAAAAGTATCAGGATTATTGCAGGTCCAGAGAATTAAAATATGAAATATTCCATATGGTAGCCAGACCTAATGAGACATTGGAAGAATATGTTGAACAGTTTCAATATAATCTTTAGAGATCTCCTTATGCATCATTACCCTTACTTGATAATGTGTTAAAAATTACATTAATTAAAGGAATGAAGGAACAATGGGTTGAAACACTAAATATTATCGGGAAGGGTGACATTTCTCAATAAAATTTTGCTGACATTATTAATTTTTGTATCAGGAGTTTGAGAGGTAGTATGAGGCTAAAACTAGTAGAACATGACATGCTTACAAGGGACAACAGGGTCTCTGGTGGAAGTGTAACCCGCGCAGAAATCGGGAATTTACTGGAAGATTTTAAAACTGACATATTGGGGACTTTGACAATGCATCTTGATATTATGCAAGCTAAATAGAAACAAGCAAAAGCAGAGCAAAATCTGGCAATATTCTGCCCTAAATGTAGAAAGAAACACAACCACAAAGAGTGCCCACTAGATGCAGTTCAAATCTGTGCTATTTGCACAAAAGACCACTCCATAGAGAACTGCCCCTCACTCCTAGTTCGAAAGCAGTTTACAAGGAAGCAGAAGAAGAATCAGAACTAGTGTACCTACTCAATGAGCACCATCAATGGCAGCCACGACAAATAGGTATGCCTATTGATCCATCCTCTTATTTTCAGTCTCCTCAGTATAATGCTCATCAATATAATACAATGTGGAAAAATCAGCCACCTTTCCCAAGCTGGCTGCAACAACCATTTCCTTCATCACCATGGCCAAATCAAACAAGTCAAAATAATTGGCCAAACTTCCCCTATTGCCCACCATTTTTTCAAAACAATGCATATCCAACACAATGGTCCCCTTCCACTTTGCAAAGTCAAGCCTGGCAGTCAAACTGGTAAAGACCAATGAATCAGCTAGCTGGAACAATCCCTCTCCCTCAACCTACACTACAAGCGCCATATGCATTACAGCAGAACCCCCAGACCAATGTCAAACTGCAACTCCTAGCCCAACCCAACCCAAACCCTAATAATAGACCGGTTCAATCTGTTCAAATAATTGAAGCACCAGAACTAGAAACCAAGCTAAGGGAGTGCAACAACCTTCAATTAAGGTCTGGGAAAATAATAGAAATAGAGGGAGACAAAAATGTTCAAGTTGAAAATTCGTTTCCTTTAGAATAAGCAGTACAAGAAGAGGAATTAGTTAGACAACAAACTCATGATCAGGAAACCACCTCTTCTCCTCCATTCCCAGAAATACTAATCATACCGTGCCCAATAGAACATCCTGACTTTGACCTTCTGGGAGAACTAAGAAAGTTGTGTATAAAAATCCCACTCCTCTAAGATATCCAAGATATCCAAATATATGAAAAAACCATCAAAGAGCTATGTATAAAAAACCCAAAGAGGAGAATAACAACTAACCCAACCATCCAAGTAGTCGACACCCTATCTAACCTATTATCAGGAAGAGAAGCACCTGTCAAATATGAAGACCCAGGGAATCCTTTAGTGACAGTACAAACCAATAGACACACCTTTCCAAATGCCTTAGTTGATTTGGGGGATGCAATTAATATTTTGACAACCATCATGTGTCAAAAACTTGGCATTGCATCATTAGATCCAACTACAACCCTACTGGAACTAGCTGACCGATCAGTAGTCAGACCAAAGGGTACACTACATGATGTAATGGTATCTGTGGACTCCTCGGAATACCCTGCCAACTTTTTGATAATTAACCCCAGAAACCAGCTAGATGGACACCCCTTAATCTTAGGAAGACCTTGGCTAGCAACTTCTGACGCTTACATTAGCTACCGACAAGGCAGTATGACTATAACTAGAGCGAGTAATGTCAAGAATTTAGCTCTATACCCTCCGGCATAGCCAAGCTTAACAATAATGAAAACTAACAAACAACCTGTATCATATCTGAAAGAAAACATTAGATCACCATTAACTATAGAAGATGCCCTCGAATTTAAAGACCAAATAGAGGACGACATCATTAACAACTTCATTAACCAATCTAAATCCAAAACCCATGTACAATGCCATATGATAGAAGCAACATTCGATAACGAACTAGAAGAAGATCCCCTCAAAGACACCCATGATCAATCTATACCTACTACCTCTGTTTACAATAGCAAAACTATAGAAATTGAACCGGGAAAAACTCTGAACATTAACAAAAATCTGACAGCTGAACAAGAGGAAAAACTGGTCCAACTTCTGAGAAAATATAAGGAAGCCTTTGCATGGGACTACCCAGACATGAAGGGAATTGACCCCTAGCTATGCACACACCACATATATACGGAAAAATATGCTAGGCCCATTCGCCAACCTCAAAGGAGATTGAATCCTCACCTGAAAGACATTGTGAAAGATGAATTACAAAAAATTTTAGATGTAAACTTTATTTATCCAATCTCTGATAGCAAGTGGGTCTCTCCACTAGTAGTGGTGCCAAAGAAGAATGGAAAATGGAGGATATGTGTAAACTATAGAGAATTGAACAAAACAACACAAAAATATCACTTTCCCCTTCCATTCATTGATCAAGTATGAGATTCATTAGCAGGAAAGAAATTATTTTCTTTCCTAGTGGCCTCAGTGGATACAATCAGATTCAGATTGCCCTTGAAGACCAAAATAAAACTACTTTTACCTATCCATGGGGAACATTCGCTTATAGAGTCTTACACTTTGGCCTATGCAATGCCCCTGCCACATTTCAGAGGACCACCTTAAGCATTTTTTCAGATTTAATAAATGAAGGGCTTGAAGTATATATGGATGATTTCACACTGTATGGAGATGATTTTGAGCCAGCACTAGAAACACTGGAAAAAGTGCTGCAAAGATGTATCGCTACTAGACTTTGCTTGAGCCATGAAAAGTGCCACATGATGATGACTTAAGGACTTATCTTGGGTCATTATATCTCAACAGTTGGGATACAGGTAGACCTAGTGTTATGAAACCAGCTCAAGAAAAGATAGAAAAGATAGACCAACGCCTTAGAATACAGCCTCTTCGAGGGGGCAACCTCCTTTACATTACATAAATGAACAATTCTTGGATGATTCAAATGAAAAAACCTTCTTTCTATATATAGGAGTCTAAGGAGTCACAATATAATCTAGCCGATCTAACAATAATAATATAAAGCCACAAAAATAACAATAGAGGGATTCTATGGGGCACAGTAATAACAATATGGGGGCAATAGGGGCACAACAATATTAATAAGGGGTATAACTACAATAGTAATGGGGTAATCACTAGTATTATGGGGACCCAACATGCCCCTCTCCTTCAAAAAAGTGTTGTCCTCAACGCTTGAGTAGTTCTGGATACTTCTACATAAAATTCTCATCCTCCCATGTGGAATCTTCAGCGGATAAGTTCTTCCACTTGATAAGATACTCTGAAATTGATCGATTTCATAGCTGTCGAGTTCTTGTTTCTGTGACTGCTTCCGGTTCCAATATAATTTTTCCTTCCTCGTCAAGTTCTGGCAATATTGTTTTAACTGGGAGCTTGTCACCTATAACCTTCTTTAAACATGAAACATGGAAAACTGGGTGCAATCGAGAAGCTACAGGAAGCTCCAATTTGTATGCCATAGTACCAATCTTTTGCAACACCTTGTACGGACCATAATACTTTGGTGATAATTTATTATCCTTCTTAGCTTGCTTGAGGGACATTTGCTTATATGGTTGTAGTCGTAGGAATACCCAATCACCTACATCAAAACTTCTTTCACTGCGATGTTGATCTGCCTGTTTTTTCATTCTATTCTGTGCCAACACGAGGTTATCCTTTAAGAGTTGGAGGACTTGTTGTTGATGTTCAATGTGATGTTCCACAGCCTGAACCTTAGAATTTTCTCTTAAATATGATGTGATGGATGGTGGTTGATACCCATAAAGTGCCATAAATGGGGTCATTTTTGTTGCTGTATGGAAGGAAGTGTTATACCACCATTCAGCCAGAGGCAACCATTTGACCCATTGTGTCTGTTTATCAGATACAAAGCAACGAAGATATCCTTCCAAACATTTGTTTACTATCTCAGTTTTCCCATCAGATTGAGGATGATAAGATGAGCTATGAGCTAACTGAGTACCAAGACAAGAAAATAATTTTGTCCAAAAATTTCCAGTGAAAATGGGATCTCTGTCACTTACAATAATCTTTGCGTTTCCATGTAGCTTTTGAATTGTTTCCATAAATGCAGTAGAAACTGTACTGGCTTTAAATAGAGGTGATAATGCACAAAAGTGTGCATACTTGGTAAGTCTGTCAACTACAACCATGATGACACTCTTTCCCTCAGACTTGGGTAAACCTATGATAAAATCCATTGAAACCTCCTCCCAACGTTGGCTTGGAATGGATAAAGGTTGTAATAGAACCGATGTCTTAATTGTTTCAACTTTATTTTGTTGGCAAACCAAACATTCCGCCACAAACTTTTGAATATCTGATTTAAGGCCATCCCAAAAAAATTCCTTCTTAACCCTGTGGTAAGTTTTTAAAAATCCTGAGTGCCCTTCTAAGGGAGAAGTGTGCAATTCCATAAGAATCTTTTGTTTTAGCTGGGAATTCTTACAGAGGTATAAGCGATCTTTGTACCATAACGAATCATTTTGCCAGTTAAATGTATCAGACGTACTGGAATCTTGTTGTAACTTTCGAATAAGTGCCCACACTTCTTCGTCATTCTTCCACTCCTCCCTTGCTTCATTTATCCAATCTGGTTGGATAATAGAAATGGCGCACAACAATGCTTCCACATCCTCATCCTTTCTTGAGAGTGCATCTGCCACCACATTTTGCTTCCCTTTTTTGTAGATGATTTCAAAGTCATAACCCAACATCTTTGTGACCCACTTTTGTTGCTCTTCAGAGGATAATCTTTGTTCTAAAAAGTATTTAAGGCTATCATGATCCGTTTTTACCTTGAAGTGTCTTCCCATTAGGTAGGGTCGCCATTTCTTAAGTGCATGGAGTATTGCCAACATTTCCTTCTCATAAATAGCTTTGCTTAAAAACTTTCCCTTGATTGGATGAGTTTCAAAAGCAATGGGTCTTTCATCTTGCATTAGAACAACACCAATTCCATTTCCTGAAGCATCACATTCCACAATAAAGGTTTTTGTGAAGTCCGTTGTAGCTAAGACCGGTGCTTGGCACATTGCCTCTTTAAGATGTTCAAAGGCCTTTGTTGCTTCCGGAGTCCATGAAAATGCATCTTTCTTCAATAATGTTGTTAGAGGTGCTACTATTCTCCCATAATTCTTAACAAACTTGCGATAATACCCTGTCAACCCGAGAAATCCTCGCAGATGGTTTATGGATGTGGGGATTTTCCATTCCTTAATGGCTTTAATTTTGCTAGGGTCTACCTTAACTCCTTCATGAGATACAATATGACCCAGATATTCCACCTCCTGGACTCCAAAGAAACATTTGGATCTTTTTGCATATAATTGTTTCTCCTCCAATAGTTGTAGCACCATGTCAACATGTTCAACATGATCCTTCCAAGACTTGTTGTAGATTAGTATATCATCAAAAAATACTAACACAAATTTTCTAAGGAATGGTTTGAAAATTGAATTCATCAAACCTTGAAATGTTGAAGGTGCATTGGTAAGGCCAAAAGGCATGACCAAAAATTCATAATGACCCTCATGAGTTCTAAATGTTGTTTTCGGAATGTCTTCAATCTTCATTCTGATTTGATGATATCTTGAATGAAGATCCAACTTGGTGAAGTAAATTGATCCATGCAATTCATCCAGTAATTCATCAATGACAGGAATGGGGAACTTATCTTTAATAGTGAGCTTATTGAGCTCCCTATAATCCGAAAACATGTGCCATGATCCATCCTTCTTGTGCACCAATACTACTAGAGCAGAGAAAGAACTTTGACTCGGTTGAATTATACCAACCTCTAGCATTTCTGCAACCATACGTTCAATTTCACTCTTTTGGACATAGGCATATCTGTACGGCCTGATGTTTGGAGGAACACTTCCTGGAATTAGATGAATAGCATGATCATGATGATGCATAGGTGGGAGACCTTTAGGAGTCTCAAATACCTTGGAATGATTGTCCAAAACTTTTTGGAGATCTGGAGAAATAGATGATTCCGATGTGGAAACATCTAGCGAACATAATTGTGCAATTACACCTCTTTGCTCTTTTTTTAGAAGCTTTGTCATACCATTAGAGATGATTATCTTTCCTAATTTCCCTGAAATACCCCTTAATTCAAATTCCTTTCCTTCCGTAGAAAATTTGATGAAAATTTCTTGAAAATTAAAAGCTATTGTACCCAAGGATTATAGTCATTGGACTCCTAGTACAACATCAGCACCTCCCATTGGAATGGAAAGCATTGGGCTAGTCAATACATATTCTCCCATGGATAGCTTGATATTATGGCACTTTCCAGAGCACTTTATTGTTCCTCCATTTGCAATCATCACTTGACACTCTGGTGCTGGATATAGGAAGCAATTCTATTCTTTTGCTACCTTACAATGAATAAAATTGTGGGTGCTTCCTGAATCAATCAACACTATTACCTTTTTCTTCTTCATTTGTCCTTCTATCTTGATGGTTTGAGGAGTGGTAATTCCTGCCAATGCATTACAAGATATGGTCGGATTTATTTTTTCTTCATCTAGGCTTGGTTCCTGGAGTATATCCTCTTCTTTTGACCTTTCTTGCTCCTTTTCTTCTTCCTCTTCAAAATCTATGTAGAATAATTTCTTCTCAGCACACTTATGACCTTTAGTGTATTTGCTATCATAACTGTAACAAATCCCTTTTGCTCTTTTTTCTTCCAATTGTTGTGGTGTCAACCTTATAGGTTGTGGAAGACTAGGGGCAACAACACTTCCGTCTTTATAGCTGTGAGTGGTATGCTTCCTGGTTGCCATAATTTTGCTTTCCATTTTTCTTGCTAACCTGAATGCCTTCTCTAATGAATCAGATTCCCAAAGGAGAACATCATGTTGGATATTATCCTTTAAAGACCCTATGAACACATCAATCCTATGCTCCTCTGGAATATTTTTTACCCTTATGTTCAATTTTTGGAACTCCTCAATGTGCTCCATTGTTGAACCCTTTTGTTTGAGACTTATCAATTGGCTAAAAGAAGTGTTGCTTTTTGTATCGTCATAATGTGCTATCAATTCTTCCGTAAAAATTGCCCAAGTGATAAATCGTTTACAAGAGAAAATCCATTGATACCATACAAACTGATTTGGTTCCAAATATAAAGTTGCCATACGTACCTTTTGTGTGTTTTTCACATTATTGAGATCGAAGAATTGCTCCATCTGTAATATCCATGTTGCGGGATCCTTCCCATCAAACTTCCTCATATCGATTTTTGGAATATGGTGGGTCTTCGATCCAACATTAGAGTCTATGTAATCATGATTAACATTTCTTTTGTTCTCATCATGAGTTTCCTTTACTACCCTTTCACCATTAGTGACCCTTTCTTGTAGCAACTTCTTCAATTCTTCCATGTCTGTCTTCAAATCTATCTTCAAATCGTCCATCTTAGCTTCTACGCCTTTCTTTAAACCATCCATATTAGCTTCTACATCTTTCTTTAAACCATCCATCTTAGATTCTGTTCCTTTTTGTGCAAGTGACACTTGTTGCACTTGGTCTCGTAATTTTGCTATATCATGTTGCATTTCTTCCTCTTCTTCATAAGTCATGCTAGAGCTTTCAGGTTGCTTACTGGGTGCTTGCATTTTCTTTCCTCGGGGCATCAATTACCGATAATAATGCTTTACTATTCCCTTTGAATTCCTTCAAACCAAGCTTACGCAAAAATTTAAAAAAACTACACACATTTTTTCACTTTGTAGAAGCCTGATATTGAATCTGATGTATATCTGTAATTTCGAATCATCCAGTTCTGAAATTGTGACTTGTAGTATCCTTCTATGTTCTCTTTCCAATGCCACTACTCTGATCCAAATTGGATTCTCCAAGAAAGAGTTATGCACAATCTCCCGCAGTGACCAGATTGTATACTAGTTCAGTAGAGTGAACTTGTATGAAGTGCCACGTGTCACTGCTTCAACCTTTGACTTTAAAAAATATATACAAGAAAACTACAGTCCATCCTCTTTCTGTACCTTCTTATGAAATTTCAATCCGTTGCTCAGAAAGAAAGTTATGACGATTTTCCCCAGGTCACCTGTTTGGAATGTAATTCAGGAGTCTGCAAGAAGACCAACTTCCTCAGATCATATCTCCGCAAATATAGCGCGAAAAGCTCTGAAATTTGGACCCGAGGTTCAGAGTGATTTCTTCTCAAATGGGTTTTGTTTCCAACTTCTGAAATGTCTCAGAAAAGAAGTTATAGTGAAAATTCCACGATGACCTGTTTGGAGCAGCTAAACCCTAGAATCCAAAGCTCTGATACCAAATGTTATGAAACCAGCTCAAGAAAAGATAGAAAAGATAGATCAACGCCTTAGAGTTCAGCCTCTTCGAGGGGGAAACCTCCTTTACATTACATAAATGAACAATTCTTGGATGATTCAAATGAAAAAACCTCCTTTCTATATATAGGAGTCTAAGGAGTCACAATATAATCCAGCCGACCTAACAATAATAATATAAAGCCACAAAAATAACAATAGAGGGATTCTATGGGGCAAAATATAACAATATGGGGGCAAGAGGGGCACAAAAATATTAATAAGGGGTATAACTACAATAGTAATGGAGTAATCACTAGTATTATGGGGACCCAACACCCAGCTAAAATTCAGATAATCTTGTTAATGCCTACGCCTACTACACTAACAAAGGTACGCAGTTTTTCTGGGATTCTCTGGTTAGTATAGAAGATTCATAGAACACTTTTCTCAGATTGTTGCACCTTTATATGCACTAATATGCAATGTTGATTTTATTTGGACAGATAAGTGCAATCGTGATTTTGGGGATCTGAAGAAGCTTGTATCAACAGCACCAGTATTAAGGGGCCCAAATTGGGATTTGCCATTCCAAATTTCATCTGATGCTTCAGACACAGCTATTGGAGCAGTTCTTGGGTAGGAGGAGGATACAAATCCATATGCAATTAATTATATTAACAAGAATCTATCTCCTACTGAGCTAAACTGTACTGTAACTGAAAAAGAGTTTTTAGCTATAATACATGTTGTAAATAAATCTAGGCATTATATCACTAGATATCTTGTTGTTTTATATACAGATCACTATGCCATAAAATATTTAGCAAATAAACCTATTACAAATGGTAGAGTAACAAGATGGTTGATTTTATTGCAAAAATTTGACATCACAATAAAATATCAACCTGGAAAAGAGAATCCTGCAGCTGATTTTCTCTCACAAATGCCCAAGCCATAGGATGCAGCAACAGTCAAAGATCAATTCCCAGATGAACATTTGTTTGTTGTTACTATCAGAACACCATGGTATGCTGATGTTGCAAATTATTTAGCAGTAGGTAAATTACCCAAGCATCTAACCCCCAATGAACGAAAACAGATTGTACAGTGCAGCACCCTATTCTCATGGATTGGGGGCTACCTATTTCATACAGGGGTAGATATACACATCAAAAGATGTGTCAGCGAAGACGAAATATTTGACATTCTGAAAGCTTGTCATGACAGACCATGTGGCAGACATTTTGCAGAATGCAGAACTGGTCACAAGCTATTACTAGCCTACAATATTTAAAGACACTAAGAAGTTTGTACAGGCCTGTGATAGTTGCCAAAGGGTAGGACGGCCTGGGAAATCCAATGAAATGCCTTTATAGACACAGTTAGTAATTGAGCCATTCGAGCATTGGGCACTCGACTTTATTGGTATGATTAACCCATCATCAAGTCAAAAAACATACATATTGGTAGCAACAGAATATGTTACCAAATCGGTTGAAGCAGAGGCACTACCAAGAGCTACATAGGTCTCTGTGATTCATTTCCTGTTCCAAATATTTGTGAGATATGGCCTCCTGAGGGACATAATTACAGATGGAGGGCCGCAATTTGTAGGTACTAAAATTGCTTCAACATTAAGAAACTACCACATTCAGCACAAAATTACAACCCCTTACCACCCGCAGGCAAATGGCCAAGTAGAGTGCACGAATAAGGTGATAGAGGCAATACTTACAAAAATAGTTGCATTGCAGAGATGTGACTGGGCTTCAAGATTGTCAGAATCCTTATGAGCATACCGAACAACGTGGAGAAATACCACCGGCCATTCGCCATATCAACTAGTATTTGGGAAAGAACCCATCTTTCTGATAGAATTCGAGATACAAACATTAAGAACAACACAGGAGGTGGGTTTGAATTTAAATGAGGCCCAGAATAACAGATTACAGCAAATTAACAAGCTAGATGAAATCAGGCTCTCGGCTCTTCAACGCACTGCATTAATTCAACAGCAGAGAGCAAAATGGCACGATGCCCTGATCAAAAAGAAAATCTTCCACGAAGGAGATTGGGCACTCCTATATGATTCTAGGTTTCAGGATTTTCCGGGAAAACTCCAGACTCGATGGCTTGGACCATATGAAATACAGAAAGTGCATGACAATGGCACCATTACTTTGATTACTATTGAAATATTTGGACATTCATTTAAAGAAAACGGTCACTGAGTGCGACTGTACCATAAACTGCTTACTCGGGAATCCTTTTACCAGCAGCTATGCGAAGATTCTGATATGCAGATACTTGCTGAGGAAAATAATCCTTCCTCGGCATTAGTTCACTGAATAACTCTTTTGATTCCAAATTTTTTATATAAGTTTTTCTTTCTTGTATAAACTACTTTCTATACAGAATTCTTTTTTCTTCTGCTGCTCCTTTTCAAAGGAACGACACTTCTGCATTTTTGTTGTTCCTTTTCAAAGGAACAACACTTTCACATGTTTTACTGTTCCTTTCAAAGGAACAACACTTTCACATTTTTTGTTGTTCCTTTTCAAAGGAACAACACTTCCGCATTTCTGTTGTTCCTTTTCAAAGGAACAACACTTTCACATTTTTGCTATTCCTTTTCAAAGGAACAACACTTTCGCATTTTTGTTGTTCCTTTTCAAAGGAACGACACTTTCGCATTTCTACTGTTCCTTTTCAAAGGAACAACATTTTCGCATTTTTTGCTGTTCCTTTTCAAAGGAACAACACTTTTGAATTTCTGTTGTTCCTTTTCAAAGGAACAACACTTCCGCACTTTTTGTTGTTCATTTTCAAAGGAATGGCACTTTCTCATTTTCACTGTTCCTTTTCAAAGGAACAACACTTTCGCATTTTTTTTGTTGTTCCTTTTCAAAGGAACAACGCTTTCACATTTTTTTTTGTTGTTCCTTTTCAAAGGAACAACACTTTCACATTTTTTTTTGTTGTTCCTTTTCAAAGGAACAACATTTCCGCTAGATTGCATTTTTGTTGTTCCTCTTAAAGGAACAACACCTCCGCCAGATTGCATTTTTGTTGTTCCTCTTAAGGAAAAACACTTTTTGAGTTCATTTTTGTATGAACGTCATTTTGAGAATTTCTTGTGAATAATGGTTCATTTGTTATAATCCCTTCATGGCATAAATATAAATTCATGCAAGAATGCAAAACCAGAGGATACTGAAATTAGCAAACAAAAGAAAAATCGCTATCCTTAGAGAAACTGCTTTGTATTGATAAGAAAAAGGGGGGAAGGATACAACTATTTATATCACTTTGCTGTTTTTCTTTCCACTAAAACTAAGTTGATTGATTATTTTTATCATGTTGGTTCTTCCCTACTCATAACTCTCTTTGATTATTATTATCGAATAAGAATAAGGGTATATTTTTCTCTATTGAGATGTTCAGAGTTCTTCCACCATCCCTACTCTTAAGGAGTGATGAGCCATCCTCTATATATAAATAGGAAGTGCTATATCAAAGAAAAAGAAAAGAGAAAAATATATATATCTATCTGATCACTAACAATTCTATAATTTTGTAGATGGAGGATAGGGGGTCTCATCAAGAGCCATCCTACCATGTTCATAATAAAGCAATGAAGTGGCATTCCCATTATCGCCACAACACCAGGGAAATGATTCAAGAGGCACATAAGAACAATAAAATCCCTTGGAACAGGAGGTCTCATCACGAGTCAGCCTGCCCAGCTTTCATTCCTTCATGGTGAATGGCATTGAGACTCATCTGGGTACCAAGCCAGCTCAATGGCTTCCATTCTCTCAAAAGGCACTTTCCTAGGCATACGTAAAGGATCATGTTTCCAAGGGTGAAAAAAGCAACTTTGTCAAGGTTATGAACACCTGTGGGCAACAGAGCTCTGCTGATGGTATTGAAGTCATATTACTACACACCAATAGTCATTATAAACCCTCTTCTTATATCTTTATCTTGATCTAAAATGAGAGTATGTTTTAAAATCCTTTCGAACCTATTACACATGAAATATTGTTTAAAAATCAATCATAATGGTTAAGTGGATAGTGACCACATAAGCACTTTTACTTACGTCAGCTGTCCTCTCCCCTATTTTTTGCATCATTTCATAACATTTCTACATCTATTTGTTATTTTCATCATAAGCCTCGATTTCAGTAATTCACTACTTTTGCAATCATGCAATAAATATATACGCCGTTCATTTTTTTACTGTACGATTGTCGTCCAGTATGCTGCTCCTCCATTAGTATGGTCGAGGGAGACCTATAATTCTTCAGGGGGGTGGGAGACTTCCAAAATATGCCTGTATACGTGTCAACCCTTTACTCGAAGGTACTGAGACCTCATCAGATACTGGAGACAACAAATTTTAATGATATTAATGTTTTTAATATATACACATTTTTGTTGTTCCATTGCTATTTCCGTGTTTTGTTCTGCAAATTTTAACAGAGTGCTAAGCATAGACAAAATGGGAGGCTGATCAGTGCGCAGCGAACCTTAAGTGCTGATAATTTCCAATGTTGCATGAGCAATTCTGGAAAGAGTAGGATGGATCAATTACCTTACACAGCTACAACAGTCCCATGAAACTGTGGCCATTGAATTTCTGTAGAATTTGCAGGAAGATTATTCCATGGTGAGGAGAAGGCGAATAATGGTAACAGAGGCGGTAATTGCCGAAGCATCTGGACTACTGGTAGTCAGACCAGTATGGACCTAGAAAAAAGTGAGACTTTGAGACACCATATCCATCTTTCTGGATGAAGGACAGAACCTTACCGTCAAAGTAAAAGGAGTTCTGCCTGCAACTCTGGGAGAACCATGGGTAGAATTTGCCAGAATAGTGCAAAGTTATATCACATGCGATTGAAGAAAAAATGTGGTAAGAACGCGCCACCTCAAATTATTAGCAGTGTTAAGACAAAAATGTGTTGTAGTTTGCCTGCATATTTAATTTTTCTATTACATGATGCTGCTCGAAGTATAAGGAAATCCTGTCACACAGAAACAATAGTAATTCATCATGGTTTGATTCGGTTAATAGTCAGCCATAACCTTGCTCAGCAACAGAGTAGTTGGGAAGAACTAGTAGGGGGATTGGCCTTATCAGCCCCGAAATGAAAAAGAACTACCAGCACATCAAATAAACCGTAGAAGCACAGGTAGTCCTCTAGATTGAGAAGAAGTAGGGGAATGTTTGGAAGTCTCCAAGATAATAGTAGCTAGCCCTTAGAAGTAGAGGGCACCGAAGATGAGAAACTCCCACAACTCGAAGGAGGGGAAAACGTGGAAGAAGAATTAGAAGAAAACATGGAAAAGGAACTTGATCCAGGTGGATATTGGTGACCACCCACTAATTCCACTTGGATCCCTACCAGTTATTCTTTCAGTTTTTCAGTTTCCTCAATTATAGCATAGTTTACTATTCTTAGCAATTTTTCGGGTCCTAAACTTCCGGAGCTGTTTTGAGGCCCTAAACAACGTTTTTTTGGGAAATCTACTGCCAGTAATTTTTCGATCAAAAAATTTTCTTTTCCATCGTAGTCCTCAAAGAGATCTTTCCAATGGGCTATCATGCGCGTCAAATGGAGATAATATGACCAATTCGTGACCCCGGGAAGTTGGCTTTCCAACTCACCCCAACGGGGCCCACAAACTCTTGGTGTTACATCTCCTCGGGTTAGGGTTTTGGTTTTTTAGGGTTTTATCTTATTGTTCAATAATAAAAATGACCTTGAGTCTCATTATAAGACAGTTTACAGGCATGTACCCACCACATCTCTGCTCAGAGATAAGCTACCATCGCCCTAGTTGGTTTATTTCCATTACTATTTGTAAGCATATTTCAGTATTTTACATTAATGAAATGAAGTATTATTTCCGCTGCATATCTGTGTTTATGGTTATCTCTGTAATTTGTTGCGTTCCTGTTTAAGTTCAGATCAGTGGTATCAGAGTGGTCTTCTTTTTCTTTGTTTTTCTTTGCATGTCCCCAACGAGGTCGGGATATAAGGAGTTAGGGCTTCAACTGGTCGAACCTTTGCAAGACCAGCCTCGCAAATCTCGACGGCCTCCCATGGCGGATGAGAAGAAAGATGAGGGGGCAGGAGATCCTATCAAAATCTTTCTCGAAGAAGCCCTCGAGCGACAATGGAACGTGATGATGGGCAGCTTTGCCCAGATCCTTCAGCGGCTACCCAGAAGCGAAGCATCAGCTTCCAGTAGCTACTTTGGAAACACCACGCCCTTTAAGGTACAAGTTAATTTTGAAATCCCCATATTCGAGGGTTAAATAGACGCAGATGTCGTAGATAAATGGTTAAATCTGCTAGAGGGTTATTTTTCTGTTCATTAATTTTCGAGTCGAGAAAATATTTTTTTCACTCTTCTCAAAGCAACCCCCCATGTCAAGGACTGGTGGGAAACCTACTGCGAGAAAAAGGATGAAAATACCGGGTCACTATTTTCAGCCGCACCCACCTGGAATTCATTCTGGGATGCCATTAAGGAGCAATACTACCCTGTTGGAAGCTATGAGGATGAATACATAAAGTGGACCACGCTGCAATAGGGAAGGAACCAAGATGTACCGGAGTTCACCAATATTTTCCATACCCTTCACATGAAGTTGGGTATTAAGGATTTAGAGCAACATTTGATACTCAAACACCGTGGCTATCTACACAAGTACATCCAGGAAGAAATAGAATTCCTAAACATCTCCTTGCTCGGCACAGCATACTGATATGCCGTCAAGGTCAAGTAGAAGTTTAAACAAAAGAAGCGAGACTTTGGATCTGCGAATCCGAAGCAAGGGAAAGGTGCCCCTAAACCACATAAAAAAGGACAAAGCCAAGGTGGGGCAGCCCATGACAACTCGCCAAAGCTGCAAGCAAAGAACAGTGCCGCGAAGCCGAAAAAGGACATGGGAAAATGGTGTGAGTTCCATAAGAGCTCCACTCACAACATAAGTGAGTGTCGGGCCAAGCAGTCATTGGTGGCTGAGCTAAAGGTTTGAAAATCAGATGCATGTTCTGACTGTAAGTCAGAACCTAACAAGGGGAATGAAAAAGGGAAGCAGATCATTGATGCGGATCCCAACACCACTGTTGCTACTGCCAAGATCTGGAAAAATGAACCCGAAGATCCAGAGGAGGAGGAGCGTCTCTTCCACTCTCAGATGTGGGTAAAGGGATCCCCACTACAATTCATTGTCGATAGCGAGAGCCAAAAGAACCTCATTTTGGCAGAGGTCATGAATCGGTTGGGCTTACCGACCATAGCACATCCACAACCGTACACCATCAAGTGGCTTCGCCAAGGACGGGATCTTCGCATGAGCCAGCAGTGTCGTCTTCCATACAACATCAAGCCCTTCATGGATGAGGTATTGTGTGACATTGCTCCCCTTGAAGTTTGGGATGTATTATTAGGACAACCATACTTGTGGAAGTGACATGTTGTGTATGAATCAAGGCCCCGTGCTGTTATTATTACATTGGGAAATAAGTTGTACAGGATACCATAGGTAGCACCGCCTACCACCATCTCTTTGATTACTGCAAAACAATGCAGTAAGCTCATTTCCAGAACTAGGAAATTTGTTTTCCTAATGATACGCCCTCAAGGAAAGAAGAAGATGGTGGCCACAGTCTCCAGATAGGGCCCCTCCGCATGACAACTACAGATGGACAAGGTCGTGGAGGAGTACGAGGACATCTTCACCTCCCTCGCGGGGTTCCTCTGCACTGTCAGGTCAAGCACTCCATCGATCTGACCCCAGGTGCGCCGCTACCCAATGGACCAATTTATCGATGCTCCATTCTGGAGAAGGATGAAATCAAGAGGCAAATTCAGGAGCTACTGCAGAAAGGTCACATCCATCCAAGTTCAGCGCCTTGTGGGAGCCTAATTATGTTGGTACAGAAGAAGGATGGGACTTGGAGACTCTGTATTGACTATCGGGCGCTGAACAAGATCACTGTCCATAATAGGAACCTGATCCCCCGGATTGATGACCTCCTAGACCAACTAAAGGGGGCAAAATATTTTAGCAAGATCGATCTGAAGTTAGGATATCACCAGGTACCAATCAAACCCTTTGATGTGTGGAAGACTGCGTTCAAAGCCAAGGAGGGCCATTTCAAATGGTTGGTTATGCCTTTCGGATTGACGAATGCTCGTGCAACCTTCATGAGCTAATGGATGACATCTTTCGGCCATTCACCAACTCATTTGTAGTGGTATACTTGGATGACATTCTGATCTTCAGCCAGAGTTGGGAAGAGCACCTCCACCACATCCGACAGGTTCTCCAAACACTGCGGCAACACAAACTATGTGCCAATTTGGAGAAATGCACTTTTGGCATGACCCAGGTTCAATGTCTGGGATACATTATTGATGAACAGGGGGTGCATGTGTATCCAGCCAAGATTCAAGTCATTCGGGATTGGGAATCTCCAACCACTCTGACAGAGCTTCGCAACTTTCTAGGTCTTGCCAACTTCTACCGTAGGTTCGTGTTGGGGTTTTCTCATATCACTTGGCCTTTGAGTCAAGTCACCAAGGGAGGAGCGAAAGCAAAATTATTTTGGTCTGAATCTCAACAGAAGGAATTCATAGAGTTGAAAGATGGCCTCTGCACGGCACCAGTGCTCACATTACCAGATTTACAACAACCATTTGAGGTCGAGACAAATGCCTCTGACTATGCTATTGGGGCAGTCCTTAATCAACACGGGCATCTAGTGGCATATCACAGTGAAACACTTTCAGACACAGTCCAGAAGTATCCCACTTATGATAAAGAGATGTATTCCATTGTGCAGGCCTGCCGACAATGGAAGCATTACATTTTGGGGAAGGAAACAGTCATCCACACAGACCACCGACCCCTGCAGTTCATACAGACCCAAGGGAAATTGCAGAATGATCACCATCAGGAGTGGTCCACATACCTGCAACAGTTTCATTTGAATATCAAGTATAAGAAGGGTAGTACCAATAATATTGTAGATTGCCTCAGTTGACCACCAATCATGGCGTTAACCACCGTGCTCAACTCTTGTGGGCACGAGACTTCTGATTGGCCACTGCTCTACAAAAGCGACCCGGAATTCGGCCACACATACCAGACCCTCTTGAAGGGTCAGCATGTTCTAGATTTTCACCTCTAGGATGGCCTGTTATGCCACCTGGATCACCTTTGTGTTCCTTCAAGCGAGCGTGCCAAGATGATTTGGGAAGCACACTACAGTTGGGTTGTTGGGCATTTTGGGGTCGAAAAAATGGTGGCAGTACTACAAAAGTATTTCTATTGGCTGAATCTTCGACATGATATCCGGAAGTACATCAGATCATGCACTGCCTGCGCCATTGCCAAACCAACCATCAAGAAGCAAGGCCTCTATACCCCGCTGCCTACCCCTAGCTGACCTTGGGAATTCATCTCCATGGATTACATGTCAGGCCTTCCTTCCACTAAGCATGGAAATGACTGTCTTTTTGTGGTCGTCGACAAGTTCTCAAAGATGGCCATTATGGTGGCTTGCAAGAAGAATATCACAGCAGAAGCCACTGCTAAACTCTTCTTTGAACGAGTGTGGGTACACTTTGGGATCCCATAGTCTATCATCTCAGATCGAGACAGCAGGTTCCTCAGTACATTTTGGTCTAGTCTCTGGTCGATGCTGGACACCAAACTCACTAAGTCCACAGCCTTCCATCCTCAAACTGATGGCCAGACAGAGGTTGTCAACAAGATGATCGTACACATTCTGCGCATGTACAACTCAAAGCATCCATGCACATGGGACGAGAACCTCCCCTATGTTCAGTACAGCTACAACTAGGCTCTCCACAGCTCGACTGGCCACATCCCTTTTCAGGTGGGCTTGGGATTCCAGCCACTATGTCCCATCGATGTGGCCATGCCATTTGTAGCTACTCACATAGATTCTGCTCATGTTCAGTCCGAAACAGATACGGAAAACAACTTCATTAAGCACATCCAACATATTCGCCAACAGGTCCATGACATTCTGGAGAAATCAAATGCTAAGTACAAGTAGCGACATGATCAACATTGGGTGCCACACAAGTTTCAGGTGGGCGACAAAGTCTGGTTGCATTTGCAAGAGGAACGCCTTACCAGAGCCTATCAGAAACTCAGACCACTCCGATATGGTCCTTACACCATTACCAAGGCTGTGGGAGACAATGCATTTGAGCTCAGCATTCCCCCATTCTTTGGCTTGCACCCAGTGTTCAATGTGGACCACCTTCGGCCATACTTTCCACCATTACTAGACACGTCCGACATTGCAGAACAACTCACATGCACAGACTTAAATCCAGATTGCATGGAACAAGCTGCAACTGATTGGATCATGGACACATAGATCAAGCACACTCGCCAGCAAAATATCCAACTGTATCAAGTTGTCAAAGCAGGCCAACTCCTCCACTAGGGCAAGTGGCTCACTAGGGACCAAGCTCAGCAAAAGTTCCCTCATCTCATGGAGGAACTCAACGCAATGGGAACCATTGCTTCCTAAGGGGGGAGGAATGATCTAGGTGGATATTGATGGCCACCCACTAATTCCACTTGGAGCCCTACCAGTGCTTCTTTCAGTTTTTCAGTTTCCTTAATTATAGCATAGTTTGCTATTTTTAGCAGTTTTTTGGGTCCTAAATTTCTGGAGCCGTTTTGAGGCCCTAAATGACGTTTTTTTTGGGAAATCTACCGCCAGGGATTTTTTGGCCAAAAAATTGTCTTTTTCGTCGTAGTCCTCAAAGAGATCTTTCCAATGGGCTATCATGCACGTCAAACGGAGATAATATGACCAATTCGCGACCCCGGGAAGTTGGCTGTCCAACTCACCCCAACGGGGCCCACAAACTCTTGGTGTTACATCTCCTCAGGTTAGGGTTTTGGTTGTTTAGGGTTTTCTCTTATTGTTCAATAATAAAAATTCCCTTGAGTCTCATTGTAAGACAGTTCAGAGGCATGTACTCACCACATCTCTACTCAAAGGTAAGCTACCATCGCCCTAGCTGGTTTATTTCCATTACTATTTGTAAACATATTTCAGTATTTTACATTAATGAAATGAAGTATTATTTCCGCTGCATATATGTGTTTATGGTTATCTCTGTAATTTGTTGCGTTCCTATTTAAGTTCAGATCAGAACTGGAGGAGGAAACTGAGCACTCTAGCAAGGAAGAAGGGGAGGAATTAGAGCCACCCGTAGGCTCCAGCAGAAGCCCATTACAAAACCCTCTACAAGAAGACAAATTGGCCCAAGTTTTGGCCAACATGGGTGAGTATATCTAGCCCCACAGCCCACTCAACCTCGATATTGAGGCAGGACAATCACAGGAACACTCTGCTCAAAGTGAGAGTGCATCTGAGGAGATGAACGATGAGGATGAAGCAGAGGAAGAGGCCACTCAGGGAGTGGCAGATCAAACTAGGGTTACCTCACCTAAGAAATCTAATCAGAATAACAAGAACACTGAAGAGTTGTTCTAAGCAAAGACAAGCCAGGGCAAGGACACAGTCCCGGAAGAACAAATCCCAGGCCTAAGAATTGAAACAGTTGTTCCTTCGAAGAAGAAGACAAATGAAATCAAGAGGCTGCGAAAGGAACAACAAAGGCTACTAAATGTAATAAAACAACTTAGACAACAAATAAGAGTCCTAAAAAGGGGGAAAACCTCAAAGAGAATCCCAAGAACAAGGGATATAGCTACCCGAATGAAACCCCATAAAATGAGGATGAAGGGAACTCAAACTAAGCCCATTGTCATTCAAGACCACAAGGAACAACATGCAACTGTTACGAATGCAGTAGCCCAAACAGAAAGTCCACCCGTGTGCGACAAGGATGTTCAGACAGAGGCACTGTCCTCTAGTGTCACAATTAACCAAACGTCTCATAAGAAGGAAACTCAGACTATAGGAATCAGATATCAGAATAAGAAAGATCTTTAGCCCAAAAATGTTTTGATGGACAATGATCCTAGGATATTGAAACTCCAAGAGGATCTGGCACAGGCTCAACAGACGATAGGAAAACTCACAGAAGAGACTATTCCTCAAGAGAAATACCAAAAGTTACAACAGCAATTTAAGAACATCAACGCATCAGAGAGTGAGGCCTTTGATAAATACCATAAGGTAGAGGAAAAAGTTGAAAAGGTAAAAAATAAGCTAAACTCAATCATAATTCAAATGGATACCCTTTGTTCTCTATATACTGATGTTCTAGCATGTAGGGAACCTGCCAAAAATTATGCTTTGTTTTTATTAGAAAGATATTTACAGTTAAAGATTAAGGTTGTCAATGTAGGGGTACCTATAGAGTTAAAAACTATTGATGATCTCATAAACTATTGTAAACATTATGGAGTGAAAGTCCAGCGATTTCTATGTGAATTTTATTTGCATAATTTTGTGTTGGAGGAGGAAATGGAAAAGAATCCCAATCATTTTGTGGGTGATATCTAGTTGCAGGCATTCATATCGTTTGTTGTTAACCAGATAAAGTGGCTCAAGGCCCATAATACTTTTCAGGGACAAGAAAATAGGATGGACCTCTGGGTTAGAAGTGAACCGAAAAATCCATTGCAGTTGTGGGCTAAGAATAAAAGCTTAATGAAAAAGGAGGGTGTGATCCAAATTTTGGGACCCATCCATAAAGAAATTGTCTAGAGAGGAGTAGAATACTTCTTTTCAACCAAAAACCCTGCCATAGCAGTAGCTAAACTTCAATGGAATACTTCCAATCGAAACATCCACGATAGAGAAACCTTCAATTATAAAAATTTTAAATTAGTTGTCGATCACCTAGTTGCCTATAGTAACCTCATCTTGAGAGAAGGCCCATTTTGGCTATGTTACACAGTAATTTGTCACTGTCTTCACTCCAGTATTCACTATGTCATGAGTCCAAATTCATTCATGCTTATGCTCTCTAATGTTGCCAAATGACCCACTTTTCCAAAGTTTCTGCCTCATCGCGTCTTTTGGCCAAATAAACGCGCTGAAGGGTGCTCCAAAACAGTCCATAAGCGCTACCATCGCAAAAGTACACGTGATTCCCACAATGGTCGAATTCCATGTGCCAGCGCAATTGTTGCTTGTATTTTCCCGCGATGACCTGATTATCTCCGTTATGAAATTGCGATGTCAGCCCCGCAGACAAGTTATGTGCCTGTGATGATCCAGATTGGGCGAATTTGTTCCAATAGTCGGCCTTCCAGATGACTCCAGACCTGGTTGTTGGCCTTGTTTATGTCACCCTCCTTTCTCTGGCATGGTTGTTCTGTCATTTGTGCTACCTTCCTTGGAGATAGGTTCATCCTCCCATCTTTCATGGAGACTCCTTCTCTTATTTAAAATCTCACCATTGCTATGAGCTACGAGTTTTTGGAATCCTTAGTCTTTCGAGTGTTGCTGATAGTACTGTGAGTTTGCTAGATAGCTGGTGTGAGTGTGACAAGTGTGGTTTGTTGATAGCTTGAGGAAGGTTGTGAAGTGCCTTTTATCTTGTGTAAAACTTGTGAGTGAGAGAGACTTGTGTATTGGGAGATCCATCTTCATAGAGTGAATGCTTGAAGAACATGCTGGCTGGATCCCTCTGAGAAGGCTTGTGACGTAAAGACCTTGGTTGTAAGCTTACTCTATTTCATAATTAATGAAATCAATGAAGTTTTCCTATGTCTTGTATGTAATGTACTAGATAGCTCATGATTTCTTGACCTTATGAGTAAATAGATCATTGTTGTTTCAGTTACGTGCTTTGTTGTATTTCCTTTGCATTGCTCCAGGTTGATTACTCAATAGGAGAAGGAAGCAGAAGCTGGAGCAGCACAACGGAACTCCATCGATCACTGGTTGAGGTAGGCCTCCAACTTGAACTATTTAAGGAAAATTGTTATTGATTTGTCCTTGTTTGTGACTAGACCCACTCTAGGGCTAGAGGGGTTGCCTCTGTCCGCAGAGGGAACACTTTCCTGCATCACAAATTGGTGACTCCACTAGGGAGCTGGCCTTTGTTCTTTTCTTGTTTACTCTTGCCTTGAGTTTTTGTTTTGGTCTCTTTTGAAATTTTGGGGATTAGTTACCTGTTTTCTGAGTTTCTTGGCCTGATTTGGGAAATGTCCTTATTTGCTTAAAGATTGGTTTTTTTTGGTTTGGGAGTTTTTTGTTCACTTGTTAGTATTTTGAACATCATCGCGGCTTTTAATTTAACAGTCATGCTGTCATCGCGTCACCCCTTTTGTAGTATCCTATTCATCGCATTATTACACTTAACAGTCGCGACGGTTCTATAAATCGAACCATTGCGGAAAAGTCGTGTAGTTTCGCGCTGACATCACTTTGTTGCTGTGTATTGCCAGTGTATTGCCCCCGTGGATTGCTGTAGGATTGAATTTTTTCAATTTTGCCTCCTGAATCCGTCAGTCTTGCTAGTCCCTTGCTGTTCTCACTTTCTTGATGACTTGTTTTTTACTGTTTAGAGGCTGAGGCACTTTCTTGTGAGCTTTGTTGAATGAATCTTGTTTTTTCTCACTTTATGACCTAGTTTGATTGTTTCAAGTCTTTTGGATCAATTTTTCTTGGTTGCCTGTTTGCAAAGATTCGTTTACTGCTTGCTGTTGGTTTGATTGAGCCTTCCCCTTTGCTTACTCTTGGTTGATTATTTAGTGTCGATTATTGAACCAATTTTTTATGTTGATTCGATTTCTTCACTACCAAGCATAGATCACAATTGTTTGGATTGATTAGTTCACACTTGCTTGTTTGTCTCTTTGAATTCATAAAAAATAAATTAAAAAAAAATTAAAAGTTTGCATTCATTTAGCATACGAAAGTGAAAGTACATTTGCATTACGAATTTTCATGTTTGAGAAATTGGAAAATGAATTTCAAATCTTTCATTAGTAGTATCGATGCATCGTGAGATTAGTGTATTGATGCATTGTGTTTCTTAGTGTTTGCATTCATTTGTCTTGGTTTGGGAATGATCTCTCTACCTTCCGATAGGTAGGTGTTCATCGAAGAAAAAGGATATTTCATTCATTCTAGCTGCATCCTAGGTTTTATTATATACATATGGTAAGGCCTGAAAACTGAAACATAATCCAAGATCAACTTTAAAATGAACTGAATAAATCTAACAACGCATTAGAACATAACGCACACATTTAGAGGTCTAGGCTAGAGACGTGCTCCAGCATCGTTAAACCTAGTCACTTTTGTTTCACTCAAGGTTGGGTGATTCCTCCTTCTATGACTCAATAGTGGTCTAGTATGGAATTGCGCTCCCACGTACCATCGAGTATATGGGGAGACCCCACTAGGTTATCATCCTTTATCCATAGGAAGCTGTGTCTACCACCTCACAAGCTGTAACGCACCAAACACAGCATTCGAGAAGATTGACTGCCGTATAGAAAGTCCTTGGTTTTCATATGACTGCCAAGGTGTATATGCAGTTTAATGGATTTGTCTAGTAAACCTTTTTGCCTAGTTTTCCAGAGTAGTCACTTTCGCTCCTTTTCAGACTCCCTAAAAGAAAAGGTCCATCTGAGCACTTGTCACTTCAGGCTCATTAAATATTCAAAGGCGACTAGAGTCATCTTTTTCCCTTTTCTCGACTCTTTAAAAATGAAAAGGCCAAGTTTTGTTCCTGTGTCTTAAAATTTATTTGGCCACAATTCACATTTACCCGGTTAGATCTTGTTTGTGTTATCTTGAGTAGGGTTCTTTCTCATTCTCGATGGCGACATTCCTCGAGTCTACTAGCCAAGGTTTTCCACCAGATAGAAATCCTAGTCCAATTTCCTCATTTGGAAATGCCAGTGCTCCATGTATGGTAACCCTATCGTTTCCTGGGATAACCATCGGTTTGCCCGTATGGTTGTTTTCAACCTCGGTGGTCCTGAGTGTTATGACTCCTGTTCCATCGTCTCCTTCATCTGAACCAAGACATGTTGATTCCAAGGTTGAGCCTATGCCTTCTTCCCCCGTTTCTTCCTCCTCCTCTCCTCCTTCACCTGGTGAAAGTTTCACATTAAGTAACCAAGAGCCTAAGAAGAAGAAGAAGAAGATGAAGAAGAAGAAGAAGTTCGATAAATCCAAGGCCACCTGTGTAGTTACCACTCCAAGTACATCCCAGGACGTACCACCTTCTGCTCCTTCGCGGAAGGTTAAGTTTCCTTGTAAATTATGCAAGGGTGACCATCTTCTTCGTGACTGTCCTGGCATTCCAAGGATCCTAGAAGTATGGCCTCACGATCCGGTTCATCCCTTATCATCCTCTAAAGTTCAAGGTGATGCTATTCTAGCGACTCCCAACAGTAAGAAGGACGGGAAGATTCGATTCCCCTGTAGACTATGTGAAGGCATCCATCCCCTTCACCTTTGTCCGCTCATGGATAAAGCTTCCGTTGTTTTGGAAATTCTTACAGCTTCTTCACCCCAACTCCCCGTTGGTTATCAACATCTCTCTCTAGACCCTCCCTCCATTGACAAAGAGATTAACTTAGATTCTTCTCTTGTCCATCCTCCTTCTTCCGAGCCTGGCTGTGCTCAGCCTGTTCCAGACCAATCATTGGTCGAAAAGAGTTTCGACTTAGGTTCACCACCTGTTGATCACTCTGTCTCAGAATAGCGTCATGCTCATGTTTTCCTCGTCTCATCAGATTCTCAAGTGTCCAAAAACGACTCTCCTACCCCAGCTGGTCCCGAGAGTCCTTCTTCGTTTCTTGGGGGGCAGGGGGGCAATCATACGATTCCCCCACCAAGTAGTTTGGCCGTCACCTTTGACTGGAGTCATTTAACTACTTTCTGCCTTCCATCCTATGTGCCTTTCGAGATTACAACACACGCCTATGCTAAGGCAGTACCTGGCACTGTCCTGGATGAAGGTGCGTCTGTCAGTCTTATGCCCTCCACTACTTGGCAAGCTTTGGGTTCCCCACAGCTTGTGACGGTCACACAGAATTTGTTGGCATTCGACAGAGAACCCTTCCAACCTCTCGGTATCCTCCCAAAGTTTCCTGTTACTTTGGGGGGCAAAACCGTCTGTATCAATGTGATGGTTGTCCAAGTTGTGAATTTTAGTCTTCTCCTTGGCCATGACTATATTTATGCCATGGGGGCCCTTGTTTCTTCCCTTTTCTGCGTGGCTTGTTTTCCACACGAGGGAAGAATAGTGACAGTAGATCAATTATCGTTCTTTCATCCCCTGATGCCTCCTACGTAGCAGTCATCCCCTATCGGTTCTTGCTCTCAAGCAGTACCTTCCTTGCCACAGGTCAATTATGTGGCTACCCATTCCATTTTCGCCTCTGCTGATGACCATATGGCTGGTCTGGTACAAGATGTAATGGGGGCATTGGAACCCAACCTTTCATTGGTGCATCCTGACATGTGTTCCTCCCAAAATGTGTTTGTTCCATCCCATGAAGACCTCTTGGGAACCACGTTCTTGGATGGCCCTTGAAAAGGGTTTCAAGCATAGTTCCCAATCTTGTGTCAAGCTCATTTAAAAATGAAACAAGGGTTATGAGGATCGTTCTTTTTCATTGTGTCAACCTCATTAAAAATTGAAACAACCTCTCCCTTTCCAACTCGAGTCTTTGCTTAAGATCTTGTAAAATCCAAGTCGAGTCTTTCTCAAATCTCGTAAGTGAACCTTCATTCCATCCACTTCGTTGAATGCAATGAATCTTGGGGGGCATGCACCTCGATTTGCATCATTATGCTGGGGGCATGTGAACTTATAACAAGCATAGTTTCTTCGTTTCAAGCTTGTGAAAACATGAAACTAAATCCAAGCAGAGTTCTCCATGGTTCAAGCTTGTGTAAAAATGAACCTGCACCTCATCTACACCCCGTAATTTCCATGTGGGTGTGTTTTCATGTTTTGGCCTGGTGTGAAGTCGTGATTGCCATTTATTGTGTCTCTTGTTTCTTGTGCAAATGCCTGTTGCACCTTACGTTGGTTTCTGTAAAAGGCCATCAGATGTTAAGGTTGCATTTACATGTTAAATTGTTAGAGAGGAATTTTGATTTCATTACATATCAGCATATTCTACGACGATTAAACACGTTAACTGATGCATTGGCTAATCATGTATTAGACAGACATTTGCGTAACATGTAATCAAAACATCATACAAGAAAGCATATAAAGCACAATAATAGACCATAGGAATGTGTATATATGTATATATATATATATATATATATATATAGATATAGATATAGTGTGGCACACCGATGCGCTCAAAAATAAGTGTACATGTCCAAATAGAGTCTGTGCTCTCCGTACATCTAAGACACATGTCTCTCAAAAATCACCAGCAGGAAATAAAAACCTAGGTGTCTACTACGGTGGGTTGTGCTCCCTATAGTACACCGTCGCTTGTGTCACCCACCTTAACAGACAGTGCATCCTGGGTTCCACTCCTACTGTGTGGATCTGAGATGCTCTGGGGACCTCCTCGATTCCCATGTAATCTGGAATCCCTGCTAGCAGGCCCTCAAGGTTCTGGATCACTGTCTCCATCGTATCATCTTCTGGAGGAGCCAGGGCTAGTGCTCCAATGCCATGCGTGTCCCTCCGTGCCTCTGGAGCTAGCCCAAGGGGCCTCACTGGTCCTACATCTGCATGCCATAGCATTCATCATTAGGACATGTGCATGAAAAAATCAAAAACATCATAAAAATAAAAATAAAAAATGTGATCAAGTGTCTTACCACCGTCCTCCCACTGCTCTCCAGTAGGCAGATGCATGTCAAGATCTCCACAGAAGTCCATGCCGACATATGGCCAATCCTCCACGAAGATCGTCTGTCGCTCTAGCCACTCTCGGAAAAATGTCCCCCACGCCACTGGTCGTCTGCCACCTCCTCGTGGCATGACGTGAGCCCATCGCGTGGCCCTCGTCTCACGTGGCCTGGGTAAGTCCAAATCCATGTCTTGCAACTGCAGTGCCAGCACCCGCTCCAGCATGAGCGGGACTAAGATGGATCCATAACCAAACTGCTTTGTCTCTCCACGACGACAGTTAGTGAGTTGCCTCTTTATGTTCATCGTCACTGTCTCTGCCCAGTTAAACATGGTGGGATTGAGACACTCGAGAGCCAGCTGGAGCTAGGTCTTCGAAGCCTGATGTTGGGCTAGGGAGCCCGCTGCCTGTGTCACCATGAAAAGAATAGCATGAAGGACTATATCGTCCACTGTTGGAATTGCCACCTTCCCACTCCTTGTCTTGCATGCCCCTGGGCACACTTGAGCCATCAACATATCTAGAGAATCACCCCCGGGTCGCTGCCCCTCTAGAATGGGCCTCTCACCTCGACAAGACAACCCAGTCAGAAAATAGATGTTTGTAGAGTCAAACTCAATATCTCGGTCTCGGATGATAAATTTCCCATCTGTGGGATTCCAGGCCCTGATCAGTAGATCCAGTAAGTCAGGTTGTGACCGCAAGAGTGGAGTTAGGAAGAATTTGAGCAATCTGCATGCTTGTAATACGTTTCGGAATCCCGCATCGGCAAAAGCTTCTATATCGTTGTTATCATGCGTGCGTTCTTGCTAGACGAATGCCATTATACCTTGCAGGACCAGGAAAAGTGGATTAGTACTTTGTTTAAAAATTTTAACGCGTAATTTTCAAAAAACATGAGTTTGCGTCGTCATCACGTCTGTTTTAAAAATAGACACGATGACACGAGGTCTCTATTTCATTTGTTACATGGTCATTGCGAAAGTACACCACTTTTCTGTGATGATCGGAGCGCGCCTAGTGTAAAAAATTATCGGCCATCGCTGACCCGATAGGGTAAACTCGCGATGACCGAGCGGTGGAACGCGGTTTGAAAATCCGCCTAAACTAACACTTGGAATGATCAAAACACATGAAAAAGGCATTAAAATGAAGCGCAAGGCAACGTGTGTCTACTTGGAACCAGTTTCGGGACGAATGATGCATGGACGGGGCCGAATTTCGCTCACCAACTTCAGTACTCCAAGTTGCTCCACGGTGAATTGAACAGTGCTATGGTAAAAAAGAATGGGTTAATTCCTTTTTATATTGATTTTTGCAAATTTAAAAGTTACATTTTATAAATGTGGGTTTTTTTCTCATGGTTTTACCATATGCAAAGTCAAAATATATTTTTAACTATGTTTTTATGAATATTGTTCATTTTATGTTAAATTTAGGTATGTTCTATGCTAGAGCAATTTATTTAAATTTTCACAGTTAGCAATCACATCGGCATTAAGATAAACTGCAGATAGAACATAAATATAAAACGCAGAAGATAAGCCAAGACAAGAGGACACAAGATATGGCGCGAGCCAGGGACAAACCCCACAATGTGTGGGGAAACCATTTGATCAAATCTTCTTTTATCTTCAAAGTTCAACAAAGAAAGAGAGAGAGAGAGAGGTAGTACATTTGCAACAGAAGTCAACACTTTGACTTATTTAGATCTGAGCATAGATCATCTCCTATAACGATGAGATCAATTGAAGACATTCTACTTCAACTGATACCTATCATCGTGTGGCATCTGGTCCTCTTGCTGCATCACAGCATACTGCACCAAGCTGCACTAATCATGATTATTATCATGCTGCCCATGTTCATGATCTTATCATGCTACCCTTCATGTGCATGATCTCATTCGCAACCGTCATCATGACCAAGCTGCCCATGCTCATGATTACATTCATCATGATGTTGTCCATGCTCCATGCATCATTGTGCTTCCCATGCACATCATACATCATGCTGCTAATGTGTCATGCATCATGCTGCTTATATATCATGCTGCCCAGATGCTGCCCATATAACAATTTATATGTTTTCACCTGTGTGTATATATTTCCATTTTGTCAGCCTCATACATTCACAATTTATATGCATTCTCGACCAGCGTATATATTACTGCTCAGCATCCAACGTTTATGTAAGATTATCCAACGCTTATAAACACTTTTATTAAATTGTCCAGCATATATGCAAGACTGTCCAGCGTTTTCTCAGCGTACAACATTTTCCCAACGTCCAATGCTTATATTATTTCCGAGTGTATTGATTGTCCAACATTTCCAGCGTATACTTGTATGTAGATTCTAGAAACTCGAGTTTAGTTCCTCTACCCTACAGGCTTCATATATATTAGTTGCAGCTAACAGCGTTCCATTACAATGTCCTTCCATTATATCGTATAACTGTAAGTGGATTTCGGAGAGCGTATTATATGTCTGCGTGCTACAGTATGAACCACGTTACCGGATCTAGGGCTTGCGTGATGTGTCCATGCATCTTTTCCTGCATCTTGACTGCGTTCTAATAAATATCTTCATTCCCTGTATTATATGACAGTGTGCTATATGACAACGATCCAAGTGTGTGGTCTCCACATGTTTCCTCAGAACGTATTTCTTTGCTGTGTTAATATGCCAGCGTATATGAATATATATATGTGACATGACATGTGCATTAGAGTTGTGACCGGCATATTAGCTCCTGCGTGTAATCCTTTTCAGATGTTCTATATAACAGATTGCGGCTTGGCTTCATATACCTTAAATCTCTTCGACCCACTGATCTATGACTCAACTCCTATTGACTGCGGCTTGATGTTCTTTGTTCCTTTGAGACTGCGGCTTACTGCGGCTATTCTTTGTTCCTTTGAGACTACGGCTTAGGGCATCATCAAACTAGGGCAACGCATTCCTTTTGTGACTCTCCTTCTCAAAACCCAAGACGTGGAGAGGAGATCACGTCAAGAATACATATCTAAAATGATAACAAATCCTCATCTATTTATACCAAAAATGAGGATGATGAATAGACACATCGATTGGGCTTCTAGAGCCTACATAAGAGCTAGTCGGCTTGATAATAATTACATAAACAAAATAAATTCATATCTCCATAAATACTTATCGGAATCGGATGATCTTTGGATCAATCCTACACGTCTCGACGAGAGGGATCCAATAAAAATATCAGCTGCCAGAAATAAGCTAACCCACATGGAGTTTGGCCCTAGTTGCCAATTTAACACTCCCTCTTAACTAGGGAGAACTCCATCCGCTGATCCATATGTACGACTGTACTATCTCTGCCATTAGTGCCTTGCACTACTAGCTCTGCTCAGCTCTGTTGGCTTTGCTCTACTCTGCGCAACTCTGCTGGCTCTGCTCTACTCTGTTCAGTGCTGCTGGCTCTGCTAGCTCTGCTCAGCTCTGCTGGCTCTGCTCTGCTCAGCTCAGCTCAGTTAGCTTTGCTCTGCTGGCTCTGCTCTACTCTGCTCATCTCCGCTGAACTATGAAGAAGAAGAATTGATCGAGAATGAGTCATATCATTCTCCACTGACCTGAAGTCAGTCTTAGAGTGCGTACCACTGGTCCCAGACCAGTCTCAACTGACCCAAAGTCAGCGTCATAGTAGGTACCACTCCTACCACTAGTCCTAGACTAGTATCGTAGGCTTAGAGAGTGTACTACTGGTCCCAGACCAGTCTCAACCGACCCGAAGTCAGTGTCATAGTATGTACGACTCTCACTGCTCCCAGACCAGTCCTGCACTGACACGAAGTCAGTCTCGGAGTATGTACCACTGGTCCCAGACCAGTCTCAGCCGACCCGAAGTCAGCATCATAGTATGTACAACTCCTACCACTGGTCCCAGACCAGTATCATTGATCCCAGATCAATGGAGGACATCCTAGCGTAGGGAGTACGGTAGATACAACGATGCGTCCATCGGTACTACTATGGTCCCTAACTTCATTTCCCTGCTCATTGATTAGATGAGAGGTACTTCCCATGAGTCCCAGACTACATGGGTAGGATGCCTCGACAGGAGAACTTAATCAATCCTGTCCTCACAAGAGAACACATCAATCCTGCTACAATCGCCATGGAGAACACATCAATCCAGGCTGCCATGGAGAACACATCAATCCAGGCCTCACAGGGGAACACATCAATCCTACTACAATCGCCATGGAGAACACATCAATCCAAGCCTCACAGGAGAACACATCAATCCTACTACAATCACCATGGAGAACACATCAATCCAGGCCTCACAGGAGAACTAATCATCCTGCTACAAAAGAGAGCGAATCATCTTGTCCCACAAGAGAGTGAATCATCTTGTTCCAACGCGCACCACTAGGGGAGGGTGAGTCACCCTGTGGTCGTATGTTGCTCCAGTAGAACTGCAAGCCCCCAGAGCTCCCAGAGCTCAATGTATGCAACATGCAGGACCCTTTTACAAAGGTCTCTCGACGACTCCAAGTCATTCGGGAAAATCACAAATTTGATCTTTCCTCAGGGCTCTGTCCTGTACATCATCTCAGTGATGGAGCCTCCTTGATCATCGACTTACCATATCCTAGATAAGGCAGTAATTGATGTCTATCTGCTGGAGCAATTGTCAAATACAGGATTCCTCAATAATCGAATCCCATCTCTGGTTGTCACAAGGATTCATAGTGGTATTCATCATGTGTACAAACAGCTCACTGAAGAGCTTCAGCAACCAGACTGCCTCACAGAAGGCCATACTATCAGCAATGTATTCTGCCTTGGTGGTGCTCAGAGTCACCGACTTCTGCTTCCTGCTCATCCAAGATATCAAGGCAGATTCCACACAGCACTGAGAAGTGCTCTAATGATCCTCCATACTTCCTGCCCACTCATCATTCGAATAATCATGTGGTTTCATATTTCCAGCAGTGTATCTCAATTCATGAGAGATTGTTCCCTGAAGATATCTTAGAAGATTCTTGGCACCAATCTAGTGAGGCTCAACGAAATAAGAGCTCACCATGCTAACTGCAACACAGATGTCCGGACGGAGGTTCTCCAAGAACATCAACGCGAATGAGTTTATGAAACTCAGAGGCATTTCCCAAATCTGGTCCGACATCATTACCATATAACTTCTGAAAGTTAAGATCCTCGAGGCAGTCACAAGCTTGCATCTTATCTTCCCACATTCAGAATCCAACTCCCTCTGTCTCCTATAAATGAGAGGGTCTGCACCTATGAGACATAGGTGCCAGTACGAGAGGTTTATCATCCACAACCTTCGAGTAATGGTTTGGATCAGTTTCACTCCTAGTGAATCTCAGCTGCATTAGACAGCTATCAACCCTCTCATATTATGCCTGAGGTGTTTTTCTTCAAGCCAGAGAGGGCTTTCTTCCACCTGTATACATGAGATTCCTTGATCATGATTCTCAAACTCCTCGGGTTGTTCCAAACCTATGAACCTGCTGCATGAGGGGAATGGTACCCTTATAATATTTTCCTTCGGTACATTTTAGACATGTACCTTCATGCTTCCCTTTTTTTTTTTTTTTCAGGCATCCTAGTCACCATCTGACTCAGACCTCCGGAGTTGAGTCAATGGACATGGTCCCCAGTGGACTTCCTGCAACTTGATACAATCTTGAACTCAAAAATATATTTAAATTATCTATTTTCAAACACGTACCTTTCCATCGATAAGTGCCACCCTGTAACCCTTGACTTCCATTTCCAAGATGGACACCAGGTTCGATCAGGTACATAAAAGAGATTTTGGGGTTCCTTGCTTTCGTGGAAGAGTCGACCATTTCCTTGATGACCTGTATTACCAGTCATTCTTTTGATCATTGAGGATGTCCTAGGAATGATTCATCAAGAGATGTGCCTCTGCCATTCGGACACTCCTTCGCATAACGGCCGAACTTATTTCAACAAGGCATCCGCCTTTCCTTCCACCCTTAGATCCAAACTTCCCAATGAAGTGATCTTAAGATGGACCATCAGAATCTTCGCTGTGCCATTCTGATAACATTCTCTGCTTTGAATTCACCCTAGGTGAATTATGAGGAACCCATTGATCCTTTTGTCTTGTCCCAACTATCTTCGATGATTGCTCTTTCACTCTTGCTTGGGCATTATCTTCACCTAAGCTCCGATACCATGTTAAATTTAGGTATGTTCTATGCTAGAGAAATTTATTTAAATTTTCATAGTTAGCAATCACATCGGCATTAAGATAAACTGCAGATAGAACATAAATATAAAACGCAGAAGACAAGCCAAGACAAGAGGACACAAGATATGGCGCGAGCCAGGGACAAACCCCACAATGTGTGGGGAAACCATTTGATCAAATCTTCTTTTATCTTCAAAGTTCAACAAAGAAAGAGAGAGAGAGAGAGGTAGTACATTTGCAACAGAAGTCAACACTTTGACTTATTTAGATCTGAGCATAGATCATCTCCTATAACGATGAGATCAATTGAAGACATTCTACTTCAACTGATACCTATCATCGTGTGGCATCTGGTCCTTTTGCTGCATCACAGCATACTGCACCAAGCTGCACTAATCATGATTATTATCATGCTGCCCATGTTCATGATCTTATCATGCTACCCTTCATGTGCATGATCTCATTCGCAACCGTCATCATGACCAAGCTGCCCATGCTCATGATTACATTCATCATGATGTTGTCCATGCTCCATGCATCATTGTGCTTCCCATGCACATCATACATCATGCTGCTCATGTGTCATGCATCATGCTGCTTATGTATCATGCTGCCCAGATGCTGCCCATATAACAATTTATATGTTTTCACCTGTGTGTATATATTTCCATTTTGTCAGCCTCATACATTCACTGCATATGACAATTTATATGCATTCTCGACCAGCGTATATATTACTGCTCAGCATCCAACGTTTATGTAAGATTGTCCAACGCTTATAAACACTTTTATAAAATTGTCCAGCATATATGCAAGACTGTCCAGCATTTGCTCAGCGTACAACATTTTCCCAACGTCCAATGCTTATATTATTTCCGAGTGTATTGATTGTCCAGCATTTCCTGTGTATACTTGTATATAGATTCCAGAAACTCAAGTTTTGTTCCTCTACCCTACAGGCTTCATATATATTAGCTGCAGCTAACAGCGTTCCATTGCAATGTCCTTCCATTATATCGTATAACTGTAAGTGGATTTCGGAGAGCGTATTATATGTCTGTGTGCTACAGTATGAACCACGTTACCGGATCTAGGGCTTGCGTGATGTGTCCACACATCTTTGCCTGCATCCTGACTGCGTTCTAATAAATATCTTCATTCCCTGTATTATATGACAGTGTGCTATATGACAACGATCCAAGTGTGTGGTCTGCACATGTTTCCTCAGAACTTATTTCTTTGCTGTGTTAATATGCCAGCGTATATGAATATATATATGTGACATGACCTGTGCATTAGAGTTGTGACCGGCATATTAGCTCCTGCGTGTAATCCTTTTCAGCTATTCTATATACTAGATTGCGACTTGGCTTCATATACCTTAAATCTCTTCGACCCACTGATCTATGACTCCTTAACTCCTATTGACTACGGCTTGCTGTTCTTTTTTCCTTTGAGACTACGGCTTACTGCGGCTATTCTTTGTTCCTTTGAGGCTGCGGCTTAGGGCATCATCAAACTAGGGCAGTGCATTCCTTTTGTGACTCTCCTTCTCAAAACCCAAGACGTGGAGAGGAGATCACATCAAGAATACATATCTAAAATTATAACAAATCCTCATCTATTTATACCAAAAATGAGGATGATGAATAGACACGTCGATTGGGCTTCTAGAGCCTACATAAGAGCTAGTCGGCTTGATAATAATTACATAAACAAAATAAATTCATATCTCCATAAATACTTATCGGAATCGGATGATCTTTGGATCAATCCTACACCTCTCGACAAGAGGGATCCAATAAAAATATCAGCTGCCAGAAATAAGCTAACCCACATGGAGTTTGGCCCTAGTTGCCAATTTAACATTTTATCTCCAGAGGGTTTACGTGTGATGTGTTTTTTTTTGCAGAGTTTCAAGCGGTGGAATTATGACAGTTTCATATACACTTGATCCTGAAAAGTCATCTTTAAGCTCTTTTCTGACTTGAAACATGAAAATATGGCCGAGTTTTCCTCTTGACTCGTAAAAGAAATGAGAGGCGGTCACCTTTAAGCTCTTTTTCCGACCTTTTAAACACAAAAAGATTGCGGGGTTTTTGTCGTTTGAAGCTCGTTATTGGTTGTGAAATGACGTGCTTCTAAACGATTTTTTACTTTTTCGGGTTGAAGTTACTACTTAGGAAAAGTACTCCTCGATCGTAATGATCGGGCGGTTCTTTCGAGTATTGTTTTATACCTTTTCGGGCTCGAGAGACACAACTCTACGAAAGAGGACCCCCCTGGAGTTTTCCTTTCCGTGTCTTTTTCAAACTCTCTAAACATGAAGAAGACTCTGAGTTTTCCCTATGTTAGACTCATTAAACTCTGACGAAATTGGACTCGTCACCATGACGAGACTCGAGCTTCTCCTTCCTAGGGCTCGTTAAACTATTACTAGTTTGGATTTAACAACAGGTTTATCATTGATTGTCTATGGTAGCTAGTCACGCTTGAACATCGACACTTTGCTTCTTGTCAGGTTGGGACATCCATACATTGTCATTTGGCCTTCTGCGGGTTTGGGTTATCATTCTAGCCTCATTCCATTTGACTCAGGTCGTCTCCTTCGAGCCTCTGATCCCTTGGTGCCTAAATGCTGCCACCCTCCTCTGGAGTCGTGTCGCTGACATGTTCAAGAGTATAATCCTTCTGCAGTTTACACCTTCATCTTTTCCTCTGATACTCTGTTTCGCCATCTGCCTCTTGTTCCTTATCTCGTGTTGTTGATGGGGGAAACATTATGGCCCTCCTGCGATGGGTCGTCTCCTGTCGACGTCAGCTCATTATCCAGGAGATTGATCTAGAGATCCCCTTTGGTACCTTAGAGCTTGCATACCTCAATGGTGAGTTCCTCACACCTGATGGTTGACTTTCATCATTGGTCGTCGATTGGGTGATTCCACAAGTGTTCGACTTCAGCTCCTTTTTCACACTTCGTGGATTGTGCTGGACAGTACCTTGGGAGCCATTGGCATTATTGGTGGTTTCTCTCACGCTTGTTAATGGTTTTCATCATTGACCAGTAATCAAGTGATGTTCTATCATGCTCGACCTTGGCACATCTATTCGCATGTTAGAATTTGTACTATGATCAGATGGGTTCAAGACCCCGAACTCAAATTACACATGTTCGGGCTACGTGGATTGGTTTTATGATTACATGACTCACTGATGGATGGCTGCGACCATACCTGAGTCTTCATGGATGGCTGCAACCATACCTTTGTCATCATCATGGTCTCATTAGCTAGATGGCTACGTCAATACCACAGACCTATTTCGTATGCCTTTTGGATAGCTGCACCCATGCCTAGACTACGTGTACTTCATTATCAGATATATCAGTTGTGCTTGCGTGGAGGTTCTTCCAGATGGTGTTCCAGTTCAGTCAGTTTCATAAAGCATTTCACCCCTCCCTCTCTCTCGGGCTTCATACTTTAGGGGGCATCTGTTACATAGTAATTTGTCACTGTCTTCACTCCAGTCTTCCTACTGTGTCATGAGTCCAAAGTCATTCATGCTTATGCTCTCTGATGTTGCCAAATGACCCACTTTTCCAAAGTTTCTGCCTCATTGCATCTTTTGGCCAAATAAACGCGTTGAAGGGTGCTCCAAAACAGTGTAGAAGCGCTCCCATCGCAGAAGTACACGTGATTCCCGCGTTGGTTGAATTCCATGTGCCAACGCAATTGTCGCTTGTATTTTCCTGCAATGACCTGACTATTTCCGTTATGAAATTGTGATGTCAGCACGGCAGAAAAGTTATGTGCCCACGATGATCCAGATTGGGCGAATTTGTTCCAACAGTCAGCCTTCCAGATGACTCCAGACCTGGTTGTTGGCCTTGTTTATGTCACCCTCCTTTCTCTGGCATGGTTGTTCCGTCATTTGTGCTACCTTCCTTGGAGATAAGTTCATCCTCCCATCTTTCATGGAGACTCCTTCTCTTATTTAAACTCTCACCATTGTTATGAGCTGCGATTTTTTGGAATTCTTAGTCTTTGGAGTGTTTCTGATCATACTGTGAGTTTGCTAGATAGCTGGTGTGAGTGTGACAAGTGTGGTTTGTTGATAGCTTGAGGAAGGTTGTGAAGTGCCTTTGATCTTGTGTAAAACTTGTGAGTGAGAGAGACTTGTGTATTGGGAGATCCATCTTCATAGAGTGAATTCTTGAAGAACATGCTGGCCGGATCCCTCTGAGAAGGCTTGTGACGTCAAGACCTTGGTTGTAAGCTTACTCTATTTCATAATTAATGCAATGAATGAAGTTTTCCTATGTCTTGTATGTAATGTACTAGATAGCTCATGATTTCTTGACCTTATGAGTAAATAGATCATTGTTGATCCGGTTACGTGCTTTGTTGTATTTCCTTTGCATTGTTTCAGGTTGATTACTCACTAGGAGAAGGAAGCGGAAGCTGGAGCAGCGCAACGGATCTCCATTGACCACCAGTTGAGGTAGGCCTCCAACTTGAACTATTTAAGGAAAACTGTTATTGATTTGTCCTTGTTTGTGACTAGACCCACTCTAAGGCTAGAGGGGTTGCCTCTGTCCGCAGAGGGAACACTTTCCTGCATCACAAGCTAGGTTGTAGATTTTGAAGCCCCATTATCTAGTATCCTGCAGCAGGATATAAGGCTATATAAAAATTGCCTAAGGGGCAGACAAGAGCCATTTTTGAAGTTTTAGCTGCAAATCATGGTTGTAAACCCCTTACTAAAAACCCCACTCCAGCCTACTCTCTAACTGCTTTGCACATAAACTACATGGTTTTCATGAGGGCATGAAAAAGGGTAAGCAGGGGGGTGTGTTGAGCAAAGGAAAAGGTACGATTCTGCCATTCATTTCTTTATCTTTCCCTTTAAACATAATTCTTTTTATTCTAAAAACTGGCAATATAATAAAAGATTATAGTTGAAATGGGAAAGTAGTGGTTAATACAAATTAATCAATTATTGTGTTTCCTTATAAAGAAAAGGAAAGATTTGGAAAACCGTTATTTGGAAGGTAAAGAGAAAAGAAGAGCAATTATTGTTCCTCTGCTAGGAAATCATGTCCAAAAAAGGAGATCGAAACTGGAGTGTGCAGTTCAGGAAAAGAAGGAGAAAACAGAGCATCTACGCAAGAGGACAAGAAGATAACTGAAGAATAGGAGATCGCTACTTTATAGGTTATCGACAACCTTGATGTATCCTCCTACCCAGTATAAATGGGGCGGCGATTGTAAAGACAAGGGGGGAATTTTGATTGTTCAGAAATTATTGTTGTAATCTCAACTTTGATCATCGACTCTCTTTGAAGAGCGATAGTTGTAAACTTTGCCATACATGATTAATATATAACTCAGTTGCTGTTCCATTATCTGATCCTGGAGTAAACTCAGTGGTGCTTCACTGGTGGCTAAGGGCCCGGCCCTGGTGGATTCACCTGCTTCTTGTATCACTATTTTACAATTACAGTCTTGTGTGGTTTGATTTCCTTTGCATTTCCTTAATTCACTTTATTCGGTAATCTTTTGTTTATGAACATTTCGCAGAATTGCTCTGTTATATTGAAATCATAATTGGATTGCGTTGGTGACAAAATTATTAATTATAACTTGAAATGTCCTGTTGTTCATTCTGATCTAATACTGCGCTGTCTAATTCAAATTGTTGTTCATTTAATTGCTGCTCACTTATAATTGCGATTGCTGTTCAATTAAGTTACTGTTCCATTATAATTGTGATTGTTGTTCCTTTAATACCTGCGATTAATGTTCATAATGCTAGAATAAGATTGTTGATTCAGTTTAACTTATAGTCACTGTGTGTTTCCAGTTGATTTTCTTTGTTGTTCCGTTGGATTAAGATTGCTATCCAATTCATTTCTATTAGGATAAACTCTATTGTTTAATTCTTTTCTGATAAATCAAGATTTGTTGTTCATTTTTCCAATAGACTTAGTTGTTGTTCCTTTTCTGTCAATTGAATTGCTATTTCCAGTTATTTTCTTTAGTGTGGATTGAAGGATCTACAACTGTAAAGGGCACTGACTATCGCTGTCTAAGTTCTTAGATTGGAGATCTTGCATATGATTGATTTTCATTTGCATCAGTTTACAGGGGAGAGAGTTATCATTGTTGAGTCCTCGACTGATGATTGTTTGAGTGAATGATTTAGTTACACAACATTTTAGTGTCTTGTTGTTCCAATTAGATTTTGTTTACAACATTTTTTTCTCTTTGCATTTTAAAGCACTATACTGCAAAACATTACTCTTGAGCAAGTGACCACCTCAGACTGAGTACACTCTTGAGATAAAAAATCATCCCCTGGTTGATAATTAATGTGGGATAAATAGGGGTTAAAAAGACACCTTTTATCGGTCAACAACAGGCTCAACAAGTATACAGTGGAGAGACATCATACCCATCTTATGTTGTATAAAGCCAGGAGATCAACCTAAGATCTGGGAGAATTCTCCCAGATAACCAACCTCCCTCTCCCCACAGGGAGGTTGAGGAAGAAAGAGAGGAAAGAAACTTTAAAGTAAATCCACCCTTTCCTGAGAGATTAGACCAACCACTCTAACCTACCCCAAAAGAAACTGAACTTCTCGGAGAATTGAAAAATCTATGTGTAAAGATCCCCCTTATCCAAGAAATAAAATATGTTCCCATTTACAATAAGTTGATTAAGGAGAAATTCTTCAAGCATCTAAGAAGAAGAAAAAGGGATTCCCTTGCCATTAATGTCATTGGGCAGCTGTCCAACTTAATGCTAGGGCAGGTAATATGTCCAAAATATTTGGACCTTGGAAGCCATGTAGTACATGTGCACATCAATGGCACCATCATCCCACACACTCTGATCGATCTTGGGACTACCATTAATGTGATGACCAAGAACACCATGCTCAAGCTCAACCTCCAAGGGTCATTGAGGAAGACCACAACAGTTCTACAACTTGCAGACCGTTCCACAGTCACCCCTGAGGGAATTGTAGAGGATGTGATGGTCTCCATTGACTCTTGGGAGTACCTTGCATATTTTCTAGTTCTCTAGCCTAAGGCTAAGCCTACTGGTTACCCTCTCATCCTTGGGAGTCCATGGTTGGCCACAACCGATGCTTACATTAGCTGCAGAGTTGGGAATATGACCATCAAGAACGGGCATATGTCCAAACAGTTAGTCCTATACCCTCATGCTCAACATTCTCTAGAGCATGATTTACTTTATGGTTGAAGGAGGAGGAAGAAGATGAGGTTTATTCAGCCCAACTTTATGCTTTGGAAGCAACTATAGGATGAGGATAGGAAGATGAGGATGACTTAATTGAACACCTGCTCCAAAGTCCAACTTCTAGTTCATTACTGTTACACAGTAATTTGTCACTGCCTTCACCCCAGTCCTTCTACTGTGTCATGTGTCCAGTAAAACATGCTCATATTGCACAAATGCTCTCTTATGTTGCCAATTGACCCACTTTTCCTAAGTTTTCTACCTTGTCATGAGAATCCACTTAATATAAGTGACGAACCTCTACCATAAAAAGTCCAATCACGCCCCCGTCACAGGAGTACATTTGATTCCTATGATGATCGGATTTCCTGCCCCGACAAGAGGCTATTTGCTATCTTTAGTGACAGTTTGACTGAATAGATTGCTTCCTAGCAATGTTGGCGCTAAAGCTCAATTATCGACCAGTGACGATCCAGATTGAGCTAATTCGTTCTAATAGTCAACCTTCTAGATGTCTCTGGACCTGATTGTTGGTTCAGATTAGGTCGCCCTTCCCCCTCTGGCATGGTAGTTCCATCTTTTGAGCTGTTTTCCTTGAGGATAAACTCCCTGTCCCTCATTTCATGGAGACTCCTTCTCCTATAAAAATCACTCACTATTGCTATCATCAGCTAGTTCTTTTGGTTGTATAGTGCTGCTGCTGCTTTTGACTTTGATAGATAGTAGGTGTGAGTGTGATAAGTGTGGGATTTATTTATAGTTTTCAAGAAGGTGTGGAGTGTCCCTAGCCTTGTGTAAAGCTTGTGAATGAGAGAGAGATATATTGCTATTTTGGAGACCCATCTTTGAGAGTGAATGCTTGAAGAAACATACTGGTTGGACCCTCTGAGAAGGCTTGCAACGTCAAGACTTGGTTGTAAGCTTTGCTCTTGATTTATTACTAATACAATCAATGATGATTTCCTATGTCTTGTATGTAATTTACTTGATAGGTCATGACTTCTTGACTTTATGAGTAAATATATCATTGTTTTTTCTCGGTTACGTGCTCTGTTGTTTCTTTGTGGTGTTTCAGGTTGATTGCTTGTTAAGGAGAAGGAAACGGAAGCTGGAGCAGCACAACGAAACTTCGTCAACCACCGGTTTGAGGTAGGCTTCCAACGATGACTATTTAATGGAATTAGTTGTTGTTTTGTCCTTGCTGTGACTAGACCCACTCTAGGGCTAGAGGGGTTGCCTCTATCCATAGAGGGAACACTTTCCTGTATCACAAGTTGGCAGCTCCGCTGGGGAGTCCTTTGTAGGTTTCTTCTCTTGTTTGCTCTTGTTTTGGTTTTGATTTAGTGTCTCTTGAATTTTGGGGATAAATTATCAGTCTTTTGGGTTACCTGGGTTGATCTGGGAAATCCCTTTATTGTCTGTAGGATTGATTGGTTTTTGTTTGGGAGTTTCTTGTTCATCTATCATTGTTTTTAAGATCGTCGTTGAACATAGTTTAACAGTCACGCTGACGTCGCTTTGTCTCTTTTTCAAAGTCCTGTGCGTCACTGAATCCTGTCATACAATCATGACGACTCCTGAAATCGGCCCGTTGTGGAAGAGACATGTACTCTTACAACGACGTCACTCTGTTGCTACAACTAGTGGCTAATCATCCCTAGTTTCTTATGTAATGCCCGCAATGATTCCTGTAGAATTGTTTTTTTCAATTCTACCTCCTGAATCCACCAGTTCTGTTGATCCCTTGCTTCCTTTCTCTTGCTCAGTAGCTTGTTTTTTATTGCTTTATGGTTAAGGTACTCTTTCTTTGGCTTTGTTGAATGAATCTTGCATTCTTGGTTGTGTGACCTAGTTTGTTCTTTCAAATTCTTCAATTGTTGGGCTTGGTTGCTTGTTTACCCAAGGTTCATTTGCAGCCTTCTTGTCGATTTGTTTGAGCCTTCTCCATTGCTTGTTTCTGGTTGATTTTTAGTGACAATTATTGAACCAATCTTTGGTATTGATTTGATTTTCTTTTCACTACCGAACATAGATCACAATTGTTTGGATCGACTAGTTTTTTTACACTTGCTTGTTTGTTTCTTTTAAATTTAAAATAATCAAAATCAAAAGACTGCATCCAGTTAGTATATGAAAGTGAAAGTGTATTTTCATTTCAAGTTTACATATTGGAAAGCAAATGATAAAATATATCATCAGTAGTATTTGTGTAGTGTAGGGTTGATGTGTTTTTGCATTATGTCTCTTGGCTTATCTTGGTTTTCTTGGTTTGGGAATGATCTCTCTGCCCTCCTATAGGTAGGTGTTCATTGAAGTAAAAGATGTTTCACTCATTTTAGCTACATCTTAGGTTTTTTTTGTATACATACGGTAAGGCCTGAAAACTGAAACATAATTCAAGATCAACTCTAAAATGAACTGAATGAACTTAACAACACATTGGAACATAATGCACACTATTTAGAGGTCCAGGCTAGAGACGTGCCTCGGTGTTGTTAAACCTAGTCACTATTGTTTTCACTCAAGGTTGGGTGATTCCTCCTTTTGTGACTCAATAGCGGTCTAGTATGGATTGTGCTCCTAGTACCGTCGAGTATATGTTGGGAGACCCCACTAGGTTATCATCCTATATCCCTAGGAAGCCGTGTTTTCCACCTTGAAAACCGTAATGCACCAAACATAGCATTTGGGAAGACTAACTGCCGTACAAAAAGTCTGTGGTCTTCATATGATCGCCAAGGTGTATATGCAGTTTTACGGGATGTTTGGTAAACCTTTTGCCTAGTTTTCTCCAAAGAAATCATTTTCGTTCCTTTTCAAACTCCTTAAAATGAAAGGTCCATTTGAGCACTTGTCCTTTCAGGCTCATTAAATATTCGAAGGCGACTAGAGTCATCTTTTCATCCTTTTCTCAACTCTTTAAAGACGAAAAGGTCAAGTTCCGTTCCTGTGTCTTAAAATGTATTCCACCACATTCACACTTACCTTGTTAGATCTTGTTGTGTTTTAGTTTGCATAGGGTTATTTTCTCCTTACTCAATTAGTTATCCCTAGGGCTTTTGAGTTAAATCATCCTAGTGGAATCAACAATCCCGTCTCCCGTTCCAAGCAACCAAGGATCCCCATCTTCTGGCGCTCCCGAGGTACCAGTTGCTAGTGATACTCTTCCTGTTATTTTGAGTATCCAACCGCTTAACTCTCGTGCTCTGGAAGACGAGTCTTACAATATTCGTTGGAACCCCATTTGGGAGCCTTCTGAAGAAGATTTTCCCCTTACTCCTCCTGGTGTTACGGTCCCAATGTCTTCTTCTAACATGGATGAGACGAACCCTGTCACGAGTGAAGAGTCCTTTATGGCAAGTGGTAAAATTCCCATACTGAAGGAAACTTCACCCTTCCGTGTCACCTCCCTTGGTATCTGTTGTGGTCACCAACAACCCCCCTCTTTGTTTGGTATTAGCAATAACATCAAGCAAAGGGGGGACCCTTAAAAAAAATCCCAAAAACATTTTTTTATCAAAATTTTTGTATTTAACTCCCTAAAAGCTATATCGCATCGCAAAGAGAGAGTGAAGCATTTTCCTATGCGCATAAATAAGCTACAAAGAAGCGATGTGAAATTCATCGCATCGTATATTTTGAAAGCGCCCTTAAAAGGAAACCTAAGGAATCGCCAACGGCCGATATGCGACGTCGCATAAACAGCGCACAGCGATCAAATGAAAACTGCGATCTTGCGATCTGTGATCTGTGATCAATGAGACTATTAATTGCTGCGATGACACCTCTCAACATCGCAATCCTCGATGCTGCGATGCGAATCGTAGAAACCACTCATCGCAAAGTTTCCTCGGCATGATCTGTAAACCCAAAATTGATCGCGCACCTTAAGGGAAATTAATGATTGCACGCCTGAGTATCCAAGGATGATCGTGTTGCGTTTTTCGAAGAGTCAAGTCATTATGAGTGTCATGATTATGCATTCATTAGAACTTAAAGCTTTCATGTCAATCTTTTCGTCATTTCTCTTTTCCTTTGCGTAAACTGTAAGGCAGCAACTAATATAAATCTATATGCAGGAAACATCTAAGGAAAAGGGGAAAGCGCCAATACTAGAACAACAGAGAGGAGATGCCTTCGCAAATGGATGCCGCATGCAGCAGGGCCGCGGATTCCAGAGTATCACTCAACAGACATTGATGAAAATAGACTATCCAAGACTCAGAGTCAAAGGCGCACAAAAGCAGCATGTTTGCAAAAGATCCTGAAGCTCAGACTAGGTAAAGCAAAAAGAAAGACGCTAAAGATGGAGGACGCTCCAGAAAAGCCTGGAACAAAGAACGGAAGCAATTTTCAATACGGAATATTGTTCAGGCAACGAAATCCCTAACTCATTGAGTCATTCGCATGGCCGGAAACCGAAATAGCAACAGCACAATCAGTTTGAAAGAAATCTGGGTTATACTAAGTATACACACAGCAAATACACCCAGCCAGAGGAAGATTTTCGAAAATATCTTCTAGTTTGTCAGAAAGAGGTGCCAGCTTTTGTTATTTCTACTTTTATCACTCGAACAAAAGAAAAAGACAACCAGCCGACTCTTTCCAGGCGAACCTTGCATTGCTTACAGCACTAAGGAGCAGATACAGAAACAGTTAGAAATTAGATTCAATTTTTAGAAATAAATTTGTTTTAGTAAAAGGGCGGTCATCTGAAGCCGTTTCCTAAATTTGTGTAATTAAGATTAGTTAGTTAGTAGTATTTAACCCTTCTCATGGCATTTGGAGAAGGGTCCGGAAATTTGTCAAAAAACTTGTCCTCAGAACATGCACTTTTGCACCCTCGGAGGGGGTTTTTGATGAATGGATGGATCGAGATTTATTTATGTTTGCATTTTAATGTCTGCTACTGATGTTGCACTTCTGTACTCTTAGTAGATGTTAGAAGTAAGTAGAGATAAATCGTTATTGCTTGAAGTTTGTGAGTGAAATCAGTCATAAATGGTACTTTTATCTCTTGATTAATTTCTTCTCATATTCTTAGAGTGATATACAGCTGAGTTGTTTATATGTTAATGTATGAATGTGTGGGTTACCATTTGGCACTTTTGTACGGTGGAGTCATTTATTTGTGCTTGACATATGAATAACTTATTATGCGATATGTTGTTCACAACTGTTTTGCCTAACTTCTTATGCATAATGGTTTATCTTAATTGATTTATATTCTTATGATAGCTGAATGATCTTTATTACCAGTTATTGTATGAAATCTTTTTAGATCGCATAATAGAAGAATTCTACCCCGGGTTAGTATAGATTAGATGTGCTGTTTTTGTTAGATTACAATAGCATAGAGTCAGTTTAGAGTTTAGAATTAAATTAGCTTAAAATTACCTCTAGATTAGCATCATCAAAATCTACACACACACACACATCCTTTAGATTGGGAAGCTGGTCCCATTATCCCCAGTCGGACCCGCTACACCAAACGGGCAAGGAGCCGCCAACCAGGTTCCAGACCGGGTGGCTATCCCCCTTGTTTTTGACCCGATTTTAGGGCCGTCGACATATTTGGCGCTAGAAGGAGGGCACGAACTATGAATGGCAACTAAGTCAAAATCTAAATACCATTCTGAGAGTAAATCACCCTCATCAACTCCCCTGACTTCTCCAGTATGGTTAAACCCGGAGTTAGAAGTCGCTCGAGTATCCACCGCTGCTACCTACCCTAATATATCAGACCAACTCATCATTGAACCCCCTGAAATTCAAACTTTGATTTGTAAACTCCAGGGATTCTCTATTTTTTCTCAGAGGTCTGATAAATCTCACAGCAACGTAACTTCACAGTACAATCCTGCTCATCCCCTGACCAGATTGAAGAGTGAAAAATTTGGTATTCAACCAAGTGAACTCCCTCTCCCTACTAGGAAAAGAGCAAGGAAAACACCACCAGAGTCTGACCGTGAGACTCTTTCATCTACTTCGTCCATTTCAACCCCCTCACCACGAAGTCAACCACCCACATCCTCATCCCAAATCACTCATCCATCTTCCACAACCCTTCCTCTTCAATCATCAAAGATCATGATATCTTCATCTTCTCAGCATCAGGGACCATCTTCTGCACTGTCATTAACTAGCGGCTCAACGATGGCCCAGTCTTCATGGAACAATCCTGCGGTTTTAATGCCTCCACCCCTGAGCCCAATACCGGCCCATCCTGAGAAATGGCTACCTAAATTCAATCCAGAAATAGGCATGCTAGCTGAAGAGCATATCAATAATTTCATGCTTTCTGTTAATCTCAACGGAGTTACCAACGAGGATGTTGTCGTCCGGCTTTTTCCTTATACAATGCAAGGAACGATCGGGTCATGGTACTTTTCGTTACCTTCCGGGTCCATCACAAGTTGGGACATTTTTCAAAGTCAATTCCTCACCAAGTTTGGCGATGACAGATCAACACTGACATTGATCAATGACCTATCTAATCTTAAAGCTGAGGCTAGAGAACCCATTAAAGATTTCAATTTACGGTTCAATAAGATCCTCAACAAAATTCCCGCTGCTTCTCAACCCAGTGAGGAAGTAAGATGTGAATGGTACATCACGGCCTTACCATCAAACTTGGCTATCTTCGTAGATAGGGCAAACAAGACGACCTTAGTTGAAAACTTGACAGAGGCGTTAGCAGTAGAAAAGCGCGTAGTTGCCCTAGAAAAGAGATCTGCAATAGAAGAACGCAAATCTAAGAAAATCTCTTTCAAAGAAGACACCAAGAAGAAGCAAACGAAAGATCCTTTCGATATGGAAGGATTACAAAAAGTGTTAAAGGCCATGTCCAATGAGATGATTGACATAATAAAACAAGTAGCAGAAACTTCTTCAAAAAAGCCCTACAGATCTTTTAAAAGAAATCCTCCCATGGAGGTGAAACCACCCAATGCTATCTCAAACGTCGAATCTGAAGAAGAAGAAGAAGAGGAGAATACCACTGAAGGGCAGACCGATGATGAAGAAGTTGTGGAAATACAAGGAATGTGGGATTTCATCCTCCCATAAGAAGAAGATCAAGAAGCATTTACGGTTAGCACACGAAGCAAAAATCAACTTGATCCTCCCCAAACTACCCCTAAACAGAAGGGCGCAAGCCCTGAAACAAAAGATAAGGTCGCAACAAAGGAAACAACCGCTAGAGCGACCCAATTTAGCCCAGTCCAATCAGATCAAGCACCTCCATCAAGAACACTGATAGTGTCGGATGAAATGGAGTATAACATTATCGATGACATGAAAAAGACTAGGGCTAATATCACTCTTTACGAATTGAGAAAATTGAAACATCAACAGAAAATAATGATGAAAGAATTACATGCCGTGCCTACTACATCTTTACCTACAGCTGTAGCTTCCCACAACATGGGAAGACCTCCAACCAACATCATCAATAAGATTGATCCAAATGACATTGCCTTGATTGGAGGAAGATCAAGATCCCATACTCCTCCTTTTCTTCTCACTTATGAAATTTTCAATAAAAACGTGCACAATTGCTTGGTTGATTCTGGTGCTTCAACGAATATTTTACCCAGATCAATATGTGCCAAATTGAATGTTCAGCCACAAAAATCCACAGTGCGCATAGTTCAACTTGATCGATCTCAAGTCGAAGTGATTGGTGAACTTAACCAGGTGACCATAAGATTGTCGTCTAACCCAAAAGTATGCCAGGTTATCGACATTCTAGTAGCTGATATCCCTAAATTATATGGTTTAATTCTTAGCAGGGATTGGTCCGAAAAACTCCACGGATATTTCTCAACCAACTGGTTGCACATGTGGTTACCCTACAACGGTAAACCCAATCAAATAAAGGTTGAACGAGAGTTGCACCAAAAGTACATAGTGACTGAATTGGAAGGAGAGAATGAAGCAATAGCATACAACAGCAGTATCATAGGCAATTACTCGGTAGATTCTTTCCTCGGCAATTTCAATGCTCACACCTCACCTTACTTAGAAAATTCAGTTTTGTCCCAAGTTGAAATTTTTTCCCAAACTGATGATTCAAAGTGTTTTAATTTTTTAGATAACTCTGTAAATACATCTTTATTTTGGAAATTATATTTTGATGGCTCTAAATCTAACGAGGGAGCAGGAGTAGGATGCGTTCTGATTAGCCCAGACGGAAACAAGATCATGCTTACATGCAGACTTGAGTTCGATTGCACAAACAATACAGCGAAGTAGGAAGCCTTGGTGCAAGGCCTATACAAAGCAATCGGGTTGAATGTTAAGTATCTTCAAGTCTTTGGAGATTCTGAAATTGTCGTCAAACAGGTACGTAACACCATACATTGCCTGTCAAGTCATTTAAAGCACTATCAATCTTTAGTACAAGATCTAACTTCACATTTCATAGCATTCAATATTTCGTCAATCCCAAGACTCCAAAATGCGAGCGCAGACCTGTTAGCTAACATAGCCTCTAGACTTATTCCCTCCGAAGATTTTAGTCCTGATAGGTTCTCAATAGAATTAATCTTTAGACCAGCCATCCTTGACAACATCACCAACTGGAGAGTATTCAACAACGATCCTGACATTGTAAATTTCCTCACTTCTGAAGGATCCTACTCAAATAAAATAATTGACGAAGACCATCATGATCACCAAATTCAACAAAATAGCACTGATAATGCTATACCTAAATCGGTGATTAAGTTAGAAGATTTATATGATTTAAAAAGTCGGTTTAAAAGGTCTGCCAATTCTAAACTCTACAGTTCAACTCTGAATTATGAATTAGTGAACCTAGGAACCGATCAGAAGCCGCAAAACGTTAATCTGGGCCACGGCCTAGCCCCTAAAGAAAAATCAGCATATATCCGTCTTCTGAGACAATACAAAAACGTTTTTGCATGGAATTACGATGAGCTGAAGACATAAAACACTTCTATCATTCAACACACTATCCCTATGATTGACAATGAAAAGCCTGTCCAGCAGAAGCTCAGAAAAATCCACCCCAACTTAGAAAATCAGATAAAGACTGAGCTAAATAAGTTGTTGAGAGCCAGAATAATTTTCCCCGTCAGACATTCCAAATGGGTATCAAATATGGTGCCCATTAGAAAGAAAAATGGAGATATTAGAATCTGTATTGATTTCCGGAATCTCAACAAAGCCTGTCAGAAAGACAATTTTCCCCTCCCACCTATGGAGCAAATACTACAGGCAGTAGCGGGCTCAGAATTAATGTCCTTCCTGGATGGATTTTCAGGATACAATCAAGTGCTGGTACATCCCGATGATCAGTTGAAAACTACATTCCGAACCAAATGGGGCACATACGCATATCGGAAGATGCCATTTGGTCTGATCAATGCCGGCGCTACCTTTCAGAGAGCCATGGACATCGCGTTTAAAGGTTTAGTCAATAAATCGGTAGTGATTTACCTGGATGATATAACAGTGTACTCCAAGAAGCGAAGCGACCATCTCAAAGACTTGAAACAAATCTTTCAAATATGTTTAAGGTATGGGATTTCACTTAACCCAAAGAAATCTTTTTTCGCATTAAGTGAAGGGAAATTGCTAGGATTCATAGTGTCGAAATCTGGTATTCACATTGAACCTGACAGAATCAAAGAAATTTCCGAAATATCCATGCCCCATAACAAAAAGGCCATGCAATCTTTCCTTGGACAAATCAATTTTGTGAAAAGGTTTGTCCCGGATTTTTCACGTATTATTTCTCCTTTAAAAAATATGATAAAAAAGAATTCAAATTTTAAATGGGGTCAAGATGAACACGAAGCATTCAACTTGATCAAACAAGCTATCATCAACACTCCATCTTTAGCTACCCCAAATTTTTCAAAATCTTTTATCTTATACACTTTTGCCTCAGAGAAATCTTATGCCGCGATTTTAACTCAAGTAAATCAAGAGAAGGTGGAAGCTCTAATCGCATTCTTTAGCTCGAACTTGCAAGGTGCTGAGCTCAATTATTCAGACGTGGAGAAACAGGCATATGCTGTTTTCAAAGCGATCAAATATTTCAGACCTTTCTTACTTAAAGCCCATACCAAAGTCGTAGTACCATTTCCAGCGGTAAGAAACCTATTGGTACAGAAGGATGTGAGTGAAAAGAGAGCAAATTGGATTACCGCCTTACAAGAATACGATCTTGAGATCAAGCCAGCAAACATCGTAAGAGGTCAAGGTTTTTGCAATATGTTAGCTGGAGCATCGCAAATTCCTGAGAACTCATCTGAAGAGGTACATACGTATGAGGTAAGCCTAAGCGACGCAGAATCATTATATGCAGACACCATTTATTATCTTAAGAACGGGTATGCTCCATCACACCTGGATCACACCAAGAAGAGAGCTCTGAGATTTGAAGCTAAACAATACCAGCTCATAAATGATGTTCTGTTTAAAAGAAATTACGATTCTGTACTTCTTAGGTGTCTTGAGAAAACTGAAGCCGAAAAGGTTTTGCAGGAACTCCACGATGGACCAGCAGGTGGACACTATGCTGGAGAAGCTACTGCGCATAAGATCTTACGTGCAGGATATTATTGGCCCACGCTGTTCAAAGACTCATACAATTACGTAAGGAAATGCCAAATCTGCTAGACTGTTGCAGGGAAACAAAAGAAATCGTCCATGCCACTACAGCCGGTTAACATCGAGCAACCATTCAGCCAATGGGGCTTGGACATAATAGGTGAGATCGTTCCTCACTCTTCTAAGCAGCATAGGTATATCCTCACGGCAACAGATTATTTTACTAAATGGGTAGAAGCAGTTCCTCTCAAGACAGTTAATTCTGAAAACATTATTGAATTCATAGATCAATTTATCATCACTAGGTTTGGATTGCCAACGGCCTTAATGTTTGATAATGCATCATACTTTTCTGGAAATACAATGACTGAGTTTGCACTTAAAAGAGGGTTCAAACTGAAATATTCTGCCAATTACTATCCACAAGATAATGGGTTGGCTGAATCAACAAACAAAAACCTAATCAGGATTATTAAAAGAATAGTCAACCAAAACCAAAAGAATTGGCACAAAGCACTGGTAAATGCTTTATGGGCAGATAGAATAACGAAGAAAGCTTCAATCGGCACTTCTCCCTTTAATTTAGTTTATGGGAAAGAAGTGGTTCTTCCAACTCACTTAGTCATTCCCTCTTTGTCCTTAGTACAACACATCGATGAAGTATCTACTTCCTCCTTACAATTGAGACAAATGGAGATAATCAAACTAGAAGAACGACGAGAACAAGCTAAGAAAACCCATGCTCACCACCAAGCGCTAATAAAATCCTCTTTTGACTCAAGCATAATGACCGGAAAAAGCTTTCAGATGGGAGATTTAGTTTTGAAATGGGATAAGGCTCATGAAGAAAAGGGCAAGCATACGAAATTTCAGAAGCTGTGGCTTGGTCCTTTTCAGATTGTAGAAGTCATAGGCCCATCGACGTTTGTGTTGCAGGATTTGGCAGGTAGAAGAGATTCTTTGCCTGTGAATGGACAGATTCTTAAAATGTATTTTCCATAGAAGATCATTCTTCTATTTTTGTAGGATAGTTTTAGTTTTTTTTTGTTATTTTGTTTTTTTCTTTCTTATAAATAAAACCGGTTGTAAATGATCATCAAAAAGGATTCATGAAAGAGCACACCAACTCTCTATCAGATTTTGATTTCACTTGTACAAATAGCAAAACTTTTCGAAAAATCTGATTTTTATTATTGACAAATAGAGTTAACTTTAGCCTGAATATGATATTAGTTTCAACCTCTCGAAAAACTTTGATGAAAGCAACCTTTGGTAAAAAATTGTTTTATGTCAGCACAATGAAAGGTATCATCAATAATAAAATAAATATTCTCTGTAAAGCTGTTGTTTTCAAACTCTATTATTGTCGTCCAGAGCTTTCTTAAGGAAAAACAATGACTTCCTCCCTGCTAAAGGAAACCGCAGCATTCAGAGAAACAATCCGAGAAAACACTATATCTTAAAGAATAAGAGGTCTCATCACGAGTCGGCTTATCATGATCACAGATATTATAACTTGCTGACTTTGCCAATATTGTCTATCAAAACAGGGCAACGACTCAAGATTGTTGCAATCAAAAGACAAGGGGTCTCATCACGAGCCAGCTTGTTCAGCAAAAGTGTAAATCAAGTGAATGACTATGTCATAATTTGGCCACCAAACCAAGACATTGTTCTTTAGAGAATAAAAAAGGAAAAAGTGTCAAAAAGGATTTTCCTCTGAAATGTTGTAAATAACCTCAAGTAGGAAAAAGGATCATTGCTGGATAACATGGTAACCCTGTCGAGGCTATGGACGCTTGCGGGCAGCAGAGGCTCTACCTATGACAAATGAGCATATTTTAAAGCCAGTATGCAGAGAAGACCTTATTTTATCTTTAAAAAAGGACCGAGTAATGTCTGGTGTGAATGCAAGAACTAAGCCTAAGGAAGCAGACAATTGGAATAAAAGAAAGGTTGAGACGAAGTATCATTGACAGGATAAGGGGTAATCTACTCTATCTGTCCATAACAAAATTTAGACATATGAAATTTTTTCTGTTTCGGAAGTGGAAATGTCAATAGAAAAGTAGAGATAACTGGTTCTTCACAGTGAATCGCCATTGTTGTGGTCACCAAAAACCCCCCTCTTTGTTTGGTATTAGCAATAACATCAAGCAAAGGGGGGACCCTTAACAAAAATCCCAAAAACATTTTTTATCAAAATTTTTGTATTTAACTCCCTAAAAGCTATATCGCATCGCAAAGAGAGAGTGAAGCGTTTTCCTATGCGCATAAATAAGCTGCAAAGAAGCGATGCGAAATTCATCGCATCGCATATTTTGAAAGTGCCCTTAAAAGGAAACCTAAGGAATCGCCGACGACCGATATGCGACGTCGCATATCGCAACGTCGCATAAACAGCGCACAACGATCAAATGAAAACTGCAATCTTGCGATCTGCGATCTGCGATCAATGAGACTATTAATTGCTGCGATGACACCTCTCGACATCGCAATCCTCGATGCTGCGATGCGAATCGCAGAAACCACTCATCGCAAAGTTTCCTCGGCATGATCTGTAAACCCAAAATTGAGCGCGCACCTTAAGGGAAATTAATGATTGCACGCCTGAGTATCCAAGGATGATCGTGTTTCGTTTTTCGAAGATTCAAGTCATTATGAGTGTCATGATTATGCATTCATTAGAACTTAAAGCTTTCATGTCAATCTTTTCGTCATTTCTCTTTTCCTTTGCGTAAACTGTAAGGCAGCAACTAATATAAATCTATATGCAGGAAACATCTAAGGAAAAGGGGAAAGCGCCAATACTAGAAGAACAGAGAGGAGATGCCTTCGCAAATGGATGCCGCATGTAGCAGGGCCGCGGATTCCAGAGTATCACTCAATAGACACTGATGAAAATAGACTATCCAAGACTCAGAGTCAAAGGCGCACAAAAGCAGCATGTTTGCAAAAGATCCTGAAGCTCAGACTAGGTAAAGCAAAAAGAAAGACGCTAAAGAGGGAGGACGCTCCAGAAAAGCCTGGAACAAAGAACGGAAGCAATTTTCAATACGGAAGATTGTTCAGGCAACGAAATCCCTAACTCATTGAGTCATTCGCACGGCTGGAAACTGAAATAGCAACAACACAATCAGTTTGAAAGAAATCTGGGTTATACTAAGTATACACACAGCAAATACACCCAGCCAGAGGAAGATTTTCGAACCTCGAACAAAAGAAAAAGACAACCAGCCGACTCTTTCCAGGCGAACCTTGCATTGCTTACAGCACTAAGGAGCAGATACAGAAACAGTTAGAAATTAGATTCAATTTTTAGAAATAAATTTGTTTTAGTAAAAGGGCGGTCATTTGAAGCCGTTTCCTAAATTTGTGTAATTAAGATTAGTTAGTTAGTAGTATTTAACCCTTCTCATGGCATTTGGAGAAGGGTCCGGAAATTTGTCAAAAAACTTGTCCTCAGAACATGCACTTTCGCACCCTCGGAGGGGGTTTTTGATGAATGGATGGATCGAGATTTATTTATGTTTGCATTTTAATGTCTGCTACTGATGTTTCACTTCTGTACTCTTAGTTGATGTTAGAAGTAAGTAGAGATAAATTGATATTGCTTGAAGTTTGTGGGTGAAATCAGTCATAAATGGTATTTTTATCTCTTGATTAATTTCTGCTCATATTCTTAGAGTGATATACAGCTGAGTTGTTTATATGTTAATGTATGAATGTGTGGGTTACCATTTGGCACTTTTGTATGGTGGAGTCATTTATTTGTGCTTGACATATGAATAACTTATTATGCGATATGCTGTTCACAACTGTTTTGCCTAACTTCTTATGCAGAATGGTTTATCTTAATTGATTTATATTCTTATGATGGCTGAATGATCTTTATTACCAGTTATTGTATGAAATCTTTTTAGATCGCATAATAGAAGAATTCTACCCCGGGTTAGTATAGATTAGATGTGTTGTTTTTGTTAGATTACAATAGCATAGAGTTAGTTTAGAGTTTAGAATTAAATTAGCTTAAAATTACCTCTAGATTAGCATCATCAAAATCTACACACACACACACATCCTTTAGATTGGGAAGTTGTTCCCATTATCCCCAGTCGGACCCGCTACACCAAACGGGCAAGGGGCCACCAACCAGGTTCCGGACCGGGTGGGTATCCCCCTTGTTGCTGACCTGATTTTAGGGCCCTCAACAGTATCACACTGCCTTTACACTATAATGCTCTAGCTGATATCATAGGTTTTAGGTCTCCCCTTACAAGTTCCATGTGGTCTCGTACTGTCACTTCGACTTTGGAGTCTTTCACTCCCCAGATTCACAATGGGAGATTTGTCCTGACTATTCCAACTATTTGTGTGGCTTCCTCAGCCCCCGTTGTTAGTGTCGTCACTGCATCTTCTGTTGTGACCACTGTTACCGGGCCTTCAGCAGGTCCTTCGCATAGTGGCCCTTCGGCATCCATATTAGGGGTTGTTAACCCTAGCCTTAGTGCCCCGCCTTCTTCTGGTTCCATTCAAGTAGGGGGGCATATGATCAGTACCTTCAAATTCCTCAAAATCTAGATCCTCAAAATCCATTTAATTATTATGATTCTCGAGGAGCCCATATTTACCACCCTGGACCCATAGCATCTCAACCTTTTGTTGAGGTCTTGGTTTCGTTGTCTGTTGCTTGGGGTACCACAACTTACCATGGTGGTCAAGCACAGTCTTCAAATGTTGAAGGACCACCCTATCAAGGTCAACTGCCTTACAGTCAGTAGTCTTACGGACAACCGTATTATGGACAACCTTATTCAGGGCAAACTCTCAACCTGCAGGGACAACCCATTCAAGGACAACCTTCAACCTTTGGTGGGTCTTCTTTCACATATTTCAGGCAACCTTCTGGTAACCTAGGAAAACCTTACATTTAACAAGGCCAACCTAGTACCCAACAAGGCCACCCTTCTGGACAAGTTGGTAAGCCTCAAATTCAACAAGGCTAGCCAGTTGTCTAGCCTACTCAACCATCTGGTCAGTCTAGACAGCCTTCGGTTCTGCAAGGTCAACCCACTTCCCAACAAGTCCAAGCTTCTAGGCAAATGGGCCAACCTCAACCTCAACCGAGCCAACCTTCTAGCCAGATGGCTCAACCTCCGTCTTCTCAAGGACATCCGTCTGGGCCTGCTCAACCGAGCACTCAAATGGTCGTTGCTTCTAAAGCTCCACCCCGTTTTCAGCCTCAGTCTGCGCTCCAAACTCAATCCGGTCTTCAAATTCAGGTTGGATCTCAATCCCAACCTGCTTATCAAATGCAATCTGGTTCCCAGGCTCAATTTGGAGCCCAGCTGCCTTATGGTTTTCAGCAATCCCAACGGCAAACCGAATTTGCCCCATACCAAAATTATCAACAAGTGTAGGTGAATCCTTATTAGAATTTCCAGTAACCATATGTTGTTCCTGCAGGCCAAGTTGGTAATCAGTGGAATGCTGGGGGTCAAATCTAGGGTCAACCGTCCAATTACAGTTATAACCCCTATGGACAAAATCCCTACGGACAAAACCCTTATGGGTCGAAACCGTCCGAACAAAATCAGTGGGGGCAATAAGAAACTGGGTGGAACTATGGTGCTACTTCCTACCTATAGCCTCAGATATCCTTTAAGCCTCAATTACCCTTTTTAGCAACGTTGGAATTACTGGATGTGTCCAAACTGGCAAATGATCCTATTCTTAATAATCCGTATTGGCCACCGGTTCCAACTAAAATTCACGGTGATTGTCCCAAGTTTGACGGTAAAGCTGGAGAAGATCCCCAAGCCCATGTCATGACTTATCATCTATGGTGTTCATCAAACTCCTGGCTTCATGATTCAATCCGGCTCCACCTTTTTCAATGGACTCTCACTGGCTCTGCTGCTAAATGGTATATTTGAGCTAGCTCGCGGATCTTTTCAAGACTTCAACTCGTTGGCTATGGAATTTTTAACTCATTTTCAGTTGCCGATTCAATATGAAACGGGCACAAATCTCCTCATATCCTTTAAAAAACCATGGCCACGCATATCTCTGATCATATCCATGAATGGAGGAGACATCATCATTTGATTAAGTTTTGGATTCTCGATTAGCTTCTGACTGACTGGTTCACAACCTCATTTGTCATTCCGATAGCCTAGGACATTGCTATGGGGGCATGTGTAACTAAAGAGGAAGCTATTGCACGTGCTCAGTACCTTGACTTGGTTTACTCCCAGTCTGGTATGTTATATGATTATTTTCCTGACGCTCCAAGGCTCGGAACTTCCAAAGTCCCTCCAACACCATCTGTTGATAGTGTCATCGGTTCTGTCAATACGTCCTCTAAGAAATCTTCCGCGAACCCTGGGAAACAAAAGTCGAATGCTTCGAATGAAAACACTTCTCAGGCCATATCCAATTTTGGTAACACTTCTGAGGTTAACGTCGTTCCGTCCATCATGATGGACAAAGCTTCAAAAGGGAAAAAGAAGGGAAAAGGAAAGAATAAGGTGGATCAACCGAAGCAGGATTCCCCTAAACCTCCACCTGAGGAAGGCGCCAAACACAAGCCTAAGTATCCTTGCCTTATCTATGACAAAGACCACTATATTAAAGACTACCCCAGGCAGTCTAAAGTTCGTCATTTGTTAAAAGGTGCCCTTGGCACTCCTGTCATGCTCAAATAGCCTTTTCCCTCGTAGGAAACTCAAATGGTGGCTGATCCATCTCAATCCTCTTCTCCCTTTGGTTCTTGGGTGTTTATGGTTGGGATGATTCCCATCCACATTAGTACTCAGGCAAAAGAGTATCCATCACCTGTCGGGAAGGAAACTGAGGTCCCCTCTAGTGCTTCTTTGTCCAGTTCGAGTCCCCTCCATATCAGGCGACCTAGCACTAAAGCAGTCATCTAACCTCCTCCTAAAGGTGTGCTCCGAAAGTCTTCTTACAACCCTAATGCTCGTGCTGCTCAACACTATAGCATCGTTGAGGACTTAGCCCAGGCTCCATCGGCTATGTCCACATTAGAAGTCCTCCAGAGCTGCCCCTCTCAGAGGAAGTCCTTGCTATCAGTCATCGGTGGCATTAACCCGGCCAACTCGAATTTAATCACTTTTGACCTAGACAGTCATATACCGAGACTACCTCACCAAATTTCCTTCCTTATTCAAGTCATCATCAATTCTAAAACTATTCATTGCACTGTCATTGATGAAGGCGCTTCTACTTGCATAATGTCTGTTGCTTGTTGGAATGTTATTGGTTCTCCGACTTTGATCCAGTCTCCCACGATCTTGGAAGCCTTTGATGGGAGAGAGTCTCATCCTTATGGTATCCTCCAGCACTTGCCTATTACTCTAGAGGGAAAGATGGTTGAAGTGGAGGTCGAAGTTGTTGACGCCAATTTAACTTACAACCTCCTTTTAGGACAGAGCTGGACATATGCCATGTGATCCATGGCTCCATCTCTATTTCATGTTATTCATTTTCCTCATCAGGGGAAGATCATCACGGTCGACCAGTTGTCCTTCTTCGCCTCTTCCTCCTCTGATGGAAACATGCCTTTCATGGAGCATACCTCCATTCCATCTGAGAGTGTGGGTGCTGGACTCTTTAAAGATCCTACCCTTATGGGTGTTTTTTCACTCCCACCTCCCAACATTGCTCCCATTAATATGATTTCTATTCGCTCTGATCCTTAGGTTCTTCCTCCTATTGATCAGATAGAATCCTGGGGCAATGAGATGTCGTTGAGTCCTACCGAGCTCAACTACGTCTAAATTGTTTCTGTATCGGCTCCATTCCCTAAACCTGCTCCTTCAAGCAGAGCTCTCGACTCGTACATTAAATCCCCTTGGCTTGGAGATGGCTCTTCTTCAGACCCTTTAAAGGAAATATTTCCTACTGATGAAGTGATTAATGAGACCATATCTTTCAAGGAACCCCCTTGGTCTGATCATCACCATCGTTCCTCATTTCTCCCTACCCATCGGGAAATGCTTACTTGTCTCGAGTGGTTTGCTCCTCGTCTCCCCTCCCAACCCCTTCAGACACCCATCCAAATCCATAAAGTGTCTTCTGAAGGGAATATGGGGAACATTACGCAAACTCAACCAATCAACATCTTTGTTAAACCAGGGATTGTTGAGCACATCCATGTCGGAGTAACTTGTACTCCGGAGGAGATTCAACTTTATACTAATCTTTTTCACAAATTTCGTGATGTGTTCGCTTGGTCTTACGAAGAGATGCCTAACATCGATCCTAGCATCGTGGTGCATGAGATACCTACATATCTGAGTGCCAAACCTGTTTGACACAATCTACACCCCGTGCACCCCCGAAAGGCTACAACTATTAAAGTGGAAGTTGAAAAGCTTCTTAAGGCTGGCTTCATTTACCCTATCTTGCTCACAGATTGGGTTTCTAATATTGTCCCTGTGACTAAAAAACAGGGCACTATTAGGGTATGTGTTGATTATCGTGACATTAATTGTGCTTGTCCCAAAGATAACTACCCCACACCTTTCATTGACCAGCTCATTGATGAGTGTGCTAGGAGTGAGATATATTCATTCATGGACGGCTTTTCTGGGTATAACCAAATTAATATCTCTGTTGTGGGGAAAAGTATCCGACTCGGAATGACCCTATCCCTACTCTAAGGGTGATAGTTCCTTAGCAACAACTGAAAGTAAAGCTTTGATATTTTTCCTTTATGAAAGTACAGAGAAGGAAGAAAAGATTGACCAACCGATGTCTTTCACTTTTGTCGATCCTGTCTTCTCTCTTTGCCTCTTGTTCCCAGCTCCTTGCTCCTTTTGCCAGCCCAGCTACACAAAGATCCTGCAAAAAACAAGAGAGGGAAACTACAAGAAACATGTACTCATAACTGATGCATGGATTAGAATGGATCAAATATACAGATAAAAACAATACATCATTGCAATACAAGTATATAGGAGAACACCAAAAGCTTTATTGATAGAAGATAAAGGTTCTGAGAAGGTTACAACCATAAATGGCTCCAATCCAGCAGCAAGAAATCTCCTCTTCTCCTCTATAAAAGCAATCACCCAATAACTCTAACTGTAAACCAACAACACTTCCTTACTTTGCACAAAATTCCAGCCTCCCTAGACCTCATGAGAGAGCTCTATATATAGGGTAGAAGGAGAAAGGATGAGTCAGCTTGAGACTGACATAAAGCTGCCTTGTGTCCTCTCCCTCTTCAGTTAAACTTCAGTTCTTGAGTCCACTTGGAGATCCTTGCTTCCACATGGAGATCAAGTACCTCTTACTCATCATAGGGCGAATTCCTTGAACCAAGTGTCAGTTTGGAAGCTTCCTGGGCAGTTGACACCTTGCAGAATGACTGTGCCACTTGGCCAATCTCGCCCAGCGCAGGTAGCCTTCATTGGTTTTGACTTTCAGCGCAGGTACAAGGAGGAGCAGTTGACATTCAGCGCAGATGCTCAGTGGAGCAGCTGACATGATCCAAAAATAGCCTGTTTTTGAGTGTTTTTAGGTGGAGAACTGATAGGAAGTGCTGTGGTTTGCTGACCTTGTTCCTCTAGGGGTAAGAACAACATGTTTAGGGACTGAGGATCCCTGTAATTATCGACATTTCATGCTCCATGCTGCGAGGCACAAAAATGTCTATAACAGTTGCCCCCTAAAGTATGAGGCCGTTTATCGGGTGAAATGCTTTATCCAGAGGGTCCGAAGTTCATTCAAGTGCTGAGAGGTGCCCTGTAATACAATACAATACAATACATTATTTTTCATTCTATTTTCATGATCTAGCTGAGGCGGGCATTCCCATGCTCAGCTTTATAAATACATTTTGGTACATAGAACAGACGATCGTCTGATGGTAGACTGATAATTTTCTGCTGAAATTATCATCCTTTGAGTAGGATGATCATCTGCTGCAATGATGTACATGACAAATGCTTTTATATTTCCTGAATATGTATCGCAGCCCGGATGGATGAAACTAGATCCGGGGTCTTCAAACTCGTTCGATCTTCACTCTAAGTACAAGTCGATCCATGTGAGAATTTCGCTGAAGTCGAACATGGAAAGACATCGCTTGATTACCGGTCGATGATGAAAACCGTTAACAAGCGCGAGAGGAATCACCGATAATGATAATGACCCTCAAGGTACTGCAGTACAATTCATGTGGCGTGAATAAAGGACTTGGCGTCGAACGCCACGCAAAATCTTCTGGTCGAAGGCCATTGATGTATACCTGTCACCGGAAGTGAGAAACTTGCCATTGAGGCATGCAAGCTTCAAAGTACTGATGGGGTTGTTCCTAGATCAACTTCATGGATAATGAGCTGAAGTCGACAAGAAGCGATCCGTCAAAGGAGGGCCTTAATGAATCCCACATCAATGACACGGAACGGAGCTAATGATTTTAGTGGAGGTGAAAACAAACTGTGACATATGATTCAGGGTGGCGATCATGAATGGATGAAGGATAATGTATGGCAGTGGATGGGACACGGTTGACACTTTCAGAATGACCTCTCTTGAACATATAACGACACTGATGCGATGGATCGGTAGCATTACCCCAAAATGTGGATGGTTTGGCGAAGACCATGGTGATGAGACCGGTGAATGAAACAACCCAACCCGATGTGGTACGGAAGAAAAGTGTCATGTTCAAGAGCGACTTGCTACCATTAAGCTTTGATGTTCTCCCAATTTTTCCCCAGTCATTTCTGACCAGTACCTCTTTATTTTTGTCAAGCTTGAGGAGGATAACATATGCTTGTTCTATAACCTGCCCTTCGAGCAAGCCCATCGCTATGATTTAACGAGCTTAGCGATAGGGAAACTCGTTCTCGTCTAAAGACAAGTTTGTCGCTATTTAATCATTTTAACGAGTCTAACGACAAGGAAAACTCGGTCCTTTTCATTTTTAGAGAGTCTGAAAAGGTACAGAAAGTTAACTCCATAATTCATTTTTCGTCATCTAATCCCTTAAGTCCGAAAAAGTATAAAACAATACAGAAGGGATGGGTGTTCGGTACTTTTAACGAGCCGAACAAGACAAGCGCTCGATCTTTTTGTGTAATAATCCCTCAGGTCCAAAAAGATTAAAGTCTAAATGAGGGATAGCTCTTCCGGTCCTTTTAACGAGCTGGAAGGCCAAAACTCGGCAAACTTTTCATATTTTACGAGTCTGAAAAGAGCTCAAAGAGGACTCGTCTTTTGAGGAACGAGTGATGAACAGGGATAGCAACTGATTCCAGGTACAAGTTGGAATTTTCCAATCACGGCAGTGTCACAAGGATGGCTAGGTGAAATCACTCTTCGCAGATGTTCCTCAAAATGGGTAAACACACAAATGGAAGTGAATGATTGGCCAAATGACGGTGGAGGTGACGGTGCACAAACACGACCAAGGCTTTTATGGCTGATGAATTTACGATCTCAAAAGGGTATTTACCGGTTCATTTTTTCTGGATGAGCTTGAACTCTAAAGGAAAGCCTGCTCATAAACTTATGTTTATTTTTTAACGAGCATGAACTATGCGCTAAAACTGCTCGGGTCTTGCGTTTATTTTTTAACGAGCATGAACTATGTGCTAAAACTGCTCGAAATACCAGTCATAAAATAAGAATGCCTCCTCTAAGGATCCATTTTTTATAGAGCTTGCGCCTTACCACAGCTATGCTCCAACTCATCCTTCCTTTATGTAAGTTCGGAAAACGGTTAATCTTAAAACCAGATAAATAACCGCCCCTAGCTTGCACTCCAGAAGGTTTGCATGCCCCCAGGTATAGGGTAGGATTTCGAGGCTGCCCCTCCTCTCCCCCACCTCTGCTTTTCTTTGGGTGTTCACAGCTACTTGTCATCTTGCTAATCTAATGTTAACGATACTAGTCTTCTCGTTATTCTAAGGGGTCTTACGCGGTACTCAGTCTTCCCGTCGGCCCACCTTTTAACGAACAGCTATTTGTGACAAGAGAAGAACACTACTCAAAGACAAAACATTGGTATTATTGAGGGAGGCTTGCCTCTTTCTTATTATCCGAAGAGGGTTCTACTTGCTGCCGCAAATCAATCTCTTTCTTCGGCGATGTCTATCATTAGGTTACTCAAAGATGGTTACCCTATGTCACAACAATAGAATCTCTTTCTTTGGAGGCTGCCCCTACTTATCCTTCAAAACATTTGTTTTAATGGGTGAGGCTTGCTTTTCCCCAAAGATGGTTACTGCTTGTCGCAATAAGGGAATTCCTACTTGGGCATTGCCCACCTCTTTAGACAAAGGTGAATGACTCTTTTGCCAAACGCATAACTTTAACAAAAGAATACTATTCCAGAACAACCCCTCTTCCATCCACGGACGGGGTACGGACTAGTCATATTCTTCTGCGGAAATTCTACCTTATACCCAGGGTTTCTTCTGCCCGAAGCAGACCAGGGTGCATGCCCCCTGGGTTCCAGTCTTTCTTTCCGAATCACTCGCACTCATCGGGAAGGAGGACTGGGGGCGAAGGCGAATCTTGTGTGAACAGACCATTTAGGAATGGTATTTGACTATTTGCGATGCGAGATCCCGGAAATGAAAGTTGGTCTACGAGCTTGACCATCCTTCCTTCGTGTGGAAAACACATTACTCTAAAGAGTGAGGAGACTATCGCTCCCATGCAATAAATATAGTCACGTCCAAGGAGTAGGTTATAATCCAAGGGTCCTTGGACGACCATCACGTTCAAATTAACGGTCTTCCCTTTCAATGTAACAGGCACATTGGGGAGGATTCCTAATGGTCGACTGGTTCCTTTATCAAAACCTGAGAGATTTCTTAACTCAGGTAAAAGCGCCGGGGAACCCAGTGCTTTCCAAGCAACAGAGGAAAGGATACTCACAGACGCCCCTTCATCAATGATAGTACCAGCCATAATCATTCTATAGATATGGACAATGATTCTGAATGGTATACTGGCTGGTAACCGGGGTCTGCCTAGTTGATTCCAATCAAAGGATACAACCAGGTTGCTTGGTGGTGGGACCGAATATACGGCCGGATATGACCCTGATGATGTTCCTTCCTGCGATAAAGGAATGGGCGCATTGCCCTGACGCTCATCAGAGTCGGTGCTGATGAAAAGAACCTGGATGGTGTCATCCTTATTCTCTTCAGTGAGGGTGTCGCATGAAGATGACTCTTCGGCGACGGTGTCATTTGAAGATGAAACTTCTGAAGGTAGAACCGGGTCAACTGCCATATCGACCTTTGGACTTTCGTTCGGTCTGGATTCAGTAGGTTCATTTTCAGTGACTGACGCTTCAGCCGACCACTTGAGCGGGCCAGCTATATTTTCAACCAACGAAGGACTTGGCACGAGTTTTTTGTATCCAGGAGGAAGTTTTACCGGTGAAACCGGACGATCTTCCAAAACTCTCTTCGCTTCGTCTAAGAAGGGACAACGGTGGATGGCATGACTGCCTTCACACAACTTACAGGGGAATCTTACTCCCCCTTTTTGTCTTGATCCTTCACTTTTGCTGGTTGACGGAAAGCCATCAACCTGATTGTCAGAGGTTGATGCCCCCGAATTGTGCAGACGAGGGGACCAGTCCCTTAGTATCCGGGGAATACAGGGACAATCTCTGTGGAAATGGTCTCCTCTACATATGACACATGGCGATTTAGGCCTGGTCTGTGCAGTGGGTGGGTTTTCGTCAGATGTCTTTTGCTTGCCCCCAGTCGCCTTAGGCTCCTTCTTCTTCTTTTCTTTCTTCTTCTTTTCCTTCTTCTCCTTGGGAGGCTGACTTTTGCCAGCTCTACCTTGCGAAGATGAAGGATTGGAGGAAGAGTTATCAGAAGTAGAAGGCTGGTGGGCAGCTCTAGACTGATCTAACAGTTGATTCGATTGATCAGGAACCATGGTGGCCTGAACTACATTGGTCGAGAACAGCCAAACTGGCAGGCCTATTGTCAGTCCTGGAAGCGACAATGTGGCCATATGGGGCGCACCAACTTCTCCCCAAGAGGAGAAAGGACTAGGATTTCCATCTTGTGGACTTCCTTGGTTGGGGCGTTCCATGTTCTCAACTCACAGATCAACGCGGGAATAAGAGGTGATTATGTTCCGTTTAAAATGAATTTTATAACGACGCTTTATTAGACACAACTTTGCTTTTTCATGTTTTAAGAGTCGAGAAAAAGCTAAAGATGACTCTAGTCGCCTTCGATGTATTAACGAGCCCGAAGTGACAAATGCTCGGCTGGACTTTTTCAGTTATAGAGTTTGAAAAAGGCCAAAAGAAACTGCTCTGGAGATCTAGGCAGAGGGTGTGCCAAACCTTTCGCGAAACCACAGAATACGTTTTACGGTACGGGTGGTCGATCTTCGTGAATGCTGTGTTCACTGCATCGCGATCAGTAGGGCGGCCGACATGGCTTCCTAAGGATAAAGGCTTTATTCCTATAGGGGTCTCCCAATATACTCGACGGTACGCGGGAGCACAAATCCGTATTGATACTTATCGCTTCACCGTGGAGGAATCACCCAACCACTCAACGCTAAGATATCATGTTTAACGACGCCGGAACACGTCTCTAGCTTAGACCTCTATGTGTTTGCGTTATGTTTCAATGCGTTGTTATGTAAATTCAATTCATTTTAATGTTGATCTTGCTTAGCAGTTTTCCTTTAAGGATCACCACGAGATGTATATATACAACTTCCTAAATGCAATCTAAGATGAGAAGCAAAACTTTTCAATCTTTCAACTTTGAAAACCTTAATCTACTGAGGGAAAAGAAAGACACCAACTTTTCACACAGATCATAGAACACACACTAAATGCACTTTTTCCTAAATCAACATGCAAACTGTCAATAATGCACATGCACAATGCAGATATTTCTTTTCTTTATCCTTAATGTTGATGTAAGACAAAAAGGAAACTGTTGTGTAACTTTGAATCTAATTTCAAGCGGAAGTAAACAAGCTTGTCCAAAATCAAAAGACACCTTAAGATTGACTTGTTTAGACACTGTAAATGTATAGGTTCAAACCACAAGATGAAAAACAAACAAACTCAAACAGCCATGAACAGTAATAAAACTAGCTCTTAAGATCACAAAGACACTTCTACAGTTCAGGATCTAAGAGGCCACAGCTATACTGGTTTGCTTTTCACAATGGGAAACTGTAACTGAAACAAGAAATACTGAAAGAACAATCACAGTTTCATCACACAACTGAGGCGGAATAATGTCAAGGAAAGTTGGTTTACAGCAAGTACCAATGACAAGCAATCAGCAGCCAAACAACATAGAAAACAGGGCCAAGACTCAGTAGGAAACCTCAGCAAGACACTGGCTAACTGGTCCAGCGCAGGCTCTGGTCTGTCAAACTGACTTTCAGCGCAGTTCCCGAAGGGAGTACCTGCGCTGAAATGCAGACTGCCTTTGGACAGCCTGCACTGAGACACGAGAGTTGCGTTTACAAGGGTTTCCGGGTCATAAAAAGCTCAAAAATTCACTGTTTTTGCTGAAATAAAAAGCTATAGGTCAAGTACAAGCTAAGGGATGATCAAGAGGATGAAAAGCTATCACAAAGAGCACAAGATTCTTTGTGGATCAGCTCTTCAAATCACAAACTTGCTCAGAAACTGAGCCAGAGCAGCTGCCCTCTACTTTGCAATTGAAGGACTCAATTGCAGTTCGATTTGGTGCTCTCTTTGTTTATGAGATGAATAGCAAGAAACACAATAAACCAACAAGATACTAGGCTCCCCAGCGGAGTCGCCAGTTTGTTGTGGGGAAAAGTATCCGACTCAGAATGACCCTATCCCTACTCTAAGGGTGATAGTTCCTTAGCAACAACTGAAAGTAAAGCTTTGATATTTTTCCTTTATGAAAGTACAGAGAAGGAAGAAAAGATTGACCAACCGATGTCTTTCGCTTTTGTCGATCCTGTCTTCTCTCTTTGCCTCTTGTTCCCAGCTCCTTGCTCCTTTTGCCAGCCCAGCTACACAAAGATCCTGCAAAAAACAAGAGAGGGAAACTACAAGAAACATGTACTCATAACTGATGCATGGATTAGAATGGATCAAATATACAGATAAAAAAAATACATCATTGCAATACAAGTATATAGGAGAACACCAAAAGCTTTATTGATAGAAGATAAAGGTTCTGAGAAGGTTACAACCATAAATGGCTCCAATCCAGCAGCACCTCCCCAGCAGCAAGAAATCTCCTCTTCTCCTCTATAAAAGCAATCACCCAATAACTCTAACTGTAAACCAACAGCACTTCCTTACTTTGCACAAAATTCCAGCCTCCCTAGACCTCATGAGAGAGCTCTATATATAGGGTAGAAGGAGAAAGGATGAGTCAGCTTGAGACTGACATAAAGCTGCCTTGTGTCCTCTCCCTCTTCAGTTAAACTTCAGTTCTTGAGTCCACTTGGAGATCCTTGCTTCCACATGGAGATCAAGTACCTCTTACTCATCATAGGGCGAATTCCTTGAACCAAGTGTCAGTTTGGAAGCTTCATGGGCAGTTGACACCTTGCAGAATGACTGTGCCACTTGGCCAATCTCGCCCAGCGTAGGTAGCCTTCATTGGTTTTGACTTTCAGTGCAGGTACAAGGAGGAGCAGTTGACATTCAGCGCAGATGCTCAGTGGAGCAGCTGACATGATCCAAAAATAGCCTGTTTTTGAGTGTTTTCAGGTGGAGAACTGATAGGAAGTGTTGTGGTTTGCTGACCTTGTTCCTCTAGGGGTAAGAACAACATGTTTAGGGACTGAGGATCCCTGTAATTATCGACATTTCATGCTCCATGCTGCGAGGCACAAAAATGTCTATAACAATCTCGCTGGCAGATCAACATAAGACCACCTTCATCTGTCCGTGGGGCACTTTCACTTATAAAAAGCTCCCCATTGGTTTAAAAAATGCCGGTGCCACCTTCCAGCACACAATGTCTTATCCATTTCATGACCTTCGACACATTGTGTAGCCTTACTTGGATGACCTTTCGGTTAATTCAGCGAAACACCAAGACCATCCAACCCACCTTCGCGAAATTTTTCTCCGCTATCGACACTACCATATCCGTCTTAATCCGCATAAGTGTGTCTTCTGTGTAGAGTTAGGTAGACTTCTCTAGTTCATCATCTCCCGGGAGGGTATCCACCTAGATCCCCTTAAAGTCAAAGCCATCCTGAATCTCCCTCCCCCTACTTCTTTGTAGCAATTGCAGAGTTTGTAAGGTACCAAAAATTTTTTACGACAATTTATTCCGAATAATGCTGAAGCGGCCAAAGGATATATGCGGTTATTAAAGCGTGACACCCCTTTTTTTTGGGATTTCGTTGCACAAGAGTCATTCGAGCACCTCAAGGCCCTCCTTGTTTTTGCTTCATTGTTATGTTCCCCTAATTATCACCGTGACTACACTCTTTATTTAGCGATTGTCGATACCACCATCGGCATGGTTCTAGTTCAATATGATGATGATGGTATTGAGCAAGTCATTTACTATCTCAGCCGCAACTTACTTGATATGGAAACTCGATATGTCTATGTCGAGAAGTTGGCACTGGCCGCCGTTTGCGCCATCCAACGTTTCTACCACTATATATTATTGCACACCACGATGGTGATTTCTGATTTCAACCCAATGACGTACATCTTGTCATGTCAGTTACTAGGGGGCAAATACTCAAAGTGGACTATCATCCTTCAAGAGTTTGACTTGGAGTTCCCTACCACCAAGTCTAAGAAGTCCCTCGTCTTCACTGAGTTGCTTTGCTCCCTACCATCTGTTACCGCATCCTCTCGGTTAGAGGACCATATTCTGGATGAAACTATGTTCTTGATTAGTACCCTCAATCCTTGGTACGGGGATATTATTGTCTATCTTCAGACGTCCTCTTTTCATCCCAATTTGTCCAAGGATGCTCAGCGACGGATTCGCCATCATTCTCAACCTTATCATATTATTGGGGACACCCTGTACCGTCGCGACGCCGAATCTGTTCTTTGCCAATGTTTAACATTCGAGGAAGTCGAATGAGTTCTAAATGACTGCCATTCTAGCCCTGTGGTGGTCATATGTCTGGGTATGCTACTGCTCAGAAGATCCTCCGTGCTAGTTATTTTTGGCCTTCTATTTTTAAGGATTGCATTCTTTCCATCCGCTCTTGTCATGAGTGCCAAATCTACCAACGGAAGATGCGCGCGCCTCCTACTCCTTTGCACCCTGTCGTTACCGTCGACCCTTTTGCCAAATGGGGCATTGATTATATGACCTGTAATCCTCACTCGGCTGGGGGGCATGGGTATATCATCGTTGCCGTTGATTATTTCAAGAAATGGGCCGAGATGATGCCTACACTATCCAAGAACAGTCACACAGCTACGCAATTTTTATTCAATCATGTCATTTCACGATTCAGAGTCCCTCGGGCTATCGTCACTGATCACGAAAAACATTTCCGTAATTATATGATGACTGAGCAAACAACCTCGCCGGGCTTACGGCATGATAGCTTGACACCGTACTATCCTCAAGCCAATGGCCAAGTGGAAGTTGTCAACAAAGTTTTAGTCACGATGCTTCAACACACCATCGGCATGCACAAGTCCAACTGGCATTTGATGTTGTTTTCTGCCTTATGGGCCTACCAAATTTCAGTGAAGGATGCCACCGGATTCACCGCATTCCAATTGGTTTACGGTATGGAGGCTACCCTTCTGATTGAGTGTGAGATCCCTTCTCTTAAATTAGCTGTCGAATTAATCCCCAACACTACCCTGGTAGAAGAAAATCTTCTTTACCTAGAGCGGTTAGACGAGACCCGTCAACTAGCCTCTCTAGCCATTGAAGCACAGAAGAAGAGAGTGAAAACTCACTTCGATCATACTGTCCATCCTCGTTCTTTCGTTGAAGGGGATTTAGTCCTGCTCTATGATCAAGCAAATGATAAGCTGGGGGTAGGCAAATTCGAGCCTATGTGGCATGGGCCTTACATTGTGAAATGAGTTTTGCAAAAAGGGGCCTATGAGCTGATCGATTATGAAGGGAACCCTCTAGATAAGCCCCGAAACGGGCTTTATCTGAAAAAATATTATGCATGAATCTTGTGCATTTGATTTGTACATACGTGTGTTTTCAGCAGGTATGTTGTGTGTATGTTTTTATGTTTGGCTTGGTGTGTAGGCATAATTGATGCTTATTGTGTCTTTTTTCTTCTCGTGCAGATGTCTGGTACACCTTACGTTGGTTTCGCTGATGGTGCCTGCTGCAGTACCCGGAACCTTTCTTCTGTGGCGTGGGTGATGTACGATCCTCACGGTGAGTTAGTAGACCTTCAAGGTGTTTGTCTGGGTTGCACCACAAATAATTTCGCTAAATATAGTGCCGTCATTGAATTACTGACCGTGTCTATCAACCTCGATATTCATACATTGGTTGTGAATCTGGATTCTCAGCTTGTTGTCCACCAGCTTAACAGGTGTTATTCCGTCAGAGATCATCGGATTTTAAGGTTTTATTATGTGTTAAATTGTTGGAAAGAAGTTTTGATTTTATTACATATCAACACATTCCAAGAAGGTTAAACACATTAACTGATGCATTAGCAAATAATGTATTAGACAAACATTTACGCAACATGTAATCAAAACAGTATATAGAAGAATTCAAAACACAATAATGAACCATAGGTGTATATATATATATATATATATATATATATATATATATATATATATATATATATATATATATATATATATATATATCATGTGGCGCACTGAGGCACTCCAAAAATAAGTGTATATGTCCAAATAGATTCTATGCTCTCCATACATCCGAGACACATGTCTCTCAAAAAATCAATAGAAAACAAAACCTAGTTGTCTACTACAGTGGGTTATGCTCCCTGTAGCACACCACTGCTCGTGCAACTCGCCTCAAGAGTCTATGCACCCTAGGTATTACTCCTACTGTATGTATCTGATACTCTATGGGGACCTCCTCAATCCCCCTATAATCAGGGATCCCCTCTGTCAGGCCCTCGAGATTGTGGGCCACTGTCTCCACTGAACTGCTAGCTGGGGGAACCAAGGCCAGCTCTCTAATGCCTTGTGAATCCCTCCGTGCCTCTGGAGCTAGTCCCACAGGCCTCTCTGGTCCCACGTCTGCAAGTAACATAGAGTACATTATTAAGACATATGCATGAAAAAATCCAAAAATATCATAAAAGACAAAATACCAAAATTAGTGTGATCAGGTGTTTTATCTCCATTGTCCCACTACTCGCCAGTGGGCAGCTGCATGTCGGGGTCTCCACGAAAATTCATACTAGCATATGGCGAGTCCTTGACGAAGATCGTCTGGAAATCCAGCGACTCGCGAAATAGTGTCCCCCATGACACTGGTTTTCCGCCACCCTCGCGTGGCATGACGTGCGCCCAACGAGTGATCTAGGTCTTCAGAAGTCTGGGCCGGTCCAAGTCCATGTCCTATAACTGAAGTGCTGGCACCTGCTCCAGCATGAGAAAGATCAAGATAGACCTGTAACCAAATTGCTTCACCTCTCTGCGGCGGCATTTGGTGAGCTGTCTCTTCATGTTAATAGTCACCACTTCCGCCCAGTTGTACATGGCCAGGTTGAGGCAATCGAGAGCCAACCGAAGGTGGGTCTTTGTTGCCTCATGTTGGGCTTGGGAGCCCGCTGCCCTCGTCACCATAATTAGAACCGAGTGAAGAACCTAGTCTTCTACCATGGGAATTACCACTTTCTCGCTAGTGTTTGATTTACGTGCCCCCGGTTTGTTGGCCCTCTAGAATCAGCCTCTCGCCGCGACGGGACAATCTTGTCAGGAAATATATATCCATAGCATCGAACTCAATGTCTCTACCCCGGATAATGAACTTTCCGTCTGTTGGGTTCCAAGCACGAATTAGCAACTCCAACAAGTCAGGTTGGGCCCAAAGATGCGGAGTGAGAAAAAATTTGAGTAATCCACAAGCACGTAAAGCATTTCGGCACCCAGCATCATTGAATGCTTGCTCATCATTGATATCGTGAGTTCGTTCCTGCCAAACAAATGCCATGTTGCCCTGCATTAAAAGGAAAATGAATTAGAACTCCTTTCATGATTTTAAATCCATAATTTATACAAAAATTCAACTTTATGTCGTCGTCACGGCTGTTTTCCAAACAGCGGTGACGGCACAAGTTCAATAGTTCATTTTTCCCATGATCGTCGTAAGAGTGCATCTGTTTCTCGCAACGATCATGGAGGTGGTGCGTGTAACCACACTCGGTCGTCGTGAACCTGAGTAGCTTTTCCGCGATGACCGAGAGGTGGACTTGGATTTGAAAATCCACCTAAAACCACCTACCTAACACTAAATTGCATGAAAAAACCATCTAAATGTAGCACAAGGGAGAATGTACTTACTTGGAGAAGGTTTCAAGACGAACTGTGGATGGATGGTGTCGGAATCAGCTTGAGAAATTCGCTCAGGTTGGTGCTCCAAATGCCCAAAGGTAAAAATGTGCAATGTAAATGGTAAAAAATGAATTACCACACCCCTTTTTATAGTAAGTTTTTGGAAAAATTAAAAAATTATACTTTAGGGTGTGGGTTTTCTCATTTTTATCACATTTTTAATTAGGGTTTCTAGTTTTGGACTGTATTTTCGCATATATAATCTATTTATATCGAATGGGTCTTATGTTTGACGTGTTTTGTGCAGAGTTACAGGTGGCGGGATTATGGCATACTTTGTATACACTTGATCTGTATTTTCCCAAAGTCTTCTTTAACGCTCTTTTCTGACTTAAAAGATGAAAATATTGCCGAGTTATTCCTCTTGACTCGTTAAATGAAATAAGAGGCATTCCACTTTAAGCTCTTTTCTGACCATGTAAACAGGAAAACATTGTCAGGCTTTTGTCATTTCCGGTTCGTTATTGGTTGAAAAATGACATGTCTTCGATCGCTTTTCTACTCTTTCGGATTGAGGTCACTAATGACGAAAAGTACTCCTTGATTGTAATGGTCAAGCGGTTCTCTCAAGTATTGTTTTATACTTTTTCGGGCTCGAGAGACACAACTCTATGAAAAAGAACCTCCCTAGAGTTTTCTTTTCTATGTCTTTTTCAAACTCTCTAAACATGAAAAAGACTCTGAGTTTTACCTATGTCAGACTCGTTAAACCCTGAAAACATTGGACTTGTCACCATGATGAGACTCGACCTTCTCCTCCCTAGGGCTCGTTGAACTATTACTAGGTTGGATTCGACCGAAGGTCAAAATTATATTACAAGCATATGCTATCCCCTTCAAGCTTGTTTTCAAAAATAATTGGGGTACTTGCCATCAATGGTGGGGGAAAATTTGGAAGTTGTCATTGATTACCTGTGGCAACTAGTCACTCTTGAACATTGACACATTTTCTTCCTGTCAGGTTGGGATATCCATACATCGTCATTTGGCCTTCCGGGGTTTTTGGGTTTCCTTTTAGCCTTATTCCATCTGATCCATGTTGTCTCCATCAAGCCTCTGATCCCTTGGTACCTGAATGATACCACCCTCCGGAGTCGTGTCGTTCACATGTTCAAGAGTATAATCCTTCTACAGTTGACATCCTTACCTCCTCCTCTAATACTCTGTTTCACCATCTACCACTTGTTTTTTTATCTCTTGTCATTGATGGGGGAAACATTATGGCCCTCCTGCAACAGATCGTCTCTTGTTGACATCAGCTCATTATCCAAGAGACTGATCTAGAGATCCCCTTTGGTACCTTAGAGCTTGCATGCCTCAATGGCAAGTTCTCCGTGCCTGACGATCGAATTTCATCATTGGTCGTCGATTGGGTGATTCCACGAGTGTTCGACTTCATCTCCTTCTTCATGCTTCGTGGTTTGTACTAGACAGTACCTTGAGAGCCATTGGCATTATTGGTTTTTTCTCTCGTGCTTGTTAATGGTTTTCATCATTGACTGGTAATCAAGCGACTTTCTATTATGATCTACTTCAGCACATCTGTTCAAATGCTAGAATTTGTACTATGATCGGTTCGATTTGAAGGCCCCGAACTAAGATTACATATGTTCGGGCTGCATGGATCGGTTTGTGATTACATGACTCTTTGATGGATGGTTATGACCATACCTGAGTCTTCATGGATGGCTGTGACCATAACTTTGTCATTATCATGGTCTTACTAGCTGGGTGGTTGCATCCATACCACAGATCTAGTTCGTATGTCTTTTGGATGGCTGAACCCATGCCTTAACTACATGTATTTCACTATCAAAGATATCAGTTGTACTTGTGCCTGCAGGTTCTTCCAGGTGGTGTTCCAGTTTAGACAGTTTCGTAAAGCATTTCACCCCTCCCACTCTCTTGGGCTTCATACTTTAGGGGGCATCTGTTACATAGTAATTTGTCACTACCTTCACCCCAGTCCTTCTACTGTGTCATGTGTCCAGTAAAACATGCTCATATTGCACAAATGCTCTCTTATTTTTCCAATTGACCCACTTTTCCTAAATTTTCTGCCTCATCATGAGAATCCACTTAATATACGCGACGAATCTCTACCATAAACAGTCCAGTCGCGCCCCCGTTGTAGGAGTACATCTGATTCCCGCGATGGTTGGATTTCATGCCCCAACGCGAGGCTATTTGCTATCTTTAGCGACGTTTGACTGAATACATTGCTTCCTAGTGATGTCGGCACTAAAGCTCAGTTATCGACCAGCAACGATCCAGATTGAGCGAATTTGTTCCAACAGTCGGCCTTCTGGATGTCTCTAGACCTGGTTTTTGGGTTAGATTGGGTCACCCTTCCCCCTCTGGCATGGTAGTTTCATCTTTTGTGCTTCTTGCCTTGAGGATAAGCTCCCTATCCCTCATTTCATGGAGACTCCTCCTATAAAAATCACTCACCATTGCTATCATCAGCTAGTTCTTTTGGTTATACAGTGTTGTTGCTGCTTTTGAGTTTGATAGATAGTAGGTGTGAGTGTGATAAGTGTGGGATTGCTTTATAGTTTGCAAGAAGGTGTGCAGTGTCCTTAACCTTGTGTAAAGCTTGTGAATGAGAGAGAGAGATATATTGCTATTTGGGAGACCCATCCTTGACAGTGAATTCTTGAAGAAACATACTAGTTGGACCCTCTGAGAAGGCTTGCGACGTCAAGACTTGGTTGTAAGCTTTACTCTTGATTTATTATTAATACAATCAATGATGATTTCCTATGTCTTGTATTTAATTTACTTGATAGCTCATGACTTCTTGACTTTATGAGTAAATATATCATTGTTGTTTCTCGGTTACATGCTCTGTTGTTTCTTTGTGGTGTTTCAGGTTGATCACTTGTTAAGGAGAAGAAAATGGAAGCTGGAGCAGTGCAACGGAACTTTGTCGACCACCGGTTTGAGGTAGGCCTCCAATGATGACTATTTAAGGGAATTAATTGTTGTTTTGTCCTTGCTGTGACTAGACCCACTCTAGGGCTAGAGGGGTTTCCTCTGTCCGCAGAGGGAACACTTTCCTGTATCATAGTTACCATTAGAAGAAGAAGTAATGGAAACCTAGAACAATCATCCAATTGACTTATGCTTGTCTGATTCCATCCCACTCCATGTCAAAACTATAGAATTCAGCCCAGAGAAAACTTTGAAAATTAATCCATCTCTTTCTGCTCCTGAAGAGGAAAAGCTATGCAACATGTTGAGAGAAAACTTAGAAGCCTTCACTTAAGGAAATGAAGGGAGTACACCCCTAATTGTGTACTCACCACATATACATCAAAGAAGGTTGCAAGCTGGTCTGGCAACCACAAAGGAGGATGAATCCAGCTCTTAAAGATATAGTCAAAGAAGAACTGCAAAAACTGATAGATGCAGGATTCATTTACCCTATCTCTGACAGTGAGTAGGTCTCTCCTTTAGTGTTAGTTTCCAAGAAAAATGGTAAGTGGAGGATTTGTGTCAATTACAAGGAATTGAACAAAGCCACAAAGAAGGATAAGTTTTCCCTACCCTTCATTGACCAAGTGCTAGATGGCCTGACAGGGAAGAAGTTTTTTTCTTTCCTAGATGGATTCAATGGGTACACCCAAATCCAAATCTGCCCAGAAGACCAAGATAATACCACATTCACCTATCCTTGGGGTACTTTTTCCTATAGGGTCCTTCCTTTTGGCCTATGCAATGCTCCTACCACTTTCCAGAGAGCATTCTTGAGTATTTTTGCAGAATTAATACATGATGCGATGAAAATTTATATGGATGATTTTACACCTAATGGTTGTGATTTTCAAGAAGCCATGACTAACCTAGGCAAAGTATTGCACAAATGCACTAAAATGAACCTGTCTCTAAGTTCGGAAAAATGTGAATTCTTAATGACTGAAGGGACCATGCTAGGTCATTCAATATCTCAGTAAGGACTGCAGGTGGACCTGAACAAAATAGCAATCATCCAAAGGGTCCCACCCCCACAAAAGTAGAGGGATGTTAGGAGTTTATTGAGGTTAGCTAGATACTACCAAAAGTTAATAAAGGACTTCAACAAGTTGGCCTCTCCTTTATTTGGGTTTTTGGCCAAAGATTCTGAGTTTATATGGTCAAAAAGTTGTCAAGATGCCTTAGACATTTTAAAGGGTAAGTTAACCACTGCACCAATTCTTCGAGGCCCAAACTGGGCCCTCCTTTTTCATATTCATGTTGATGCCTCACACAAAGCCATAGGAGCAGCCTTAGGTCAAGTAATTGCCCTATGTCATCTATCTTATCAGTAACAACCTATCAAAGGTTGAGCTAAATTATATTGTGACTGAGAAGGAACTCCTGGCTATTGTGCATTCACTAAAAAAATTTAGGCATTACATCACAAGCTACCAAACATTTGGGCATACTGACCATGCTGCAATCAAATATTTAATGAACAAACCAGATGTGAATGCTAGAATTATAATATGGTTGCTTTTATTACAACAATTTGATCTAACTATTGTTGATAAGCCTAGTAAGGAAAATGTTGTTGCAGACTTTCTATCTAGGATGAATTTACCTGCAGGTGAAGAAGGAATGGTGGATGACTAGTTACCAGATGAGCATTTGTTTGTTATTTTAGTTCTCTCCCCATGGTTTGTTGATATAGCAAGCTATTTGGTATCAACACAGTTCCCACCAAACTTGCCCTCCAAAGAAAAGAGAAAGATAGTTAGGAAGAGTGCCCCCTTCACCTAGATTGGGGGCAATCTTTTCAAACTTGGCCTAGATCAAATCTTGAGAAGGTGTATAAGGGAAGAGGATGTTTTTGAAATCCTTTTGACCTGTCATGATGGGAATTGTGGAGGTCACTTTGCAGCAAGGAGCACAACATTCAAAGTGTTACAAGTGGGCTAGTATTGGCCCACTCTTCATCAAGATGTGAAAAAGTACATTATTCAGTGTGATCAGTGCCAGAGGATGGGAAAGCCTACTCCAAGAGATGAAATGCCCCTACAACCTCAAGTGACTTTCGAGCCATTTCAAAAGTGGGGCATGGACTTCATTGGGCATATCAACCCTCCTTCAAAGAAAAAACAGTACATTATTGTGTTCACTGATTATTTGACTAAGTGGGTTGAAACCAAGGCGATTAAGGAAACAACAGAAGAGAAGGTGCCTGAGTTCCTAAGGGAGAATGTATTCTACAAATTTGAGTACACTAGAGAGCTAGTCACAAACTAAGGTAGCCAATTTACCTCCAACATGATTGAAGAAATGCTCAGCCATCACAAAATCAAGCATAGGATCTCAACTCCTTATCATCCATAAGCTAATGAGCAAGTGGAGGTGACCAACAGGGCACTGGAGAGCATCTTAACAAAGGTAGTGAGAAGCAACAGGAAGGATTGGGTAGAGAGACTAGTTGAAGTCACCTGGGCCTATAATACGACATGGAATACCACCACTGGATTTACACCCTATCAGCTAGTCTATGGGAAGAAGGCTTGGTTCTCCATTGAGTTTGAATATAACACATTGAGGATGGTAGCACAACAAGATTTGGATCTCAGTCATGCACAAAAAGAAAGATTTTTCCATTTGAATGGCTTGGATGAATTTAGAATGCAGGCCCTCCTACATACAGAGATAGTTCAACTTCAGAGGAAGATCTGGCATGATAGACATATTAAGGAGAAGCAATTTCAAGAGGGCGATTGGGCATTGTTATATGATTCTAGGTATACAAACTTCAAGGGCAAGCTAAGGACAAGATGGCTCAAACCTTATGTGGTGGAAAGATGCCATGATAATGGTTCATTGCAAATCAGAACTATAGATGAAGAAGCCATTCCATTGCTTGTTAACAGACACCGACTAAAAATGTACAAGAGGCCTTTATCAAAATAAGAATTCATTGACAATATCAATAAGGCAGTGATGATGGTGGAGCAAGTTCCAGCTCCTCCCTCATCAGGTTATTGAACAAGAGAAAAAATAATAAGGATTCAGGTAAAAACCTCCATGAGGTGCTTGATTCCCATTTTTGGGTTGAAAACCTTGTGAGGCGGCCCAATGATGAAAAACAAACTGTTGGATTGTTGGGGCCTCACCCAGGTTCAGAGGTGAATTAGCTAAACAAATCTCGATACTATTGGCCCTTTCAGCAACAGTCTATGTAGCACGGACTGAGGTCTCACTCGAAGTAGTATGGGAGGGTGCTAGAACTAGGTTTCCGCACCCTGGAGATGTCTGATGTTTTCAAGTGGTCTGTGGTCCGACCATGTGCATATGTCACTACGCACACTTACCCATACCTCGCAGCTTGTGATGCTGCCTTTGCGCAGCCCTAATTGGGGGCCGAAAAGTGTTATTACCCAATTCCTTACTTGTAACCCGATATTAGTTAATTAACTTAGCTTACTATCATGTGAAAAGTATGCTTAGCAATATAAATCGTTCATACAAGTGCGCGCAGTAAATAAAAAATATAATTGCAAATGATATCAAACATGTAATAACTCATAACAGATGCACAGAATTGGTAACAAAACCTTTCTTTATTAATCTCTTCTCTAGTTACAGACTCAACTCTACCCTACGCACTCAACTGCAAAGCGTCTTCCTACTACTACGACCGAAGACACACTTAGATTCTTCTTCTATGTTTTGCTATCTCATTCTATCCATTAGATTCCATTATCCTCATGATGATCCCTTTACAACTTAGAGCCTTTCTCTATTTATACAATCCCATGGTCCGCAGACCATGGGTAGGTCGACATTACATTCAAACTTAGGGCAGACAGCCCTATGACTCTAACATACATTTCACACCCACAATTCACAGAGATTTACAATAATATCACTCAAAGCTTGGGCTTTGAGCCCCAAAACATTCTGTGGGGGGATTCCATGCCCAACAGGCTCCCAACACAAACATCATGACTCGCCCTCGAGTCACTCTGTCGGCACGGCGATCTTGGCGTGGAGTCCCTCCAACTGCTCTCAAACAGTATTGATGTCTGCAAACCACTGATCTACTACTTGTTGAACCAGCTGCATCCATTCTTCTGAGACCCCCATATTTGAATTGTGTCCTTACATCTGTACTAGCATCTGCTACACATGTTTATAGTCTCGTGCCCTTGTCCAGTTCCTCAGGTCACGAAGACTGTGCTTCGCCTAGCATGTCAGATACTTAGCCCACCCATGTAGGGCTTCAAGTGGCTACCATTTACCTTGCCTAGGAAGGGTTCTCCATTTAGTTTGACTAGCTGGACTGTGCCTCCATCTGTGACCTCATTAACCACGTATGGTCCCAGGCGATGCATTCTGAATTTTCCCATAAATTTTTCAAACTTACTGTCATACAGCAACACTAAGTCATTTACCTTGAAGGTGTGCAACTTGATATGGAAGTCGTGTCAGGATTTTTCACACTGCTTTTGTACCTGCTGATGAAATCCAGCCAAAAATGGTTCTTCCTCAAGTTCTTCTAATTGCGCAAGTCTTTCCTCTAGAGCTTCGCGGTCCATCATCCCAATGAGCACTGCTATTCGCAAACTACGTACGATATATTCCATTGGCATGACAACTTCTACACCATAAACTAACCGGAAAGGCGTCTGTCCCATCAATTTCTTGCAAGTTGTCCTATAAGCCCATAGCACGGCAGGTACGCACAGGTCCCAATTGTTCCGCTGCGTGTTGACACTTTGGTCAGCGCAGTCTCCGGTATTTTGTTGAAAGCTTCTATAGTCCCATTGGCTTGTGGATGGTATGATGTACTTTTTTGATGATACACTTGGAATTCGTCTCTGAGCATGCTAATAGTTTCATTCAGGAAATGTGTTCTGCAATCACTCATTAAGATTTTCAGACAGCCAAACAGGTCAACACATTTTCGAACAAAAACTTCGCAGTCGTAGTAGCTGTGTAGTCTTTTACTAGTTGTGCTTCCTCCCATCGTGTCAGGTACTCTGTCATAGTCATGATGCAGTGTGCACACGTCTTTCCTTGAGGTTTGGTAGGCCCCACAAAGTCAATTGCCCATTTCTCAAACGTTTGTAGTGTCATATGTGGATTTAACGTCATCTCATCCCTTCACGAGGGTTTTCCAGTCCTTTGACATACATCACAGGCCTTACAGTAGACTTTTTCATCCTAGTGAAGTGTTCGGCACCATAACCCTACACGAAGAATCTTTTGCATGGTCATGCGTCCTGCATAGTGTCCTCCTACAGCACCTCCATGTGCTTCCATGAGGATTTGACTTCATTCAAATTCAGGTACGTATCTTCTCAATATATCATCATTGCCTATTTTATATAGGTGCCCCACGATGACAAAAAAATCTGTTGCGTGCACCACCAATTCCTTCTTCTGTTGGACGGAGTATCCCTTCGGGATAGAGAGTGGATTATATCTTCGAAGTGTCCATCCATGACGTGAATTGCAAAACATTGAGCGTCAGGTAGTCCCTCCTCTAAATTAGTGGGTTCCTCACCCGTCTTAATGCACGACAAGTGATCTGGTCCTGCATTCAGTCATCCCAACTTTACCATGACCTCAAAATCATATTCTTGGAACAATAAGAGCCACATGCATATGGGAGGGGTTTTGTGAAAGATGAGATGATTTTGAGAAACTAATGAAAATGAGTGAGGAAGATGGTGAACAAATGTAGCTGCTGGTAAGTGAGGCCAAGAAGGTTATATGATGTGATTTTGCCAAAATAACTCTAGGAATGATCTAGGGTTTTGTCTTTTTAGTGTTTAAAATTGATTTGGAGGTGGATGGACTAATCAAGATGACTCATCATGCATGTGTGGAGGTGTAGAAAGTCAATTTACATGTTTAGGAGATAAAAAATTGTGATGACAATTTCTACCCTAGCATTTCCCATGCCATTTTTGCTACAAACCCTAGCTTGAGATATTATCAACATGGAATCCAAATGGGAAAGAAAAAATCAAGGGAAATAATGTACTTACTTGTTCCTCGGCCTTAGAAAGCAATTTGACCAAGTTTGAAAGCAATAATTTTGAAATTTGGGAAAATTTGGGTGATTTTTGGGCACTCTGTCCTACGCGCAGCACAGTTCTTCTATGCACAGCGCCAAAGCGTAGCGTAGTTCTCCTACGTGCAATGCCTGCTTCAAAAGTGTAGCACGGTGTATCTACGCACAACGCCTGCAAATTTTGGCCAAATTCTCCTAGGGAAATGAAATTTTTTCTTTTTAAAGCGAGTAATCTCAATGATGAAGAGTGAATGAGAGGTGAATGAAAAGGTATTGAGTCATTTTGAGTTTATATATGGGTGATTTCTTCACTTTTTCAAGAAGAAAAAAGAAACTAATCCTCTTTTGTGAACTGATTTCACTTTTCTGAAGGCAACGTTTACCTTGCCTTTGCAAATGTGCTTTTTGCATCTCCTGAGTGCTGGTGCTTTCTGCTCCTGAAACTTTTTTATGTCATGAAAATGTAAATAAACCATGTTTCATTTCTTGAACTGTTTTCTTTGTCAATTTGACTTATTTATGACTTTTTACAGAAATAGTGGACCTTGGGGACTCTTAAGACCTAATGGATGACTTAAGACCTAATGGAATGATAATGATGACTTGACCAATTTTCATGGTATATGACAAGCAACCAGCGTGAGTGAAATTTCAAACAATGATTCTATCTTGGACTGACCATACAATGACCAAATTTTGTTGTGTAAACCTAGTGACAGAAAAATTTGATGATGAAAGCCTGAAATGACCATGGTAAAAGCAATTTTTTGATCCAGGTGATAGGCTAACAAGACTAACACTAACACATCTATTACTTGAACATCACCTCCTTCATCCATTCACTGTTCTCATTCTCCTGCAAGGTGTTCCTCCTCCCTCTATTCTTCGGAATGGCCTTGTTGAGAATCAATAACCAATAAACTAATAGTGGCCCAACCTTTTACTAAACCGTAAAATTTTAAAATGGGAGGGACATCAACCTCCTTTTCTGAGCATCGGGGAGGACACGACACTCCCACTCCTCTTGGTATGGTGGCACAAAAAGGATAATGGGAGATGTCCTCTTCCTGGTCTATACCAGCCTTGTTTGTGACCTCAAGTTGCTTCCCTTCATTCGCAACAATTTTGCTCTGGCTTGAGGCTCCTTCCTGTATTAGCTCCTGTCCCGTGGTTGACACTAATTCTTGTGAAACAGCGTCAACACCAGGACTCATTCTTTCCACATTTTCCGAGACCGGAAGGGTTGGTGGTGGTTCTTATGTGGCACCATCACCTGTATCTGACGCTTCCTAAATAGATGATGTTGGCATTTTTTCCCCTTGCACTTCATTAATGAAAGTGGATTCTTGTATCATCATGTCAATACCATCCCTCATGACCATAATTCCTTCCTCCATCAGCTCCACAGTCGAGGCTAGTTCTTGTGTAATAGCCTCAGTTGTGCCACTGACTGTCTCTTCCGTTTCAAGCCTTTCCTGCTCCGGTTCTTCCTCTTCCATTGGTTGCACAGTAGATGCTAGTTCTGGTGTAACAACCTCGATTGTAGCACTGACTGTTTCTCCCACTTCAACCTCCCTTTCCTGCTCTGGTTCCTCTTCTTCCATTTCCATCTCTTCAGGATCTTCTTGGTCTATATATTCTTCCTCTACTGGTTCCTCCTCCATTCTCTTTGACTCTTCTTCTCTAGTAGCTATAGCAGCTGCTATTTCCTCTTCTGTTAATTCCTGAAATGTCACCTAAGAGATTTGAAATCAGGTCAATGCATGCATAACCAGTAATTGAACCAGCCCATGATTGGTGATGACTACTACAACCTATCACGAACGCTGATCAGGCTGTACCATAAATTGGAGGCTTTTCAGCAACAAGAAGGGCATGTTCAAAGAGAAGACTTTTGACTATGGAAATCGAAGATGAGCTAACACCCTGAAGTGATACTTGAATACAGTGGTGAAACATCCTTTGCAAATTATTTATTTCGTAACAAAACCTGCTACATCGTCCCACGGATGCGGCAAAGAGTTCTAGCCATACCCCCATCCTTTTTGAACGACGCTTTTGCCAGCCTGCAGAAATAATTTTAGGAACTCTGGGAGGGAAGTTCTTCGTGAAAACCAACTCTGTCCCTACTGAGGCAATCCACTGACTTCTACAATAACTTCCTCTGTGACAGGGATTTCTATCCCTCTGACCCGAGAGCAATTCTCATTCAAATTGAGTGTGAATTCCACTGTAATCCCCTCATCAAATCCCTGCAACCTATTAAAGTAGATGTCCCAGCCTGCATTGACAAAAACCTGCCACACTTCTCTATTGTTACGGACCAAGGTGGTATCCTCCAGCTTGTGACGCACAGCCAACCCACCCATTGTTGTAGAAACAATAACAGCACTTGGACACAGTCGGCTGTTGGGGAGAGAGTAAAAACCACCCAATTAACAACGATGGTAACAACATGGTGGAATGCGGGGTAAAAATCGGTGAAAGCGACCGGTGAGTTTTTTGAAAAACGCAAAGAATTATGGCGAATCATGGTAAGTGCGATGAAATAATTATGATAATTAATTCATATAAATTGGAAAAGACTAATTCGTTATGGAATGTATGTAATTCAAATTCCAATGCATCGAAATAATTATTACGAAATGACAAGATTCATGGGTGTACCATTCGCACAGTGTTTAATAATTATATATGATATGTCATTATTTTGATTTTAAATACACCGTCGTTTACTTATGACGGGACCCCCCCAACTTAAATGTAGTCGTCGATGGCACGTATATGTATCGATGGAATATTTTAATTGAATCCATAAAAGTCATTGGAGACGTACCTAGCGACCTACCTGGTGGTGGAGTAACGGCAGAGTAATCGGCGGAGTAACAAAACCGACAGAGTAACAATAGTGGTAGAGTAATAGCACCAACAGAGTAACAACACCGGCGGAGTAATAACACCAACAGAGTAACAACACCGATGGAGTAACAAAAGTGGCAAAGTAACAACACCGGTGGAGTAGCAACAGCGGTGGAGTAACAACACCAACAGAGTAACAACAACAGTGGAGTAACAAAATCCGTCACTTAGAAAAAATTTCAAGAGTAACAGCAGTGGAAGAGTAATAACATCGATGGAGTAACAACAGTGGTGGAGTAGCAGCATCTGACACTAAGAAAATTCTTCAAGAGTAACAGCAATGGTAGAGTAACAACATCTGATACTTAAAAAATTCTTCAGGAGTAACAGCAGTGGTAGAGTAACCACACCGGCGGAGTAACAAAAGTGGTGGAGTAACAACATCAACTATTACCTGGAAAATTTTGTCAGCTCCTCATCATCAGATTTCGATCGTTATTCCTACAAAAGACAAACAAGTGAGTAGTAATAGCATATTATTATTATTATTATTATTATTATTATTATTTAAGAAGAGAATGCAGAGGAAGCATTATCTGCACCAACAACCATGAAACTAGATTTATCAGAGAGATGTTTGATGAAGGCATCCTTAGAAGTTGGACGATGGTATAATTTCAGATGATGTCTGTTCACTAAGAAAAAAGTACGAGTATCATGTATTGTAACCGATCTGATTGTTCCATTGTTAAACATAACATCCACTTCACAGGGCCCTATCTAGCGAGTGTGAAGCTTTCCTTTAAAATCTTTAAAACGGGAGTCATAGATCAGTGTCCAATCACCTTTATGAAACACCTTATTTTTGGTAAATTTACTGTGCCATTTCATTCTCTGTTGCTGAATAGCATTAGTTTTATGGACAACCACTGAATGGATTTTATCTAACTCCTTTAGTCATTCCATCCAGTGTTTCTGCACCTCTGAAAAGTCCAATCCTACTTCGAAAGTTGTTATGAGCATGTTGATCTCAAATTCTACCGGAGACAAGGGGGATTTCCCATACACTAACTCACATGGTGAAAAATCATTTGTGTTCTTCCATTTTTTCATGTATGTCCAAAGAGCTTTAGGAAGTTTCTAGGACCAATCCTGACAATGACTTTCTACAGTCTTTGTCAAGATGTTTTCCAACACCTTGTTTGTACTTTCTACCTATCCATTCGCCTAGGGATGGTATGGAGTTGTCAATCTATGCTTGACTCCATATTTATGCATAAACCTTGCTATCATGTGGGATGTGAACTGTGCCCCTCCATCTGAAACAATCTCCCTCAGAGTACCATACCGAGAAAAAATCTGTTCAAAAAGAAAATCTGAAACCACCTGTTTCTTTGCTTTCACAATAGCTCTAGCTTCCACTCACTTAGTCACATAATCAGTGTAGACCAGAATGTGAACCTTTTGATGAGAAGGTTGGTTAAAAGGTCCAATGAAGTCAATTTCCCACTTCTCAAAGGGCTCGAGGACTACCTAGGGCCACAATGGCATTTCATCCGATTTTCCAAGTTGCCCCATGCGTTGACAACTATTGCATCTTCAGACATAATCTCGAGCATCCCAAAAGATAGAAGTCCAATAATATCCCATTTGCAACAGCTTGTGGCCCATTATTTTATCTGCAAAATTTCCTCCACAATGGCTATCATGGGCAGCCTTCAATATCTCAATGATGTCATCCTCAGATACACAATGCCGAATTTGTTGATCAACCCCTGTGGGAAAAAGGTATCCTGCCATCCATGAATATCAGGTACTATGATGAATAATTTTCCGTTGTTCCTTGTATGAAAAGTGACAAGGTACCTTCCCTGTAGCAAGATAGTTAGCAATATTTGCATACCATGGAGTGTTAGCAAAAATTGCAAAAATATGCTCACCTGGAAAACTATCTTCTATGGGTGTACTTTCAGCATTATTATCTAGTCTAGACAAAAAATCAGCAACCACATTATCCTTTCCTGGTTTATCTACTATGGTGATGTCAAATTCTTGAAGTAACAAAAGCCATCTTGTAATACGACCAAGAGTAATGGGTTTATTCATCAGATACCTGATTGTTGCGTGATCAATGTGTACAAAGGTAGGATACCTAGTAATATAATGCCAGAACTTGTTGATGGCATAGATGAAAGCAAGGAATTATTTCTCAGTTACTGTGTAGTTTAACTCGGTATGATCGAAGTTCTTACTAACATGGTAAACTCCATATGGCACCTTGTCTACTTGGTGTCCCAAAACTGCCCCAACTACTGTCTGAGAGGCATCAACATGGATATGAAATGGTAATGTCCAATTTGTCCCTTGAAGGATCGGAGCTCTACAGAATAGTTCCTTGATCTTCACAAAGGTTGCATCATAGTCATCTGTCCACACAAAATCTGCATCTTTTGTCAGCAATTGAAAAAGTGGATGTGTTATCTTAGCAAAATTTTCTATAAATTGCCTGTAATAACCAGTGCAACCGATAAAGTTGCATACCTACGTGGGTGTTTTGGGTATTGGAAAGTGCAATATTACCTTTATCTTAGCTGGATCCATCTGAATTCTAGCAGCTAAAAGAAAATGTCCCAAGACTATTCCTTCCTCCATCATCATATGGCACTTTACTATACTCAAAGAGACATGCGTCCATTTACATATTTCAAGAAACTTTTCTAGATTTTCTAGCCCTTCTTCGAATAAGTCCCCGTATGGAGTAAAATCATCCATATAAATTTCAAACGGTCATCTACCAAATCATAGATAATCCTTAAAATTGCCCTTTGGAATGTTGTAGGTGCATTACAGAGATGAAATGGAAGGACTCGGTATGTGAAAGTTCCCCAAGGGCACATGAAAGTGGTTTTATCTTGATCCTCGGGAGCTATCTAGATCTAGTTGTACCCACTAAATCCATCCAGGAAGGAGAATAACTTCTTCCCAGCCAAAGTATCCAAGACATGATCAATGAACGGTAAAGGGAAATGGTCTTTCTGTGTTTCCTTGTTTAATTCTCTATAATCTACACATATCCACCACTTACCATTTTTCTTGGGAACAATCACCAATGAGGAAACCCATTCTCTGTCTGAAATGGGGTAAATAAATCCTACATCCAGCAACTTTTGAAGTTCTTCCTTGACAATGTTTTTCAGAGTGGGGTTCATTCTCCTCTGGGGTTGTCTCATAGGAAGACAATCCTCTTTGATGTATATACGATGGGTACATAGATTGGCATGAATCCCCTTCATGTCTATATAATCCTAGGTGAAGGCTTCTTTGTGATTTCGGAGAACATCTAGAAGTTGTTTTGTCTGGGATTCTCACAAATTTGGGTTTATATTCAGGGTCTTTCCTGGCTCTATCTCTACAAAAATGCTATCACGGGACACCGTTGTGGGTAGTTCTTCAAGTCCATTTGTTGTTTCAATACTTTCCTACGTTCACAAATCAAGATAGATTCTAGAATTTGCTGATTCGAATCTGAAATAGAATAGGGATCGCTAATGAAGGTAGTAATTGTATCATCCTTTGTTTCTATTTTCAGTTGAAGGGCCTGTCCAATAATAAGAACTGGTCTTAATTCTTCATCTTCAGATTCACACTCTTCTTTTTCTAGAGGTTTCTTATAACCAGATGGTTTCACTGATGGGTTAGGTTCTCCAGGAGGGTATAACAGAAGGTTTTTAGTGACCTACCTGTTTGAGATAACCATATTCCAAGAATGACACCCAATGTAAGCATCTTCGGTTGCCAACCATAGTCTTCCCAGAATCAAGATATGGCCACCAGTTAGGGACTGTGTTTGCAGCACTAGGAAATCCACAGGGCAATGCCATGAATCAACTGATATTGTAATGTCTTCTAAATTCCCTACCGGTTTGACTGTAGATCTATCTGCTAGTTCTAATATGGTAGGTGTATGTTTCAGGTTTTGAAGACCCAATGTATGCATGGCTTCAGTAGTAATGACATTTATAGCAGCACCCAAGTATACCAGTACATTCAGAATTTCCACCCCATTAATTTGCACAGTTAGAATTGGGTTCCCCAGGTCCCCCTATTTCAGAGGCATAGCTTTTCCTATCATAAAATCTGATAACGTTCCCATCACATGAATAGTGAGTGGGTCCCTTGATTTCTTTCTAGGATTTTTCGCAGAATATTCCCTAAGAGGTTTTACATATATAGGTACATCCCTCATAGCTTTTAATAGGGGAATCTTAACAAATAGACTTTGTAATTCCCCTAAGAATTCAAACTTAGCTTGAGGGATCTGTTTACTCAAGGCCAATCTTTCAGGATAGAGTGGGTCAAGTCGGTGTTCTTGAGTAATTAACAGTTGAGGAGATGTCTGATTTTTACTAGCTTAGTTTGATTTCTCTTCAACTGTTTCTAGTTATTTAACCTCACTACCAACTTATTCAAAAATAATAGGTGAGGGTTGAGCATATACTACTTTCCCAGATCTCAAGCTCATTTCATAAATTTTTGCGGTAGAGACAATGCATGAAGGTAGGTTGAGGGTGTCAACTTGTTGAGCCCCTTTATTGTTAGGATTTGGATTGGGTTGGATAGGAAGTTGAGGGAAAATAGGAAGATTACCAGGAGGCATATTAGAGGGAAATTGAAGTTTACATTGTGCCATTAACTGGGGAAACTGTCCAAGAGGAGAGGATCCACTTCAGTTTGGGGCCCATGAAGAATTCAAACTAGTTTGAGGAGCCCACTATTGCCAAGGTGGAAACTGATATTGGGGACACACAGGTGGATAAGGAATGGACTGAGGACCCATATTAAAATTTTTATAATACTGAGATGGATCCTAAAAAATACCTTGATTTATGGTTGGTGGCCAAGGTTTCCATGGCTATTTGGATCCCATAAAATATAGTTGGTCCACCTCTTCGATTGTCCCTTGAAAAACTACTTTCAATCCTGGTAAGAAGGGGCATGAACTTCTTGCATGACTCAGCTCGCAGATTGCACATTCTTCCACAGAGTTCAATGGACATTCTCTAGGTGGATGCTTCTTTCTGCACTTCAGTAAAAATAAAGCCATAGTATTTTCCAATTCCATCTTTTTTTGTTTTACTTGCAGTGTGTCCATTTGTGGAGACTGGGTGCTCAAGATATCAGTCCTTAAGTTATCCAGCAGGTTTCCAATTTTTGCTTTTGTGACACCTCCACCAGATACTTTTGTCAACTGAATTCCTTGTTTATTCCTTGCAATTCCCCTTGAGCACTAGATGCACATATCACATATGGTATCGAAATCCTCTTTTGATATATCTCCCTTTCCTACTATGTTTAACAGTTCCAGAGAGTCTTCTTGAAAATCCCGGAGAAGGATAATTTTCAAAAAGTCCTTATCCAGGTTAGAATGGCCTGATCTCTATAGCATGTACTTAAAACGTTCCACAAAATCATCCATATTCTCGTCTTCTTTCTGCATGAACTTAAAAAGTTCTTCCTTAATATCCCAAGATTTGCAATAATCCTGATACTTCTCCAGAAAATAAGTTTTCATCTCATCCCATGTGGAGATAGTCTTTCTTCCTAGACCCATAAAACATCGTAGGGCTATCCCTTTTAGTGTAGCAAGGAATATTTTTAGCTTCTGAGCATCAGTTATGTAGTCATATCCCTGACACACAATATCAAATTCAAAAAGGAATGTGTTAGGGTCTTCAGTAGTCAGCCCATGAAAGCTAGGTAAAGTTGTCAAAGGAATGGGCTTTGTTGGTGCGCCAGTCCCAAGATCCCCAATTGGGAAGTCAATCATAGAGGTTGTGGGTGCCATGAATATCCTCCAATAATCACTGGGAATTTCAGCAGGTTCTGCAGGGAATGATGGAGGGGGTCTTGTCATGGAAGTTTGAGTTTCTTTAACAACACTCCCCTTATCCCATGGTGATATAAATACCCTTACAACTCCTTCCTCCCTGTCACAATGGATTGATTCCTCAGACCCCTTCCCTGCAACTTCTCCTTCCCTACTGGAATGGGATGGTTCCTCAGACCTTTTGCTTGCAACTTCTTCTTCCTCTATTACCAGTAGTGGTACTCCTTCATCAGGTACATTGTTGCATACTTCTTCTGTTGCTGGAACAGTTTACCGTGTTGAATCAACAGGAGGTACTGTGGATAGCACTAGTTGTTTAACAGATTGTTCCTTTGTTTTCATTCGAGTCCCTACCCTCACAGCAGCACGAGAAGATGCATCTAATTTAACTTTTTGTGTTCCTTCCCAAATCCTATCCTCCTTTCTTCAGGGATTTTCCTCTGTCCCTTTTATTTGAATCTCTGTTCATGCAAGTTGGCGAGAGGGAAATATCTAAATTAAATCACTATGCCTAGGACATCGAGGAGGGTGTCAAAAGACCATTCCCCCCCAGGACGAGAGGTTGGGTTTTAACAAACAAAAAAAGAAAACGACTAAAACGAAATCTGGGGTTCAAGACCTGGAGCAGGGTGTCAAAAGACCATTCCCTCCTGGGGATGAGATATTAGACAAGAAAAGAATGCACATAAAAGGAAATATAAACCTCAGGACCTGGAGCAGGGTGTCAAAATTTCATTCCCTCCCTAGGACGAGAGATCGGGTTTTCAATCAACTCAGAAAAACTCAAAACAATTAACCAAAGCAAGCGACTCAGCCCAAAAATAGTAAAAAGAAATAGAAGTCAGAATACTAAGCTCACGACTTGGAGCAACGTAGGACTTCCCTCCCTAAGATGAGAGATTGACCCTTTGGTCAATACAGATCATTTCTTGCACCTTGTTAGCCCTCCCTAGAAACAATGCCAAAATGTTGGGGTCCAGTTGTGAATACACTATTCCACCCTTTTCCACATTAATTCATCAATCCGGGTGTGTAAAATTTTCAAGGTAAGGTGTTATAGACATATTTGGGCACTGCAAACCCAATCACATATGTCCATAAACCAAGGGCTTCCAAGTCCCTAAAAGTGTTGTTTCATACCCTAAAGGAGCTAGGTTAGCTGATTACATCATCTCCCAGAAGTTTTCCATGAAAAACCACTCAGAACTGGTCAAAGCAGGACCATACAGGCTGCCCAGTGCAAAGGGTGTGATGCATCTCACTTGCCACATGCAAAAAGTGCAATGTGTACTAGAAATCCATTCTATAGGGTGCGATGAGCAAGAGCAGACAAATGGCACAAGCAATTTGCTAGGTGGAGACCCTGAGAATCTTCTAGAAGTTGCTCATTTGACACTTGCCTCCCTAAATTTGCCCAGGGATGAGTAAGAGATCATGAAATCTCCAAGTGGAACCAAGAACTATTAGAGAGGTGACACTAATCCAAATCCCAGAAGCTAACTCACCCCCTACAAATATCTATAAATGGATCCCTCATCCTAGAGATCCAAAGGTTGGAATTTGGTAATTTGTAAAGAAGTGTTGTTGGTTTCTCTTTGAAGACATTGTTGGGTGATCTTGCTTTGTATGAGGTGAAGAGGGCTTTCAAGCTGGGAGGACGGCGTTGGGTCAGACTAAGTGGTTATAATCCTCTCTTCTACTACTTTTATCAATAAATCTATTTTAGTTTTCCTCCATATTCTTGTGTATCTCTGAATATTGTGTTGATATATGCATTTGTATGGTCAATAAATATCTGATCCTATATTGTTTACAGTGATAGATCTCTATGCTTTGATGGTATTATGCTGTTGTGACTCTACAGGTGCTCTTTGAAGTGGGACAAGTAAGGAAGCAGTGGCGAGATTCTGTCAAAGGGGAAAGGAAACATGCAAGGAGCCAAGCGAAAGACTGAGGTTGGTACTCTCTGCTTCTTTCTCATCTCTCTCTCGCAAAGGAAAAACAAGTGACTTTAATCTGTTTGTTTCTAAGATAGCTACCCGTCTTAGTGGTACTAGCAGTTCTGAATAGACACTAGATTTCCTGGTAACAAAATGGTGACTCCGCTGGGGAGCGATTAGTTTGGTTGCTTGTCTCTATTTGTTTGATTCATAAACCACAGAGGGAGCCTGAAGTTAAGCCAGCTAGCCTTCGAACTGCATATGCTATGCAAGTGCAAAGTAGATCAACGCTGCTTCAGTCGATCTCCAGGTTTGTTTATGAACTGAACAGTTGACTTGCAAACATCCTAAGTTCCCTAGAGGTAGCTTGAGTAACCTCATTAGATCCGCCCCTGTACTTTGTAGTTACTGACTATCATTTTCTCAGCCTAAATCCCTGAACTAAGCTGCAAACTGTTACCAAAAACCAAGTTAAAGTCCCGTCCCTCGACCATCGCAACTTCTCTTCTTGGAAATCTGAATGCATCACACCTCCCATGTGCAGTAGGTGGGATGCATCCCTATTTCCCTGTGTTACAGATGCGATGATCAGATAAGACTAGTTTTGCCTCCAGATTTTGGTTTTTTCTTCACTGTCTTCAGCTTTATTCACGAGTTTTGTTGTCTATGATCAGTAGACCATTGTTGAAACCCCCTTCCTTTGCATCATCCAACCTCCATTGTGCAAAGATTTGTGAATGTTTTTATGTATTTTTCGCCATTCACAGTTCTCATTTACAAAATGGTAGCTTAATCGAACTATCGTCTTTGGATTTGAAAGTGTCGCAAGTGTCGTTTTTAGTCAAGGAAAATAATCCTTCTCTTTTTGATATTCAATTACACTGTTACTCTTTTATTTGATCTGAATTAATAGTACTTCAAGTGTTGAAAGCAGTTTTCAATTCAAAATCGCAAAGAGTCATCTTATCTCCCTTTTGTTTTTTTGAAAAGAAAATCGTTAGTATTGTCGCTTTGAAAGAAGATATAGTTCAGATTTGTGCTTAGCATTCTTTTTGTCATTCACATATTAAGAAAGTGGAAAACAAATACATGCATGTGCATTTGCATTTAGACTGCTCGTTGATTTTGATTTAGCACAGTGCATCTAGTGTGTGCTCTCTGCTCTATGTTGAAAGGATTTTGTTTCTCTTTCCTTAGTAGCTAGGATTTTCATTGCAAAAAGAAGATTAAACGACTGTTTATCATCTTAGATTGCATTTTAGGAATTGTATATCTACATCACGCAGTGAACCTTAAAGGAAAACTTCTTAAGAAAGATCAACTGTAAAATAAATTCAATGAACATAAAAATGCTTTGGGACCTAACGCACAACATCTAGAAGTCTAGGCTAGAGATGTATTCCGGCATCGTAAAGCCTGGTAACTGTCGCTATCATCGTAGGTTGGGTGATTCCTCCTCTTTGAGACGATAAGAGCCAGTACAGACTTGTGCTCCCATGTACCATCGAGTATATATTGGGAGACCAAAATAGGCTATATCCTTTATCCTTAGGAAGCAGTGTCTGCCGCCCTATCGATCGCAATGCACTGAACACAGCATTCGGGAAGATTGATTGTCATACCATATAAAGTATTCTATAGTTTTGTGATTGGTTTGGTAATCCCTCTGCCTAGATTTCTAGAGTAGTCTCTTTCGTTCCTTTTTAGACTCCTTAAAGGAAAAGTTCCATCTGAGCACTTGTCACTTTAGGCTCATTAAAAATCGAAGGCAACTAGATTCATCTTTAGCTTTTTCTCAACTCTTAAAAATTGAAAAAGCAAGTTGTGTCAAAGCATCTAAAATTAATTTAATTCGGAATCACATTTTACCCTCTATTTTGAGTTGATCAAGTAATCCGCAATCATGGAAGAAAGTTAATCAAAACCCCATCGTTCGCGGAGACTGATGAGTCAACCATCTTTGACTTCGGAAACGAAACCATTCCGGGCCAAGAGAACTTGTTTAACTAGGTCAAAATCTCCTGGTTTGTTTGAAACTTGTGTTTCAACATCCTCTGAGACTCCAGTTACTCTAATCGTTTTTGGTATCCCTGCCTCTACGGAAGAAGTCCCGTAGTTACAAGAGGACATTAGAACTGATCCTAGTGTAACAGTAAACACTTCTATCTCTAAACCAACTCCATCTAGAGTTGATTCGGAAGGTGTTACCCCTCTAGCATCTGTCGCTGTAGACTCCATACCTTCTTCAACACCAAAAATATTTTACAGACCTGATGGTCTACCTCTTCCACCTGGATTGATTGCCATAGAAGAGATTACAAAGGATCTTCCATGTAGTACTCCATCACATTTTGGAACTGGGATCCACCTTTATCCTTCTACCTCAGAAGTTAATATCCCTTCATCGCAAGTTCTGGTAGAATTGCTAGGAAGTCTTTTGGATAGACTCGATATGTCTGGACAACCATCAACATCTAGGACTGTGTCGCCCGATACAGCGGTAGCAGAACCTCCTGCCACCACCCCGACGATGTTTGCTAGTATACCATTTGTCCCCACTAGCTCCCAACCACTAGAGGGAGTCCACCCAGGGACTGTTTCGACGGTATGGTCTATTCCCGTTTGTTCGTCCGGAATAGTATCTGGAGTCTCTTATGTTGAATCTCAACAAATTGATCCTTCACAACAATATCAATTTGGGTAGTCCGGTCTCCAAAGGCCAATCATTCCTTTGAGCACTAGATTGTCACCATATGGGGGGCACTATACCTTTTCATTGTTCCCTCCGGGAGAACAACCATATGAGAGTTCACAACCAAATTTGGGTCAAATTGGAATCACATCCAATGGTTGGGTGCCAATACTGCCTCAACAACCAAGAGTTGTATACTCAATGCAACCGAGTCTACCTGTGTTGAATATCCCCACTACACCAGCTATTGTGACAGTGTCACAAGTATAGGCATTGCCTATTTCATGCCAACCTCAAGTTTCTCAGGTCATTGTACAACAGCCTCTTGTCTCCATGACACAACCGCAATCGCCAATTAGTGGCTCCTTAACTGGAGGGACGCAGGCTCAAACAGGTACTATTACCCCTAATCTTGGTCAAATGTCTAGTATTGGGCAAAATCAAATGGTTTCACAACCATGGCTAGTGCAACATCAGCAACCGCAATTCCAACAAGCTTACCAAGGATCTAAGCAACAAAACTTTGCAGGTAATGGGTAGCCATATATTCAAAACGGTTATCACCAGTCATCTCAAATTGGTTATGCCCAACAACCTTATCAAAGTTATCAGCATCAAATACATTATGCTGGTATGCAAAGACCCACTGCTCAGGCGATCCCATCTTATCCTGGGTACGCTTCACCGAACCCAAATCAAGAGTTGCCCTTTGTGGTGACTTTAGAGTTACCAAATCCAAATCGGCTAATGAACAATCCAATCACTTATTCCCCTTGGTGGCCAGCGATTCCTCATAAACTTTCGTCAGATATTCCTAAATTTAATGGAAATCCGGGTGAATACCCATCGAATCATTTGATGACCTTTCATCTGTGGTGTTCGTCCAACACTCTCAATGATGATTCAATTATGCTTCGCCTTTTTCAGTGAACGTTAACTGGTCCGGCAGAAAAATGGTACATTGAATTGCCTAGAGCTTCATTTGATAACTTCAGCGCCCTTGCCACAACCTTTTTAACCCATTTTCAATTACCGAGAAGGTACGAAACAGGAACAGAGCTTCTTACCAATTTCAAGCAAACAACGGCCACTCACATATCCGATCATATTCATGAATGGCGTCATCATTGTAGAATGGTAAAAACATATGTCCCTGATCAGCTATTAGCTGAATGGTTTATTAAGTCTTTGTTACCTTTTATTACAGAAGATGTGGCAAAGGGAGGGGTCATCACTGAAGAGCAGGTCATTGCTCATCCGCAATATCTAGACTTGATCTATACTCAGTCTGGCACGCTCTATGAAAAAATCCTTGATGCTCCAAGACCAGAATTTTCCATTCCTCCTCCTCCTAAATCAAACAAAGACTCTCATGCCGGTGATGGCGTGATAGGTACAATGAGCACAAAATCGACAAAGGCTACATCAAAGAAAGCCCGTAATATTTCTGATCAAAATTCAAATGAATAACTTCTAGCCTCGGAGGTTAATGCCGTGTCAACTGACAAAGGCAAGAAACCAAAGAAACTAGGAGGCAAGAAGAAAGGGAAGAGCAAAAAGAAGAAACAAGATGATTCATCTCCTGAAAAATCTTCTGCAAACCCTTCTGGGCAAAAGAAACCTACACAGCCATGCCTCATATGCGATCAGGATCATTGGATGATAGATTGTCCATATAAAGTTGAAGTTAAAAAATTCTTTAAGAATTCAAAAACCTCAGCAGTATTGACTGATCCGTTTCCAAACCCAGGAACCAATCTGGTTGCTAGTGACAATGCTTCCCCATCCCAAGTCCTTATGCTATCCATTTCGAAAAAGTAAAATGATGCTTTGATATCGAAAAGGAATAAAGATTACGGGAATCCACAGCTGTCGAACAACAAGGCTACTGATCAACTTAGTAGTTTGAAAGCAACTTCAACTGAAGTTGTGCCACCCATCATTCCTGAGCTAATGATAAAGCCGCGAAAGGGATTTGTACACAAATCAACATTTAATCCTTGTGCCAAAGCGGCACAGAATTATAATATAGTAGAGGACCTAGCCCAATCATCGTCAGCTATGTTGACACTTGAGGTACTGCAAAATTTCCCCTCCCAAAAGCAAGCTTTATTATCAGCAATAGGTGGGATTGACCCAGTGGATTCCAATCTTGTGGCCTTTAATCATAAAGGATATGACCCGTAGTTACCAGCTCAGCTCGCTTTCCTCATTCAAGTGAAAGCCCTCAACAAAACTATTCATAGAACAATTATTGATGAGGGGGCATCTACATGTATTATGTCAATGAGTTGCTGGAAAAATTTAGGCTCACCACCCTTGTCGCGATCATCGACGATGTTAAAAGCATCTGATGGATAAACATACACTCCTATTGAAGCCCCGAAAATCAGGTTGACAACAAGGGGGATGCCCTCCCGGTCCCGACCTTGGTTGGCAGCTCCTTATCCATTTGGTATAGCGGGTCTGACTGGGGATAATGGGACCAGTTTCCCAATCTATGGGTGTGTGTGTGTAGAATTGGATGTTGCTGATCTAACAGTTCCTATCTAAGCTATTCTAATTCAAACTTTAATCTAATTCTATGCTATTGTAATCTAATAAAAATATCACATCTAATCTATTCTATCCCGGGATGTAATTCTTCTGTTATGCAATCTAAAGAGATTTCAAATAACAACTGGTAATAAAGATCATTCAGCGATTATAAGAAAGGAAATCAATTAAGATGAACTATTTCGCATAAAAAGTTAGGCAAAACAGTTGTGAACAGCATATCACATAATAAGCTATTCATACATTAAATATAAATAAATAGCTACCACCGTACAAAAGTGCCAAATGGTAACTCAAGCATTCATGCAATAACATATAAACAACTAAAAACTGTATGTCACTTTAACATATAAGAAGAAATGGTCAAGAGATAAAAGTACCATCTATGACTGGTCCTACTCATAAGCTTCAAGTATTAATGATTTATCTCTCCTTGCTCTAACATCTACTAAGAGTACAGAAGTGCAACATCAGTAGTAGATATCAAATGCAAACATCAACAAATCTTGATCCATTCATTCACCAAAACCTCCTCTGAGGGTGCAAGAGTGCATGTTCTGAGGACAAGTTTTGGATAAATTTCTGGACCCTTCTCTAAATGCATGAGAAGGGTTTAAATACTACTAACTAAATATCTTAATTACACAGATTCAGGATACGGTTTAAATGACCGCCATTTTTCTCAGCAAAACTATTTCTAAAAATTAAATCTAATATCTAACTATTTCTTCATTTGCTCCTGAATGTTGCGAGCATTCAATATTTGCCTGGGTAGAGTCGGCTGACTGTCTTCCGCTTTTGGTTGAGCTAAGCAAACAGAAATGGCAAGAGCTGGCACTATCGTTTCAGCAAAATAGAAGATATACTTGAGAATCATCATTTGGCTATGTGGATTTACTATGTATGCTCAGTAATAATCCAAATTCCACTTGGTTAATCCTCAAATTGCCTCTGCCTTTACTTTATTGTGTTTTCCGGGCTTATGAGAGACTGAGCAGTTAGGGACTTTGCTTTTTGAGCAATTTTCTCAGCGATGTGCGATTAGTGCTAGGCGCTAATTGCGCATCGGAAACTGCCTCCGTTCTTTGATCCGGGCCTTTCTGGTGCATTTTTCGCCTTTAGCGCCTTTTCCTTCATCAGGTATAAGCTTCAAAATTTTGTAAACATACTGTTTTCACGAGCTTCTGACCTTGAGCGTTAAATCTCTTGTTGATATTAGCATTGTTCAACTAATCATTCAACCATGGCTCTGACTGAAAGATCTGTAATGGATAGCTCAGCAACGCTCTGGAATTTTGTGGCTCTGTTGCATGTGGTATCCGTTCATGAGGGAATTTCTTCTCTGTTTCCGAGTATTGGAGCTTTACCCTTTTCCTTTATCGCTTCCTGCACATTGCTTCATGTTGTTTCTGTTCTTCCTTCCTGCAGTTCACACATGAGGAGAGAGTAATGATAATAAAAATTGACAAGAAAGCTCTGAGTTCTACGGATGTACAAAAACATGCCACCTGACGTGAACTAACTCTTCGAAAAACACAAAACTGTCTTTCATTAATACTTGGCGTATCATTCATTAATTTTCATTAAAGCGCGTATCCAATTTTTGGTTTATGGACAACTTTTCTTGAATGTTGAGCAGGGGAAAATTTGCGATGGACAATTTCTGCGATTCGCATCACAGCATCGCATCATCGCAGTATCGCGTTATCACATTTTCATTAAGATGTGTTATCGCAGGGTTGCCCAATCGCAGTTATCGCAAGATCGCAGATTGCACTGTCGCGTTATCACAAGATCGCAGATTTGTTACAATCGTTAAATGGTTATGTGTTGTTTATGCGATATTGCGATATGCGATGTCGCATATCGGCCATCAGAGATTTTTTAAGGTTTTCGAATATGAGCGTTTCTTAATGCATGCGATGCGATGGAATTTGCGTCACACTCTCGCAGTTTATCATTTTACTCACAAAGAAATGTCCTATCTTCTTCGCGCGATGCGATGTTTTCTTAAGGAGTAGAATACATAAGCCTTAATTGAACTTTTTCAATTTTTTACTAAGGGTCCCCACTTACCTAGTGTTATTGCTAATACTATATAAGGAGGGGGGTTGTTGGTGGCCACAACAATTGGTGATTCACTTGGAAGAACCAGTCATCTCTGTTTTTCTATTGAATTTTTCAAACTTCCAAAACAGAAAATTTTTCAGAAAATTAAACTTTGTTATGGAAAGATAGAGTACATTATGCTTTAAACTGTCAATGATATTTTGTTTCAACCTTTTTCTATTCTAATTATTTGCTTCCTCAGGCTAGTCCTTGTATTTACATCAGCCATTACTTGGTCTTGTAAAGATAAAATAAAGTCTCCTCTGTAAACCGGTTTTAAATATGCTCATTTGTCGTAGGTAGAGCCTCTGCTACCAGCAGGCATTTATAGCCTCAACAGGGTTACCTGTTACCCAGCAATGATCCTGGATCCTACTTAAGGTGACCTACAACTTTCAAAGAAAAATCCATATCCACACTTATTGCTTTGATTTTCTTTTTTATTCTTAAAGAACAATGTCTTGGTTTGGTAGCCAAATTATGACACAGTCACTCCCTTGATTCATAACTTTGCTGAACAAGCTGGCTCGTGATGAGACCCCTTGTCGTTTGATTGCAACAATCTTGAGTCATTGCCCTGTTGTGGTTGACAGTATTGGCAAAGTCAGCAAGTTATAATATCTATGATCATGATAAGCCGGCTCGTGATGAGACCTCTTATTCTTCAAGACATAGTGTATCCTTGGATTATTCCTCTAAAATCTGCGATTTTCCTTAGCAGGGAGGAAGTCATTGTTTCCTTAAGATAACTCTGGACGATAATAATAGAGTTTTTTGGAAACAACTATTCTACAGAGAATCTTCATTTCGTTATTGATACCTTTCATTGTACTGAGATAAAACAATTTCTTTACTAAAGGTTGCTTTCATCAAATTTTTTGAAGTTGAAACTAGTATCATATCTAGGCTAAAGTTTTTAACTGTATCTGTCAATAATAAAGATCAGTTTTCCAAAAGATTTGCTATTTATACAAGCGAAAAGTTCAAAATCTGAAAGAGAATTGGTGTCTTTTTTGTAAATACCTAATGTAACCACTTACAACTGGTTTTATTATGAAAAGAAAAAATATTCTACAAAAATAGAAGAATAATCTTCTATGGAAAATATTTCTTGAGAATTTGTCCATTAACAAGAAAAGGATCCCTCTTACCTGCTAAATCCTGTAACACAAATGTTGATGGACCTATGATTTCAACAATCTGAAAAGGACCAAGCCACATCTTTTGAAATTTTGTATGTTTGCCCTTTTCTTCATGAGTCTTATCCCACTTTAAAACTAAATCTCCCATCTGAAAATCTTTTTTGGTCATTATGTTTGAATCAAAAGAGGATTTTACTAGCGCTTGATGATGAGCATGCGTTTTCTTAGCTTGTTCTCGTTATTCTTCTAATTTAGTTATTTACATTTGTCTCAGCTGTAAGGAGGAAGTGGGTACTTCATCAATGTATTGTACTAAAGACAAAGAGGGAATGGCTAAGTGAGTTGGAAGAACCACTTCTTTCCCATAAACTAAATTAAAGGGAGAAGTGCCAATTGAAGCTTTTTGCGTTATCCTATTTGCCCATAAAGCATATACCAAAGCCTTGTGCCAATTCTTTTGGTTTTGGTCAACTGTTCTTTTAATAATCCTGATTAGGTTTTTATTTGTTGACTCAGCTAACCCATTACCTTGCGGATAGTAATTGGCTGAATATTTAAGTTTGAATCCTCTTTTAAGTGCAAATTTAGCCATTGCATTTCCAGAAAAGTATGATGCATTATCAAACATTAAAGCAGATGGCAATCCAAACCTAGTGATTATAAATTGATCTATGAACTCAATAATATTTTCAGAATTAGCCGTCTTGAGCGGAACTGCTTCTATCCATTTAGTAAAATAATTTGTTGCCATGAGGATGTATCTATGATGTTTAGAAGAGTGAGGAACGATCTCACCTATTATGTCCAAGCCCCACTGACTGAAAGGATGCTCGATGTTTACCGGCTATAGTGGCAGGGACGACTTCTTCTCTCTTCCAGCAGTAGTTTGGCAGACTTGACATCTCCTCACATAACTGTGCGAGTCTTTGAACAGCGTGGGCCAGTAATATCCTGCGCGTAAGATTTTATGTGCAGTAGCATCTCCAGCATAGTGTCCACCTGCTGGCCCATCGTGGAGTTCCTGCAAAACTTTTTCAGCTTCAGCTTTCTCAAGACACCTAAGAAGAATAGAGTCATAACTTTTTCTGAAAAGAATATCATTTATGAGCTGATATTGCTTAGCTTTCAACCTTAGAGCTATTTTCTTAGTATGATCAAGGTGTGAAGGAGCATATCCATTCTTAAGATAATACATGATATCAGCATATAATGATTCTGTATCGTTTAGGCTTACCTCACACATTTGTACCTCTTCAGATGGAATTTCAGAAATTTGCGATGCTCCAGCCAACATTTTGCAGAAGCCTTGACCTCTTACAATGTTTGCTGGTTTGATCTCAAGGTCATATTCCTGTAAGGCAGTAACCCAATTGGCCCTTTTCTCACCCACATCCTTCTGTACTAGAAGATTCCTTACTGCTGGGAACGGTACTATGATCTTAGTATGGGTTTTAAGTAAGAAAGGTCTGAAGTATTTGACCGCTTTGAAAACATCATAAGCCTGTTTCTCCACATCTGAATAATTGAGTTCAGCACCCTGTAGATTTGAGCTAAAAAACGCAATTGGAGCTTCCGCTTTTTCTTGATTTGCTTGAGTTAGAATCGCAGCATATGACTTATCTGAGGCAAATGTGTATAAAATAAAAGGCTCTGAAAAATTCGGGGTTGCTAAAGATGGAGCATTAATAATAGCTTGCTTGATCAGGTTAAATGCTTCATGTTCATCTTGACCCCATTTAAAATTTGAATTCTTTTTAATCATGGTTTGCAAAGGAGACACGGTTCGTGAAAAACCTGGAACAAATCTCTTTACAAAATTGATTTGACCAAGGAAAGATTGCATGGCTTTTTTGTTATGAGGTAGGGATATTTCAGAAATTTCTTTGATTTTGTCGAGATCAATGTGAATACCGGATTTTAACATTATGAATCCTAGAAGTTTCCCTTCACTTAGTGCGAAAAAAGATTTCTTTGGGTTAAGTGAAATTCCATACCTTAAACATAGTTGAAAGATTTGTTTTAGGTCTTTGAGATGGTCGCTTCACTTCTTGGAGTACACGGTTATATCATCCAAATAAATTACTACAGATTTGTTGACTAAACCTTTGAATGCGATGTCCATGGCTCTCTGAAATGTGGCACCAAAATTAATCAAACCAAATGTCATCTTCCGATATGCGTATGTGCCCCATTTAGTTCTGAATGTGGTTTTCAACTGATCATCAGGATGTACCAACACTTGATTGTATCCTGAAAATCCATCCAAGAAAGACATTAATTCTGAGCCCGCCACTGCCTGCAGTATCTGCTCCATAGGTGAAAGAGGAAAATTGTTTTTTTGACAGGCTTTGTTAAGGTTCTGAAAGTCAATGCAAATCCTAATATCTCTGTTTTTCTTTCTAACGGGTACCATATTGGAGACCCATTTGGAATGTTTGACGGGAAATATTATCCTGGCTTTCAGTAACTTATTGAACTCAGTTTTTATCTGATTTTCTAAATTGGGGTGGATCTTTCTCAGCTTTTGTTGGACAAGTTTTTCATTATCAATCATGGGAATAGTATGCTGGATGATAGAAGTGTCGTATGTTTTCAGCTCATCATAATTCCAGGCAAAAACATTTTTATATTGTCTCAAAAGACGGATATACGCTAGTTTCTCTTCAGGGGCTAGGCCGAGGCCTAGATTAATGTTTTGTGGTTTAGCATCGGTCCCTAGGTTTACTAATTCGTAGTTCAAGGTTGAACTGTAGAGTTTTGAATTGATAGACCTCTTAAACCGATCTTTCAAATCGTATAAGTCTTCTAACTTAACCACCGACTTAGGTATAGCATTATTAGTGCTATTTTGTTGCAATTGTTGATCGTGCTCGTCTTCGTCAATTATTTGATTGGAGTAGGATCCTTCAGACGTGAGGAAATTTACGATATCATGATCATCATTGAATACTCTCCAATTTGTGATGTTATCAGGAATGGACGGTCTAAAGATTAATTCTATTGAGAATCTATCTGGACTAAAATCTTTGGAGGGAATAAGCTTAGAGGCTACGTTAGCCAAAAGGTCTGCACTTGCGTTTTGGAGTCTGGGGATTGAAGAAATATTAAACGCTATGAAATGCTCAGTCAGATCTGGTACTAAAGATTGATAGTGTTTTAAGTGACCTGATAAGCAATGTATAGTGTTACGTACCTGCTTAACCACAATCTCAGAGTCTCCAAAGACTTGAAGATACTTGACGTCTAACCCGATTGCTTTGTACAGGCCTTGAACCAAAGTCTTGTATTCTGTTGTATTTTTTGTGCAATTGAATTCGAGTCTGCATGTGAGCATGATTTTTTCTCCTTCTGGACTAATCAGAACGCATCCTGCTCCTGCTCCTTCGTTAGATCTAGAGCCATCAAAAAATAATTTCCAAAACAAAGATTTATTTACAGGTTTATCTAAAAAATTGATACATTTCGAACTATTAGTTTGAGAAAAATTTTCAACTTGGGACAAAACAGAGTGTTCTAAATAGGGTGACGCATGAGCATTGAAATTGCCGAGGAAAGAATCTACTGAGTAATTGCCAATGATACTGTTGTTATACATTACCGGTTCATTTTCTCCCTCTAACTCCGTTACTATGTACTTCTGGTGTAGCTCTCGTTCAACTTTTATTTGATTCGGTTTACCGTTGTAGGGCAGCCACATGTGCGACTAATCAGTTGCGAAGTATCCATGGAGTTTTTCTGACCAATCCCTACTAAGAATTAAGCCATAGAATTCTGGGATATCAGCAACTAGAATGTCAATAACCTGACATACCTTCAGGTTGGATGACAATCTTATGGTTACTTGATTTAGTTTGCCAATCACTTCGACTTGAGATCGATCTAGCTGAACTATGCGCATTGCGGATTTCTGTGGTTGAACATTTAATTTGGCACATATAGATTTGGGTAAAATATTTGATGAAGCACCAGAATCTACCAAACAATTGTGCACATTTTTATTGAAGATTTCATAAGTAAGGAGAAACGGGGGAGTGTGAGATCTTGATCTTCCTCCAATTAAGGCGATGTCATTTGGATCAATCTTATTGATCGCGTTAGTTGGAGGTCTTCCCATGTTGTGGGAAGCTTGAGAAAGTACAGCGGCAGGCAAAGGTGCAACTGGCACGGCATGTAATTCTTTCATCATTATCTTCTGTTGATGTTTCAACTTGCTCAGTTCGTAAAGAGTGATGTTAGCCCTAGTCTTCTTCATGTCATCAATAATATTGTACTCCATTTCATCTGACACTATCAGTGTTTTCGATGGAGTCATTTCATCTGCTTGGACTGGGCTAGTTTGAGTCACTTTAGATGTCGTTTTCTTTGTTGCAACTTTATCCTTTGTTGCAGAGCTTGCGCTCTTCAGCTTAGGGGTAGTTTGGGGAGGATCAAGCTGATTTTTGCTTCGTGTACTAACTGGAAATACTTCTTGATCTTCTTCTTGTGGGAGGATGAAATCCCACATTCCTTGTAATTCCACAACTTCTTCATCATCGATCTGCCCTTCAATGGCAATTTCCTCTTCTTCTTCCTCGGATTCAGCATTTGAAATGGCATTGGGTGGCTTTGCATCTATTGAAGGACCTCTTTTAAAAGCTCTATAGGGTTTTTTCGAAGAAGTTTCTGCTACTTGCTTTTTTATGTCGACCATCTCATTGGAGATGGTCTTTAGAACTTTTTGCAATCCTTCCAAATCAAAAGGATCTTTTGCTTGTTTCTTCTTGGAGTCTTCCTTGAAGGTGACTTTTTTGGACTTACATTCCTCTATCGTGGATCTCTTTTCTAGGGCTATTATTCGTTTCTCCACTACTATTGCCTCTTTCATGTTATCAGCTAAGGTTATTTTATTTGCCCTGTCCACGAAGATGGCTATGTTCGATGGTAGAGCGGTAATATACCATTCACATCCTACTTCTTCGCTGGGCTGGGAAGCAGTAGGAATTTTGTTTAAAATTTTGTTGAACCGTAAATTGAAATCGTTAATAGGCTCTCTAGCTTCGGCTTTAAGATTGGATAGGTCATTGATTAACTTTGCTGTTGACCTGTCATCACCAAACTTGGTTAGGAATTGGTCCTGGAAGATGTCCCAACTCGTGATGGATCCGGAGGGTAATGAAAAGTACCATGACCCAGCTGTCCCTTGCAGTGTATAGGGAAAAAGCCGAACAACAGCATCTTCATTAGTAAGTCCATTAAGATTAATGGAAAGCATGAAGTTGTTTATGTGCTCTTCTGCTAGCATGCCTGCCTCGGGATTGAATTTAGGCAGCCATTTCTCAGGGTGGGCCAGTATTTGACTCAAGGGTGCAGGCATTAAGACTGCCCCAGGATTGCTCCATGGAGACTGGGCCATTGTTGAACTGCTAACAGAGGAAAGTGCAGAAGATGATCCATGTGGCTAGGAGGATGAGGATACTATGATAGTAGATGATTGAAGAGGGGTTGTGGGGGTTCCAGTGGACAGATGGATGATGATCTAGAGTGGAGGTGTGGATGGTTGACTTCGCGGTGAAGTAGTTGAGATGGATGATGCAGACGAAAGAGTCTCACTGTCAAACTCTTGCGGTGATTTCCTCGCTCTTTTCCTGGTGGGAAGAGGTAATTTGATTGGTTGGACACCAAACTTTTCACTCTTTAGCCTAGTCAAGGGATGAGCAAGGTTGTACTGCGAAGTCACACTACCTTCAGATTTATCAGACCTCTGAGGAGAAATGGAAAATCCTTGAAATTTGTGAATTAGGGATTCGACTTCAGGAGGTTCAATGGTAGATTGGTCTGAAATATCAGGGTGTGTAGCAGCGGTTGATACTCGAGCGACTTGTGACTCTGGATTTAAATGTAATGGGGAAGTTGGGGGAGATAATGAGGGCGATTTACTCTTAGAATGGTATTCAGATTTGGATTTACTTGCCATTCATAGTTCAAGCCCTCCTTCTAATGCCAAATATGTTGAAGCCCCAAAAATCGGGTTGACAACAAGGGGGATACCAGCCCGGTCCGAACCTTGGTTGGCAGCTCCTTATCCGTTTGGTATAGCGGGTCCAACTAGGGATAATGGGACCAGTTTCCCAATCTATGGGTGTGTGTCTGTAGAATTGGATGTTGCTGATCTAACAGTTCCTATCTAATCTATTCGAATTCAAACTTTAATCTAATTCTATGCTATTGTAATCTAATAAAAACAACACATCTAATCTATGCTATCCCAGGATGTAATTCTTCTATTATGCGACCTAAAGAGATTTCAAATAACAACTGGTAATAAAGATCATTCAGCGATTATAAGAAAGGAAATCAATTAAGATGAACTATTTCGCATAAAAAGTTAGGCAAAACAGTTGTGAACAACATATCGCATAATAAGTTATCCATACATTAAACATAAATAAATAGCTACCACCATACAAAAGTGCCAAATGGTAACTCAAGCATTCATGCAATAACATATAAACAACTAAAAACTGTATATCACTTTAACATATAAGCAGAAATGGTCAAGAGATAAAAGTACCATTTATCACTGGTCCTACTCATAAGCTTCAAGTAATAATGATTTATCTCTCCTTGCTCTAACATCTACTAAGAGTACAGAAGTGCAACATTAGTAGCAGATATCAAATGCAAACATCAACAAATATTGATCCATTCATTCACCAAAACCTCCTCTGAGGGTGCAAAAGTGCATGTTCTAAGGACAAGCTTTTGATACATTTTTGGACCCTTCTGTAAATACATGAGAAGGGTTTAAATACTACTAACTAAATAACTTAATTACACAGATTCAGGATAAGGTTTAAATGACCACCCTTTTTCTAAGAAAAACTATTTCTAAAAATCAAATCTAATATCTAACTATTTCTGCATTTGCTCCTTAATGTTGCGAGCATTCAATATTTGCCTGGGTAGAGTCAGCTGATTGTCTTTCGCTTTTGGTTGAGCTAAGCAAACAGAAATGGCAAGAGCTGGAACCATCTTTTCAGAAAAATAGAAGATATACTTGAGAATCATCCTCTGGCTATGTGGATTTACTGTGTATGCTCAGTAATAATCCAAATTCCACTTGGTTAATCCTCAAATTGCCTCTGCCTTTACTTTCTTGCATTTTCCGGGCTTATGAGTGACTGAGCAGTTAGGGACTTTGCTTTTTGAGCAATTTTCTTAGCGATGTGCGATTAGTGCTAGGAGCTAATCGCGCATCGGAAACTGCCTCTGTTCTTTGATCTGGGCCTTTCTGGTGTGTTTTCACCTTTAGCGCCTTTTCCTTCATCGGGTATAAGCTTCAAAATTTTGTAAACATACTACTTTCATGAGCTTCTAACCTTGAGCGTTAAATTGCCTGTTGATATTAGCATTGTTCAACTACTCATTCAACCATGGCTTTGACTGAAAGATCTGTAATGGATAGCTCAGAAGAGCTCTGGAATTTTGCGGCTCTGTTGCATGCAGTATCCGTCCATGAGGGCATTTCTTCTCTCTTCCCGATTATTGGAGCTTTACCCTTTTCCTTTATCGCTTCCTGCACATTGCTTCATGTTGTTTTTGTTCTTCCTTCCTGCAGTTCACACATGAGGAGAGAGTAATGATAATAAAAATTGACAAGAAAGCTCTGAGTTCTACGGATGTACAAAAACATGCCACCTGATGTGAACTAACTCTTCGAAAAACACAAAACTGTCTTTCATTAGTACTTGGCGTATCATTCATTAATTTTCATTAAAGCGCATATCCAATTTTTGGTTTATGGACAACTTTTCTTGAATGTTGAGCCGGGGAAAATTTGCGATGGACAATTTCTGCAGTTCGCATCGCAACATCGCATCATCGCAGTATCACGTTATCATATTTTCATTATTATGTGTTATCGCAGGGTTGCCCGATCGCGCTTATCGCAAGAACGCAGATCGCTGTATTGTGCGATCGCAAGATCGCAGATTGCACTGTCACGTTATCGCAAGATCGCAGGTTAGTTACAATCGTTAAATGGTCATGTGTTGTTTATGTGATATTGCAATATGCGATGTTGCATATCGACCATCGACATTTTTTTAAGGTTTTTGAATATGAGTGTTTCTTAGTGCATGCAATGTGATGGAATTCACGTCGCACTCTCGCAGGTTATCATTTTAGTCACAAGGAAATGTCCTATCTTCTTCGCACGATGCGATGTTTTCTTAAGGAGTAGAATACATAAGCCTTAATTGAATTTTTTGAATTTTTTACTAAGGCTCCCCACTTACCTAGTGTTATTGCTAATACTAAATAAGGAGGGGGGTTGTTTGTGGCCGCAACAACTCCTTACGGGATTTTAAGTAACTTGCAAGTCGAACTGGGGGGAAAAACAGTAGAAATTGATGTTGAAGTTATCGATGGAAACCTCGATTACAACATCCTACTAGGAAGGCCTTGGATTTATGCTATGGCTGCCGTTGTGTCGACATACTTCAAAAATATTGCATTTCCCTTCCAAGGAGGAATTACAATCGTCGACCAACAGACATTTCTCCCCAACAGTTCACAAGTTACAGGAAGCATTCCGATGATCCATGGAAGCTTTCATTCATTTCAAAATGTTGGAGTAGGCCTCCTAAAAGACCCTACTTTAATGGGTACTTTTTCCATACCGCCTCAGAGTAATCTAGCGGAAGTGGCCACGGTGGAAACCTACAATATGATATCTTCTATATCTAAAAGATTCAAAAGATTCCTGAACATTTTCTTAGCATGGATCATCGCCATTTTAGAAATATTGTAGCAATCAATTTTCTTGGCCTGGGAGGCAAACCCAAATCAATGGTCATCGAGTGTTTGGATAGATAGGTCTAAAGAATATGGCACCTCTTCAGATCCTTGGTCATATGTACATTCTACAGATGAAGGAATCATTCAGTCAATGATGATAGGAGAGGCACCATGGGAAGATTACCACCATCGTTCCCATGTTCCACATTACCACAAATACTATTCCAGCAACCTTAATCATCCTTCAGTTTTTGATTTTCTATCAAATACTGCAAATACGATGGATTACAAGGATAGTTCTTTTACTATGTCAACCTCATTAAAAATTGAAACAACTCCCTTTCCAAATTGAGTCTTTGATTACGATCTCATAAAATCCAAGTCAAGTCTTTCAAAGATCTCGAAGGTAAACCTTCATTCCAACCACCTCGTTCAATGCAATGAAGCTTGGGGGGCATGCATCTCGATTTGCGTCACTATACTAGGGGCATGCGAACTTATAACATGCATAGTTTCTCATTTGAAGCTTGTGTGAACATGAAACCAAATCTGAGCATATGTTGTCACATGGTTCAAGCTCATTAAAAAATGAACTAGGCCACAAGCAGTTTTACACGAAGTTCAAGCTCGTTAAAAATTAAACCTAGCAATGAGCATATGTTCCACCAGAGTTTAAGCTCATTAAAAAATGAACCCACCTCCGGTAAATAACCATTGTGATCGCATTATTATCAGCCTTTGAGCCTTGGTCATGTCCTTACCATCACCTCCACTCCTTTTAGCCGATCATACGCCTCCATTTGATTGTTTACTGCTTTTGAGGAACAACTGCGACGAGTGATCCTATTAGCCACCTTCTTTACACTGCTATGATTGGAAAGTTCCAAAATTTACCCGGAACTAGCTGCTATCTAAAAACATCACACGTTCCTCAAAAAATGAGTCTCCTTTAAGCTCTTTTCATCTGACTCATAAAATATGAAAACATTTTCGTGCAATTGGCCTCTCCAGCTCGTTAACATGATCGGAAGTGTTATCCCTCCTCTAGATTTTAATCTTTTTGAACCTGAGGGATCATTACACAAAAAGATCGAGCGTTTGTCTTGTTCGGCTCGTTAAAACTATCGAAAAGTCATCCCTTTCGCATTGTTTTATACTTTTTCAGACTTAAGGGATTACGAAAAAGGAATATTGGAGTTTACTTTCCATCTCTTTTCAGACTCTCTAAAGTTGAAAAGGACCAAGTTATCCTTGTCGTTAAACTCATTAAAACAATAGCGACAACTTGTCCATTTAGACAAGAGCGAGTTTCACTGTCGCTAGACTCGTTAAAACATAGCGACGGGTTTGCCCGAAGGGAAAATTATAGAACAAGCATATGTTATCCTCCTCAAGCTTGAAAAAAATAAAGAGGTACTGGTCAGAAATCACTGGGGAAAATTGGGAAGAAAACTTGAAGAAACTTTTTTGGTAGCAGGTCGCTCTTGAAACCAACACTTTCACTCCATCACCATGATTGAGTCGGGTCGAGTTATTCCATTCACCAGTCATACCACCATTGGTCCACTGTACCATCCACTTTGGGGTTAATGCTACCAATCCATTTCAGTGTCGCCTATATGTTCAAGAGAAGTTTCTCAGAGGATTCACCTACCCATCTTGTGTCTAATCCGCTACAATACCTTCATGCTTCATTCTTTCATGATCGCCACCCTGAACCTTGTATCACCAGATCGTTTTCACCTCTACGAAATCATTTTCTCTGTTCCATGTCATAGATGTGGGATCCATTAATGCCCTCCTATGACAGGTCAGTTCTTGTCGACATTAGCTCATTATCCAAGAAGCTGACCTAGGAACAACCCTTTCAGTACTTTGAAGCTTGCATGCCTCAATGGCAAGTTTCTCACTTCAAGCAACAGGTTTACATTAATGGCCTTCGAATGAAAGATTTTGCGTGGTGTTCGACATCAACTCATGTATTCACACCACGTGAATTGTACTGCATTACCTTTAGGGTCATCATCATCATCGGTGATTCCTCTCGCGTCTGTTAACAACTTACGTCATTGGCTGGTAATCAGGCGATGTCCTTCTATGTTCGACATTAGAACATCTTTTCACATGGATCGACCTATACTTTCAGGCGAAGATTGAACGATTTTTGAAGACCCCGGATCTAGTTTCATCCATTTGGGCTGTGATATATTCAGGAAAATAAAGACATCAAATGTACATCATTGCTGCACAGATAATCATCCAAACTAAGGGATGATGGCTCTACCAGAATCGTCAGTCTGCACACATATGGTTGTCTGTCCTATGTACATGAAAATGAATTTATCAAGCTGAGCATGGGAATGCCTGCCTTAGCTAGATCATGAAAATATTATGAAGATAATGTATTGTATTGTATCTTATTACAGGTCACCTTCCAGTGCGAAAAACCTCGGATCCTCATTATAAAGCATTTCACCCGACATCAAAAGATTTACGACCTCATGCTTTAGGGGGCAACTATTATAGACATATTTGAGCACTGCAACCCCAATCACATATGTCCATAAGCCAAGGGCTTCCAAGTCCCTAAAAGTGTTGTTTCATACCCTAAAGGAGCAAGGTCATCTGATTACATCATCTCCCAGAAGTTTTCCATGAAAAACCACTCAAAACTGGTCAAAGCGGGACATACAGGCTGCCTAGTGCAAATGGTGTGATGCATCTCACCTGTGACATGCAAAAAGTGCGATGCATATTGGAAAGCCCTTCTGTAGGGTGCGATGAGCGAGAGCAGACAAATGGCACAAGTAGTTTGCTAGGTGGAGACCCTGAGAATCTTCTAGAAGCTGCTCATTTGACACTTGCCTCCCTAAATACGCCCAGGGATGAGTAAGAGGTCATGAAATCTCCAAGTGGAACCAAGAACTATCAGAGAGATGACAGTAATCCAAATCCCAGAAGCTGAATCACCCCCCTAAAAATATCTATAAATGGATCCCTCATCCTAGAGATCCAAAGGTTGGAATTTGGTAATTTGCAAAGAAGTCATTGTTGGGTGATCTTGCTTTGTATGAGGTGAAGAGGGCTTTCAAGCTAGGAGGATGGCGCTGGGTCAGACTAAGTGGTTGTAATCCTCTCTTCTACTACTTTTATCAATAAAGATATTTGTGTTTTCCTCCATATTCTTGTGTATCTCTAAATATTATGTTGATATATGCATTTCTATGGTCAATATATATCTGATCCTATATTGTTTACAGTGATACATCTCTATGCCTTGATGGTATTATGCTGCTATGACTCTACAGGTGCTGTTTGAAGTGGGACAAGTAAGGAAGCAGTGGCGAGATTATATCAAAGGGGAAAGGAAACAAGCAAGGAGCCAAGCGAAAGACTGAGGTTGGTACTCTCTGCTTCTTTCTCATCTCTCTCTCGTAAAGGGAAAACAAGTGACTTTAATCTATTTGTTTCTAAGATAGCTACCCATCTTAGTGGGACTAGTAGTTCTGAATAAACACTAGATTTCCCGGTAACATAAGGCGCAAGGTATATGCAGGGGCAAGGTTGCAATCTAACATCAACCAAGGATTCACAGCTAAGAATCAAGCATCACTGTAATAGTAATTAGAAATAAATTGCAGAACTTAAAAGGAATTCACAACAATCAATAAAGATTTGTAACAGAAATAAAAAAATTAACACACCATAATAGAAACAACACACACAAAGGAAATGTGCAAAACCTGATCACTAGAGAAGGCCTAGCTCTCTGATCAGGGTTGTGTTAACTCACAATTGAGGAGAGAAAAACAACTTGCTCGTATTTGATTAATATATAAGGAACTGTTACAATATTTGTCTCTGTGTGGTTAACCCCTCGCATAGGAAAAAACCCCTTTTATACAAATACATGGGAACGACATATTCCCCAAATCCGACAACTAATGCCCAAAAATATACAACTGTTTAGAACATCAACTAATTATTGAGAGAGAGAGAACAATAAATATCCAAAATAGCCCTGGGAGTAGTTGAGAGTTGGTTATGTTGTTGCAGCATTGCCAAACAACTGCTGTAAACACGGGACTATTGCTGCAAGTTGTGAATGCAATACCTTCTCACCGGAATCTGTAGAAATAACAAAGTTTAGTAGTTCACATAGAAAAAACCCCCGTGACCTTATTTCGTCAATTAAATATTCCAAGGGACTTTAGAAGGGAGGTTTAACTTGTACATTTATCACAATTAATGCATATCCTTTGGTGCAAAAAGGATGAAAGGAAAGGTGAAAATGTAAGGAAATGATTGGCAAATTTTGTGCCCAACAACCCACGCCCTGATCCTAAGGCCGATTTTCCATCTACATTCTATACATAGGGGTTCACTCCATCATCAGTTCATAGCTTCAGAAATTGCATTCATCATTCCCAACCGATTTACAAAAATAAAAATTCACTGCTGCGGTGCTTCCACAAATTTTTGCTAGATATGAAAGTTGTCCATCGTGTGCTTCCCAACTACTTGGATAGTGCACCATAAGGGTGCTCCCATGCTCAATACAATGATGTTTTCTAGTTTTATAGGGACATTACCTCCCTCAATGAGGTAGCTCTGATAAACGGGACAGTGGTCCTTGTCATGACTCTAGCATTTACACTTTAGGCACCAAACTTCTATGCGCACCTTGGCCTATGCTTCCTTTCCCTTCTTTAGGCTCTGAAATTCCATGTGCAGGCTTGCCAGCTACAACTGAATATATTGTACCCCTATATTCGTATCCTGCACTAGCGAAGCTTCTACTCTCATAGTGATCTCCACTGCTTCTCCTTGCGTTCCTATTTTCTTCTCTAACAATGGTACTCTCAGATGTGGTAGGAGCAAAGCAATATACTAGTCTCTATGATGAGCATCTGTAATTGTCATATTAGCTTGTTGAATCAAACATTTTAATCTTTGATCAAAGTCCCATGTGAACTCATTTACGCTCTGTTGTATCTCCTTGAACTCTATTACAGAATGAGCCTGGGATTTGAGCTTCTTGAATTCACTATTGAACGCTTTCTAGGTTTCTAGCATAGTCGCAGTGGGTTTATCTGTGCAAAACTTGATGTACTAACTCAATGCTCTGTCCTGTAGTGCTCTGTCTAGCTGCACTTTATTCATATTCTCATGAGTGATTTGTTGTGCCATCCATACAACATATGCAACAAACCAGAATTGTTTGGGGTCTTCAGTTCTGACACCCTTAAACAAAATCATCTTTATGGTATTCACCATATTAAATGATGGAGGTGGGGGTGGAGGCAAAGGCAGAGGTGTAGGGGTAGGTGTGTCAGGCAGAGGTGGAGGTGGAGGTGGAGTGGATGGATGAGGTATTCCTGTGATACCTTGACTTACAAGTTGTAACACACTTCCCAATGTTCTCATAGTATTGCCTTCTTCATCGTTATCAGAAGATCTTAATAGTGGACTATATTTGAAGCCTAATTATTCTTTTCTTCTGAATTCTCTTCCACTTCGTGTAGTCCCAAACATCAATTTAAATGCATAACCCACTTTTTGCACAATAGCATCTTAATCCAAGTCTTCAGAGATTTCAGGTACTTACCTCTTGGTCCTTTCAAGAACATGTGAGCTACTTCATTGTAGCTGATAAATGTATCGATTGCGAACTTAGTGATGTATCCTAATAGAATACGATCAATCCAGTGGTCGATGGCCTACGCGATTTCATTTTCTGAAGCCTCCAAGCACTTCACTAGTTCTAGGGTCCACATAATAGGTCTGTTAAGCTTCCACATACCTTGACTATCCGATAATTTGGACAACCACTCATGCAATTCAGAGGGGAAAGAGCAAAATAATATTCCGTGTCCGTTTGTATATAGGTATCTATTCAGCCACTCTTCCTTCAATAAGCACGGATTTCTATTCTCTTGAGTTGCAAACGCATGCAACTTCTGATTGATCCACTTCTCAATTTCTTTCTTAGTGGGGAACCACTTATCACACATCCCTTTAGCAATATCCTGGTCCCAGTAATGGAACCATTTTTTGCCTTGATGGCACCTGAACCAAGTTCAATGTTAGTTGTGCCAACCAAAAAACCCTAATTGTTGGCCCTTTTAGCATCAACCCACATAGCACAGGCTGCAGTCTCACCTGAAGCAGTATTGGGGGATGACATAGCTAGGTTTTTTCATCCAAAGGTCAATGTGATAGATTCTTGTGGCTCCTAGGGCTTAGTTCTATCTTCACGCACCCTAATCCTTCCGGAACATATTGTTACAATAAATTCACTTTAACAACTTCCAGATCTTTACGAAGGCCTTTAATCATTCATAACACCTATAAATAGTACAAATCTACCACTTTCACGCACCAGATAAGCATTAATTTAGATAAATTGCATTACAGAGCGAACATACATAAACTTGCAGAAGTAAGAAATATTACACAGATATGCAAGAATTACATCAAAATTTTCTTTATTATTTATAATCATTCAAGTACATACTTCTTTTCCCTGCTTACTCAACTTCAGGGGCCCATGCACCTAGCTTGTGGTCTTACCAAGGTCTTTGTACACTTAGCTTTAGGAGACTTCCCCTTCACCTAAGTATAGGAAAAGGGCCTTTCCTGCCTTAGCTTACCTACCCTTAAAAATATTCTTAACAATTCATTTAGATGCCTTCCTAGAATCACTATGACTCTTTTATTTATAGCCTTCCTTTTACAATACCATGGACCACGGACCATGGGCAAGTCTCAAAACCTTCCTATCACCTACCCACCTAAGGGACTAAATCCCCTTTGACTCTGACTAGCCTTGCGCTCTACTTCCACATTTCACGAAGAATTTACATCTTTACAAAAAATTAATTTCAAAATTTATCAAAATTTACGCCAAGGACCCCTTCCCAACACATATCTCATCTTAGCAACACATAACGCACATCTAAAGTGTTATATAGTATTTTTTCACACTCCTGATCTCGTATCCTGAAGTGTCAAACTTTGTGTCGTTAATGTCGCAAGTTTCGAAAAGTGATGAAAGTTGTAGCAAACAATGTATTCGACATGAAACATATTTAGAACATCCTTGAAGAAAAGGAAGAAAACTTGACTTGAAAGAATTCTGAAGACCTTGTCAAAAGCCCTGTTTTGCAAGCCCAACATGAATTTTACTAGGAAAATCAGTGTTGGTAACCTCTAGAATAACACATGACTAGTGTTTCCAGCACAAATTTTATCAATCAAATCCATGTTGGTCCTCTTCAGGCAGTTTTTCCCAAAATGGAGGATAATCTTCTCTTACTAGAAAGCTTGAGAATGACGATGTGGTTCTAGGTAGATGAAGATTGGAGTGAGACCTCCCATTGTTGGCCATTGATACTTCTTTCATGGATCTCTCCCTTGAGATGAGGAACTCCTCACTCTTTTCATGGACCCTCAACTCCCTCTCCCTCCCTATAAATGAATTTCCCACCATCCACTAATGTTTGGTTTCCATCCTAAGAGCTTAATTATGCCCACTTTTTTCCCTTCTACAGAGGATAAAGGTGTGTGAAGGCTAATGCTTGGACTTGGAATCTCAGTTAAAGGAGGCTTCCAAAATCAAGGCTTAATTGGTTGTAATGCTCCTTTTCCATCTATTAATAGCACAATTTATGTTTTCTTTCCATAAATGTGTTAATTATTGTCCATTTGTTATGATTCTCCTTGATCTATTACATAATTTATACTAGGAAATGTTATGATTTTCATAGTTTTGTTGTATCCACTTGATATTTCTTGCATACACTCATCTACATGAGTGAAGAGGATATCGTGAGATTGGAAGCCAAAGAGTCAAGGTCGACATCAAGGTTATTAACATCAGAGAGAGGTAGTAGATATATCCTCCTTTGCATTTTCTAGTATGAATTACGAAATATTGCATGTAGTTGTATTTTATAGTTGTTACATCCTCCCATAGGACTAGAGGGATCGTTTATGTCCACAAAAAGGATTACTTTCACACAAAAAATTGTGACTCTACTCGGGAGTACATAAACATTCAAACCTATTTTTGTTTTTGGTATCATTTGATAAGTTTGGACAACCTCTTAGTGATCCATAACTTTGATTGATTGTGGATCCACATTCTGAGTGGTGTGTGGTTTAGAGTGCCAAATCTAAGCCTCTATTCAACTTTGTATATTTTTTCCTAAGTTTTTTCTCCCAACACTCTTTTCCTAAGAAAGAGAAGCACTAGCAGTGTGGATTTTTTTGGTTACAGTCGCATTGAAAAATCTGTCAACACAGATTTTGACCATTACAATCATGTTGGTCCAAAAAATGAGAGTTTTTAGGGTTTTTGATAGAAGATTTGGAATGTCTTGATCTATAAATATTTTCTCCTATTCCGTGTCGATATAATTTTGACTTATTGTTGTTAGATTCTTTGTGGTTTGTAAAATTTTGTTCCATGTTTAAGTAGTGAAAACGAACTTTGGTTGAATCTTTATTTATTTAGGTATTTGAATTTATTGTTTTGATTCTTGCATGTGTTATTGATTTGTTGTTTGATAAGCATTTTTAGTTCTTTTGGAAACCAGAAATAAATTGTATTTGCATTTGTTAATCTTTCATCTCAAAATTTACCATTACTTATGGAAATTTTAGTAGATTACATTGCACTGGAAAGTTGTTTTCGAGATTGTCATTGAGAATAGATTACATTACTTGGTGTTGAAAGTTGATCAGTGCATCTTCATTCATTTTAAAAAGAAAATAAAAAAAATCATGTAGGTGAACTTTAGTGAATTAAAATTCATTTATTTTTTAATCATTGCATTGGAATTATGGAATTGAAAGCTCTAGTTAGGAAGCTTTTTTCGGTTGCATGTTTAATTATTACATCAATGTTTGCACTTCTTCCCTACACTAGATAGCTTTCATTGAAAATGAAAAGAGTCTTTTTTTCATATTAGTTGCATCATAGGTGTGTTCAGGTGACATCGATTTTTGAGCCTTGAAACTGAAACATAATTCAATATCAAATTTAAAATTTCTCTCAATTAACCTAAGGAGAATTTGGAACATTAACGAAAACATCTAAAGGTCTAGGCTAGAGACATGTTATGGCATTGTTAAACATAGGAGTTGTCATTGTTTTCCAGTGTTGCATCACGAGGGTGAAATCCTGTTCCATGTATGGAAATGTATAGGATTGTCCTCCACGTACATTCAGGTATATCAGATGGCACTCTATGCATGAAAAGTATATGGGAATGCTCTCATCAAAAAGTTACACATTAGACAACACTACTACAGACTGCACTCCCACATACTGTCGAGTATATTTTGGGAGTCCCCTATAGGTTTCTATCCATCCATAGGTAACAGTGTATGTCACCTTGTATACTGGGATACACTGAACACAACATTCGGGGAGATTGGATTCCGTACGTTAAGCCATTGGTTCGCCAAGGTGTATATTGTAGTTCAAGGTTGCTTGGTAAACTCTTATGCCTAGTTACCCCTTTTTTGATTTATTTTTTGTAATGTCTAAAATTAATTGACTGCAGAACAACATCCTTCCTATGGAAATACTCCTTAGTAGATCTTAGGTTGAGACTAATGGGAATAGTTCCTGAGTCCACCAATCAAGAAAACCCCTCTAATGGGAATCCTGTTCCTTTTCATTCTTTTCAAAATATTGGTGCTCGCTATATGGAAACATTGTCCCTTCCCGGATTTACCATTGGTTTTCCAGTTTGTTTATTCTTGACCCCTATGTTGTTGAATGTCGAAATTGCTTCTCAACCGATTTCTCATCCACCTAAACAACAACAACCTCATGTTGATTGAAAATTTGACCCCTTATCTTCTACACCTATTGTTTCTTCACCCCTTTTTCCCTCTTTGCCTCGTGAAAGTAATGATTCTTGTAACCAGGGAGCTAAGAAGAAGAAAAAGAGGATGAAGAAGAAGAAGCAAAATAAGCAAGGGGCCAACAAGCCACCATTTCTACGGATGCAACTAGTGTGGAGAAACCTTGCAATCAACCCCACTAAGTGAAGTTCCCTTGCATCTTATGTAAGGGTGACCACCTTCTTAGAGATTATCCTAGTATTCCCAAGGTATTATAAGCGTGGTCTCCAGGCTCACATCAACCTTCGTCCTCAACCTCTAGAGATCATGCTGGTGATAAACCATCAACTAGTGATAGCAAGGTCCATGGGAAAAAAGGTAAAGTCAAATTTCCTTGTAATTTATGTGAAGAGAGTCATCCTATTCACCTTTTTCCTTATATGGATGAAGCCTCAAAAGTGTTGGACAACCTTACAACCTCTCAGCCTCGTCTTCTGACTGATTATTGAAAGTTTGACCCTGATGCTCCACTAGTTGATGAAGTGATTGATCAAAATCCATCTCTATTCAATCCAAATCTCTCTGAATGTGAATCCAGAGAGCCTATTCCTGACCAACCATTGGTTGAGAAAACATTTGACTCGAATCGACCATTAGTTTATAGTACCTTTCCCATAGAGAGTGAACTTCTTACCGCTTAAGTTCTTCTTGTTTCTTTAGATTCCAATGAATTGGGGGCAAATCATCCCATTCCCATTGTTCAAGGAGCGATCCTCCCATTTCCATAATGAAATGGGGTGGCTCTCCCATTCCCATGGAACCCCCTCCAAGTAGTATGGTTGCTTCCTTTTATTGGATTTGACATGCAAGGATATCGTCTTCCTCCTTATGTGCCCTTCTAGATCATAGTACATGCTTATAATATACCCATACTTGGCACAATCATCAATGAAGGCACATCGGTTAGTATTCTATCCTCGACTACTTAGAAAGATTTAGGTTCTCCATAACTTGTTCCCATTACCCATAATATGTTAGCTTTTAATAGAGGAACTAGTGAACTATTATGGATCATCATCTACATCGATGTGACGGTTTTAAAAGGCCATTTGGATTTTAATTTACTCCTTGGTCATGACTATGTTTTTTTCATGGGAGCTCTTGTCTCTTCTCTCTTTCATGTGATATGTTTCCCGCACAAATGATGAACCATGACCATTGATCAATTTTACTTCATTGATCCTAATTTGAATCCCAATCAACCATCTTCCCTAAATGGTACTTATATGAAAGTGGTATCACCCCCACCACAGGTTAATTATGTGGCCACCTATTCCATGCACGTGTCTACAGATGATCTAGTCACTGATATAGTGCATCATGTACAGGGTACATTCGAGCCTGATCTTTCCATTAGATCCCTTCACACCTATCCCTTCCAGAGTGTTTTTCTCCTATATGATGAGAACCTATTTAAATTCATGGCCTCTTATGGTCCATAATCAAGGTTTTTCATATTAGAGTTCCTCTTCTTGTGTCAAGCTCCTTAAAAAATGAAACAAGGTGTCAGAGTAGAGTTCTTTCTCTTGTGTCAAGCTCCATAAAAAATGAGACAAGGTGTCAGAGAAGAGTTCCTTGTCTTATGTCAAGCTCCTTAAAAAATGAAACAACGTTTTAGAGCAGATTTCCTTTTCTTGTGTCAAGCTCCTTAAAAAATGAAACAAGCTGTCAAAGTAGAGTTCCTTGTCTTGTATCAATATCCTTAAGAAATGAATCAAGGTTCTTGGAGAAGAGTTCCTTTACTTATGTCAAGCTCCCTAAAAAATGAAACAAAGTTTTTAAGGAGAGTTCCTTTACTTGTGTGAAGCTCCTTAAAAAATGAATCAAGGTTTTCAGAGTAGAGTTCCCTATCTTGTGTCAAGCTCCTTAAAAATGAATCAAGGCTTTCAGAGCACAATTCCTTGTCTTGTGTCCAGCTCCTTAAAAAATGAAACATATTTTTGGAGCATAGTTCCTTTACTTGCATCACTCTCCTTGAAAAATGAATCAATTTTTTCGGAGAAGAGTTCCTTTACTTGTGTCAAGCTCCTTAAAAAATGAATGAATGTTTTTGGAGGATAGTTCCTTGTCTTGATTCAAGCTCCTAAAAAACTAAATCAATGTTCTTAGAGTAGAGTTCCTTGTCTTGTCTCAAGCTCCTTAAAAAATGAATCAATGTTTTCGGAGTAGAGTTCCTTGTCTTGTGTCAATCTCCTTAAAAAATGAAACAAAATTTTGGAGCATAGTTCCTTTACTTGTGCCAAGCTCCTTAAAAAATGAATCAAGGTTTTTAGAGCAAAGTTCCTTGTCTTGTATCAAACTCCTTAAAAAGTGAATCAAGGTTTTGAAAGAACAGTTCCTTATCTTGTGTCAAGCTCCTTAAAAAATGAAACAAAGATTTGGTGCAGAGTTCCTTTATTTGTGTCAAGCTCCTTAAAAAAATGAATCAAGGTTTTCAAAGCAGAGTTCCTTTATTTTTGTCAAGCTTGTTGTAATAGACATTTTTGTGCCTTACAGCATGGAGCATGAAATGTCCATAATCTAAGGGATCCAAAGTCCCTAAACATGTTGTTCCTACCCCTAGAGGAACAAGGCAAACCAACCACAGCAATTCACAAAAGTTCTCCACCTGAAAACACTCAAAAACAAGCCAATTCTGGATCATGTCAACTGCTCCACTGAGCATCTACGTTGAATGTCAACTGCTCCACTGTCTACCTGCGTTGAATGTCAACTCCAACAAAGGCTACCTGCACTGAGTGTAATTGGACAAGTGGCAGGCTCATTCCTCAATGTGTCAATGCCCAGGAAGCTTCCAAAATGACACTTGCATCAAGGAATTTGACTGGTGATGAGTAAGAGGTTCCAAATCTCCAAGTGGTAGCAAGAACCTCCAAGTGGACTCAAGAACTGAGAGAGGGAGAGGACACTAGTCAGATCTCAAGCTGACTCATCCTCTCTCCAAAACATCTATATATAGATCTCTCCTCCATGAGATCTAGGAGGCTGGAATTTGGTGATTGCAAAGAATTGTTGTTGGTTTGTGGCTGGAAATATTGGGCGCTTAATGCTTTGAAGGGAGCTGAAGAAGGAATTCCATTCTGCTGGGAAGGAGATGCTGGATTGGAGCCCTATGGGTTGTATCTCTTCCTGAACCCTGTTATCAATCAATAAAGCTATATTGATTCTTTCCTATATGCTGGTGTATTTTGTATGATTGCATTAGTGTATTTGATTTAATTCTAATCCTGAATCATTTATGAATATGTATATTTTCCTTTGTATTGTGTTGTTCTCTTGTCACAGGTAGCTGTTCTCTTGTGATCTCGTGGGAGTCAAGTAGCTATTCTCTTGAGCAAGCGAGGAGACAAGTAGCTGTGGACACACAAAGAGAAGAGGATCTAGATCGAGGGACAACCGGAAGACAAAGGTAAGTCTGCTGATCTCCCCTCTTTCACATTTCATAAAGGAAGAAATCATAATAGCTGTATTCGTTTGTTGCTAAGGCGCTGTCACACCTTAGGTGGATAGGATCGTCCTGCATAGGCATTTTTCCCCACAACAAATTGGCGACTCCATTGGGGAAGAACTTGCTTATTCATTTCATTTGTGTTTCAGTCATTTGTTTACTTCATAGACTTGACAACAACTATTGAACTGCATCTTTCCCGGATGCAAAGTAGAAAGTTGCTGCTTTGATCCAGTTGCTGGACTTGTCTATGATCTAAACTAGATCCACAAATGATTTGATGATCCTTGTGATAGTCTTTAGTACCCTATCAAAGTATCCCTCTGTTTATACCTTGCTTGTGTTTCTGATTTGGCCTGAAACAGTTGATTTTTGAGCATTTTATGACCCAGAACCCAAGGGAAACGAGAGTTTCTCTTTCAGCGCAACTGCTGTGAAGGCAGTCTGCATTTCAACGCAGGTCCCGAAGGGGCTACCTGCACTGAATGTCAAGTCCTCAGTGTTGAGGTTGCGCTGAACCAGTTTGGCCTTGTGCAGCTGGGGTTCTTTGTCCTCTATTGCCCTGTTTTGATCTCTGTTTTTTGCAGCCTTTAACCAGCATAGGTACCAGTCTGATAAACCTTTTTCTTTGCTTAGATTCCGCCTCTTTTTTGTACAAAAAGACTGTGAATGTTTTTATGTGTTTGTGGCGTCATTTACAGTTTTCCTTTGCATGAGTAAAGTAGTCATCCTGTAGCCTTTGATTCAGATCTGATTGATAGTGATCTTAGAGGAGAGTTCATTGGCTGTTTTCAGATTGATTATAGATTTACTCTTGCTTATTGGTTTGAATTTGTCTCTTTCAAAGTGTCAAAACAAGTCTTTATTTCAAAAATCACAAAGTGATTGTAATCTCTTCTACCCTTGTTGATTTCGAAGAAAGTGAACTTGTTTGTATTGATCACTTTAAAAGAAAATTCAAAGTTGTGCAAAAAGCTTTCTTTGTAGGCATTTATACTAAGAAAGTGGAAAACAAACACCTGCATTGTGCATTTTTCATTTGATAGTTTGCATGTTGGATTTAGGGAAAGTGCATTAGAGTGTGTTGATTTCTCTTTGAGAAAAGATAGTGTTATTCTTTTCCCTTAGTAGCTAGGATTTTCAAAGTTGAAAAGATAATAAAGCTTGCTTATCATCTTAGACTGCATTTAGGAATTTGTATCATACATCTCGTGGTGAACCTTGAAAGGCAAACTTTAAAAAGATCAACCTAAAATAAACTGAATGAACCTAACAACGCTTTGTAACATAACGCACAACATAGAGGTCTAGGCTAGAGACGTGTTCCGGCGTCGTTAAGCCTAGTGACTGTCGATCTCGAAGAAGGTGGGTGATTCCTCCTGAGAGACGGTGGCGCTAGTACGGATTGTGCTCCCACGTACCGTCGCGTATATATTGGGAGACCCCTATAGGCATATATCTTTTATCCTTAGGAAGCCGTGTCGGCCGCCCTACTAATCGCAATGCAATGAACACAGCATTCACGAAGATCGACCGCCCGTACCCTAAAAAGTATTCTGCGGTTTTGCAAAAAGTTTGGCACACCCTCTGCCTAGAACTCCAGAGCAGTTTCTTTTGGCCTTTTTCAGACTCTATAACAGAAAAATTCCATCCTAGCATTTGTCACTTCGGGCTCGTTAAAACATCGAAGGAGACTAGAGTCATCTTTAGCTTTTTCTCGACTCTTTAAAAGTGAAAAAGCAAGTTGTGTCTAAAGTGTCGTTAACAATTTATTTTAAACGGAATAATCACCCTTTAATCCTGCGTTGATCTTTAGGTTGAAAAGATGGAGCACACCAACCAAGGAGTTCCCCTTGGTGGAAATCCTAGTCCCTTCTCCTCTTGGGGAGATGTTGGTGCGCCCCACATGGCCACATTGTCGCTTCCAGGACTGACAATTGGCCTACCAGTTTGGCTCTTTTCAACCAATGTCGTTCAGAATACCACCATTCCTGAACAGTCGAGTCAACAATTAGATCAGACAAGAGTTGCCTCCCATCCTTCCACTTCATCTTCCTCCCCTCCTTCCTCTTCGCTTGACGGAACTGGTAAATCAAAAAACCGTGTTCCTAAGGAGAAGAAGGAGAAGAAGAAGAAAGAAAGAAGAAGAAGGAGCCTAAGGCGACTGGTGGCAAACAAGCGTCATCTAACAAAAATCCACACACCGCACTCGTAAGGCCTAAATCGCCATGCGTCATATGCAAGGGAGACCACTTCCATAGAGATTGTCCCTGTATCCCCCGGATACTAAGAGACTAGTCCCCCCGTTTGCACAATTCGGTAGCATCGACCTCTGATAGCCATGTCGACTGCTCACCGTCAACTAGTGGGAGTGAAGCCCGAGGATAGAGCGGGAAAGCTAAATTTCCCCGCAGACTATGTGAAGGCGATCACGCCATCCACCGTTGTCCCTTCTTAGACGAGGCGAAAAGAGTTCTGGAAGATCGCCCAATTTTACGAGCGCAACTTCCTCCTGGATATCAAAAACTCTTGCCAAGTCCCTCGCTAATTGAGAATTCGGCTGACCCGCCCAGGTGGTCAGCCGAAGCACCTGTCATTGAAGATGAACCGTCTGGATCCATGCCTGATGAAAGTCAAAAGGTTGATGCGGCCGTTGACCCGGTTTTGCCTTCAGAGGCTCCATCTTCGAATGACACCATCACAGAGGAGAATAAAGACGACACTGTCCAAGTTCTCTTCATCAGCACTGACTCTGATGATCAAGGGGGCAATGCCACCATTCCTTTATCACAGGAAGGAAGTTCGTCAGAGCGCTATCCGGCCGTATATTCGGTCCCACCACCAAGCAACCTGGTTGTGTCCTTTGACTGGAACCAACTAGGCAGACCCCGGTTGCCAGCCAGTATACCATTCAGAATTATTTGTCAAATATACAGAATGGTAATGGCTGGCACTATCATTGATGAGGGGGCATCTGTGAGTATCCTTTCCTCTATTTCTTGGAAAGCGCTTGGTTCGCCAGCGCTTTTACCTGAGATGAGGAATCTATCAGGTTTTGATAAAGGAACCAGTCGACCTTTAGGGATCCTCCCCAATGTGCCTATAACATTGAAAGGGAAGACCGTTCAAATGAACGTGATGGTCGTTCAAGGACCCTTGGATTATAACCTACTCCTTGGATGAGACTATATATATTGCATGGGAGCTGTAGTCTCCTCACTCTTTAGAGTAATGTGTTTTCCACATGAAGGAAGAATGGTCAAGCTCGTAGACCAACTTTCGTTTCCCGGATCACACATCGCAAATAGTCACGTACCATCCCTAAATGGTCTATTCATGCAAGAAGTGTCTCAACCCACGGTCCGTCCTCCTGATGAGCGCGAGTAATCCGGGAGGATATGACTGGAACCCAGGGGGCATGCGTCCTGGCCTGCTTCGGCAGGAAAACTTTGGGTATAGAGTAGGTTTCCGCGGGAGAATAGGACTAGTCCATACCCCGTTCGTGGTTGGAAGAAGGGTTGTTCTGGAATAAGATTATTTTGTCAAAGTTATGTGAGATGGCGGGGGTCGTCACTCACCTCTGTCTATTTCGGTAGACATTGCCGAGGAAGTGTTTTGTTTGAAAGATTAACAAGACAATCTTTGGGTAACCTGAAAGAGGTAAGCCTCTCTCGATTAAAACAAATGTTTTGGCGGAGGGTAAGTAGAGGTAACCTTGAAACTCTGTTTTATACCTGGGGGCATGCAAACCTTTCGGAGTGCAAGCAAGGGGCAACTATTTATTTTTTAAATTTTTAGGACCTCTAACCCTTTAAACTCGTAGGATTAGTCGTTTCCAAACTTGCATAAAGAAAGGATGGGGAGCAAAGCTTAGTGAGATGAAGCTCCATAAAAAATAGAATCTTGATGAGACACTCTTATCTTATGACTGGGTAATCGAGCAGTTTTAGCATAAAGTTCATGCTCGTTAAAAAATAAACGCAAGATCCGAGCAGTTTTAACGCGGTCTTCATGCTCGTTAAAAAATAAATATAAGCAGTGAGCAGAGTTTCCTCCAGTGTTTAAGCTCATTTTTAACTAAAAAATGAACCTATCCAGGTAAATAACCACTGTGATCATAAATTTATCAGCCATAAAAACCTTGGTCGTGTTTGCACCTGCCACCTCCACTTTTCCTTTGGCCGATCGTTCACCCCCATATGATTGTTTACCCATTTTGAGGAACAGCTGTGAAGAGTGATTTCACCTAGCCATCCTTGTGACACTGCCGTGATTGGAAAATTCCAACCTGTACCTGGAATCAGTTGTTATCCCTGTTTATCACTCGTTCCTCAAAAGACGAGTCTTCTTTAAGCTCTTTTCAATTGACTTGTAAAATATGAAAAGATTGCTGAGTCTTGGCCTTCCAGCTCGTTAAAGGACAGGAAGAGCTATCCCTCCTCTAGATTTTAATCTTTTTGGACCTGAGGGATTATTGCACAAAAAGGTCGAGCGCTTGTTTTATTCGGCTCGTTAAAATTATCAAAAACTCATCCCTTCTGTATTGTTTTATACTTTTTCAGACTTAAGGGATTAGATGACGAAAAAGGAATTTTGGAGTTAACTTTATGTACCTTTTCAGACTCTCTAAAAATGAAAAGGACCGAGTTATCCTTGTCGTTAGACTCGTTAAAATTATTAAATAGCGACAAACTTGTCTTTAGATGAGAACGAGTTTCACTATCGCTAGGCTCGTTAAAACATAGCGATGGGCTTGCCCGAAGGGCAGGTTATAGAACAAGCATATGTTATCCTCCTCAAGCTTGAAAAAAATAAAGAGGTACTGGTCAGCAATGACTGGGGAAAAATTGGGAAAAATCAAGAAAACTTTGATGGTAGCAGGTCGCTCTTGAACATGACACTTTTCCTCCGTACCACATTCGGGTTGGGTTGTTTCATTCACCGGTCACATCACCATGGTCTCGCCATACCATCCATATTTGGGGTAATTCTACCAATCCATCGCATCAGTGTCGCCATATGTTCAAGAGAAGTCGTTCAGAAAGAGTCAACCAGGTCCCATCCACTGCCATACATTATCCTTCATCCATTCATGACCGCCACCCTGAATCATATGTCACAGATCGTTTTCACCTCCATTAAAATCATTAGCTCCGTTCCGTGTCACTGATGTGGGATTCATTAAGGCCCTCCTGTGACGGATCGCTTCTTGTTGACATGAGCTCATTATCCAGGAAGTTGATCTAGGAACAACCCCTTTAGTACTTTGAAGCTTGCATGCCTCAATGGCAAGTTTCTCACTTCCGACGACAGGTATACATCAATGACCTTCGACCAGAAGATTTTGCGTGGTGTTCGACGCCAAGTCCTTTATTCACACCACGTGAATTGTACTGCAGTACCTTGAGGGTCATTATCATTATCGGTGATTCCTCTCGCGCTTGTTAACGGTTTTCATCATTGACCGGTAATCAAGCGATGTCTTTCCATGTTCGACTTCAGCGCAATTCTCACATGGATCGACTTGTACTTAGAGTGAAGATCAAATGAGTTTGAAGACCCCGGATCTAGTTTCATCCATCCGGGCTGCGATATATATTCTGGAAAGATAAAGACATTTGACATGTACATCATTGCAGTAGATGATCATCCTACTCAAAGGATGATAATTTCGCCAAAATTATCAGTCTACCATCAGACGATCGTCTGTTCTATGTACAAAAATGAATTTATAAAGCTGAGCATGGGAATGCCCGCCTCAGCTAGATCATGAAAGCAGTATGAATCATAATGTATTGTATTGTATTTTATTACAGGTCTCCTCCCAGCAGACGGATGAACTTCGGACCCTCCTGGATAAAGCATTTCACCCGATAAACGGACTCATACTTTAGGGGGCAACTGTTATAGACATTTTTGTGCCTTACAGCATGGAGCATGAAATGTCCATAATCTAAGGGATCCAAAGTCCCTAAACATGTTGTTCCTACCCCTAGAGGAACAAGGCAAACCAACCACAGCAATTCACAGAAGTTCTCCACCTGAAAACACTCAAAAACAAGCCAATTCTGGATCATGTCAACTGCTCCACTGAGCATCTGCGCTGAATGTCAACTGCTCCACTGTCTACCTGCGTTGAATGTCAACTCCAACAAAGGCTACCTACGCTGAGCATAATTGGACAAGTGGCAGGCTCATTCCTCAATGTGTCAATGCCCAGGAAGCTTCCAAAATGACACTTGCATCAAGGAATTCGACTGGTGATGAGTAAGAGGTTCCAAATCTCCAAGTGGAAGCAAGAACCTCCAAGTGGACTCAAGAACTGAGAGAGGGAGAGGACACTAGTCAGATCTCAAGCTGACTCATCCTCTCTCCAAAACATCTATATATTGATCTCTCCTCCATGAGATCTAGGAGGCTGGAATTTGGTGATTGCAAAGAATTGTTGTTGGTTTGTGGCTGGAAATATTGGGTGCTTAATGCTTTGAAGGGAGCTGAAGAAGGAATTCCATTCTGCTGGGAAGGAGATGCTGGATTGGAGCCCTATGGGTTGTATCTCTTCCTGAACCCTATTATCAAACAATAAAGCTATATTGATTCTTTCCTATATGCTGGTGTATTTTGTATGATTGCATTAGTGTATTTGATTTACTTCTAATCCTGAATCATTTATGAATATGTATATTTGCCTTTGTATTGTGTTGTTCTCTTGTCACAGGTAGCTGTTCTCTTGTGATCTCGTGGGAGTCAAGTAGTTGTTCTCTTGAGCAAGCGAGGAGACAAGTAGCTGTGGACACACAAAGAGAAGAGGATCTAGATCGAGGGACAACCGGAAGACAAAGGTAAGTCTGCCGATCTCCCCTCTTTCACATTTCATAAAGGAAGAAATCATAATAGCTGTATTCATTTGTTGCTAAGGCGCTGTCACACCTTAGGTGGATAGGATCGTCCTGCATAGGCATTTTTCCCCACAACACTTGTTCAAAAAGGAAACAAGGTGTCATGAGCATGGTTCTTTTCCTGTGTCAATATCGTTAAAAAATGAAACAAATCCTTTTCTAATTCGAGTCTTTGATTAGATCTTGTAAATTCCCAGTCTATTCTTTTTCACTTGATGTCATAAATTAAACTTCATTCCATCCACGTGTTAGTAACCATCAGTCTACTTAGGTGAATGAAATGAAGCTTGGGGGCATGTACCTCGAATTTAGTCACTATGTTGGGGGCATGAAAAATTATCCCAAGCATAGTTTTTCGTTGTTTCAAGCTTGTGTAAAAGTGAAACCAATCTCAAGCATAGTTTTTCTTCATTTCAATCTTGTGTAAAATGAAACCAAATCCAATCATAGTTCTTTTGTTTCAATCTTGTGTAAAAATGAAACCAGTATCAAGCATAACTTATCTCTATTTCAAGCTTGTGTAAAAATGAAACCATCCTCATACTATCTCTCGTGATTGCCATTTTTATCAGCTTTTTTTTGTTAGTTGAGCCTTGGTTTTTTCATTCCATCATCACCATCTCTTTGGGTAATCATACCCTTTCACTTGGTTGTTTTAACTGGGGAACATCTGCAATGAGTGGCCTTATTAGATAGCTTCTTGACCTTTGACTGTTTTAACTAGTTCCATCATGACCCAAACTAGTTGATATCCTTTTATACCACTCGTTCCTCCAGATGGAGTCATCTTTTAGCTCTTTTCAGACTCTCAAAATATGAAAATATTTTGAGCACTTGTAATTTAGAACTCAAAAAACTAAATGAAAATACATCTACTCAGTACAAGTTTAACCCTTTTCCAAACTAATACATTAGTCAAACATTTCTCAGAGGTTCTCTTGTTATGAAACCAGCTCAAGAAAAGATAGAAAAGATAGATCAACGCCTTAGAATTCAGCCTCTTCGAGGGGGCAACCTCCTTTACATTACATAAATGAAAAATTCTTGGATGATACAAATGACAGAACCTCCTTTCTATATATAGGAGTCTAAGGAGTCACAATATAATCCAGCCGACCTAACAATAATAATATAAGGCCACAAAAATAACAATAGAGGGATTCTATGGGGCACAGAAATAATAATATGGGGGTAATAGGGGCACAACAATATAAATAAGGGGTATAACTACAATAGTAATGGGGTAATCACTAGTATTATAGGGACCCAACATGCCCCTCTCCTTCAAAAAAGTGTTGTCCTCAACGCTTGAGTAGTTCTGGATACTTCTGCATAAAATTCTCATCCTCCCATGTGGAATCTTCAGCGGATAAGTTCTTCCACTTGATAAGATACTCTGAAATTGATCGATTTCGTAGCTGTCGAGTTCTTGTTTCTGTGACTGCTTCCGGTTCCAATATAATTTTTCCTCCCTCGTCAAGTTCTGGCAATATTGTTTGAACTGGGAGCTTGTCGCCTATAACCTTCTTTAAACATGAAACATGGAAAACTGGGTGCAATCGAGAAGCTGCAGGAAGCTCCAATTTGTATGCCATAGTACCAATCTTTTCCAACACCTTGTACGGACCATAATACTTTGGTGATAATTTATTATCCTTCTTAGCTTGCTTTAGGGACATTTGCTTATATGGTTGTAGCCGTAGGAATACCCAATCACCTACATCAAAACTTCTTTCACTGCGATGTTGATCTGCCTGTTGTTTCATTCTATTTTGTGCCAACACGAGGTTATCCTTTAAGAGTTGGAGTACTTGTTGTTGATGTTCAATGTGATGTTCCACTGCTTGAACCTTAGAATTTTCTCTTAAATATGATGTGATTGATGGTGGTTGGTACCCATAAAGTGCCATAAATGGGGTCATTTTTGTTGCTGTATGGAAGGAAGTGTTATACCACCATTCAGCCAGAGGCAACCATTTGACCCATTGTGTCTGTTTATCAGATACAAAGCAACGAAGATATCCTTCCAAACATTTGTTTACTATCTCAGTTTTCCCATCAGATTGAGGATGATAAGATGAGCTATGAGCTAACTGAGTACCAGACAAGAAAATAATTTTGTCCAAAAATTTCCAGTGAAAATGGGATCTCTGTCACTTACAATAATCTTTGGGTTTCCATGTAGCTTTTGAACTGTTTCCATAAATGCAGTAGAAACTGTACTGGCTTTAAATGGATGTGATAATGCACAAAAGTGTGCATACTTGGTAAGTCTATCAACTACCACCATGATGACACTCTTTCCCTCAGACTTGGGTAAACCTGTGATAAAATCCATTGAAACCTCCTCCCAACGTTGGCTTGGAATGGATAAAGGTTGTAATAGACCCGGTGTCTTAATTGTTTCAACTTTATTTTGTTGGCAAACCAAACATTCCGCCACAAACTTTTGAATATCTGATTTAAGGCCATCCCAAAAAAATTCCTTCTTAACCCTGTGGTAAGTTTTTAAAAATCCCGAGTGCCCTCCTAAGGGAGAAGTGTGCAATTCCATAAGAATCTTTTGTTTTAGCTGGGAATTCTTACAGAGGTATAAGCGATCTTTGTACCATAACGAATCATTTTTCCAGCTAAATGTATCAGAAGTACTGGAATCTTGTTGTAGCTTTCGAATAAGTGCCCACACTTCTTCGTCATTCTTCCATTCCTCCTTTGCTTCGTTTATCCAATCTGGTTGGATAATAGAAATGGCACACAACAATGCTTCCATATCCTCATCCTTTCTTGAGAGTGCATTTGCCACCACATTTTGCTTCCCTTTTTTGTAGATGATTTCAAAGTCATAACCCAACATCTTTGTGACCCACTTTTGTTGCTCTTCAGAGGATAATCTTTGTTCTAAAAAGTATTTAAGGCTATCATAATCCGTTTTCACCTTGAAGTGTCTTCCCATTAGGTAGGGTCGCCATTTCTTAAGTGCATGGAGTATTGCCAACATTTCCTTCTCATAAATAGCTTTGCTTAAAAACTTTCCCTTCATTGGACGACTTTCAAAAGCAATGGGTCTTTCATCTTGCATTAGAACAGCACCAATTCCATTTCCTGAAGCATCACATTCCACAATAAAGGTTTTTGTGAAGTCTGGTGTAGCTAAGACCGGTGCTTGGCACATTGCCTCTTTAAGATGTTTAGAGGCCTTTGTTGCTTCCAGAGTCCATGAAAATGAATCTTTCTTCAATAATTTTGTTAGAGGTGCTGCTATTCTCCCATAATTCTTAACGAACTTGCGATAATACCCTGTCAACCCAAGAAATCCTCGCAGATGCTTTATGGATGTGGGGATTTTCCATTCCTTAATGGCTTTAATTTTTCTAGGGTCTACCTTAACTCCTTCATGAGATACAATATGACCCAAATATTCCACCTCCTGGACTCCAAAGAAACATTTGGATCTTTTTGCATATAATTGTTTCTCCTCCAATAGTTGTAGCACCTTGTCAACATGTTCAACATGATCCTTCCAAGACTTGCTGTAGATTAGTATATCATCAAAAAATACCAACACAAATTTTCTAAGGAATGGTTTGAAAATTGAATTCATCAAACCTTGAAATGTTAAAGGTGCATTGGTAAGGCCAAAAGGCATGACCAACAATTCATAATGACCCTCATGAGTTCTAAATGTCGTTTTCGGAATGTCTTCAATCTTCATTCTGATTTGATGATATCCCGAACGAAGATCCAACTTGGTGAAGTAAATTGATCCATGCAATTCATCCAATAATTCATCAATGACAGGAATGGGGAACTTATCTTTAATAGTGAGCTTGTTGAGCTCCCTATAATCTGGACACATGCGCCATGATCCATCCTTCTTGTGCACCAATACTACTGGAGCTGAGAAAGAACTTTGACTCGGTTGAATTATACCAGCCTCTAGCATTTCTGCAACCATACGTTCAATTTCACTTTTTTGGACATATGGATATCTATACGGCCTGATGTTTGGAGGAACACTTCCTGGAATCAGATGAATAGCATGATCATGATCACGCATAGGTGGGAGACCTTTGGGAGTCTCAAATACCTTGGAATGATTGTCCAAGACTTTTTGGAGATCTGGAGAAATAGATGATTCCAATGTGGAAACATCTAGCGAACATAATTGTGCAATTACACCTCTTTGCTCCTTTTTTAGAAGCTTTGTCATGCCATTAGAGCTGATAATCTTTCGTGGTTTCCCTGCAATACCCCTTAATTCAACTTCCTTTCCTTCCACAGAAAATTTCATGAAAAGTTCTTGAAAATTAAAAGCTATTGTACCCAAGGATTGTAGCCATTGGACTCCTAGTACAACATCAGCACCTCCCATTGGAATGGAAAGCATTGAGCTAGTCAATACATATTCTCCCATGGATAGCTTGATATTATGGCACTTTCCAGAACAATTTATTGTTCCTCCATTTGCAATCATCACTTGACACTCTGGTGCTAGATATAGGAAGCAATTCAATTCTTTTGCTACCCTACAATGAATAAAATTGTGGGTGCTTCCTGAATCAATCAACACTATTACCTTTTTCTTCTTGATTTGTCCTTCTATCTTGATGGTTTGAGGAGTGGTAATTCCCACCAATGCATTACAAGATATGGTCGGATTTATTTGTTCTTCATCTAGGATTTGTTCTTGGAATATATTCTCTTCTTTTGACCTTTCTTGCTCCTTTTCTTCTTCCTCTTCACAATCTATGTAGAATAATTTCTTCTCAGCACACTTATGACCTTTTGTGTATTTGCTATCACAATTGTAACAAAGTCCTTTTGCTCTTTTTTCTTCCAATTGTTGTGGTGTCAACCTTGTAGGTTGTGGAAGACTATGGGCAACAACACTTCCGTCTTTATAGTTGTGAATGGTATGCTTCCTAGTTGCCATAATTTTGCTTTCTATTTTTCTTGCTAACCTGAATGCCTTCTCTAATGAATCAGGTTCCCAAAGGCGCACATCATGTTGGATATTATCCTTTAAATACCCTATGAAAACATCAATCCTATGCTCCTCTGGAATATCTTTTACCCTTATGTTCAATTTTTGGAACTCCTCAATGTGCTCCATTATTGAACCCTTTTGTTTGAGACTTATCAATTGGCTAAAAAAAGTGTTGCTTTTTGTATCCTTATAATGTGCTATCAATTCTTCCGTAAAAATTGCCCAAGTGATAAATTGTTTACGAGAACAAAGCCATTGATACCATACAAACTGATTTGGTTCCAAATATAAAGTTGCCATACGTACCTTTTGTGTGTTTTGCACATTATTGAGATCGAAGAATTGCTCCATCTGTAATATCCATGTGGCGGGATCCTTGCCATCAAACTTCCTCATATCGATTTTTGGAATGTGGTGATTCTTCGATCCAACATTAGCGTCTATGGAATCATGATTAACATTTCTTTTGTTCTTGTCATGAGTTTCCTTTACTACCTTTTCACCATTAGTAAGTATTTCTTGTGGAAAATTAGTCAAATCTGTCTTCAAATCTGCCATGCCTGTCTTCAAATTTGTGTTCAAATCTATCTTCAAATTGTCCATCTTAGCTTCCATGCCATTCATCTTAGCTTCCAGGCCATTTATCTTAGCATCTGTTAACTTTTGTGAGCGTGACATTTGTTGCACTTGTTCTTGTAATTTTGATATATCATGTAGCATTTCTTCCTCTTCTTCATGAGTCATGCTAGAGATTTCAGGTTCCTTACTAGGTGTTTGCATTTTCTTTCCTCGGGGCATCAGTTACCGATAATAATGCTCTACTATGCCCTTTGAATTCCTTCAAAATAAATTTTCAAACCAAGCTTAAGCAAAAATTTAAAAAAATCTACACACCTTTTTGCACTTTGTAGGAGCTCGATATTGCCTCTGATGTATCTCTGTACTTTCCCGTCATCTAGTTCCGAACTTGTGACCTGTAGTAGCCCTCTGTGTTCTCTTTCCAATGCCACAAGTCTGACCCAAATTGGATTCTCCAAGGAAGAGTTATGCGAAATCTCCCACAGTGACTTGATTATAGACTAGTTCAGTAGAGCTAACTTGTACGACGTGCCACGAGTCACTGTTTCGACCTCTGGATCTAAAACATACCCACAAGAAACTACAGTCTGTCCTCTTTCTGTACCTTTTTACGAAACTTCAATCCAATCCTCAGAGAGAAAGATATGACGATTTTCCCCAGGTGACCTGTTTTAAATGTAATTCAGGAGTCTACAAAAAGACCAACTTCCTCAGATCATATCTCCGAAAATATCAGGCTAAAAGCTCTGAAATTCGGACCCAAGGTTCAGCGCCAATTCTTCTCAAATGGGTTTTTTTTGCAACTTCTGAAACGTCCCAGAAAAAACGTTATAGCGAAAATTCCACGATGATCTGTTTGGAGCAGCGAAACCCTAGAATCCAAAGCTCTGATACCAAATGTTATGAAACCAACTCAAGAAAAGATAGAAAAGATAGATCAACGCCTTAGAATTCAGCCTCTTCGAGGGGGCAACCTCCTTTACATTACATAAATGAACAATTCTTGGATGATACAAATGACAAAACCTCCTTTCTATATATAGGAGTCTAAGGAGTCACAATATAATCCAGCCGACCTAACAATAATAATATAAAGCCACAAAAATAACAATAGAGGGATTCTATGGGGCACAGAAATAATAATATGGGGGTAATAGGGGCACAACAATATAAATAAGGGGTATAACTACAATAGTAATGGGGTAATCACTAGTATTATAGGGACCCAACATCTCTTCATTATTGTTTTCCACCTTTTTGGACTTAAGAGACTATCTACGAAAAGGGACATTTGGAGTTTTCTTTTCCCCCTGTTTTTCACACCTTCTAACACATGAAAAATATTTCGAGTTACCCCTCCACCAGACTCGTAAAACTAAAATGGAAAAGGACTTGTGACCATGATTAGGCCGAGCTACTCCTTCCTAGGGCTGGTTAAAATACTAGGATGGATTCATCCGAAGGATGAACTTATACGACAATAATATGGTATCCTCTTCAACCTTGAGATTACAAATAAATAGGTACTCGGTAGAAATAGTGGGGGAAAATAGAAAAAAACATATATCTTGTATTTTGTATGAAAGGCAGTTTTTCACTCTTGAACATGACACTTATTTGTATCTCGTTTTAGGTTTGGGCCATCCTCACTTTGTTACTTGGATTACCGAGTTTGGGGAATCCATTTTCCTCTCATTTGATTATATCCTATTGTCACTGTGACTTCTGATCCTATTTTGAGTCAAATACTGCCATATTCTATATTCGTGTTATCGATATGTTCAAGGGGAGTCCCACCTGCAAATTCAAACCACTTATATCTTGTTTCACTTTTTCAATCCTGAATCACTCTTACCAACTTTGAAAAATCCTATGTTTCATGTCCATGATGTGGGAAACATTCTGGTCCTCCTTCAATGGATCACTTCCTATCGACTCCAACTCATTATTCGGGAAGATGATCTAGGAACTCCCTTTCAATACCTTGGATCTTGCATGCCTCATTGGTAGGTTCTTCACATTCGATGATAGGTTCACATCATGATACTTCAATCGAATGATTCTATGAGTGTTCGACTTGAGCTTCATTCTTCACACTCGTGGATTGTGTTTTTGTACCTTAAGAGCCACCGTCATCATTGGTGGTTTATGTCATGCTTGTTAACAGTTTATACCATTGACTCATAATCAGGTGGTTTCTACCATGCTTGACTCTGACACTTCTATTCACAAAGTGGGATTCATACTTGGTTGGATCAAGACAGAGATGAAGACCCTGGGTTTTGTTTGATAAATCCAGTGTGCATGGAGTTATTAAGTATTCGTGATTGTAAACATGGTCCTTTCTATTCAGATGGTTGCGTCCATGTTGTGGATCCATGTATTGTTAGATCCCTACTCAGAGATGTATTGTTAGGCATACTTACATCGGATATGTTAGATATATTATATTATGTTTGATTTGCAGGTCTCCTAGTGATGGTTCTCTAAGTCCTCGCCTTTGCTTGTAAAGCATTTGAACCATCACTTCCCCTTTTGACTTCATGCTTTAGGGGGCATCTGTTATACAATATTTTGTCACACTCCCAATCTCATATCCTAAAGTGTCGAACTTTGTGTCACCAATGTCGCAAGTGTCACAAAGTGATGAAATATGTCGCAAACAATGTATTCACCATGAAACATGCTTAGAACATCCCTGAAGAAAAGGAAGAGAACTTGCCTTAAAATAATTCTGAAGAGCTTATCAAAAACCTTATTTTGCAAGCCTAGCATGATGTTTACCAGGAAAATTTGTGCTGGTAACCTCTAGCATAACACATGACTAGCGCTTCCAACATGATTTTTATCAGTCAAAACTGTGATGGTCCTCTTTAGGCAGCTTTTCCCAAAGTGATGGAGAATATTCTCTTACTAGAAAGCTCGAGAATGACAATGTGGTTTCAGGTAGATAAAGATTAGAATGAGACCTCCCATTCTTGGCCCTTGATCCTACTTTCCTGGTTCCCTCCCTTGAGATGTGGAACTCCTCCCTATTTTCATGGATCCTTAACTCCCTCTCCTTCACTGTAATGAATTTCCCACCATCTACTAATGGTTGGCTATTGGTTGGTTGGTTGTCATCCTAAGAGATCAACTATGCCCAATTGTTGCCCATTTGCAAAGGAGAAAGGTGTTCAAAGGCTAAGGCTTGGACTTGGAATCTCACTTGAAGGAGGCTTCAAACATCAAGGCTTCATTGGTTGTAACACTCATTTTCCATCTATTAATAATAAAATATATGTTTTCATTCCACAAATGTGTCAATTATTGTCCATTTATTGTGATGTTCCTTGATCAGTTACATAATTTGTATTAGGAAATGTTATGCTTTTCATAGTTTTGTTGTCTCCACTTGATATTTAATGTAGGAACTCATCGACAATAGTGAATAGGAGATCATGAGCTTGGAAGTCAAAGAGTCAAGGTCGACATCAAGGGTATTAGTATCAGAGATAGGTAGGAGATCTATCCTCATTTGCATTTTCTAGTATGAATTAGGAAAGATTGCATGTTGTTGTCTTCTGTAGTTGCTAGATCCTCCCATTGGACTACAGGGATTGTTTCTATCTGCAAAAAGGATTTCCTACACAACATGAGGTTTAGTTTTACATGGAAACCACACGACTCCACATGAGTCGCCCGAGTGGAAAAGAAAAGTCAAACTTACAAGGTTATAAAGGGGACCCTTGTACAACTTGTCTACCCTAAGTCTACCAAAATGATAATGAGTAGGGTACAACCCCTTACCTGTCTCTCCCCGAGTGCATCCCTGTTGCTTTGGCTTACCGCAACAGTAATAAACGCTCCAAAACCTTGCTCTAACCTCTACAACTCAAAAGTGCAAATGAAGTGACATTTGGCCTCTTAGCCCTATCTATCACCCTTTTCACCATTTTTTGGAGTCTGTTATAGAAGTCTGGGACATCCATTGAAAAAATTAGAAGATATGCAAGGATCAGTACCACACTATCTTCATTATGGAACTCTTCGTTACAGTAAATTCCAAAACTCATTTTTGCGCCTGTCGCACACTTAAATTCATGTCAGGTACTCCTCTAGTTATTTAAATCATATTATTTGATTAGTCACATATTATATGTATGTTTTAAACAAATTCTTTCACTTGGGGTATTGGTCATGTATATTGAAGGTACATCACTCTCAATCCTCTTTAGCCAACACCCTGAGAGGCAAATAACAGAGCAAGTATCATTCTCCACTTAGCATGATAGGCTTCCTCCTATTATTTTCATATCCTTACATCATTTCTCTAAAATACAACATAGGGTCCCTTATCGCAACCATGTTTATCACCATTTTTCCTTTGCATATGATAAACATCCACGCCAGTCGATAAGACCCTCCCACTCATGGCACGCTTCATGTTTGTAGACCCCTCTTCACTATCAAGAGCCATAACCACTTACTCTAGCCTAGGAACCACTCCACCTACATGATTTGAAGTTCAACCTCATTATGCTACATTAATCACACGTGCACCCCATTTCTCGGGCCATCCCTAGTTCTTTATGACATATCAAGACAGATGCACCTCTGCATCCTACATTTGGCCTATCATTCACCCATATGGCATAATCCATCTATGTCACTTCATTTGCCTCACCAACCCAACAAAGAGAGTAACCAATGGGTCCTCGCCCTCAGCAAAAAGTACCATGCCTCCATACAGGTAACCATTATTATAGGGCACCCATATCTGTGTTTGTACATCCAAACCACCCTAATGTTCTTTTGGCAAGTGTAAAAATATTTTTTTTTAGGAAAAATACTCCCACAAACATTTTTGTTATTCATGTCTTTTACCCGACGACAGTTTCTAGTCATCCTTGGTAAGAGCTTGTAACAACCCTGGGAAAAATTCCATGTAAAATTATACATAAGGCCATGGTGATGGGACATGTATTCCAAGCTTAATGGTGAGGGAAACATCCTAATGGGTGTTGATTTGGTTTATTATGGCTAAGGAAATTGGCAAAGGAAATGGCAAAGGATTTGGAAAGGCATGAGTCATTTATTGGCATTTTATTTATGAAAATAATGGAAATTAGGAGAAAAGGGAGGTGAAAGGTCATAGGTTGCATGTGAGGAGGAAAATGGAGGAAAATAATGGAAAATGAAGAAAATAGAGGCCTCATTAATAAAAATGCTTCTAAGGATCAGTGGGCAAGACTTGGTTAGTTCAGTGTTGGAGCTCTCTTCTATTCTCTCTCTCTCATACTCTTGGATAATTATATTTTTCTTGGAGAAATGTTGGAGGGTGTGGCATACTTGGAGTTTTGGAGCAAGAAGGAAAAGGAAGAGTAGGAAATTGTAAGAGGGCACCAGGACCAACAACTACATCAGATTTGATTGTAGGTACGGAGTTGCATGTATCATTTATTCACTAGTTTTCGCATGCATGACACATGCATGTGGTTTCTTGGTCATGATCTATCACTGGCATGAAGGATTGACTGGATTGACAATGGATTTGCCTAGACTTGTTGTTGTGAAGGTAAATCCCCTCTATGGATAGAGGCAATCCCTCTAGCTCAATGAGTGGGTCTAGAAGCAAACTAAACAAACTAGTATACACTTTCCTAGATTATGTTTAACAAATGCAGAGACAAGAAAAAACCTACCTCGCTCTGACGCTAATCGCTCAATCCTTTGGATATGACTTTGAATATTTCACTCCAGGCCTCTGTCCTTACTTTTTCTTCACGTCTGAGTACTTGAAAGGAAGATCAAAGGGATATACAAGATACAAGAGCATATATGGCATACATCAAACAAAAACTACTTAACAGATCAAGGAGTATTAAGCTAAAAGTATAATCATTTACACAATTATGGAAAGTTAACATCAGATGTATATATTAATAAAATAAAAAGGGAAACATACAACCTATGCCTTGAAGTTGGAGACCTCCTTTTGGTGGATGTCTAAGTCCAAGAAAAGGCTCTTCAAGTAGTCCTTCTCCAAGCTAGAATGGGTAACATGTAAGCATAATCTCAGCATAGGGATGAAGCAATCAATGACCAACTATTTGGGGATGGAAGGCAGTTGATTTATAGGAAGGGAGAGGAAGTTAGGGATCCATGAAAGAGGGAGGAAGGTCGACATTTCAAGGGTAAATTGCATAATGATAATATCAAGAGGTCCAATTGGGAGAGATCGACCATATCAACAACAACCAATATCGAGCTCATTGTTCTTGAAGGTTCTAGTGCACGAATCTTCTCCTCTAGTTTGGGAAAACCTATGAGAAGAGGTTCAACACTATTTTCCTTATCAAAACCTGCGCTGGCAGCGCTAGGGTAGAACATAGCAACCTTCCATCAACATGAGCAGATGATGTAGCAAAATGTGTTGGCCCTACAAAATATGTTTTTAGTTAATCTTCTTCAGAATTGGCTCAAGGAAGTTTTCCTTTGATTCTTTAGGGAGGTTTTGGTTTGTATATCATGATGGATATACTGCATAGTAGTTAATGTTTTGGCACTTCGAGATATGGAACTGATGTGACAATCACCCTATGAGTGACCTCAATTAAAGATTTATTTCATGAAGGTATTACAGACTCATGTGCTAGTGTCTGTCTATGTTATTTAGGCAAAGAATCAATCAAATTGCAAATACACAGACACTTGAAATGGAAAACAGTAGAGAAATACAGTAAGCAATATAAGAACACAAGAATTTAATAAGGAGTTCACCCTATCCTCTAGGGCTATGTCTTCGGTCTAGCTCTCAGTGGTGGCCTTCTTTTATTGTGCCTTAAAGCAGAGAATTACAATGAAGGTGCTCAATGTGAGTCTCCTGAAAAGGAATTTTCTTGGCAGGGTGGTTGTTGGATGCCCCAAGCCACTAGAGTACACACACTCTTTTCCTTGCCAGCTCTATGACCTTTTGGTCTATAATGGAGGGAGCCCAATGTGGTGCTCAGTCCAGATAGATCCTCTCTGGGATGGCTTGAAACCCTCAAGCTCTCGGGTGCTCGATGCTGCCTTTGGTCAGATTGGCCCTCTGTCTTCCATTCTGCTTTTGCTTCACTGTCTTTCTTTGTTTTTTCTATGTCTTCTTCCTTTTTCTATTTTTTTTGTCCTCCTCTCGAGGTTCTCCTATTCTTCTACTTTACCTGTGCATGGCTTTAAGGCCATTCATCCCCATGGTTGTTCGATTCCTCTTCCACTTCCCGTCAGATCGCCTGCTACAGCTTCGCTTGGAGTTCCTTGTTCAGCGTCATCATCAGGCTCACAGAGAGTGGCCACTTGTCCTCCTGTAGCTACACCAACTTGCTTCACCGATTCGGTTTTCCCGTTACATCATGGAATGAGTCTTTTGCCACCTTGGCAATCAAATCAGATGTCAAATATTTACAAATTGTGGCTTAATCCCCCGTCAATTTTGCTTACCCAACGGGCACAATCTCAGCTGTTAGATCTAGGGCCTCCAGATCCGACACCATACGCACGTTTCACGCCGTTGACTTGCTCGACCATTAGCATGCGATCAGTGGCGGTTTTCTCTATTCTCTGCTTGCCACACGTCGTCTGTAGAGTGGAATCGCTCCGTTTACACCAATTTTTCTTACCATTTGAGGGTGCCTCGATCAATACCGCCGATTTTCAGAGCACACGTCTCGCCTTGTCCTTTAGCTTTTTCCCCACGGTTCTCCCCTCTCTCCATGTGACCAAGCACTCGGGGCTTCTCCATTTCGAGGGTTTTCACCCATAAGCGCTAATCGCACATCAAAAACTCCCTCTGTTTCCCGATCTGGGCCTCCCATCCAGTCTCCATGGGCTTTGGTCAGCACACCTTGACCGAGGTCCTCGTCATTCCACGCTGGCTGCCAACTGCCACTGTTTTAGAGATGTTTTTTATCACTGTTATGAATTCTTTGATGTCTATCCTGACCTGATACAGTCATGGTCCTTTTGATTATTCTTCATGGATCCAATTCAGATCACGACCTTCCCATTGAAAAGCTTTTGGACCACCAAAATTTGGTTTTTAAGCATCAACTAAGTGAGGGAATTATTTTCTCACTTGCCCAATCTCAATCCACTTTGCACTGCTCGGCTTTGAACCTTTGAGCCCAATCCTAAGGTACTCCACATTTCTCCTGTGTGTCGTCCTCACCTTCTTGTCTAGTATTGTGTCTTCCTGCAATTCATTAAGATATTCAAGTAGCAGATCATCAATAGAAGGCAATTGACTTTTCTCTTCAGGGTCCTCAATCATTGAAGGTTCAAACAATCTCAAGCAATCTGCATTTATGACTGAGTAGATGTGCATGTAAGCTGGTAGATCAAGGCGAAAAGAATTTTCACCAATATTCTCAAGTATCCTAAAGGGTCTATACCTGATAGGCTTTTACTTTTTACCTTTACCTTTCATCCTGTCCTTGCTGATATACAACCAGACCTAGTCACCAACTTGAAAACTATGCTCCATCCAATGCTTGTCATGCCCAGCCTTGTATTTGGCTTGGCTGTTTTCCAGTTGTTCCTGTACTACCTGGTGGATCTCCTGGGTTTGTTCAATGAACCTACTTTCCCTGTCCACATCACTGTGTCCATCAACCATGGTGTCTTTACCAAAGACAAAATCCAAAGGAGACCTTGGTGTGAAACCAAAACAGGGCTCAAAAGGAGATATATGTGTAGAAGAATATTTTTCTCTATTGTAAGCATAATGCACATAACATAAATGTTCATCCCAAAGCTTAGGATGTTTGTTGCAATATCCACTCAGTAACTGGATCATTGTCCTGTTAACTACTTCTATCTGGCCATCAGTTTGTGGATGAAAAGTTGTGCTTTTCTTCAGTTTGGTGTCCATCAGTTCCCACAGACTTGACCAAAACTTCCCCACAAGTCGGGTGTCTCTATAAGATACAATGGAAGTGGGTAATCCAAAATGAACCCATACATGTTCAAAGAACAATTTTGCAATTTGTTCAGCTGTAATTTGTTTATTACAAGGTATCAAAATACACATTTTGCTGAACCTATCCACAACAACATATAGATAACCATGACCTTTCCAGATTTAGGTAGTCTTCCAACAAAATCCATGGAAACACTTTCCCAAGGGTGAGAAGGAACCGATAATGGAGTGTGCAAGCCTAGTTTTCTGTTGTTAGGCTTGCTTGTAGGACACATAGTACACCCTCTTACATATCTAGAAACTGTCTCATTCATTTTCAGCCAATAACAAAACCTTTGCAGCTAGGCAACTGTTTTACTTACCCCAAAGTGACCTGATATCAGGGAAGTGTGTGCTTCTCTAATTATCTTTACTCTCTCAGTTTATGGAATGTAGAGTTTCCCACAATGGTATAAGAGTCGGTCTTTTACATGATAATCCAATTCTTCTACTCTTTTGCCTTGACTGAAAGTTGCATATACATCTTTAAAGTCTATATCTTGAGCATATAGTTCAATGTAGCTTTCATGTAGTACAGAATTATGCTTAAGTATAGTAGATGCATTTATAATGGGTCTAGATAACATGTCTGCAACTTTGTTATGTATGCCCTTTTTATATCTGATGACTAAATGAAACTGTTGTAGAAAACCCATCCATCTGTAATGTCTTGATTTCTACAACTTAGTTTGGGAGTGTAGATATTGAAGTGGTTGATGATCAGTATGTATTACTGTCTCTCTGCCAATTAAGTAATGTTTCCACTTTTTCACACTCTAAACCAATGCATACAATTCTTTATCATATGTAGGATAGTTAACTACTGCGGGATTAAAAGTCTCAAAATGATATATGGGTTTACTGTGCTGTGTCAACACTGCTCCCATGGCATAGTCATTGGCATCAATTTGGATCTCAAATAGTATTTGCAGATCAGGCAGTGCTAGTACAGGTGTTGTACTAGTCTTTTCTTTCAAGGTGTCGAAGGCTTTCTGATGTTTGTCTTCCCACTGAAACACCTTGTTCAATCCTGTTAAAGCATGTAAGGGAGCTGCAATTGAGGAAAAGTTAGAAATGAACTTCCTCCAATATTGTGCTGCTCCTAAGAAGCTTCTTACTTCTGTAGCAGACTTGGGTTTAGGCCAGTTTACAATGACTGCCACTTTAGAGGGATCTATTTTCAATTCACCACCCCCTACTATATGACCCAAGTAGTTTAGAGACGTCTTGCCAAATTCACATTTTGAGAGTTTAACATAAAGTTTTTCTCTTTTCAAAACATCTAGTGTCTTCTTAACATGCTTTAAGTGTTCTTCCCACGTTTTACTAAAAATCATAATGTCATCCAGATACACAATAACAAATTCATCAAGAAAAGGTCCGAGTACATCATTCATTAATCTCATGAAAGTAGCAGGAGCATTGGTCAAGCCGAAAGGCATAACTAGCCACTCATATAATCCCGGCTTTGTTATGAAAGCAGTCTTACATGCATCATGTTCTGCAATCCTGGCCTGATTGTATCCACTGTGCAAGTCTAGCTTGGTGAAATAAATAGCTTCCTTCAATTGATCTAAAATATCATCACTGCGAGGAAGGGAATAACGATTCTTGATTGTTATCTTATTCAGTGCTCGGTAATCAATGCACATTCTCCACGAGCCATCTTTCTTTCTCACCAAAACAATTGGTGACCCACATGGTGATGTGCTAGGCCTGATGAACCCCTTCTCGAGCAACTCCTGCACCTACTTCTTGATTTTAGCATTCTCTAAAGTTGACAACCTATACATCCCAATGTTAGGCAATGGAACATCTTGCTGCAAAATAATATCATGTACTATTTCCTTTTTGGGTGTCAGACCTTTAGGTTCTTGAAATAAGACATCATACTCTGAAACAACCTTTTCTATATCAGCTTGTTGTTCAGCATTACAGCCCTCAAATACATTGGTTTTATCAGGTTTCTTTTCCTTTACAACCATCAGTAGGAATTGTTTGTAAGAATTTATCATTCTTTTCATCTACCCTGAGTTTATGAGAGTATAATTATTCTTGAGCTTATGAGCTCTTACAAAGTATTTGATTTCATCTTTAACAAGTAGATACTTGTTCTGAGCTCTATAGAAGATAGCCTTCCTATCATACAAGTAAGGACTTCCTAAAACAATTCCACATATATCCAAAGGAATTATGTCTTACTCAACCTCATCTACAAATGTTGACCCAAAAGAAAACTTGAGTTTGCACTGTATAGTCACTTGCAGTTGTGCTTTATCATTCAACCATCCTAATGGGTATGGTTTCTTATGAGGTGTAGTTGTTAATCCCAATTTCTTTACAATTGCTTCAGAAATTAAATTTACTTGTGAGACACTATCAAACAAAGTATCAATCTTTTGATGCTTAGAAATAACTCGAATATGGAAAAGCTCATGTCTTTTCTCTCATTTTCTTCATCAATAATAGATTGAGCAAAATTACTAGTAGATGCTTCAGAATTCTTACCTTTTATACCTGTGGCTGCAATAGTTGTTTCATCTCCCGAGTCTGACCCCAAATCTTTCTGAATAGTTGTATCAGTCTTCTTCTTCTTGCCCTCAGACTTCTTAGGTCTCAGCTCTTGATGCAGAATCCAACAATGCTCATCATCATGCCCATTCCTTTTACAGTAAGTGCATGAAGCTTTGCTTTTCTTTGCAGTGTTAGCCTTCCTTGCTTTCCTCTTCTACTTTATTTTCTCCTTGCTCTTGCTTGCAGTGGGTTGGGATGGTCCCCAAACTTCTGGATTTCCATTCTTTCCTGTAGCTTCTAGATGAGTAGCTTGTACAGATACCTCATCTATACTAGTGGGATTAAACATGAGGATGGTATGCCTCATGTAGCTATGTAGACCACCAATGTACTTCAAAAGAGTTTCTAGTGAGTCTAGTGAGATTCCTAGAATCAATGCTCTCTTTCTAAATTCTTGACTGTACCCTTGCACACTTTACCCTTTCAACTGTCGAAGAGTTTGCCAACTCATCATGGCTTGTTGCATGTAGGCCAATAGATAGAACTATTTTTTGATTGTAGAAACAAATTGACTCCAGACAGAGATGGTCTTACCATGTCTTTTCATATCAACTTGTGCTCTGCCTTCCAACCAAACCAAGGCAGTGCCTCCTAGGCATAGGCTTGCCAGCTGAATCTTGCTCTTGTCTGAGTCTATGTTCTATATCCTGCAATAAACATCAATTTTTCTAATCCAATTTTCCAGCTTTTCTACATTCAACTCTCCATTATATATAGGCAAGTCAAATTTAACATCTAGTTTGATTAGGGATGCTTTCTTGTTATGCACAGGGTTATTAGGAGGTGTGAGAAAGCTTTCCTCCTTCCGTTTTCCTTTTGAGTGGTCATGGAAGTGAGACTCATCTTCTTTATCTTGTTTAGAACCTGATGAATCTTCAACCTTATGTTTTCTAAAGTCCCTATACATTTCTTCTACCATAGAATTTATGGCTAGGAAGCTTTCTATGAATTGAGGGTCTTTCCCTACAGAACCTTCTTCTGAAATTGTCTTCCGAGGATAGACTCTCCCAATTTCAAGATTAGTTTCGACCAACTCTCCTTCTCCTAATTTGAGCTTTGAACTAGTGAGCATTCAACAGCTAAACCAACACAAGCTTGTCTAACCTTATAGCCCTTTGCTCTGATACCACTTGATCTGATAATCACCCTATGAGTGACCTCAGTTAAAGATTTATTTCATGAAGGTATTACAGACTCATGTGTTGGTGTGTGTCTATGTTATTTAGGCAACTGATCGATAAGATTGAAAATACACAGACACTTGAAATGGAAAACAACAAAGAAATATAGTAAGCAATATAAGAACACAAGAATTTAATAAGGAGTTCACCCTATCCTCTAGGGTGACATCTCTGGTCTAGCTCTCAGTGGTGGCCTTCTTTTATTGTGTCTTAAAGAAGAGAATTACAATGAAGGAGCTCAATGTGATTCTCTTGAAATGGAATTTTCTTGGTAGGGTGGTTCTTGGATGCCCCAAGCCACTAGAGTACACAGACTCTTTTTCTTACCAGTTCTGTGACCTTCTGGTCTATAATGGAGAGAGCCCAATGTGGTGCTCAGTCTAGATAGATCCTCTCTAGGATGGCTTGAAACCCTCAAGCTCTCCGGTGCTCGATGCTGCCTCTGTTCAGCTCGACCCTCTATCTTCTGTTCTACTTTTGCTTCACTGTCTTTCATTGGTTTTTCTCTGTCTTCTTCCTTTTTCTGTTTTTTTTTGTCCTCCTCTCAGGGTTCTCCTACTCTTATTCTTTACATGTGCATGGATTTAAGGCCATTTTTCCCCATGGTTGTTCGATTCCTCTTCCACTGCCTGTCGGATCGCCTACTACAGCTTCGCTTGGAGTTCCCTGTTCGACATCATCATCAAGCTCATAGGGAGTGGCCACTTGTCCTCCTGCAGCTACGCCAACTTGCTTTGCTAGTTCGGTTTTTCCATTACATCATGGAATGAGTCTTTTGCCACCTTGGCAATCAAATCAAACGTTAAATCTTTACAAACTATGACTTAATCCCCCATTGATTCCGTTTACCCATCAGGCGCGATCTCAGCCGTTAGATCTGGGGCCTCCAGATCCGATGCCATACGCACGTTTATAGGGTTGACTTGCTCGACCATTAGAGAGTGATCAGTGGCAGTTTTCTCTCTCCTCCACTTGCCACGTGTCGTCTGCTGAGTGGAATCACTCCGTTTTCACCAATTCTGCTTACCGTTTGAGGGTGCCCCCGATCAATACTGCCAGTTTTCAGAGTGTGGGTCCTAACTTGTCCTTTAGATTTTTCCCCACGGTTCTCCTGGCTCTCCATGTGCAAGCGCTCAGGGCTTCTCCATTTCGAGGGTATTCGCCCAGTGAAGCGCTAATCGCGCATCAAAAACTCCCTTTGTTTCCCGATCTGGGCCTCCCAGCGGCTAATTTTTCCTCCTGCGCAGTCTCCGTGGGCCTCGGTCAGCGTGCTTTGACCGAAGTCCTCATCATTCCACGCTGGCTGCCAACTGCCATTGGTTTAGAGGTGTTTTTTTATCGCTATTCTGAATTCTTTGATATCTGTCCCAACCTGATACAATCATGCTCCTTTTGATTATTCTTCATGGATCCAATTCGAATCAGGAACAGGAAGTAAACATGAGCTGTGATAAAATACTATGTAACACTCCATTTTATGGATACCCATGGTGTTGTGGTTTATTTGCTTTATTTTCTACTTGGTTCTCATGTTTCCTTAGCTTGGGTTTAGCTATTAGTTCTGTTGTCCCTTAAGAAACCAATTTCTTGGCTATCTAGAAATTGTGCTTAAGACATTAATGTTTATTGTTTATTTCACTTAGTTGTCACTTAATTGTATGTTGTATTATCAAATGAAGGACCTTAAAGACCTAGTTTTTAACCCTCAATACTTAGGTGACATGAAAGTCTCGGAATGCCATTGATTATTGAATATAAATGTTGAATGAAGAATGCTAAGAGAAGTCAAAAACAATATGTTGTTTTACACAGAATCTACTATTTGTGACACTTAGAGAAGTTAAGGACAATATGTTGTTTTACACAAAAACTACTATCTGTAACTTAGAAGAATTGCAGAAATAGGAACTTCAAGTATAGGGGCACTCTTTTAAGGAATTTTAACTTCATTTACATAAGAAAATAAAAGACCTACAACTTCATTACCATACTTAAAAGAAGAAGACATATGATGACACATAACAAATAAGTCACAAAATAATAGCCAACAATGTGTGGAAAACTTTTGATTCTTTCATTAATAAACAGTTTTATCAAGAATACAGGGGCCTAGTCTCCAAGTTCTTCAAAATTCGAACCCTCTCTCTGTAAATTTTCTTCTTTTTATACATTATGAGACAGTTGGTAATCACCAAAACTGTCAAACTACTTCCTAACTGTCTAAAGTAAAAATCACTACAGAATATTACATTAGAGGTAAAATCCACCTCATTCTCAAGAAAACAAAATAACAGGAAGTAACATAAATTAGAAAACTGATGATGGTTGCTTGCTGTTCAGAACTATGGCTTGGCTACTGATGAAGTTTCTTTATAGATGTTCTGATAATAGTTAAACTGTTTTAACATAACACACTGCATTTTAACAAAACTCCGTGTGTGGACATGGGCTCACCTATGCATCGAAAATGTTTTGATTGGCTAAAACGCAAGGAAACCCAACCAATCACTGTTGCCAGAAACCAAAGGAATAAAGCCCCAATTTATTATGTATCAGGTCCACTTGAGCGTGATCACCATCCGATCACTCATTCAATGGATGGTCTAATCCTTTAGAACTCAACAAGACTTTAAACCTGTTAAACAAAACTTTATCATGTCCATTTTTTCAACGAGCCTTTGACTTCCTCAAGGACCCGATAGGAAATAAAACTGCAGTTAAAAGGCTTATCGGGTCTGATTTTAAAAATAACATATGTTCAGTTTTCGATGCAATATCTGTCAAATCACGTCCCTTTCGATGAACGACTATGATTGATCTAGACTTCAATGGATTAAACTGCATTTCATACACCATCGCATCTGATTTCTGAAATAAACCTCATTCTAGTTGATCGTGCGACTACCATCAGATCTGTGGCCTGTTGATCGGATGACCCAGACCTTCTCATGAGTTTATCACTTTCAAAAGCCATTAATAATATAAAATAAACCATTTCTTTCAAATCTACCCATTTCCTTTTATTTCCATTATAACATAATATATCTATATATATATATATATATATATATATATATATATATATATATATATATATATATATATATATATATATATATATATATATATTGCAAGAAAACTAAAAATAAATGTAAAATGACGATGTATGCTACAACATCTGGCTCCACCTGGGGATAATTCTTTTGCCACAAAAGCACAAAGAACCACAGATCAGTGCCTTCACCTCGGGCATGGAGTCATATATTTCTTATCCAATTTAAATTCTATGGAATTTGTACAGTGAATTCACTCTGGTATCTACAATGACAGGATGCTTATGCTTCAGAACTAGAAGTAATGTTTGAGGTACTGCCCATTGACAGGCAGCTGTAAAGATTCACCATCAAGATTTTCCTGGAAGAATGTATTATTTGTCCTTACTTCTATAATTTTGAATGGGCCATACCAGAGAGGATCAAACTTCCCATGTTTTCCCTTATCTGCTCTTCTAGTATCCCACCTTAATACCAAGTCTCCAACTTTAAAATCAATCTCTCTGGATTTTCTGTCAAAAATACTCTTCATCTTTGATTTCTACATAATCAAGTTGTCTCTTACCTTATCCTTGCTTTCACTCATCTCCACTACCTTATGCATCCTTCTTATCATAGCACTAGGTTCTTCTTTTGCCTCCTAAATCATTGCAATCATAGGCTTCACAAACTGACTTGGGAACAGAGCTTGAGTCCCATAGACTAACTCAAAAGGTGATTTGCCTATAGACCTTCTTATAGTCACTCTGACAGCCCATAGAGAAAACTTTAATTTAGAATCCCAATCTTTCTGATTCTCCGCAATAGTTTTCTTAAGGATCTTCATCAATCTTGTCTTTGAGGTTTCTGCGAGTTACATCATTGTTTAGATTCTCTTTCGGATCCATCGCATAAGGATTCTTCATCAATGTTTTCTTAGTGGATTCAACAAATCCATTTCCCTGTGGATGATAAGCTCTTGAATGAGATAAAATAAAATTATACTTTTGACAAAAAGAAACAAACTTACTTGAATTGAAGACTTGAACATTTCATGTTATGATTTTGACAGGGCATCCAAATATGCTGAAAATATTTTCCTCTAAGAACTTCATCACCACCTGGTCATTTGCCCTTTTAGTAGATATGGCTTCTACCCACTTGGTGAAATAATTAGTCGCTGTAAGAACCCAGTTGTGCTATCCACTTGAAGGTGGGTTAATCTGTCCAACAAACTCTAGTCACCATTGTCTGAATGGTTCTTCTATGAAGACTGGGATCAAAGGCAAGGGAGCTAGCCTCTTCTTCTCAGCAAATAGCTAACACTTTTGACAACTTCTAACAAACTTATATTTATCACCAAATAGGGTGGGCCAATAAAACCCTGCCTGGAGGATTTTATGTGCAGTAGCTTTCCAACTGTAATGTCCTCCACATAACTTCTCATGATAATATTTAATGGTCTAAGTAAATTCATCCTCTATTAAACATAACAACAAAATTCCTACAAGATCCTTCCAATACAATCTGCCCTCAACAATCACACATGGTTGTGCTTTGATATTTAATGCTCTATACTTTATTCTATCCAAAGATTGAGGACAAGAGATAAAACACAAATAATGGACTATGTGCTTGTACCATTATGTACATAAAACCGTATACCTGATCTTCATACCTGGGTCTGGTTTTTCTTCACCTTCTTCAATTATTTTTTCATTCACAGGTATCAGCAAGTTGATTCCCAATGCCTGAAAGTATGACTCTGTCAACATCTTGACCAATCCTTGCCCTTTCACCATATTTGTGGGCTTTATTTCCAAGTCATACTCTTGGATCTTGGCTATACATTTTCCTCTTTTGCCTTCCACATCACTCTAGAATAAGACATCCTTCACTGCAGCATTTGGCACATAAGAAATTATCTATGACAGTAGCACATAAGTCCTAAAGGCCTTTACCGCTTTTACCAAAGCATATACCTATTTTTCAAGAATATTATAGTTTATTTTAGCATCTCTTAGAATCTTTCTAAAGAAAGAAACTAGTTGCTCCTTTTCTTCATCATTTTTTTACAACAAGACAACAATTATTGAATTAGGTGATGCAAATGAAAAAACTTGGAAAGGCTTTTGATAATCAGGGATAATTAGGACTGGAGCATCTTGTAATTCTTCTTTAATCCTGGAGAATGACTCTCTGGATTCCTTGGCCCAATGCACTTCATTCTCTTTCTTCAACATATTATTAATTTCTTTTACAATTTATACATAATTGGACACAAACCTCCTTAAAATTTTTATTTTTCCCAGAAATTTCTAAATTTCCTTCTTACTCCTGGGAAAAGGTATTTTCTGTATGGCTTGCACCCTTACTGGATCTATCTTCACTCCATCTCTAGAAACAATGTGCCCTAGCAGTTTTCCCTCCTCTAGAGTAAAAATAGACTTCTTAGGATTCAAGGAAAGCCCAAATCTTCTACATTTCTCAAAATTCTTTTTAAGATGGTGTAGATGCTCCTCATCATACTTAGAGAAAATAGTGATGTCAAGCAAGTATATCACTACAAACTTATCTCCCACAAAAGCAGTGTCCATAGCCATATGAAATGTAGCACTTACATTCATCAACCCAAAAGGCATTCGACATACATAATAGTTCCCCAGGGAGTTGTGAATGCAGTCTTCTTCTGATCTTCTCTATCCACAACCACCTAGTTATACCCAGAAAACCCATCCAGCATTGACATCTTGAATGATCCCATTACCTTCTGCAGTACATGATCCATTTTAGGTAACAAATAATTATCTTTCAAGGAAGCCCTATTGATATTTCTAAAGTCCAGACATAGCCTTATCTCTCCATTCTTCTTCCTTATAGGCACTAAATTAGCCACCCAGTCAGAGTACGTAAGTGGAACTATTATTTTGGCATCAAGTAGCTTTTTGACTTATTTCTCAATCAATGGTAAAAGTAGAGGATTTATCTATCTAAGTTTTTGCTTAAATGTTTTAATTCCCTCTTTAAAGGGAATCTTGTGATGAATAATACTTACATAATATGTTTTATGATCCTCATAGGACCAATCAAAAACATCAACATAGTCCTTGGAAAGCTTAAGATATATCTCCTTATAATTAAGTGGAACTCCATTAAATAATTTGACTAACCTGGGCTCCTTCTGGGTTCCAATATTGTGATCTTGAATCTACTCATCCTGTGGAATTTTCTCTAATCTAACAGCTACATCATTGGAGTTAAAAATCCTTTCAAGAGGGACAAGTCCCCTTAGGATAGTATTATCTTTCAATTGAAAATTTTTTTAATTAACTATAGAATTTTTCAAACCACTTACTTATGCACCTTCTGTTGCTTCATCTTCATCTTGATCATTCTTTGTACCCTGAAAATCTTCAATCATAGTTAAGAATTCCTTAATCTGCTGATCATCTTCAAAAATCTGCCAGTGCTTTACATTATCAAGAACAGAAGGCCTATGCCTCATTTCAACCTCATATCTTAGCCTTGGATTAATAGAAGGGCTAAAAGTACTAGCAGCCACAGCCAAAGAGTCTGCTAATCTATTTCCATCTCTTGGAATGAACTAAATGTTGAAAGCTTTAAAGAAGTTATCAACCAAATCCCACACTTCATTTATGTATACCCTAAGCCTAGGTTGTTTTGACTGATAGTGGTTCTTTATTTGTTTTATAATCAGCTCTAAATCTCCAAAGACAGAAATCAATTGTACTCCCATCTGTTTCGTCGTTTGCAGAGCAATGATCAAGGATTCATATTCTGCCACATTATTTTTTGCTTCAAACTCCAATTTAAAATAAAAAGGGAACATATTACCTCCAGGTGCAATTAGAAGGAAACCAACACATGTTCTGTTGGAAATAATACTGAGAGGGGGGGTGAATTAGTATTATCAAGTTCTTTTAATAAAACTTCCTTATTTATTCTTTGAATTATTTTTGCATGTCAATACCATAAAATAATGAGCATGAACAAAGAAAACAGATAGTCACACCAAAGAACACAAGATGTAAGGTGGAAACCCAATGTGGGTGAAAACCACCTGCTGCAATATGTCTCTATCTTCTTTCAAATTAGAAACTCATTTTACAATGGTTTTGTACTGGTGCAGTCTTTTACCAGTACGCAGGCTGCAACCTGCAGAGAGCTACAACTCTCTCTCGTTTTCCAGTCTCTCCTGGAAGGGAGCTACAACACCCTACTTCTTTTCTTTCAAGGACCACTTTTCATAAATTTTCAAACTGCGCCTTCTGTGGCGCCGCGACCACCGCACCTGCGCCTTCTGTGGCGCCTCCGCACTGCGCCTTCTGTGGCGCCTCTGCATTGCGCCTTCTGTGGCACCTCCGCACTACGCCTTCTGTGGCACCTCTGGGGCGTCTTCGCACTGCGCCTTCTGTGACGCCTCTGTGGCGTCTTCGCACTGCGCCTTCTGTGGCGCCTCTGTACTGCGCCTTCTGTGGTGCCTCCGTACTGCGCCTTCTGTGGCGCCTCCACACTGCGCCTTCTGTGACGCCTCTGTGGCGTCTCCGCACTGCGCCTTCTGTGGCTCCTCTGTACTGCGCCTTCTATGGCGCCTCCGCACTTCCGCAGCTGCAGCGCTCGAGAGATCACCCTTCACAGATTCGCTTTCAACTTCCCTTTCATAGATCAAACTTTTAAAACAATAACCCAATATTTCAGATCTTAAGATATTCGATTTGCAAGAATGAATTAGCCAAGTGATCTCCTTTGCTTTATATAGGCTTAGGCCTTTCACAATACCACGGGCCAAAACCATAGGATCAAAAAACCTGTTGGACTAATACCATGAACCAACCATGAAAGTACGTGAGATCAACACTTTTGACGAAGACCATGGTCCAAAACCATAGGTTCAAATACCAAGGACTAACTACCATGGACCAAAGGTAAGTTCTCCAACATATACGCGCTTTTCCTCATAGGTTCAAATACCAAGGACTAACTACCATGGACCAAAGGTAAGTTCTCCAACATATACGCGCTTTTCCTTGCATGAAAGTGCGTGAAATTTTTCTCTACATGAAATAAACTTTTCTCTGCATAAAAGTGCGTGAACTTTTCTCTACACTATAATTTATTATCTGAGATGAGTGGGTTGCCATCAAGTACAACATATGTATCATAATGCCAACAATCTCCCCCTTTGGACTTGATGGCAACAACAACCAATCACTCTCCCCCTTTGACATCAAGGGAAAAGGGTTATGCTCCCCCTAAGAACATGCTCCCCCTGACTATAAACCAGATCTGCAAAGAAGAACCATAATCCATGACCATGAAAGAGATGGAGACGTATTGCAGCAATATTCAGACCAGCATCCATGATCTCATTCTGTACTTCCTCCATAATGCCAACAATGCATGATATGCTCCCCCTGAACTTGTGCCATTCGATCTTTGACCAATCCGCAACCTAGCACATGTATGCATATACTTCAGATGAACCTTGCGTACAACCAACAATCAAAAGAGATTCAATAACAGGATGATGCATCAACAACCCCCAGCTTTTGCCTGAGGTATTCAAAGGTCTCCCTAGGCAATGGTTTGGTTAGTATATCAGCAACCTGTTCCTTAGAAGGAACATACTCCAACTTGACCTTTTGTTCAAGCACTTGTTCCCGGAGAAAGTGATACTTAATTGGTATGTGCTTGGTTTTTGAATGCATGACTAGGTTCTTTGAAATGCTCATTGCACTTGTATTATCACATAAGATGGAGATGGGTGGTGTACAAGTGATTTGAAAATCCTGCAAGGTCTGCATCATCCAAAGGAGTTGAGTACAGCACGATGCAGCAGCAACATATTCTGCTTCAGCTGTAGACAAGGCAATCGAACTCTGTTTCTTGCTGAACCAAGATACTAATCTGGAACCCATAAAGAATGCACCACCACTTGTGCTTTTCCTGTCATCCACGCTTCCGGCCCAATCTGCATCTGTATAATCATGAAGTGTGATATCTGTATCTCTAGGATACCATAAGCCATAGTTTTGAGTCCCTTGAAGATATTTGAAGATTCTCTTTACTGCCTGAAGATGAGTTTCCTTTGGATTTGCCTGAAATCTTCCAACTATTCCGACTGCATGCATGATATCCGGTCGGGTACCTGTCAAATAAAGTAAACTTCCAATCATAGATCTGTAGGTTGGTTGATGCACTGCTGCAGATTCATCATTTGCACTGAGGCTACATCCTGTGACCATAGGTGTACATACTGGTTTTGCATCTTCCATGCCATATTTCTTCAAAATCTGTTTGAGATACTTGGTTTGAGACAAAAAGATCCCTCCTTCTTTTTGTTGGATTTGCAAACCAAGAAAATATGTCAATTCTCCCAGCAAGGACATTTTGAATTCTTTCTGCATCACCAAGGCAAAGCTTTGACTCATAGCTTCTTCATTGCTGCCAAAGATAATGTCATCTACATACACAACAAGTATTAGAAATTTGTTATTTTCAACTTTTATATAAAGATTGCTATCTGTTGATCCTTTTAAAAAACCTTGTTGATGAAGATATTTGTCCAAACGATAGTACCAAGCCCTTGGAGCTTGTTTGAGACCATAGAGAGCCGTTTTCAATCTGCATACAAGATTTGGATCATTTCCAAGAATGAACCCATCTGGCTGCTCGATGTATACTTCTTCTTCCAAGTCTCCATTCAGAAAGGCTGATTTCACGTCCATTTGAAATACTTTGAAGTTTTGAAAGCTTGAGAGAGCAAGGAACATTCGGATGGCCTCAAGTCTTGCAACCAGAGCAAAGGTTTCTTCAAAGTCTATACCTTCTTGCTGCGCATACCCTTTACAAACAAGTCTGGCCTTGTTTCTAATTACTTCTCCATTTTCATTCAATTTATTTTTGAAGACCCATTTTGTTCCAATAACATTCTTATCCTTTGGTCTAGGAACCAGCTCCCAAGTGTTGTTCTTTTCGATCTGCTCAAGTTCTTCATCCATTGCTTTCACCCAACATTCATCTTTGCATGCCTCTTTCACATTTTGTGGTTCAGTGGAGGAGAGTAATGCCAAATAGCTTGAAGCTTCTGCAACTGTTCTTCTTGTTTGTACACCTGCTTCTTTCTGTCCCACAATCTGAGATTCTGGATGATTCTTCTGAACATATCTGGATGGAGTCTTTTCTTCTATTCTTGTCTGCTCCTCTGGTTCTTCTTGAGGTTCTTCTTCTTCATCATTCTGTCTTTGAGGGTAGCCTTCATCCTCTTCGATGTCTTCATGATGTACTTGCCTAGGAATGTATCCCTTCTCATCAACCACTACATCAATGTTGTCAACAATTCTGCCAAGTCTTTTATTGTAGCACTTGTATGCTTTGCTATGTGGAGAGTAACCAAGAAGAATGCCTTCATCTGCTCTAGGTTCAAGTTTGCCAAGTTGCTCATCAGTGTTCTTAATATAACATTTGCTCCCAAATATTTTGAAGTGCTTTACCGAAGGAGTCTCACCACACCAGAGCTCATGAGGGGTTTGAGTGTTGTTCACCCGGACATTTGTTTTGTTGATAATAACAACCGCAGCATGTGCAGATTCACCCCAAAAAGTTGCGGGAGTTCCCGACTCATCAAGCATAGCACGAGCCATTTGTTGGACTGTTCTGTTCATTCTTTCCACAACTCCATTTTGCTGAGGAGTTCTAGCTGTAGAGAATTCTCTTCTTATCCCATGTTCTTCACAGAAATCGAAAAATTCATTTGAGGTAAACTCCCCACCTCTGTCGGATCTGAGGCACTTAATTTTGTATCCTGATTCATTTTCAACCAAGGCTTTGAAGGATTTGAATTTTTCGAATGCTTCATCTTTGTGCTTCATAAGTCCTAACCAGACAAACCTAGAGAAATCGTCAATGAATAATATCAAGTATTCTTCTCCTCGAGGTGTCCTTTTCCTGAATGGACCACATGTATCTGTATGTACTAGCTCAAGAGGCATGCTAGCTGATCCTTCCTTCTCTGGAAAGTTAGTTCTGGTTTGCTTTCCAAACTGACATGATTTTCATATGGTGTTGTCTGGAATTTTGATATCTGGAAGATCGCGAACTGCTTGATATTTGCATGCTTTCCTTATTTGTGAAAAGCTTAGATGCCCCAACCTCCGATGCCATAACCAGTGTTCATCATCCTTGCTTAGATAGCATTGTTGTTTTCCTCCTTCAAATATGTATAGATTATTTGGAGTTCTTCTACCTTTGATCACTGTTTAACCTGTATCAAGATCACGAACACGACATCCGTTTGATCTAAATATCACCTCGGTTCCTTGATCACACATCTGGCTGACACTTAGAAGATTATGTTTCAATCCATCAAAATACAAAACATTTCCAGCCTTGACCTTTTCTTTTAACTGAGCAATGCCTTTTCCTTTTATAGTTGCAGGAGTATCATTTCCAAAAGAAACTTTCTTTCCTTTTTCAAGAGCAGAAAATGACTCAAGTTTTTCTTTATCACCTGTCATATGCTTCGAACATCCACTGTCAATGTACCATAGATTTTCTTGTCCCTCTGCATAAAATGCTATCCCACATCTTTCTGTTTGTGGTTCCTTTATTCTCCATGTTTTGGTGCTTGATGCTTGTTCCTTTGTCTGCTGAAACCTGCTCCTGCATTCAGAATCTTCATGACCAAAATTATTTCAAATAGAACATTCAACTTCATTTTCAAGAACCGAAAAGTTGTTATAGGTCCTTTTTGTAATCCCGGTCATACTTCTTTGTTTTTGAGCTTCTCTAGTCATGATTGTTTTATATGCAACACATTGAGCTGCCTTGTGACCAAAGTTATGGCAAGAAAAGCATTGTCCATTGAAGAAACTTTTGCGGTTATCAAATCTTCTGGCCAAATGATTGTAATTTCTATTGTCATCCATTCTTGAACCAAATTGAGAAGATTTTACCTGTGGCTGGTTGTAGCTTTTGTTCATCCTTAAGATGGATTGCCCCTGATAGTCTCTGTTTGCAATTCATCCCTGTCTTACCTGATGGTCTTCATTGTGCTTTTGCTCATTCCTTCTTGCTGCATCAAGATAACTTTTTGAGGTGGATGCTTGAGAAGTTCCTTCATTATAGCCCAGACCTGTCTTGTTTAGTGGAGAACGTTGTACATTGATAATCTCATCCAAAGTTTCAGATCCTTTGACAAACCTAAGATTAATAGCTTTTGTTTTCTCAATTTATTTTCTAAGACCAACAATTTCACCTTCTAATTTTTCAAGATGTTTTTCCTTTTCATCAATTTGAAATTGTAGAGTATCAATGATCATATTCTTTTCTTCTACACATCTCTCGAGTCTAGTAATTTCTTCATAAAGGCTATCCACATCTATAGCATCCATATAATCATCATCTTCAAATGCCATTAACAGTTTATAGTCATTACCTCGTTCATCTTCATCACTATTTGATAGACCATCACTATCTTCATGAGTGTAGTAACTTTTCTTATTTGCACTTTGTTTCTTGTTCCATCTAGCAGGTTCCTTTCCTTTATCCTTATAAGGACATTTTGCAGCATAATGACCTACTCTTCCACAAGAAAAGCATTTAAAAGGTAACTTACCTCTGAATCTTCCAGAACCCCTTTGAAGATTTCTGACAAAATTTGATTCTTCTTCTTCTTCTTCTGGCACGTGACTTGCTTCATAATAATCTTCTTTGCCTGACGCCTTGAAAGCAACTTCTCTTCTGTCTGATGGACCTCCCTTCCAATAATTGAAGTTTTTCCCATCAAAAATTGGTGGCCTGATTGATGCTTCCCTCTCGTAGTTGCTCATGATGAATGATCTTCCTTCAAGCGATCAAGCTTCTCTGAAGGACCTGCTCTGATACCAATTATTGGAAATAATACTGAGAGGGGGGGTGAATCAGTATTATCAAGTTCTTTTAATAAAACTTCCTTATTTATTCTTTGAATTATTTTTGCATGTCAGTACCATAAAATAATGAGCATGAACAAAGAAAACAGATAGTCACACCAAAGAACACAAGATGTAAGGTGGAAACCCAATGTGGGTGAAAACCACCTGCCGCAATATGTCTCTATCTTCTTTCAAATTAGAAACTCCTTTTACAATGGTTTTGTACTGGTGTAGTCCTTTACCAGTATGCAGGCTGCAACCTGCAGAGAGCTACAACTCTCTCTCGTTTTCCAGTCTCTCCTGGAAGGGAGCTACAACCCCCTACTTCTTTTCTTTCAAGGACCACTTTTCATAAATTTTCAAACTGCGCCTTCTGTGGCGCCATGACCACCGCACCTGCGCCTTCTGTGGCGCCATGACCACCGCACCTGCGCCTTCTGTGGCGCCTCCACACTGCGCCTTCTATGGCGCCTCTGTGGCGTCTCCGCACTGCACCTTCTGTGACACCTCTGTGGCGTCTCCGCACTGCGCCTTCTGTGGCGCCTCTGTACTGCGCCTTCTGTGGTGCCTCCGTACTGCGCCTTCTGTGGCGCCTTCGCACTGCGCCTTCTGTGACGCCTCTGTGGCGTCTCCGCACTGCGCCTTCTGCCTTCTGTGGTGCCTCTGTACTGCGCCTTTTGTGGCACCTCCGTACTTCCGCAGCTGCAGCACTCGAGAGATCACCCTTCACAGATTCGCTTTCAACTTCCCTTTCATAGATCAAACTTTTAAAACAATAACCCAATATTTCAAATCTTAAGATATTCGATTTGCAAGAATGAATTAGCCAAGTGATCTCCTTTGCTTTATATAGGCTTAGGCCTTTCACAATACCACGGGCCAAAACCATAGGATAAAAAAAACTGTTGGACTAATACCATGAACCAACCATGAAAGTACGTGAGATCAACACTTTTGACGAAGACCATGGTCCAAAACCATAGGTTCAAATACCAAGGACTAACTACCATGGACCAAAGTTAAGTTCTCCAACATATACGTGCTTTTCCTCATAGGTTCAAATACCAAGGACTAACTACCATGGACCAAATGTAAGTTCTCCAACATATACGCGCTTTTCCTTGCATGAAAGTGCGTGAACTTTTTCTCTACATGAAATAAACTTTTCTCTGCATAAAAGTGCGTGAACTTTTCTCTACACTATAATTTATTATCTGAGATGAGTGGGTTGCCATCAAGTAGAACATATGTATCATAATGCCAACATGTTCCTTCTTTAGAATAAGCTCCATCAAAGAAGCACTTCCACACCCCTTCTATTTGCAGCTTTGTATTTACATTGGCTAAAGTGAGCCACCTCTGGTTATCTTCAACCAACTCTGCATTGTCATGCAGCACGAAGCAAGAAAAGTCATCTTTCTCTTAGCTATATACAAGTGAATTATTTGCTCTGTTTTTTGTGATTGTTTTTACAAATCTAGTTTCTTTGTACAACCTCCTTTCTTCTCCACCAAAAATTGGTATAACAGCATATGTAAAATCTAGTTTCAAAACACCACCCAACTTAGCCCCCCATGACCTAGATAGCAACATTCCAAACCTGGAAGGGATATCTGCTACCACTACATCCATTACCAAGCTTCTAGCTAGGATCTAGGCTAGTGACACCACCATATCTTTAATCACCCCCAGACACTTGACTTTATTTGAATCAAAAGAATACAAGTCTCTGTAAGGTTTAGTTACTTGTAGGTTTAGTTGTTTCATCACTGATAATGGGATAAGGTTATGTGAAGCTCCTGAATCAAACATACAATTCTGCAAGAGGAAATCATGAATCAATAGAGAAATGTAGAAAGGAGGTGTTGAAGAATATAACTCCTATTCATGTGGACCAAAAACCACTATTGATTTATCGTCTTGTAGATTCATGGTGTCATTTATATTCACATTCTGAGATAGATTAATAAACTCAGCAATCTCCCTTTGATAAATTGGTGTTTTGACCAACTCTATGAGGGGCACTTGAATTCTGATTTTTTCTAATTCCTTAGTGAGACTAAACACATGAACCTATTTAGTACTTATTTCATTTTCATCTTCACTTCTCTTCATCACTGAAACCTCTTATAGAATGGAAACAAGTTTTTCTAAAGGAATTTTTTCACTTTTGTCTTGAGAATACTCACCTTGAAGTATTTGAGTCTTGCTATTTGTATTCTTCTACTACTTTCCTTTATTCAATTGCTTTGCATGTTGTGGTTCTTGTGTATTCGCCTTCTGTAAGGGAGTTGCAACTTTCTTCTCACCTTCATATTCTTGTCTTCTAGATCTTTTCCTTGATCTCCAATCATATTTCTTATGTAATTCTGCCTGCATAAAATCATAAAACTGCTTCTAATACTCATCAATTTCATTCTCATCATAGATGGCATCTATTTTAGCATATTCATATTTTTCTCCCTCAACACCTAGTTCATCTTCATCTACTACATACAATGTGGAAATCTGATCATCATGGTCCCTCGAATGCTCTGGTACTTTATCAGGATCTTCCTCCAAATACTATGGTGCTTGAATATGATCTTGATATTTTCTCTCCTTCTACAAGATTTGCAAAGGTTGTCTTCTATATTGAGGATTAAAGTTTTTGTTTTCTTGTGCTTGCCTCTGAGAATTCTTACTCTCCAACTCTAATTTAATCAATTTATTTGACAAAGTTTTAATTACATTGTTCATATCCTCTAATGTTTGACTTTGAGAGGATTCCACTTTAGCCTTTCCCTTATCTTGGATAGAATGTGTCTCTGGTGCTTTACCTGCATCCACCAAATTTGCTTCTATCTCTAAGGTATCATTTTGAATCTGATCAAGGGTTACAGATCTTCTCTCCCTCAATGTGAATCCAAAATTTGACTCAAAAGCCGCTGCAAAAGTTATTTTTGCACCAACAGGAGGGGGCTTAATCTCCATTGGAAGACTGCTGTATAATTTATTGAACCTTCTCATGAATTCAACAACACATTCATCAAATTTCTTCTTAATAGCATTGAACTTTGTGAGTGAATACCCATGGTCTCTTTTTTCTCCCCTTCTCTGAGTGAACAGGCGCTCCATATCTTCCCATGTAGGAATAGAGTTATTAAGAATCCCTTTAAACCATTTTCTTGCTTCTCCATCCAAGGATTGGACAAAAAGTCTTAGAACAACATCCAGGTGTTAAACATTTAGATTTTCTGCAAAATTACAAAATATTGCTATATGATTCTTTGTCTTTTGTTCATCCTCTCCTGTGAAACGAGGAAGAATCTTCAAGTACTCTTGAGGCATTTGATTCAATTTTTGTGGCAATTGAATAGGTGCATACCTATTCATCAAGAAAGTAGGTGCTACCATGTTTTCTCATGAACTTACCGAACCTTGATTACCAATAGATGTGGAACCTAATTGAGGGGTAAATGGAGTATGAGAAGGTGACAATGTAGTTATAGGTTCAGGCTGAATAACTATAGCAGATACTAAAAAAGAAACAGAATCTAGAGACTATTCTTGACAGTTGGGTTCTTAAAATGTATTGGATGTAAAAGGTGACTCTTGGTCAATAAATGATGAATGTTTGGATGAAAAATGGTGGCCGGGGTGCTGGCATAAGAGACAAACATTCAAATCCAGAAACAATTTCTTCAAGTTCAGGCGGAATTTCTTCTTGGATTTGCTGCGGAGTATCAGTCATCTACCTCCAAAGTTATCTATCCTGCTAAATTAGCAAAATTGCTTATTTTTGCCACAACGACAATTGCTTTTACAAATCCTCTAAGAATCGCACATCACAATTGCAATTTCTCTAGGAAGGGTTACTCACTCTTGAACCATGCGATGCGATATCAATCGACGATCATCGTATTGCACGTCGCATTTCGCAAACCACAACTCCTCTAAGCCAGGTTCATTCACTCATGAACGTGTGATGCAATTGTTAGCTAATGAATCCATACAAGTGAGGATAGTTTTAGATAGAGGAGGAATGACCTGTTATAGAGTTTTATGAACCCAGCATTTCGGACTACCAAGTGTCCATCGTTAGGGGATGCGTCAATAGATATTCTAAAGATATTAATGATGTATCCATGAGCTATATTTTAGGGTATATATACAGGATATGAAAGAATTAATCTAAGAAATTAGGTCAGCCATTATCCAATTAGTTTGTTAATATTCAGATTTTTATTTTTATTATTTATTTATTTAATTTATTTATTATTTATTAATTATTTAATTAATTTGTTTAATTAATTAATTAATTTTTTTATTTAATTAATTTGTTTAATTAATTCCCTATAATTTTATATATAATTCCTATTGTTAATTTCTAATTGTTTTAATTTGAGTTATTACGACAATATGCTTAATTTAAATTCATATGTTACTATAATGTTATAATTAATAAATTATGATTTAGTTTATTTTAGTATTTTCAAATGATTAGTTATGAAATAACCAATTATTTATTTATATGTTTATATTTGTTTTTGTTTTATTGTTTAAGGAGGATGTTAGATAATGTTTCCTTGTTGTTTTGATTTTTATTTTATTAATTTTTTAATGAGAGAGGAGGGATTAAATTATTAAAAGGGATATGAGTTAATTATTGATTCTTTAAGATTTCAAGTAAATGTTTCCAGGTGTTGCTTAGTTTTAATCCATCGTCTCAATTCAAGTCGTTCTTCCTTTTTCTATTTCAATGGCTTCTTTGATTTTCCTTTTAAGATAGTGGTAATCTTTTCTAACAAGTTTGACTTCCTCCATGCAGATGTAATGAGAGGAAGAGTGAACATGTTCTGCTAAGGCCAATTTTGAGGTCCTTTCTCTTCTTAAGTCGACAGTGTGTTCTTTAATTCTGATGTTAAGAGACCTACCTGTTTCACCTATGTATTCCTTTCTGCATGAGAAAGGAATAACATAAACACATTTTTGAAGGTTAGGGTTTATGGGATCCTTGACTGAGTTGAATAATTGTCTGATGGTGTTGGTAGGGGTTAAGGCTACATTAATATTGTGTTTATTAAGAATTTTAGTAATTTTATCAGTGGTGCCTTTTATGTACGAAGGGAGACCTTAGGAGTTGATAAATTTTGATCTTTGATATCGTTATTATTCTTGTTTAGGGATAGGTGCATGGCTTTCTTAATGGTATTCCTATTATAGCCATTTAATTAAAACACTTTGTGAAGATGGTTGAGTTCATCATTTAAATGGTCAGGATCAGATATTTTGGCTGCCGTAATGGTTAAGGTCCTAATGATGCCAATCTTCTATTTAGGGTGGTGATGAGAATTTGCATGTAGATATCATTCTGTATGGGTTTTCTTTCTATAGACTTGGAAACCAAGTGACCCTTCTTTTTTGGTTAGAAGGATATCAAGAAAGGGAAGTTGGTTGTTATTTTCAATTTCAATAGTGAATTTTATATGGTCAGAAAGGTTATTTAAGTGATTGAGGAATAGGTCAAGTTTTTCTTTTCCATGACTCCATTTGGAAAATATGTCATCGACAAACCTTTTGCATTCTTCAGGGGTGTATGGAAATGACCTAAGAGCCTTCTGTTCGAAGTGCTCCACAAAGATGTTGGAAACTATGGGGGATAGAGGAGAACCCATAACCACACCATGGGTTTGTTCATAAATTTTACCTTTGAAACTGAAGTAAGAGGATTTTAAGCAAAGCTCTAGAAGATCCACAGTTTCTTTATCCATGATGTTTCTCATGATATTAATAGCTTCATCAATAGGAATCATAGTATAAAGAGATACAATATCAAAGCTAACCATAAGATACTCGTTCTTCATTTCTATGTTATTAATCCATTGAACAAAAGAATATGAGTCTTTAATATAAGAAGGGGTTTTACCAGATAGGGGTCTAAGTTTTTTGTCCAGGTGTTTCACCAAAAGGTAAGTAGGGGAACCTATGGTATTGACTATAGGTCTGAGAGGTATGTTAGGTTTATGGACTTTAGGAGCACCATAAATTCTAGGAATAATGGAACTATTAGGGATGGTTTTCTTTTTTGTGATGTCATCTAGAGATGATTCTTTGATTTTCTTTATTACTTCACGCATAATTTTCTCACTGGCATCTTTATTAATGATTTTATAGCAATCATTGTTATTTAGATGTTCTTCCATTTTATTGTCATAATCAATTCTCTTCATGATTAAAGTTGTGTTGCCCTTATCAGCCTTTAGGATGACTATGTTTTTATTTTTTCTGAGGTTGTTTAAGGCTCTTTTTTCTTCTAAGGATATGTTAGATGCAGGAGGTTTAGAAGTTCTAAGAATTTTAGCAATATCTTGTCTGATTTCTTCACTTTTTGCTATATCTAGGTTTTTAATAGCTACTTCAATATTACTGATGACCTCCTCCACAGGTATTTTATTAGGGGTTATAGCAAAATTTAGACCTTTTTTCAGGATGGATTCAGTTGCATGATCTAGGTGGATATCTGATAAGTTAATGACCTAGGCATTATCTAATTTCAGACTTTGATTGGGATGTATGGTTCGAGTTTATGAATGAGAGAAGCCAGTAGATGGGTTGTTGTTCCTACGAGGGAAGCTGCAACTATTGCAAGTTTGTTTACAGGCTCCTGGAATATATTTGCCCTCGTTTTTGTGAAAATCAATCTCTGTATCTACATTGTTTCATTCCAGTGATCTATACTGATGTGATATTAATTAGCGATCCAACTGTCAATAGTCAGCAGTGATCTGACGATCACTGTGATATCGCATGGAGATCTGTGCGACGTTACCCACCTCATGGAGCTGATAGATTTATAAACACCAATTTATAAAAGTTCAGGTTTGGGGTTTTTTTATATTAGCGCCCAATCATCTTAAGACCCGATATCCTTTGAATAACAGTGGCCATTAGATCGTATGGCTCGCGGGACTTCTACTAACACATGGTTTAATAACAGGGCCAACCCTCACTATTGACTGTGCCGTAAGGCATTGAAAATGAAAACAACAGTTAGGAGAGAGTACGGGACTTCAGCCACAACTTAGAAACTCGTACACTTCTACTCCCGTAGTCGCTAATACACAACGAAAAGAGATTAAATGTGAACACACCATATCAAATAGAACTTTGAGTTTTTTAAGACAAACTGGAAATTCAATGATACACAGAGATACTTTGGAGGGACAACACCTCCGGGATTGACCAATTACACAACACAAATACAAAAAATTATGTTTTCTGCAACTTAATCATGTATTCCCAAAATAAGCCGAATCAGTCGAAATCCTTTTACCATCATTCAGAACTTACATAAATACTATTCCATCCTAACTATCAGATTCTTAAAACACAGGATCAAATTTTCCTATTCTTGAACAATATCTAATTTGGTCAATATTCTCCTTGAGAATCTAAACTCAATCAAAACTGCATAAATTAATTACAAAACCACTCAATCCCTAAATCCTAGCTCAAATACTATCTAGAAAGCTTGTAAATTGACAGCTAAAGGATCCCACTCCTTTGCTTGTAACTTTTTTTGGATTTTTGGAATAAGTTTGAAGCCTTTTTCCTTCAAGCCTCATGCTCCTGCATGAGACTCCTGAGGAAAAAATTCTTCATGGGCTCCTATCCATGAGCTCTTCTACAAAACTACCCAAATTCTGTAGCATGGAATCTGTCATCCAAGTAGCTTCAGCAATTGTTTGATCCTTCCATTTGACCAAATACTAAAAATAATCCTATCCTCTTGTCTTCTTCAACAATTTCTTGTCCAAAATCCTCTCTGGCTTTAATTCCTTTGCTATAGGTAACTGTTTTAGCCAATCAATCTCTTGTTCTTCTCGATCTGTTGTTGTGTTATCTGGTTGTTCCTTTTCATACCTGTATAAGTCAGCAACATTAAAAAATAGAGATATTCCAATATCAGGGGGTAATTCAATTTCATATGCATTCGCAGAAAATTTCCTCAAGACTCTGCATGGTCCAATTTTCTTAAATTTTAATTTATTATACTCCCTTTTTGGAAATCTTTCCTTCCTTAGGTGTGCTAAAACCAAATCTCCAACCTCAAAATTAGCTTCTCTTTTCTTCAAATCTGCCTTGCCCTTGTATTTTATGTTGATGCCCTGTAGTTGTTGTTTTACCTGTTCATGTACTGCTTGAACTTCTGTAGAAAAATCTTCTCCTTCAGCACTTCTCCTTTCAACTTTTCCCAAGTCTCCAATTCAAACACTTCTCTTGGGTGCATTCCATAGATTATGTGGAATGGACTCTACCCTATACTCCTATTAGGAGAATCATTGTATGCATATTCTGCCTGTTCCAATACTTGATTCCACTGTTTTGGATGTTCACCTGCAAGACTTCTCAAAAGATTACCTAAGCTTCTATTTACAACTTTAATCTATCTGTTATCACTAAACGAATTTCAAAAGAAAAGGGTAAGGTAAGAAAGATTTGGTCTTGGTTATTCTCATGATCCTTTCATGCATAAGAAGCACTTGGCAAACTCAGGCTCAACATACATCAAATTTCTTTGAAGGCTCAAGCAAGGCAAGTAAGGTAATCCTAAACTTTGATAAGAATTACCTTTTTGAAGTTTTCCTTGAAAAATGGTGCCTCTGCATTCAATTTTGAATAGTTTCAAGGCATATGAGAAGGACACTTCAAGATAAATAAGCTCAAGATAGTCGAATTTGGCACGTAAGTTGTGTTTTTGAAATTACACAGCATTTTCGTAGCATGCTACGAAACTGCTGTAAGTGATGCCTAATGCACAGTAGTTTCGTAGCATGCTACGAAACTGCTGTAGCTGGATATTGTGATTTCATGGACCATTTTTTAAGACAAAGGGAAATATTATTTGAAGAGGAGGGTCTGAACGGGAGCATTCAAAAAGTATAAGTGTCTAGCAAAGGCAAAACAAGGAAAGGAAAGACTTTTATGAACTCCAAACTTTTATGTTATGAAAAGAGCAGTCGACTTCCAAGGGGATTACCAAGCAATTAAAAACTCATCTCTGAAAAGTGAAAGAGGTTTTCATTCCTAATATTCTTAAGTACAAAAATCTCTTCCACTTTCTTCAAATCCATTATGATTTGAGAGAAATGAATGATCAAACTTGTGCTACGAAACTACTGTAGGTGCAGTTTTTCACAAGCATATTTTTACACCTATTTTTCAAAGACTCATTCTAGGTGGTAGGAAAGATGTTTCAAAAAACCAAGAGGGGTTTTTTTTAGCATGGATTGGTTCACAAAAGGCTCCTTCCATTTTTCCAAATAAATTTTTTATGAGAATTTATGAGCTCTGTCCCCAGACCTGTTTTTCAGCCAGAACAGAGCAAGGGACAGTCTCCTAGTTTCTAGGAACAGCAAAAGGATGAGTCATCAAGGGCTAGCTGGAAGGTTATGAGCACCATCAAATTCGACTTCATGGAGTTTTAGGTGTCAAATAATGTTTTGAATGTTTAGATAAGGTTGTTGTAATCATAATGAGTTACACTCCTAGTTGTATTAGGTCTCTAGGACTCCTAGTTAGCTGTCCTTTGTATTAAATAGTTAGTTTTAAGTGTCAATAGGTGTCAAATTAGGAGGAATTCAAATTCCCCTCATGCTGGAGGAAGGAATCTACATGAACTCTATATATGGGAGAAGAACTAATGTATTAAGGGTTGGAAATTTCAAGAGAAACAGTGCATATTATGTTATTTGAGAACACTGTATGTTTTATGTTAATGCAGAAGTTTGGCTTCACTACTCAGGATTCAGAGAGGGTTTTATGTGTTTTATTTCCTCATGGATTTCTTCATTTTCTTACTTGCAGTGGTATGAACACATGTTACTTATAATTCATTTATAATGCTCTAACTTCCTTCATGTGTTCATAGACTGTGTTTCCTATATCATGTCTCTGTTTTGCTAGTAGATTAAAACTCTTTATGCCCTGACTTCCATGTAAGCTGATCTGTTGTTGTACTAAAACATACTCTGACTCCATAGCCCAATAAATGCTTGTTGATTAGAATTTCAACCATTTATACATTTTCATTTTATTTCAATCCATAGAGTTAGCCATCTTATTCATTATCCAAATCTTTAATCTTGTGAGAGAGCCCTCTCAGGTTGGGGAGGCTAAGCCTCACCAAAAGTTGGTTTGAAAGAGTTACACAAGGTCTACCTGATCAGCAACCTATCAAGGTCTAATTTTGTGATGACATTTTGGTGCGTCTTCCGGGAGCCTAAAGTCTATTCATTCCCGAAATTAAGAAGTTGAACTTCTGAAGGTAGCAGGAGCTCAGACATCTTTTTGAGGCTGCAAAACTACCTTGGCGACTCCACACATCAAATAAGAAATTGGAAGGTGACTCCACTGCTAGAAGATCAGTAGATTGATGAAGTTTCAAGATGAGTTCCACTACAAGAATGAATGCCAGGTATGCTCCTATGAATCGGTCTCATATCCCTGGTTTTCCAAATCCTATGCCAAAGGTTGATTGGTTAGAGGATCTTCCGATATTCAAAGATGAAAAGAAAGACAATGCTGCTCTTCATTTGGTTAGGTTTCATATGCATGTACGCAATCTTAAGGTTTAGTTTCCTGAGGATTGTCTCATGAGGATGTTTATGACCACTTTAGAAGGAAAAGCATGGTCTTGGTATAAAGGTTTGGAAAATGGTTCAATATATTCACTTGCTAGTTTTCATGATGAATTCTATGAGATGTATAAAGAGTGTCATCCCTCCTTGTTGCTGGTCCAAGATTGTTGTAAACATTCTTTGAGTCTTATTCAATATTTGGAGGATTTTTATGATGATGATGAATTTATGGATGAAGAAATTTTAGAGGCTCTTCATAACAATACATTTCAACACCAAGAAGAAAGTATAACATCCCATGAAATGCAACATGAAAATCAGCAGGGGTTTACTTATGAAAACCATGTTCAATCCTCTAATATTGATGTAGAGAGGTAGCAGACTTCTCAGTCTTCGAATCATAATGAAGATGAAAATGATTACACACAACAAGAAGAAATACTGAAAGAAATTTTTTATGACCCTCAGGCAGAGGAAAAGGTTTTTCATTTCTGTGATTCCTTGCAGCAACTTGCATCAAAGAATGATCTTTATAATGAAGAAAATTACATTGTTTGTGGGTATCATGCAGAAATGCAGTTGGATAGAATATCAAAGAAATCATGTGTGGCTGAGAATCAATTGTCTAAAGATGTAGAATGTTATGATGATCATCAAAATAACCATGTCCTCTTTGACCCTATAAATGAATACATGGCAAAGTTTTGCACATCAGTATTTCATTTTCATTTGCATTATGAAGATCATATACATTATAAGTCGATTTGGTCATCTCACTATAATGGTTATTTTGAGGTTGAATGCAGTCAAGAGATTCAAGTGTCAGATCACATCGATGACTGGCTTCATTGGAAATTTCATGTTGCTTGACCTAAAGCGGAAATTGCAGCTGGTAGGTAGGTAGGAAAATGAAATAAGCTCAAGGTTAACTAAGCATTTTTTAGTAGATATATATTTCTTTCTCCTACAATGATCATCAAGCTTACGCCTGAGGTGAAGGCTCAAGAAGCTTAAAGGGAACACTTGTCAAGAAAATTTTCGTTTGTCATAAAAGGATAAAGCACTGGACCTGCGAGTTCTTAGTGTACTACAGGAGCACACTATCCCAAGTGGAGCCACTGTTATCACTAAACAAATTTCAAAGGAAAAGGGTAAGGTAAGAAATATTTGGTCTTGGTTATTCTCATGCTCCTTTCATGCATAAGAAGCACTTGGCAAACTCAGGGTCAGCATACATCAAAGTTCTTTGAAGGCTCAAGCAAGGCAAGTAAGGTAATCCTAAATTTTGATATGAATTACCTTTTTGAAGTTTTCCTCAAAAAATGGTGCCTCTTCATTCAATTTTGAATAGCTTCAACGCATATGAGAAGGACATTTCAAGATAAAGAAGCTCAAGAAAGTCGAATTTGGCATGTAAGCTGTGTTTTTGAAATTACACAGCAGTTTCGTAGCGCGCTACGAAACTGCTGTAGCTGCATATTGTTATTTGATGGACCATTTTTGTAAGACAAAGGGAAATATTCTTTGAAGAGGAGGGTCTGAAAGGGAGAATTCACAAAGTATATGTGTCTAGCAAAGGCAAAACAAGGAAAGGAAAGACTTTTATGAATTCCAAACTTTTATATTATGAAAAGGGCAGTCGACTTCCAAGGGGATTACCAAGCAGTTAAAAACTCATCTATGAAAAGTGAAAGAGGTTTTCATTCCTAAGATTCTTAAGTACAAAAACCTCTTCCACTTTCTTCAAATCCATTATGATTTGAGAGAAATGAATGATAAAACTTGCACTACGAAACTGCTGTAGGTGCAGTTTTTCACAAGCATATTTTTACACCTGTTTTTCAAAGACTCATTCTGGGCGATAGGAAAGATGTTTCAAAAAAAAAAAGAGGTTTGTGTTCAGCATGGATTTTTTCACAAAAGCCTCCTTCAGTTTTTCCAAATAAATTTTTATCAGAATTTATGAGCTCTGTCCCAAGACCTATTTTTCAGCTAGAACAGAGCAAGGGACAGTCTCCTAGTTTCTAGGAACAGCAAAAGGATGAGTCATCAAGGGCCAGCTGGAAGGTTATGAGCACCATAATTCAACTTCAAGGAGTTTTAGGTGTCAAAGAATGTTTTAAATTTTTATATAAGGTTGTTGTAATCATAATAAGGAGTTACACTCCTAGTTGTATTAGGTCTCTAGGACTCCTAGTTAGTTGTCCTTTGTATTAAATAGTTAGTTTTAAGTGTCAATAGGTGTCAAATTAGGAGTAATTTGAATTCCCCTCGTGATGGAGGAAGGAATCTACATGAAATCTATATATGGGAGAAGAACTAATGTATTAAGGGTTGGAAATTTCAAGAGAAACAGTGCTTATTATGTTATTGCAGAACACTGTATGTTTTATGTTAATGCAGAAGTTTGGATTTACTACTTAGGATTCAGAGAGGGTTCTATGTGTTTCATTTCCTCATGGATTTCTTCATTTGCTCACTTGCAGTGGTATGAACACATGTTACTTAGAATTCATTGATAATGCTCTAACTTCCTTCATGTGTTCATAAACTGTGTTTCCTATATCATGTCTCTATTTTGCTAGTAGATTAAAACTCTTTATGCTCTGACTTCCATGTAAGCTGATCTGTTGTTGTCCTAAAACATACTCTAACTCCATAGCCCAATAGATGCTTGTTGATTGGCATTTCAACCATTTATACATTTTCATTTGATTTCAATCCATAGAGTTAGCCATCTTATTCATTATCCAAATCATTAATCTTGTGAGAGAGCCCTCTCAGGTTGGGGAGGCTAAGCCTCAACCAAAATTTGGTTTGAAAAAGTTACACAAGGTCTACCTAATCAGCAGCCTATCAAGTTCTGACTTTGTGATAACACTATCCATCAGTCTGAGGATGATAAGTAGAACTGAAACTCAATTTAGATCCAAGCATCTTCCATAATTTCCTCCAGAAATGTCCAACAAATTTGGTGTCTCTATCTAAAACAATGCTCTTAGGTAACCCATGTAATATTACAATCTCCTTAAAAAACAGATTAGTAACATGAGTAGCATCACTGGTTTTATAACATGGAATGAAATGTGCCATTTTTGAAAATCTGTCAATTACTACATAAATTGAATCATTTCCTCTTTGAGTTTTTGGTAAACCCAAAACAAATTCCATACTTACTATATCCGAAGGCCTATCTGGAATAGGTAATGGAACATACAAACCTATGTTTTGACTCCTTTCCTTTGCGTACTGTCAGACTTTACAATTTTTCACGTACCTTTCTACTTCAGACCTCATTTTCGGCCAAAAATAAAACATGTTCAACTGTTCATAATTTTGTCTGCACCAAAATGCCCTCTAAGTCCTCTACTATGTTTCTCCTTGATCAAATTCTCCCTCATAGAATAAATTGGTATACACAGTTGATTTCTTTTAAACAACAGTCCCTCTTGCAGGAAATAATCCAGCCACTTGCTTCTGTCTAACAAAGCAGGATTTCTACAAGCTTCAAATGCCTCCTCAAAATCTAGATCTTTCTCATATAACTCTTTAATAATATCAAAACCCAGCACTTGGATTTGACTTTCTTGAACTAAAATGCTTTTTCTACTTAAGGCATCTGCTACTTTGTTTGATTGACCAGTTGTATGTTTTAATACAAAATTAAAACTTTGTAGGTATTCTACCCATTTGGCATGCTTCTGGTTAAGCTTTGGTTGTTGCATAATGTACTGTAATGCATGTTTATCTAAATACAGTATGAATTCCTTGGACATCAAGTAATGTCTCCACTTCTTCGAAGACTGCACCACTGCATAAAACTCTTTGTCATAAGAAGAATATTTCTTCTTTGTCTCATTCAGCTTTTCACTAAAATAAGCTATAGGTCTATCCTCTTGACTCAAAACAGCTCTAATGGATTCTCCACTGGCATCACACTTCACTTGAAAAGGTTTATTAAAATCAAGAAAAATCAAAATAGGTTTCTCAATAATATTTCTCTTCAACAGCTGGAAGTTCTTTTTTTCTTCAACAGTCCATTTAAGTGGTTGTCTGTCCTACTTTATTGTGTCAATAATTGAAGCATTAATCTTACTAAAATTCCTTATGAATTTCCTGTAAAAACTAGCAAGATTGTGAAAACGTCTTACCTCAAAGACACTTTCTGGTGAAGGCCACTCCATGATAGCCTTGATCTTCTCTAGATCCATCTTTAACCCCTCAACAGAAACAACGAAGCTCAAATACACCATCTCCTCCTTCATGAATGAACATTTTTTTAAATTTAACAGTGATTTTTCTTGTTGTAGCCTTTGTAAGACATAATTCAGATGTCTCACATGTTCCTCCTTAGATATGTTGTAAACCTATATATCGTCCAGATATACTATTACAAATTTACCGATAAATTCCTTCAAAACTTCATTCATAAGTCTCATAAATTTACTAGGGGCATTCGATAATCCAAAAGGAATTACCATCCACTCATATAATCCTTCATTGGTTTTAAAAGAAGTTTTCCACTCATCTCCCTCTCTAATTCTGATTTGATGATAACCACTTTCTAAATATAAATTTGTAAAATATTTAGCTCCACTCAAACAATCCATCAAATCTTCGATTCTAGGTAAAGGAAATTTGTACCTGATTGTTATCTTATTTATTTCTCTCGAGTCAGTGCACATTCTCCAGCCTCCATCTTTCTTTGGGCTCAACAATGTTGGCACTATGCAAGGACTCAAACTCTTTCCAACCAATCACTTGTCTAACAGTTCCTGAACCTGTTTCCTGATCTCTTCATTCTCTGTGGGAGTCATCCTGTAAGCTGCTTTATTAGGTAAATTTTCTCCTGGAATCAAATCTATGTGATGACAGATTTTTCTAATGGGTGGTAACTCATCAGGGAAATCATCTACAATGATATCACAATAACTGTCCAACATCTCTTGAATTTTAATTGGTAAATCAGAATCTTTTGTGGAAGTAATTATTACCTTGGGTTTGCAAACCAACACGAAACTTACCTCAAATTCTTCCATCTAATGTAAGTACTCCCTTCCACTCAGCAAACGGGTCTTTGAATCAGGTTTCTTCGATGTATCCTCTTCCTCTAGTGGCAGCAATGTATGATTGACACCATCTTTGCTGAATTTGTATGTGTTTTTCTTTCCATCTTGCATAGCTCCTCTGTGATATTTCCATGGTCTACCCAACAATATATGACACAAATCCATAGGGATCACATCGCACAAAATTTTGTCTCTGTATTTTCCCAACTGCAATTCCATTTCACATTGCTCATTCACTACCAATTGATATCCCTTTTGAAGCCATGACACCTTATAAGGTGTTGGATGTTTCTTTGTTTTCAATTTCAACTTCTCCACAACTACCGTGGAGACCAAATTATCTGTACTACCACTGTCTATTATCATCTAACAACACTTCCCTTGAACTTTACACACAATCCTGAACAAGGTTTTCCTTTGTGTTGGTTCAATAATTTCCTTAGCTAGTTTTAACAAAATTTTGTTGACTACCAGAGATTCCCCTTTCTCTGGTACATTCTCTTCATCTATTACCTTTGTTTCTTCCTGTTAGTTTCAGTCTTTGCAACCTTCCTCCAGTGATCAAACATACTCTTACAAAGTGATTTTAAGGTGTCAAGGTCAAATTTTGTCATTTCAGTGAGTCTTCAAGCAATATTTGGTCACTAGGCATTGGGTCTAGGGTTTGATTTTACCCTTGTCAAAGTTGTCCAAATGTCAGTCCATGTTACTATTCAGCTGAGTGTACCATCATTCAGAGAGTTTTCATTATCATTTCAAGTCCCACTGGGTCATTTTACACCTTGTTCATGCTTCAGTTGCGCCTAGGTAAGGTCATTTCCCTCTCCTAGGGTTTTGAAGGAAATTTCTCTTGGGCAACCAAATCATTGGCAAAACTTGTATCCGGATGTTCATACACCTTCCCCTATCCTTAAAGTACCTTATCAAACACTTCCCATCACTGAGATCCCCTAAATTCCTCATTTTTGCAAAAACCCTAGTTTCTTGCTACAACCTGGCAATTTTCTAGGTTGGACCTATGTTTTGCCTTTTTGGACCCCTTCCCCTCACTCAATCTCTGAGATTACACTTTCCCCTACTTCCTAACATCCCTCCCTACTTCCCAAAATTTCCTCAAAAATTTAGAAACTCCCTATCCCCTTCATTTCGCTTCATTTCGACAAATCCCTTGTCCCACATATAAGGATAGGTTTCACTCAAATGTGATTTATGAGCAATAAAAGATGAACTTGGGAAACTGAGAGAGGGTTTTGTCTAAAACATGCCAAGGAAGAAAAACCTCCTTCACTTTTTACACAGGTGTCATGGTTTTGGAGAAATCTCAAAAATATAGTTGCCTCAGGATAATTGATGTACCTCTAAAGTGACCTTGGGAAAATCAAATTTTATCCTCGCTAAATTGGCCACATGACTTGCTTGATGAGCCAAATGATAACTAGACACAAAGAGATTTCCAATGAGCTATCCTAAGCTCAATTTGGAGTTTAGAAAAGCATTCAAAAGTTGACTGTAACAACACTCTGCCTTTAGGCAGCCTCATTTGTCACATTTTGCCCAGTCTTGGGAGATTTGATTTTTGATAGGGAAAATGAACTCAAAATTGAAAAATTCCAGTTGGGTTGGAAATCAGACTCAAAGACCTTTCCAACGCACTATCCTGCGCCTATTTGGACACCGCGAAGGCCTCCAAAAGTCACCTGGAAAAGAGCGCGACGCACAGAGGGAGCGCAGCCCACTAGGAGAGATTTTCCAGTGTAAATTTTACACTGGCGCGGCGCACAGTGAAAAAAGGGGCTGAAATTGTGCCAAATTGCCTCAACTTTCTTGTGAAGCCCATCAAATCAAGAGGTAGGCTTTATGACACCTCTTGTACATCAAATTTGTCAATGATATGGTGTTTATAAGATGTTTAAATGTCACCCAAAAGCATAAGGTCAACCATAAGAAAATCACCAAGAAGACGATGGCTGGGGTTGCAAAAATGAGATGATAGCACCAAGGTTTCACTCCACTCTCCTTTTCCCCTCACCCATCATCTTTCTCACCTTCCCTTCACCATTTTTCCTAAGAAACCCACCCTAAATCCACCACATAACCCTTTCCCTATCCCTGCAAGCAATTCATGGTGAAATTCTGAGCACACGGCGCACACACAAGGAGGCGCGACACACTGGGAGCCCGGCCACAGTGTTAATAATGCACTGGCATGGCGCATACTCGGCGCGTGGTGCACTGGGCAAAGTGCATGACGCACAAGCCTGTGAGCCTAAAAAAGCACCGAAATCGCCCAAAATTTTATAAATGGCTCTCAAAATTGCAAAGGTGGCCCTAGATCCTTTCACCATTGATCCTTAACTCAAAGAAAAACATGGTTCTGGTCACCATGAAATCAAAAGGATATTTTTATTAAGCAAACACAAAAATGACACAAAGAAGGGCAAAAAGCTAGGGTTTTGCTACAGTAACATAATTGCTAAATATGCTCCTATCCTACCTCTATCAGCTAATTCCCCTGGAGCAGTATCCCCTAATAGTTACCCAAGCTGCATTGTAATCATATCCATTTTTCCCCTTTATTCCCATAGCTCAAAATATCCCAAACCCTACCCCATCAAAATCACACCCCAAACACTCCCAAATCCCTGATAAATTTCTCCTTTAAACCCCTATTCCCCTTTTCATCATTCCCCTCCTAACACTCCCTTGTTTTGTTGCCCCCTTGGTGATAGATTTTTAGAGCATCTATCAATTTCATTGGATTCAGAAGGTAGCATAATACTCAGGGTACAAGCAGCAGTAATGGCATCAGAAAATTCATCAAATTATGAGGAGGGTACCCACAGTGACACATCTTCAGGAGAGAGGGTCCATAGGAGACATCACTGGAGCGGCAGACATCTCAGAGATGAGCCAAGCACCCTCACTGAGCTGCAGGCATGCCCACTTGCCATGTCTTGTTTCTAGCACTTGGCATGTTATGAATTTTGTCAAAGGGTGGCAAATGTCAGAGTCCATCATGTTGGCCCGCCTTTTTGCACTTCATCTACAAGGTGGCTAATCTATCCTGGCTGGGGTCACTTTCACATTGACACTGGAGGCTATATCAGAGGCAACAGGGATACCAAACATTGGGGAGCAGTGGCATAAAATGAAGAAGGTGGAGAGGCATCACTATGAGCCTTACATCAAGGACACCTACTTGAACCAGCTCACTAGAGTTTTTCCATTCAGATTCTTGAGGGATGAGTATGCCCCACTCATGAGATTGATCATGAAGTATTTCAGTTGCGCGGGGAGGTTTTCTCGCCTTTATTCCTATCACATCCGCTTGCTCATGCACTTCACCAGGGTGAGGATGATGGGCCTCCCATTTTTCATCTGCAACAACATTGAGAAGATGTAAAACTTCATGCAGCGCAAGACCCCACGACAGTAGCTAAATAGTGTCTATCATTTTGCTCTCATCCAGATCTTGGTAGACCATCAGTTGGGATTGCAGGGTATTTCTTGGGAGGACTTCATCTCCCGTGATTTCTTCAGCACCCCACCGGTGGTATCAGAGGCAGAACATGAGGTGGGAGGTCCTTCACATCAGTTAGAGCATGAGCTGGGAGGTCCTTCACATCAGTTTGAGCACCATGAGATTGCCACCATGCCAGTGTACATCACATACCAGAAGGGCAGTAGACCGTTGTTTGCAGCAGCAAAGCGAGTGTTATCTCCACCCAGGGTGGAAGGGGCCTCGCTTCCGACATCAGCACCACAGGAGTATGGTAAGGGCAAGGAGCCAGTGCATGATGAGGGGCCATCAGGTGAGCAAGAGACCAAGTTTGTTCTCCTACTGGATGATGAGACAGATGCAGAACCTACAAATGCTGAGCTGGGAGATATCATTCAGGAGCAACAGTCTGTGATTGAGAACCTATCCCTAGACTTGGATAGGGCAAAGTGGAACGTGCAGTATCTCGAGCAGAGGAACAAGCAACTTGAGGATCGGCTAGCTGAGATAGATTTGCAGATGATCAAGGAAAACCGGCGACATATCCTAGCAACGCAAGGAAGACCTATGGAGCAAAGAGATGAAGACCGAGAATATGTGCTAGAGAAAGTGAATGTTCACTTGGAGCAGTGATTGGCCAAAGCAAACAGGGAGAAAGACATGCTGAGGCGCATGACTCATCACTACCAAGCCCGAAACATGAGCTCCAAAGCGAGAATCAGGAGCCTAAAGGCAAAATTGAGCAAAGCGACAAAAGAGGCAAAGGAGGCAAAGGAGGAAAAGGAGGAAAAGGAGCAAGATCGGCTTCGAATCTTGGCTAAGGCTTCCTTGGCACATAAAATCACTTCATAGGGAACCTCCATCCCAAATTGCAAAGAATTTGTGCAAATTTTGGTCATAGGCAAATTTTTTGGGCACAAAACAGGAAATTTCTTCCTGTGCGTCGCGCCACTTGCGCGACGCTAAAATTCTAGGGCTCGAATGGAGAAACCGCTTGCATATTAAGATTCAACATCGAAAAATACTACTACTGGTGTCCGGGCTAGAAATTTTGTCAAGTTTTGGGTCTCCTAAAGGTCAAAAAACACACAAAAATGGCCTCTCTGCCACTTTTTTGATAAACAAAAAGCAGTCTTGGGAGAATGCAATTTTGGAGGGGAAAATGAGCTTCAAATTCAAAAATTCCAGTTGGGTTGGAAAGTAGATAGGAAAGGCTTTCCAAAACGCCCACTTGGGCACATTTTGGACACCTACAAGTGCCCCAAAATAGACTCCAAAGTGGCGCGATGCATAGGGGAAAAAACGGCCAATTTGCTCCCGTTTCGCGAAATTTTGGGTCACGACTTCTCCAAGTGGGCCCGGTCATCTACACTTCGGTTTTTTGGCACCAAAGGTGGCATTTAAAGAGTTTTCTCTCCAAATGGGCATCTATCCAAGTGGAAAAAGAATGCAAAGGGTCATCCCAGCCAAATGTCATGCTTGAGAACGTTGCACCTGTAGCTGATGGTTGGCTCTCCATCTCCTTTTCGAAATGATTTGAGTAACTTCCCAACCCCTGGGTGTTCCATATCTTCTCTACACCTTCTATATATTGTATCCATGTTATTTGCAAAGGGTTGGCTGGCTTGTAACTTCTGGGAGACTGTGGGAAAGAAACTCTGTTTCTGCACTGTGTATTTTTGACAGAGAATTAATGAAAGGCAGCATCTCTATTTCATGAGATTCTTGTGGTCGTGAGTGTAGAAAATGTGTTCTTATGTTCCATATGTATCTTGTTATGTTTCATATTTCATTTCATGCTTCATTTCAGTGAAATTTTCTAAGTGAGATTAGGTAGAATTCAATTTATATTGCTCTGCCTGTGGGAAAATTTCATGTGCAGTGTTATTCTTCTGTTGAAAAGGATTCATGCGACCATGCCCTTTTCACCCTCTTCATCAATCTTTCCATTCTGCGTTACCTTAAGCCGAAATTGCTATGCTTTCCACCTACCTTGCCTCACGGAATAATCTGCACCTTCATTTTCGATTCTTTGTTCTTTGCTGAGCGCCAGTGCCATATACATCCCAGAAGCTCGGTCACTTCATAAAATCGTTTCCAAAATCCCTTTTCACTTGCTAGCCTAAGGTAAATATTGCTTTGTAAGTCATTTCAGACCATTTTTCTTATCCATTCACTAAGTGTGACTCGGAGAGAGCCCTCTCCTGTTCTGGTAGGGCTAGCTACCAGAGTGAGTGTGGTTTGTGGTTACCCTAATTCTTGCCTTCTTTCAGCCTAAGGCAGATTTAGGTGCTAACATAGTGGCTGGGACGAAATGGTTTACTTGTAGATTGTTTTGCCCCAATACATATCTCAAGTTCAGAGCTGATTGTTGATGGTGAACAACGATCAGACATAAGAAGACGGCTGAAATCATTCACCTAGCGACTCCATTCACTGAAGAATCCATGCAATCAATCCTTCATGGTGACTCCACTGCAGAGAGATCAATAGCTTTGAGATTTCTTAAGATGGATCGGATTGCAAGAAGATATGCTCCCATGAGCTAAGATCACATCCCAGGTTTTCCAAATAAAGTGCCCAAGGTAGATTGGTCAAAGAATTTGCCTGTGTTCAGAAATGTGGAAGGTAATGATGCTGCTCTTCATCTGGTGAAATTTCAAATTCACGTGCATAAATTAAACATCGATTTTCCTGAAGACTGTTTGATGAACATTTTTATGGCTACTCTAGAAGATGAATCCCGATCTTGGTATGAAAGTTTGCCACTTGCTTCCATTTATTGTGTAAAGGATTTTAATTCAATATTCTTTGAGAAGTATAAAGAATCTTATCCATCATTAAATCTAGTTCATGACTGTTGCAAACATGCTTCTACTTTTATTGAAAGCCTTGAAAGATATTATGAAGATGATAATTTCATGGATGATGAGATCATGGAAGCCCTGTATGAAAATCCCTTTCAGCAGCGTAAAGATGATCATGAAAATTTGCAGCATGATCAAGATTGTAGTACGGTGGAAGATGAAAGAATTCTGCATCTTGACAGTCAACATGAATTATATGAAATCGATCAGCAGGTTGAAGAGTTCCATATGGCTGAAGTTGATGAAAGAAAAAGTGTCGGTTTAGATCTGTCAATAGAAGAAGACGACATGCAAGTAAGTTCAATTCTAATTTAAGAATGTGATAATGTCAGGACAGCTATTTCAGTTCCATATTCAGACTGTGATGACCAAGAATGCCTAGTACTGAATCCTATGAAAGAGAACTCTGCTGCTGAAAATCATCTAGGATGAAGAAGACAAAGTTTTGGATCCAAATGTTCTCAGTTCATTAGAATACAGCCTTCATGAGGAGGTAATCCAATCAGTGTATGAAAAACAAGATCAGACCTTCATTCAATACATTCGCACCACAGAAGATCAAAACATTCAGGATTTCCATTCAGATTCCTCTTCATATGTTTCATGTGTTGAAATGTTTTTCCAAGAAGATATCTGCTCATCTACATGTTCAGAGTTTTTTGAAGCCCGGGAGAATAGTTTTACCGAAGCACAGGATGAAGGAAGATCAGAATTTGAAGCAAAGGACACCTTGTTTCTTCAGCAGGAAGAAAATATTCATGTTCTTAAGGATCCAATGGCAGATTTACTGCAATCAGCGGTGAAGGTGATTATTGCAGTATTCGGTGATGAAGAAGATTAGGGTCAATTAGTTTTTTCGATGCCCAGTTACAAGTATCTATTGTTGACCAGAAGATCTGATCAGGAGAATCAATCAAGGAGGCATCTACTTGATTGGTTACATTGGAATACACATTACACATGATTGTACATATTTCATTAGTACGCAGGTGGCTATCATCTTGATTTGAAACCCTCGAATCTTGATGGACTGCTGCCATTGAACAAGCTTTGTAAATACTTGTTTTAGTTAAGTCAGTCATGAGTCATTTCCTTTTGCATAGAGTCAAGTTTTTCAGTCATTTCAGTTCGCATTGAGTCAATTTGAGTCAAGTTTCAGTCAATAAATTGAGTCATGTTGTTTCAGTTCGCATTGAGTCAATTTGAGTCAAGTTTCAGTCAATAAATTGAGTCATGTTGTTTTGTCGGAATAATGGACTCCATAGGCCAATGGACGAAGGCACTGTCTGCTCACCCAAAGATCTGCAGTTCTTGGCACCTCCAAGGCGCTGCCATCCATATTGGAGCCAATGTTAGTGTCAGTCTTTGCAGCCTTCCTCCAGTGATCAAACATACTCTTACAAAGTGATTTTAAGGTGTCAAGGTCAAATTTTGTCATTTCAGTGAGTCTTCAAGCAATATTTGGTCACTAGGCATTGGGTCTAGGGTTTGATTTTACCCTTGTCAAAGTTGTCCAAATGTCGTTCCATGTCACCATTTAGCTGAGTGTACCATCATTTAGAGAGTTTTCATTATCATGTCAAGTCCCACTGGGTCATTTTACACCTTGTTCATGCTTCAGTTGCGCCTAGGTAAGGTCATTTCCCTCTCCTAGGGTTTTGAAGGAAATTTCTCTTGGGCAGCCAAATCATTGGCAAAACTTGTATCCGGATGTTCATACACCTTCCCCTATCCTTAAAGTACCTTATCAAACCCTTCCCATCACTGAGATCCTCCAAATTCCTCATTTTCGCACAAACCCTAGTTTCTTGCTACAACCTGGCAATTTTCTAGGTTGGACCTGTGTTTTGCCTTTTTGGACCCCTTCCCCTCACTCAATCTCTGAGATTACACTTTCCCCTACTTCCTAAAATCCCTCCCTACTTCCAAAAATTTCCTCAAAAATTTAGAAACTCCCTATCCCCTTCATTTCGCTTCATTTCCACAAATCCCTTGTCCCACATATCGGGATAGGTTTCACTCAAATGCGATTTCTGAGCAATAAAAGATGAATTTGGGAAACCTGAGAGAGGTTTTTTTCCAAATCATTTCGAGGAATAAAAACCCTCCTTCACCTTTTACACAGGTGTCATGGTTTTGGATAAATCTCAAAAATATAGTTGCCTCGGGAGAATTGATGCACCTCTGATGTGACCTTGGGAAACTCAACTTTTCTCCTAGCTCAATTGGCCAACTAACTTGCTTGATGAGTCAAATGATAGCTAGACACAAATAGTTTTCCAATGAGCTATCATGAGCTCAATTTTCAGTTGAGGAAAGCATTCAAACGTTGACTGTAACAACACTCTGACTTTAGGCAGCCTCATTTGGAAAATTTTGACCAGTCTTAGGAGATTTGACTTTTGATAGGGAAAATGAACTCTAAATTGAAAACTTCTGGTTGGGTTGTAAGGTAGACTCAAATACCTTTCCAACGAGCTATCCTGCACCCAATTTGGACATCGAAAAGGCCTCCAAAAGTCACCTGGAAAAGTGCGCGACACACAGAGGGAGTGCGGCGCACTGGGAGAGATTTTCCAGTGTAAATTTTACACTGGCGCGGCGCACACAGAGAGCGCGGCACACAATGAAAAAAGGGGCTGAAATTGTGCCAAATTGCCTCAAATTTCTTTTGAATCCCATCAAATCAAGAGGTAGGCTTTATGACACCTCTTGTATATCAAATTTATCAATGATATGGTGTTTATAAGATGTTTAAATGTCACCCAAAAGCATAAGGTCAACCATAAGAAAATCACCAAGAAGACGATGGCTGGGGTTGCAAAAATGAGATGATAGCACCAAGGTTTCACTCCACTCCCCTTGTCCCCTCACCCATCATCTTTCCCATCTCCCCTTCACCATTTTTCCTAAGAAACCCACCCTAAATCCACCACATAACCCTTTCCCTATCCTTGCAAGCAATTCATGGTGAAATTCTGAGCGCGCGACGCACACACAAGGAGGTGCAGCGCAGTGGGACCCCAGCCATAGTGTTAATAATGCACTAGAGCGGCGCATACCCGGCGTGCGGAGCACAGGCTTGTGAGCCTAAAAAAGTACCGAAATCGCCCAAAATTTTATAAATGGCTCTCAAAATTGCAAAGGTGGCCCTAGATCCTTTCACCATTGATCCTTAACTCGAAGAAAAACATTATTTTGGTGACCATAAAATCAAAAGAAAATTTTTATTAAGCAAACACAAAAATGACACAAAGAAGGGCAAAAAGCTAGGGTTTTTCTACAATAACATGATTGCTAAATATGCTCCTATCCTACCTCTATCAGCTAATTCCCCTGGAGCAGTATCCCCTAATAGTTACCCTAGCTGCATAGTAATCATATCCATTCGTCCCCTTTATTTCCATAGCTCAAAATATCCCAAACCCTACCCCAACAAAATCACACCCCAAACACTCCCAAATCCTTGATAAATTTCTCCTTTAAACCCCTATTCCCCTTTTCATCATTCCCCTCCTGACACTCCCCTGTTTTATTGTCCCCTTGGTGACAGATTTTCAGAGCATCTATCAGTTTCATTGGATTTAGAAGGCAGCATAATACTCAGGGTACAAGTAGCAGTAATGGCATCAGAAAATTCATCAGATTATGAGGAGGGTACCCACAGTGACACATCTTCAGGAGAGAGGGCCCATAGGAGACATCACCGGAGTGGCAGACATCTTAGAGATGAGCCAAGCAACCTCATTGAGTTGCAGGCATGCCCACTTGCCATGTCTTGTTTCCAGCGCTTGGCATGTTATGAATTTTGTCAAAGGGTGGCAAATGTCAGAGTCCATCATGAGTTGGCCCGCCTTTTTGCACTTCATATACAGGGAGGCCAATCTGTCCTGGCTGGGGTCACTTTCACATTAACACCAGAGGCTATATCAGTGGCAACAGGGATACCAAACATTGGGGAGCAGTGGCATAAAAGGAAGAAGGTGGAGAGGCATCACTATGAGCCTTACATCAAGGACAGTTGGTTGAGCCAGCTCACTAGATTTTTTCCATTCAGATTCTTGAGGGATGAGTATGCCCCACTCATGAGATTGATCATGAAGTATTTCAGTTGCAAGGGGAGGTTTTCTCGCCTTTATGCCTATCACATCCACTTACTCATGCACTTCACCATGGTGAGGATGATGAGCCTCCCATTTTTCATCTGCAACAACATTGAGAAGATGAAAAACTTCATGCAGCGCAAGACCCCACGACAGCAGCTAAACAATGTCTATCATTTTGCTCTCATCCGAATCTTGGTAGACCGTCAGTTGGGATTGTAGGGTATTGTTTGGGAGGACTTCATCTCCCGTGATTTCTTCAGCACCCCACTGGTGATATCAGAGGCATAACATGAGGTGGGAGGTCCTTCACATCAGTTTGAGCACCATGAGACTGCCACCATGCCAGTGTACATCACATACCAGAAGGGCAGTATACCATTGTTTGCAGCAACAAAGCGAGTGTTATCTCCACCTGGGGTGGAAGGGGCCTCGCTTCTGACATCAACACCATAGGAGCAGGGTAAGGGCAAGGAGCCAGTGCATGATGAAGGACCATCAGGTGAGCAAGAGACCGAGTTTGTTCTCCTACTGGATGATGAGACAGATGCAGAACCTACAAATGCTGAGCTGGGAGAGATCATTCAGGAGCAGACGTCTATGATTGAGAACCTATCCCTGGGCTTGGATAGGGCAAAGTGGAATGTTCAGTATCTCAAGTAGAGGAACAAGCAACTTGAGGATCATCTAGCTGAGATAGAGTTGCAGATGATCAAGGAAAACTGGCGACACATCCTAGCAGCGCAAGGCAGACCTATGGAGCAAAGAGACGAAGACCGGGAATATGTGCTAGAGAAAGTGAATGTTCACTTGGAGCAGTGATTGGCCAAAGAAAACAGGGAGAAAGACATGCTAAGGCACATGACTCATCACTACAAGGCCCGAAACATGAGCTCCAAAGCGAGAATCAGGAGCCTAAAGGCAAAATTGAGCAAAGCAACAAAAGAGGCAAAGGAGGCAAAGGAGGCAAAGGAGCAAGATCGGCTTCGAATCTTGGTTGAGGCTTCCTTGGCACAGCAAAGCACTTCATAGGGAACCTCCAGCCCAAATTGCAAAAAATTTGGGAAAATTTTGGTCACAGGCAAATGTTTTGTGCACAAAACAGGAAATTCTCCAGTGGCGCGACACTAAAATTCTAGGGCTCCAATGGAGAAACCTCTTGCATATTTCGATTCAGCACTGAAAAATACTACTATTGGTGTCCGGGCTAGAAATTTTGTCAAGTTTTGGGTCTCCTAAAGGTCAAAAAACACACAAAAATGGCCTCTCTGCCACTTTTTTGACAAACAGAAAGCAATCTTGGGAGAATGAAATTTTGGAGGGGTAAATGAGCTTGAAATTCAGAAATTCTAGTTGGGTTGGAAAGTATATAGGACAGGCTTTCCAACAAGCCCACTTGGGCACATTTTGGACACCTGCAAGTGCCCAAAAATAGGCTCTAAAGTGGCGCGATGCACAGGGAATTTAGCGCGGCTCACAGGGGAAAAACGGCTAATTTGCTCCCGTTTCGCGAAATTTCGGGTCGTGACTTCTCCAAGTGGGCCCTGTCATCTACACTTAAGTTTTTTGGCACAAAAGGTGGCATTTAAAGAGTTTTCTCTCCACATGGGTATCTATCCAAGTGGCAAAAGAATGCAAAGGGTCATCCCAGCCAAATGTCATGCTTGAGAACGCTGCACCTGTAGCTGATGGTTGGCTCCCCATCTCCTTTTCGAAATGATTTGAGTAACTTCCCAACCCCTGGGAATTCCATACCTTCTCTACACTTTCTATATATTGTATCGATGTTATTTGCAAAGGGTTGGCTGGCTTGTAACTTCTGGGAGACTGTGGGAAAGAAACTCTGTTTCTGCACTGTGTATTTTTGAAAGAGAATTAATGAAAGGCAACAGCTTTGTTTCATGAGATTCTTCTGGTCGTGAGTATAGAAAATGTGTTCTTATGTTCCATATGTATCTTGTTATGTTTCATATTTCATTTCATGCTTCATTTCAGTGAAATGTTTTAAGCGAGATTAGGTAGAATTCAATTTATATTGCTCTGCCTGTGGGAAAATTTCATGTGCAGTGTTATTCTTCTGTTGAAAAGGATTTGTGTGACCATGCCCTTTTCACCCTCTTCAACAATCTTTACATTCCGCGTTACCTTAAGCCGAAATTGTTGCGCTTGCCGCCTACCTTGCCTCATAGAATAATCTGCACCTTCATTTTCGATTCTCTGTTCTTTGCTGAGTGCTAGTCCCATATACATCCCAGACGCTCGGTCACTTCATAAAATATTTTCCAAAATCCCTTTTCACTTATTAGCCTAAGGTAAATATTGCTTTGTAAGTCATCTTAGACCATTTTTCCTATCCATTCGCTGAGCGTGACTCGGAGAGAGCCCTCTCTTGTTCTAGTAGGGCTAGCTACCAGACTGAGTGTGGTTTGTGGTTACCCTAATTTTTGCCTTCTTTCAGCCTAAGGCAGATTTAGGTGCTAACACTTCCTCTTCAGTTTTTGCAACAATTGCATTCCTCTTATTCGTTCCTATATTTTCTAGGAACTCATAAGCTCTGTGTCCCAGCTTGTTACATCTGTAACATCTAACTTCTCTTCCTCTGCCTCTGCCTCCTCTTCCTCTGTAAGAACTCTATCTACCACTTGCATCACCTCCTTTGGGTGCATGCTGGGTTGAGCTGCAGCTAGCTCCATCTCCAGGTGTTGTAGATCTTCCTCTACCACCTTGTCTTCCCCTTCCTCGGAAATTACCTCTATTTCTATCAGACTGCTTCCTCATGAGTTTTTCTTCAGCCTTTAGTACCATATGATAAGCCTCTTATATTGTTTTAGGAGACAATACACTTATCTCATCTTAAATGTCCATTCTAAGACCATTCACATATCTGGAAACCTTCTCATCTGTATCTTAGATTTGTCCTGCTCTTATATTCACTTTTTAGAATTCCTCTACGTATTCCTTTACTATCCTAGACCTCTGTCTAAGATTTTGCATCTATTTAAATAATGTTTGCTGATAATCACTTGGCAGAAACTTACTTTTTTGTTTTTCCACCATCCTGTTCCAATTTTTAATTGGTTGTTTGCCAAGTCTTCTTCTTTCTACCTCCACTCCATCCCACCAAAGTGCTGCATGTCCTTTCAGTTTCCTGACAGAAAAATTCACCTTCTTTCCTTCATCTGTTTCTTCATAATCGAAGAATTTCTCCATATCATTTATCCAATCTAGCAATTCCTCAAGGCTTAAACTTCCTGTGTAGATTGATATTTCAAGTCTAAGCTTGGATGTGGATCTCAATACTGACCTAAAGAATATCATTTCAGGAGTTACATCTGCAGGTTCTTCATCTTCTGCAGCTCTAGCTTCAGGTTCACTGACATCCCCAACATTTGCATCTATTCCCATTTCCACTGCTTCCAATCTAGCTTGCATTTGTGGCATAACTTCCAACACTTCAGCATTTGCAACTGGTTGTCCTCTTCTTCAACCACCACCACTTCCTCCAAATCTGAAAGCCATGTTGGATTTCTTTTTCTGATCCTTGAGATCCTATTCAAAATTAGTAGGCTACTCTAATACCACAAATGGTGGTTGGGGTGTAGGCGTAAGAGACAATTGTTCAAATTCGAAAACAATTTCTTCAAGTTCAGGCAGAATTTCTTCTTGGATTTCTTGCGGAGTATCAGTCATCTACCTCCAAAGTTATCTATCCTACTAAATTAACAAAACTGCATAATTTAGTTGCAATGGCAATGTCTTTTACAAATCCTCTAAGCATCGCACATCACAATCATAATTTCTCATGGCAGGGTTACTCACTCTTGAACCATCCACTGCGATATCAATCGGCGATCATCGTATCACATGTCGCATTTAGAAAACTGCAACTCCTCCAGGCCAGGTCCATTCGCTCATGAACATGTGATGCGATATTAATTAGCAATCCAACGGTCAACAGTCAGCAGTGATCTGACAGTCACTATGATATCGCACGGAGATCTGTGCGATGTTACCTACCTCACGGAGTCGATATATTTATAAACCTCAATTTTTAAAAGTTCGGGTCTGGGTTTTTTTGAGATTAGCACTCAATTGTCTTAAGACCCGATATCCTTTCAATAGCAGTGGCCATTAGATCCTACTTCTCATGGGACTTCTATTAACACATGGTTTAATAATAGGGCCAACCCCCGTTGTTGGCTGTGCCATAGGGCATTGAAAATGAAATCAACAATTAGGAGAGAGTTTGGGACTTCAGCGACGATTTAGAAAATCGTACACTTCTACTCCCACAGTCGCTAATACACAACGAAAAGAGATTAAATGCGGACACACTAGATCAAATAGAAATCTGAGTTTTTTAAGCCATCTGGAAATTCAATGATACACAGAGATACTTCGGAGGGACACAACACCTCTAGGATTGACCAATTACACAACACAAATACACAAAATTATGTTTTCTACAACTTAATCATGTATGGCGAAAACAAGCTGAATCAGTCAAAATCCTTTTACAATCATTCATAACTTACATAAATACTATTCCATCCTAAGTATCAGATCCTTAAAACACTGGATTGAATTTTCCTAATCTTGAACAATATCTAATCTGGTCGATATTCTCCTTGAGAATCTCAACTCAATCAAAACTACATAAATTAACTACAAAACCACTTAATCCCTAAATCCTAGCTCAAATCCTATCTAGAAAGCTTGTAAATTGATAGCTAAAGGATCCCACTCATTTGCTTGTAACCTTTTTTGGATTTTTGGAATAATTTCAAATCCTTTTTCCTTCAAGCCTCATGCTCTTGCATCAAAAAATGATTTGAACTGTTGCCAGGTGTAGATAGTGTAGGACTTGGTGTAAGTGGAGTTTTTGCCTTCCAATCCTCTTAGAAACTAGCCTCTCAAGGTCTGAAAGGGATTGAACTTTCTGTTGTGAGGTATCTGACCTTGGATGGGGCCTTTTTGGAGCCAGAGCTATTATTTTTGTTCAATACAACCAAATATTTCCTCCTCACTGAACAACCAAAGGAAAATATTAAAAACCCAGGGAAAAGTGTTCTTGTCTTCTCTCCCCGACTACAACACCAATTAATGTTGCCCCTTAAGAAACCAATCTCTTAGCTGTGCAGAAATTGTGCTTAAGACATTAATGTTTATTATTTATGTCACTTAGTTGTCACTTAATTGTGTGTTGTATTCTCAAATGGAGGACTTGAAAGACTTGGTTTTTAACCCTCAACACTTAGGTGACATGAAAGTCTCAGAATGCCATTTGATTGTTGAATATAAATGTTGAATGAAGAATGCTAAGAGAAGTCAGAGACAATATGTTGTTTTACATAGAATCTACTATCTATGACACTTAGAAAAGTTAAAGGAAATATTCTATTTTACACATAAACTACTATCTGTAACTTAGAATAATTGTAGAGGTAGGAAATTCAAGTATAGGAGCGCTCTTTTAAGGAATTTTAACATCATTTACATAAGCAAATAAAGACTTGCAGCTTCAACCATACTTAAAAGAAGAAGACATATGATGACACATAACAAAGAAGTCACAAAATCATACTCAACAATGTGTGGAAAACTTCTGATTCTTTCATTAATCAACATTTTTATCAAGAATACAGTGGCCTAGTCTCCAGGTTCTTCAAAATTCAAACCCTCTTTCTGTAATTTTTCCTCTTTTTATAGATTAGGAGACAATTGATAATCACCAAAAATGTAAAACTGCTTCCTAATTGTCTAAAGTAAAAATCACTACAGAGTATTACATTAGAGGGTAAAAGACACCTCATTCTCAAGAAAACAAAATAACATGAAGTAACAAAAATTAGAAAACTGATGATGGTTGCTCATAATTCGGATCTATGGCTTGGCTGCAGATGAAGTTTCTCTATAGATGTTCTGATAATAGTTAAACTATTTTAACACAACAAACTGCATTTAAAAAAACTTTGTGCGTACGTATGCATCGGAAATGTTTTGATTGGCTAAAATACAAGGAAACTTGACCAATCACCATTCCCTGAAACCAAAGGAATAAAGCCCCAATTCGTTACGTATCTGGTCCACCTAAGCACGATCACCATCCGATCACTCATTCAATGGATGGTCTGATTATTCAGAACTCAATAAGACTTTAAACCTGTTAAACCAAACTTTATTGTGTCTATTTTCTCAACGAGCCTTTGACTTCATCATGGACCCGATAGGAAATAAAATTGTAGTTAAAAGGCTTATCGGGTCCGATTTTAAAAATAACATCCATTCACTTTTTGACGTGATATCTATCGGATCTCGTCCCTTTCGATCAACGGCTATGATTGATCTGGGCTTCAACGGATTAAACTGCATTTCATACACCATCGCATCCAATTTCCAAAATAAACCTCGTTCTAGTTGACCGAACGACTACCATCAGATTTGTGGCCTGTTGATCGAACAACCCAGATCTTCTCATGGGTTTATCAATTTCAAAAGCCATTAGTAATATAAAATCAACCATTTCTTTCAAATCTCTGCATTTCCTTTTATTTCCATTATAACATAATATTTGTTTTTTTTTTTTTTGCAATAAAACTAAAAATAAAAGTAAGATGACAATGGATGCTACAACAAGTTCCTTTAATCTTGGGTTGGACAAACATTCTGGAGCCTTGTAACAACTTGGGTTGAGTTACTAGTCCTGTAGCTTTGGTTGGAAAAACACTATGGAGCCCTTGGCGGGTTGAGTTACTAGTCTCGTAGCTATGGTTGGACAAATGCTTTGGAGCCCGATAAAAGATGTGGTTTGAGTTACTAGTCTTGGAGCCTTGGTTGGAAAAATGCTTTGGAGCCTGGTGTAAGCTATGGATTTAGTTACTAGTCCTTAGAACAAGGTTGGAACAAACACTCTAGATCCTTAGAAGGCTAGAATAGATATTGATATGATGTTGGTTTTGTGATGTCTGACTGTGATGTGGAATCATTGTTTGATGGGTTGAGGTGGATGGCCTCTGGAAGACCTGGATGAGTTTTGATTGATGTGTTCTATGAGATCCCACATTCATGCTTGGAATATGGCATGAGGGTTAATGGTTGAAGAGATATTTGGCTTAGCTATTCTACAGTCAGGTGGAATGTGGAAGTCCCATCTCGGGTTTGGATTTTGCATCATTAATGAAAGGTTATTTCTCCTTCTATTTCTATGAGCATTTTTTGGATTATATGTCATCTATATGGTTGTACTTTCATGAGTATTATTTCTACTATTATGATGGTTATGTATGTGTTTAATGCAAGCAACCATTTATGATTTTCATCATGTTTTTACGTGTAAATGAATGAGAAAGGTATCTATTTTTTATCTAAAGATGATCTGAGGTTGTCATTGATGTCAACCCAAGTAGCACCAAGGGCTACCCTGATCTTGCAAGGGAATTTTACTTGAAAAATTACTCTATTTTTAGAAAAGGATCCTCTAGATAGATTCTACTCGTCGAGGTGTTTCTATTGATATATGGCATGCCAAGTAATTCTTCACGGTTTGAGAGTTATTCATATTTGAAGTTAGTAACCCTAGTTAGTGGGCTAAAACCCTATCAAGTTGTTGCATGGCACTAATAATTGGTTTTGGTCATTGAATAGTCATTAATTAATAATTTTTTAAGCTCCTAAAATCCCACAACATTCTCTATAGAAGTCCCTTTCAACTCTATAAAAAGAAATCTCATATATCCTCCAAATGTAGTGATCGTGGAATTTTCACTATAACTTCATTTCTATGAAGTCTTATATTCTGAAATTAAAACCCATTTGATTCGAACTACGGATGAACATTGTGACAAAATTTCAGATCTTGGTTTGCTATATTTACGGAGATATGATATGTAGAAGTTAGGGTTTTTGCAGGCTGTTGATATTCATCTCAAATAAGTGACCTTCGGAAAATCATCATAACTCCCTCTCTGAGAAGAGAATTGGAATTATGTAAAACGTGGTAGATATTGCATGGACTGTAGTTTTATGTGTATCCATTTCAGAGCCGAAGGATGAAACAATGACACGTGGCATGTCGTACAATTTTTATCTACTAAACTAGTCCATAATTAGGTCACTGTGAGAGATTGGGCATAACTTTGTCTTGAAGAGTCTAAATTGGGTCAGACCTATGGAATTGGAAAGAAGACTCAGAGGGCTTCTATAGGAATAAAGATCACATGTTGGGGATCTAAAATTGCAGAGATAAATCAGATTAAATATCGTGCTCTTAGAAGGCAAGAAAAACTAGATCAAGTGTTGTCAAGGGGTGCAAAGGACCAGACTTTCTAGGGAAGCAAAGAGAAAGGTGCAGCAAAATGATGTAGCAGAGGTAAGTTATAGGTAATTATCTTTTGTATATGCATGTTCATCTATTAATTGCATTAGGTTCTTTTTATTCTAATTTGTTGTACTTTTTTATCACTACATATGGTCTACAGGATGAGGTAAGTTTTGCTATTATCATGTCATGGGTATTTCGTTGAATAATTTTTGCATGTATTATATATTCATCAAGAGAAGAATCAATGCATAATATAATGCTCTGAATAATGAGAAAGGGTACCATGACAAGAGTAGCAATGAAGGTGTAGAACAGTAGCAAGAAGTTCACCAGATGAAGTCTTCAAGTGCGCAGCGCTGCATACAGACATTGTAAAAGTATCATTGTACAAAGTCATTATAAAAGAATCTTTGTAAAAGTTGTACATGTGCCTATCTAACAAGAGTTGAAGAGGCAGTTTCAGGAGTTCTAGGATCATCATTAGGTGGTTGTGTCATAGTTGGGGTTATGGTCTAGTGTGTCATCTTCTTCTACATCATTTTATATCATTGTAACGTGGACCATTTTCCCTAGTATGGGAGTCCATTCTTCTTTTATTCTTATATAGGGTGGTAGGCTGGTGCATGAAGTCACCAACAGGTTCAAGCCTATTAAAAATTCAGGGTGGTAGGGTGGCGCTAGGGTGAGTTGTATCACATTGGGTGTTGGGACATCCGTTTAGTTGACTACTGAAAAATCTCTGGCGTTGGAGCGTCCATCAGTGGGAGTTGTAGAAGAATTGTTTTCTAGATTCTAGGAAGTTGGAGCTTTCTTTTCAATTGGAGTTGAAGATTAAAGAATTATTAGAAAATCATTCGGTGGTTTTTGACCTGGAGGGGGTTTTCCACCTAAAATTTTTATGCCTCCTGTGTTCTTTTATTCACTGTTGTTACTACATAAAAATTAATGATAATTGCAGATTAACTAATGCTCTGAAAAGATTTAAAAGTGCTAATTTCTAAGGAATACTGATTCAGCCCTTGGTTCCTTCAATAAAAGTTTAACAACTGGAAGGAGATCATGGATCATACCAAGAATGGTGTACCTCTATTCAATGAAAATAATTATGCACTCTGGAAAGGAACAATGGAGGTCTATCTCTTGGCACAAGGTTACGAAGTATGGGACACTGTTCAAAATGGCTTTACACCAACCGCAGATGAACAAGGTAAGAAGAATTTGGTAAATGATGCAAAAGCAAAGAATATTATTATCAGTGGACTTACTGAATCTGCTTATCATAAGGTGTTGGGTTGTAAAACCACCAAAAATGTATGGGACAAGCTTGAGAATATATATGCAGGTGACTCAAATGTCAAAGAAGAAAAGCTTCAAATCTATAAAGAAAAATTTGAGCAACTCAGAATGAAAGAAGATGACAACAATGTTGCATACTTCCAACACATTAATGAAATAACCAACACTTTGGAAGGATTGGGAGAGCCTGTTGACGAAAAGACTATTATTGTTTTGAGGCTTCTGTGATCACTGCTTGTGTGTTGTTTTCTTCCGGAGTTCTCACATCCATGATTGTTTGTATCGACGTTTTGAGCCATCCACCATGGCTCATCATTAGGATAGATCAGTAATTGTGTAGGACAGATCTCCTTGGGTTTGAATAAATAGGGTTAAGAGATGCACAGGGAATGGAAGTCGACCTTGCCAAACTTGTTTTGTAGTTTTTGGGTTTTGATTTAATTATATGCTATTTAATAAAATAAAATAATTTAAATTGAGTTTGAAATATTTAATTATGTAATTGAATTGTTTAATTTAGTATTCTTTGTTTTTTAGTTAAAATGTAAATTAATATTTTAATAATATTTAATATATATATATATATATATATATATATATATATATATATATATATATATATATATATATGAGAATTTATGTAATTGGTTTTTAATTTATTCTTATTTCTTTTTTTTATTTCTTTTTTTATTTTTATTTATTTTTATTTTTTTTATGAATAATTATACTATGTTTGTTATTACTTTATTTTATACTTAAATTTATTTTAGTTTTGTTCTTTGTTGTTTTTCTTTCTTCTTAGAACATTACGAGGAAGATTTAACCCAAAGGTATCAGTATTAGAATATAGTGCAAATATGGACAAACTCGGAAAACAGGAATTACATGGAGTTCTCATAGCATATGAAATGAGACTTGATGAAGAAGGGGTACTTCACATCTAGAAACTGCAGTTGCTGCATCAAAAAAACCAATAAGGACAAACAACCTTCAAAGAAAAAGACCTGCACCTGCACCTGCAAGTGTGAAGAAAAGGAATATGATGAAGAAGGTTTTTCAGATGGAGAATTTGCTTACTTTACGAGAAAACTAAAAATTGGTAAGGGAAAATTCAAAGGTAAACTTCCATTGGTATGTTTCGGTTGTGGTGAGGTTGGGAATTTCGCAGCAAAATGTCCAAACAGAAGTGATGGAAACTCAAAAGGAAAGAAAGGCTTTAAGAAATTTAACAAGCAAGTCAAGAATAAAGGACTCAAAAGGAACTTTCTCTCTAAAGAAGATAGCTCATCATCCGATGAAGACAGTGACAGTGAAGAAGAAGCCAATGAGAGAGTATTGTTTATGGCCAAGCACAATAAAGAAGAGGTATCAAACAAAGAAGAAGAAGGGTTGATCGTAGAATAAGTTTCTAAGGAGGCAATCAAGCTTATAAAAGAGCTCAAGGTTGAGAAGATCCCTTCCAATACTCTTGAAGAACAAGTTCAAGGTCTCAAAATTGAAGTTGAAGAACACAAATGTATTGAAGAGTCACTTTAAAATAAGTTGGAAGAAAGCAACCGAGAAAGGGAAGCATTAGAAGCTGAAGTAGTCTTGCTGCATAAGGAAGTGAAGAAGGGAAAAACTATCTAAAACTATGCCAACAGATCAAGGGCATTGGAAGAACTCATCAAAAATCAATGATCTTACAATGATAGAACTAGCCTCTGTTACAAAGAAGAAGAAGTAGGACCTTCTACAAAAAATACAATGAACCTATGAGATCTGACAAGCATGTAGACTTCATTGAACAAGATTCGCAAGAACAACCTTGGAAGACAATTCCCCGACAAAGATTTCCATCCAGGTACCAACATATTTTTCATGGCTATTGTTATTCATGTGGAAAATTTGGTCATAAAGTTGTAGAATGTCGCACATACTCTAGGAACTAATACAATTCCAGGAGATCTATCAAATATGAACCTCCCAGGTCTCAACAAAACATCAATATATTTGAACATTTAGGAAGTAATATTGAATGTTACAAATGTCAAAACTTTGGACACATAGCCAAAGACTGTAGACTTGAAAATCCTCCAGAAGAATCTTCAAAGCCACAGAATGAACGAACATGGAAGAAGAAGAACACTGATAATTTTTCTCTCACCCTCAAGGCTCAAAACAACAAAGATTTCTAGTATGTTGATAGCGGTTTCTCAATGCATAAGCCTAGAGATAGAAAGAAATTTGTATCTCTGAAAGAGAAGGATGGAACCGTGTCCTTTCGAAATGATGGATCTTCAAATGTTTTAGGATCAGGTACCATCAATCTCAGAAGCAAAGATGATCTAGCCAAGAATGTTTTATTGGTTCAAAACATGAATCACAATTTTTCCTTAGCTTGGTTTTGGAGCCTCCCTACCAACCTTTCGCAACAGCATGTCTTGCTTCATCAAGTACACAAGCTTCAGTGATTTTCTTGCAGAATGTTAGCCTATCCATTAGAGCTTGTTGCATTCCCCTTATAGGTTGTTCTTCCGGACTTGGTCTAGCTACAAGCTGAGTAGATCCCTCAAGAAATTGTGCAATTATGGAGGGAAACCAGCCTTCCCTCCAGAAATTGCTCAATTCTGTCTGGCAGCCTGCGGGGCTCCAGAATTGCGTAAATATGTTAGTCAATATTCATGATAAAATTGCACAATTCTTCCCAGTAGGTTCGCTCAACCTAGGAATTGCGCAATCCTAGGTAGTAGTCAACTACTCTCCCCAGAAATTGTGCAAATCTCCTGGGAAGTCAGCCCAGATCCCTCCCAGAGACGCGCATTTTCCCCCAGTAGTTGAGCAGGCTCTTGCATGTGCAGTTGAGCTAACCGTTTCTCTTCGGGACCGAGGAAACCTTATTTGCATGCATGGGCTTCTCCTCCCAAGGCAACATGCAAAGGAATCCCTTGATTCAGGGATCTATTTTTAACAGCTAGAGGTTACATGCGAGGATCATCTTAGAAACCTCCCACCAAGTGTCTATTTTCCTAGATTTGTGTCATGCATGTCACAACCTCAATCTTATCAAAACTCATCAACTAGACATTGTAGAGCTCATTCCTCACATCGACCTTGTAGATATGGCATCCCACATTGCATCTAGGAGTCATCGGCACATTCAGCTCAATTGTCTTGGGGTAAGCTCACTATTCATGACTTGCACGCATTTTTGTCACTTTTTTTGTTTCACTTTGTGTGAGTGTTGTCTACTCGATTTGAGTGAGTGCTTGCTTTTGTTTACATGCATACTAGCTTGTACGAGCATTGTTTCAGTTTTCATTTGCATCTCACTGCTATCGCATGCATGGAACTATTTTTCACTTACGGTCATCGTTGCAGCGACTTGCTTCACACAATTGCATGCTTTCTCGTTTCCTGGATCCTTCAATTTGTTTGCATGAATGATCATTCACTCTTGTTTGCACTCATCTCCTCGTGAATTCACACTTCTCATATTTTCACTCGTCTATCAGTCAAACTGGGTGACCTTAGCCCGAACCGTGCCTTACCTGGCTAGCACTGTGCATTTCCGGAAGTGAAGGCTCTTCCTTCCCTCCAGAAATTGTGCAAATCTAGCCAGGAACTGACCTCCAACTTGCATTGTGAAATTCTTGGAGGCAGTGTCCTATTGGCCCCAGAAACGAGACAATGAAATTTTTTGGTTGCATGTCACTGCTAACTGAAATTGTGCATTGCATAGTTTCAGTCCTCAGTAGGCCAGGATGGATTGTACATTGCATAGTTCCAGCAGTCAGTCAGCCTCTTGACAGCTCAGACTGTGCCTTGTGCAGTTTTGGTAGCCAGTCTCCCGACCTCCTGGTGGAAATTGCACAACCTTCATGATCAGTCATACATGTATGTTGCAAGTCAGTTATCAAGTTAGTTTTGGTTTTTGAATGCCATATTTCTTGCCATGAGTGTTTCCATGTCTCTAGGTATCGCAGGTGTTCATTTTTCTCTCAGCAACACAGGTACAATGGTTCCCATGAGAGCAGAGTAGAAGACAAGATTCAGAGCACACTTGGGGATGCAGTCATCAAGTGTCTATGAACTTTCCTACCCACGAAGACATCAAGTTGTTTGTAGATAAGGACATCAATATATTATAGAAGCAACACCATCAATAGTAATTGAAGGCAACATACCATATGAAACAAATGCAAGAGGAAGGTTGTTGACAACATAGAGGCAAATAAAAGTTGCAGCTCAAACAAATCCACTTGTGATGAAAGAAACTTTGGAGACTCGAGCTATGAGGTGATGACATGACTGTTGTGGGGAAAAATGCCTATGCAGGACGATCCTATCCACCTAAGGTGTGACAGTGCCTTAGCAACAAACAAAAACAGCTATTCTAGTATTCTTCCTTTATGAATTAAGAACAAAGAGAGATGGATGGACTAACCGGTGTCTTCCGTTTGTCCCTCGATCTGGTTTCTCTTCTCTTTGAGAGTTCCCAGCTACTCGCCTTCTCGTTCGCCTAGCTTCAACAGGTTTCTGCAAGATCACAAGAAGAGGACACTACACAAAGACATAGATTCATATTCATAACTAGTTCAGGATTAGAAATAAACTAAACATACTAATGCAATCATACATCAAAGATACATCAGTATATAGGAGAAACCAAGATAGCTTTATTGATGAATAACAAGGTTCAGGAAGAGATACAACCCAGAGGGCTCCAATCTAGCATCTCCTTCCTAGCAAATGAAATTCCTATCTTCACCTTCCTTCAAAGCATTAAGCACCCAATGATTCCAATCTCAAACCAACAGCAATTCTTTACAATAACAAAATTCCCGCCTCTAGATCTCATGGAGGAGAGATCCATATATAGATGTTTGGAGAGAGGATGAGTCAGCTTGAGATCTGACTAGTGTCCTCTCCCTCTGTCAGTTCTTGATTCCACTTGGAGGTTCTTGCTTCCACTTGGAGATTAGGAACCTCTTACTCATCACCAGTCGAATTCACTGAGGCAAGTGTCATTGAGGAAGATTCTGGAAGCTTCCTGGGTCTTGACACCTCTTGGAATGAACTTGCCATTTGGCAATTCTCGCTCAACACACCCTGGTAGTGATTCTACCTGCATTGCAGTGTAGGTAGCCAGTGTTGGCTTTGATATTCAGCGCAGACAGCTAATGGAGCCATTGAATTGATCCTGAATTGACTTGTTTTTGAGCAGTTTCTGGTGGAGAAATTCTGTGAATTGTTGTGGTTTTTTAGCCTTGTTCCTCTACGGGTAGGAACAACATGTTTAGGGACTTTGGATCCCTTAGATTATGGACATTTCATGCTCAATGCTGTAAGGCACAAAAATGTCTATAACAATGACATGAAGATCATGTGAAGGAAAAGAATGGAACAAAGAAGGAGTTGCATGTTTTGAAGTAGCAACTCAAGGAAGAAAGAGATGCATAGATGAGAGAATGTGTTGTAGCAGGAACATGTACAACATGGGGCACAACATGCACTCACAGATGAAACTGTGCCCGAACAAGTTATAGATCCATCCCACCAGTTGACACGGAGCAGATAAGGTGAGAAGTGTTGTTGATCGCATGCAACAGAATGTAGCATCATACATATCATTGTGTGCATGCATGCGATCCCACCCATTTGGCACACTCACCAAGGCAAAGAAAAGAAGAAAGGCCAACTGGTGCTAAACATGTACCTCTACAAGTTGATGCGCATGGCCATGAACACATGCTTAGAGAGCAATGTAGACACTATGCATAAACATGTTGTTGGTTTGGTCGCACCAAGATGACAATGCACATGCTATCAGACGAGTTGGATAGAGGACCCATATCAGTGCACCTAGATGCACTGAAGGCAAGAGTTCGCTTCAGCAAGATGTAACCCCTGAGCACACAGACACAATCATTGACAACCAAGATTGGCATCATCTCATCACCTTCAGCCATCACAAGCATGTCAAAGAGTTGGTCTCACCACAATGGCTCAAGTGTCAGTGATGTCTTGCATGGCTTTCTCAAGCCATTTTGTCTCACATGGGCACACGTGCATTGTAATGTAACGTCTTGTCAAGTGGAAGTTCAAGTGTCAATAGTTAAATGTAACAGTCATAGAGTAGTTGAAGAGTCATGAGGGTAGATGAATGGTCTCAAAGGGCAATGTCAAGGCTAACCCCACCCTTTGCTATAAATAGCACCTCATAACTCATTGTATAGGCTTTTTGTTAGCCAAGCTTCGGATAAGACTATCTTAGAGAGAGCTTGGATAGTATTGTAACGAGCCTTGGCTTCTCCACTGCATAGAGCTAGTACATATCTTTGGAGGAGCAGGCGATTGTGGCTGTAATGCTCTGTCGTTGGAACTAGTGTTGGACATGGATGTATTGTATGTTTGGAACTTACACTTCTTAATATAATAGAGACAACACGTTTCATGCATATGTCATATTGTATTCCATCTATGTTGTTTACTCTAAATGATGTATGTATCTGTTTTCTTACACATGCATGTATGGACTATTATGTATAAGTATGTATGAATCTTACTGAAATGTGTTGATTGCTTTAACCATAACTTTGGATTGTTAGCTAACTTGCTTTCGAGTTTATGATGCATCTTCGCTCATGTGTTCCCTTCCAGGCCACATGCTACCAAAGGTTTCCAAGGGGCGCACTCACCCAACTCTCCATGTGTTAGAACCATTCATGCACCTTCCTTGTCTTACTGTAGCAATCACACCCTTGCTACTAACAGAGTTATCTTAATTTCCTCTGTGTGAAATCATGGTCAAGGCATTACCATACGACCCACTACTAGGACTCCTACACCAAACCGTCTGAGGTCTAATTGGGACTTCTTACCAGGGAGATCCCCTCACATGTTGGCAGGTATAACACCGTCAACATTTTTGGTGCTAGAAGGAGGACCAGATGACAAGCTATGTCCTCTCATCATTTTTTGAAAGTTTGCATATTTATCATGGAGTCTTACACTCTACTCCCTCCACGATGTTTTTCGCATGTCAAAGATGTCACCATCACCAGGGAGTTCTTTGATCTCTTTTCCACTTACACGTATGATGGTGAAGGCGAAGTGGCTTGGCCTGAGTTTCTACATGACTTTCTTTCCATGCTTCATGAGGAAAATGGATGTTTTGACGAACATGCCAGTTTGCTGCTTGCATACACACTTTGTGAATCTCCACATTGATGGTTGTGCAACCTACCAGTTGATAGCATGCACTCACTTGAGCACTTTTCTGATCTCATTGAAGACACCTTCTATCATTTTGGTCCAGACCATATTGAACAAAAAGTGCTACAACAATGGAAGGCTCCACATGAATCACCTATGGATTTTTGGCAGCGCTTCTGTCATTTGCAGTTTCAATCTCCGAAGAGCCAGATGAAGTTTTCTATCTTTGGGACCAATTCAAGTATTGCCTTAAGAAACCTTCTCATCCCAAGAATAAGTTTGGAATAAAGCCTCTCTTAGTATTCTTTAGTGATGGATCTGCACAATCACAGATGGATACGATCATTGTCACAAGTGACACTGTCCCCTCATCAAATAGCTCCATCACTGCAGAGCGATGTGAGATATCATGCTCACACATCAGTTCAACTATCACATCCTCCCAACATCACTTTGCTTAATTTTCATGCATATTTGGTTATGAGTCCATCAAGTTGTCACATGCATTTTAATCCACAACCTCCGTCTTCATACTTGGCTAATCCTTTGGATGATACTGTATTGTGTTCTTCCATTCCGGACTCTACACTTGATGTGAATGAGGACCAAGCCATCGAAGGAGTTGGTGTTGCACAACCAACATGCATTGTCATTCATGAAGATTATGACTGGGAGCTTGAGCATTAACACTTGGTGAAGGATGACTCTCTTCCATCCAAGCCTCCTCCATTCTTCCCTGACATCTTTGGTGAACCTGCCATCCATGATTTTTCATGTGTACCTTCATGTATGGATGCACCCATTGTTGATCACTCGCGGGACATACCGAATGTCATTCCATCATCTGACAATGGAGAGGATAAGTTATTCATTGAAAATCCACTTGATTTTTCATCTGCCTTTTCCAGAAACACGGAGGATGAATTTGTTCACTTCTCATCTACCCCTCTATTTGATTCATAATATCATGAGGATGCCAATGAAAACACTGTTTTTTCTCATCATGGTTGTTGTGATCCATTTACTTCCATATTTGATCATGATCATGATTCTATCATAGTCGATTTTTCGAAGCCACTGTTTATGATGATCTATCTGACGATGAAGTTGAAACACCCAAGAATGTTGAGGCACTTCAACATTCTTTGTTTCTTGTTTGCTTCTTTTGTTCATAGGTTAATTTCGTATGAAACCATGTATGAATCTTGAAACAAGCTGGGTAAAACAAAAAAGGCCTTGTACAACTATCACTACTTGGTTATCTATCATCTTGCCTTTGTATGAATAAATTGTTACTTTTAGTCCATGATACCTCGATGTAAAATATGTATTGTTCGAAGTGAACCTTGGTGAAAACACAATGCTTGCGCTCTAACTAGTGTCAGATTAGTCAAGTAGAGTAAGGTGAAGGGGAAAACCTTAAGAGGCACGTCAGAGGTACAATAAACTACTTATTTGCAGGAAAATCCTCTTCTTCTCTCAATAAGTCAGGATCCCTCTTCTGCCTCTCAAATGAACAAGTGTTATACACAACTGTGAAAATGAAAAAATGAAAAAAAAAATGAAAATTTAAAATTTAAAAAATGAAAAATGAATAAGGTGAAAGAAGAGAAAGGCTTTATGCGCAGAGAGGTGATGCAAGTAGCTCCACCGGGGTATTATCCAAGCCTACTAGTAGTGAAGAAACACCAGAGATGAAACTAAGACTCTGATGACTATACTTCTTGTGCACCAATATACCCCTCAACCCCAATCAAAACAAATGTGTTTCCTTGGCTTGGAATGTGTGTAATTCGATCAAGAGCTTGGAATATGCTACATATTACAATAAGGCTAGTGTGAAACCAAGATGAACCAAGAAATGAACAATACTTTCGGAGGTGTTAGACTTGTTTTTCACGAACAAGGTCCATTCATTGAACTGGATTTCTACCAGTGTGTCGCCAAGTGTTGTAGAGGCTACAACCACCCTCCAAAATTTTTCCTTAGCTTTGTTTTGGAGCCTCCCTACCAACCATTCATAGCAATATGTCTTGATTCGTCAAATACACAAGCTTCAATGATTTTATTGTAGAATGATAGCCTATCCATCAGAGCTTGTTGCATTCCCCTCATAGGTTATTCTTTTGGACTTGTTCCAGCTGCAAGCTGAGAAGCTCCCTCAAGAAATTTCGCAATTCTAGAGGGCAACTAGCCTTCCCTCCAAAAATTGCATATTCTGTCTGGCAGCCTTCTGGGATCCAGAATTGCGCAAATCTGCAAGTCAATCTTCACTGAGAAAATTACACAATTCTTCCCAATAGGGCCGCTCAACCCAAGAATTACACAATCCTATCCAGCAGACAGTTTCTCTACCCAGAAATTGCACAAATATCTTGGGCAGCCAGGCCAGCTCCGTCCTAGAAATACATTTTTTCTCCTAGCAGTTGAGAATGCTCTTGCATGTGTAGTTGAGTTGATCGGTTCCCTCTGAGACTGAGCAAAACTGATTTTCATGCATGGACTGCTCCTCCCAAGAAAACATGCAAAGTCATCCCTTGATTCAGGGAAATATTTTTAGAAACTGGAGGTTACATGCAAGGATCATCTCAGAAACCTCCAGCCAAGTGTCACTTTTCCTAGATTTGTGGCATGCATGTCACAACCTCAACCTTATCAAAACTCATCAGTTGGACGTTGCAGATCTCATTCCTCACATCGACCTGGCAGCTTTGGCATCACACATTGCATCTAGGAGTCGTTAGCACATTCAACTCAACTATCTTGGGGTAAGCTCGATGTTCATGACTTGCATTGTGTTGATGTCGCTTTTCATGTTTCACTTTGTGTGAGTGTTTTCTGCTCAATTTCAGTGAGCTCCTGTTGGCGTTTACATGTATAGTAGCTTGTAGTAGCACCATTTCAGTTTTCATTTGCATCTCACTATTGTTGCATGCATGGAACTATTTTTGCATGGACAGTCATCGTTGCAGAGACTCACTTCACACACTTGCATTCTTTCTTGTTTCTTGAATCATGCACTTGTTGTTTGCATGAATGATCATTCACTCTTGTTTGCACTCATCTCCTCATGCATTCACACTTCTCATATTTTAAGTCGTTCGTCAGCTGAACTAGGCTACTTTGGCCCAAACCGTGCCTTGCCCGACTAGCACTACGCATTTCCGGAAGTGAAGGCTATGACTTCCCTCCAGAAATTGTGCAAATCTAGTCGGACATTGACCTCTAGTCTTGCGTTGTGCAATTATTGGAGGCAGTGTCCTGTTGGCCCCAAAAATTGCGCAATGCAGTTTTTTGGTTACATGTCACTACTGAATGAAATTGTGCATTGCATAGTTTTAGTACTCAGCTGTCTAGGCTTGAATGTGCATTGAGAAGTTCTAGTAGTCTGTCAGCCTCCTGATAACCCGAACTGTGCCTTGCACAGTTTTGGCAGTCAATCTCCTGACCTCCCGGTGGAAATTGCAGAACCTTCATGATTCGTAACACACGTATGTTGCAAGTCAGTTCTCAAGTTCATTTTGGTTTTTGACTAACAGATTGCTTTCCATGAGTTTTTCCATGTCTCTAACTATCACAGTGTTCATATATCTCTTAGTAGCACAATTTTGAAACCTCGAAAATCGTTTCCTCGACATGGGTGAAAACCACCCGGTTTGGACCTTGGTTGGTAGCTCCTTTTCTGTTTGGAGTAGTGGCTCTAACTGGGGATAATGGGACCAGTTTCCCAATCTATTTAATGCTTGTGCTAATGGGGTCATATGTTAAAGTAATATCTAAGCTAAAAGTAATCTAATCTTAACTAACAATCACATGCATTTTATCCTAATTTAAGCACTATCTAATTATAAATATACCCGGGATTAAATTGATGTATGCGATCTACAATAATATCTGAAAGCAATTGGTAATAAAGGTCATTCAATTGTGATGAGAACTAAATCCATTTTAACAATAATAGTTTCGTATAAAAAGTTAGCCGAAATGATTGTGAAAGATATATCGCATAAGGAATTTTTCATATATTCAGTGTAAAATAAAGATCATCATCATACAGAAGTGCAATAATGGTAGTAGGGATTCAGACTTTCATACATAAAAAAAATTCGAGAAAAAATAATTGCTTAATACATAAGTAAAAAGGATTACAATTATAATACGTCCTACTCACGTGTTTCAGCAATATTGATCTGTCTTCAGTCCATTCAACACCATCTAAGAGTATAAAAGTGCAATTTCAGTAGAAGATGCTAAATCAAATAGAAAATAAATCCTGTTCCATTAATTTCACCAGAACTTCCTTGAAGGGACAAAAGTGCATGTTTCGAATATTGTTTCTGACAAAACTTTGGAACCCTCTCTAAATGCATGAGAGGGGTTTAAATACTAAAACTATAAAACTAAAAATAGATTATTACAAAAATAGTTGAGGATATACGACATGCCTCAATTTGTACAAAAATAAAATCAAAATGAAAATAAACAAGGTGACTAATTATCCTGCATTTGATCCTTCAGATCACAAATATCCATCATGGGCTTGAGCTGTGTTGGTTGGCCAACTTCGGCTTTTAGTTGTATAGTGAATACAACATTGGTCAGTGTTGGTGCCATTTTCTCCATAGAAGTACTTAGGCATCACAGGCTCATCCATTGGCTGTGAGGATTTACCAAATGTTACCAATATGCCTCCTAGTTTAACCTGGTTGTTTGCCTTATCACTTCTGCTTTTTCTGTCACTTCCTGTTTCCATTGTTGTTCAAGTTGTTTCTCATTAGGAAGGAAACCTAGAATGGACTCTGCCACAAGGTTGGTACTATGTAAATTCTAATTGATGTTTTCTATGACACTATTTGTTGCTGCCGCTTGTTACCAGGAAATCTAGTGTCTATTCAGAGCTGCTAGTCCCACTAAGACGGGTAGCTATCTTAGAAACAAACAGATTAAAGTCACTTTTTTTTCCTTTATGAGAGAGAGATGAGAAATAAGCAGAGAGTACCAACCTTAGTCTTCTGCTTGGCTCCTTGCTTGTTTCCTTTCCCTTTGACAGAATCTCGCCACTGCTTCCTTACTTCTCCAGCTTCAAAGAGCACTTGTAGATTCACGGCATCATAATACCATCAAAGCATAGAGATCTTTCACTGTAAAAAATATAGGATCAGATATATATTGACCATATAAGTGCATATAACAACACAATATTCAGAGATACACAAGAATATGGAGGAAAACTCAAATAGCTTTATTAGTAAAAGGCGTAGAAGAGAGGATTACAACCACTTGGTCTAACCCAGTGCCATCCTCCCAGCTTGAAAGCCCTCTTCACCTCATACAAAGCAAGATCACCCAACAATGTCTTCAAAGAGAAACCAACAGCACTTCTTTGCAAATTACCAAATTCCAACCTTTGGATCTCTTGGATGAGGGATCCATTTATAGATATTTGCAGGGGGGTGAGTCGGCTTCTAGGATTTTGATTAGTGTCATCTCTCTTATAGTTCTTGCTTCCACTTGGAGATTTTAGATCTCTTACTCATCCCTGGGCAAACTTAGAGAGGCAAGTGTCAAATGAGCAGTGTCTAGAAGATTCTCTGGGTTTCCACCTAGCAAACTGCTTGTGCCATTTGTATGCTCTCGCTCATCGCACCTATAGAAGGGCTTTCCAGTATGCATCGCACTTTTTGCATGTGGCAGGTGAGATGCATCGCACCTTTAGCACTGGGCAGTTTGTATGGTCTTACTTTGACCAGTTCTGAGTAACTTTTCATGGAGAACTTCTGGGAGATGATGTAATCAGTTGACCTTGCTCCTTTAGGGTATGAAACAACACTTTTAGGGACTTAGAGGCCCTTAGTTTATGGACATATGTGATTGGGGTTGCAGTCCCCAAATATGTCTATAACAGTTGCCCCCTAAAGCATGAGGTCATAAATCTTTTGATGTTGGGTGAAATGCTTTATAATGAGGATCTGAGGTTTTTCGCACTGGAAGGTGACCTCTAATAAGATACAATACAATACATTATCTTCATAATATTTTCATGATCTAGCTGAGGTGGGCATTCCCATGCTCAGCTTGATAAATTCATTTTCATGTGCATAGGACAGACAACCATCTGTGTGCAAACTGATGATTATGGTAGAGCCATCATTCCTTAGTTTGGATGATTATCTGTGTAGCAATGATGTAAAATTGATGTCTTTATTTTCCTGATTATATCGCAACCCGGATGGATGGAACTAGATCCGGGGTCTTCAAAACTCGTTCAATATTCACCCGAAAGTACAAGTCGATCCTTGTGAAAAAGATGTTCTGATGTCGAACATGGAAGGACATCGTCTGATTACTAGCCAATGATGTTTGCTGTTAACAGACGCGAGAGGAATCATCGATGATGATGATGAAACTCAAGGTACTGCAGTACAATTCATGTGGTGTGAATACATGAGTTGATGTCGAACACCACGCAAAATCTTTCGGTCGAAGGCCATTTGTAGACCTGTCGCTGGAAGTGAGAAACTTGCCTTTGAGGCATGCAATCTTCAAAGTACTGAAAGGGTTGTCCCTAGGTCGGCTTCTTGGATAATGAGCTGATGTCAACAAGAAGTGACCCATCATAGGAGGTCATTAATTGATCCCACATCTATGACACGGGACGAAGCAAATGATTTTGTACATGTGAAAACGATCTGATGATACAAGGTTCAGGGTCGCGGTCATGAATGAATGAAGTGTGAAGGTATTGTAGTGGATGAGACACGAGTTGGGTAGGTGAATTCTCTGAGCGACTTCTCTTGAACATATCAGTGACACTGAAATGGATTGGTAGCGTTAACCCCAAAAGTGGATGGTACGGTGGACCAATGGTGATATGACCGGTGAATGGAATAACGCAACCCGACTCAATCATGGTGATGGAGTGAAAGTGTCATGTTCAAGAGCGACCTGCTACCAATAAAGTTTCTTCAAGTTTTCTTCCCAATTTTCCCCAATCATTTCTGACCAGTACCTCTTTATTTTTTTCAAGCTTGAGGAGGATAACATATGCTTGTTCTATAATTTTCCCTTCAGGCAAACCCGTTGCTATGTTTTAACGAGCCTAGCAATAGTGAAACTCGCTCTTGTCTGAATGGACAAGTTTGTCGCTATTGTTTTAATGAGTTTAACGACAAGGATAACTCGGTCCTTTTCAATTTTAGAGAGTCTGAAAAGAGATGGAAAGAAGACTCCAATATTCCTTTTTCGTAATATAATCCCTTAAGTCTGAAAAAGTATAAAACAATGCGAAAGGGATGACTTTTCGATAGTTTTAATGAGCCGAACAAGACAAACGCTCAATCTTTTTGTGTAATAATCCCTCAGGTCCAAAAAGATTAAAATCTAGAGGAGGGATAGCACTTCCAATCACTTTAATGAGCTAGAGAGGCCAATCACTTGGCAATATTTTCATATTTTACAATTCAAATGAAAAGAGCTTAAAGGAGACTCGTTTTTTGAGGAACGAGTGATGTTTTCAGATAGCAACTAGTTCCAGGTAAGGTTTGGAACTTTCCAATCACGGTAGTGTAATAGGATCACTCATCACACCTGTTCCTCAAAAAGGGGTAAACAATCAAATGGAGGCAAATGATTGGCAACAACAAAGTGGAGGTGATGGTAAGAACATGACCAAGGCTCAAAAGTTGATGATAATGCATTCACGATGGTTATTTACCGGAGGTGGGTTCATTTTTGAATGAGCTTAAACTCTGGTGGAACATATGCTCATTGCTAGGTTTAATTTTTAATGAGCTTGAACTTCGCATAAAACTGCTCGTGCCAGTCGTATAATAAGGATGTCTCATCGATAGGTTCATTTTTTAGGGAGCTTGCACCATTCGAAATTATGCTCCGACTCCTTTTATTATGTAAGCTAGGAACGACCAATCCTACAAGTTTAAAGGGTTAAGAACCTACAAACTAAGAAAATAAATGGTCGCTTTTCACTTTCACACAAAACTTTTGCATGCCCCCAGGTATAGCGAAGTAGAGTTTCCAAGGTTACCCCTCAATTTGCAGACAAAACACTTGTTCTATCGGGAAAGGCCTACCTTTTCAGGTTACCCTTCAATTTGCAGACAAAACATTTGTTCTATCGGGAAAGGCATACCTTCTAACAGAGGTATCTTATTCTGGTCTAATCCCATTTTCCTAAATGGACGGGTGTGTCAGACCAGTCATATATCCTCTGTGGAAACCTACCCTATACCTGAAGTTTTCCTGTCGAAGTAGGCCAGGGTGCATGCCCCCTGGGTTTTAGTCTTGACCACCGAATCACTTGCGCTCATCAGGTGGACGAACTAGAGATTGATGAGACATTCCTTGTGAAAAAAGACCTGTTAAGGATGGCATTTGACTATTAGCTATGTGTGAACCAGGGAATGAAAGCTGGTCTATGAGCTAGACCACTCTGCCTTCATGCGGAAAACACATTACTTGAAAGAGTGAGGAGACAATGGCTCCCATGCTATAAATGTAGTTGCACCCAAGGAGTAGATTGTAATCTAAAGGTCCTTGGACTGCCATTACATTCAGATAAACAGTTTTCCTTCTCAAAGTTATAGGCAAACTTGGAAGGATCCCTAACAGCCAATTGGTTCCTTTATCGAAGCCTGTCAGATTTCGCATCTTAGGCAAAAGCGATGGCGAACCAAGCACGTTCCAAGTAGTTGAGGAAAGGATACTCACAGAAGCCCCTTCATCTATGATGGTACCAACCATGACCATTTTGTAAGTTTTCACTATGATTCGAAATGGTACATTAGATGGTAAACGGGGTCTACCTAGTAGATTCCAATAGAAGGAAATGACTAGGTTGCTTGGAGGTGGGACTGAATAAACGGCCGGATACAACTCCAACGAATTTCCTTCTTGAGGTAAAGGAATGGGCAGATTGCCCCCATGTTCATCGGAGTCTGTGTTTATGAAAAGAATTTGAATCATGTCGTTCTCATTCTCTTCGGTGACTGTATCATCTGAAGGTAAATCTTCTGAAGTCAAAATGGGGTCGACTGCCGTCTCGACCTGTTAACTTTGGTCTGATGTGGACTCAGAGGGTTTATCTTCAATGATAGGTGCTTCGACTGACTCCAAAGGTGGGTCAGTTAGATTTTCAACTAGCAATGGATTCGGCAAGAGTTTCTTGTACCCAGGAGAGAGTCGCTGTGGTGATATAGGATGATTATCCAAGACTCTTTTAGTTTCGGCCAGGAAGGGACAACAATGGAGGGCATGATCACCTTCACACAGTCTGCAGGGAAATTTAGATTTTCCTTTTTGTCCGATGACTTCACTTTCACTAGTTGACGGTGTACTTTCAACATGATCGTCAGAGGTTGACGACACCAAATTGTGCAAGTGGCGAGACTAGTCCCTTAGGATCTGTGGGATGCAAGGAAAATCTCGGTGATAGTGGTCTCCTTTGCAGATGACAGATGGAGATTTAGGTTTGGACAGTGCACTGTGTGGATTTTCCCTAGACGATGCATGGTTACCCCTTTTTTCCATTGGCTCCTTCTTCTTCTTCTCCTTCCCCTTCTTCTTCCTCTCAGTTACTTGGTTTTTAGTTTTACTATCTTTACCAAGCGAAGAGGAAGGAGGGGGAGAGACAAACTAAGTAGAAGGTTGGGGGGAAACTTTGGTATCATCTAGTTGCTGATTTGATTGTTCAGGAATTATGGTGTTTTGAATGACAGAGGTCGAGAAAAGCCATACTGGTAGGTCAATTTTCAGTCCTAGAAGGGAAAATGTGGCCATATGAGGTGCACCAACATCTCCCCAAGAGGAGAAAGGACTAGGACTTCCCCCAAGGGGAAATACTTGGTTGGTGGACTCCATTTTCTCAACCTAAGACCAAAGAGGGAACAGTGACGTTATTCCGATTAAAATAAATTTTAGACACTTTGACACAACTTCCTTTTACAATTTTTAAGAGTCGAGAAAAAGCTAAATATGACTTTAGTCACCTTCGATTTTTAATGAGCTTGAAGTGACAAGCGCTCAGATGGACCTTTTCCTTTAAGGAGTTTGAAAAGGAATGAAAGAGACTACTCTGGAAATGTAGATAAAGGGATTACCAAACCAATCACAAAACTGCAGAATACTTTTTACGATATGGCAGTCAATCTTCTTGAATGCTATGTTCAATGCATTGCGATCAATAGGGTAGTAGACACGGCTTCCTAAGGATAAAGGATATAGCCTATTGTGGTCACCCAATATATACTCGACGGTACGTGGGAGCACAAGTCTGCACTGGCACTTATCGTCTCAAAGAGGAGGAATCACCCAACCTATGATGAAAGTAACAGTTACCAGGCTTTACAATGCCGGAATACATCTCTAGCCTAGACTTCTAGATGTTGTGTGTTAGGTTCCAAAGAGTTTTTATGTTCATTGAATTTATTTTACAGTTGATATTTCTTAAGAAGTTTTCCTTTAAGGTTCACCGCGTGATGTAGATATACAATTCCTAAAATGCAATCTAAGATGATAAACAGTCATTTAATCTTCTTTTTGCAATGAAAATCCTAGCTACTAAGGAAAGAGAAATGAAATCCTTTCAACATAGAGCAAAGAGCACACACTATATGCACTGTCCTAAATCACAATCAACAAGTAGTCTAAATGCAAATTCACATGTATGTATTTGTTTTCTGCTTTCTTAATTTGTGAATGACAAAAACACGCTAAATACAAATTTGAATTATCTCTTCTTTCAAAGCGACAGTACTAATATTTTCTTTTCAAAAACGACAGGAAGGCAAGACGACACTTTGCGATTTTGAATTGAAAATTGCTTTCGACACTTGAAATACTTATAAATTTAGATCAAATACAAGAGTAACAATGTACTCGACTATAAAAAAGAGAAGTATTCTTTTCTTTGACTGAAAATGACACTTGCGACACTTCCAAATCAAAAGACGACTATTCGATTAAGCTACTATTTTCTAAAAGAGAACTGTAAATGGCGCACAATACATAAAAACATTCACAATTTTTTGTACAATAGAGGTTGGATGATGCAAAGAAGGGGGTTTCAACAGTGGTATACTAATCACAGACAACAAAACCCCTGAATAAAACTGAAGATAGTGAAGAAAAAACCAAAATCTGGAGGTAGATCTAGTCTTGTCTGATCATCGCACCTGTAACACAGGGAAACAACGATGCATCCCACCTACTGCACACGGAGGTGAGATGCATACAGATTTCCTAAAGGAGAGGGTGCGATGGTCAAGGAACGAGACTTTAACTTGGTTTTTAGTCACAGTTTGTAGTTTGGTTCAGGGATTTAGGCCGAGCAAATGATAGTCAGTAACTACAAAGTATAGGGCTGATCTAATGAGGTTACTCAATATACCTCTAGGGCACTTAGGATGTTTGCAAGTCCATTGTTCAATTCATAAACAAACCCGGAGATTGACTGAAGGAGCGTTGATCTACTTTTCACTTGCATAGCAAATGCAGTTCGAAGGCTAGCTGGCTTGACTTCAGGCTCTGTCTGTGGTTTATGAATCAAACAAATAGAGACAAGCAATCAAACTAATCGCTCCCCAGTGGAGTCACCATTTTGTTACCGGGAAATCTAGTGTCTATTCAGAACTGCTAGTCCCACTAAGACGGGTAGCTATCTTAGAAGCAAATAGAGTAAAGTCACTTGTTTTTCCTTTATGAGAGAGAGATTAGAAAGAAGTATAGAGTACCAACCTCAGTCTTTCGCTTGGCTCCTTGCATGTTTCCTTTCCCTTTTGACAGAATCTGGCCATTGCTTCCTTACTTGTCCAGCTTCAAAGAGCACATGTAGATTCATAGCAGCATAATACCATCAAAGCATAGAGATCTTTCACTGTAAAAAATATAGGATCAGATATATATTGACCATATAAGTGCATATAACAACAACATATTCAGAGAAACACAAGAATATGGAGGAAAACTCAAATAGCTTTATTAGTAAAAGTCGTAGAAGAGAGGATTACAACCACTTGGTCTGACCCAGCGCCATCCTCCCAGCTTGAAAGCCCTCTTCACCTCATACAAAGCAAGATCACCCAACAATGTCTTCAAAGAGAAACCAACAACACTTCTTTGCAAATTACCAAATTCCAACCTTTTGATCTCTTGGATGAGGGATCCATTTATATATATTTGCAGGGGGCTGAGTCAGTTTCTGGGATTTTTATTAGTGTCATCTCTCTGATAGGTCTTGGTTCCACTTGGAGATTTTAGATCTCTTACTCATCCCTGGGTGAACTCAGAGAGGCAAGTGTCAAATGAGCAGTTTCTAGATGGGTTTCCACCTAGCAAACTGCTTGTGCCATTTGTCTGCTCTCGCTCATCGCACCCTATAGAATGGCTTTCCAGTATGCATCACACTTTTTGCATGTGGCAGGTGAGATGCATCGCACCTTTAGCACTGGGCAGTCTGTATGGTCTTGCTTTGACTAGTTCTGAGTAGCTTTTAATGGAGAACTTCTGGGAGATGATGTAATCAGCTGACCTTGCTCCTTTAGGGTATGAAACAACACTTTTAGGGACTTAGAGACCTTTAGTTTATGGACATATGTGATTGGGGTTGCAGTGCCCAAATATGTCTATAACACTGCTGCGTCTGTTGTTGCCTTTTCTGCTTCTTTAAGCCTAGAATCCCATCTCGTAAATAGGATTTCCTTATGTGATTCTTCTAGCTTGGGTAGGTTGGCCTTTCTCCCATGTTCTGTATTCTACCAGGTGATAAAATTGGAGAAATTTTTACAGATCTCATCATATTCAAGTCTCATTTCCATTACTTGACTTGTTAATTTATCGCTTGTTTCACAATAAGATTTTCACTGTGAAATATTTTGACAGAATAATTCTTTATGGTGTATCATTTGGGAGTTGAAATCAAGTGCTTCGGTTACAAAATGATCAATTTTTGGATTGTCTTTGTGTAGATCAGTTACTGTCTGCATCTGTGCTTCCTTCTTGGTTAAGCTAGTTTGATGTTCTATTTGCATCTGTTCAAATACCTGTTGAAGTATGGCCAACTGTATCTCTACCTGTTGGTCAGATTGTACTTATTGTAATTGCTACTCAAGTGACGTTATTTTACCTTCCTTTTCTCTAAGCAACATTTTTATTTCTATTTCTCTGTCCATGATCACTATAGTGTAAGCACCTGCGAACCTAGGGAGCCTAGTAAGGTTAGCGGATGGGTCAATGGGTGAGTCTTTCCATAGACCATCCATTGGTTCACTTTCAGGGGTAGTAGCAGTTGTAGAGTCAAATTTCCTTTTCTTTCTTCGTCTTTTCACCACAGCCTTATGCGGTGGGCTATAGAACACATTTAGAGGGGGAATTTCTTCAATTCTCAAAATTATTTCGAAAGTGGTGGTGGCAGGGATGTGCTCTACCTCTTGTATATTTGCAGTCTCTTCCACTCTAATTTCCAGAGTTGTTTTCTGTGGTGGAGTTTGCAACTCTAGTTCCTGTTCTATGTGTTGAGGATTCTATTGAAATTGTCCCACTCTTCCTCTAAGTCAATTACCATGGGTTTTATTGGTTGTGTGGAGGTAGTGGGGATTTTAACCTACTTGCCAGCTGAAGTTTCTTCAGCTATCTTCTGTGTAGATTGGGTTGTATCCTTTACTAACTCCATGCTTCTGCTTTTCCTATTTTGTGATGACTGTTGTGATTCCTTGGTATATTTCTATTGAGATTCCACTCCAGAATCAGTCTTAGAGTTTTCTTTCGAGTCACCTTCTATATTCACACTAGGAGTAGGCTCCCTTATTGGTTCAATCAATAATTGGTCCAATGGGACCTTTGCTAACCTCCTTTCTCTGTAACTGTAAAATTTTTCCAGATCTTCACAGTCAAAAAGTAGTTGTGCCATATGCTTCACCTCTGTGATGATGTTTTTCTACAAAAAGATGTCATCAAAGGAATCTGTCTCATTGATCAAAGGCATCTATCTCATTGCTGAATACTTTTATTTTCACTAGAGTGGTGAAATTTTTTACAGTCTTGAATGGGTCATATTGCCTTCTAGAGAATTTAGGTAATCGTAGAGATAGCATGTTCTCTGATTCTCAAAATGCATGCCCTAGGTCGTGTAATGCAAATGCTCCACACTGTACAAGAAATGTAGGCCAGATGGCCTTCTTTGAATCCTTCAATGTCTTTCTCATTCATCCCTCACTAGATGTTTGATAGGCTATCTTTCTAGCCATCAAGTTATCTAGAACATTCTATGGGAGGACATGGGGTGAGGTGATGCTGCCAAAAACCCTGATGTATGTAAATTTTTCCTCCCTGAACCATCTGGCCATCAGGAGGATGTCAACTTCAGCTTATCGGAAAAACCTAGGGGCATCTCAATTATAAAGCCGCTTGTGAATAGGTAGCATAACGCCATGACAAATATTGAAAAGATGTGGTTGAAAATTGGATTCTGACATGTCCTTATGGTATATGTAAATGGGAAGTGGATTTTGAACAGTTGATTTCCATCCCATGATAGGGAATTTTGAACTAAAACAAATTGCGTTCATGACATAGGCGTTCATAAAAAATGGAGGGTAAACCTTGGAAGCAACACTTATTTTCCTTCTGTACTCGATATTTTTTTTGCTAAATTGTTAGATAGAATTTGTGCCCAATTCATTATAGTTGCGTTAACAGTTGCATCTATTAATGAAAACCATTATGGGGAGAACTTAGTACTATCGTGTCTGCCAAATAGTCCACATAACATAGCCGCTACAAAATTATGAAGGGGACAAACAGACGAAGTAGTGTACATATCGTTTTTGTCTTTCTTGATGTTTTCCTCATTATTCGACCAGGTCCAGGTGAGCCTATTGGGTCGTCGTTCTCTTTGGAAAAATTCTCCACGAACTGCATGTTGTAGATGACTTGTGGCTCTAGAAGGTGGTACATAAGTCGTATGTTGTCCGAGGTAAAATATCCCATAACCCCTTGGCTTCTTGTCCTGAATTCTCTGTCTGAGATGTTGGCTTCATCAATAACCCATTTAACCATGTCGGTATAAGGGATTATCTTTGGCCACATGGCTATGTGGTGCAAAAATGAGCATGTCATCTCTAGCATGGAAGCATATGAGGAATCACATCCATCAACTGTAATTTTTGTTTCCATAATCCTCGGCTGCTCTTCCTCCAGTATGTTATACATAGCCTCCCATGTAGAGGTTCCTCCCTCTCTGTTGCTTGTAGTATCTGTAAACAAAGGAGTCATTTCTAACTTCTCAGAAGTGACTACCTTTCCTTTCTTCACCACTGTTCTCAACTATTTTCTCCACGGACTTTTCCTGAAAATGAAGAACAACAGCGATCGGATACAGAAAGATGAGCGTAAAATGAAATAATGCAGATATCTTGTAAAGGTGATAAAAGGAGTTTTATTTTAATGCACGTAAGAAGATATCATATCACGCTAAATGGCTTTTCACACATAAATGCAGTTATTTCTTATTAAATGCCCACTAATGATTCGTTATCCCTTAACTTTAATGCTCATAAGTGTTTGCATTGTAAAACAGGAAGAAAGCTTCTAGGGTGATGATCCTTGGAACTACGATGATAATGATTGTGCGATTTGCGAAGCAATATCGCAGATCGTAATATCGCAATATGCCTTTCCTCCTTTCTTACCTCCCACTATGTTTCTGCGAGATGTGAGATGTGAGTTGCTCATTAGTTGTTTTCAAAACGTAGCTAATTGCCAGGTTTATCCTATGTAAAATACCCTTTTTACTAAGGGACAAACCTAAAACATTTGTTTATGATTTTTAAGGAGTGGGTCCAGGTCTTGATCACATATCGCAATATCGGCTGGTGGTAAGTACAGGGTGTTCATTTAAACACCCAAAATGTGACACGATAAGAGTTGTAAACCATCACCATTTCGCATCTTTCATGTTTCGCAATGAATTTTTTAAAGTGGGCCCTTTATGAATGGTGCTATGCGATGCGAGACTTAAGCCTAAAAAGCTTAAGGACTTAGTTTATGTTAGATTTTATGATAGTTTCGCATAGATTCCTTACTTAATCACTTTTCTTGATTTTGGAGGGTTAGAAAGGTCTTTTGGTGGGTTTGAATCATGCTATATGTGTGAAGGTTAGTTTCTAGTAGTTTTTCTAAAAACAAGTTTTGATTGTTATCTTTTCTTTATTCCAAAAAATACAAGAAATTCCTAAATGCTAAGTTTTGCTTTTTGGATCGATTTTTGAAGGGTCCCCATTTATTAACATAATATAAACTACTATAATTAATAAATGGGGGTTGTTGAATACCACAACAATTGGCAATTCACTTGGAAGAACCAATTATCTCTGAGAGTTTTTTGAAATATCTAAAACTTCCAAAATAAAGATAGTTTTGAAAGTAAGACTATTACATGGAATATAAGGTAAGAAATTGTTGGGCAGTGGATCCCCCCATAGCATGCTTTTGTGGATTAAAGCCCGAGTTTTGGTCAATGTAATGTAAATACCCCACAAAATGTGGGCGCGGAGCGCGAGAGTCTAGGTTTGTCCACCCTAAAATATTGTAGTTTAATATAGAATGTGTCGGCCTACACATGGTCCGCGGACCATGGGATTGTATAAATAGAGCAAGGCTCTAAGTGTAAAAGTCAGTCTTAGCTTTGAGAAGTAATATGGATTTTTGGAGGAGGAATTTGTTCTAAGTTTGTAAGTCCGAGTCATGGGTTGTAGTAGAAGGAAGAGGCTCTACAGATGTGTGCACAAAGGCCTGGTAGAATCCACAGCTGTGTGCGCGGACCCCTGTAGTTGAGTGCGCGGGGCAAAGTTGGGATTGTAGTTGATTCTGAGAGACTATGTGTTTATGCTCCTGTTATGTTTATGCATCTCTTTACGTTTTATGATTGCACGCACTTGTTATGAATGTTGAATGGCTAATGAGAGTATTGGGTATATGCAATTAAGTTAGGATCTATAACAATAGCATGGTAAGGATAAAGGATATAGACAACACCTCTTCACTCTCTTTATAGAACTGCCCCCAAGCTGCGAAGGACAGACAACTCCACGGAGCAGCACAAGTGTACAGGAGTGGTTCGCCAACTTCCCAGACTTCATCAAGACATCCCTAGGGTGTGGAAACCTAGTTCCAGTACCCTGTCATACTACCTCGGGTGAGACCTCAGTCCGCACACGGTGGACTATTGCTGAAAGGGCCAGTAGTACCGGGATTTGCTTGGCTAAACTCACTGTTGAACTTGGGTCAGGCCCCACATGGCCAAAAAATGGTTGTGTTGCGAGGACTGGGATCTACCTAAGGGATGTATGATGTCATGCCATTGGAACCCTACAAAGGAGGAAATTGAAGAGTGGTTGGACAAGAAGCTTCACGAGTTCGTGACACAGGAAAACAGAACTCCGCAGATATCCGAGAAGAGGTGGCTGGATCGCTACGTATATACAGAAATCCACAAGATCTTCTTCGCATCCTTCCCTTTTGAACTATATGAGTGGATCGTGAGGTTAGCCAACAGCCAGGGAAGGTATAAGCTCGATCAACCGATAGTGTGGACTCCAGAATTAGTGCGCAGACTAGAGACATCAGAAGATAAGATCGCGTGGGCTGTGGACCATTGGCTCAACCAGATAATAGGGGGATTTATCACTGATTTTGTGATAGACACGACCATGAGCTACAGTGAAGCAGAGTGACATTTTCTCAAGGGACCACGAGGTACGTACATTAAATCCCTAAATACCTGGATTAAGATGTTGTTATGTGAAAAATGGGTGTTGCAAATACATTAATGTTTTGAATGACATGGAGCGGAAGGATCTACAAAGGTAGCGGGGAATTAGGAAATAGTCTCTTGATTTCACCTTCACAAGAAAGAAAGGAAGAGCTTGCTCGGGTCTCTACGAGAAGTGCGGTTAGTTTAATAAGGCAGTGCATTCTGCAGTTACCACCTCCACTTACACCACCACCCGTTTTGCCTCCTTCACCAACATATTCACCCACCTCTCCTCCACCAACACCGCAGTTTAGCATGGGGAGCGTGATCAAGCTACCCGTATTCAAAGGAGTAGGAAATGAGGATTCGGATCAGTTCTGGTTCATGGTAAGAGCAGTGCGGGAAGCACAAGGGGTCACAGATGACAACATTAAGAAGGCTACATTGGTGAGCATGTTGCAGGATCACGCGTTGACATGGTATATCAAGCATTCCCATGATCACCCAAATGCAGGAATAGCAAAGATCCAGAATGCGTTGAACAGAGAATTTAGCCGATCGAAGTCCGAAACATAGTCAATAATTGGGTTTAAAGAGATCGTGATGCTCCCGGGTGAGACCCCTTAGGATCTGGATCAGCGACTGAAGAGTACGATACGTGAGGCTAATATGACGCTCATAGACGTGTAGCACTGCGCATGGTTTTTGGCATCCTTGACACTATACCTGAGGACGATGATGTCACAACAGAAGCTTTCAACCCAGGCCAAAGCCCTGGAAATGGTGATAAGGCTGCATGAGACTCTGATACAAGACCCTAGGTTGGGATTTCAACAAATCCACGTGCAACTACAGAATCTATGCTTGGAGATGCAGAGTTTGAAGAAAAACAGGGCACCGCGGCCAGAGGCGCATGATGAAGTATGGTGTATAAAATGTAAAGGTTAGGACCACGACAAGGATCACTATCCAGTATTCGTGAATTATTTGGCAGAAGGGGGACCGATGCCGTTGATACCAGAAGCACAAGCAGGAGTGAGTACGACACCCGTGTTATGGTTCGCGATCGGTCAGATAGGAGGAAAACACACGACAGACAATTGTCATCTGTTGCAGAAGTATACACAAACTCCACAGCAACTGTTTTGTAATTTCTATAGGTCGGTGGGTCAAAACGAACGTACTTGTCACAGCTAAGATTTGATGATGGAGCAAACCCAACCTATAGAATGAAAACAGAAACACGAGGCCTCGACCCAGCCACAGGGATGGTGTGCCTTGGATTTCAGGGCCGAGGTTGGGGACGACGAGGAATGGGGCCAAGAAGGGGCCGCAAACAGTTGATTTTCTACAATTGCTGAGGACTAGGACACTGCACCTGCGATTGTACTAATCCAACGAGAATGCCTTGTTCATATTGCGATCAGTTTGATCATGAAATGATAGATTGTCCTACGTTGATAAGACAAATGCATGAGAAAGGGGTACTCCAGTCCCCTCCGACTCAGAATATCCAAATGATGAAATCTGAACCCCGCAATGAAGACCCCAACGTGAACACGATGCTCAAAAGTGGTGTGACCACAGGGGAAGATAAGGGGACATAGCCTAAGGAAGATACATGGGTTCGCAAGGCTCCTACAAAGGAACCTGAGTTTGACTTACAACGTGCAAAGGAGATGTTCATGGAAGCTAAGAAAGACTTCGTAGAGGCCTCTACTTTAGGTAGTAAGGATCAACCAGAGCTAGGAATGGATCCTTCTATACTTACTACCTTTTTGGAGACATGCATGAAGCTGATGCGTGACAATAAGGTAGTCAAGCGACTACAGGAGTTGATCACCAGGTGCGTAGGGTCAGGAGAGTCGCATGTAGTCTGGAAATTGGGGAAGCATGCATTGCACACTGGGAGGGAAATGAGATTAACGACGCAGATTGGCGAATATGAAATGGATTAGGTTATCCTAGACCTGGGTTTGGATGCGAATGTGTTACCAAAGCAGACATGGTAACACATGGGCATGCCCACATTACAATGGTCCCCTATTCGATTATGAATGGCGAACCAACATAATATTTTTTCCATGGGGAGGTTGCAAGGGGTAATAGTTGATATCGAAGGCGCGAGCACACAGACGAACTTTGAAGTGATAGAGATTTTTGATGAGAGCAATCCTTATCCCACGTTGCTAGGAATAGACTGGGCGACTGATATGAATGGAGTCATCAACCTGAAGAAGTGGAAGATGATATTCAAGAAAAAGTCCCTACGTGTAGTAGTTCCACTAGATCCATTCGAAGGAGTGCGTTACACTGAACCTGTGTGCAATGATGACAGTGACTATGAGCTAGATTGCATTTACCAGATAACGATGCAAGACCAGGATCGGGTGAACCTGACTGCAGATTGGAGAATCTTGTGGGAACATGACAATTCATATACTTTGGATTTAGCTGAAGAAGTAGAATGCTAGCAGAACTGGTTGCATGAAGTGACAACGTTGAATTGCAACATGATGATTAGATCACTACAGTGCATGATGATAGAAGCAAGGGAACTGCCAACATATGATGGGGTAATAGTGGTGGACGAATTCATAGACAAATTTGAAAGTGCAGTACCATAACAATAGCAGTACAGTGCGCTAGAATAGGCATTGCGCGTGACACCCACACGATGGTGGAGTACACATTAGAAGACTATTGGAAACTGGTGTGAATGTAGAAGATGGATGCGCTTACAGTTTGGAAGTCCCCAACATCGAACGAGAGTCAGGTAGCCAGGACGACGCAGTTTGCGTGCCCACCTATGTTGATGGATGAAGACGTGCGTTGTAAGGACATCCCAGATTAAGGATCAAAAATCAGAACCCGACGCGGCAGTAGGAAAAGCAACACATGCCACAAATATTCCATGTCGGAGCATTCACAAATCTATGTGGAATCATGAATAGAGTTTACTAGGCGGGACAAACTGATTGGGACCTACGCGTGTCAGTGGTCCGATGGGCTTGTAGGGCCATGTATAAGAACCTGAGCATAGAAATGATTTCGAAGATGACGAGCAGAGTCAAGGCCATAGCTTTGGGTAAGAATCCTCAAGCAATAGGTCCCATAATTGCGACAGCATGCGAGGACCATAGCGAAGAGATTATGCAGTCGCGCGAGGATGAACATATGTAGATTCAAGAAACCATTCAGTGAGGGAACCTTGAGCTTCGCGAACTCGAAGAATATCAGGTACGACTGAAGCAGAAAAGAATATTAATGGATGAGGATATCAGAAAACTGGAAACCAAAATTGTGCAAGCATTACGCATTGACAAAAGTATGGGGCCATGTATGGATAGCCCTACCACCGCACTATAATATTTTCGCCGAGAGTTTTTGGCCATACTACCATGGTTGCGACCACACCTTATTATAAAAAGTAACCAAGGAAGCGCACCACATAAGGAAGAATGCAAGGTGCTGACTAGCACGAGGGTAACTAAGGAAGGCCTGTGGACCGAGTTGGAAGATGACTTGATGCCTCGCACCAGTAGTGTGACCACCTGACTATCCGTAGGAAGCACAGTCTCAGTGCTCCAACCAGTTGAAAGAGAGTGCAAGACTATAAAAGAGTCTATATGGGAGCTACGCGATATGGAAGCTGCGCGTAGGATCAGTATGATGAATGAGTGGCGTTCACTCAAAAGGGGCTGCACTGCCGCGCAGGTAGGCCAGAAAGTGACCGTTGGTGTCACTGTTCATTACAAAATGTCCAATTTAAGGCAATGAAGTGGGCAATTAAGACACAAAGTTAGAACTAGATTTGGGACTATCTGTCGCCATTCTCGCATTAATGAGCCGAATATGGGGGGAACAGTCGAATTTGAATTCAAAAGGGTCTATAAATCATAGGTGGCCCTCCACTAAACAACCCTTGGAATTTTAAGGATTCAGTTGTTGCGTTATCAAGTGGTTATGAACCTGACGAATTTGGAGGTTGTGAGAGCAAGTCTGTGGTTTGAAACATTGCCGAAGGAGACACAAGATTCCCTGAGCAGAGTAATGTTAACAACCAAGGGAGTTGTGTAGAGCTCTATGCCATCGGTAGGGGATGCACCAGAAATCCCTAAATTGCCCCAGACGTTGAGGCCCAAAAAGGACCCACAAGCAGCAGGACCGGTCCTTATGTCTCCGTGAAATCTGCGGTTTGGTAAACTATCTATGGAAGAAAAGGGAAAGATGGTTAATATTAAGGCAGATGATGAAGGCGCAACCCTCTACACCCCTAGAAGTTAGAGAGTAGCGCAACCACACCATTCAATCAGGGTTGGAACCAATAGAGCATGCTATATAGGACTGCATAGGATTGTTGGATCAGTCCCTCTTCACACTTACCTCACTATAGGAAGATCCAACCATACAGTGTCTGGAGACAAAAGCATGTCAGTTACAGTAGGCATATGACAATATCATGGGGACCACACAGACGGTTGCCCTTACTCAATGACTTGCCAAGATGAAGGAGGCCCACACTCTAAAGGAATAGGTGGACGCTGCACGCTAGAAAGAAGCAGTGCTTAAAGTGCACATCCAGCCTTAACTCAAGGAAGCATTCACAGTCACCAACACAATCAAGGGAAGGCTAGCCCAGATGCGGGGTACATATGTGCTAAGGCAAGAAGGTGCCCCTAACAATGATGCATCGGAGATTCGCACACAACTGATACAGTGGACAATGGAAGAATGTGTTACAAACATAAGCAAAGCGCAAAAGTTGTTGGATGGACTCCATGCGAAGATCACCACACCAGCCGAGTGACTCGAGACGAGTCATGATGATTGTGTTAGGGGCTTGTTGGGCAGCGGATCCCCCCATAGCATGTTTTTGGGTCTTAAAGCCCGAGTTTTGGTCAATGTAATGTAAAGACCCCGCAAAATGCAGGTGCGAAGCGCGAGAGTCTAGGGTTGTCCACCCTAAAATAATGTAATTTATATAGAATGTTTGAGCCTATCCATGGTCTGCGGACCATGGGATTGTATAAATAGAGCGAGGCTCTCAGTGTAAAAGTTAGTCTTAGCTTTGAGAAGTAATATGGGTTTTTGGAGGAGGAATTTTCTCTGAGTCTGTAAGTCTGAGTTGTGGGTTGTAGTAGAAGGAATAGGCTCTGCAGCTATGTGCGTAGAGGCCTAGTGGAGTCCACAACTATGTGCACGGACCCCTGCAGCTGAGTGCGCAGGGCAAAGTTGGGATTATACTTGGACAAAGAATTAATAAAAGATAAGTTGATTCTGAAAGACTATGTGTTTATGCTCATGTTATGTTTATGCATCTCTTTATGGTTTTATGATTGTGCACACTTGCTATGAATGTTGAATGGTTAATGAGAATATTGGGTATATGAAATTAAGTTAAGATCTATAACAATAGCACGGTAAGGATAAAGGATCTAGATAGCACCTCTTCACGCTATTTATAGAACTGCGCCCAAGCTGCGAAGGATAGACAGTTGCATGGAGCAGTAGAAGCACACAGGAGTAGTTCACAAACTTCCTAAACTTAATCAAGACATCCCTAGGGTGTGAAAACCTAGTTCCAGCACCCTCCCATACTACCTCGGGTGAGACCTCAGTCCGCGCACTGTGGACTGTTGCTGAAAGGGCCCGTAGTATCGGGATTTGATTGGCTAAACTCACTGCTGAACCTGGGTCAGACCCCACGTAGCCAACAAAAATATTGCTCTTTATTAATAAACAACATCTACTTAACTATCGTTCTTTTGATTATTCTTTTCTCATCGAAAGTTACTTTGTCTACATTAGTCTTTACTTTGTTTTTTAAAGATAAAAGAAAGAAGTCTCTCCTCATATCAGTTTTTGGTATACTCAGTTGTCTAGGTAGAGCCTCTGCTACTAGCACACGTTCATAGCCTCAACAGGGTTACCTTTCAACTAGCAATGATCTAGTATCTCACTTAAATCGGAATGCAATTTTAAAGATAAGCTTGTAATTGTACTTATTGCTTTCTTTCTTTTCTAAAGTAATTCATTGTTGCTTCAGCTCTTCATCTTTTGTTTCTTAAAAGAAAACGTCTTGGTTTGGTGAGCAATATTAAAAATTCCATTCACTTGATTTGTAACTTAACCGAATAAGTTGGCTCGTGATGAGACCCCTTATTTTTTTATTAATATAATCTTAAGGCATTACCTTGTTTTGATATGCAGTGTTGGTAATGTTAGTTAGTTATAATTTTATGATCATGGTAAGCTAGCTCTTGATGAGACCTCTTATCCTTTAAGTTTAAGTATATTTTAGAATTACAATATAAAAATGAAAGATGATTAAGTGGGGAGGATCATTGGCTCCCTAAGAGCTTCTAGACGACAATTGTAGAGTTTTTAAGATGCCTTTCTGGAGAGGGACTTTGCTTTGTTATAAATACTTTTCTGGACTGATGTAAAGGAGAATTTTCTTTCTTAAAGCTAAGTTTCATCAAAATTAGATAATCAAGGTAGAAAGCAGGAAACTTAAGAGCAATCGAACTCAACTATATATTTCATATGTGAAGATTACTTTCATAACAATCTTTACTTATACAAGTGAAAAGTCAAAATTAAAACGAGACTATCGTTTGTAAAACCAAAAGTAAATGCTTTTGAATTGGTATTGTTATTTCTACAGGAAAATTTTAACTAAAGGCAATAATATACAGTGGATAGAAGAGATCATCTTCTATGGAAAGTATTTCTTTAGAGCATGTCCATTAACAGTTAGAGATTATTTCTTACCTGATAAATCTTGTAGCGGAAACATTGATGGGCCTAATTGTTCCAAAATCTGAAATGGTCCAAGCCACATTTTTTGGAACTTGGTATGCTTACCTTTCTCTTCATGTACTTTATCCCATTTTAATACTAGGTCTCCGGGTTAAAAAGACTTTGAATTTAGAAAATTTGAATCAAAGGAGGATTTGACTAACTGCTGATGATGTGCATGCATGTTCCTGGATTTTTCCCTTTCCTCTTCAAGCTTAAGAACTTGTAATTGTCTAACCTGCATAGATGAGGAAGGAGTTTCTTCAATGAATTGAACTAAGGCTAAGGAGGGAATAACTACGTTTGTTGGTAAGACTGCTTCTTTCCCATAGACCAAATTAAAAGGAGAAGTGCCAATGGAGGCTTTCTGAGTTATTCGATCTGCCCACAGAGAAAACACTAAATACTTATGCCAGTTCTTTTGGCCTTGATCAATAATTCATTTAATAATCTTGACGAGATTTTTATTTGTGGATTCAGCTAATCCATTTCCTTGTGGATAGTAATTGGCCTAATACTTAAGCTTAAAACCTCTTTTAAGAGTAAATTCTGTCATAGCATTGCCTGAAAAATAATATGCATTATCAAACATCAAAGACAATGGTAAGCCAAACCTGGTGATGATAAAATGATCTATAAATTTTCTGAATTGGCTACCTTGAGTTGAATTGCTTCTACCCATTTGGTGAAATAATCAGTGGTTGTAAGGATGTATCTATGCTACTGTTGATGCCCCGAAATTCGTTGCAACAACATCGGGGAAACCACCCGGTCCGGAACTTAGTGCAGCTCCTTTTCCGTTTGGAATAGTGGCTCCGACTGGGGATAACGGGACCAGTTTCCCAAAAATTATAAGTGAACGGGATGGATGGATGATTTAAGATATGAAATGATAATAAACAAATAACTAAACTATAAAAGAAATACAAAAAACTATAAGCTAATCCCGGGACTTATCAATTCAGACAGTACAGCGTTTGATAAACTATGCTTAATGACAGGCATATAGATGACACTAACAACAAGCATAGATGTTTAATCATTTGAGATTGCTCTGCGTAAGTAGTTACGCAGAGCTATAATAGCGAATTACTGCACTCAGTCATTTATATCATTGATACATACATGAGTGAAAGATAACAAATCACAAAACATTCAATAGTGATATGAAATGCAGACTTGTTGTTGTATTACATACATGTATTCAATAATAGCAAAGTAATAACACAGCAATTCATATAACTGAAAAGAGAACAGATACAGATAATAGTACCATGCAAGCTGTTTGATCAATCCAATATATTAATCGCTATGTCGCAGTCCTTCCTTCCAACCAGAAAGCATTCCAAGCAAACGACAATAGTGCACAATTTACTTAAACAGCATTCCAAGTAAAATTAAGGACCAGTGGTCGAGTTTCAAAAAGAATATAGACTGAAGCACAATAGTGCAAACTTCAGCCTTTTACTCTTTTACAAAATTTTACGACCCTTTCCAAAATAATGAAAGGGTCTATAAATACTATGCTAATCTAACTACTAAATATCTAAAAACTGAAAACTAAGAAATCGGCATCAACAAATATCATTTTGCATTTGGGTGATTCGGCAGTCGGCGACGATGCTTCAGTCAGCTGTCTCTTTGCCTTTACTCTTTCGCTGACATATCGCCAGCATTGGCTCTACTTCTGGTGGAGTATTGAGGCGAGAAGTCAGCTGTGCATCATATGTGGCATCTTGGAAATCGGCGATCAGGTATCGGAGAGCGTCGGTTAGGCAGTTAAGAGCCGACCTTTGAGAATGCGGTTTAATCAGGAAAAGCCAGTATGCATCGGAGGTCAAGGTATTCACTCCAGCAATTAACCGCCCTTGTTCTTCCAGCTTAAGATAATTCTTGTGCTCCAGCATATTCGCGGTTGTTATGTTTCCAGGTGTGCATTGTGAAATCATGTTAGCCAGATACAATGTATCATTGACTATATTGATCATGTTTTTGGAAATTGTTTTGCTCCTGGATGCTGCCCTCTCTGCCTTCATTACCTGTGTTTCCCATTCCATGAAAAGTATGTTCTTGTATGTTTCACTGATTCGGGCTAAATTAGCAGCTTGCCCTTCTGGAGTATCTTGCCATTCAATATATTCTATTATTTCATCTTCGGCCTGATCCAAGTTAGTCCTGGCTTTCTCGATTTGCCCACATACTGCTGTAGATATATCACAAAGTGACTCAGCTTCAACTAGCTGTTGGCACAAAAGTCTGATCTGGGATATCAAAGCGCCATTTATCAGAGTTGCCTCTGCTCTGAAATCTTCAATACTCTTGGCACCTTTGATACCTTCAAGCTGTGCTGAGAGCTGAACTATTTGATCCTCTTTAGATTTCATTAACAGCTCATTTGATGCCTCCAACTGTGATAATGCCTCTGCCAATTCTCGTGCTTTAATGTCACTTTGGTCTATCCTTAGTTTTTCAATTTTCTGGGTTAACAAATGATTCTCTTGTTGTTGAGCCAGCAATTGTTCTTCTGCCTGTGTCGCCTTATTCTTTGCCTCTATCACTTCTGCTTGCAATGCATATACCTCATGCTCTTTAGTCTTCAAAAGAAGACTCACTTCGGATGCTTTGTCAATGGTTGCTGCTGAATAAGCTCCCGCAAATTGCGACAGCTTTGTTAAATCTTCAGAGGGACTTAATTCTCCCTTCCAGACGACATTGCTCGTGACTGTTTGCTCATTTGAAACAGAAGGTTGATCAAGCCTTCGCCTCTTCCTTGAGCGTCTTACAACGGCTTTATGCTTAGGGCTGTAGAAAATGTCTAGAGGAGGAATTTCCTCTACCTGAAGATCAACTTGATCAGATGGATTCTGAGTAACTTCTTCAACGTTCTGTACTGTGGGTGGGCCGCTGGTTCCTTCAAGAACCGGAGAAACAGTAGTATCGGGAGTCTTTAAGGCATCTGAGTCTTTGGAGGCTTCTTTACCACTTATAATGGAATCAAATTGGTTCCATTCCTTAATCAATTCAGTATCAACAGAGATTTGCTTATTCTGTTCTTTTTCTTTTTCAATTCTCTGCTGTTCTTCGTTTGCCTCCCGCTGTTGCTCCTCTTGTACTCTCCGTTGCTGTTCTTCCAATTCCTTTTTCTGCCTATCTTCCAGTTCTTTCCTTATTTTTTCTTCTTCCTCTCGTTTCCTCTGTTCTTCTATTTCTCTTTGTCTCTGTTCTTCTATCTCCCTTTGTCTTCTTTGCTCTTCTTGCTCAATTTGTGCTTTTTGCTGCCTTTCTATTTGTTCTCTTCTATGACTTTCTGCCTGCAGCTTTCTTTGACTTTCCTCCTGTTCTCTAATTGTAACGGGAGGTGAATTTATTTCTGGCTGATCAGGCTCACTTGAGGATGAAGTTGGGGTTGTAGATAATAACTTTAGAGGCAAAGTTTGCAACCTTTGCTTTCTAAGTTTATTAAATTCAGTTAATTCCATATCTTCATATCTCATCGCAGCAAGTTGTTTGACTTGGATTATTGAATCAGCACCCATGAACAGGTCGTCAAACTGGTCTTCTTGGTGAACAACCTTTGTCAGCTTAGCCTGTTCCAAGGCAATGAAAGCAGTCTTTTTCGGGTCATAGAGTCTGTTGGGAATAGAAACTAGAGATAGCATTTGGAGTTTTGCTGCTTCCTTTTCTGCATGCTTATAATTTAGCAGCGTATAAACTCCAATTCTTAAAGGAAAAGATGGCCATCCTCTCTTCTTCTCTTCTTTGAGAGTTTGGGTAACACCTTCAGACATTATCTGATAAGAGATTTCTCGGGCTAACAGTTTGTCTGGCATGTATAAGGGAAGAACATGCGGCCTGGCCTTGCTTCCAAAAACTCTGATATAAGAAAAACATTCTTCGCCGAACCAATGGGCTACGGCTGGTAGGTCAAAAGAGGCTTCATAGGAAATCCTAGGGATAGGTCTGTCAAAAATAGAATAGTGAACGGGAACCATAAAACCATTGCAAATTTGGTACAAATGGTCTTTGTGAGAGGGTTTCCACAATTTACGATGATACAAATGAATAGGTGTTGGGTCATGGGTTGTCCATCTCCAACCAAGGACAGGAAACTCAGAATTAAAACAAAGGGCATCCATAATGTATGCAGAGTAATAAAAAGGTGGGATTTTTCTCTCAGTGACTCTGGTTTTGGCCCTAAACTCACGAATAGCTAAGACCAACTTATCAGATAGGATAGTGGCCCAATCCATAATTATACTATTAACGGTCGCTTCCATTAAGGGAACCATATCAACATGGATATTTGCAGAATCATGAAATCCCCACAATCTACACATCATAATTCCAGCATAGCAGTAAGGTGAAGCCAAAGAGGCATTGGAGTACTTACCCGACATATCCTGCTTGTGTTTTGCTGGATTTTGCCTCCAATCTCGGAGAGGTTCGGCTGGTGATTCATTCTCTCTGGCGAATTTTTCCACAAATGCTCTGTTATAGACTTGCTCGGGATTGGGCAAATGATACATTCGTCTCAAGTCGTCAGGCTTGAAGGAGCCGAAAATCCTTCCATCCTTAGAAACGAAGGTTCTATTAGTGAGAGGAATTTCTTCAATTGCCCAACGTACCACATCAGTATAAGGCAAGACTTGTTCCCTGGCTGCTATTCTGTGCAGAAAAGAATCAGCCAAATCTTTAAGAGTTGCCTCAGACTTTCTTAGTTCATCCGCACTTGCCTCCATTACTGTCGCTTCTGGTTGTTCTCCTTCTAGCAAATTGTATGTCCCTTGCCATGTAGTACCAGTAAGACCAGTGCATGTAGTATCTGAGATTAAGCCTTTCCTTGAAGCTGTAGCAGCTTGGCCTGAGGCAGGTGTCGCAGTAGAACCTGCCACCTTCTTGAACTTCTTTCCCATCATATTCAGACTTCTCTCGGTAGTCGAATTCTACACAAGTGCAAGAGAAATCGTAACAAAGAAATAACAATGACAATCCATAACGGGATAAATATATAATTTGAAGCGTGGCGAGATTATTCCTAAAAGAAGCTGCGGATCTAATGATTTGAGAAGGCATCGTAGATGCAATAATGGTGATTTTACGGCCTGCAGCTTCATAAATGACCATTACTTAAGTTATTAAACCGAATGACCCCTTAAAGCGTGTAATAGATTTTTCAAAGGTCTAATCGTAATTGCTCGTTAATTCGAAGGGGCAAAGCTTTAAATACGCATGCATTACCTTATCCCTTTACTTAACGGTATCTTGAGATCTGTGTTGTTGTCAAATCGGATTTAAATCTAACTTTAATGCTTTGAAATAATCACCTTTTGGAACTGAGGTCATCATTAAGCGTCATCATATCGCATCGGAAGTGTGTGTGTGGCGTTATCACTTGGGAAAGTTCTTTAGCGAACGCCGATTGCGATATCGCATCGGGGAAAAGATATAAACGTCTTATGAAACTGCGTAGGATTGTGCCGATTGCCGATATGCGATATCGCATCGGGCCGGAGTGTCAAAACATTTTTCACAAGACATAGTGCCGTGCCGATAGCCGATTGCCGATATCGCGTCGCATCGGGGAAAAGGTATGTGCCCTTTTGTGTGTGCATTGGCTATTGCCGATGGCCGATAGCGATATCGCATCGGGAAAAACCAAGATGGCAACCAAACTTGCGATTACTTTTTTGGACTTAACCAAAAATTGCTTAACATTTGTTCAACAAGGGTTTTTTGCATAAATTCATTTGATTATCATACCTTATTTGAACAAGTTTATTAATGCCAATTAAAATTTTTAAAAGGGACCCATTTCATATGTAAATTGTTTATGATAAAAATGTTATGAAATGGGGGGTTGCTGTAGGGCACAACAGCTACTTAGAAGAATGAGGAATGATCTCACCTATTACGTCCAATCCCCATTGTTCAAATGGTTGGTCAATGTTGACAGGTTGTCATGGTAGTGCGGGTTTTCTCTGTCTTCTAGCAGCTGTTTTACAAATCTTGCATCTCCTTACATAATTGTGTGCATCTTTAAACAATGTTGGCTAGTAATAACCGGCATGCAGGATTTTATGTGTTGTAGTATCACCTCCAAAGTGACCACCAGCTGGTCCATCGTGAAGTTCCTCCAGCACCTTCTCCACCTCAGATTTTTCAAGACATCTAAGTAAAATAGAAACATAATTTATTCTAAAAAGCACATCATCAACAATTTGACATTTCTTATCTTTTAATCTCAAGGCTCTTTTCTTTGTATAATTTCATTAGGTTGGTTCGTATCCATTTTTCAAGTAAGATATGATATTATCATACCTTTATTCTATGTCGTTGAGGGTTACCTCATATATTTGTACATCATCCCCTACATGCTGCAATTCTAATAGATTCGATGTTCCTGCCAACATCCTGCAAAACCTTGACCTTATACAATTTTCACTGGTTTAATTTCTATGTCATATTCCTGCAGCGTTGTCACCAAATTTTCTCTCTTTTCTCCTACGTCCCTTTGTATTAAAATATTTCTCACTGCTAAGAATGGTACTATGACTTTAGTGTGGGTTTTGAGGAGAAAAGTCTGAAGTGTTTTATAGATTTGAAAAGAGCAAAAGCTTGTTTTTCAACATCTGAGTAATTTAATTCAGCTCCTTCCAAATTGGAGCTAAAGAAAGAGGTTGGGGCTTCAACTTTATCTTGATTCACTTGTGTGAGTATGGCCACATATGATTTCTTGGAAGTGAAAGTATATAGAATGAAATGATTGGAAAATTTTGGGGTTGCTAAAGATGGGGCGTTTATAATTGCTTGTTTTATTAAGATAAAAGCTTCATGTTCCGAATGTCCCCATTTAAACAGAGAATTTTTCTTTATCATAGATTGAAGAGGTAGTACAATTCTCGAGAAGTCAGGGACAAATCTTTTAACAACATTTATTTATCCCAGGAAAGATTGCATTGATTTCTTGTTATCGGGTAAAGGTATTTCAAAAATTTCTCTAATTCTTTTAAGATCGATGTGAATTCCTTCTTTTGATACAATGAATCCAAGGAGCTTTCCTTCACTTAATGCAAAAAAAGACTTCTTGGGGTTCAAAGAAATTCCATACCTTTGGCAATGTTCAAAGATTTGTTTTAAATCTCTTAGATGATTACTGCGTTTTTTGGAGTATATTGTTATATCATCCAAGTAGATCACTACTGATTTGTTTACTAAACCCTTGAAGGCTATATCCATAGCTCTCTAGAAAGTGGCACCGACATTGATCAGTCCAAATGGAATCTTCTGATAAGAATAAGTGCCCCACTTTGTCCTGAATGTGGTTTTCAACTGGTCATCTGGGTGTACTAAAATTTGATTATAACCTGAGAATCCATCCAAGAAAGACATTAATTCTAAGCCTTCCACTGATTGCAAAATATGTTCCATAGGGGGTAATGGGAAATTGTCCTTTTGGCAAGCTTTATTGAGGTTGCAAAAATCTATACATATCTGAATATCATCGTTCTTTTTTCTGACTGGGACAAGATTGGAAACCCATTGGGAGTGTCTGATAGGAAATTTTTACTTTCAGTAGTTTATTCAAATCAGATTTAATTTTACTTTCTAAATTAGGATGGATTTTCCTCAATTTCTGTTGAATATGTCTTTCGTCAGAGATCATGGGAATAGTATGTTGAATAATAGAGGTGTCGGATGTCTTGAGATCTTGATAGCTCCATGCGAAGACATTCTTGTATCTTTTCAACAAGCCTATAAAAGCTGCTTTTTCGTCTGATGAAAGACTGATACCTAAGTTAATATTTTGAGGTTTTAAATCAGTCTCAATATTGATCGATTCAAACCTCAGAGTTGAACTCTGAAGTTTTGAATTGGTGGATCGTTTAAATCTATCTTTAAGGTCATATAAATCTTCCAACTTAACTATAGATTTTGGTATAGCGTTAATGACTATTTCTTGTTTAAGTTGGTTATCATGCTAGTCCTCATCAACTATTTGGTCATCGTAAGAACCTTCTAAGGTCAGAAAGCTTATGATATCCGGATCGTTATTAAAGACTTTCCAGTCGGTGATATTGTTAGGAATATAAGGCCTAAAAATTAATTCAACGGAAAATCGATCTGGGTTGTAATCTTCTGGTGGGATAAGCTTGGAAGTGACATTGGCTAGAAGATCGACACTAGCATTCTAGAGTCTTGGAAAAATATTAAACGCTGCAAAGTGGAGAGTCGCATCTTGGACTAATGACTAATAATGTTTCAAATGTCCTGACAAACAGTGTATAGTATTTCTCACTAGTTTTATGACAAACTCTGAATCTCCAAATACTTGGAGGTATTTAACGTTAAGGCTAATTTCCTTATACAAACCTTTAACTAGTGCCTCATATTCAATGGTGTTGTTTGTGAAATCGAATTCAAGTCTGCATGCTAGCATAGCTTTTGCCCCCTTTGCGGTGACTAAGATGCAACCTGCTCCTACATCATCATTGGATTTAGATCCATCAAAAAATAATTTCCAAAATAAAGATCTAACTACAGGTTTATCTACAAAATTTACAATTTTAGAAGTGTTTGTTTGAGAAAAAATTTCAACTTGAGAGACAACAGAGTTTTCTAAGAAAGGTGAAGTATAAGCATTGAAATTTCCTAGAAATGATTCTACAGAATAATTTCCGATGATATTGTTGCTATACACGATTGGTTTGTTTTCTCCTTCTAATTCTGTCACTATGAACTTTTGATTCTTCTCACGATCAACCCTTATTTAATTTGGTTTGCCATTATAGGGAAGCCACAGGTGAGACCAGTCAGTTGCGAAATAACCATGAAGTTTTTTTGACCAGACCCTACTAAGGATTAAGCCATAGAACTCAGGAATGTCAGCTACAAGTATGTCAATGACTTGGCAAACTTTAGGGTTTGATGAAAGTCTAATGGTTACTTGGTTAAGTTCCCCAAAAACTTCGACTTGAGAGTGATCTAACTGAACTATTCATACAACAGATTTTTGAGGCTGAACATTCAACTGTGCACAAACTGTTCTGGGTGAGATGTTAGATGAGGCTCCAAAATCAACTAAACAGTTGTGTAAGTTTTTGTTAAAGACTTCAAAAGTAAGGAGAAATGGCGTGGTGTGGGATTTTGATCTTACCCCAATTAAAGCTATATCAATTGGATAAATTTTATTCAAAGAAGCACTAGGGGGTCTTCCCATTTCTTGGGCAGCTTGTGAGATCATGGCAGTAGGAAGTGGTGCAATAGATACTGTTTTGAGTTCTTTGAGAAGTAACTTCTGCTAATGTTTCAATTTACTAAGCTCATGAAATATGATGCTTTCCCTAGTCTTCTTCATATCATCAATAATATTATATTCCATTTCATCAGAAACTATCAAAGTTTTAGATGAAGGAGAAGGATCCAACTAGGCTGTGTAGTTTGAGTGGATTTTGGTACATATTTCTTACTTATTGCTTTATCCCTGGGGGTGGCATTGAAGTCTTCTGTTTTGGATTTGTTTGTGACAATTCAACATGATTTTTACTTTGGGTAGCGACAGGTAATGCTTCTTGAGTTTCTTCATTGGGAAGTATGAAATCCCACATCCCTTGTAACTCTGCTACTTCCTCATCGTCTGTTTCTTCTACATTTATTGAAAATTTGTCCTCCTCTCCATCTGAGTCAGCATTTGATATGGAATTTGGGGGTTTAGGATCAGTAGAGGAATTCCTTTTAAATTGTCTAAAAGGTTTCTTAGAGGAAGTCTTTGCTACTTGTTTTTTAATATCAACCATTTCATTAGACATGGTATTGAGGACTTTCTATAACCCTTCAATATCAAAAGGATACTTTGGTGGTTTCTTCTTAGAGTCATCTCTAAAGGTTACTTTTTTAGATCTCTGTTCTTCTAATGCATTTTTCTTTTCCACAGCTAGAATGTGTTTTTCCATGACTATTGCCTCTTTCATATTTTATGCCAAAGTTGGTTTGACAGCTCTATCAACGAAGATAGTTGTGTTTGATGGTAGATAAGAGATGTACCACTCATTTTGGACCTCATTGCTAGGCTTAGATGTCGTTGGTATTTTATTCAGTAATTTAATGAAGTGAGGGTTGAAGTCCTTAATGGGTTATTTCGGTTCAGCTTTCAAATTGGAGAGATCATTGATCAAAGTAGCCGTAGATCTATCATCTCCAAATTTAGTTAAAAATTTCTCTTGAAAAGCATCCCAATAGTTAATAGAACCTGATGGTAATGAAAAGTACCATGACCTTTCTACTCCCTGTAAAGTATATGGAAATAATCTTACAATTGTGTCTTCTTCCTTTACTTCATTCAAGTTGATGGACAACATAAAATTATTTATATGTTCCTCAGCTAATAGGACATTATCAAGATTGAATTTGGGGAACCATTTCTCTGGGTGTGCTGGTAATTTATGTAAAGGTCCAGCCATCCTAACATCCCCTGGATTTGTCCATGGCCTTGGAAGATTCTATGCCATTGCTGGTATGTGGGTAGGGGAAGATGTAGCAGTAGTGCTTGAAGGTGATTGGGTAGAGGAAGATGTAGCTCCTGTACCTGTGTGAATCACGATCTAGAGTGGTGAGGTGGATGATTGATCTTGTGAGGATATAGATAGGATGAACGAAGATGATGGTAGAACCTCGTTGTGAGATTCGGATGGTGTTTTCTTATTTCTCTTTCGGCTTGGCAGAGGAAATTCGAACAACGGAATTTGAAACTTTTCGCTCTGTGCTCTAGTCAACCGTGGAGATGGAGTGAACTATGAGGTAACACTATCTTGGGATAACTTAGATTCTTCTTGAGATAGTGAAATCCCCTGTAATTTATGAATCAAAGCATGAACTTCAAGGGCTTCAGTAAAATAAGAATGATCTAGCTTGTTTGGGATTTCAACAATGGGTTGTATAATATTCTGTGTAACTTCTCACTTAGGATCAGGGGATTTTGAAGACTTTTGAGAAGTTGAAGGTGAGGGTGACGGAGTTTTACTCTTAGAATGTCCTGTTAATTTAGATTTACTTTCCATTCACAGCCAGGCCCTCCTTCTAGCTCCAAAATGTTGAAGCCTCGAAAATCGTTGCCTCAACATGGGGAAAAACCACTCGGTCCGGACCTTGGTTGGCAGTGCCTTTCCATTTGGAGTAGTGGCTCCAACTGGGGATAATGGGACCAGTTTCCCAATCTATTTAATTCTTGTGCTAATGGGGTCATATGTAAGGTTTTAAAGTAATATCTAAGCTAAAATTAACCTAATATTAACTAACAATCACATGCATTTTATCCTAATTTAAGCACTATCTAATTATAAATATACCTGGGATTAAATTGATGTATGTGATCTACAATAATATCTTAAAGAAATTGGTAATAAAGATCATTCAATTGCGATGAGAAGTAAATCTATTTTAACAATAATCGCTTCGTATAAAAAATTAGCCGAAACGATTGTGAAAGATATATCGCATAAGGAATTATCCATATATTCAGTGTAAAATAAAGATCATCATCATACAGAAGTGCAATAATGGTAATCAAGATTTAGACTTTCATACATAAACAATTCGAGAAGAAATCATTGCTTAATACATAAGTAAAAAGGATTACGAGATAAAAGTACCATTTATAATATGTCCTACTCACGTGTTTCAGCAATATTAATCTATCTTTAGTCCATTCAACACCATCTAAGATTACAAAAGTGAAATTTGAATAGAAGATGCTAAATCAGATAGAAAATAAATCCTATTCCATTCATTTCACTAGAACTTCCTCGAAGGGACAAAAATGCATGTTTCGAAGATTGTTTCTGATAAAAATCTGGACCCCTCTCTAAATGCATGAGAGGGATTTAAATATTAAAACTATAAAACTAAAAATAGATTATTACAAAAATAGTTGAGGAGGTTTAAAGGACCTGCCTCAATTTGTGTAAAAATAAAATCAAAATGAAAATAAACAATGTGACTAACTATCCTCCATTTGATCCTTCAGAGTGAAAATATCCATCATGGTCTTGAGTTGTGTTGGTTGGCCGACTTCAGCTTTCAACTATCCAGCGAATACGACATCGGTCAGTGTTGGCACCATTTTCTATGTAGAAGTGGTTAGGCATCGCAAATTCATCCGTTGGCTATGAGGCTTTACCAAATGTTACCAATTTTCCTCCCAGTTTAACTTGGTCATTTGCCTTACCACTTCTGTTTTTTCTGTCGCTGCTTGTTTCCATTGTTGTTCAAGTTGTTTTTCATTAGGAAGGAAACCTGGAATGGACTCTGCCACAAGGTTGGCACTATGTAAATTCTCATTGATGTTTTCTATGCCACTGTTTGTTGTTTTCACCGTGTCTACTGTTGCCTTTTCTGCTTCTTTAAGCCTACAGTCCCAGCTCGCAAATAGGATTTCCTTATGTAATTCTTCTAACTTGGGCAGGTCGGCCTTTCTCCCATCTTTTGTATTCTGTCGAGCGATAAAATCGGAGACTGTTTTAAAGACCTTGACATATTCAAGTCCCATTTCCACGACTTGACTTCTTAGTTTATCGCTTGTTTCGTAATAAGATTTCCACTGTGAAATCTTTTGACAGAATAATTCTTTCTGGTGCATTAGCTGGGAGTTAAGACCAAGTGCTTCAGTAATAAACTGATCAATTTTTGGATCATATTTGTGTAGATCAGTTATTTCCCGCATCTCTTCTTCCTTCTCGGCTAAGTTGATTCGATGTTCTATTCGCATCTGTTCAAATACCTGTTGAAGCATGGCCAACTCTATCTCTGCCTGCTAGTCGCATTTTTTTTATGTAATTGTTGCTTAAACGACGTTATTTTATCTTCCTTTTCTCTAATAAACATTTGTATTTTTGTTGCTTTGTCCATGGTCACTGTAGCGTAAGCACCTGTGAACTACGAGAGCCTAGTAAGGTTGGCGGATGGGTCAATAGGTGAGTCTTTCCATAGAACATCCATTGGTTCATTTTCAGGGGTAGTAGCAGTTGTAGAGTCTAATTTCCTTTTCTTTCTTTATCTTTTCACCATGGCCTTATGCTGTGGGCTATAGAACACATCTAGAGGGGGAATTTTTTCAATTCTCAAAATTATTTAGTAAGTGGGGGTGGCAGGGATGTGCTCTACCTTTTGTATATTTGCAGTCTCTTCCACTGTAATTTCCAGAGTTTTTTTTTATGGTGGAGTTTGCAACTCTGGCGCATGTTCCTCTATGTTGAGGTGTTTATTGAAATTTTCCCACTCTTCCTCTAATTCAATTACCATGGGTTTTATTGGCTGTGTGGAGGTAGTAGGGATTTCAGCCTCCTTGCCAGCGGATTTTTCTTCAGCTATCTTCTGTGTAGATTGGGTTGTATCCTTTACTGACTCCATGCTTCTGCTTTTCCCATTTTGTGATGACTGTTGCGATTCCCTAGTAGATTTCTCTTGAGATTCCACTCTAGAATTGATCTTAGAGTTTTCTTTGGAGTCACCTTCTATAGTCACACTGGGAGTAGGCTTCCTTATTGTTTCAATCAATTATTGGTCTCTTTGCTAACCTCCTTTCTCTGTAACTGTAAAAAATTTCCAGATCTTCATAATCAAAAAGTAGTTGTGCCATATGCTTCGCCTCTGTGAAGGTGTTTTTCTGCAAAAAGATGTCATCAAAGGCATCCGCCTCATTGCTGAATACTTTTATTTTCACTAGAGTGGTGAAATTTTTGATAGTGCCCAACGGGTCGTATTTTCTTCCAGGGAATTTAGGTAATCGCAGAGATATCATGTTCTCTACTTCTTTAAATGCATGCCCTAGGTTGTGTAATGCAAATTCTCCACACTATATAGGGAATGTAGGCCAGATGGCCTTCTTTGAATCCCTCAATGTCTTGCTCATTCCTCCCTCACTGGTTGTTTGATACGCTATCTCTCTAGCCATCAATTTATCTGGAACATAGTATGGGAGGACATGGGGGGAGCTAATGCTGCCAAAAGCCCTGATATATGTAAATATTTCCTCCCTGAACCATCTGGCCACCAGGAGGATGTCAAATTCATCTTCTTGGGAAAACCTAGGGGCGTCTCGATTATAAAACCACTTGTGAATAGGGAGCACAACTCCATGACAAATCTTGAAAAAATGTGGTTGAAAATTCAATTCCCACATGTCCTTGTGGTATATGAGAATGGGAAGTGGATTTCAAACAATACATTTCCATCCCATGATAGGGAATTTTAAACTAAAACAAATAGTGTCCATGACATAGGTGTTCATAAAAAATGGAGGGTAAAGCCTGGAAGCAACACTTCTTTTCCTTCTATACTCAATAATTTTTTTCGCTAAATTGTTAGACATAATTTGTGCCCAAGTCATTACAGTTGCGTTAACAACTACATCTATTAACGATAACCATTCTGGGGTGAACTTAGTACTATCAAGTTTGCCAAATAGTCTACATAACATAGCCGCTGCAAAACTATGAGGGGTACAAACAGATGAAGTAGTGTGCATACCTCTTTTCTCTTTCTTGATTTTTTCCTTATTATTTGACCAGGTCCGAGTGCAGTCTGCTGGGTCATCGTTCTCTTTGGAAAACTTCTCCACGAACTGCCTGTTGTAAATGACTTGTGGCTCTGGAAGGTGGTACATAAGCCGTAGGTTGTCCGAGGTAAAATATCACATAAAACCTTGGGTTCTTGTCGTGAATTCTTTGTCTGAGATGTCAGCTTCATCAATAACCCATTTAACCATGTCGGTAAAAGGGATTATCTTCGGTTGCGTGGCTATGCGGTGAAAAAATGAGCACGTCGTCTCTAGCATGGAAGCATCTGAGGAATCACGTCCATCAACTGTAATTTTTGTTTCCATAATTCTCGTCTGCTCTTCCTCTAGTATGTTATACATAGCCTCCCATGTAGAGGATCCTCCCTCTCTATTGCATGTAGTATCCGTAAACAAAGGAGTCATTTCTAACTTCTCACAAGTGGCTGCCTTTCCTTTCTTCACCATTTTTCTCAATGCTTTGCTCCGTGGACTTTTCCTGAAAGTGAAGAACAACCAACTATCGGATACACAAATATGAACGTAAAATGAAATAATACAGATAGCTTGTAAAGGTGATAAAATGAGTTTTATTTGAACGCACATAAGAAGATATCCTATCACTCTAAATGACTTTTCACACATAAATGTAGTTATTTCTTATTAAATGCCCACTAATGATTTGTTATCCCTTAACTTTAATGCGCATAAGTGTTTACATCATAAAACGAGAAGAAAGCTTCCAGGGTGACGATCCTTCGAACTGTGATGATAGAGATTATGTGATTTGTGAAGCAATATCACAGATTGCAATATCACAATATGCCTTTTCGCCTTTCTTACCTTCTGTTGTGTTTCTGCGAGATGCGAGATGCGAGCGACTCATTAATTGTTTTCAAAAGGTAGCTAATTTCTAGGTTTATCCTATGTAAAAGACCCTTTTTACTTAGCGGCGGACCTAAAACATTTGCTTATGATTTTTAAGGAGTGGGTCCAGGTCTTGATCGCATATCGCAATTTTGGTTGGTGGTAAGTACATGGTGTTCATTTAAACGCCCGAAATGCGACGTGATAAGAGTTGTATCGCCATCGTCGTTTCACATCTCACATGTTTCACAATGAATTTTTTAAAGCGAGCCCTTTATGAATGGTGCTATGCGATGCGAGACTTAAGCCTAAAAAGCTTAAGGACTTAGTTTATGTCGGATTTTATGATAGTTTCACATAGAGTCCTTACTTAATCATTTTTCTTGATTTTGGAGGGCTAGAAAGGTCTTTTGGTGGGTTTAAAGCATGATATATGTGTGAAGGTTAGTTTCTAATAGTTTTTATAAAAGGGGTTTTGATTGTTATCTCTTCTTTATTCCAAAAAATAAAAGAAATGCATAAATGCTAAGTTTTTCTTTCTGGATACATTTTTTGAACAGTCCCCATTTATTAACGTAATATTAACTACTATCATTAATAAATGGGGGATTTTTAAATACCACAACACACAGGTACAATGGTTTCTAGGAGAGAAAAGTAGAAGACACCGTTCAGAGCACACTTGGGGATGCAGTCGATCAAGTGTCTATGAACTTACCTACCCATGAAGACATCAAGTTGTTCATAGAAAAGGACATCAAGATATGATGGCAGCAACATTAGAACAAGAAGCACCATCAACAGTAACTGAAGGCAGTATACCAGATGCAACGAATGCAATACAGAGGCAAAAAAAAGTTGCAAGCTAAAGCAGATCCACTTGTGATGAAAGCAACTTTGGAGACTCAGGCTATGAGGTGATGACGCGACATGAAGATCATGCGAAGGTAGAGAACAGAACAAAGAAGGAGTTGCATATGCTGAAGCACAAACTCAAGGAGAACATGAGATGCATAGATGAGAGAATGATTTGTAGGAGGAACAGGTACAATAGGGGGCACAACACCACTCAATCGCAGCCTTTCTTTCTCAAGTTCTTGGAGCCTAAAATTTCCCTGTTGGATTTTGTCTTCCAAGGTTCTGCGAACTGTTGCTGCCATGCATGGACTAGGATTTTCATGCTCTATGGGGCTTACAACGTTCACTTCATACTCCAGCCTTGGCGGTGCTTGTGCGGTCAGGTTCTTGCACGTGGTCCTATAAGCCCATAGAACCGTTGGTACACGTAGGTCCCAGTCAGTTCACTTCGCATTGTGGACCTTGTTCAGCACTTCACACACTTTGTTAGAGGCTTCTGCATGGATAACGTTCTCCGCATTTGGTCTTTCCATACTTTATGGTTCTAACCGGAAGGGTTGTTCGCGCCATTGCCTTGCACGTACCTACTTACTAACTGTATCTGCTGACGTGAAGACTATGTGCTTCCGTGCAGGTTTCGCACCATATGGCTGCATCCGTCAGGATAGGTGGGTGTGTAGAACGTTTCATCTGGAAATCTTGTCCATAAATCACATCTGAGGCTTCCCAAACTGCATGCGCATCATCTTTCTAAATTTGCGCCAATCCTCAAAACTTCTTTGGTGCGTACCCCACCACCTCGCGGGTGTAGCGCGTAGTACCCATTTCAAAGCTTTGAAACATTTTTTTCTGACACTTCTCTTTCAAATTTTCTCATCAAGCCATCCACCTCACTTAACCCATCATACATAGGCAAGTCCAACACCTCCGTCGATACACAGCGTAGAGATCTCATCATCATGTCACAGTTCAGTGTGGTTACCTCGTGTAACCGGTTCTACCATCATTCTATTTCCTCATCCAAATCCGATGTGTAGGAGCTTTCGTGCTCCCATGAGATTCGTCCATCAATATTCAGATTCACCCAATCTTGCTCTCACATGATTATCTTATAGATGCAGTCCAAGTCATCATCACTATTGTAGTCACGCACCGACTCCGTGTAGCACGATCCCTTTGCAAAGTCCAAAGGTACAATTACGCGTAGAGACTTTTTCTCAAAAATCATCTTGCGCTTATTCAAATTTATCACTCCATTCATGTCAGTGGCCCAATCTATTCCTAATAGCATGAGGTAGGGATTTCTATCATCAACAATCTCTATCACTTTGAAATCTGCTAGCGCAGTTGCTCCTTTGATATCTAGTGTGATTCCCTGTAATCACCCCATAGGTAGGATCTTTTTTTGGTTCACCATTCGTAGTTGGAGAGGCGACCATTGTAGTGTAGGCCTTCCCATGCACTCCCATACCTACTTCAGCAGGATCTTTGCATCCAATCCTAGATCCAAGAACACTTGGTCCATCTCATATTCTCCAATCTACACAGTCAATCTCATCTCCCTTCCCGTTCACATTCTGTGCTTTCTGAGCTTCCAAACTATGCACAGTTCTCCTTGCATGATCCCAGCACATCTATTTATGAGTTCCTGCAGCCCCTTTACAGCCTTGATATCATGCAACAGCTTCATGCATGTTTCCAAGAATGTAGTGAGCATCGATGGGTCCATTTCCGGCTCTAGTCTGTCTTTACTTCCTGAAGTGGAGGCATCAGCGAAGCTCCTCTTAGCTTCCATGAATGTCTCCCTAGTGCACTCCAAATCAAACTCTGGATCCTTTGTTGGAGCCTTGCGAACCCAAGTACTTTCTTCAAGTTGCTTGCCTTTGTCATCCCCAGTCGTAATTCCACTTCAGAGCACGATATTTACATTAGGGTCTTCCTCGCACAGATCAGACCTCATCATTTGCAGGTTCTAAGTTAGGCAAGGTTGGAGTGCTCCTTTATTGCGAAACCTCACTATCAGTGTGGGACAATCCTCCATCTCATGATCAAACAATGTACAATACAAACATGATGGTCACGTTGGATTCGTACAATCGCGGCCATAATTCCCTGGCTCTCCGTAATTGTAACATATCAGTTATCCGCGACCTTTTCCTGGTCCCCCTCCACCTCAGCCTCGTTCGCGCCCCTGAAATCTAGTGCGCGCCATCCCTGCATTCTAATCGAGGGGTCGTGTTTCGACCTAAACTCTGTAGGTAGGATTTCAATCCATCATCAGCTCATAACTTCTACAGGTGCGCTCATCATGTCCCACTGATCTACAAAAATTACAAAATAGCTACTGTGAATTCAGCGTATACTTCTATAATAAATGGAAGTTATTTGTAATATGCTTTCCTCCTATCTAACAAATCATGCACCATAGTGCAGGCGTCACGCTCGGTCCTAATTGTGCCTCCGGTCTCAATGGTACTAGCCCTCCTCCGGTGAGGTAATTTGTGAGCACCGAACAATGGTCCTTGTCATGTCCCTGGCCCTTCCACTTTACGCACCATACCTCATCACACACTTCTTAGCAGGTTGTCCTGTCATGTTTCAAACTTTGCATCTCAAGGCACAAGTTTTTTAACTACGTGTGAATCTGCTGAAGTCCCAGGTTGGGATCTTATATCGAGGTCTCGTGCAATCTCATTGTGACCTCCAAGGCCTCGGCTTAAGTGGTTAGCCTCTATTGTGATAGTGTGTTCCGTAGATACAGTGTTAACGATGCTACAAACCATTCGCGGTGTTGTCCATCTGTCAACATCATGTTAGCTTCACGAATTATACACTTCAGTCTCTATTCCAACTCCCAAGGGGTCTCACCTGGTAGCATTGTGATTTCCTTGAACCTAATGATCGACTGTGCCTCTAACTTTGGCCTGCTAAATTCTTTGTTTTGCACAGCTTGGATATCCACAATCCCCTCATTCGGATTGTCATTGGAATGCTTAATGTACAGGGTCAACGTGCGATTCTGTAGAGCGCTGACCAATGTTTCTTTCTTTATATTTTCATTCGTGACTCCCTATGCTTCCCATACAGCTTTTATCATGAACCAAAATTGGTCCAAATATTCATTTTCTACTCCCTTGAACACTGATAACTCTATCGCACTCACCATAATGCTTCGCTGTGGTGGCGGAGGTGGTATGGGCGAAGATGGGGGTGAAGAGGTGTTATAGAAATATTTGGGCACCTCAACTCCAATCTTATATGTCAATAAACTAGGGCTCTTTAACCCCTAAAAGTATTGTGTCATACCCTAAAATATCATGTTCAACTGATTACATCATTCCCCCAAAGTTCCACGTAAAAAACCATCCAGAACTAGCCAAAATAGGACCATAATAACTGCTCCACTATCAGGGTGCGATGCATACTGACTTCTACACTATCCAGGTGTGATGCATACTAAAGAGGCCTTTTGTGGGGTGCGATGAGCGAGGATGGACAAATTTCCGAGATAGTTTGCTAAGTGGATGCTCATGGAATCTTCCAGAAACTTCTCCTATGACACTTGCCTCCCTGAATTCGCCCAGGGATGAGTAAGAGACCCAAGAAATCTCCAAGTGGAACCAAGAACAACAAATGGAATGACACTAATCAAAAACCCAGAGATGACTCACACCCTTGCATACATCTATAAATGGATCCCTCATCTGAGAGATCTGGAGGCTAGAATTTTGTAATTTGTAAGGAATTGTTGATAGTTTGTGTCTAAGAAAGAGCATTTTATTGTTGGGTGATCTTGCTTTTCATGAGGTGAAGAGGGCTTTGATGTTGGATCAGAAACTTGGGTTGTAATTCTCCCTTCTATTTAATAAATTTCTTTGAGTTTTCCTCCATACAATTGTGTATTTCTGAATGTCATTATATGTTCCTTGTATTTCTGATTCTGCAATGCTTATGATATAATAGATCAAGATGCTTTAATGGTTCTTTGTCGCTATGTTTCTACAGGTACTCTCCAAGCAGGATGAGTACGGAGAGGAGTTGCAAGCTCTGTCAAGGGGGGGAGAGATCGAGCAAGGAATTAAGCGGAAGATCCAGGTTGGTTCCTTTGCCTCTCTCTTATCTATTATACATAGAGGAAATCACAAATTGCTTTAAACTGTTGTTTCTAGGGTAGCTGCCAAACCTAGAGGGCTAGTCGATCGAAAAGACACTAGTTTTCCTAGAAAAAAAAAAGATGACTCTGCTGGGGAACAAATAGATGTTTTTTTGTTATTGTTGTTTGTTTTATAAACTATAAACAAAGCCTGAAGTTAGCCAGATAGCCTTCGAACTGCTCTTGCTCTGCAATTGCATAGTAGATGAATGTTGCTTCAGTCAATCTCCAGTTTAGTTTATGAACTAAAAATTTGACCTACAAGCATTCTAGATGCCCTTTTGGTAGCTCAGTAACCTCTCAAGATCATACCTCTACTCTTTTATCTTTACTATCTATCATAGCTCAGCTTAACTCACTAAAATCCGCTGCAAATTTGAGCCAAAACCCATCTCATTTGCGCTCCCTAGCCCATTACATTGTCTATCACTATCTACCAGTATGCATCACACCTCCTTAGTCTGAAAAGTGCGATGAATCCTTGTTTCTTTGAAGCCCAGGTGCGATGACTGACTGAGCCTATTTCAGTTCTTGAAATTTGGGGTTTTTGTCCTTGTTTCCAACTCTGTTTAGTTGTTTTGCTGCATATGAACAGTACCTCATTACTGAAGCCTCCTTGCATCAGATAGATCAGCCTCCATTGATTAGTATTAGTAGATATTTTTATGTATTTTTCCATCATTTACAATCCTTTGTCGAAAAGTTGCTTAAATCAATCTGTTGTTTTGGTACAAAAAGTGTCGTAATTGTCATTTTGTGTCAAAAAGAGAAGTGTCATTGAAATTTTTTTCATTTATTTGATTTGATTTATTTGATGTTTGAAGTGTCGAAATCATTTTCTATTTGAAATCGAAAAGTTTCGTTTAGTCTTCCTTTCTATTTTGAAAAAGAAATTGTCGAAATGTCGCTTTGAGTAAAAATATTTCAGATCTTTACTACATTTAGTTTTCTTTTTTGGCATTTTCACATTAAATAGAATGAAAACAAATACATGCATTTTCATTTTCATTTAGACTGTGTGCGAAAAATTATTTAGGAAAAGTGCTTTTAGTGTGTATTGTTTGCTCTTTGTTTGAAAGAATTGTAATCTTCTTTCCTTAGTAGCTAGGATTTTCATTGCTAAAAAAAAACTACGATTGTTTATCATTGTAGACTGCATATTTAGGAATTTTAAATCTCCATCACATGGTGAACCATTGAAAGGAAAACTTTTAAACAAGATCAACTCTAAAATAAATTTCAATGAACTTAACAATGCTTTGGAACTTAACGCAACACATCTAGAGGTCTAGGCTAGAGATGCGTTCCAGTGTCATAAAATCTAGTAACTATCATTTTCATTGAAGGTTGGGTGATTCCTTCTCCTTGATACGACAAGTGCTAGCACGGAATTGTGCTCCCCATGCCATCGCGTATATATTGGGAGACCACAATAGGCTTATATCCTTTATCCATAGGAAGTCGTGTCTGTCGCCCTATCGATCGTAATGCACTGAACACAACATTCAAGAAGATTGACTGCCGTACATAAGTCCTTGGTAATTTCTTTTTAATTTATCACTGAGGTGTATTTTGCAGTTTTGCAATTGGTTTGGTAATCTCTCTGTCTAGATTTCCAGAGTAGTCACTTTCATTCCTTTTCAACTCTTTAAAAGAAAAGGTCCATCTGAGCACTTGTCACTTCAGGCTCATTAAAAATCGAAGGGGACCAGAGTCATCTTTAGTTTTTTCTCGACTCTTAAAAATTGAAAAAGAAAATTTGTGTCAAAGCATCATTAAAGTTTATTAAATTCAAAATAAAATCCCTATTTCCTTCGTTGATCTTAGGTTGAGATAATGGAGTCTACCAATCAAGGAATCCCTCTCGAGTGGAATCCTAGTCCCTTGACATCTTGGGGAAATATTGGTGCTCCTCATGTGGCCACTTTATCCCTTTCGGGACTTACCATTGGCCTGCCAGTATGGCTGTTCTCGATCTCTGTGGTTCAAAATAATGTGATTCCTTAGCAATTGAATCAGCATCCAATTGATATTAAAGTTAAACCCTCGCCTTCTTCTTCGTTTGTTTCTCCTTCCCCTTCTTCCTCTTCGCTTGGTGAAAGTAGTGATGCTAATAACCAGGTGGCTAAGAAGAAGAAGAAAGGTAAGGAGAAGAAGAAGATTCCAATTCAGCAAGGGGGCAAACAAACAACCATAGATTTGGATGCATCAGCTGGTGAAAATCCGCACATTAGAACTCCTAATTCACAATTTCAAGCTTATGAACATCCACCTCAAAGTAATTTGAACACACCCTTTCCTTGGCAACATTGGCCATCTCAACCCCAAAACCAATCTTAGAAACAAGGTTGACAAGGAACTTATGGGAGCCATCCACAATATCCTCAGTATTTTCCTCAATATCCTCCAACCAAACTCCATGTTATCCTTACCATTCACCTCCACCACAACCACAACCCCATCCACATCCATCTCAAATATACACTCCCACTCAACTACCTTTACCACCATTCCTAAGCCCACACATTGAAGTAGCTCAACCCACTTACAATGATGAGGTACAACACTTCCAAACATCTCCTCTTGAGATCAATGGTATTCACCATAGCTCAAGAAGAGTATTGCAAAAAAGAGATCATCTTGATATCATTGAAGGACCACATCCAAAAGAAGAATATTCAAATAAGAAGGCCACAGAACCATGGGCTATGATTTATGAAGAGCAGACATCAAAATCAGAGATCGAGAGAACTCCCTCATGGTTACCATCAAATCCTCCATGTATTCAAGAGAGCAATCAACAAAAAGAGGAAGATTTGAAGGTCATGGTAGAAGAAGACATGAAAAATGATCCAGATAAGCAAAAGGACCAAGGACATCACAACTATATTGAAATATGTATCCAGACATTCACTAAGTTGCAACATCACTCTCTTCCTCAACTATGCTTGATCCTTTCAAAGTGAAATCATTTGGTCTCTGAAATCTAGGTACATGTCAATGCATACATTTCAAGCCTCCACATTATTTTTTTTATCATCTTGACGTGCACATGGCTCCATTGGAAGCATTCTTATACTTGAAAGTGATTTTTTTCAAGTAGGGTAGGGTAGAAGGAAAAAAACAAACAAGCAAACAAACAAAAAACAACAAAATTAAAAATTAAAAATTAAAATTAAAATTAAAAAATCTCAGGTGGAAACCTCCTTAGAGGCACCTCAGATTGGATCATTGATTGAAAACCTCCATGAGGCAGTCAATGGGTTGGGAAAAAATAAAATATCCTAGGTGAAAACTTCCTTTGAGGTGCCTACGCAGACCTACTAGTTGAAAACCTCCTCGAGGCAGCTAATAGGCCTAGAAAAAAAAGAGAAAAGATAAAAAATATTTTCTCCATGTATATCTGTGACGAATGCATGTACTCTCGAACATCTACAACCAACAAGAACAAGTTGGTACCAAAGGGAAAATTGGTCAATCCTAGGGCATGGACTTCATTGGGCCTATCAACCCTCCTTTAAAGAAAAAACAGTACATTATTGTGTGCCCTGATTATTTGACTAGGTGGGTTGAAAGCAAGGCGATTAAGGCAGCAACAGAAGAGAAGGTGGCTGAGTTCCTAAGGGAGAATTTATTCTACAAATTTGGGTACCCTAGAGATCTTCAGTCACAGACACCTGCAAAAGCCAAGAAACCATTAGCAGACATCACAGGAGGAATAAGAATGACCATGCAGCAAATAAACAATGCATCACCTCTAATCTTCGACAACTGAAGCATGGCATCGAGACCACAAGTAAGTATCCCGCTCACTCACTCATATGCATCATTTGATCAAAATTTGTAAGGGTTATGAGGTAGTTGATTTATAAGTGAAAAGGTGGCCAGTTAAATTGGCCACCTTCTTTCAATCATCACATACAAAACCGGGTGTCCTCCCAGACGTGGTTGCAGTCATCTCAAATACAAAGGAACATGATGAAGCAGAAGAAGAAGGGGGGGAAGAGAAGGAGGATGATGCTAAAACAAAGGAGGAAATGAAGGAAGAAACTAATGGAGATGAGAAAGAACAGTAAGAGGAAGAAGATAAGAAAAACAGAGAGGAAGAAGGCATTGAAATAGAAGGGGAAGAACACAAGGAGGAGTCACCTAGGGTGTCTCCAGAGGCCCCTAAGAGGGAGGCAGCAGCTGCCCTCACTGCTCTCAGCACCCCAGTCAAGCAAAAAGGGAAAAGAAGGAGGCAAACCCCTCTATATTTCAAAACAAGAAAGAGCACAAGAATCAAACAAGGGAAGCCACAAATATCAACAAAAATCCCTATTGAGATTGAAGATTCCCCTACACCAAGAGACAAAATGCCTTCCCTAAGTCACCAATCACCTATGTAAGGAGGCCTAGTACCAGATCAACTTCCTTAAAGGGTAAGGCCATCCTACAGGATCCACAGCAAAAACTACAGGAAGCACAAAAATTGGAAAGCAAGGTAGGGGAGCAGCAAGAAACAAAAGAGGAAGACCCTGAGACAAAGGAACCAAGTCCCCAACCTAACCTAGACTCCTACTACCAGTTTATTGAAGGAGGTAGGGTGATACCTCAAAAAGGGGTGGAAGACATTGGGCACATGGAAGAGAAGCTCAAGGAAATGGGAAAAGAGATAAGTGGCTTAAGGGACAGAGAAGCAATAATGAGAGATCAACTTGAGAGGGAAAATTCATGGCTAAGAGGATAGTTTCAGGAAAGAGAAAACCAACTAGCATGTATGGCCAGCCTCTCCTTGGAGGCCATCCAGTGTAGGATGCCAACTAGATCCTATGCTCTTTACCTCAAAGAACAATGGCTGCAATTTCAGATTAAAAGACTAGCACAAAGGGGCACCATGCTATTTCAGGACTACAGGCAGTTTATTGATCTTTGTGATCAAAGTACACTAGAGGATAGGGCAAAAATGGCTAAGTTTTACTTGCACAACATGGCCCTCATAGACATGAATGTTTGGGATCCTAATGTCGAGCTAGAAGATCTACAATTAATGGCTTTGGCATCATGGATGAACCATGAGGAGTCAAGCGCTGTAGAGATGAAAAGGATATGGGCCAGAGAGAAAAATGAACCTCTTTTCATCAAAGTTTAACAATCAAATCCCATGGCCCTAATCAGCACCCATAATCTAATTGCAAATGATCCTCAGCTGGCACCTAGATATCTTGCTTCCAAGAGCAAGAAATTTCACATTTTGAGAATATGTTTAGGCTGCTAGGAGATGATAGTATGCATGCCTGCTTAAGGAGATAGAACACACTACCACACAGCTTGAAGATCAGAGAATATCACTCCCCTCAATGGTTGAGAGAGGCACTCAACAAGACACCTATGTATAGGCACTCAATGAAAAGGATGAAGGTCAATTGGATAGGCCTAAAACTCAGTCCACCACTACTCCTAGGGATGCTAGAAGGGAAAAAAGAAGAAGATGAAAAAGAGCCAGTGGGAAGAAGTAGAAAGGAAAGCAGGCTTCTATGAACAAGAAGAAGAGACCACAATGGAGGCATGGGATGTCAAAGAGTCTACCAAAGTCATGAAGGACATGGACATTGACTAAGTTTCTTAGAGGATGAGCAACACTTTTAGTAGGGGGTGATGATGAACCTCATCATTCAGTAATTATATGGACCTTAATTCACCTCCTAGCTTAGTCAAACCAACTATTCTCACAACTGATTGCATACTTTTGATTATATTTTGTTTATGAGATGAGTTAGAGTTGGATATTTTGCATTGTGTTCTAATGTGCATTTAATGCAAGATTTAAGGATAAAAGCAAGGAATTTTGGCAAAGACCTTGGTCAAAACTCGAATGGGACAAGGGAGAGGAATTATAGGAGGTAAATCCTCCTCATTTACTACCCTTCCATTCGAATATTCCTCCATCAACTCGGAGTGAAAACAGACAAAACATGAGGACTAGAAGGCAGCAGAGCAAATGAAAATCAAAGCACTAGTTTATCTCAATTTTGGGAGTTGAGCCTCCCTAATTTTAAGGAATTCGTTGGAGAATTTAGATGTATAAGTAGAGAGGCTTAGGACCTCAGTAGGATTCAGATTTTTGAATGTAAAACTTTACTCTATTTTCGAGTTGCAAGACTTGTGACAATTTTTTATGTAATCTACTGTTTTGATAATAAGAATGAGTTTTGTTTTGAGCCAGCACTGAGTTAACTCAGAGGGCTGAAGCTCTTGGGTTAGGGCCCAACCCTAGTAGCTAAGGCTCATATTTATTGTACATGTATGCTAGAGTAGATGCATGGTTTAATCGTTCATTTGCTTAAGTAGCTGCATTTCCATTACAACAGTGTAGTGCATAGATTCATGGTTTAATCATTCATTTGCTTAAGTAGCTGCATTTCCATTACAGCAGGGTAGCATAGATTTTTTGTGTTTTAGTTCGTTTCCATTTGTGCCTTTCTTTCAATTCGTAGGTTAGCAAGGAGAAAAAGATCCCCATAAGGTTGTCAGCAGGCGTCTCGGCCTCACCTCCTCCCTCCAGGACCTTGACTTGAGGAAGAGACCCTTCAGGACCTCAAAAACACAGATTTCTGGTTGTTGCATGACCTTTGGATTTTGTCGTCTTGATTCAGTACTTGGTTCATTTCATCGTTATTTTTTTCCATCACTCTCTTTCTGTAATAAGATCTCACTCATATTCTCATTTCCTTCAGCACTTTCTTGATGCATAATATATGCAGAAGCTAATAAATCACGTCTTAATCAGATTATACCCGTAGATTTCCTTACCATCCAATCTGAAAAAAAAAACTAAACAATCATTGTCAATCGCGTGTCACGTATTCATTTCAACGTTTAACTTTAGGCGCTCCAAATATCCACCGCCGATCTATTTTTCTTGATCGAATGGCTATCGCGTCACCCGCTCGCCAACTAGCTTGGCCGATCTCCACCATTGATCAATCCCGCATGATCCAACGGCTATCGTGCAATCTCGCCTGAAGTCTTGCATGACCAATATCCAACCGAGAGCACACGAGAGAAGTGGTTTTTCGGTGCTACGTGTCACTCACTCAAGCTAATCATGTGAAATTTAGGAATACAACCTACAGCCCTTAAGGTGCACAAGATACTGCTTACTACCCATGAAGACCGCTCCATTGCGTCACCCACTCACCAACTAACTTGGCCGATCTCCGCGGTCGATCTATCTCGCTTGATCCAACGGCCATCACGTCACCCACTCACCAGCTAGCTTGGTCGATCTCCACCATTGATCAATATTGCATGATCCAACGATCATCGCACCATCTCGCGTGAAGTCTTGAACAACTAAGAGCATGCGAGAAAAGTACTTTTCCAATGCTACGTGTCACTCACTTAGGCTAATCATGTGAAATTTAGGAATTCTGCTTACAACTCTTAGGGCAACCGAGAGACTGCTTACCACCTACAATGACCGCTCCATCATTCTGCACATTTTTTTCTTCTATCGCCAAGTGACTTAATGTGACCCATCCATCTATTAACTTAATATCTTGCTATAAAATCCCCACCGCTCATCTTTCATTAATAATGTTCCTGATAGATCCAACAGTTCTTGTGCATTGTGGCTTCATTACATCCTCCTTTCGCTGATTTTGATCTTCAATTGCTTTTCTGCTTTACTCCTTCCCGAACTTTGTTCTGCATATCATTTAAACTCTGCCACTTCTGAGCTTCGATTTGGTTATTCAATTGGACTCTAACACTGTCTGATCATAAAAAAAAACCAGAAAAGTGAAAATAGATTTAGTTTAGTTTCCTTGCTTACACATTAGTTTGGTTTGATGCTCTTTACTTCTATAACTTAGATAGCAGCATTAGGTTAGCATTGATTTAGCAATTTTGCTTAGCATAGCTATTTAAATGGTTAATTAGGATATGGTGTGATTTAGCATTACATGTTGTTTTCTTCATTACTGCAATAGAGTAGCTCTCTTAGAATATATTTTCTCTTCTTCTATCAAAGAATCAAGCTTCTTTGGACTCTATAGAAGTCTAGCTTGGAACCCCTGGGGTCTCTTGCTAGATTAATAGTGACAATAGGCAGGACCTTCACTTCTACTTGTGCATATAGCACTCTCACCTCCAAGTTTGTACGAACCCTGGGTTGATAAGTAAATATGGTAGCCCAAGAGTTGCAACAACCTTGCTACAATAATGGCACTCATCACTACCTCTTTGTGGTACTTGACAAGTTCAACAAGATGTGTGTTTTGATGCCCTGTAAAAATACCATTAGTGGGAAAGAAGTAGAAAACTTGTTCTTTGGACAAATTTGGGTGCACTTTTGGATACCAAGAAGCATCATTTCAGGTAGGGATATGAGATTTTGCGGTCCATTTTAGACAACGTTGTGGGAGATGGACATGAATTTGAAGAGATCTATAGCATTCCATCCATAGAAAGATGGACAGACATAAGTAGTCAACAGGACTTTGGTGCAGTTTCTGAGGGGATACAACTAGAAGCATCCAAATACTAGGGATGGAAATCTGGTATATATACAATGTTCTTATAACAGAGTAGTTCACACCTCTATAGGAAAATCCCCATTTAAAACCTATTTTGGATATTGTCCACCTTCACCTTTGGACATTACATATGGGCAGCAAGGAGGAGTGAAGAAAGATCTTATAGAGATGCCTTGAGAGATGAAAATTTTGTATAAAAGATCAGGCATATCAATATGCAGGTACAAGAGAAACTGCAGAAGTCACAGAAGAAATATAAGGCTAGGCATGATCAACATAGGATAAAAAAATCATTCAAGGTGGGAGATAGAGTATAGATATAGTTGAACAAGGAGAGGCTACAGGGGCCTAGTAAGAATATCAAGGCTTTGAGGTATGGTCCCTTTGAGTACTGGAAAAGGTGGGTGATAATGCATATCAACTCAGTTTAGCACCATATATGTGCATTTACTCAGCTGTGAATGTATATAATTTGAAACTCTATGAACCTTCCAAATTAGATCAGGAAGAGGAACAGTTCTTGTTACCCAACACCAAGTGGTGACCCCTATAGGATAATGTTTCTCCTAGATTTGTCTTCAGTCTACAGCCAGCAACCCCTTGTAGCCATCAAATAGCTCGATGTGCCATCATTATCAGCCACCTTAGTCAGCCAGTATGTGCCCTCACCCATCTGTTATGATCATATGTTTGAAGGTGGGCCCTCCAAACTCAAAGGTATGGCTTTTCATTATGTGATCGGGTATATTTTTTTCTTTTCTTGGACACATTTAGATATGGATTAGTTGGGGGATTCGACAAAAAGAATGGGCTTGGTCCATACTATTGTTCCCTTGTCCTTATGGTTAGTCTTGTATCCTAGTCCCAGGGGATCACCTTTATTGGCTACTAGCTTTAGGAATGACATGACATGGGAAACTTTTCTTTTTGTTGTGTGGTCTCACCTCCTAACACCATATACATCACTCCCCTGTGCTCATTATAACCCCTTTTCACTATTTTCCCATCTGGCTCCACATTTGTCCATTGTGTCCACAAGGAGTTAGCCTCCCCCTCCCCTTGTCTACACTTTGGGTCGAGCCTAAAATGATGCCCTGAAGGTTGAGCAAATAAAAATAAATTTAAAATCATAATTTGGCCACTTAAAACAATAAATGTACCATAAAATGTAAAATATGGTTGGGACATAAAAATTTAGTGCGTGGAAAAAGACAAACATAAGCTTTAACCCCTATCATTATGGTCATCACATTGGTTCCTATGGCCCCTATGTGAGCCCCCTGCATCATTAAGGAACCCATAATTTTCCCAACCCTGGTGGGTGATGAACTACCCAACCTTGGAGGGTATTCACTTCTTTATCATACACATCATACTCTCATCCCCTAGAGCCTGGAGCAATTAAAAGAAAGAAAAATCAATAAAAGGAAAAATGCATATGAAGAAGGGTGTAAAAGAAAAGTGTTGGGATGAGGTCCCCAGGGGCAGAATGGAATTAATTAGTCATTTTTTGTATACAATTTTATAAAAGATGTAAAGTCTTTGCGATGTGGAAGTGGAGCGTGTAGATGAATAACAGTCAAAAGGGCTTAGCCCCTTGTTTTAAGTAAAGTTTGAATTGGTTTTAATATTCACCCATGGTCCATAGACCATGGAATTGTATGGAAAAGTCTATAAATAGTTGAGTCTTAGCGAGAAAGAAGTAACGGAGATAGAGAATTAGGTTCATTGAAGAGTCTTGGGTAGGAGCTAAGGTAGGAAGGCTCTCCTTCCTGCACTTAGGTAGAGAAAGGAAGGCTCCGCAGCTGAGTGCATAGAGGCCTAGGTAGAGTCTGCATCTGAGTTCACGGACCCCTATAACAGTGTGCACAGGGAAGTTTGAGTCTATAATCAATAAATTGAAGATCAATAAAGATAGTTTTCTGAAGAATTACTGAGTATTTTTTTTTATATCTGTTAATTTTATATGCTACTTATGAATGACATATTTTATGAAATATTGATTGAATGTTGCATGATTATCTTGAATCTGTCTTAATAATGCATGCAATGAATACTTAGGCCCTTCCGCGAATTTTCTGGTGATTTCTCTTATTCTTTTGGACGAATTAAGTAGATTTGTGTGAATTTCAATTTAGGATTGCTTTCTGATGTGTGTAAGTAGGTGAATCGACTGTTAACGGTCCACAAGGACTTATCATGGGCCTTCACAAAGGTCTAAAATGTCACTTTTAATTGAGTTGTAGTAACTTACCCTAGGATTTTATCGAACTGCGCGAGGGGAGATCCCAGGTGGTAAAATACATCACACTAGTCTCTAGATGCAGAAACTTGGTTTCTGCATCCCCCATACTGCTTCAGGTTACGTGGGTTGTTGCCGAAAGGGCCAATAGTGTAGGGCTTTGTTGGTTGGTGCAACTAACTTTGAACCTGGGTTAGGACCCCCTAAGCCAACAAATGGTTCCATTGTTGGGACCGAGATCTGCTTGAAAGAGATGTGCAATTTCGCATCATTGGAACCCGTCTGAGAAAGAAATTGAAAAGTGGTTGGATCGGAAGATTCACGAGTTCACAGTGCAAGAAAACAAGAATCCACGCTTGTCAAAGGAATATTGGTTGAATAGATATTTGTATATAGAGATACACAAAATCTTCTTCTGCATCTTCCCCGTTGAACTGTACGAGTGGTTAGCCAAGTTGACAGATAGTTAAGGAAGGTGGAAGCTCGACGGTCCTATAGTCTAGACTCCAAAATTAGTGCAACGACTAGACGCTTTTGAAAACAAGTTAGTGCGGGTTGTCAATCACTGGCTAGATTGAATTCTAGGAGGATTTTCTATAGAATTTATAGTTGATACCTTAGTCAGCTATGGTGAAGTGGAGCGAAGCGGAGCAAAGATTCTTCAAAGGATCGTGAGGTAAGCATTTAATATCATTGAATACTTGGATTAAAATGTTGTTATGTGAAAAGCAGGTGATGTTATTACTTTGATGTTCGGAGCTACGTGAAGTGGTAGCTTCTTTAGAAATCACGAAGGATCAGGACCAGAGTATAATCCATTGATTCGACCTCCTTCAAGTGACGATGAAGGGTTGGGATAGACTATGTCGCAAAGCATTGTGAAGCCAATCACTCACAGGATTCCTAGAAAAAATCATCCATCCACTCCACCTCCACCTCCACCATATACACCTTCACCCACACCTCCACCTTTGCCTCCACCTTTCAACATGGCAAACGCAATGAAGATGCCGATATTCAAGGGCATAGGAAGTGAAAATCCAGAGCAGTTCTAATTTGTTGTGAATGCTATATGGACCGCACAATAGATCATTAATGATAATATAAAGAAGGTGTTGTTTGTTACTACTTTGTAGGATCGCGCGCTAACCTGGTACATTAAGTATTTCCCTGATAATCCACTTGTGACACTAGCAGAGACTAAGACAACTTTGAACAAAGATTTTAGTAAGCCTAAATATGACTTACAGTCAGTGATTGAATTTAAAGATATACATGATGAATGTTGAGGAGACACCTTGGGACTTTGATCAGAGGTTGAAGTGCTAAATCAGACAGGCTAACATGCAGATCATATATCGCCAGCATCATGACTGGTTTATCACATCGCTTCTACCCCATTTGAGAATCACTTTGTCACAGTAAAAGACAGATACATAGGTAGAAGCCTTGGAGATCGCGATGAGGATACATACATCACCTATTCAAGATACGAATCTAGGGGTATACTAGATCCACTCATAGTTAGCAAGCTTACACCTAGTATTACAGAGTTTGAAAAAAGACAAGGAGATTAAACCAAAAATGCGCGCAGAAGTTTGGTGTTTGAAGTGAAAGGGCCATGGTCACAATAATATAATTGTCTTATGTACACGAATTATATTACAGAAGGGGGTCCAATTCCCATCAAACTAGAAGCCCCAGCAGGGCCGAGAATGGGGGTTGCACTATGGTGTTCCATTTGTCAAGTTACTGGGCAACATGCGATGGATAATTTCCATTTACTTCATAAGTTCATTCAAACACCCCAATAGTTTTTCTGTAATTTCTGCAAATCTGTGGGCCACGATGAGCGCCACTATCGAAGCTATGAGCTAATGATGGAAAGAACCCCTACATACCATATGCAAGAAGAAACTCAGCCTCTAAATTGAGGTGTCAGAGGAGCACAAGGAGGTTATCAGGGTCGAGGACGGGCCAAGGAGAAGGAGGAACTAGTAGAGGGTGCAGTCAGATTATCTACTACAACTACAAATAGTCATGGCACTATGCGTGAGAGTTTCAGAATCCTACACACTAGTCATGTCAATACTGCAGACAGTTCGACCATACTATAGAACAATTCTTGATGTTAATAGATAAAATGCAAGAGAATAAAACGCAGCCTCAACAGCCGATGCAGAATTTACAAATGATGAGGGCTGAGCCCTGCAAAGAATATCAAAGCATTAATATTGTGCTAAGATGTTATAGCTCCAATACCACTTGTTATAGCTCTAACCCAGAAATATTATAGATCTGATATGAGAATATAAAACAATGCAAATAAACCCAGAAATAATATGAAATGATTCTTTGTTGATCAAACCCTTAAGGTAGGGTAACACCATACATTCACTCCTTAAGGAAGGAGAATACTCCACAAGCCATATGCCTATTCATACAATAATCCTTGACACAATTCCTTGACACGGAGTCTCTAGCCTCTATATAGGCCTCATACATACAATACCATGGATCATTACCATGGTTCCCTCATACCATCAACTAATACCATGGGCCCATTACATTATTACTAACTACTTGTGGTCCCTTACATGATATGGGTTAACCACCTTATTTAGTACTATGGCCCCTCCCATTATTACATTATTGCCTTGGGTACCTCCCTTGGTACCCCATATTATCCCCCCTAGGTATATAACATTCCACCCCCCTTAGCATGTTTCGTCCCTAATACATGGAAAGAACACAAATAATAGATCTACTCAAAAGAGTAGTCCACTGGTACCATGCACGTGCATCTAGTCATCCAAGAGAAAGGTGAACCCTCGATCTCGTTGGTGCCTCGCTCGCTTGAGATGGAAGTTGACCATGGCAGCTCTTCTATGTTGATGTGTAGTAGGTGGATCTTCGCTCCTCGCTATCCGTCATACGGGGGTTGTTGTCCTTGTGGCTAATTGGTTGCCATCTTGTTGGTTGTTTTCTTGCGGGGTGATGTGGGTGATGATATGTTGAAGTCTTAACCCACAGTGTCTTTTTCTTTAATTCACCCTGTTGTGGTGCCTGTTGTAGTGTCTTCTCTTTCAATATGACTTCAACCACTGAGCCCTCATCTGATGTACCTGTAACCTTTTCTGCTTCAACCTCTGTTTATGTTTGATTGTCGATCATCAAAGGCTCATCATATGATATGTCAGTCCCTGGAACATCTTCTGCTTCATGTTACACTAAAATTTGTCACCATGACTATTTGCAGTCAGTATGGCTCCATCAATAACCATACTTTCCTCCTTGGAAATTCTTATACCTCTGCTCCTCATGTCAAACTCCAAAAAAGAGAGAAAGTCTTTAAAATTCAATACAACTCTGGTTACGCAGTTTCTCTTACTCTTACCTGCGTGTATGCACCTCAAGTACATAATACCTGCGTACTTGTACACTCTGTCTGTAAAGGGGTGGGTGCGTACTCCTGTAAAGGTCAAAAGGCGCAAGTTTTACTTCAAAAAATTTACTTGTGGTCGATTCTAGAGCATTCTAGAAGATGGTTTGGCGTGGATTGAGCGCCTCCAGATGGTTCATGCATCCCAATGAAAGAGGAACTTATCCCATGAAGAGGGGAGCTACCCCTTTGAAAGAGGAGCTTATCCCATTGATGGTGGACCTGATTAACTTCCTCCAAAGCATTATAAATATAGGCATTGGGCCAGAGGGAGGGGAGGTTGAAAGTTGAACATTCCTAAGGGTAGATGCTGCTGAAATTAGGACTCCCTTATAGAGCTTGAGAGGAGAGATACCAATCCTTTCTTAGCTTCATTTGGAAGTGGGTGAGCTGATCAAAGTAGAGGAGAACTCTTGCTGGACCCTGGGAGGGACCTGCACAACACCAAGGCACTGGTTGTAAGGTTTCTTTTGTTTCCAATTAATACAATTAAGTTCATTTTTCTCAACAAGTTGTTATATATAATTTGTTTCATAAACTCCTTGGTCTTTATGATGAATATGTTTTATTATATGAGTTATTCAGGTGCTATGTAATCGTTTGTTTGTTAGTGAATGCAGGCTTCAAGGAGAAGGAGCTCATCTAGATTGAAGAGGCTTGGCTACTACAAACAACGTTGGACTAGAGGTAAGCCTTAAACACCTGGTTGCTTTTATTTTAAATGCATATTTAGGGAAAGATAGTGCTTGATTGTTTTGTTTGTCACTAGAAAAGCCTTGTTTTCTAGGGAGGTCGGTTTTGTCCGCAAAATTGACTCTTTCCGCATGACAAAAGGGCGACTCCACTGGGGAATCCATGGATTTGATTGATTTCTCTTTTGATTGATACTTTGATTTGAGAACAGTTGATTTCTTTCTGGTTTTTGATTGATTGACTGTGAACTTGGGTGGAATAGCTTAGGATTGAGTTAGTTTTTTATTTTTCTTATTTTTGAGAGCAGTACGCACCCTTTGCGTTAAGCACAGTGCGTACCTATACGCACTTCTGCTTTGTACACAGAGCGTGGCCGCACCTGTGCAAACAGGCTGCCTGCATACCCTGTCAAAAGTTTAGAAAATTTCCATTTTTTCCTTTTTGCCTATTAGATTTTTTTTATACTTTGTTTATTGCTGCCCAGATCCACTGGTTACCTGTTAGAAGTTTTCATCTAAGCTTGTTTCCTTAGCATCAAGGGTTTTAGTGAAGTTCATAGAAATTCTAGCCCTAGGTTTGATTTTTGCATTGGTCTTGTAGTGACTCTAGCTTTAGAAGTTGTAAAAACCTTGGATATCCCTGGTCTTTTCAGTCTTCTTAGGAGTTAGACCATTCATAAAATCCACCTTTGTGAGAAACCTACCGTTGTGTTGTCTCTTTGCAAAATTTCGAGAAGGCTTGTTTGTTAAGCTGTGAATTTCATTCTTAAGAAAAAGAACAAAAGATTTTTATTTTTGTTTTTGACTGGTTTATGATTCTGCATGAATTAGTCCTTGGTTGAATTGTAACTGAGTAAAACATCTTGGAATTATATTTTGTAGGCTTTTTCCTCATTAGATTTGCTTTTAGGTAAATTTCTCTTAGATTTGCTTTTAGGTAAATTTCTCTTAGATTTTTATAGATCTTAAAATTGATTTTTGTTAAGTAGTTTTACATGCTTTGTTAAAATAGAAAAAAATACAAAAATCTCTTTTGAGGAAAGTTTGTTTTAGTAGCGTTTGAAGTCTTTGCAAAGAGAAAGGAAGTTTTTGTGCAATAATTAGTGGTCATGTATTGTGTGCTTTGGAAAAGATAAAGAGATTTTTTCTTTGATTTTCATTGCCAAGAAAGTTGTCTTTCTAAATTTTGCATTCTCCAACTCTCTTAGCTAGGGAATTCATTGAAAAGGAAAGATAGTTTAAATCATCTTAGGTGCATCTTTTTAGTGGATTTGAGTCGAGTCTACACACCATCAGTTTCATCTCCACTACCTTTTGTCCTAAAGAAAAGCCATAAAAATTAACACTTAAAGTAAAATTAACTTAGTAACTTTTTATTTACTAGGGCTCTGAAACACCAACATAGATCAGGCTAGTGTCTTGGAGTAGGAGAGTAATTAACTCTTCAAGACAGTAAAAACAAACAAGTAGCTTATCTTGCGGTAGGATAAATCCAATAGTTACATTTATGCTCTGGGAAAGCTCCTCTTAAAGGAGAAGCACGAGATCGTGTCCAAACCAGTGAGGGGATCAAGACGCCAGATATGCACGTACTACAAACGGTAAACCTTGGATTAACCATTGTCAAGGAGCCTGGGGTCACTTGTCGGTAAACCTTGGACTATTGTCACGGAGCCGGCAAGGGGATTGAGCTTGTTACTCTGCCCTTGCGTGTGTATTGGATCGTAGACTGTTCCCCCAGGTATATTTGTTTCTATTGGTGACCTTAGTGACTATTATCTTTAGGATTCTACCTAAGGTGACAGTGGAGGGAAGATCCCACTGTACCTGGAGCAGACGTCGGCTAGACTCACTTGGATTTTCTGGGGGGTTCACTTCACTCGAGACGGTTAAAGTGGAGGAACTTGGTCCAGTCTATTCATTAAGCAAGTTGTCGGGGTAACTGTTCCACCCACCATTCTGTACTGACTTCTGCGATGTTGGATTTCATCACCAACTAGTGTTTTCGGTCCGGAAAGTTACTGTTTGTGTGTGGTTTGACGCCCTAGATTCTTTAGGCGTGTGATTCAAAGTTGTTTGGTTCTTTAGAGACTATAGGTGGTTTTCTTTGAGATTTTACTTTGTTTGCGTGTGCAGTAGTTAAAAGTTTTTAGCTGTGGCTGAATTACCGAGACAGTCCCGTAGACTTCGGGGTCAGTCTCCTGAGGTTGTAACCGTGGCCGATTTGTTGAGGAAGTCCCATAGACTTCGGGGCCAACCTCCTGAAGATGTCCCAGGTCATTACGAAGGTTTGAAAGTCCTCGTAACTCCTAGTGGCAGTAAAGTAGGGTCACCTGAAGAAGGAGAGTCTTCGTTGGTAGTTCATCCTGATTACCAAACTCTAGAAACAGGTTATAATCCTGAAGCTATTTCGGTTTCCGAACTTGCTGGTAGCTTTTCATCTACTAGTGATATAGGCGAAGAACCTGAGATATCTGAGCCTGTTACTCCAACATCGGGGTTAGTCTCTCCAACTTCTAGTGCTCGTGATTCACCTAGGGTAGAAAGAGTAATCACCGAAAATCTTCCTTCTAGTTTGATAGCTACTGAAGAACTTGCTCCGGAAGAAGAAATAGGCATCCCTATCCCTGAAAATCAACCTACTATTGATCTAAGGGAGCGTGAATCAATTTTTTACAGTCCACCTAGAAGTACTACTTGGTATCTTTCTCTAACTAATTATTTGGACAACTCAGGGTTAAGTTTTTCACCACCTCGTGCTCCTTATCCACCTAGGGGTATTTATACTCCCGTAAATATGTCAGGTCAGTCGTCCATGTTTACTCAATCGCCTGAATCTTTTTTGTATGGCGGTCCTTCTGTTCCCTCTGGGTATCAGTCACTTTCTCGTACTTTTTCGGGAGCATCTCCTCAACCCATTGAACATGGGTTATTCACTAGAAGCAATGGTGCAAAGTCGTTGAGCGTAGAAGGCATTCTTATGATGTCAGATTCTATTCCCAATTCTCAACCTCAAGGTGGCCAATTACCGCCTGGGGGGCAGCCTCAATTAACGCCTGGGGGGCAACCTCAAGGTACACAATTTGCATCTGGAGGGAAACCTCAAGGACAGTACGTGCCTACGGTATAATACATTCCTCAAGGTCAACCCCAGACTCAATATGTACCCCAAGGTCAACCCCAGTATCAATTTATACCTCAAGGTCAACCCCAGTATCAGTACATGCCTCAAGGGTATCTACCCCAAGGTCAGTACTCAAATCAAGGTTTCCAACCACCCCAAGGTCAATCTTATGTTCAAGGTACGGGAAATGTACCTTTCAATTATCAATCCTATCCTCAACCCGGTTATGGATCTCAATATCCTCAACCTATTATGGGTCAATACCCCGGAATGAACATAGTGTCGGATCCATCGCAAATTCAATAGGTGTTGCAGCCAAATGTACAGTTGTCATCTCAAACTGGACAACCCTTAGTTTCTGGTTCACCCCAGCAACCAGTCCAGTCTAATATTCAAACTTCTGTACCTTCGGTAGTTTCTCAGTCTGGGCCTATTTCGCCTCGTACTCCATCTCAAACGACTTCTGCAACTGCCGCAACATCTGTTCAATCTACCCCACTTACTTCTGGAGTATTGACAGCTCTGGTTTCTACTGTTCCTGTATCTACTCCTCAGACATCTTTACCATCGTCTATATCCACGATTCAAACTACGGTTCAGATGCCTGTAGGACAACCTAGTTTAAGTACGGTTATCACTAGTCAACCACAATTCACTTATCAACCGTACCAGGGACAGTACCAATTCGGTCCTGCTGTCCAGCAGCCAGTTTACCAGTATCATCTGTATCCTGGGTACACTTATCAACAATCACAGCAACCCCAGTACGGTCCGGTTAATCCTGGTTTTCCAGGAGGATACAATATCCCTAACGCAATTCCTATTCCTAGTTATCCCGGATATCCTCCTCTTGGGGCTGGTATTGTGACCCAGAGTTTTAGGGATCCTAATAGGCAGCTACCATTTATCGCAACTTTCGATTTAACAGACTTGTCGCGCCTAACGAACGATCCAATAAATTATCTTCCGTTTTGGCCGCCAATGCCGAATAAGTTGCCCAGTGACATTCCCAAGTTCGAGGGTAAGTCTGGAGAGGACCCATCAAATCATGTGATGACTTACCACCTCTGGTGTGCCTCTAATTCCATCTCGGATGATTCGATCCGCTTACGTCTTTTCCAGCGCACTCTCATTGGTCTCGCGGCCAAGTGGTATATTGAGTTACCACGGGCCTCTTTTTATAATTTTAGCCAGTTAGCTACCTCGTTTTTAACTCATTTTCAGTTGCCAGCCAGATATGATAATGGCACGGAGTTACTAACTTCATTAAAGCAATCGACGTCCACTTATATTTCTGATCATATTCATGAATGGAGACGTCGAAGGCGGTTAGTGAAAGTTTTTATCCAGGACCAGATATTCACGCTGTAGAGTCATCTACGGCTAAATCAAAATCCAGTGGGAAAAAGAAAGGGAAGAAGAAGAATAAAGCAGACAAAACTCCAAAGGAGAAAACCGAAAAGTCGGAATCTGTTGTGGTCACCAGCAACCCCCCTCTTTGTTTGGTATTAGCAATAACACCAAGCAAATGGGGACCCTTAACAAAAAATCCAAAAAACATTTTATCAAAATTTTTGTATTTTGACTCCCTAAAGCTGTATTGCATCGCGAAGTGAGAGTGAAGCGTTTTCTTATGCGCATAAATAAGATGCGAAGAAGCGACGTGAAATTCATCGCATCGCATATATTGAAAAGCGCTCTTAAAATGAAAAATTAAGGAATCGCCGACGGCCGACATGCGACGTCGCATATCGCAACATCGCATAAGCTGCACACAGTGATTGGATGATTAAACGCGATTTGCGATTTTGCGATCTGCGATGAATGCGACCATCAATTCCTGCGATGACACATCTTGACATCACAATCCTCGACACTGCAATGCGAATCGCAGAAATCACTCATCGCGAAATTTCCTCGACATAGTGCTCAGGAAAAGCTGTCTGTAGATCAAAATTGGGCGCACGCCTTAAGAGAAATTAATGATTGTATGCCAAAGTATCCAAGAAGGATTGTGTTGTGTTTTTCGAAGAGTCAAGTGTTATAGACATTTTTGTGCCTTACAGCATTGAGCATGAAATGTCCATAATCTAAGGGATCCAAAGTCCCTAAAACATGTTGTTCCTACCCCTAGAGGAACAAGGTTAACAAACCACAGCAATTCACAGAAGTTCTCCACCAGAAACTGCTCAAAAACAAGTCAATTCAGGATCAATTCAGTGGCTCCACTAGCTGTTTGCGCTGAATTTCAAAGCCACCACTGGCTACCTGCGCTGAATGTCAAAGGCAACACTGGCTACCTGCGCTGAGCGAGAGTGGACATGTGGCAAGTTCATTTCTCAAGATGTCAAAACCCAGGAAGCTTCCAAAATGACACTTGCCTCAGGGAATTCGACTGGTGATGAGTAAGAGGTTCCAAATCTCCAAGTGGAAGCAAGAACCTCCAAGTGGAATCAAGAACTGACAGAGGGAGAGGACACTAGTCAGATCTCAAGCTGACTCATCCTCTCTCCAAACATCTATATATGGATCTCTCCTCCATGAGATCCAAAGGCTGGAATTTTGTTATTGCAAAGAATTGCTATTGGTTTGAGATTGGAATCATTGGGTGCTTAATGCTTTGAAGGGGGTGAAGATAGGAATTCCATTTGCTGGGAAGGAGATGCTGGATTGGAGCCCTCTGGGTTGTATCTCTTCCTGAACCTTGTTATTCATCAATAAAGCTATCTTGGTTTCTCCTATATACTGATGTATTTTTGATGTATGATTGCATTAGTATGTTTAGTTTATTTCTAATCCTGAACTAGTTATGAATATGAATCCATGTCTTGTGTAGTGTTCTCTTCTTGTGATCTTGCATAAACCTCTTGAAGCTGGGCGAGCGAGAAGGCAAGTAGCTGGGAACTCTCTAAGAGAAGAGAAACCGGATCGAGGGACAAATGGAAGACACCGGTTAGTCCATCCATCTCTCTTCATTCTTAATTCATAAAGGAAGAATACTAGAATAGCTGTCTCTGTTTGTTGCTAAGGCACTGTCACACCTTAGGTGGATAGGATTGTCCTGCATAGGCATTTTTCCCCACAACATCAAGTCATTATGAGTGTCATGATTATGCATTCATTAGAACTTAAAGCTTTCATGTCAATCTTTTCGTCATTTCTCTTTTCCTTTGCGTAAACTGTAAGGCAGCAACTAATATAAATCAATGTGCAGGAAACATCTAAGGAAAAGGGGAAAGCGTCAATACTCAGAGAACAGAGAAGAGATGCCTTCGCAAACGGATGCCGCATGCAGCAGGACCGGGGATTCTAGAGTATCACTCAACAGATACTGATGGAAATAGACTATCCAAGACTCAGAGTCAAAGGCGCACAAAAGCAGCATGTTTACAAAATATCCTGAAGCTCAGACTGGGTAAAGCAAAAAGAAAAACGCTAAAGAAGGAAGACGCTCCAGAAAAGCCTGGAACAAAGAACGGAAGCAATTTTCAATACGAAAAATTGTTCAAAGAGCAAAGTCCCTAACTTATTGAGTCATTCGCACGGCCGGAAACCGAAATAGCAACAGCACAATCAGTTTGAAAGAAATTTGGGTTATACCAAGTATACACACAGCGAATACACCAAGCCAGAGGAAGATTTTCGAAAATATCTTCTAGTTTTTCAGAAAGCGGTTCCAGCTCTTGTTATTTCTATTTTCATCGCTTGAACGAAAGGAGAAGACAACCAGCCGACTCTTCCCAGGCGAACGTTGCATTGCTTACAGCACTAAAGAGCAAATACAGAAACGGTTAGAAATTAGATTCAATTTTTAGAAATAAATTTGCTTTAGTAGAAGGGCAGTCATTTGAAGCCGTGTCCTAAATTTATGTAATTAAGATTAATTAGTTAGTAGTATTTAACCCTTCTCATGGCATTTGGAGAAGGGTCTGGAAATTTGTCAAAAAACTTGTCCTCAGAACATGCACTTTTGCACACTCGGAGGGGGTTTTTAATGAATGGATGGATCGAGATTTATCAATGTTTGCATTTAATGTCTGCTACTGATGTTGCACTTTTGTACTCTTAGTAGATGTTAGAACAAGTAGAGATAAATCGTTATTGCTTGAAGCTTATGAGTGGAACCAGTCAAAATGGTACTTTTATCTCTTGACCAATTTCTGCTTATATTCTTAAAGTGATATGTAGTTTTCAGTTGTTTATATGTTAATGCATGAATGTGTGGGTTACCATTTGGCACTTCTGTACGGTGGAGTCATTTATTTGTGCTTGATATATGAATAACTCATTATGCAGTATGTTGTTCACAACTGTTTTGCTTAGCTTTTTATGCAAAGTGGTTTATCTTAATTGATTTCTATTCTTATGATAGCTGAATGATCTTTATTACCAGTTATTGTTCGAAATCTTTTTAGATCGCATAATAGAAGAAATACACCCCGGGTTAGCGTAGATTAGATGTGTTGTTTCTTATTAGATTACAATAACATAGAGTTAGTTTAGAAGTTTGAATTAAATTAGCTTATAATACCCCTAGATCAGCATCATCCAACTCTACACACACACACACACCCCTTAGATTGGGAAACTGGTCCCATTATCCCCAGTCGAACCCACTATACCAAACGGATAAGGAGCTGCCAACCAAGGTCCAGACCCGGTGGGTATCCCCCTTGTTGTCGACCCGATTTTCGAGGCTTCAACATATTTGGTGCTAGAACGAGGGCCCAAACTATGAATGGCACCTAAATCAAAATCTAAATACCATTCTGAGAGTAAATCGCCCTCATCAACTCCCCCGACTTCTCCAGTACGTTTAAATCCAGAGTCAGAAGTCGCTCGAGTATCAACCACTGCTACATACCCTAATATTTCAGACCAATCTATCATTGAACCCCCTAAAATTCAAACTCTGATTCGTAAACTCCAGGGATTCTCTATTTTTAATCAGAGGTCTGATAAATCTCAAAGCAGCGTGACTTCGCAGTACAATCCTGCTCATCCCCTGACCAGATTAAAGAGCGAAAAATTTGGCATCCAACCAACTGAACTCACTCTCCCCATCAGGAAAAGAGCAAGGAAAACACCACCAGAGTCTGACAGTGAGACTCTTTCATCCACGTCATCCATTTCAACTCCCTCACCGCGAAGTCAACCACCCACGTCTTCATTCCAAACCACTCATCCATCTTCCACAGCCCCTCCTCTTCAATCATCAAAGATCATAATATCTTCATCTTCCCAGCATCAAGGATCATCCTCTGCACTTTCATTCACTAGCAGCTCAACGATGGCCCAGTCTCCATGGAACAATCCTGGGGCGGTTTTAATGCCTCCACCCCTGAACCCAATACCGGCCCATCCTGAGAAATGGCTACCCAAATTCAATCCAGAAATAGGCATGCTAGCTGAAGAGCATATCAATAATTTCATGCTTTCTGTTAATCTCAACGGAGTTACCAACGAGGATGTTGTCGTCCGGCTTTTTCCCTACACAATGCAAGGGACAGCCGGGTCATGGTACTTTTCATTACCTTCCAAGCCTATCACAAGTTGGGACATTTTTCAAAGTCAATTCCTCACCAAGTTTGGGATGACAGATCAATGGCGACGTTGATCAATGACCTATCCAATCTTAAAGCCAAGGCTAGAGAACCCATCAAAGATTTTAATTTACGGTTCAATAAAATCCTCAACAAAATTCCCGCTGCTTCCCAGCCCAGCGAAGAATTGAGATGTGAATGGTATATTACAGCCTTACCATCAAACTTGGCAATCTTCGTCGATATGGAAAATAAGACAACCTTAGCTGAAAACTTGACAGAGGCGATAGTAGTAGAGAAACACGTAGTAGCCCTGGAAAAAACATCCGCGATAGAGGAACGCAAATCTAAGAAAGTCTCCTACAAGGAAGACCCCAAGAAGAAAGAAACGAAAGATCCTTTCGATTTGGAAGGATTACAAAAAGTGTTAAAAACCATGTCCAATGAGATGATTGACATTAAAAAACAAGTAGCAGAAACTTCTTCAAAAAAGCCCTACAGAGCTTTTAAAAGAAATCCTTCAATGGATGTGAAACCACCCAACGCTATCTCAAACGTCGAATCCGAAGAAGAGGAAGAAGAAGAGAATACCACTTAAGGGCAGACCGATGACGAAGAAGTTGTGGAACTACAAGGAATGTGGGATTTCATCCTCCCACAAGAAGAAGATCAAGAAGCATTTCCAGTTAGCACACGAAACAAAAACCAACTTGATCCTCCCCAAACTACCCCTAAGCAGAAGGGCGCAAGCCCTGCAGAAAAAGATAAAGTCGCAACAAAGAAAACAACCGCTAAAGCGACTCAATATAGCGCAGTCCAATCAGATCAAACACCTCCATCAAGAACACTCATTGTGTCGGATGAAATGGAGTATAACATTATCGATGACATGAAAAAGACTAGGGCTAATATCACTCTTTACGAGTTGAGCAAATTGAAACATCAACAGAAGATAATGATGAAAGAATTACATGCCGTGCCTACTACATCTTTACCTACAGCTGTAGCTTCCCACAACATGGGAAGACCTCCAACCAACACGATCAATAAGATTGACCCAAATGACATCGCCTTGATTGGAGGAAGATCAAGGTCTCGCACTCCCCCTTTTCTTCTCACTTATGAAATTTTCAATAAAAACGTGCACAATTGTTTGGTAGATTCCGGTGCTTCAACGAATATTTTACCCAGATCAATATGTGCCAAGTTGAATGTTCAACCACAAAAATCCGCGGTGCGCATAGTTCAGCTTGATCGATCTCAAGTCGAAGTGATTGGTGAACTTAATCAAGTGACCATAAGATTGTCGTCTAACCTGAAGGTATGTCAGGTTATTGACATTATAGTAGCTGATATCCCTGAATTCTATGGTTTAATTCTTAGCAGGGATTGGTCCGAAAAACTCCATGGATACTTCTCAACCGACTGGTCGCACATGTGGTTACCCTACAATGGTAAACCGAATCAAATAAAGGTTGAACGAGAGTTACACCAGAAGTACATAGTGACGGAATTGGAGGGAGAAAATGAAGCAATAGCATACAACAGCAGTATCATAGGCAATTACTCGGTAGATTCTTTCCTCGGCAATTTCAATGCTCATATCTCACCTTACTTAGAAAATTCAGTTTTGTCCCAAGTCGAAAATTTTTCCCAAATTGATAATTCAAAATGTGTTAATTTTTTAGATAACCCTGTAAATACATCTTTGTTTTGGAAATTATATTTTGATGGCTCTAAATCTAACGAGGGAGCAGGAGCAGGATGCGTTCTGATTAGCCCAGATGGAAATAAGACCATGCTTACGTGTAGACTTGAATTCGATTGCACAAATAATACAGCGGAATACGAAGCCTTGGTGCAAGGCCTATACAAAGCAATCGAGTTGAACGTTAAGTACCTGCAAGTTTTCGGAGACTCTGAGATCATCATCAAACAGGTGCGTAACACCATACATTTCCTATCAGGTCATTTGAAACACTATCAATCTTTAGTACAAGATCTGACTACACATTTCATAGCATTCAATATTTCGTCAATCCCAAGACTTCAAAATGCGAGCGCAGACCTGTTAGCCAACGTAGCCTCTAGACTTATTCCCTCCGAAGATTTTAGTCCAGATAGATTCTCAATAGAATTAATCTTTAGACCATCCATCCATGACAACATTACAAACTGGAGAGTATTCAATGACGATCCTGACATTGTAAATTTCCTCACTTCTGAAGGATCCTCCTCAAATCAAATAATTGATGAAGACCATCATGATCACCAAATACAACAAAATAGCACTGATAATGCTATACCTAAATCGATGGTTAAGTTAGAAGACTTATATGATTTGAAAAGTCGGTTTAAAAGGTCTACCAATTCTAAACTCTACAGTTCGACTCTGAACTACGAATTAGTAAACCTAGGAACCGATGAGAACCCACAAAACGTTAATCTAGGCCACGGCCTAGCCCCTGAAGAAAAATTACCGTATATCCGTCTTTTGAGGCAATAAAAAAATGTTTTTGCCTGGAATTACGATGAGTTGAAGACATACGACACTTCTATCATTCAACACACTATCCCTATGATTGAAAATGAAAAACCTATCTAGCAGAAACTCAGAAAAATCCACCCCAATTTAGAAAATCAGATAAAAACTGAACTAAATAAGTTGTTGAGAGACAGGATAATTTTCCCCGTCAGACATTCTAAATGGGTATCCAATATGGTACCCGTTAGAAAGAAAAACGGAGATATTAGAATCTGTATCGATTTCCGGAATCTCAACCAAGCTTGTCAAAAAGACAATTTTCCCCTCCCACCTATGGAGCAGATATTACATGCAGTAGCAGGCTCAGAATTAATGTCTTTTTTGGATGGATTTTCAGGATACAATCAAGTGTTGGTACATCCCGATGATCAGTTAAAAACCACATTCCGAACTAAATGGGGCACATATGCATATCGGAAGATGCCATTTGGTCTTATCAATGCCGGCGCTACCTTTCAGAGAGCCATGGACATCGCATTTAAAGGCTTAGTCAATAAATCTGTAGTGATTTACTTGGATGATATAACAGTGTACTCCAAGAAGCGAAGCGACCATCTCAAAGACTTGAAACAAATCTTTCAACGATGTTTGAGGTATGGGATTTCACTTAACCCAAAGAAATCTTTTTTCGCATTAAGTGAAGGAAAATTGCTAGGATTCATAGTGTCAAAATCTGGTATTCACATTGAACCTGATAGAATCAAAGAAATTTCCGAAATATCCATCCCTCATAACAAAAAAGCCATGCAATCTTTCCTTGGTCAAATCAATTTTGTGAAGAGATTTGTCCCAGACTTCTCACGTATTGTTTCTCCTTTGCAAAATATGATTAAAAAGAATTCAAATTTTAAATGGGGTCAAGATGAGCATGAAGCATTCAACTTGATCAAACAAGCTATCATTAATGCTCCATCTTTAGCGACCCCGAATTTTTCTGAATCTTTTATCTTATACACATTTGCCTCATAGAAATCTTATGCCGCGATTCTAACCCAAGCGAATCAAGAGAAGGCGGAAGCTCCAATCGCATTTTTTAGCTCAAACTTACAAGGTGCTGAACTCAATTACTCAGACGTGGAGAAACAGGCATATGCTGTTTTCAAAGCGATCAAGTATTTCAGACCTTTCTTACTTAAAGCCCATACCAAAGTCATAGTACCATTTCCAGCGGTAAGAAACCTTCTGATACAGAAGGATGTGGGCGAAAAAAGAGCAAATTGGATCACCGCTTTACAAGAATACGATCTTGAGATCAAACCAACAAACATTGTAAGAGGTCAAGGCTTCTGCAAGATGTTGGCTGGAGCATCGCAAATTCCTGAGAACTCATCTGAAGAGGTACATACGTATGAGGTAAGCCTAAACGACGCAGAATCATTATATGCTGACACCATTTATTATCTTAAGAACGGGTATGCTCCATCACACCTAGATCACACCAAAAAAAGAGCTCTGAGATTGAAAGCTAAACAATACCAGCTCATAAATGATGTTCTGTTTAAAAGGAATTATGATTTTGTGCTTCTTAGGTGTCTTGAGAAAACTGAAGCCGAAAAGGTTTTGCAGGAACTCCACGATGGACCAGCAGGCGGACACTATGATGGAGACGCTACTGCACATAAAATCTTACGTGCAGGATATTATTGGCCCACGATGTTCAAAGACTCACACAATTACGTGAGGAAATGCCAAGTCTGCCAGACTGCTGTAGGGAAACAAAAGAAACCGTCCATGCCACTATAGCCGGTTAACATCGAGCAACCATTCAGTCAATGGGGCTTGGACATAATAGGTGAGATCGTTCCTCACTCTTCTAAGCAGCATAGGTACATCCTCACAGCAACAGATTATTTTACTAAATGGGTAGAGGCAGTTCCTCTCAAGACAGCTAATTCTGAAAACATTATTGAATTCATAGATCAATTTATAATCACTAGGTTTGGATTGCCAACGGCCTTAATGTTTGATAATGCTTCATACTTTTCTGGAAATACAATGACTGAGTTTGCACTTAAAAGAGGGTTCAAACTGAAATATTCAGCCAACTACTATCCGCAAGGTAATGGATTGGTTGAATCAACAAACAAAAACCTGATCAGGATTATTAAAAGAACAGTCGACCAAAACCAAAAGAATTGGCACAAAGCGTTGGTAAATGCTTTATGGGCAGATAGAATAATGAAGAAAGCTTCAATCGACACTTCTCCCTCTAATTTAGTTTATGGGAAAGAAGTGGTTCTTCCAACTCACTTAGTCATTCCCTCTTTGTCTTTAGTACAACACATCGACGAGGTATCTACCTCCTCCATACAACTAAGACAAATGGAAATAATAAAATTGGAAGAACAACGAGAACAAGCTAAGAAAACCCATGCCCATCATCAAGCGCTGATAAAATCCTCTTTTGACTCAAGCATAATAACCAGAAAAAACTTTCAGATGGGAGATTTAGTTTTGAAATGGGATAAGGCTCATGAAGAAAAGGGCAAACATACGAAATTTCAGAAGATGTGGCTTGGTCCTTTTCAGATTGTAGAAGTCATAGGCCCATCGATGTTTGTGTTGCAGGATTTGGCAGGTAGAAGAGATTCTTTGCCTGTTAATGGACAGATTCTTAAAATGTATTTTCCATAGAAGATCACTCTTCTATTTTTGTAGGATAGTTTTAGTTTTTATTTGTTTTTCTCTTTCTTATAAATAAAACCAGTTGTAGATGGTCACTATAAGGGTTCATGAAAAAGACACCAATTCTCTATCGGATTTTGAGCTTTTCTCTTGTACAAGTAGCAAAACTTTTCGAAAAATCTAATTTTTATTATTGACAGGTAGAGTTAACTTTAGCCTAAACATGATGCTAGTTTCAACCTCAAAAACTTTGATGAAAGCAACCTTTGGTAAGAAATTGTTTTATATCAGCACAATGAAAGGTATCAATAATAAAATAAATATTCTCTGTAAAGCTGCTATTTTCAAACTCTATTATTGTCGTCCAGAGCTTTCTTAAGGAAAAACAATGACTTCCTCCCTGCTAAAGGAAATCGCAACATTCAGAGGAACAATCCAAGAAAACACTATATCTTAAAGAATAAGAGGTCTCATCACGAGCCGGCTTATCATGATCACAGATATTATAACTTGCTGACTTTGCCAATACTGTCTACCAAAACAGGGCAACGACTCAAGATTGTTGCAATAAAAAGACAAGGGGTCTCATCACGAGCCATCTTGTTCAGAAAAAGTGTAAATCGAGTGAATGACTGTGTCATAATTTGGCCACCAAGCCAAGACATTGTTCTCTAGAGAATAAAAAAGGAAAAAGCGTCAAAAAGGGTTTTTCTCTGAAATGTTGTAAATAACCTCAAGCAGGATAAAGGATCATTGCTGGATAACAGGTAACCCTGTCGAGGCTATGGACGCTTGCGGGCAGCAGAGGCTCTACCTACGACAAATGAGCATATTTTAAAAGCCAATACGCAGAGAAGACCTTATTTTATCTTTAAAAAAGACCGAGTAATGTCTGGTGTGAATACAAGAACTAAGCCTGAGGAAGCAAACAATTGGAATATGAAAAGGTTGAGACAAAGTATCATTGATAGGATAAGGAGTAATGTACTCTATCTGTCCATAACAAAATTTAGACATATGAAAATTTTTCTGTTTCGAAAGTGGAAATTCAATAGAAAAGCAGAGATAACTGGTTCTTCAAAGTGAATCACCATTGTTGTGGTCACCAGCAACCCCCCTCTTTGTTTGGTATTAGCAATAACACCAAGAAAATGGGGACCCTTAACAAAAAATCCAAAAAACATTTTATCAAAATTTTTGTATTTTAACTCCCTAAAGCTGTATCGCATCGTGAAGAGAGAGTGAAGCATTTTCCTATGCGCATAAATAAGCTGCGAAGAAGCGACGCGAAATTCATCGCATCGCATATATTGAAAAGCGCTCTTAAAATGAAAAATTAAGGAATCGCCGACAGTCGACATGCGACGTCGCATATCGCAACATCGCATAAGCTGCACACAGTGATTGGATGATTAAACGCGATTTGCGATTTTGCGATCTGCGATTTGCGATCTGCGATGAATGCGACCATCAATTCCTGCGATGACACATCTTGACATCGCAATCCTTGACACTGCGATGCGAATCGCAGAAATCACTCATCGCGAAATTTCCTCGACATAGTGTTCAGGAAAAGCTGTCTGTAGATCAAAATTGGGCGCGCGCCTTAAGAGAAATTAATGATTGTACGCCAAAGTATCCAAGAAGGATTGTGTTGTGTTTTTCGAAGAGTCAAGTCATTATGAGTGTCATGATTATGCATTCATTAGAACTTAAAGCTTTCATGTCAATCTTTTCGTCATTTCTCTTTTCCTTTGCGTAAACTGTAAGGCAGCAACTAATATAAATCAATGTGCAGGAAACATCTAAGGAAAAGGGGAAAGCGTCAATACTCGGAGAACAGAGAAGAGATGCCTTCGCAAACGGATGCCGCATGCAGCAGGACTGCGGATTCCAGAGTATCACTCAACAGATACTGATGGAAATAGACTATCCAAGACTCAGAGTCAAAGGCGCACAAAAGCAGCATGTTTACAAAAGATCCTGAAGCTCAGACTGGGTAAAGCAAAAAGAAAAACGCTAAAGAAGGAAGACGCTCCAGAAAAGCCTGGAACAAAGAACGGAAGCAATTTTCAATACAGAAAATTGTTCAGAGAGCAAAGTCCCTAACTTATTGAGTCATTCGCACGGCCGGAAACCGAAATAGCAACAACACAATCAGTTTGAAAGAAATTTGGGCTATACCAACTATACACACAGCGAATACACCAAGCCAGAGGAATATTTTCGAAAATATCTTCTAGTTTGTCAGAAAGCGATGCCAGCTCTTGTTATTTCTATTTTCATCGCTCGAACGAAAGGAGAAGACAACCAGCCGACTCTTCCCAGGCGAACGTTGCATTGCTTACAGCACTAAAGAGCAAATACAGAAACGGTTAGAAATTAGATTCAATTTTTAGAAATAAATTTGCTTTAGTAGAAGGGCGGTCATTTGAAGCCGTGTCCTAAATTTATGTAATTAAGATTAATTAGTTAGTAGTATTTAACCCTTCTCATGGCATTTGGAGAAGGGTCCGGAAATTTGTCAAAAAACTTGTCCTCAGAACATACTCTTTTGCACCCTCGGAGGGGGTTTTTGATGAATGGATGGATCACGATTTATCAATGTTTGCATTTAATGTCTGCTACTGATGTTGCACTTTTGTACTCTTAGTAGATGTTAGAACAAGTAGAGATAAATCGTTATTGCTTGAAGCTTATGAGTGGAACCAGTCATAAATGGTACTTTTATCTCTTGACCAATTTCTGCTTATATTCTTAAAGTGATATGTAGTTTTCAGTTGTTTATATGTTAATGCATGAATGTGTGGGTTACCATTTGGCACTTCTGTACAGTGGAGTCATTTATTTGTGCTTGATATATGAATAACTCATTATGCGGTATGTTTTTCACAACTGTTTTGCTTAACTTTTTATGCAAAGTGGTTTATCTTAATTGATTTCTATTCTTATGATAGCTGAATGATCTTTATTACCAGTTATTGTTCGAAATCTTTTTAGATCGCATAATAGAAGAAATACACCCCGGGTTAGCGTAGATTAGATGTGTTGTTTCTTATTAGATTACAATAGCATAGAGTTAGTTTAGAAGTTTGAATTAAATTAGCTTATAATACCCCTAGATCAGCATCATCCAACTCTACACACACACACACCCCTTAGATTGGGAAATTGGTCCCATTATTCCTAGTCGAACCCGCTATACCAAACGGATAAGGAGCTGCCAACCAAGGTCCGGACCGAGTGGGTATCCCCCTTGTTGTCGACCCGATTTTCGGGGCTTCAACAGAATCCAATGACGAAAAACGCAAACCTTGTTATCCATGTCTCATTTGTGAAGAGGATCACTTTACAAGAGACTACCCTCATCGAGCAGAGGTTGCAAAGATTGTCAAAGGTTCCCAAACTCCTGTTGTTTTGAAGGATCCATTTCTAAAGCAGGATAGTAAGATGATAGGTTCTTCCTTGAGTGCTAATGAAGAACCCATATTGATGATGTCCCATGTAAGGATTGCAACTCGATCGCAAGATTATGGTAGTAAAAGTCTTGTTGATGGCAAAGAAGCAGAATCTTCTCATTCTAACCCATCAACCTCAGCGCCCGACTCCGATCCCCTACAGATCGAGAAGCCTAATCCAGACTTAGTAATCAAACCGCCCGCCAAGGGTATACTTCGAAAGTCTGCTTTCAATCCACATGCAAGAGCGGCCCTGAATTATAACATTGTTGAGGACTTAGTTGTTTCACCCTCAGCAATGTCGGCTTTGGAAGTGCTGCAATCATGCCCAGCACAGCGTAAATTACTTTTGTCGGCTATAGGAGCTGTTGATTTTCAGGACCCGAACCTAATAATCTTTGATCTAGAAAATAGTATACCGCGTTTACCTCATCAAATGGCTTTCCAGATCCTAGTGATAGTCAAAAATAGGCCTATTCATCGGACTGTAATTGATGAGGGAGCTTCAACGTGTATTATGTCGATACAGTGTTGGAGATCGCTTGGTTCTCCTTCACTAAATCAATCCTCGACAATTCTTAAGGCCTTTGATGGCCGTGGGTTTCATCCTTTTGGCATTCTACAGGATTTGCCTATAGGGGTTGAAGGAAAAACCGTTAGTCTAGATATGGAGGTGGTTGATGCCCCTCTAGACTACAACCTTCTCTTGGGTCGAAGTTGGTCTTACGCTATGACAGCGGTCGTTTCATCGGTCTTCCAAGTAATAAACTTTCCACATAATGGAAAGATCGTAACAATAGACCAGCTGGCTTACTTTTCATCTGACCCAGCCTCTTCAGAGAGTATTTAGCATGTCGGTAAAACGACTATCCCATACAAGGATGTTGGAGTAGGATTAGTTAAAGATGCCGGTTTACTGGGAACTTTTCCTTTTCCTCCAATCAACGCATTGTCTTCGTTTGCATCCATTCATATGATTACATTAGACACCATTGTTTATGATGATCCTTGGATCGTCCCTTCTGAATCTGAGATAGACTCATTTGGTGATGCTATGCCTTTGAGTCCATATGAAATTTCCTATGAAGCCGTGCAGTCTTTTACCGACCCGCGTTCAACCAAAATCGACTTAGTGAATGTGGTCTATGAGGAATCACTTTTCACATCAACCTCGGAGTTAATAGTGTTTCTCGAAGTTGTTTCATTTGACAAGCAACTTCGTGAAGTCCTGTGTGTAGACGATTTACCATGGGAAGATCTCCATCATAGATCTTCATTTTTACCTGAGGACGATCGTTTTGAAAATGATTTCTCATCAATTTCTATAGCTGAATATGTCAAGGAAGCTTAGAATCCCATGAAACATCCTGATTCAGAGCTAAATTTGGGAAATATCTCTCGAACTATTCCCATTGACATTTTAGTTAAGCCTGGAATTGTTGAAAACATTCATATAGGTGCCTCGTGTATAGATGACGAAATTCAGACATACAAGGCCCTATTTCAAGAATTCCGCGACGTATTTGCCTGGTCCTATGAGGAAATGCCAGGAATTGATCCCGCGATTGTTGTTCATGAGATCAAGACTTACCCGGACGCTAAACCCATCCGGCAACGTTTGCATCAGATTCACCCACGAAAAGCGGCTACAATTAAAGCAGAAGTTGAAAAACTGTTGAAAGCAGGTTTCATTTATCCGATCCCGTTAACGGATTGGGTATCGAATATTGTTCTGGTTAACAAAAAACAGGGAATAATAAGAATATGCATCGACTATAGGGACATTAATCGAGCTTGTCCAAAGGACAACTACCCGACACCCTATATCGATCAAATCATTGATGATTGTGCCGGCAGCGAAATATTTTCTTTTATGGACGGTTTTTCCGGTTACAATCAAATCAATATTCTACCTACCGATCAACCAAAAACGGCTTTCATTTGTCCATGGGGGACATTTTCTTATTGCAAATTACCTTTTGGGCTTAAGAATGCCGGAGCAACTTTTCAAAGGGCGATGTATTATGCGTTTCATGACATCAAACACATTGTGCAACCGTATCTCGATGATTTGCCTGCTCATTCATTACATCGAGCTGATCACCTTGTCCATTTACGAGCAATCTTCATGAGGTGTAGGCATTATCGTATTCGGTTGAACCCACACAAATGTGTCTTCTGTATAGAAACGGATCGATTACTGGGATTTGTAGTTTCGAAGGCCGGCATTCGCGTCGATCCCTCGAAGGTCGAAGCTATCATCAAATTGCCTCCTCCTTCGAGTCTTCGCCAACTCCAAAGTTTGCAGGGGAAAGCAAACTTTTTACGACGATTCATTCCTAACTACGCCGAGGTTACAAAGGGTTTTACATGGTTATTGAAACAGAACGCTCAATTCTCTTGGGATGAGATAGTTCAGAAATCTTTTGATGCACTCAAACACGCGTTGACCCATGCACCGTTGTTGCATCCTCCCAACTACAACCAGGATTACTTTTTGTACCTCGCCGCCGCTCATTCCACCATTGGAATGGTCTTAGTTCAGGAAGATGAATTCGGAACGGAACATGTGATATATTACCTTAGTCGGACTTTAAATCCAACTGAACTAAAATACTCACATGTGGAGAAATTGGCATTGGCAGCCGTTCAAGCTGTCCAATGTTTTTGTCACTACATTTTACTTCGTAAAACTACAGTCATTTCGGATTGCAACCCTATGATCTACATTTTGACCAAACAATTGCTAGGGGCAAGTACTCTAAATGGATTATTATCCTGCAGGAGTTCGACTTAGAGTTTGAGAAATCTAAGTCTAAGAAATCTTTAGTTTTCGCGGAGTTAATGTGTGACTTCCCGCGTGCTGACACGGAAACTGTGGCAGAGGAGCCCATTCCGGACGAATCTTTGTTTCTAATCAGCACTTTAGATCCGTGGTATGGGGATATCATCGTCTATCTCCAGACCCAATCCTTTCAGCCCGAAGTTTCAAAGTCAGAACGTCGGAAAATTCGATTCCAGTCCCAACAATATAAAATTATTGGAGATACTCTTTATCACCGTGGGGCAGGCTCTATTTTTCGACGTTGCTTAACTCACAAAGAGGCTGAAAGCGTTCTAAATGACTGTCTCTCTGGAGCGTGTGGCGGTCATATGTCTGGGTATGCCACAGCGCAAAAGATATTGCGCGCTGGCTACTTCTGGCTGTCCTTGTTTAAAGATTGTATTACTGCAGTTCGAAAATGCCACAACTGTCAAGTGTTTGATCGAAAGATGCGCGCTCCACCTGCTCCTCTCCACCCTATAATTGTCGTTGGTCCTTTTTCCAAATGGGTTATCGATTTTATTACATGTAACCGTCACTCGGCCGGGGGGCATGCGTATATCATCCTTGCGGTAGATTATTTTACTAAGTGGGCCGAGGCGATGCCTACATTCGAGGCAGACGGCAAGACAGCTGCAATTTTCGTGTTCAATCATATAATTGCTAGGTTTGGTGTCCCACAAGCAATAATCATTGACCATGGGCGCCATTTTCGAAACGTCATGATGACAGAACTTACAGGCCAGCTTGGTTTGCGTCACGATAGTTCAACTCCTTATTATCCACAAGCAAATGGTCGGGTTGAGTCCATCAACAAAGTTTTAGTTATCATGATCCGACGGATCATTGGTATTCATCGATCGAATTGGCACAACATTTTATTTTCAGTGCTTTGGGCGTACCGAACCTCAGTGAAAACATCAACAGGGTTCACTCCTTTCCAACTAGTTTATGGTTTGGAAGTTGTGCTACCCATTGAATGCGAAATCTCGTCACTACAAATGGCCATCGAGTTACTTCCAGCTAATTCCAAAGAGGAAAAGCGTTTATTATACTTAGCTCAATTAGATGAGAATCGACGTGATGCCGCATTGGCGATCGAGACTCACGCAAAACGTATGAAAGCTCAGTATGATCGAAATGTGACCCCTCGAAATTTTTCGGAAGGAGACCTAGTGTTATTATATGATCAAGCTAATGATAAATTAGGTGCTGGAAAATTCGTTCCTATGTGGCATGGGCCCTATATTGTCAAGCGAAAGCTGACAAAAGGGGCCTATGAGCTGGTAGACTTTGACGGGGACTCTTTGGGTAAACCCAGAAATGGTCTTTACTTGAAGAGGTATTATGCTTAAAAGATGGGTATGGAGAATTTTTAGTTAGGTTAGTTTTTCTTTCTAGCAAGTGTGTTTGTTAGTTTAGATAGTGTGCTTAGCTTAGAGAGTGTGTTTTTCATTATTCTGGCTTATCTTGGTTTTACTCTTGATATTGCAGATGTCGATGCCTCTCCAAACATACATTGGTTTCGCTGATGGTGCTTGTCGTAGTACACGGAATATCTCTTCCGCAGCTTGGGTTATCTATTCACCCTCTGACGAGTTAGTTTCTATGCATGGGGTAAGCCTCGGTCAAACAACAAACAACATTGCCGAGTACAGTGCAGTGATTGAGTTATTGTCTGAATCTATTTCATTTGGGATTCGGAGTTTGATAGTGAGGTTAGATTCTGAACTCGTTGTATTACAGCTTAATAGAGTGTATGCCATTAGAAATCCAGTGTTATTAAGGTTATTTTTGAGAGTGTGTCTCTTGGAACGTGAGTTTGATTACATTGAATATCAACATATTCCAAGGTCTTTAAATACATTAGCAGATGCAATTGCTTCTCGAATGTTAAATAGACATTTGCAATAATCATACATGTAAATTTAAAACCATTCCATAACATGATTTACAAGATAAGCCGGTAATAATGATATATATATATATATATATATATAAATAGGAGTGTGTCAAAAAATACATCGTCTTCGATCATAGGTTGAAAAACACCTTATGATCGGCAAAAATGATAAGTACAAAAAACCAAAATGTCACATGTGTTTACAAAACGACCATCCAATCACTGGTCATGATCTCTATATGACACCACTGCACGGGCCACCCTACACAAGAACCTCCTAAAAGGTCCTGGGACCCCGACTACATAGCGCTAAAGCCGGATTGGAATGTCATCTATCGTAGTCTCCGGTATATCTGTTGTAAGACGCTCCAGGTCACTTTCCAACTCAGCCAAAGTCTCTGTGGCCTCATCCTGTGGGGCCGATGCCAATGCAATTGGTAGTCTCCTTTCGTAAGGCCGGAGATTGGCTGGACGTCGTGGGCCTACATCTGCATTTTGAAAATTATTACTATCAGTTTTGAGACGATATAAAACAAAAAAAAATAGATAGTTTAAAAAACTTATGGAAAATGAAGTTACCTGTATCATCCCATTGTTCTCCCGGTGGAAGAACCATGTCCGGATCTCCACGAAAATCAACTCCGGCATAAGGAAAATCCTATATAGAAAAGACCTGGTCTTCTAACCAGTGAAAGTACTACGGAGTAAATCGGACAACCTCCGTTCCCTCATCAGGATGACGGGCCATAACCGCAACCCATCGCATCAATTTGGGCTCTCGAGGAAGCCCAGCCCCAACAGTGAGCTGTTGTGGGATCAGCATCGGAACCCTCTCTAAGCCAAAACTCACAACTAAAGGCCCATAACCAAAAGTCTTTAGCTGTCCGTTTTTGGCTCTAGCCAGTTGGCCTTTTATATTGGCCAACACAGCATCACACCAGTTGAAAATGGTACCTCGATAGCAATCAATCGCCATCCGCATCTGGGATCCAGTGGCAATGTGTAAAGCGGCAGCCCCGCAAAGTCTGGTAACTGTAAAGGCAATCACCTTAAGTTCAGGGCGGGATATAGTTTTGATCTCTATCCCCTTCTCCTGAGTCTGAGTGTTACACCACTCTAGTCAGAGACTAGCGATGGACTGGCCACCCGGCCTAGTCCCGAACAGAGTCAAGTGTTCGCCTCTCTTGGGCAAACCAGTGAGAAAGTAGATATCTATGGGCTCCATCTCGAGCTGGTGCCCTCCAATATAAAAACACTGATCCTGAACGTTCCATCTTTCTACCAGCCACTCTAGAAAGCTCACTTGGGCCCTCATGGCAGGTATGGCCCAGTATTTATAAAGGTCGCATGCCTTCAAAGCATCAATTGATGGTTGATGATTAATTGCGGCCAAATCAACATCTTCGTGCTCTCTCTCGTGCCAATCAAGCATGGTGAACAATCTACACACCATAAAACATCCATTAGAGTCCATGAAATCAAAATTTTTTGGTCCATTTTGGAGAATTTGGGGTTTAAAAACTTGTTGCGCGGAGTACGCACCCCGCCTTTAGGAACAGAGCATGGGTACGCAGGTTCCCTGAAGGCAAGGTGCGTACTCCCGACATTTTCCCAACTGAGAAAATGTCGGGGTACGCAGGTCCCTAGTTTGGTGCCTGCGTACGCCGAGAGGCAGTCTTTGAAACCCCAAAGCCTCCAAAAAATGAAATATAGGGCCTAAAAAAGAATTCTAAATGGATGAAATTGAAGAGGAGGATGTTGAAAATTACCTGGAAGAGACGGTGTTCGGTTTCGACGATCGGATTCTCCGCAATGTCCACGGGAAGTTTCTTGCCAAAAGCCCTTTTTCTCTCCTCAACAGTAAAATGGTAAAAATGAATTGGTAAAAGCCCTTTTTATAGGTTTTTTGGGTAAATAAATGGTAAATTTGTTTATTTTTCACCATGAAAAGGTATTTTTCAAAGTATTTTTATCTATCTTCAACAGGTATGAGTAATGTTTTGGTTTTTGTGCAGGATAAAGGATTTTCAGGGAAAATTGTCATTTTTTACGAACAAAAACATTAGAGTCATCTTTAAGCCCTTTTCTGACTCCTAAAACATGAAAAGATTGCCGAGCGTTTCTTTTACACTCGTTAAAATGGAATTAAAAGACGGTCCTCTTATAGCCCTTTTCTGACCGTAAAAACATGAAAAGATTGCCGGATTTTTGTCGTTTCAAATTTGATATTGGAAATAAAATGACATGTCCTTGATCGCTTTTTACTTTTCAGATCAGAGACACTAATCATGAAAGTACTCCTTGGTCGTAAAGATCAAGCGGTTCTCTCAAGTATTATTTTATACTTTTTCGGGCTTGGGAGACACAAATTTATGAAAAAGGTCAACCCTGGAGTCTTCTTAAGTTTTTCAGACTCTCTAAAATTGAAAAACGCCGAGTTTCTCCTATACTGGACTCGTTAAAATTTCACAGTAAAGGACCTGTTCGATTACAAATAGGAACGGACCACTCCTTCTTAGGGTTCGAATCTAAACTATGTTGGACTCATCCGAAGGATGAGCTTATAATCAAGCACATGTTATCCTCCTCAAGCTTGTAAAAAATAAAGCGATACTTGCCAGAAATGGTGGGGGAAAAGAGAGAAAAATGAGCCTATTTGTTATCCTTTGTCTCAGAAAAACCTTATCACCACTCTTGAACACGACACTTTTCATTCACCTGGGTTGGGAAATCCTTTGCCTAACAGTTGATCAAACCACATTGATAGTCTTCAGCCAGTTTCTGGGTATTAACTTTGGGTCAATTGTCACCAAGCCATCTGTTGTGTCGTTATGTGTTCAAGAGGTCACTGCAAATAAACCATTCATCTGCAAAATATCTGTCATCCATCTTGACCATCCCTGAGTCAGTCCTTATAGCTACATTTCTTCAACTTGATTTATGGTTTCGTGTCGTGGGCTTGCCTATGACGGATCGCTTTCTATTGACATCAGCACATTATCTAGAAAGATGATCTAGGAATTGTCAGTACCTTGAAATCTGCATTCCTCAATGGCAGGTTTCTCGCCTTTGACGACAGTTTACATCATTGACTTTCGATCGAAGGATTCCGTGACATGTTCGACATCAACACATTCACTCACATCTCATGGATTGTACTGGGTACTTTGAGAGCCATTGACATCACTGGTGGTTTCTCTCACACTTGTTAACAGTTTACATCATCGACTAGTAATCAAGTGGTTTCTACCATGTTCGACATCAACTCATTTATTCGCATGGATAGAATCGTACTATTTCGGGAAGTAGAAATGAAGACCCTAGATCTAGTTTCCGCCATCCAGGCTGCGAGGAGTTTTGTATTCATTATATAGTAGACTAATTATAAACAGATGGCTGCGTCCATACTGTGTCTACATGAGTCTATGATTATGGTGTACTGTGAAATCATTCCTGTATCAGAGCAGTAGTTAGTTTGTTAGTTAAGTTTTTGGTCTGAGTATGGGAATGCCTACCTCAGCGATGATATGATCTCATATATGTATTTTGTGTTGAATATTTGCAGGTTCCAACTGGGCTCTCCACAAGATAATCCTCGAAATGATAAAGTGCTTCACCCTTACTAGATGATATAAAACCCTAATCTACTACAGACTTCGCACTTTAGGGGGCAATCTGTTACACTAAAATTTGTCACCATGACTATTTACAGTCAGTATGGCTCCATCAATAACCATACTATCCTCCTTGGCAAGTCTTATACCTCTGCTCCTCATGTCAAACTCCAAAAAAGAGAGAAAGTCTTTAAAAGTCAATATAACTCTGGTTACACAGTTTCTCTTACTCTTACCTGTGTGTATGCACCTCAAGTACATAATACCTGCGTACTTGTACACTCTGTCTATAAAGGGGTGGGTGCGTACTCCTGTAAAGGTCAAAAGGCGCAAGTTTTACTTCAAAAAATTTACTTGTGGTCGATTCTAGAGCATTCTAGAAGATGGTTTGACGTGGATTGAGCGCCTCCAGATGGTTCATGCATCCCAATGAAAGAGGAACTTATCCCATGAAGAGGGGAGCTACCCCTTTGAAAGAGGAGCTTATCCCATTAATGGTGGATCTGATTAACTTCCTCCAAAGCATTATAAATATAGGCATTGGGCCAGAGGGAGGGGAGGTTGAAATATTAACATTCCTAAGGGTAGATGCTGCTGGAATTAGGACTCCCTTATAGAGCTTGAGAGGAGAGATCCCAATCCTTTCTTAGCTTCATTTGGAAGTGGGTGAGCTGATCAAAGTACAGGAGAACTCTTGCTAGACCCTGGGAGGGACCTGCACAACACCAAGGCACTGGTTGTAAGGTTTCTTTTGTTTCCAATTAATACAATTAAGTTCATTTTTCTCAACAAGTTGTTATATATAATTTGTTTCATAAACTCCTTGGTCTTTATGATGAATATGTTTTATTATATGAGTTATTCAGGTGCTATGTAATCGTTTGCTTGTTAGTGAATGCAGGCTTCAAGGAGAAGGAGCTCATCTAGATCGAAGAGGCTTGGCTACTACAAACAACGTTGGACTAGAGGTAAGCCTTAAACACCTGGTTGCTTTTATTTTAAATGCATATTTAGGGAAAGATAGTGCTTGATTATTTTGTTTGTCACTAGAAAAGCCTTGTTTTCTAGGGAGGTCGGTTTTGTCCGCAAAATTGACTCTTTCCGCATGACACTTCAGTCTCCATGTACTCTACCTGTTTATTGATGGAAATATCATGTAATGTAATTTTCTTCTTTTTATACCGGAGCTTCAGGAATTTCTTTTGCACATTAATATTGGTAGTACCCGCAGATTCCATCCAAGGATATCCCAAAACAACATCCATATTATCCATCTCTGAAGTATAAAAATCACCATGCAACACATACTTATCCATAGAAATCTTCAAATCCTTATACACTACAACATCCTCATTATCCACTTGTGTGTTTTCAATGTGTTTTGCTGGAATTTGCAATTTTTTTGCCAAATTAACATTGATGAAAGTATGCTTGCAACTAGGATTTATAGAAACAATGATCTTCTCCTTCTGAATCAATCCATGAACCTGCAATAAGGATATACCAGTATGAAATAGCCCCACATGTTTCTCCTTATCTTGTTTTCTGGCATGAGACCATCTGTCTAAAAGTAATTTTTCAAATTCTTCATCGGGCAGGTTGTAACACTTCGTTTTGTTAAGTAATCCCCACCATGTGGCTGCCTCCTCTCTAAATAGCTCCACTACCCACCATTTCCAATTGTTTTTCCATAATGATTTCTGTTTTTTTATGTATTCTTCAATAGTAGGACCATTATCTTTTCCTGTAAAACCTAGACCCGCCATGAAGAGGGTTTTGAAAAAACTTGGCGAAAATTTGAAATTGTCACAGTTTAGTCAATATTGCTCAGAATCCCTATTATGACCTGTTTTTAGAAATGGAACAATCATTTTTCATCTACCCGTGTGATATAAATCTTGAACTAGGCACTGGAATTTCAGATCTGTGCTGCAACTCTCCCGCCGTCACCAAAATTTCTGCAAAAAGAGTTGATTTTAAATCAGCTATATCTCCCTCATCCGGACTCTGATTCGACCGATTGTCTTTTTGAAATTGGCTATTTTTTCACATAAAATCCAGATCTACAATTATATTTTGTAGATCTTGCACTAGGACGTCCAGATCTTCGCCGCAAACTCGCTACCCTAAAAAATTGTTTGCAACCCCACTGATTTTTAGATCAGTGATATCTCCTTCATCCGGACTCCAATTCAACCAATTTTTTTTTTTGAAATCAGCTATTTTTTCACAAAGAATCAAGATCTGCAATTAGATTTTGCATATATTGCACCAAAACATATATATCTGATCTGCAAACTCGCCGCCCGCGAAATCCTGCAAAAAAAAAAAAAAATTCTCCACTTTTGCCCAAGAAAGTGCTCTGATACCACTTGTTATAGCTCTAACCCAGAAATATTATAGATCTGATTTGAGAATATAAAACAATGCAAATAAACCCAGAAATAATATGAAATGATTCTTTATTGATCAAACCCTTAAGGTAGGGTAACACCATACATTCACTCCTTAAGGAAGGTGAACACTCCACAAGCCATATGCCCGTTCATACAATAATCCTTGACACAATTCCTTGACACAGAGTCTCTAGCCTCTATATAGGCCTCATACATACAATACCATGGGTCATTACCATGGTTCCCTCATACCATCAACTAATACCATGGGCCCATTACATTATTACTAACTACTTGTGGTCCCTTACATGATATGGGTTAACCACCTTATTTATTACTATGGCCCATCCCATTATTACATTATTACCTTGGGTATCTCCCTTGGTACCCGATATTATCCCCCCGAGGTATATAACATAAGAAGTGGAATGACGACTGGCGTTGATAAAGGTAAATAGCCTAAAGAAGAGGGATGGGTCCGCAAAGCTCTAGAGAAAGAAGCCGACTTTGATATGGATCATGCTAAGGAAAATTTTATGGAAGCTAAGAAGAGCTATGTAGAGGCCTCCACCTTAGGAATCCAAGGCAAGTTGTAAGAACTCAGCATGCTTGTAGAGGTTGATCCTTTTGTACTCGCTACGTTTTTGGAGACCTGCATGACACTGTTGCGCGATAGCAAAGCTGTGGAAGGCCTGCATAAATTAATAAATAAATGTGCAAGCAATGTCACATGGTTTGGGTTCAAATTTGGGTTCGACAATGATTAGGTTCAGTTCAAGTTTGAATTTTTTGATGGGGTTCGGATACGGTTCGCCATTTGGTTCTTCTATATACATTTTCTATGTGTATAGATATATTAACTTGAAAATGAAATATAGGATAAAATTGTAAGAAATCAACATCAATAAAAAAAAATGGTATCACGAACATGGAAACTGCAAGGATAGATTACAAGCTTGAGTTGTGACATGAGGTTATGAGTTTTGATCTATGGCCTTGGTTAATGGCCATGAGGTTCGATGAGGTTCGTTGAACCTCAAAATCTTTTTAAGGTTTGCAAAAATTCGAACCTCAAGGTTGAAGTTCGACAAACCTTGTGACATAGTGTGCAAGTAAGGAAAAGGAACCTGATGAATACCACGCGGTCAGAAAGATTAGTAGGAATAAGTCACGAACAGGGTGAGAGATGAGGCTAACAGCACAGATAGGTGATTATGAGATGGACCAGGTCATCTTGGATTTGGGGTCCGATGCGAATGTTTTACTAAAATAGACATGGGAAAGGATGGGGAGACCTGCACTACAGTGGTCTCCAATTCAGCTCAGGATGGTGAACCAGTAGAAAATCATCCCCATGGGATGATTATATGGGGTAACAGTCGATATTGAAGGTGCGAATTCGGTGGCAGAATTTGAAGTTATAAAAATTGTCGATGACAATAATCCTTACCCTGTGCTCTTGGGAATCGATTGGGCTATTGATACGAATGGGGTCATCAATTTGAAGAAAAGAATGATGTCGTTTGAATGAAAGTCGCTTATGGTTATAATGCCACTAGACCCTACAAATGGGGTGCGCTATACTGAACTATTCCATGATTATGAAGAAAGTGATTATGTACTGGACAATATTTACAAGATAATAGCACGAGATCAGGACTGGATCAATCTGATGGTAGATGGGTGGATTACATGGGACCGAGAGAGTTCCTACACCTCTCATTCATACAAGGAATTATAGCATTGGAAGAATTGCTTGCATGAAGTTTCTACATTGCGATGCAATATGATGACAAAGTCATTGCACTGTGTTTCATCAGAGGTAATAAAGTTACCTTATTATGATGGTTTAACTGACGTAGATATATTTTAAGATTACTTTGATCACAAAGTCCCTGAGGAACACCACTTCTAAGCATTAGAGCTGGTGATGTGCACTACGCCTGCACAATGGTGGGGTACACACAAGGATAGTTTTGTTGGATGGTGAGATTACATAAGAATGATGAAGCTACAATTTGTGCATTCTACTACTAGAATGATTGAGAAGTATAATGGAAAGGATGATCCGCATGATCACCTAGAAAAATGGACTAAGGCCTGTGGGATAGAACCATAGCCAGAGTGGGTACACATATTTTGTCATACCTTGGATACAATCCCCATGAGCTGGTACCTTGAGACGGAGCTTCGCCATGGCACCGTGGAATGGGATGTATTGAAGGAAGGGTTCTTATTCAATTTTAGTTTTGAAGATGGGTTTGCAAGCATCGATGAAGCACTGCAAGATATTAAATTGGTTATCTTCGGAACACCGAAGGAACCTATGGAATGGACCCAACCGGGTTGGAGCACCAAGTTGCGCCACACATTATATTGCTATAATGTGACCTTTGAAGAGGACGACGAAGACCCAAGGAACATCAATATTCTGGAGATGGAAGGGCATCGAAGTCGAAGGCCCACAAATAGAAAACACGGACATCTTTGTAACCTTGAAAACAAAGAAAATAAACATTGGCAATGAAGAAGAACCAAGTTTCGTAAAAATTGGAGATTATTGGGACAACGTCACAGTAGATAAAGTTGTTGAATTACTTCACGAATACCAGGATATCTTCCCCACTAAGTTTTCAGATTTAAATGGAATAATAGGTGATTTGGACATTATGAAGATCACATTGAAGCCAGACGCAAATCCTGTTAAATAGAGGTCATATCGCCTTAATCCTATGTATAAGGAAAAGGTTTGCCAAGAGCTGGATAAGATGCTGGAGGGAAGCATCATAAAACCTGTTAAAGAATCTAATTGGGTGAGCCCGATGGTGGTTCAGGAGAATAAACAAAAAGGTTAAATAAGGATTTGCGTAGATCTACAGAAGCTTAACGATGCATGTGTCCACGATCCATTTCCAACGTTGTTTACAGGCGAAGTGTTAGACAATGTTAGAGGGAAAGAGGCCTATTCCTTTACTGACAGGTTTTCAGGGTATCATCAAATCAAATTATCGGGCCCATGGAGAAACTGCTAAAGAAGGATGTGACATTCTGTTGAGATGAAGAATGTCAACGCAAAATAGATGTGTTGAAAGAGAATATGATAACTGCGCCACTCTTGGTATTTCCCAATTGGAAAAAGGATTTCCATTTACACATGGATGCTTCTTTTATTACGTTGGGTGCAGCACTAACACAGGTCGGTGAAGGAGAACTAGACCATCCTATAGCTTTTGCAAGTAGGAAGTTATCAAAGGCCAAGAAGAATTATTCAGTGACTCAATGCGAAGGGCTGGCCATGGTCTACATGCTGCAAAAATTCAGGCATTATTTGTTAGAATGGAATTTCAAGATGTATACAGATCATTCTACCTTAAAATACCTGGTCAACAAGCCTGTGTTGTGGGGGGGATTTTCAAATGGTTGTTATTATTTTAGGAGTATGACTTTGAATTCATTGTCGAGCCAGGGAGGCTGAATGCAGGCCCTGACCATCTATCGTGAATTGAAACAGACGAAGAACCTAGTAATTTGGAGGAAGGGTTGCCAGATGTGAAACTCTTTGCAGTGCACATAGCGGATGACCATTTTGCAGACATTATTCACTTCTTAACTACAGGGATGGCATCGGAAGGATACATAAGTTAGAATAGGAAGGAATTAGTAGTACGCACAGCAGAATTTCCAGTTATTGCGGGACATTTGTATAAAATGGGTGGAGATGAAATATTGTGAAGATATGTGTTAGACTTTGAGCATGGTAGCATTCTTGCCAAAGCTCATGGGAGAGTTGCAGGAGGCCATTATGCAGGCAAAGAAACTGCGCAGAAGACTTTTTGCGTAGTTCTATGTTGGCTAACATTGTACAAGTATTCCAAGGCATATTGTAAGGTGTACGATGCATGTCAAAGAACTAGCATACCGTCGCAAAGGGATGAGCTACCACTACATCCTTAGGTATCTTTACAGGAATTTGAGAAGTGGGCGATTGATTTTATTGGGCCAATTCATCCCCCTAGAAGAAAATGGGTGCACACTGCACGTTACATTATCACTACGACAGAATATCTAACCAGACGGGCAAAAGCATAACCTGTCAAGGATTATACAGGGGCTATGCTACAAAATTCTTGTTTGAGTATGTCTTAATAGGGTTTGGATGCCCAAAAGTGTTGATGAGTGATAAGGGTACGCACTTTCTGAATGAAATGATCAGTGTGTTGACTGATGAGTTCTAGGTCTACCATCATAAGAGTACACCATATCACCCGTAGGCAAATGGAACTGTTGAAGCCTTTAACAAGATTTTGGAGAACGCACTGACGAAGATCTGTAACGTGCAGTGGAATGACTGGGATGTACACGTACCTGCAATGTTATGGGCTTATAGGACTACTTGTAAGAAGTTGACAGGAAAAACGCCATTCAGATTTGTTTATGGGGTTGAAGCCATAATTCCGATGGAATACACTGTGCCTATTATATGCATAGTAGCTTTGACGGATATGGCAGATTGTGAGGCCTTGGAAATAGCTCATGGAGCTCGAAGAAGACCAATTTTGGCAGGATTCCATCAACAAGTATAGAAGGAATGCGAAAAAGCATGGCATGATCGCCATATCAAATTTCGGACATTCAAGGTAAATGATTTTGTTTTTTTATATGATAGTAAGTTCACTAAATTTTTCGGGTAAGTTCCATATGCATTGGTTAGGGCCATATATTGTCAAAGAAATTACAGGTGGCAGTGTAGTCCATCTCACAAAGTTGAATGGGGAACCCTTTCCAGGGAGAGTGAATAGAATCAGGTTGTACAAGGGATCTTGCGCAATGACTATATGGCACCAAGATCGTCTTAGTGCTCAAGGAAGTTGCAAGGGAGCACAGGACTATAAACTACACTACCCGACTTGGACGACAACACAGTGAGCAGGCTATGTGGAGAGTGATGAAGATGCAACAAATGAAGTTGCGCTTAGGAGGTTGCACCAATGCGTAAGGTACCACGCGGCCTAGCAGGAAAATGACCATTGGAGTTAATGTTCATGACTTGATGGCTAGAAAATGGTGAAAAGGAGGGGGGTGGCGAAAATTAAGGAAAAAATCTTTGAAGATCTGCCACCAAAACAACATTTATTATCAAAATTTGGGGGGAATGATCAGATTTGAATTCAAAGCCCCCTATAAATTATGCGTGTTGGTCCAACAGGGAGCACTTTCCTCTCTAAGACTTGTTGGTGAATTTTGTTGTCTGTTGCATATGAGCAGAGCATTCTAGGAAGAATTTTTGTCACTAGCAAATTGTTCTCCCATAGCTTGAGAGTTATTTATGGAGAGAATGACTACCACTAACCCCGTCGAAGCCCTGAGTTCAGGAGCATTTGTGTTCGACGTGCTAGGACCGGAAGTGTCTAGTGTGGAGGCTACGCCTGCAGTGCCCACAACGCCGAGGTCACCTAGGCCAAAACAAACTATGGATAAAGAAACGTAACCTGCTATGAAGGAAAAGAAACCAGCCACGAAGGAAAAATCGAAGAAGCCAGTATCATTGCATGCGTCACCAAGGAAGCATACTGAAACATAGGCAAATCAAAAAAAGGATAAGCAGCCAAAAAAAGTCATGGATCTAGAGGAGGAATAATTCCAGGGAATTTAGGTTAGTGATGCCGAAGTAGTGGAGCCTATGATGAGACTACCTGACTATATCCCTCCACGGAAGGGAAAGGACGAGTCTAGCATTTCATGCGCTTAGCGGAAGGTAAAGCAAAATTTCTTCACATTCAAGAATTACAGAAGAAGAATTTTGTGCTCAGCACACGGCTTGAGCCCTGGATAGAGGAAGCCAGCCAGTTCTCACATACCATCCTTGAGAAGTTGAAGTCTATGTAGCAGACACAGCGGACTATGCAACTGGCAGTATAGGGGCCAACCATAGAGAAACTGGTCCAGGAGGTGCAGCAAGTAGCAGAACAAAGTACAACAAAGCTATAAGCATTGGCCAAGGCCTTCAGCAAACTCCACCAAAAAGTAGAACAACCAGTTGATTGACTCAAGGGAGAGTCACGATCTTTGTGTTGGGGGCCTGTTGGGATGGGTTCCCCACGGGAAGAATGGAATTAATTAGTCATTTTTTGTATACAATTTTGTAAAACATGTAAAGTCTCCACGATTTGTGGAAGCAGAGCACGTAGGTGAATAAGAGTCAAAGGGGCTTAGCCCCTTGTTTTAAGTAAATTTTGAGTCAGTTTTAAGATTCACCCATGGTCTGCAGAACATGGCATTGTATGGCAAAGTCTATAAATAGTTGAGTCTTAGTGAGAGGAAGAAGTAACAGAGATAGAGAATTGGGCTCATTTAAGAGTCTTTGGCAAGAGCTAAGGTAGGAAGGCTTTTCTTCCTATGCTTAGGTAGAGAAAGGAAGGCTCCGTAGCTGAGTGCGCAGAGGCCTAGGTAGAGTCTGCAGCTGACTGCACGGACCCCTGCAGTTGTGTGTGTAGGGAAGTTTGAGTCTGTAATCAGTAAATTGAAGATCAATAAAGACATCTTTCCGAAGAATTACTAAGTATTCATGTTTATATCTGGTAATGTTATATGCTACTGATGAATGACATGTTTTATGAAATATTGATTGAATGCTATGTGATTATCTTGAATCTGTCTTAATAATGCATGCAATGAATACGTATGCCCTTTTGCGAAGTTTATGGTGATTTATCTTATGTTTGCTGATGAATTAAGTAGATCTATGCGAACTCCAATTTAGGATTTATTTTTGATGCACGTAAGTAGGTGAATCCACTATTAAAGGTCTGCAAGGACTAATTGTGGGCCTTCATGAAGGTCTGAAGGCCACTTTAATTGAGTTGCAGTAATGTGCCCTAGGAATTTATTGATTTGCGTGAGGGTAGATCCCAGGCGTTGAAAGACATCACACTAGTCTCTGGATGCAGAAACTTGGTTCTTGCATCCCCCCATATTGCTTCAGGTGAGACTGCAACCTGCGCTACGCGAGTTGTTGCCGAAAGGGCCAGTAGTGAAGGGCTTTGTTGATTGGTACAACTAACTCTGAACCTAGGTCAGGACCCCCTAAGTCAACACAAAGGTCGGGGTAACTCATGTACCACAATTTCTCCCTTATACATCTATACACCCATGTGTGGGCTTCCCCCATTATAGCTACCATTGTACCATGACATGTGGCTTGGAGCCTTCCCTTCTACCCCACTTTGTTCCACCATTATTTCACATGACACTTGCCATTTGGTGGACATGCCATGGACCTATTATTCCGTTAAATATTCAAACCACCTAATAGGGTCCTTCATTAACCTCCCTCTTGAGATTGGGAACACGTGTGCATTCTAAAGCTAACTTGGAAGGTCATGCCACCATGAAATGTCCACTTGGACCCCTGATTTCCGAGTTTATTTACTCAATTTCTCTAATGAATTGTTTTACTGGAAGGTGAAGAGACACATTGGATCTTAATGGATTGCAAGTGGATCTTCATCTTTGGCTTGGCCTCCCTATATGGGATCCAAGCCCACCAGGGTATTGAAAATTGATCTGAATTGACTCAACTTCCAGATTTAACCAAGATCTTTTGCTTCCATGATGTAATTAGAATTTCATTTTATAAGAGCATAAATGAACATATATGCATTATTAAGCAGATGGAAACATAATGACGATCAACAAATCATAAACAAGAGACATTGATAACAGAGTTCATCCAGTGTAGACTACGTCTCCGGGCCCGGTGTCAAGATGGTGTTGGCCACCTCATTCAGTGCTGGAAATGGTGAATATGTACATGGACTATGTTTTCTGTCATACTAGGACATGTTCCCTCTACATGATAGGCAAATTCTCTCCATGAGACATTTCGCTACAGGAATTATCACTCACAATAGACCTCCTATCAGCATGACATAATCTTACACATGGTGACAATGAGTATCTCGCCATCATGGCATCAAAGGGATCTCAACCAAAACACCCATGGTGATAATGAGTATCCCGCCATCATGGCAACAAAGGGATCTCAATCAAAACATACATAACAATCCATGATGAATACATCTCACATGAAATAGACACAAAGATTTTGCATCATACGTCAAGCAGGAATCAAAACAACAGTACATATCATAGCAAATGATCAAAGAAGTGCATGACAACAACACTTCATATACATCAACTTTGATCTTTGTTGAAGAATATAAGACTCAGTTGTTGGATCTGAATGCACCATCGAAATCATGGCGTCGAATGGCATAAGATTGACTCTCCACACTCTGAAATCTGACACCGTCGCACCAATTTGGGAAATGGCCGAAAATAGAAGGCTCAATTGTAAAAACTGACTACACCACTAAATTTTTATCGTCAAGAGGTGTAAAATTGACTATCCATTTGTTGAATTCTGACGTCAGCGAAAACTGGGCCTAGAAGAGTCTTTTAGATTCCCTCGTGATTCTCCAAAGATTCCCTCCTCTGGGTTGACTAGAGATATGCAACTCAAATCATAAAATAGATCTCACCATTGAGATCCTTGCGAAATTCTGAGAAGAATGAGTATAAAGTTGCTTGCATTTTGGATCTGGAAATTTCGGCCTCCAAGGAATCTAGAAGATTCCCTCAAGATTCTTGAAGATTCTCCTCTATTTGGAATATTCAAATCCACTGCTCAAAAGGTGAATCCAACCTTGCCATTGTTTTCCCTACGAAAATCTGAGAAAAATGATTATAAACTTGATTACATTCTAATCAAATGAAATTTTACCTCCCAAGGAATCTTCGGCATCAAGAGAATATTCTCTCAGAATCTGTCTCGAAGTGTGTGCCCCTCATGGTTCTGCCTTTGGCCTGCAAATCATGGTTCCCTTGTCCAAAATTAAAATATTATAACTCTTTATCTCCACACTGGGTCCACCCTCCCCCGTCCATATTGTGCAAGAGCATTTAAGTATACGATGGTCAGCGGAGTTTACCAAGGCGGGGCTGTTGGCACGATGGAAAAGATGTACAAGTGGTTGAGGATGGGTCAGGGGATCAAATCTGACCCCTCCTATTCCTAGCATATCGTTTTATGAAGGGTTGATTCCACTTTTCTGGGGATCGGGTCTGCCGGAACGGTGGCCCACCCCCATCCCCGATCAACGGTGTTATATATATATAGAGTGTGGTGGTTGCAGGGGCAGCGGGGTCATGGCCGCCCGCCCTTAGTAATATATGTTCCCTTAATAATATATGTTTTTTGGTTGTGGAAATTGGGGTCGGCAGGGCTCATGGCCCTTCGGCATATTTTTTAATTAAAAAAAATAGCATATGGTTTGGGGGGTGGCGGGGGTCATGGCCTGCCACCTCATTACAAATTTATTTTTATTTTTTTCGTTTTTTAAAAAATATTGATTATTTTTAATTTTAACAAAAATAAGGGTCGGAAAATTAACTATCCAAAAAATTCCCCTACTTTCAGGAGCTAGGTTTCATGTCCCGGTGTCAATCAAATTGTAGGAGACTTAAACCTAGCCCACATGGCAACTTTGACTAAAACTTTGACTGGCTCTATCTCCCTCATACAAGATCGCATTTGAGTGTCATTTGCACCATTGGAATCAGGGTGACGGGCACTTCGATCTGGTACTAGTTTGGGATCAATCTAACCACTTATAGTTTTGACCATTTATGAGCCCTCTTGGACTTCTGTATTTGTCTGGAGCCACCTGGATCAATCCTCCTCACTGGGGAGCTTTTGGCCCTCCAAAAGCATGAAAAATAATCTGCAACTTCTTTGTACATTGTATGCACCACAAGTATCTGATAAGTCACCCCTCCTTCTCCTTCACCTTTGTTCTTTGGAGCCATATCTGATGAGCCGACACCTGCATCCCCTGCAACCATATAGTACATTTTTTTGAAAATTACATACTTGATTTACAAGACTAACTAATGACCCAAGCGTCTCATACTTGCTATGATTTTATAACACATACTCAGTGGTCAAGTTTACATCAAAATGGAAACAATACCCTAACTATCAAAACAAGGCCAAAATAGCATCGTTGCTTCAACAAGTGATCGAAAAAACATCATCACTACGAAACATGATTTACAAAAATAAGGCCAAACATTATTGTTGCCTCTACAAGTAATGGAAAACATGTCATCACTTTTACAGCTTAAGATGCAACACATGACTGGCAAAAATAAGGCCATGAGATTCTACCACACCTAGAAAAACCATCTCTCATTTATCAAAGTGAATGGGTCGTCTCCTTGTAGCGCATTCACTAGTTGAACAATTGTTTCACCTGGTTCATGCACGGATGCTTTGTCCTGACGATGTTGCTTTGGATGGAGCCTCCAACATGTGGCCCTTTGATGACCACTTTTGTTGCAATGACTACAATAAGTCTTCTTCCTCCAGATTTGCTTTACCTTCTTCTTTCTCTGTTGTGGATAAGGCCTCTCATGCCTCATCCTCTTTTGTGCTACCATTCTCTTCCAACACTCATCAAATATATGGTTATGCAAACCACAAAAAGTACATGTTTTTTGATGCCATCATTTATGTCCGTCATTAACAACATGATTGTAATCGAAATGAACATTCAAATATTGAGACTTGTTATACCTTTCCTTATTGTCTCTAGTGTAATTATGGTGATGAGAGATTTCCTCAGCTCTTTCCAAACAATGGGAACTTCCATAGGATGATGGTGATGTGTTCCCATCATTCTCTTTCCTCGACGTTTTCAACAATGTCTCGGAAGCATCTGACACCTTTGAGAATTCTCCTTTGGTGTATATCAAGCCTACAAATCAAGGTCTTTGCACAACCTCCAATGGTTGAGTAATTCCTTGGCTATTAACACCAAGTTCTTCTTCTTCCTTATACCTCATCTTGGTAAGGAGCCTCCTGTTTGTCCCTTTAATTGGTATCTCCACATTTCCAACAGCAATTGTACTATGTGAAGATGAAATTGGAGGGAAATCAACATGTTTTACCTCCATTGTCTAGTTGGAAAGAACTGATGAGGGCTTCTCATCATCTGTTGTTGGTGGTTCGTTGGTTGTCTTGGCACATTACCCAATTTCCTTCCCGACATACCCAAGCAGTTTGGAGCAAATTCCTGTGGTATGATTTTCAAAAGTAGCAAAATCATAATCATGAAATGTACATGAAGTTAGAGAATTACGTTTTAACTCACATGGGTCACGCTGCAAATTTTCCAAGGCCTTGTCCTTAGCTTATAGCTAGCGTAGCAACCTCTATTTCTTCTCTCTCCTCCTGTAGAATCATCTTGAATTCAGCATTATCTGCTTGAAGACTCTAGTTGTTGTGCTTTAGTTCTTCCAAGGCCCCTTTCGTGGCTCGCAACTGAAGCTACAATCACTTCTTTTCCTCTATCTCTTCTTGTAGAGCTTCATACATTATGTCCATATTTTTGGACACTTTGAGCATGGTCTCATACATCTCTTTTTCATCCTCCATTGTTGCATGTTCCATTGTTCGCACTCACAATTCACATCCATGTGAAGACCGCTCTGATACCAAACTTGATCTGAGTTTACTTAACTTCCGGATTTAACCAAGATATTTTTCTTTTGTGATGTAGTTATAATTTCATTTTATAAGATCATAAATGAACATATACGCATGCTTAAGAATATGGAAACATAATGACGATCAACAAATCATAAACAAGAGACATTGATAACAAAGTTCATCTAGTGTGGACTATGTCTCCAAGCCCGGCATCAAGATGATTCAGTGTTGGAAATGGTGAAGATGTAGATGGATTATGTTTTATGTCATAGAAGGACATGTTCCCTCTACATGAGTGGCAAAGTCTCTCCACAAGACGTTCTGCTATAGGAACTATCACTCACAATAGACCTCCTACCAGCATGACATAATCTTACACATGGTGACAATGAGTATCCCACCACCATGGCATCAAAGGGATCGCAACCAAAACACCCATGGTGACAATGAGTATCCCACCATCATGACAACAAATGGATCTCAATCAAAACATAAATAACAATCCATGATGAATACATCTCACATGAAATGGACACAAAGATTATGCATCATACATCAAGCAGAAATTGAAACAACATAGTACATCTCACAGAAAATGATCAAAGAAGTACATGACAGCAACACTTCATATACCTCAAATCTAATGTTTTTTGAAGAATAGAATACTCAGCTGCTGGATCTGAATGCACAATTGAAATTGTGGCATCGAATGGCATAAGATCGACTATCCACACTCTGAAATCTTACATTATCACTCCAATCTAGAAAATGGCCAAAAAATAGAAGGCTCAGCTACAAAAACTGACTATGCCACTGAATTTTTGTCATCGAGAGGTGTAAAATATACTATCCATTTGTCGAATTCTGACACCGAAAAAATCTGGGCCTATAGGAATCTTTTAGATTCCCCCGTGATTCTCCAAAGATTCCCTCCTTTGGGTTGACTGGAGATTTGAAAATCAAATCAGAAAACCAATCTCGTGATTGAGATTCTTCTGAAATTCTAAGAAGAATGAGTATAAAGTTGGCTACATTTTTGATCTGGAAGATTCCCTCAAGATTCTTGAAGAATATCCTTTGTTAGGAATTTGTAAATCCGCTACTCAAAAGGCGAATCCGACCTCTCTATTGTGTTGCCTACGAAAATCTGAGAAAATTTACTATAAACTTGATTACACTTTGATCAAATGAAATTTTACCTCCCAAGGAATCTTCGGCATCAAGAAAACATTCTATGATAATCTATCTCGGAGCGTGTGCCCCTCATGGTTCTACCTCTATCCTGCAAATCATGGTTCCACTGTACACAATTAAAATATTATAACTCTCGATCTTTGTGTTGGGTCCACCCTCCCTCATCGGCACTGTGCAAATCATTTAAGTATATGATGGTCGACGGAGTTTACCAACGTGGGGCCGTTGGTGTGGTGGCAAAGATGGACAAGTGGTTGAGAAGGGGTCGGGGGATCAAATCTCGCCCCTTCTATTCCTAGCATATCATTTTATGAATGGTTGAGTCCATGTTTACGTGGTGGCGGATCCACCAAAACTGTGGCCCGCCCCCATCCCCGATCAACGGTCTTGTATATATATAGAGTTTGGTGTGGTAGTTTTAGGGACAGAGGGTTCATGGCCGCCCGCCCTTAATAATATATGTTTTTTGGTTGTGGCGGTTGGGGCTAGCAGGGGTCATGTCCCATCGACCTATTTTTTAATTAAAAAAAATTAACATATGGTTTGGGGGGTGGCAGGGGTCATGGCCCGCCACCTTATTACATTTCTTTTTCGTTTTTTTAAATATTGATTATTTTTAATTTTAACAAAAATAAGGGTCATTGAGAAAATTGACCATTCAACAAATTCACCTGCTTTTGGGAGCTAGGTTTCATTTCTCGGTATTGGTCAAATTGTAGGACACTTAAACCTTGCCCACATGGCAACTTTGACCAAAAATTTGACTGGCTCTACCTCCCTCATACGAGCTCGGATTTGAGTTTCATTCACATCGTTGGAATCAAGGCGATGAGCAATTCGATCTGGTGTTGGTTTGGGGGCAATCTGACCACTTTTAATTTTGACCATTTCTGAGCCCTTTTGGACTTCTGTATGTGTCTAGAGCCACCTGGATCAAAAATGCAACAAGAAAATCTTAATTTAATTTTGTTCTTAAATTAAATTGAAAATAAAATTGTAATTCCACATCTGATGACAACTTGTATTAATTAACTAAGTTAATTTGTCTTAGGTGGCTCAATTAATTTGAGTTGAGGGTCTAACTTGAGTCATTTAGAGTGTCTCCTACATTATAGGATCCTTGGCTGAGTTTATTTTAAGTTGTAATTAATTAATTCATTCTAACTGAGTTAATGTCAATTAAACTAGTTCCAACTATTGGAGGAACTAGTGGGAGGTCTAGTAGTGTGGTGTTATCTGTAGTGTAGTGTGGTGTTTCCTATAGTGATCAACCAGTAAAATGATGATTCACTCATAACTAACTCATGCATGTCAGATCTTAGAGTTACCTAGTTGAGATTGGAGTTCAGGAATAGTGTACTATCAGTTGTATAATCATCTGAATTGTACAGGTGGTGCATGCAGTTAGAGGAAGGCCTATGAGGATTGTGCAATTCCAATTGAGGAATTTCCCCAATTAATAGGGGGTTAATTCCCAAGGAAACATCACAAGGAAATAGGGACTTGGGCTGTTATCACTTAAGAATTCTAATGCCAAAATTCTTCACATTATTTTGATGGTAAAGGTTAGTGTTAGTCTAAGTTTGATTTTTGTTTGCCTTAGAATCTGAGTCTTAGGAGTCTTGAGTCAACTATGCATTCTCATTCATCACCGGTCATTCTCATTCATCACCGGTCTCATAACCATGTGTCAGTTTCGTTCAAAGGTTACTATGTGCCACAAAGCTCTTTAGGTGATTTCGTAGCGCATGTAATCATGTTGAAGTGTTTTCGCAACGCATAAATACTTTTTAGCAGTTTCACAGCGCAACATGTTTTAGGTGATTTCGTAGCGCATAATTCAAAATTTACGCTGACTGCGCTACGAAATCGAAGATTCATGTAATCCATAGCAGATCTTTCCTAATTGTCAAATCTTTCAAGTTCAGTTATGGTTGCATCATTCATTGTCAGCTTATACACTCCACATATCATGTCCAACTGCTTATCTCCATCATTACAGCCGCTAGGTACCTCAGTACATGCGGATTGCAAGTTCCAAGAAAAGTCAGGTATTCACAGTCTTAATGATGATTGTATTCGTTGCATGGGGAACAAGTCTCCAAGTTTTCAATTTGAAGGCATTGTTATCAATCGAGGCAGTTATCAAGCGAGGCAGCCATTCAAGCGAGGCAGAGACTGAAGTTTGAGCAGCACTAGCATTTCAAACCTCCATTCCGCTGAAGTCACATGGAAGGATCAGCAGAAAGAAAAGACCACAGATCAGGCAGATGCTTAAGAAATGAACCTGAAGGTGTAGACATTGTCTTGAAAAGCAAAGAAGTTGAGCATGCATTCAAACAGGTTGGATGTTGGAATTTTTGTGAGAAACTCCAGGGAGGTCATGCACAAATCACCAAGGAATTTTCTTTGAATTTCACATTGCTGAATTCAAAGGTTGGGATGCTCGAATTGCAAGTCTCACCAGAGGTAATATCCACAGTTACTGAGATTCCAAGGGGACAAGAAAATTGGTTTAAGAATTTCAAATTTGATATGACCCCCTGCAAATAATTTCTGAAGCCGGAGTACACTGACTCAAATTTAAACAAGTCTATGCCTAGAAATTATGTCAAGGACTCATATGCCAATCTCCTTACCTGTATACAAAGGTACCTTACCTGTGAAGGGAGATATAATAAGGTGTATTCATACCATTTCAAGCTTCTGCTACATTTTACAAGAAAGATATCCATTGATTTACCTTTTTACTTATTTCGTAGCTTAAGCAAAATGTATGATAAGGTACATCTAAGGAAAGAATCCCGTGAGACGTCATTGTTTCACCACAGTTTAATCAAGTTGATTGTTCTACATGAACTCCAGAGAGTAGGTAGGAACTGGCCCACATTCATATTCATGTCTGGTTTCAAGAACGAGACCGGTCTCAGTCCTCAAGCTGCAAAAGATCTTCCAACAACAACTGGTCATCAGGTAGAAACAAGATCCAGGATGTTTTCAAAGTTGAAGGCTAGGAAACAAGTAAGAGAATTCACCAAGCCACTAACTATCCAGGATACACCCCAGTAGTCCCTTAAAGAGAAAGATCAGGTCAAAGAAGGTGCACATGAATCAAGCACAGGTGAAGGAGTTCAAAGAAGAAGGACTAGGAGCCAGGTAGCTAAAGAAAAAGGCAAATCAATGATTATTGAAGAAAGCCTTGTTTCAAAGTGAGACTTAAATGACTTACTGTAAGCCATTGACATTGAAGAATCTCCCTTGGTTCAAGCAGATTTGATAGAGTCAGGAAAAGACAAGGCTAAGAGAGTCAAAGCCTCGAAAAAACTCAAGTTTTATGATCAAGTTGATCAATTTGTATTTAAACCAAGGAGACCCATAACGAGGAATTTTAAACAAGTACTGGAGGTATTGCCAAGAGCAGATGAAACAGGGGAGGTAACACAGCCTCATGAAAGAAAGGATAAAGGCAAACCAGTTACCATTCAAGAAGAAGATAGTGTGGAAGACTTGAAAAGGAGGTTGGAATTGGCAAACTTTGAAATTGCTAGATTGAAGAAAGCCTCCAGGAAATTTGCAATTAAGGAGGCTTATTTTAACCAAATGCAAGCACGGTGGGAGGACAAAACATTTCAAATACCTGAGGTGGTGGATTGTAATGTTCCACCCCGTAGCTGGACTGTCCCTGCAATAAAAGAAGCACAGTTTATCATAAAGGTCAATACAAACCTGAGAGTTGGGATGAGAGTCATGAAGAAACAAATTGAAGACTTAAAGATACAGTTAAGCCAGCAGAAAGAATTTCCTTAAGGCAGTCACACATCAAGTAAGGTTATGTTTCAAATTTTGATGGTTTTCCTTGTTATAATCCTTCTTGAAGAATCATACCTTTCCATTCAGTTTTCAAAAGCTTTGGAGCAATTGAAAAGGATGTTTAAATATCAAGAGGCTCAAAATAGAAAAAATTTGGTTGAAACTGTGTTTTTTGGAATTACACAGCAGTTTCGTAGCGCTCTACGAAACTGCTGAAGATGATGACTAATGCACAGCAGTTTCGAAGCGCGCTACTGTTATAGGGAAAGGTGTCTATGCATAACTGCTAATCCCACTAAGGTGTGGTAGCTACCTTAGAAACAAACAAAGTAAAGCTACTTTTGCTTTCCTTTATGAAATATAGATGAGAGAATAATAAAGGAGACCAACCTCTGTCTTGCGCTTGGTTTCTAGTTTGATTCCTCTCTCTTCTAATAGTCCTTTGCTACTTGCTTCCTTGTACACCCAACTTCACAGAGTACCTGTAGAATCAAAGTAGCATAACACTATACAAGAACATGGATCTATTATCATAAACAATCTAGGATCAGATGTGAATTTACCATACAAATGCATGAAACATAAATGACACAAGAGTTTGGAGGAAAACTTGAATAGCTTTATTGATAATCAAGAAAGAGCCAAGAGAGTTACAACAAGTTGTTCTGACCCAGCATCATCCTCTCAGCAAGTAAGCCCTTCTTCACCTCATGCAAAGCTTAGATCACCCAACACTATGATGTTGCCTCAAGAAACCAACAGCAATTCCTTACAAGATGCAAAATTGCAGCCTCTGGATCTCTGGGATGAGGGATCCATATATAGATATCTGTAAGGGAGATGAATCAGCTTATGATTTGATTAGTTTCTTCCCTCTGATAGTTCTAGCTTCCACTTGGAGATTGATGATCTCTTACTCATCCTTGGTCGAATTCAGAGAGGCAAGTGTCACAGGAGAAGTTTCTGGAAGATTCCATTCCTTTCCACCTCGTGGATTGACACTGCAATTTGCCACTTCTCGCCCATCGCACCCCATCGAAGGGCTTTTTGAAATGCAACGCACCCACATAGTGTACTTAGGTGAGATGCAACGCACTTTGCATATGGAACAGGTGAAATGATCCTGTTTTGACTAGTTCTGAGCAGTTTTGCATGGAGAACTTCTGGGAGAAGCTGTAATCAGTTGACCTTGTTCCTTTATGGGTTAGAACAACACTTTTAGGGACTTAGGAGCCCTTGGTTTATGGACATTTTATGCTTGGGGTTGCAGTGCCCAAAAATGTCTATAACAGCTACGAAACTGCTGAAGCTACATAATCTAAACTCAGTCAACTGATTTTGAAATACAAAGGGAAATTTTTTGAAAAGGGAATATCTTCAAGGGATCATCTAAAGGTATCAACTTTCAACAAGGTCAAGACAGGTGGAGGAAACATATATTCGAACCTAACTCTAAACTTTTTGTTATAAAGTGATCACATTTACTACAGTCCAAGATATGTCAGACAGCTTGGAGGAGCTTTGTCTTCACACATGGAAAAGGTTGACAGCACATCAAGGACGTGGCATTCTGATATATTTTGTATAATCAAAGATGAAGGGCATGGTTCATTGGATCCGAATATCTTTGAGGAAAACCAAAGGCAGATAAACAGGGACAGTTTCCTATTTTTCAGGGGCAATGGAGAAGAGGTGACATTGAGGACATTGAGGACCAGTATGGAGCTTTGAACATCCACCACAGCCAAACTAAAAAAGAGACCACTTGTCAAAGAACGAGAATGATTGTAATTAAGGCTATTATTAGCATGATATGGAGTTAGACTCCTATTTGATTTAGATCTCTAAAAAGTCTAGTAGCAGTTTGTTACATTTAATAGGTAGTTAAAATTTGAATAGGTGTCATAAGAAGTAGAATTCGAGTTCCCCTCATGTTGGAGGAGGAATCTCAGCTTTGTAAAAGAACTCTATATATAGGAGAAAGAGAAATGTAACCAGGGTTGGAAATTTATAAGTAAAAGCTCTGATATTTGGCTTATGTAAAGACTCTATTTTTTTGGTAATACAGTACTGGCTTATGCTTCTCAAGAATCATAAAGAGTTCAATGTAATGAGTTTCTTTTGTTGTCTTTTCATGTTTTCTACAGTGTTATGAGTATCTGATTACTTAGAAATCGCTTGCAGTGCTCTAATTTCCTTCATATACTCATAAACTGCCTTCTATGTGTTTGGTGTGTTGAAATCTGAATGCCTTGACTTCTATGCAAAGCCAACCCTGTTGTTAATATTGAATCATATATGACTCCATAAGCCCAATGGATACTTGCTAGTTGTGTTTCCACCATTTCCATTCCTTAGTTGTTTCACAAGAGTTAGCCATCTTGATCATAATTAAAAAACCTTTAATCCTTTGAGAGAGCCCTCTCACGTTGGGAGGCTAAACCTCAGCCTAAAGTAGGTTTGAAATAGTTACTTGAAGTTTTCCTAGTCTGCAGCCTTCCAAGGCCTAAGTTTGAGATAACATGGGCAAGAATAAATTTGGTTAAGTATTGGCTTTGGCTTGTCTAGGAAGTTGTGAGATAGATAGAGATAGTGCAGAGGTTGCTCGGGCTTGAGCAAGTAATTTTAATCTTCTCATATTTTCTAACTAATGCAATATACAAATAGTAGGGGCTTTTAGTTGTGTCTTTCCCTAGGAAATCATTGTGTAATGTTGATTGAATTCTTTCTCTTGTATGCTTCGTGATTATGTGATCGTTTAATTGTTTCTGCTAATGAGTAGAGTAGATTCAAGGCTATTTTTTAGTAAATTACAATTAGTAGTTTGAATCTACAAGGAATTTCTACATAGTATCGGAGCAAAAATCACTCTAGAAGAGGAGAATACATTTCTCTTTTGCAAGTGAAATCAAATTTGCAGTATCATACTTCAGAGCTAGCAGGATGTCATTCTACAGATTAAGATTCAAATATGCCCTTGTGGGTAGTTTGAACTATATTCCTTGGAAGTACAAGACGGAGGCAGTGTTGGAGGACAATGGTCTAAAGGAATTCATAAACAAATATATTCCTACTCCAACTGATGCTCAAGACCTGGCAGAGTGGAGAAAATGTGTTGCAAAGGCGAGATGGGTTATCCTAGAAGGAGTTCAAGATCATATTGTCTCGAATCTCCATGGTAAGGAGAGTCCATATGAAATGTTGAAGGCCTTCACAGACCTATTTCAAAACAATAGTGACCACAGGAAGGTGGCAATGAAGGACAAGCTCAAAAAAATTAAGATGGAGAAGGCCAACACAATACCAAAGTCATTAGAGAACTTTTGAGGTCTAAAATGGACCTCCTAAGATAAATGTAAAACCAAAATAAACTTTATAAGAACCAATAGGATTCAAGATGATGATGTCAACCATGTGAGATAATTCACCATTTTCGGGGTTAAAAGGTAAAAAGATAATAATAATAATAATAATAATAATAATAAAACTACTTTTTCAGCTTGTATTTTCAACTTATCTCCCTAAGGTTTTACTAAAATTTCAAGCAGGAGTACTCATTGGATGCAAAATTTAATTCCTCATCCAAGGAGTACCCATGTTGCATATTTTTGATGGACCCTACTACACGAAAAATAATAAATACATGAAAAAACGTGATTGCATCACGTTTTTCATTTATTTTTCATTTTTTGTGTAGTAGGGTCCATTGAAACTATGCAACATGGGTACTCCTTGGATGGGGAATCGAATTATGCATGCAACAAGTGTTCCCACTCGTAATTTGAGTAAACCCATAGGGAGATAAGTTGAAAATACGAGTTGAAAAAGTAGTTTTTTCTTTTTTCCCTCTAAAATTTGATGATTTAATCTAATATTATTTTATTATTTCCACTGTTATTTTATAATTTCCTTAGGATGCCCCTTTTAGACCTCAAAATTCCCGTAATGACTTGACCAAGTTCACCCAATGTTGGGATGAGCTTGGAAGTGTTGGTGTTACAGTTGCTGAAGACGATCTGGTCAGCCTAACACTTCTAGGCCTTCCCAAGAGTTGGCACAGCTACGAGGACTCAGTAAATGGGAGGGAGAAGCTACCAAAGTGGGATCAGTTGTGATTCGACTTGGTGCAAGAAGAGATTTAGCGGAACACCATAGATGGATCCTCATCCAAGCATGATGATGAAGAGAATTGTGCCTTAGCTTGAATGGTGAAGAAAGGGCAAGGCAATTCATCCCATTCCAAATCATATTCCAGTCAGGATGGCAAGCATAAGGACATCTTGGAGATTAAATGTTATCATTGTCACAATTTGGGACATTATGCCACGAAGTGTCCTCATAATAAGGTAAAAAATAAGCCCTCAGGAGAAGCGGTAGGTGAAGCTCTTGCTTCACAATTCGAGTTAGATTTCACCCTCATTGCTTGCATGGTGACATCGGTGATGGGTAGTGTGTGGTATCTAGATAGTGGAGTCTCAATCCATATGACTGGAAATAAAGAATTCTTCAGTTACTTGGAGGAGAAGGACCTCCATATGCACATCAAAATGGGAGATGATGGGAGGTATAGCGTGACTGGCATCGGTATTGTTACCTTTCATAGAGAGTATGGTTCTCCTCTCACATTAAAATATGTCATGTATGTTCCAAGTTTGAAGAAGAATTTGGTTTCAGTTTCCATGTTGTAGGACCATGGCTACGATGCAATATTTAGCAAAGGAAAGGATTTCCTTTGTCACGTAGCCTCATAACAAGTGCAGCAGATTAGGTTTCAGGTGAAGAACCTCTATAAATTGGATGTAGAAGATTGTGCTTCTTTGAGCACAAAAGTAGAGAAAGTGCATATCTGAGACATTGGTGAGTTGTGGCATACAAGATTGGGTCACTTGCACCATGAAGATATGAATATCATGCAGCAAATTTCTACCGGACTTCCCAAGGGTACACTAGAGCAGAGAGACACATGCAAAGGGTGTACAATGGGGAAGTAAACCAAAGCTACCATTTGTGATAACATTATTTGGTTTTGATAAGATAGCATATTAGTCAAAATAATTCAAAAATGTTAAGTTAGGATATGGATGTAAAAGAAAGAAAAGTTAAAATGTTAGGAAAATTCAATATTTTATATGCATCCATATCAATAAAATGTTAGGTGTCAGCTGCCCTAAATAAAGAAGGAAAAAGGAAAATAAAATGCTAGGGAAGCAAAAAGAAAAGAAATGCTTTGTTTCATGTTTTTGTAAATGCACATGCTGTTAGTCTAAATGCGCCACAAACAAACATCAAATGTGTTTTCATGTGCAGAACAAAAGGAAGACATGATGAATCTCATCATTGAGCAGACTTCATAGCTCAAGAAAATGGAGACAAGGATGGAGAAACTAATTAAAGAAAAGGAGAACGCTGCTAAAAAGGCTACCCCCTTGGAAGCACTCCCCATCACAGTCATTCCTACAGCCATATCTGCTACAACAAGTACAAGAGATGTTGCATACCAGTTGGCCAATCCAGTGAAAAATATGTCTCTCTAGACTGAAGAAATCAAGAAGTTGCAGGATCAAGTGAAACTTCTAGAGGATCATTGCCAGAAATCTGAGATTTTTCATGCAATAGAGCTTCAGAGAGCTCAAAATCAGATAGAAGTATGGAAGAAGTCAGCAATTGAGTCTTCCATTGGCCACACTCTGGGTCATGTCAAGGAAATAATATGGAACAACATCATTGAGGAGATAGATGAAATCTGGCCATGTATCTAGATTTTTTTTTATCAGAAGGAGTTCATGGAAAAGGAAAAGGAGACCATTGCCAATATAAATGCTCCATTGGGAGAGATGCTTGCTACAGCCAACAGCGTTATAAAATTCCTCAACTCCAAAAATAAATATGAGCTGGATGATCTAGGAGTGAATGACAGAACAGAAAACATCCTGGAGGTGAAGAAAGTTCTAACCAAGAAGTTAGTTTTACAGTTGACAGAGAAGTGTCACACTCTAGAGGTAGAAGTCAATAGGTTTTTCACAAGGATTGATGCATTGAACAAGAAGGGTATGCCTTCACTATTTGTAACTAATGATAAATTAATGACCAGGGAAGACTATATGTAGAAGCTTCAGGACATTTCCAGGGACACAACTAAGTCCTCCAACACTAAAGGTTCTATGATGCGTAGAGCATTTTACGAATCCATCAACAACATCAGTTTTATTCAACATGAGATAAAACATGTTTTCACTGTAAAACCCACTTTTGCTCGGTACACTAAGGTAGATGAAATCTACCGCAAGGTAACCAAGATAACCATTCCGGATGAAGAAAGGTGGGAGAATTTGTGCGAGTTTCAGGAATAAAGGACACATCAGCTTCACCAGCATAGCACCTGAATAGTGGCCACTTAGCAACAGCTTTCCTTCAAAATTGGGCTAGATGTTTACATTCATTCCTTTTGATCAAATTACTTATGCTTCTATTAGTTTTAATTAATAATAGAATTTCGTGTCACTTCAGAATTTATTGTAATATTTGTACTTTTGTTTAAATACTTCAGTCTATCGAAATATTGGGGGTTTCACCCTTGAACTATTTATCACACAGATTTGTACTAAGCTGGAGCATTTTTTATACAATAAAAGATTCTCGGTTTACTTCATATGGCTTGTCACTCAGTGAGTTGTTTTCATCATGTTTTTCATTATGTATTCTTCATATAATTTAATTCTTTTATAGTCATCAGATTGAAAATTTAATTGAATCTCATTTTCATTTTGGATTCGTTGTGAAGTTTCATTTAAATAAGAGATTAATTTGCAGAACTATCTGTTATTGTAAATTCCTCCTTGAACTTAAATTCACTAGATTTTTGTAATAGTTTAATTATATTTTTTTGATCTAGGAAACACTGTTTTCTTGATTTCTGGTTATAAATGGTTAAATACTTAGTCTGAATATTAAATCACTTATACTTCTCTATATTCTACTTATCCATCCCACTTAAATCAAAATAACCATATGTATTTAACAGACAACCTTTTGTTTTATTAAGGATCTTTCTAAGTTTAAAGCACTTGTTTATAAACAGTTCACTGGTCATCCAACCATTAAAATCAACAAAACATTTTAGATGCTTTGGTATAGCCAATTGACCTTAGTTTATCTCAAAGGACAATGCCTTTCATGATAAGAACAGTCAAGCGCAAGCAATTATTGAAAGAGTTCACTCAGACGTGTGTGGACTGTTCTCAATAGCCTCCATGGCCAAGCACATGTATTATGTAATATTTGTAGATGATTTTTCTCATAAGTGTTGGATTTTCTTCATGCGAAAGAAAGATTAGACGTCCACTAATTTTTTTTAATTTAAAGCACTTGTTGAGAAAGACATTGGCAGGAAAGTTAAATCTCTTAGGATAAATAATGGTGGAGAATATGTGTCGAATGACTTCATGAAATTATATGCATTAGAAAGTATTTGACAAGAGTTAATAGCACCTCATAACCCACGGCAAAATGGGGTGGATGAAAGGAAGAATAGAAGTATTGTGTGAGATGCACGGGAAATGTTACATGACCATTGCCTACCATTACACTTGTGGGATGAAGCCTACAACGCGACTGTATATGTGTAAAAGAAGATTCCTCATCAGATTTTCAGGATGAGTACACCAAAAGAAGAATTTTCAGGTAAGAAACTAGATGTGGCACACTTCAGGATCTTTGGTTCATCATTCTATTGTCATGTTGTCAAGGATGTATGGAAAAACTAGAACAAACATCTCAGTTGGGCATATTTGTGGGGTACACTGATACACCTCACAACTATCGGGTATACCTGCCATCTCATAAGATGACAGTGGTTCATAGAGAGGTGAATTTTTATAAAGAGAAGGCCATGAGATGTCCCCTTAAGAGGGATATTTAGTTGCATGGAGGAGAGGAGATTTTAGCTCCAAAAGAAGAACCTTGTGATGATGTGGAGCAGCTACATCCAGAGGAGCAGAGAGTGGAAGCACCCACCCATGCATAGATTTCCAGAGATGGAAGGAAGCACACCAGAGAGGCTGACAGATTGATGCATGATTCTAGATAGAATGTGGTAGCACCCACATCACAGTGCAGGCAGACGAGGTCACCAGATCGATACATTGGCTACATGGCTCTGATGAGCGAGAGTGTAGAGATTGAGACATCCTCATTCGAGGAAGCAATATAGAAACTAGTATGGTCTGATGCCATGGTTAAGGAGTATGACTCCATTATTAGAAACAGTGTTTGGGAAGTGGTCCCAAGACCATCAGACAAGTCAATGGTGAGTTCTAAGTGGATTTACAAGGTAAAGCAAGCAGTATATGTGAGTGCGGAGAAACATAAGGCCAGATTAGTTTATCCAGATTTAAATAGAAACACAACAAATTACAGATATAACCATAAATATAGAGATGCAATAGAAATAACACATCATTTCATTTATGTAAAATAGTGAAATATGCTTACAAACATAAATGGAAATAAACTAGCTCAGGCGATGGTAGCTTATCTCTAAAAAGAAATGTGGCAGCTACATGCCTCTGAACTATCTTACAATGAGGCTCGAAGGCCTATTTATTGTTGAGAAACAATGGAAAACCCTAACATCCAAAAACCTAACCCTAGGAGATAAAGCGCCAAACTATGGGCCTCGTTTGTGTAAATTGGTACATCAACTTCCTGGGGTTGTAACTTGGCATACGATCTCCATTTGACGTGCACAATACCTCGTTAGAAAGATCTATACAAGGACTACAAATTTTGAGTCAGCAACATCGGTCCATGGACCCATGTTGCTCCGATTTTTCCCAAAAAAACGTTGTTTAGGACCTTAAAACGACTCTAGAAGTTTAGGACCCAAAAAACTGTCAAAAATAGTAAATTGTGCTAAAAATAAGGAAACTGAAAAATTGAAAGAAACAATGGTGGAGGTCCAAGTGAAATAGGTGGGTAGCCACCAATATCTACCTGGATCATTCCTCCCCCCTTACGAAGCAACGGTCCCCATTGCATTGAGTTCCTCCATGAGATGAGGAAACTTCTGTTGAACTTGGTCCCTCATGAGCCACTTGCCCTGGTGAAGGAATTGGCCTGCTTTGATAACTCAATATAGTTGGATACTTTGTTGTCGGGTGTTTTTGATCTGTGTGTCCATGATCCAATCATTTGTGTCTTGTTCGATGCAATCTGGATTTAACTCTATAGGTGTGAGTTGCTATGCAATGTCTGATGTGTCTAGCAATGGTGGGAAGTATGGTCGAAGGCGGTCCACATTGAACATTGGGTGAAGGCCAAGGAATGGGGGAATGTTGAGCTCAAATTCATTATCTGCCATAGCCTTGGTAATGGTGTAAGTACCATATCGGAGTGGTCTTAGTTTCCGATAGGCTCCGGTAAGGCATTCCTTTTGCAAATGCAACCAAACATTGTCGCCCACCTGAAACTTATGTGGCACCCGATGTTGATCATGTCGTTGCTTGTACTTGGCATTTGATTTCTCTAGAATGTCATGTACTTGATGGTGGATATGTTGGATGTGCTCAATGAATTTTTTTCCTTATTGGTTTCAGACTAGACATGAGCCGAATTACCCTGAGTAGCTGCAAATTGCATGGCCCCATCAATGGGACATAGTGGCTGGAATCCCAAGCCCACCTAAAAGGGGCTATGGCCAGTCAAGTTGTGATGATCCAGGTGGATATTGGTGGCTACCCACCAATTCCACTTTGACCCCCACCATTGTTTCTTTCAGTTTTTCAGTTTCCTTATTTGTAGCACAATTTACTATTCTTGGCAGTTTTTCGGGTCCTAAACTTTCGGAGTCGTTTTGAGGCCCTAAATGACGTTTTTTGGGAAAACCGGGAGCAACTTGGGCCTATCACCCAATGTTACTCAACCCAAATTTTCATTCTTCAGATAGATCTTTCTAATGATGTATTGTGCACGTCAAATGGAGATTGTATACCAAAGTTACAACCCCAAGAAGTTGATGTACAAATTTACCCAAAATGGGGCCCATAGTATGGTGCTTCATCTCTTAGGGTTAGGGTTTTGGATGTTTAGGGTTTTCCATTGTTTCTAAACAATAAATAGGCCTTTGATCCTCATTGTAAGACATTTCAAAGGCATGTAGCCACCACATCTCGCCTCAGAGATAAGCTATCGCCCGAGCTAATTTATTTCCATTTATGTTTGTAAACATATTTTAGTATTTTACATTAATGAAATGAAGTATTATTTCTATTTTATCTCTGTATTTATGGTTATCTCTGTAATTTTTTACGTTCCTATTTAAATCTAGATCAGTGGTATCAGAGGGGTCTGCTCTTTCTCTATTTTTCTTTGCATGTCCCCAACGAGGTCGGGATATAAGGAGTTAGGGCTTGAACTGGTCGAACCTTTGCAAGACCAGCCTTGCAAATCCTGACTGCCTCCCATGGCAGATGAAAAGAAAGGCGAGGGGGTAGGAGATTCTATCAAAATCTTGCTCAAAGAGGCCCTCAAGAAACAAAAGAACGCGATCATGGACAACTTTGCCCAGATTTTTCAGCGACTACCCAGGGGCGACACATCTACTTCCAGAAGCTACTATGGAAGCACCACACCCTTTAAGGTACAAGTTAACTTTGACATTCCCATATTTGAGGGTTAGATAAATGCAGATGCTATAGATAAATGGTTAAATCTACTAGAAGGGTATTTTTTGTTCATGATTTTTCCGATCTGGAAAAGATTACTTTCACTCTTCTCAAAGCCGCCCCCCAAGTCAGGGACTGGTGGGAAACCTACTGCGAGCAGAGGGATGAAATTATGGCCTCACTGTTTTCAACCACATCCACTTGGAATTCATTCGAGAATGACATCAAGGAGTAGTACTACCCTGTCAGAAGCTATGAGGATAAATACATAAAGTGGACCACGCTACAGCAAGGAAGGGACCAAGACGTGTCGGAGTTTACCAATATTTTTCATGCCCTTTGCACAAAGTTGGGTATCAAGGATTTTGAGCTACATTTGGTACTCAAATATCGTAGCTGCCTACACAAGTACATCCATGATGAGATGGAGTTCCTAGAAATCTCCTCACTTGGCATAGTGTAAGGATACGATGTCAAGATCGAGCAGAAGTTTAAATAGAAGAAGCGAGACTTTGGATCTACAAATATGAAGTAAGGGAAAGGCACCCCCAAACCACTGAACAAAGGACAAAGCCAAGGCGGGGTGGCCCAGGATAGCCCGACAAAGCCGCAAGAAAATAACAACACCGTGAAGCCGAAGAAGGACACGAGAAAGTGGTGTGAGTTCCATAAGATTTCCACTCACATCACAAGTGAGTGTCAGGCCAAGCAGTCACTAGTGGCCGAGCTAAAGTCTTTGGAATCATATACATGTTCAGAATCTGAGTCAGAACCCGATAAGGGGAATGAAAAAGGGAAGCCGATTATCGATGCGGAGCCCAATGCCACCATTTCCACCACGAAGATCCAGAAGGAGGAACCGAAAGATCCAGAGGAGGAGGAGCACCTCTTCCACTCCTAGATGTGGGTAAAGGGATCCCCCTATAATTCATTGTCAATAGCGGGAGCCAAAAGAACCTCATTTCGACAGAGGTCGTGAATCAGCTGGGCTTACATAACACAGAACATCCACAACTGTACACCATCGGGTGGCTTCACCAAGGACAGGATCTTCGCGTGAGCCAGCAATGTCACCTTCCATACAACATCAAGCCCTTCACGGATGAGGTATTGTGTGACATTGCTCCCCTTGATGTTTGTGATGTATTATTAGGCCAACCATACTTGTGGAAGTGACATGTTGTATATGAGTCAAGGCCTCGTGTTGTTATTGTTACTTTGGGAAATAAGTTGTACAGGATACTGGAGGTAGCATCGCCTACCGACATCTCTTTGGTTACTGCAAAACAATGCAGTAAGCTCATTTCCAAAACCGGGAAATTTGCTTTCCTAGTGATACGCCCTCAAGGAAAGAAGAAGACGGTGGCCACAACCTCCAAACAGGGCCCCTTCGCACGACAACTACAAATGGACAAGGTCATGGAGGAGTACGAGGACATCTTCATTTCCCCTGCAGGGGTTCCTCTGCACTGTCAGGTCAACCACTCCATCGATCTAACCCCAAGTGCACCGCTAGCCAATGGACCAATATATCGGCGCTCCATTCTGGAGAATGATGAAATCAAGAGGCAGATTCAGGAGTTACAGCAGAAAGGTCACATCCGACCGATTTCAACGCCTTGTGGGAGCCCAATTGTGTTGGTACAGAAGAAGGATGGGACATGGAGACTATGTATTGACTATCGGGTGCTGAATAAGATCATTGTCCAGAATAGGTACCCGATCCCACAGATTGATGACCTTCTGGACCAACTAAAGTGGGGAAAATATTTCAGCAAGATCGATTTGAAGTCAAGATATCACTAGGTACCAATCGAACCCTACGATGTGTGGAAGACTGCCTTCAAAGCCAAGGAGGGCCTTTTTGAATGGTTGGTTATGCCTTTCGGGTTGACGAATTCTCATGCGACATTCATGAGTTTAATTGATGACATCTTGCGACCATTCACCAACTCATTTGTAGTAGTATACTTCGATGACATCCTGATCTTTAGCCAGATTTGGGAAGAGCACCTCCACCATCCAAACACTGCAGCAACACAAGTTATGTGCCAATTTGGAGAAATGCACTTTTGGCATGACCAAACTTCAGTATCTGGGATACATTATTGATGAACAGGGGGTGCATGTGGATCCAACAAAGATCCAATTCATTCAGGATTGGCCATCTCCAACCACGCTGACAGAACTCCGCAACTTTCTGGGTCTTGCCAACTTCTACCGCAGGTTCATGTTGGGATTTTCTCATATCACTTGGCCCTTGAGTCAAGTCACCAAGGGAGGAGCGAAAGAAAAATTCTTTTGGTTTGTATCTCAATAGAAGGCATTCATAGAGTTGAAACATCGCCTCTTCTCGGCCACTAGTGCTCAAATTACCAGACTTGCAACAACCATCTGAGATCAAGACAGATGCCTCTGCCTATGCTATTGGGTTAGTCCTTACTCAACATGAGCATCCAGTGGCATATCACTATGAGACGCTTTCAGACACAGTCCGGAAGCATCCCACTTATGACAAAGAGATGTATTCCATTATGTAGGCCTACCGACAATGGAAGCATTACATTTTGGGGAAGGAAATGGTCATCCACACAGACCACTAGACCCTGCAGTTCATACAGACGCAAGGGAAGTTGTAGAATGATCGCCATCAGAAGTGGTCTACATACCTGCAACAGTTCCATTTGAATATCAAGTATAAGAATATCAACACCAATAATGTTGTAAATTACCTCAGTCAACCACCGATCATGGCATTAACCACCATGCTCAACTCTTGTGGGCACGAGACTTTTGATTAGCCACTTCTCTACAAAAGTGACCCAAAATTCAGCCACACATACCAGACACTCTTGGAGGGTTAGCATGTTCCAGATTTTCACCTCCAAGATGCCCTGTTATGCCACCTGGGTCACCTTTGTGTTCCTTCAAGCGAGCGTGCCAGGATGATTTGGAAATCACACTACAATCAGGTTGTTGGGCACTTCGGGGTCGAGAAAATGGTGGCAGTATTGCAAAAGTATTTCTATTGGCTGAATCTTCGACAGGATGTCGGGAAGTACGTCAAATCCTGCACTTCCTGCACCATTGTCAAACCAACCATCAAGAAGCAAGGCCTCTATACTCCGTTGCCTACCCCAAGTCAACCTTGGGAATCCATCTCCATGGATTACAAGTTGGGCCTTCCTTCTACTAAGCATGGAAACGACTATGTTTTTGTGGTCATCGATAGGTTCTCAAAGATGGCCATTGTGGCGGCCTGCAAGAAAAATATCATAGCATAAGCCACTGCTAAACTCTTCTTCAAACGAGTGTGGGTACACTTTGGGATCCCACATTCTATCATCTCAGATTAGGACAGTAGGTCCCTCATTACATTTTGGTCCAGTCTCTGATCGACGCTGGACACCAAACTCACTAAGTCCACAGCCTTCCATCCCCAAACTGATGTCCAAACAGAGGTTGTCAACAAGATGATCGTACACATTCTATGCATGTACAACTTAAAGAATCCATGCACATGGGATGAGAGCCTCCCCTATGTTTAGCATAGTTATAACCAGGCTCTCCACATCTCGACTGTCCACAGCCATTTTTAGGTGGGCTCGGCATTCTAGCCACTATGTCCCATTGATGTGGCCATGCCATTTGTAGCTACTCAGGCAGATTCAGCTCATGTCCAGTCCGAAACAGATAAGGAAAATAGCTTCATTGAGCACATCCAACATATCTTCCAGTAGGTCCACAACATTCTGGAGAAATAAAATGCCAAGTACAAGTAGCGACATGATCAACATCAGGTGCCACACAATTTTTAGGTGGGCGACAAAGTTTGGTTGCATTTGCAAAAGGAACACCTTAGCGGTGCCTATCAAAAACTTAGACCACTCTGATATGGTCCTTACACCATTACCAAGGTTGTGGGAGACAATTCATTTGAGCTCATAATTCCCCCATTCCTTGGCCTGCACCCATTGTTTAATGTGGACCACCTTCGGCCATACTTTCCACCATTACTAAAACACATCTGACATTGCAGAACGTCTCACACCAACAGAGTTAAATCCAAATTGCATGGAAAAATCTAAAACTAATCAGATCATGGACACAGAGATCAAGCACACTCGCCAGCAGAAGATCCAACTGTATCGAGTTTTCAAAGCAGGCCAACTCATTCACCAGAGCAAGTGGCTCACTCGGGACCAAGTTCAGCAGAAGTTTCCTTGTCTGATGGAGGAACTCAAAGCAATGGGGACCATTGCTTCCTAAGGGGGGAGAAATGATCCAGGTGGATATTGGTGGCAAACTACCAATTGCACTTGGACCCCCACCATTGTTTCTTTCAGTTTTTCCGTTTCCTTTTTTGTAGCACAATTTACTATTTTTGGCAGTTTTTCGAGTCTTGAACTTCCAGAGCCATTTTGAGGCCCTAAACAAATATTTTTTGGAAACTTGGGAGAAAAATGGGTCCATGGTTCAATGTTTCTCATCCCAATTTTGTATTCCTCAGATAGATCTTTCTAACGAGGTATTGTGCGCATCAAACGAAGATCATATGCCAAAGTTACGACCTCAGGTAGTTGATGTACCAATTTACCCAAAACAAGGCCCATAGTTTGGCGCTTCATCTCCTATTGTTAGGGTTTTGGATGTTTAGGGTTTTCCATTGTTTCTCAACAAAAGGCCTTCGAGTCTCATTGTAAGATAGTTTAGAGGCATGTAGATACCACATCTCTCCTGAGAGATAAGCTACCATCGCTCGAGCTAGTTTATTTCCATTTTTGTTTGTAAGCATATTTCAGTGTTTGACATTAATGAAATGAAGTATTATTTCTATTGTATCTCTGTATTTATGGTTATCTCTGTAATTTGTTGCGTTTGTGTTTAAATACGGATCATGTGGAGAGCCCGATTATAGTTGTGCTGGACGTCGGGGAGGTTCTCATCCCATGTGCGTGGATGCTTTGAGTTGTACATGCGCAAAATGTATATGATCATCCTGTTGACAACCTTTGCCTGTCCATCAGTTTGGGGATGGAAATTTGTGGACTTAGTGAGCTTGGTGTCTAGCATCAACCAGAGACTTGACCAAAATTCACTAAGGAACCTGCTATTCCAATCTAAGATGATAGATTGTGGGATCCTAAAGTGTACCCACACTCGTTCAAAGAAGAGTTTAGCAATGGCTTCTGTTGTGATATTCTTCTTGCAGGCCACCATAATGGCCATCTTCAAGAATCTATCGATGACCACAAAAACACATTTGTTGCCATGCTTAGTATAAGGAAGGCCTGACATGTAATCCATGGAGATGCATTCCCAAGGTCAACTAGGGGTAGGCAGTGGAGTATAGAGGCCTTGCTTCTTGATGGTTGGTTTGGAAATGGTGCAGGCAATGCAGGATTTGATGTACTTCCTGACATATTGTCGAAGATTTGGCAAATATAAATACTTTTGCAGTATTTCCACCATTTTCTTGACCCCAGAATTCCCAACAGCCCGACTATAGTGTGCTTCCAAAATCATCTTGGCACACTCGCTTGACGAAACACAAAGGTGACCTAGGTGGCATAACAGGGCATCGTGGAGGTGAAAATATGGAACATGTTGACCCTCCAAGAGTGTCTAGTATGTGTTGCCGGATTCTAGGTCTATTTTGTAAAGAAGTGGCCAATCATAAGTCTCGGTGCCCACAAGAGTTGAGCACGGTGGTTAACGCCATGATCGGAGGTCAGCTAAGGCAATCTACAATATTGTTGGTGTTTCCCTTCTTATACTTGATATTCAAATGGAAATGTTGCAAGTATGTGGACCACTTCTGATGGTGATCATTCTACAACTTCCCTTGTGTCTATATGAATTGCAGGGGTCGGTGACGTGTGTGGATGACCGTTTCCTTCCCTAAAATGTAATGCTTCCATTGTCGGTAGGCTTGCACAATGGAATACATCTCTTTGTCATAAGTGGGATACTTCCAAACTCTATTTGAACATGTCTCACTATGATGTTCCATTGGATGCCCGTGTTGAGTAAGGACTGCCCCAATAGCATAGTCAGAGGCATCTATCTCAACCTCAAATGATTGTTGCAAGTTTGGTAATGCGAGCATTGGTGCTGAGAAGAGGGGATGTTTCAACTCTGTGAATGCCTTCTGTCGAGATTCATACCAAAAGAATTTTTCTTTCGCTCCTCCCTTAGTGAGTTGACTCAAGGGCCAAGTAATGTGAGAGAATCCCAACACGAACCTATTGTAGAAAATGGAAAGACACAGAAAGTTGTGGAGCTCTATCAGAGTGGTTGAAGCTGGCCAATCCCAAATGACTTGGATCTTGGCTGGATCCACATTCACCCCCCATTCACCAATAATGTATCCCAAATACTGAACTTGGGTCATGCCAAAAGTGAATTTCTCCAAATTGGCACATAGCTTGTGTTGCCACAGTGTTTGGAGAACATGTCGGATGTGATGGAGGTGCTCTTCCCAACTCTGGTTGAAGATCAGGATGTCATCCAAGTATACCAATACAAATGATTTGGTGAATGGCCGCAATATGTCATCCATTAGCCTCATGAAGGTTTCAGGAGCATTCGTCAATCCAAAAGGCATAACCAACCATTCGAAAAGGCCCTCCTTGGCTTAAAAGGTAGTCTTCACACATCGAAGGGTTCGATTGGTACCTGGAGATATCCTGACTTCAAATCAATATTGCTGAAATATTTTTCCCCCTTCAGTTGGTCTAGAATGTCATCAATCCATGGGATCAGGTACCTATTCCGGACAGTGATCTTGTTCAGCACCTGATAGTCAATACATAGTCTCCAAGTCCCATCCTTCTTCTGTACCAACACAATCAGGCTCCCACAAGGCGATGAACTTGGTGGGATGTGACCTTTCTGCAGCAGCTCCTGAATCTGCCTCTTGATTTCATCATTCTCCAAAATGAAGCGTCGATATATTGGTTCATTGGGCAACGGCACACCTAGGGTTAGATCGATGGAGTGCTTGACCTGACAATGCAGAGGAGCGGGGGAGGTGAAGATGTCCTCATACTCCTCCGCGACCTTGTCCATCTATAGTTGTCGTGCAGCAGGGCCCTGTCTGGAGGTTGTGGCCACCATATTCTTCTTTCCTTGAGGGTGTATCATTAGGAAAAAAAATTCCCGGTTTTGGAAATGAGCTTACTGCATTTTTTGCAGTAACCAAAGAGATGGTGGTAGGTGATGCTACCTTCGGTATCCTGTACAACTTATTTCTCAAAGTAACAATAACAGCACAAGGCCTTGACTCATACACACCATGTCACTTCCATAAGTATGGTTGGCCCAATAATAGATCACAAGCATCAAGGGGAGAAATGTCACACAATACCTCATACATGAAGGGCTTGATGTTGTATGAAAGGCCTCACTATAGGCTCACATGAAGATCTCGTCCTTGCTAAAGCCACCTGATGGTGTATAGTTGTGGATGTGATGTGGTCGGTAAGCCCAACTACTTCACAACCTCTTCGAAAATGAGGTTCTTTTGGCTCCTGCTGTCAACAATGAACTATAGCAAGGAACCCTTTACCCACTTCTGGGAGTGGAAGAGGTGCTTCTCCTCCACTGGATCTTTGGGTTCCTCCTTCTAGATCTACGTGGTGGCAACGGTGGCGTTGGGCTCTGCATCGATAATCTTCTTACCTTTGTCATTCCCCTTGTCGAGTTATAACTTAGAGTCGGAACATGCATCTTATTCCGAAGACTTTAGCTCGACCACCAGTGACTGCTTGGCCTGACACTCACTTGTGTTGTGAGTGGAGCTCTTATGGAACTAACACCACTTTCCCGTGTCTGCTTTGGCTTCGTGGTGCTATTATTTACCTACGGCTTTGGTGGGGTGTCCTAGGCCATCTCGCCTAGGCTTTGTCCTTTGTTCAGCAGTTTAGGGGCACCTTTCCCTTGCTTTAGATTCATAGATCCAAAGTCTCGCTTCTTCTGTTTAAACTTCTGCTCTATCTTGACAGCGTATCAGTATGTCGTGTCGAACGAGGAGATGACCAGGAACTCCATCTCATATTGTATGTACCTGTGTAGGAAGCCACAGTATTTGAGTACCAAATATAACTCAGAATCCTTGATACCCAAATTTGCACGAAGGGTGTGAAAAATATTAGTAAACTTCAGCATGTCTTGGTCCCTTCCCTGCCGCAGTGTGGTCCACTTTATATATTTATCCTCATAGCTTCTGATAGGGTAGTACTACTCCTTGATGGCATTCTGGAATGAATTCCAAGTGGGTGCGGCTGAAAACAGTGAGGCCATACTTTCATCCTTTTTCTCGCAGTAGGTTTCCCACCAATCCTTGATGTGGGGGGCGGCTTTGAGAAGAGAAAAATTAATCTTTTCCCGGCTGGAAAAATCATGAATAGAAAAATACCCTTCTAGCATATTTAACCACTTATCTACAACATTTTCATTTATCTAACCCTCAAATATGGGAATGTCAAAGTTAACTTGTACCTTAAAGGGTGTGGCGCTTACAGAGTAGCTGCTGGAAGTAGATGTGTCACCCCTGGGTAGCCGCTGAAGGACCTGGGTAAATTTTTCCATCATCGCATTCCTTTGTCGCTCGAGGGCCTCTTCGAGGAAGATTTTGATAAGGTATCCTACCCACTCGTCTTTCTTTTCATCTGCCATGGGAGGCTGTCGGGATTTTCAGGGCTAGTATTGCAAAGGTTCGACCAGTTCAAGCCCTAACTCCTCATATACCGACCTCGTTGGGGACATGCAAAGAAAAACAGAGAAAGAGCAGACTGCTCTAATACCACTGAATCATATTTAAAAGGGAATGCAAAAAATTACAGATATAACCATAAATACAGAGATGCAACAGAAATAACACTTCATTTCATTGATGTAAAATACTGACATATGCTTACAAACAGAAACGGAAATAAACTAGCTCAGGCGATGGTAGCTTATCTCTGAGAAGAGATGTGGCAGCTACATGCCTTTGAACTATCTTATAATGAGGCTCGAAGGCCTATTTATTGTTGAGAAATAATGGAAAACCCTAAACATGCAAAAACCTAACCCTAGGAAATGAATCACCAAACTATTGGCCCTGTTTGGGTAAATTGGTACATCAACTTCCTGGGGGTGTAACTTTGGCATACGATCTCTGTTTGACACGCACAATAGCTCGTTAGAAAGATATATCTGAGGATACAAATTTTGAGTGAGCAACATCATTCCTAGGATCCATTCTTCTCCCAGGTTTCCAAAAAGATGTCATTTAGGGCCTCAAAACAACCCCAGAAGTTCATGACCCGAAAAACTGCCAAAAATAGTAAATTGTGCTACAAATAAGGAAACTGAAAAATTGAAAGAAACAATGGTGGAGGTCCAAGTGGAATAGGTGGGTGGCCACCAATATCCACCTAGATCATTTGTGTCCGGAGGGTTCTCTCAGATGGAGGGAATTGACTACAAGGAGACCTTTTCTCCAGCAGCAATCATATCTATTCTAGCACTTTCAACGCAGATGGGATGGAAGATACATCAGATGGATGTGAAGAAAACATTCCTCAATGGTGTGATTGAGGAAGTGGTGTACAATGAATATTCGGAAGGATTTTATACCTTCAACGGAGAGTGGCATGTGTGCAGACTCAAGCGAGTGTTGTATGGATTGAAACAAGCACCATGTGCTTGGTACACGAGGATTGATAGTTATTTTACCAGGTTGGGCTTCACCAAAATTGAAGAAGATGAAAACCTTTACTATATTGTGGTTGAAGGTAAATTCTTAGTTATATCATTATATGTCGATGATTTAATTATAACATGTGATGAGAAGCTTGTAAAATCTTGCAAAGAGGATCTTGCAAGAGAATTTGAGATGAAGGAGCCTAGGCTCATGCATTATTTCTTTGGTATGGAAGTATGGCAAGCAGATGAACAATTATTTGCCTCGCAGGGAAAGTATGCCAATGAGATACTGAAGAAGTTCCACATGGAGAGTAGAAAACCCATGGAGACTCCTTTAGCAAGGAATTGGAGGAAGGAAGATGCTACTTCGAGTGAAGTAGTGTAGGCTACTATTTATAGGCATCTTGTGGGTTCACTTATATATTTGGTGAACACATGACCAAACATATGTTTTGCAGTTAACCAGCTTAGTCAAGAAATGGTTAATCCAACCAAACTCTATTGGAAGGCATCTAAACATGTGTTGAGATACCTCAAAGGCACCACTCATTTTGGTCTTTGGTATAGATGGACAGAGGGAGTGAAGATGCAAGGCTTCACAAATGCGGATTGGGTAGGGAGTCCATCCAACGGGAAGAGAACATCAGGGGGAATCTTAAGTATTGGGTTAGTAACAGTTTCTTGGTATATTAAGAAGTAGAGATCAGTTACACTCAGTTCGGAAGAAGCAGAGTACATGGTTGCTAGTCAAGCATCTTGTGAGGCTATCTGGATGAGGAAGATCCTTCTTGGGTTATTTGGTCAGCAGATGGATTCTACATTAATTTACTGTGACAATCAAAGTTGTATCAAACTCTCTGAGAATCCAGTTTTTCCTGGTCAATTCAAGCATATCGACATCCGGTACCACCATCTACAAGATTGTGTTCAGAGAAGAATCATGTTGTTGGAGTGAATTCCTACATAAGAATAGGATGCAAATATTTTGGCAAAGGCATTGTCAAGATCCAAATTCGAGTTTCATAGAGGCCAGATTGGGGTAGTAGATAATCCCATTCTTGTTGAGAGGGAGTATTGAAAATGCAACAAGAAAATCCTAATTTAGTTTTTTCCTTGAATTAAATCGGGAATAAAATCGTAATTCCACATGTCAAGACAACTTGTATTAGTTAACTAAGTTAATTTGACTTAGTTGGCTCAGTTAATTTGAGGTGAGGGTCTAAATTAAGTTAGGTAGAGTGTCTCCTAGACTATAGGAGTCCTGGTTGAGTGTATTTTGAGTTGTAATTAATTAATTTAGTTTAACTGAGTTAAAGTTAGTTAAACGAGTTCTAACAGTTGGAGGAACTAGTGGGACGTTCAATGGTGTGGTGTTGCTTGCAGTGTAGTGTGGTGTTTCTTGCACTGATCTAAGAGTTCTAAGAGTTACCCTATTGAGATTGGATTTTAGGGATAGTGTACTATTAGTTATATAATCATATGAATTGTATAGGTAGTGCATGCAGTTAGAGGAAGGCCTATGAGTATTAGCAATTCCAATTGAGGAATTTCCCTAATTAATAGGAGGATAATTCCCAAGGAAACAGCACAAGGAAATAGTTATGAGGGAAAGCATAAAATTGGTTAAGTATTGGCTTGGGCTTGTCTAGGAAGTTGTGAGACAGATAGAGATAGTGCAAAGGTTGCTCGAGCTTGAGAAAAGCATTGCAATATTTTCATATTTTCTGACTAATGCAATATACAGATAGTAGGGGTTTATCTTTCCCCAGGAAATCATTATGTAATGTGTTGATTAAAATTATTTCTCTTGTATGCTTAATGATTTTGTGATCATTTAATTATTTCCACTGATGAGTAGAGTAGATTCAAGTCTATTGTTTTAGTAAATTACAATTAGCATTTTGAATCTACAAGGAATTTCTACATAGGGGGCCATGATATCACTTGCATGGTGAGCATTGCGTTGGTGTTGAGATCAAATGTCTTCTAAGATTCAAGGATGAGCATCATCGGCCAAACTTTCAAATTTAGCATGGTCTCCATATTGCTTTTGAGCTCTAGCAGCTACCATGACAAGGGGCATAGTTGTTTTCCACATGGGCCACATCTCGTCTCAAACCTAGGCACCAACTGTCAGCAATGTACCCACAAGTGAGTGTATTAATCCATAACAGCTACTTTGGAGGGTGGAAAGGGGCATCATCAAAAGTCACACACCACCCAAACCTAACGGCACAACAATGGCCCATCCAACAGTCGAGGCTCTTCTGTATCCTCCAAGATGCACATGCAATAGCGCCTGGAGGTCATGCGGAGTATGCCACATGTCAGCAACGTAGGCCTCTCGTACAACCTCGTGGCTTGAGATTTTTGACTTCTACCTAGTGTGAAATGTTGCCACTTTTCCTTACCTACGTTACTTTTGGGCCACCACTACCATGCTCCATCCACCATCATCGTCCACCTCATAAGCCATACCACCTGCCATTTTTGCAGCCATGTTCTCATATTGTCTATCTGTCACCCTCCACTTGTCCTTTCACCGCTACTCTATGGATCACCCCAACATCACAAGCACCCTGGCAAAGAAGTTGTCACACATGATCGAACGATGGAGATAGTTTATCATCAGGCAGTTGTGATTTTTTGACACTAGGGAGATGCACAGGGCATAGACAAGCCAAGTGTTGCAAAGATGTCCATGTGTCATCCCTTTGTCACTTCCACTCCACCTCCAAGCCCTTCAGGGCTAGGAGTTTAGCAATGCGAAGTAATGCCAAGTGGCATCTACCATCGGTGAGAGACCAATAATGGGAAGACACGTATCCATGCCCCATACGTGCCTCAAAATGTTTATATAAAGGCCCAAGAGACCATATTTTATGCAATTCTATGGGAACTTTCCACTATGAATTATCAATCCAAGTTTGTCCCCTGGTTGTAAGAATAAATTCCATGGATTTTAGACAGAGAAACTTGTCATCTGCCTATCACTCGGTGTTTTTAGCCATTATTCTAAATTCAACAAAGGTTTAGGGTTCAGTTCTTGCATCTGTGAACCCTAAAGTTTCCATTCTCTTGGAAATTATTCCCTATGCCAATTTGTGTCTTGAATAGTTCACTCACCTTTGGTTGAAATTCTCCTTGAGTCTACATGTGATACTCTATTTTCCTATCCAGAAATCCAGGACTATTTCATACAATGACCTCTTCCACCCCTAAGGAGGATCATGCAAAGGACAAAGGTGAAGATGAGATTGTTTACTATTTCTGCGTCAATGTCAAGGCTAGGAGATGTTCTACATCACCTCTCAAACTTGGGAAATGTCTCCATGGTTCAACTAAATGAATTGACATGCCAGTTATGTACACATAATCTAAGGGGACCTACTTATAATCTCTAGAACTAATGTGAGATCTGAGGAGAGATGAAGCAGAGCTCTGTCGGGTGAAAGAGTGTGTCGGAAGGATGGAAGTGCATCCCTACCTATAGGCAAGCGATAGTACAGGCCAGGAAATTTGGAAAGGACCAAAGGAATGGTCTGTAAGAAATTTTCTAAGATAATCAACAAGAATTGGGAAAATTAGAATTGGTACAAGAAATGATTAGAATGATTAGAACTGCCCATAAATAAGTAGAGAAAGCTCGAAGCACAGGTGGGGACAACCTTACGTAAAATCAAGGTGATAGTCAATTCTTAAATCTCAGGACCAAAGAAGCCAAGAATGTAAACATTGATCACTTACGCTTGTCCACAAATGTCGCCCAAGTGGAAATAAAACATAAGATGATGGAACAAATAGGAGAGAAGTTTGGTATCATGGTTGAAGAGGTGGAAAATTTTAAAGGGAGGTGCAAAGAACTGCATAAAAGGGGCTTACCATCACTTTTCAATGATGAAGGAAATTTGTTTCCAAAGGAGTTTATCCTGGAAAATTTACATCAAGCTAAGGACAACCAAATTAGTGTCAAAAATGATGGAGAAAGCTCATGAGAAGAGCATTTGGAAGGTCTTTACAGGAAGTACTTCAAACCACTGTTCATGTTGAAGCAATTGTTCAAAGGACAAGAAGGAGTCAATTATGAACCTGTCACGGACCTAGAGATGGTGATAACTGAAGCATGGACGGGTGACATGCTGGCAAAATAAGACTGGGATAGTATGTGAGACATATATAGACTAGTTTTATACACAAAGTCTATGGAAAAACCAAAGGAAATTTCTATGTCAGCAAGCAAGAAAGGCAGCACTTTCGGTCATCCTACGCCACCCAAGTCAATATAGTTACCCAATCGAGTCAGCATGAAGAAGAATAAGGAACGTGATACCCAATAAGGAGAAATAAGGTTTAAATCAAAGCCAAATCTAGAGAGGCCCACTCTATAGCCAACAAATTTTCAAAGGAAACTTCTAGAAGAAGTTTGTTACAATACAATGGGCAATTTCATAACAAACTTGAGTGTTTTTTCATATACCACTAGAAGTTTAGGGTAAGGTAAAGTTCTTGGAGTTCATATATATATGCCTCATTTTGAGATGTAAAGTGGGGGGGGGGGATCTTAGTTGTAGGGGAAACTCTGCCAAAAATTTTGATGAATTGCTGGGAAGTCTTGAAGCAATTTTGGGGAAGAATTTTGAAGTAACTCTTGGGTTTTTTGTCTTTTATCATCATGTATGTATTCATGTCACCTTTATTTTGAATTTTAATACTAATATAACCTAAGTTTATGCAGTTTTCATGGAATTTTGAGCTGTGAACTTGATATGTTTTGTAAATTGTGTAGACTTGCTTTAAGATCTTGATTGAAATGAATTTTGGCATCAGTATGATGGTTTGTTTCAGTTTTGCAAGATCTATCAAGCTAGCTTGAAGAGTATCTTGGCTTTCTTGATATTTCTTGCAAGGGTTTTAAAGGAACAAATAAATTTCATAATTATATGTTTTCTAATGGTTGAATTCTTAATTTATCAGTCATCCACCAGGATTTTTTTCGCTTAAAGGAGTTCTTAACTACTACTTTAAGTTGGGTAAAGCCTAATACTCCATTTTCATCCACCTTTTATTTTAAGATTTGTATGTCAAACCCAAGAGTTATGAATGCTCCTAACCAAAATTAGCGAAAATGTGACTTGGAAAATGACTCAACGTAATGGTGTTTTCCCCCAACCTTGATCCCAAACCATTCTCAAATTAAAAACTACCCTAAGACAGATTTGATAAAGATTTGAAGATTAATTGTTTTCAACACATGCTCATCATGAAGCACGCTTAAGGATAGTCTAAATGAATCATTTTTGGAGTCATGTGTAGTTTGATTTTGTTTGTAGTCTGATTACAATTGATCATTTAAAGAAGAACATAATATAAATGTGCATGAGGGTTTAATTTCATGGTTGTGACCGAATTCAACGTGTTATTTATTTTCTTGTGACACTTAAGGGGAAAATGAGATGCATGTGACTTGAATGTGTAATGTGGGTTTCTTATGATTAATGTTTCAAGTCTGAATTTCGCAGTCATATATATAATTTTCAGAGAAAAGTTAATGCATGGTTTGCCTATTTTCTACAATATCATTTTACATTAATCATTATTTGGACAAGAAAGAAAGTACACTAATGATATGAGACCGTAAAACACAAATAATATTTCTAGAAGTAGGATGATCACAATTGAAACTTGACATTGAATCCTTCATCGATTAAACAACAAATAGATCCCATATCGATGTTCCCATTCTCTTCATCACAGCACAACATGGTGTGACTCTGGGGATCCAACACGTTGACATCTATGGGCCTCCACCACAACAGAGCATTGATTAACATGCCATGGGATTCTTTAGCACCACACTATGCTTGCTCGTTCCCAAACTATACATAGTTGATGATGATGCGCTTGGACCACATTGCCCAGTCGGCCATGTGCTTCCACCAAACACTTGGTAGTTGATCTAGGGCCTAGATGGGGTTGTATCTCACCTGGGAAGACAAGGGATGGCTTGTCATTATTATAGCCCTTATTGATGAAGCATCAACTTGTTTGATCCAGTTGGCGACCCATGAGCCCATTCACTGTGCCCCACAGCCACTTGGGAGCACCATAGATGTTTTGCTTGGAAACCAAGGGGCCAACCCCTTGGTCATGATTATGAGAGCCCTCCTCTTCGATTTGGCACATGAAGTACTTATCTAGGCCTTACAACAACCCTTTTGCATCATTTTTCCATCATGTTGGCCTCACTAGGAAGGCTTGTTGCATATTCTTGAGCTATTTGGTGGGCTTGTCACCAATTTTATTGTTACTTTACACATTAGAGTCATTTTTATGGTCTCATTAGGATAATTAGATCCATTCAAACTATTAGAAGCTCATATAAATTAGAAATGAGCCTCATTTATTGAACATCATCACTTGGATTCTGATTCCTCCTGAGAAAATAATTTGTACCTACAATTTAAGGATGAATTGGATGTTTTGGATGCATTTTGTTGTTTGGAAATTTCACTATCTTATTTTGGAGCTTCTCTTTGATGCCTTGATGGATGGATATACTCTTGTTGTCTAGTAAGTACTTTAAATTCTCTATTTTTTACATTTCTAAATGTCTAATGTATGGAATGTTATATCATGATCTTAATAGTGCCCTAATTAAACATGAATTTGTTTAAAACACTTAGATTGTTGATGTATTGCATGCATTACTCATTGATAATGATGAAATAATGTTCCTAGAGGTCTATTTGCACATTGCATTGCCTTGAAATTCCATCAATCATTAATAACGAAGTATAAATACATTTAGTAGTTATGTTGCCACCTCATTAGGGCTAGTGAAGCTGCTTAGGTCTCCTTGATAGAGTGATATTTTTGAATCAAATTAAATCTTGACTCCATTCTTCCCAATTGTAAGGCATTAGCTCTAGAATTCTTGGGGATCAACCTTAAACCTTTTCTTTCACCTTTTTCCATTTTTTTCCCTAACCCGTGATGATCTCCTAGGGCCTAGTGCAAAATGCATTAGGGTGCTCCATTTGAAGGGTGAGTTCATCTACTACTACATTGAGGTATTCTCTAAGTATTCTCAAAATTTAAAGCAAATCCCATGGCTAGATTTGGAGAAGCCTCAGGCCCTAGCTCCAACATCATTTCCTCTCCTATGCTTCTTTAGTTAGTGGCTTTCCTAGTGATCCAAAATGGATCTAGAATAGACTTCTAAGTCTAAAAATATTCCTCACAGAGGAAAATGAAAGTCAAAAGATGCTCTTGGAAATAGTATCATTGCATAGATCTCTTCATTCTTAATCTAATGCAATTTGAATGGGATAAAATGGACTTCGGATGAAGAAGTTATTGTAAAAAGAAATTTGTCCAATGTCCTTTGAAAAGGAGGAAATTTCTTATAAATGGGATTTAATGGAGAATATGTGTTCCTTAAGGAAATGTCGCATCGAAAGGGTTCCAAGGGAGGACTTAGACCAAAGGCCTTAAGGACCCTCGATTAGGGATCTTTGTTTATCGCATCAGAGGAAGGCATGCATCCGATATCGGAACCCTGGGCAGAGCTGATTGCGATTGCGATGAAGTGGGTCAGTGATCGGCGAATCAGCGATATCTATATATCGCATCAAAAAAATACATTGGACATGGTACAAACCTTAGGCCATTGGACAAAATGATTGTCATGGGCCGATAGCGATACGCCAATGTGATCGGTGATCGAGTCGCAACAATGCAGAGGGGAGCACCATACCATGCGACAATGAGATTGCGATATGCGATCGAAGTGTAGACCTGATAGGATTATAAATGCGACTGTATATCATTTGAAATCTAGTTTATGTGGATTTATGTGTATTCTGTGTATTTGGGTTTTTGGACCTTACACAATGCGATTACGATATGCAATCAAAGCACAGACCCGAAAGGTTTATAGAGCCGCCTTGATATTATTTGATTTTCAGCTTAAAGGCTCGTAATGTGTTTTCATGAGTTTTGCCTGTGTCTTCTGTTATATTGCTATTTTCGGGATTAAGGCAGAAGAAAGGCTGTCAGTTCCTTTTCAATTGAAAACTGCTTCTATTCTTAAAGCATTTTATGCCACGCTATCAGGGGGCATTGTGGAACAAGAATGCGTTATGGAAAATGCAAGTAGCCACAGAGATGGAAAGGAATGATTCCTCATGATTGGGGGCAAAGGAATGGATGGAAGCCGCAGAGTCGGAGGATTCCTCAAAGACCAGAGGGCCAAGCGAAGAAGCTAGTCTTCCTTCAGGATTCTCCCTTCAGGGAGCTCACAGCTGGGCAAAAGGGCCACAGAGCCGAGAGCCATAGAGCTGTAGAGCCACAGTTCTAGAGAAAGCCAAAGAATCTACCAGAGGTTGAGAGCGATGGAAAAGGGGTGATTTCCCAGAGAGCTGAGCGCAACAGAGTTGCAGAGCACAAAAGGCCAGAGAATCGTAGATTCACAGAGTGCCACCAGAGGTTGGGAGGATAGTGAAAGAGCCACCAGAGGTTGGAGGCTCGACAGAGGCATAGCCACCAGAGGTTGGAGGCAGAGCCTCAAAGCCAAAGAGCTCAAAGCAGACTTCTAAGAGCCATGGAGTTGTAATGAAGTTTAGAACAGCAAAGAGATCAAATGATCAAGCTATTGTTGGTGTCTGATGTGTGCTGAAGACAGAAGAAGGAATTCCAGAGACAGTAAAATAATTTTGAGGGAGTTGGTGCAAGCCAGGAGCTCAAGATAGCCTGGAGCGCTGATTGAAGGAATCTAGTCCAGAGAAGCCTAGATCTGTCTGCAGAGTATGGACAGCTAGCGGGATAAGATGGTATTCTAAACCCATAGGTTCAGTTGTAAACCAATGGAGTTGAGTGTGGAACTTGTAAAAGAAGTTTACCATAATCCCAAAGATCATAGTTGAGTTGACTAGAGCTCATGGAGACGTAGTCCAAGATATCAGGGTGAAATCCTAATTAAACTTGTTGTCTTTATGTCTTGTTTATTTGTTGCATTTATTGTTATGTGTGTTTATATATCAGTTAGTAAATAAACTTAAGGCAATTAAGTAGTTAAAGGCAAACACAAGCATACACCTATTTCAAGTGCTTATTTCCGCAAATTATCAATCATGAGCATAGATATTAAAAAATGTTTAAGCTTTGGAGTGGGAGAGGTTCTTGTAAGCTGACAAGAAGCCTTTAGTGCCCCATTTTCAGATCAGGTGATATCAGAGTTGGTTATATTAGAGCATCGGCTTGATTAACCCCACCTTCAAAGAAGGTTATATCAGAATTGGTTATACCAGAGCAAATGGTATCATGATGCAGGTGGTATCAGGGGTGGATTCTCAATTGACAGAGCAATCCATTCGCTTGCTAACTTGAAAGGTGTTTAAACAATCAAGGATTGATTGTTTGATGTTTGTAAACTGACTATTGTTTGAGTTTGCAGAGGTGAAGGGAAAGTTATTGATAGCTAAGCCCAGGAGAGGACAAGAAGGAAGAAGGTTTGAAGGCATTCTTCTTATCCCAAAGGACCTCAAAGAAATCCTTGAAGCACAAGAGGTTTGTTGCAAAAGGTTGCTTGAATAAGCTCTTTGTTAATCTTGTTTGAAGTTATTTTGTTCATTTTGATAATGACAACTTCTACAAGTGAGTCCTCAATTATTCTTTCTTCACAAGATTCTGTGATGAAGACATGAAGCAAGACATGTTAATCTTGATGGATATGGTAAGAGAAATGTATGAGGATTGAAGGAAGAGCATCATACTACGAGAGCAGTTGAATTCCATGAAGGAAGAGAAGTAGTTGCTTTCTAACAAATTGCATGAAATGAAGAGACAACTTCATATTGCAAAAATGACCCTGGAAAGGATGCATGAGTTGGAGACACAGCTCCTTATTACCAAAGAAGCCTTGGTCAAGTATCAGCTTGAAGAAGAGGTAAACAATTCCTGTTTGTCTTAAAATTGTTCTAAGAATTTTTATATTGGTTCTTTTGAAAAACATACCAGAGGCATAGGTTCCAAGTTAATGTCCAAAATGGGCTATGAAGGAAAAGGCTTGGGCAAACATGCACAAGGTATTGTTGAGCCAATAATGGTTGAGGAAAGTCCTAAGTATTTGGGTCTTGGCTATGGACAGTTTTATGGAGAAAGTTCCAAAGCTTCCATGAAGACCATTGAAACAACTCTAAGAAGGAGTTTCATTTCAGGTCTTCTACCTCAAAAGTGTAAAGATTGTATTCATGGGGAATGCAATAGCTTGAAACATCATTTTCAGGAAGAAGGTGTTCATAAGCCTACACTTGAACCAGAGAGTGCTGGAAACTCTGAAACCATTGAAGAGGTTGATGGTGTTACAAAAGGAGCTACTTATTCATTCAATTCACCTCCTCATGAAGCTAATAAAGGTGAAAAAGAAAGATATAAATCTGGTTCTAATCATATTCCTTTTGATTATGTTCAGCATGGTAAATTTCCATATAAGTATGGGAAAAGAATTGCATGTTCCTTTTGTGGTTTGAATAACCATAATGTTTCTGAATGTTGGAAGAGAATGGCCACATAGAGGAAACTTTTGAAGGAAAAGAAGCAAAGAGCCAAAGGTCCATTAGACAAGGCAAATCATGTTGTCAAGAGGATGCACATGTGTTGCACATATTACCATAAGCAAGGACATATTGCTGCAAAATGTTGGACTCTGAATCCAACAATGCTTCCACTAAAATTGAAGAAGGTGGAAAGAAAGAATGGCAGGAATGGAAAGAAAGATTCCATGATTGATGTGTTTCAGGATGATTCACATGTTGATGCTGATGTGCAGACGAAGGTAGCACCTTTGAAATGGATTGCTAAGAAATGGTTAGAATTCCTATCCAATTAAAGATTGCATGTCTATTGATATAATGCATCTATTTTCATTTCTTTGTTAATGGAATACAAGTTGCAGGGTTTTACCAAGAAGGGGAATGGAAATGTTGAGTAGGAGACTCACTTTATTGCTACAACATTATGTTCATTTCAGCTTCAAAAGTACAGTGTACTTAAGCGAAAGTTCAAGGATGAAACATTATATTTCATTTCAACTTTGAAAGTACAGTGTACTTAAGCGAAAGTTGAAGGATGAAATGCATGCATGAGAATGATGTGCATGAACATAGGGATACTGATAATTTCCTTGTATTTGAGCATGTATGTGTGATTAACTTGAAGAATTTATTGCTTTGTTTTTAAACATACATGTAATATCGGGCTGGTTATCTAGTCCATCATTTGTAAATGCAAATGTAAAGACATGGAGGTGTTCACAAGATGTGAAATCTGTTTCTTTTGTTGAAGCAAGAGTTTAGGCCATCCAGTTGTTGTCTGTAATTCTGTTGTTGTTGACAATATGTCAAACAGATACAAATGTGAAATTTTGTGAAGAAGATGTAAGTTCACATTTGTTTGAGCCACCTTGGATAAATGGTCAAGGAAGAGAAGTTCAAACTACCTTCTGTAACCTTCTCAACAGGAGTTCTGCATGAAGTCAAGGAGGAAAACAGTTCTTCCCAAGAGGACAATCACATCCAGGAAGGAAAGTGTTCAAAGGCTTTGGTTTAGAGGCACTATTCAAGGCAAGTGTATGGAGGCTAAAAGAAGAGGGTGAGGTACTCTCATTTATTGTTTAGAATAGTATATCAGTCTTTTGGATTCCAAAAGATTTTTAGTGGGAAGGCGTGATCCAAAATGGATCTAAAATAGACTTATAAGTCGAAAAATATTCCTCACATAGGAAAATTAAAGTCAAAGGATTCTCTTGGAAATAGTCTCATTGCATAGATCTATTCATTCTGAATCTAACGCAATTTGAATGGGCTAAAATGGACTTCGGATGAAGAAGTTATTGTAAAAATAAATTTGCCCAATGTCTTTTGAAAAGGAGGCAATTTCTTATAAATGGGACTTAACAGAGAATACATGTTCCTCGCATCAAAAAGGTTCCAAGGGAGGACTTATACCAAAGGCCTTAAGGACCCCCGATTAGCGATCTCTGATATATCGCATCGGAGGAAGACCTACATGCGATATCGGAACCCCAGGCATAGTTGATTGCAATTGCGATGAAGCGGGTCAGCGATCAACGAATCGAAGATATCTATATCTCACATCAGACATGGTACAAACCTCAGGCTATTGGACAAAGCAATTGCGATGGGCCGATAGCGATACGCTGATGAGATCAGCGATCGGGTCGCAACAATCCGTTTATGTGGATTTTTGTGTATTCCGTGTATTTGGGTTTTTGGACCTTACACAATGCAATTGCGATATGAAATCAAAGCACATACTTGAAAGGTTTATAGAGTTGGCTTGATATTATTTGAGTTCCGTCTTAAAGGCTCGTAATGTGTTTTGGTGAGTTTTGCCTATGTCTTCCGTTATATTGTTATTTCCGGGATTAAGGTAGAAGAAATCATCCAGAATGGATTTTGGATAGACTTCTAAGTCTAAAGTGTTCCTCACAGAGGAAAATCAAATTCCAAGGATGCTCCTGGAAATAGTCCCATTGTGTAGATCTTTTCATCCTGAATCTACTGCAATTTGAATGGGCTAAAATGGACTTCGGATGTAGAAGTTATCGCAGAAAGAAGATTACCTTTGTCCTTTGGAAAAGGAGTCATTTCCCATAAAAATGGCATAAAAGGCCTTATAAAGGAAATATCATCGCAAATATCCAAAGGGAAGAACTTATCGCATCGAAGATAGGCCCGCATGCGATATCGGGATCCCAGGCTATGCGATGGAGTGATTGCGATCAACCGATCGGCACACCCAAAAAGAAAGGATCCCCGGGCCAACGCGACATGAGATCATTGATATTAGTGTCAACGGGTCAACATACCCAAAGGGAAAATCCCCTGGTGTCACACGGAATCTGTCAAGGGTGCGGACACGACTGACCTTCCTAGAAGTCTAAGACATTCTAATGACAAACAAGACAAAATGGAGTGATCTTTCTCTAAATACACCTTTTACAACATGAAAACTACAAGTGTTTAGGCTTACCTTATTCCAAAACGCTGTTGTTGAAGTCCGTTCTTTGACGATCCGGATGAGCTCCTCCTTCAAGTCAATTCCTGCAACCACAAACAATCAAACAATTACCAAGCACTTGCATTTCATATAATAAAACATATATTCAACATGCAGACCAAGGAACACATGAAATAACTCATTAACACAAGCTATTGAGAAAAATAAACCAGTTTGTATTAATAACGAAACAAAGAAACTCTTACAACCTGGCCTTGGTGTTGTGCAAGTTCCTCCCAGGGTCCATCAAGGGTTTTCCTCTACTTTGACAAAGCTCACCCTCTCCCAAGTAGAATCAAGTGAAGACAATCTCTCCTCACAAAGGCTCTAATGGAAGACCTAAATCCTGCAGCATTTACCCAAAGAAAATGTATAGCTCCAACCTCCCTCCTTCTGGCTCAATGCCTTTATTTATAGTGCTGTAAAGAGGTTATTCAGGTCCACTATCAATGGGATCATCCCCCTCTATGGGTGGGATAGCTCCCTTATTGATGGGATAAGTTCCCCCTTAATAGAGATACATGAACCAACTGGAGGCGCATCCATTTCATCAAACCGACCTCTAGAATGTTCTAGAAGTAACCACAAGTAACTTTTTCAAGATAAAACTCGCGCATTTTGCCTTTTACAGAGGGACGCACCTGTCCCTTAACATACAGAGCGTCCATGGACGCAGATTTTGTGAACAAGGTCAGCGTCCCCGCAGGTAAGGCTAGAGAGAACCTGCGACCCCAGAGATAAACATGATTTTTACAAGACTTTCTCTCTTCTTTGAGTTTGAGATGGATAACAGAGGCATGAGACTTGCCTAAGAGGGTAGCATGACTGTTGATTTGAGCCATACTAACTGTAAGTAGTCAAGGTGACATTTTTTAGTGTAACAGATTGCCCCCTAAAGTGCGAAGCCTGGAATAGAATAGGGTTTTGTAATTCTAGGAAGGGTGAAGCGCTTTATCATTTCAAGGATTGCCTTGTGGATGGCCTGGTTGGAACCTGCAATTTTCAACACAAAATACATGGATAAGATTATATCATCACTGAGGTAGGCATTCCCATACTCAGATTCAAAACTTTAACTAATGGACTAACTATTCTGATACAGGAATGATCTTGCAGTACATCATTTTTATAGACTTTTGTAGACACAGTATGGACGCAGCCATCTGTTTATGATTAGTCTACATAGACAATGAATACAAAACTCCTCGCAGCCTGGATGGTAGAAACTAGATCCAGGGTCTTCACTTCTACTTCCCGAATTGGTACGATTCTAGCCATGTGATTAAATGATTCGATGTCGAACATGGTAGAAACCACTTGATTACCAGTCAATGATGTAAACTGTTAACAAGCGTGAGAGAAACCACCAGTAATGTCAATGGTCCTCAAAGTACCAAGCACAACCCGTGAAATGTGAATAGATGTTTTGATGTCGAACACTTCACGGAATCCTCTGATCGAAAGTCAATGATGTAAACTGACGTCAAAGGCGAGAAACCTGCCATTGATGCATGCAGACTTCAAGGTACTGTCGATTCCTAAGTCATCTTTCTAGATAATGTGTCGATGTCGATAGAAAGCGACCCGTTGCAGGCAAGCCCGCAACACGAAATCATTGTTCAAGTTGAAGAAATGTTGCTGTAAGGACTGACTCAGGGATGGTCAAATGGATGACAAGTATTTTGCAGATGAAAGTTTTGCTTGCAGACCTCTTGAACACATAACGACACAACAGATGGTTTGGTGACGAATAACTCAAAGTTGATCCCTGAACCCGGTTAAAGATTTTCAAAGTGATTTGGTCAACTGTGAGGTAAAAGATTTCCCAACCCAGGTGAATGAAAAGTGTCGTGTTCAAGAGCGGTAATAAAGTTTCTTCTGAGGCAAAAGGTGACAAATAGGTTCATTCTTCTCTTTTTTCCCCCACCATTTCTGGCAAGTACCTCTTTATTTTTAACAAGCTTGAGGAGGATAACATATGCTTGGTTATAAGCTCATCCTTCGGACGAGTCCAACCTAGTTTAAATTCGAACCCTAGGAAGGAGTGGTTCGTTCCTGTTTGTAATTGAACAGGTCCTTTACTGTAAAAGTTTAACGAGCCCAGTATAGGAGAAACTCGGCGTTTTTCATTTTTAGAGAGTCTGAAAAACTTAAGGAAACTCCACGTTGAACTTTTTCGTATATTTGTGTCCCTCAAGCCCGAAAAAGTATAAAATAATACCTGGGGGAACCGCTTGATCTTGCGACCAAGGAGTACTTTCATAATAGTGTTGTTAACCTGAAAAGTAAAAAGCGATCAAGGACACGTCGTTTTATTTCCTTATCGAGTTTGAAACGACAAAAACCCGGCAATCTTTTCCTGATTTTGCGGTCAGAAAAGAGCTAAAAGGGGACCGTCTTTTAATTCCGTTTTAACGAGTGAAAAAGAAACACTCGGCGATCTTTTCATGTTTTAGGAGTCAGAAAAGGGCTTAAAAGATGACTCTGAAATTTTGTTTGTGAAAAATTACAATTTCCCTCGAAATCCCTTCGTCCTGCACAAAAGCGACACATTACTCATACCTGTTTAAAATAGGCAAAAATACATTCGAAAACATCTTTTCATGGTAAAAAATGAACTAATTCATCCAAAAAACCTATAAAAAGACCTTTTACCATGTCATTTTTACCGTTTCACTGTTGAGGTTGAAAAAGGAGCTTTTGACAAGAAACTTCCCGTGGTTGCTGCGGAAAATCTGACCGTCGGAATCGAACGCCGCTTCACCGAGGTATTTTACACATCCCACTCTTCATTTTTATCCGTTTAGTTTTTTGTTTTTGGTCTCTGTTTCATTTTTTGGGGGGGTTTTGGGTTCAAAATGCGCCCCTCGGCGGACGCAGGTGCCCTTCGGGTGACCTGCGTCCCCCGACTTTTTCTCACACGGGAAAAAGGTCGGGGGACGCAGTCCGCCTTCAGGCGAGCTGCGTCCGGACGCCCTGTGCTACAAAGCCGGGGTGCGTCTTCCGCAAAGGGCGCATTTCAAAACCCCAACTCTCTCAAAAAACCACCAAATTTCTCAAATTAATTTCTAATTGACTTTTTTGATGTGCAGGACCTTAAACATGTTAGACTGGAGAGAGAGAGAGCACGTAGAGGACGATGAAGCTGCGATTAACCACCAACCCTCTCTGGATGCCTTAAGAACATGTGGATTGTACAAATATTGGACCATACCGGGCATGAGGGGCCAGGTAAGATTTTTGGAATGGCTGGTTGAGCGATGGAACGTTCAGGATCAATGTTTTTACATTGGAGGGCACCAGCTCGAGATAGAGCCCTCGGATGTATACTTTCTCACTGGCTTGCCAAACAGAGGTGAGCAACTCAACCTTGCGGGGACCAGGCCGGGTGGCCAATCCCTTGATGATCTCCGCGAGGAGTGGTGCAGACCAGGGACTCGCCATAAAAAAGGCGTGGAGATAAAGCACATCGCTCTGGCGGAACTTAGAGTTATTGCATTTACGGTCACTAGGATTTGTGGCGCGGCCGCCTTGCACATTGCCTCCGGATCCCAAATGCGGATGGCAGTTGACTGTTACCAAGGCACCATCTTCAACTGGTGCGAAGCTGTGTCGGCTCATATGAAGAGCCAACTAACCAAGGCAAAGAACGGACGACTAAAGACTTTTGGATATGGGCCTCTAGTCGTGAGCTTTGCCTTGGAGAGAGTTCCTATGCTGATCCCTCAGCAACTCACTGTTGATGACTTGGGTCCTCGGGAGCCAAAGCTTGTTCGATGGGTTGCGGTGATGGCCCGGCATCCTGACGAGGGTGCTGCAGTGGTTCGATTCTCAGACAGTTACTTCGACTGGCTAGAGGGCCAGCTTTTTGTGATACAAGACTTTCCATATGCCGGAATGGATTTCAGAGGTGATCCGGACATGGTTCTTCCACAGGGAGAACAATGGGATGACAGAGGTACTTTCATTTTCACAAGTTTTCTAATTATGTATTTTTTTATTTTTCATATATATCGTCTCAAAGTAACAGTAAAATTTTAAAAATGCAGATGTTGGACCACAGCGTCCAGCCAATCTCCGGCCTTACGACAGACGACATCCAGCTGCACCGGCACCGGCTCCACAGGACGCGGCTGCAGAAGTACTAGCTGATTTGGAGCATGATCTAGAGCGTCTCACGGCAGATATACCTGAGACTGCTATGGACGATATTCCTATGAGGCTTCAGCGCTTCGTAGTTGCGGTCCCTGGACCGTTTAGGAGATTTTTGCGTAAGGTAGCGCGCGCAGTGGTGTCGTACAGAGAGCACCACCAGTGATTGACTAGTCACTTTTGTAGTCACATGTGACATTTTTGACTTTTTGTACTATCATTTTGCCGATCATAAGGTGTGTTAAACCTATGATCGAAGACGATGTATATATTTTTGGACACACTTCTATCTATATCTATATATCACTATTACCGGCTTATCTTGTTTAACATGTATGATGAAATGTCTTTTAAATTTACTTGCATGATTATTATAAATGTCTGTCCAACACTCGAGAAGCAATTGCATCTGCTAATGTATTCAAAGACCTTGGAATATGTTGATATTCAATGTAATCAAATTCACGTTCCAAGAGACGCACTCTCAAAAACAACCTTAATAACACAGGATTTCTAATGGCATAAACTCTATTAAGCTGTAATACAACAAGTTCAGAATCTAACCTCACTATCAAACGTCGAATTCCAAATGAAATAGATTCGGATAATAATTCAACCACTGCACTGTATTCTGCAATGTTATTCGTTGTTTGACCGAGGCTTACCCCATGCATAGAAACTAACTCGTCAGAGGGCGAATAGATAACCCAAGCTGCGGAAGAGATATTCCGTGTACTACGACAAGCACCATCAGCAAATCCAATGTATGTTTGGAGAGGCGTCGACATCTACAATATCAAGAGTAAAACCAAGATGAGCCAAAATAATGACGAAAAACCACACTCGCTAAACTAAGCATACTGACTAAACTAACACACTTGCTAGCTAGAAAGGAAATCTAACCTATCTAAAAATTTCTCCATCCATCATTTTAAGCATAATACCTCTTTAGGTAAAGTCCATTTCTGGGTTTTCCCAAAGAGTCCCCATCAAAATCAACTAACTCATAAGCCCCTTTTGCTAGCTTTCGCTTTACAATGTAGGGCCCATGCCACATGGGAACGAATTTTCCAGCACCTAGCTTATCGTTAGCTTGATCATATAATAGTACTAGGTCTCCTTCCGAAAAACTTCGAGGGGTTACATTTTTATCGTACTGAGCTTTCATTCGTTTCGCGTGAGTCTCGATAGCTAAAGTAGCGTCACGTCGAGTCTCATCTAATTTAGCCAAGTATAACAACCGTTTCTCCTCTTCGGAAGTAGCTGGAAGTAATTCGACAGCCATTTGAAGTGATGGGATTTCGCACTCAATAGGTAACACAGCTTCTAAGCCATAAACTAGCTGAAAAGGGGTGAAACCTGTTGAATTTTTCACTGAAGTTCGATATGCCCATAGCGCCGAAAATAACATGTTATGCCAATTCGTTCGATGGATACCAATGATCCGTCGAATCATGACGACTAGAACTTTGTTGATTGACTCAACCAAACCGTTGGCTTGCGGATAATAAGGTGTAGAGCTATCGTGGCGCAAACCAAGCTGGCTTGTAAGCTCAGTCATCATGACATTTCGAAAATGGCTTCCATGGTCCGTAATGATTGCTTGTGGGACACCAAACCTAGTTATGATATGATTGAATACGAAAAGTGCAGCTGTCTTGCCGCTTGCGTCGAATGTAGGCATCGCCTCGGCCCACTTAGTAAAATAATCAACCGCAAGGATGATATACGCATGCCCCCCGGCCGAGTGAGGGTTACAAGTAATAAAGTCAATGCCCCATTTGGCGAATGGACCAGCGGCAATTATAGGGTGGAGAGGAGCAGGTGGAGCGCGCATCTTGCGATCAAACACTTGACAGTTGTGGCATTTTCTGACGGCAAGGATACAATCTTTAAACATAGACGGCCAGAAATAGCCAGCGCGCAACACCTTCTGAGCTGTGGCATACCCAGACATATGACCGCCACATGCTCCAGAGTGACAATCATTCAAAACTCTCTCAGCCTCATCGTGAGTTAAACAACGTCGAAAAACTAAGTCTGCCCCCAGGCGATAAAGTGTATCTCCAATAATTCTGTATTGCTGGGATTGAAACCGAATTTTTCGACGGTTTTCCTTGGAAGCTTCAGGCCGAAAGGTTTGGGTTTGGAGATAGATGATTATATCCCCATACCACGGATCTACAGTGCTAATAAGAAACAAAGATTCGTCCGCAATGGACTCCTCTGCCACAGTCTCTGTGTCAGCACTCGGGAAATCACACATCAATTCCGCGAAGACTAAAGATTTCTTAGACTTGGACTTCTCAAACTCCAAGTCGAACTCTTGCAGGATGACGATCCATTTAGAGTACTTGCCCCCTAGCAGTTGTTTTGTCAAAATATAAATCATAGGGTTGCAATCCGAAATAACAGTAGTTTTGCGGAGAAGAATGTAGTGACGAAAACGCTGGACAGCTTGAACGGCTGCCAGGGCCAATTTCTCCACATGTGAATATTTTAACTCAGTTGGATTTAAGGTTCTGCTAAGGTAATATATCACATGCTCTGCTTTGAATTCATCTTCTTGAACTAACACCATTCCAATGGTGGAATGCGAAGCTGCGAGGTATAAGAAGTAGTCCTGGTTGTAGTTGGGAGGATGCAATAACGGTGCATGGGTCAACGCGTGTTTTAATGCATCAAAAGATTGTTGAGCAATCTCGTCCCAAAAGAATTGTACGTTCTGTTTCAACAACCGTGTAAAACCTTTAGTGACCTCGGCGTAGTTAGGGATGAATCGGCGTAAAAAGTTCGCTTTCCCTTGCAAACTTTGGAGTTGGCGCAAACTCGAAGGAGGAGGCAATTGGATGATAGCCTCGACTTTCGAGGGATCGACGCGAATGCCGGTTTTGGAAACAACAAATCCCAGCAATCGACCTGTTTCTATACAGAAAACACACTTGTGGGGATTCAACCGAATTCGATAATGCCTACACCTCATAAAGATTGCTCGTAGGTGGACAAGGTGATCAGCTCGGTGTAAAGAATGAGCAGGCAAATCATCGAGATAGGGTTGCACAATGTGCTTGATGTCATGAAATGCATAAGACATGGCCCGTTGAAAAGTAGCACCGGCATTCTTAAGGCCAAAAGGTAATTTGCAATAAGCAAATGTCCCCCATGGACAAATGAATGCCGTTTTTGGTTGATCGGCAGGTAGAATATTGATTTGATTATAACCTGAGAAACCATCCATGAAGGAAAACATCTCACTTCCGGCACAATCATCAATAATTTGATCGATATAAGGCGTAGGATAGTTGTCTTTTGGACAAGCTCGATTGATATCCCTATAATCGATACAGATTCTTATTGTTCCTTGTTTTTTATTGACGGGAACAATATTCGATACCCAATCCGTTAACGGGATCGGATAAATGAAACCTGCTTTCAACAGCTTTTCGACTTCGGCTTTGATTGCAGCTGCTTTTCGAGGGTGAATCTGACGCAACCGTTGCCGAATGGGTTTAGCATCCGGGTAGGTTTTGATTTCATGAACAACAATGGCAGGATCGATTCCTGGCATTTCTTCGTAGGACCAGGCAAACACGTCGCGGAATTCTTGGAATAGGGCCTTGTAAGTTTGGATTTCTTCTTCAGTACATGCGGCACCTATATGAATGTTCTCCTCGATTCCGGGCTTCACTGAAATATCAATGGGAATAGTACGAGAAATATTCCCTAAATTCAGCTCTGAATCAGAATGTTTCGTTGGATCCTGAGCGTCTTTGACATATTCAGCGGTAAAGATAGATGAAAAATCATTTTCAAATGCATCATCCTTAGGTAAAAACGAAGATCTGTGATGGAGATCTTCCCATGGTAGATCATCTACACTTAGGATTTCGCGAAGTTGTTCGTCAGATGACACTTCTTCGGGAAACGTTATCCGTTCTAAGGGTGAGGTGAAAAGTGACTCTTCACTGACCACATTCATTTGGTCGGTTGAATGAAAGTCGGTAAAAGACATAAGAGCTTCATAAGCAATCTCATACGGACTCAACGGCATAACATCACCGAGTGAGTCTAGCTCAGAGTCAGAGGGAACATACCAAGGATCATCATAAATAATGTTTTCTGACGTGATCATATGAATTGTTGCAACTGAAGGGTCTGCATTGAGTGGAGGGAGAGGAAAAGTTCCCAGTAAACCGGAATCCTTAACTAAACCTACACCAATGTCCCTATAAGGGATTGTCGTTTTACCAACATGCTGGATAGTTTCTAAAGAGGTTGGGTCGGATGAAAAGTATGTCAGCTGATCAATAGTCACGATCTTACCGTTATGTGGAAACTTAATGACTCTGAAGACCGATGAAACGACCGCTGTCATAGCATATGACCAACTTCGACCCAAAAGAAGGTTGTAGTCTAGAGGGGCATCAACCACTTCCACATCCAGACTAACGGTTTTACCTTCGACCCCTATAGGCAATTCTTGTAGAATACCAAACGGACGGAACCCACGGCCATCAAAGGCCTTAAGGATGGTGGGGGATTGGTTCAACGAAGGAGAACCAAGCGATCTCCAACATTGAATCGACATAATACACGTAGAAGCTCCCTCATCAATCACAGTCCGATGAATAGGCCTGTTTTTGACTATCACTGGAATTTGGAAAGCCATTTGATGGGGGAGACGCGGTGTACTATTTCTAGATCAAAGATCATTAGGTTCGGGTCCTGAACATCGACAGCTCCAATAGCCGACAAAAGCAATTTTCGTTGCGCTGGACATGATTGCAGCACTTCGAGTGCCGACATTGCTGAAGGTGAAACAGCTAAGTCTTCAACAATGTTGTAATTCTGGGCTGCTCTCGCATGTGGATTGAAAGCAGACCTTCGAAGTACACCCTTGGCGGGCGGCTTAATCACTAAGTCTGGGTTAGGTTTTTCGATCTGTAGTGGATCGGAACCAGGAGCTGAGGTTGATGGGTTAGAGTGAGAAGATTCTGCTTCTTTACCATCAACAGGAGCCTTACTACCATAATCTTGCGATCGAGTCGCAATCCTGACATGAGACATCATCAAAATGGGTTCTTCACTGGCATTCGAAGAAGAACCTATCATCTTATTTTCCTGCTCGGGAAATGGATTCTTTAACACAGCAGGAGTGGGAGAACCTTTAACTATTTTCACTACCTCGGCCCGATGAGGGCAGTCTCTCGTAAAATGATCTTCTTCACAAATGAGACAAGGATAACGAGGTTTGCGCTTTTCGTCATTGGTTTCCGACTTTTCCGTTTTCTCCTTTGGAGCCTTGTCTGCTTTAGCCTTCTTCTTTCCTTTCTTCTTTCCACCGTTTTTGGATTTGGCCGTAGATGACTCTACAGCGTGAATGTCGGCGGTAAGTTCAGGAGGAGAAGACTCTCCTGTCGGAGAATCAGGCAAAGTGATAATTGGAGTATTGGAGGTCTTGGAAGACTTCTTCTTACTCTTCGTAGTCACGATACCGATCATACCATCAGCGGCATGAGATCCCGAAGGAGCAGCAGCGATTTGGTTTGACTTTGGAAGATCCGGAATTTTCTCGTGTAACGTACCCGACTGAGTGTAAACTAAGTCAAGGTATTGTGCCTGAGCAATGACTTGCTCCTCAGTAACTACTCCGGCCTTAGCTACATCTTCAGTAATTCTTGGTAATAATGATTTGACAAACCATTCAGCTAAGATTTGGTCCGGGATAAAAACTTTCACTAATCTTCTTCGACGTCTCCACTCATGGATGTGATCAGAAATGTACGTGGATGTCGATTGTTTTAGCGAAGTTAATAATTCTGTACCATTATCGTATCTGACTGGTAACTGAAAATGAGTTAAGAATGAAGTAGCTAACTGGCTAAAGTTGTAAAAAGAAGCCCGTGGCAACTCAATGTACCACTTGGCTGCGAGACCAATGAGTGTACGCTGGAAAAGACGTAAGCGGATAGAATCATCTGAGATGGAATTTGATGCACACCAGAGGTGGTAAGTCATCACGTGATTAGACGGATCCTCTCCAGACTTACCTTCGAACTTGGGTATATCGCTGGGCAACTTATTTGGCATTGGCGGCCAGAACGGAAGATATTGAATTGGATCGTTCGTTAGGCGCGTCAAGTCGGGTAAATCTAAAGTTGCAATAAATGGTAACTGCCGGTTAGGATCTCTGAAACTCTGAGTCACAATACCAGCCCCAGGAGGAGGATATCCAGGATAACTAGGAACAGGATTCGCATTGGGGATATTATATCCTCCTGGAAAACCAGGATTAACCGGACCGTACTGGGGTTGTTGAGGTGGTTGATAATTGTACCCAGGATACGGTTGATACTGGTAAACCGGTTGTTGGGCAGCTTGCCCAGGTTGATACTGTCCCTGGTACGGAGGTTGAACAAATTGAGGTTGAGTAGTAACAACCGTACTTGTACCAGGTTGGCCTGCAGGCATCTGGACTGTGGTTTGAACCGTGGGTCCAGACAACGGTACAGATGTCTGAGGAGTGGTTACAGGGACAGTAGAAACCGGAGCTGCCGATACTCCAGAAGTAAGCATGGTAGATGAAGCGGTAGTTGCTGCAGCCGTGTGAGGAGGAGTACTAGGTGCAATTGGCGGCTGAGTAACTACAGAAGTTACAGGGGTCTGAACACTTGACTGGACAGGTTGCGGTTGCTGGGGTGGACCAGGAACTGCAGGTTGTCCTGCTTGAGGTACCGACTGTATACTTGGTTGCGACATCTGTTGACCCTGTGACGGATCCCATGTTAACATTCCAGGGTATTGACTCGTAACAGGTTGAGGATACTGAGATCCATAGCCGTATTGAGGATAGGGTTGATAACTGTAAGGTGCAGTCCCATATGATTGCCCTTGAGGTGGTTGATAACCTTGACCAGGGTATTGACCCGTAGGTTGATAACCTTGAGGTAAATACGAATACTGGGGTTGACCTTGACCTTGAGGTTGGTATCCTTGAGGTTGATACCCTTGGGGTTGATACCCTTGGGGTTGCCATCCTTGAGGTTGCCATCCTTGAGGTTGATACTGATACTGAGGTTGACTTTGGGGTACATATTGAGGCTGGGGTTGATACCCTTGGGGTTGATACCCTTGAGGTTGCCCCCCAGTCACAAATGAAGTACCTTGAGGTTGCCCCCCAGGCATTAACGAAGGTTGCCCCCCAGGCGGTAATTGGCCACCTTGAGGTTGGTTAATGGGAGTTGAACCTGACATCATATAAACGTCACCTATACTCAATGGTACATTACCACTGTTTCCAACTAATAACCCATGATCAACAGGTTGAGGAGATGCTCCCGCAAAGGTACCAGAAAGTGATTGATACCCAGTAGGAACAGAAGGACCGCCATGTAAAAATGATTCAGGACTTTGTGAAAACACAGATGACTGACCAGACATATTTACAGGAGAATGAATTCCTCTAGGTGGAACCGGAGTACGAGGTGTAGAAAAACCTACTGAGTTGTCTAAAAAATTGGTTAATGCAAGGTACCAAGATTCACTTCTAGGAGGACTGTAAAAGATGGATTCACGCTCCCTTAGATCAAGGGTAATTAGATCTTCAGAATCAGAAACGCCTATTTCTTCCTCTGGAACAAGTTCTTCTATAGCAATTAATCCAACAGGAAGATTTTCGGTGATAATTCTTTCTATTCTTGGTGAATCAGGAACACTAGGAGTTGGAGTAACAGGTTCTGAAATTTCAGGTTCTTCGCCTGTTTCACTGGCAGATGAAAAACTACCAGCAAGCTCGGAAACTGTAACAGCTTCGGGATTGTAACCTGTTTCTAATCTTTGGTAATCTGGATGGACTACCAAAGAAGATTCTCCTTCTTCAGGTGAACCTACTTTACTGCCACTAGGAGTTACAAGGACCTTTAAACCCTCTAAATAACTGGGGTCGTCTCGAGGAGGTGAACCCCTAAGTTCACGGGATCTTCTCAACAATTCGGCCACAGATACAACTTCAGGAGACTGGCCCGCAATGCGACGGGACCTTCTCGGTAATTCCGCCACAATTAAAGATTTTAACTACAACACACGAAAACAAAGTAAAAAATTTCAAATCAAACCACCTAAAGTCTTCTAAAGAACCAATCAAATTTGAAGCACACGCCTAAATAATCTAGAGCGTCAAACCACACACAAACAGTAGTCTTCCGGACCAAAAACGCTAGTTGGTGATTAGGCCCAACCTCGCAGGATTCAGTACAGAAATAGTGGGTGGAACAGTTACCCCGGCAACCTGCTTAATGAATAGACTGGACCAAGTTCCTCCACTTTAACCGTCTCGAAGTGAAGCGAACCCCCCAGAAAATCCAAGTGAGTATAACCGACGTCTGCTCCAGGTACAGTGGGACCTTCCCTCCACCGTCACCTTGGGTAGAATCCTAGATATTATGGCCACTAAGGTTACCAATCACAACAATTACACCTGGGGGAACAGTCTAAACTCCGACAGCACGCAAGGGCAGAGTAGCAAGCTCCAATCCCCTTACCGGCTCCTTGACAACAATCCAAGGTTTACCGATAAGTGACCCCTGGCTCCTCGACAATGGTTAATCCGAGGTTTACCGTTTGTAATACGTACTGCCTGGCGTCGTTCCCAACGAGGGAGGAATGATCCCCTCACTGGTTCGGACACGAGCTCGTGTTTCTCCTTTAAGAGGAGCTTTCCCAGAATGTAACTGAAACAATTGGATTTGTTCTACTCAAGATAGACTATCTGTTTGGTTTTGTAGTCTTGGAGAGTTAAGTACTCACCTACTCCAAGACCCTAGCCTAAGCTATGTTGGTGCTTCAGAGCCCTAGAAAAATAAAGATTACTAGATTGATTTTAATTTAAGCGTTACTTTTAAGGTTGTTTCTTAAGTCAAAAGGTGATGGAAGTGAAACTAGTGGTGTGTTGACTCGACTCGAAACCACTACAAAATGCACCTAAAATGATTTATCCACTACTTTACTTTTTCGATGAATTGCTTAACTAAAAAGTTGAGAGAATGCAATCTTTATAAAAGCAACTTCTTAATTGAAGACAATCAAAGAAACAATTCGTTTTTCTTTTCCAAGCATAAAAACATAACTTCTCTTTACATACACGAAAAAACTCTTTCTTCTTTTGAAAACAAAAAGCTACTTGAAACAAGACTTTTTAAGAAGATGTTTTTGTATTTTTCTTTTAATAAAGCAAGTAAATCTAATGTAACCAAAAAATCAATCTTAACAACTCTTAAAATCTATGAAAATGCACTCATAAGCAAACTAAAAGCAAATTTACTCTAAGCAATCTTAACGAGGCCAAAACTAACAATGATTATTTCTAAGGTGTTTTACTTGATCATGAACGAATCAAGGACTAGCTTATTGCAGAACCAAAAACTAGTCAAAACAAAATTCTAATCTTTTTGTCCTTTTTGAAAATGGAAATCAATACTTTAAAAACAAGCAAAGCGAAATTTGACCCAAAACAACTCAAATGATAAGTTGCTCACACAAGGAGACTTTACGACAGGCTCAACTTCTAAGAAGGTTGACTAACCAGAGATATCTAAGGCTGGACAACTTTCTAAGCTCAAAGTTACTACAGAACCTATTCAAAAAATCAAACCCTAGGTCTAAACTTCGTTGAAAACCACTAAAACACTCAAAGCTCACAAAACTAGTTCAGGTGAGAATTCTTGACAGGGTACTAAAGGATCTGGGCAGAAAACACTAAGGAAAAACAAAATCTAAAAGTAATTTAAAGCAAAAATGGAATTTTCTTAACTTTTACAGGAAGACGCAGGCCACCCGTTGTCACAGGTGCGGCCCCGCACTGTGCAGTCGACAACAGCGCGTCCAAGGACGCACTGTGCAGCACACAGAGACTGCGTCCTTCTGGAAAAAGGAAGAAAAACTAAAGCCAACTAAATCTAAAGCTAAGCCACCCAAATACTAATTCTCACAGTCAAAAACCAGAAAATAAAAATGATTTTCTCAAAGCAAAGTTCATATAAAGGAAAAGACTCTCTCATTAATGGATTCCCCAGCGGAGTCGCCAATTTGTCACACGGAATCTGTCAAGGGTGCGGACACGACTGACCTTCCTAGAAGTATAAGACATTCTAATGACAAACAAGACAAAATGGAGTGATCTTTCTCTAAATACACCTTTTACAACATGAAAACTACAAGTGTTTAGGCTTACCTTATTCCAAAACGCTGTTGTTGAAGTCCGTTCTTTGACGATCCGGATGAGCTCCTCCTTCAAGTCAATTCCTGCAACCACAAACAATCAAACAATTACCAAGCACTTGCATTTCATATAATAAAACATATATTCAACATGCAGACCAAGGAACACATGAAATAACTCATTAACATAAGCTATTGAGAAAAATAAACCAGTTTGTATTAATAACGAAACAAAGAAACTCTTACAACCTGGCCTTGGTGTTGTGCAAGTTTCTCCCAGGGTCCATCAAGGGTTTTCCTCTACTTTGACAAAGCTCACCCTCTCCCAAGTAGAATCAAGTGAAGACAATCTCTCCTCACAAAGGCTCTAATGGAAGACCTAAATCCTGCAGCATTTACCCAAAGAAAATGTATAGCTCCAACCTCCCCTCCTTGTGGCTCAATGCCTTTATTTATAGTGCTGTAAAGAGGTTATTCAGGTCCACTATCAATGGGATCATCCCCCTCTATGGGTGGGATAGCTCCCTTATTGATGGGATAAGTTCCCCCTTAATAGAGATACATGAACCAACTGGAGGCGCATCCATTTCATCAAACCGACCTCTAGAATGTTCTAGAAGTAACCACAAGTAACTTTTTCAAGATAAAACTCGCGCATTTTGCCTTTTACAGAGGGACGCACCTGTCCCTTAACATACAGAGCGTCCATGGACGCAGATTTTGTGAACAAGGTCCGTGTCCCCGCAGGTAAGACTAGAGAGAACCTGCGACCCCAGAGATAAACATGATTTTTACAAGACTTTCTCTCTTCTTTGAGTTTGAGATGGATAACAGAGGCATGAGACTTGCCTAAGAGGGTAGCATGACTGTTGATTTGAGCCATACTAACTGTAAGTAGTCAAGGTGACATTTTTTTAGTGTAACACCTGGCCATTGTGATTGCGATTAGCGATCAGGACCCGGACCTGATAGGGATTATGGACCCGATTGCATAAATTTTGAGATCCGTATTTTTAGATTTTCTATATATTTGGGGTTTTGGCCATTACGCTATGCGATGCGATATGCGACTTAATCCAGACCTAAAAGGGTTTATGGATGTGAATATAGGTATTTTGAGTTCTGGTAAAACGGGTTTTTCTATGTATTTTCGCATTTTTGTTAAATAGACGAAATACAATGGAAATACACCTAGAGCAATAAAATGGACTCGAAAGGTTTATACACGTAGCCTTATATTATTTGAGTTTCATAATGAGCAGGATTTTGGGTGGGCCTCAGGTGGCAAGTGGTATTGGACAGGCTCCGCCCGATCCCATACACTGGCCGACACATGGCTTGGCGCTGGAGAGAGAAAACCACCTTTTCGGGCGGGTAATCTCCGTGTGCATAAGCCGTCTGAAATGAATATCAACCGTTGGATCAGAGATCACCCAGATCGATGGTGGGCTTGTGATAGCGACCAAAGGTGGATTCGAAGGGTTTATAGGGGAAATTTAATGGAATTTGAAGTCCAGATTTCGCGCTCGATAGTGTATTGTTTAGGAAAATCTCTGTGTATTGGAATTTCTCCATTTTCGAGTTTTTGCCTAGAAGAAGGCCCAAATCCCTCTGTAATGACCCCTAATCATTGTGCCATGCTGCAAGTGTGCGTTTTGGTAGACAATGATGCGTTTGAAGCCACATAGCCACAAAGCTAGATGGCCAGTCAAACAGACAACGCGCAGAGAAGCCACAGAGCCACAGGGGAGTAATGACATGCAAAGAAATGGTTGGGGAAGCCGCAAAGCCAGGAAAATGCCTCAAAGGAGAAGAAAGCCCAGTTGGCAAGGGAAAGAGGTCACTAAAGGAGAGTTGTTAGCTGAAAGAGCGAAAAATCCAAAGAACACAATTAACAAGTAGCAAAGTTGCAAAAGGTCATTGGAGGGTTGCTGAAGGTCACTAGGAGGTCTAGCGAACCATTGATGCACGCAGAGGCTGAGAGAGGGAGAGAGCTTAGAGAAGCTAGAGCCAAGATCCAAGAGCTAGAGCCAAAGAGCCAGAGCCAGAGCGCAGAGCTAGAAAGCCGAGAGCTTCAAAGCCAGGGATGAGATGGTGTTCTAAGCCCATTGTTTCTGTGTAAAATAGTGGAGTTGAGTGTGGAGCTTGTAAAAGAACTGATGCCATAATCCCAAAGAGCTTAGTAGATTTGACTAGAACACAATGAGACATAGCCCAAGATTTTTGGGTGAACTCCAAATTAATATTTTTGTCCATGTGTTTGTTATTTATTACACTGTTACATGTATTTACATATTAGCACAAACAATAGATTTTAAAGCATATAATTAGTTAAAATAAACATAAGCATACACCTTATTTTCAAGCACATTATTAGTTCTGCATCAGTTAATCATAGTTGTATTGGGAATAATTAAGCTTTGCAAGTGGGAGAGGTTCTTGTAAACTTGACAAGAAGCCTTTAATGCTCCATTTTCAGATCAGGTGGTATTAGAGCCTGAGATTGATTAACCACACCTTCAAGAAGGTGATATCAAAGCTGATTATAGTAAGCTGTATCAGATCAGAATGCTTGATTGACAGAGCAAAGATTGCTTGTCTGAAAGGTGTTTAAACAATTAGAGGTTGATTGTATGCTTGTTTGCAGACTGACTATTGTTTGAGTTTGCAGAGGTGAAGGGAAAGCCATTGATAGCTCATTCTAGGAAGGACAAGAAGGAAGAAGGACTGAAGGCATTCTTCTATCCCAAAGGACCTCAAATAAATTCTTGAAGCACAAGAGGTTTTTTGCAAAAGGTTGCTTAAATAAGCTCTTTATTAATCTTGTTTGAAGTTCTTTTGTTCATTTGCATAATGACAACTTCTACTAGTGAATCCTCAAATTCCTCCTTCATCACAAGATTCTTTTATGGAGACATGAAGCAAGACTTGTTCATCATGATGCACAAGGTGACGGAAATGTATGAACATGAGAGGAAGAGTAGCATACTTAGAGAGCAGTTGAATTCCATGGACGAAGAGAAGAAGATTCTTTCTGACAAATTGCAATGGAGAGGCAACTTCGTATTGCAAATATGAACCTGAAAAGGATGCATGAGTTGGAGTCACAGCTCTTTGTTGCCAAATAGCCTTGGTCAAGTATCAGCTTGAAGAAGAGGTAAACCATTCCAGTTTGTCTTCAAATTCTTCTAAGAATGCTTAAATTGGTTCTTTTGAAAAACATGCTAGAGGCATAAGTTCCAAGATAATGCCCAAGATGAGCTATGAAGGAAAGGGCTTGGGTAAACATGCACAAGGTATTGTTGAGCCAATAATAGTTGAGGAAAGGCCTAAGTATTTGGGTCTTGGTTATGGAGAGTCTTATGGAGAAAGTTCGAAAGCTGCCATGAAAGGCCATTGAAATAGCTCCAAGAAGGATTTGCATTGCAGGTCTTCTACCTCAAGAGTGTGAAGATTGTATTCAAGAGGAATGCAATGGCTTGAAACATCATTTGCAGGATGCAGGTGTTCAGAAGCACACACTTGAACCAGGGAGTTGTGAAAACTCTGACAGCCTTGAAGAGATTGACGGTATTCCAAAGGGAGCTACTTCTTCATTTGCTTCACCTCCTCATGAAGTCCATAAATGTGAAAGAGAAAGGTATAAATATGGTTCTAATCATATTCCTTTTGATTTTTCAAATCATGATAAATTTCCACATAGATATGGGAAAAGAATTGCATGTTCCTTTTGTGGTTTGGATAACCATCATGTTTCTAGATGTTGGAAGAGAATGGCCACATACAGGAAACTTTTGAAGGAAAAGAAGCAAGAATCCAAAGGTCCATTAGACAAGGAAAATCATGCTGTCAAGAGGATGCACATGTGTCGCACTTACTGCCATAAGCAAGGACATCTTGTTGAAAAGTGTTGGACTCTGAATCCAGCAATGCTTCCACAAAAGCTAAAGAATGTGGAAAGAGAAAATGGCAGAAATGGAAAGGAAGATTCCATGAATGATGTGTCTCAGGATGATTCACATGTTGAAGCTGACGTGTAGACAAAGGAAGGACCTTTGAAATGGATTGGTAAGAAATGGCTAGAGTTCTTATCCAATTAAGATTGCATGTCTATTGATGCATCTATTTGAATTTCTTTGTTAATGGAATGCAAGTTGCAGGTTTCTACCAAGAAGGTGAATGGAAAAGTTGAGTAGGAGGCTCACTTTGTTGTTGCAACATTATATTTCATTTCAGATTTGAAAGTACATTGTGCTTAACTGACAGTTGAAGGATGAAATGCATGCGTGAGCATGAGATGCATGAACATAGTGATGTTGATGTTTTCCTTGTATTTGAACATGTATGTGTAATTAATTTGAAGGGCTGATTTCTTTAAACATGCATGTAATATTGACTTGAGAAAAGTTGATTTGGTCTCCAAGATGGAGATAATGATGAAGTGTTTGATCTTTTGAAAAGATTCCTGATGGTCTTTTGTTCTACATGCTTTACTTGAAGGGTCATTTGTTTTAAAGGCATGTTTTGTGGTCTTGTTATCTAGTCCATCATTTGTATGCAGATGTAAGACATGGAGGTGTTCACAAGATGTGAAATCTATTTCTTTTGTGAAGTAGGAGTTTAGTCCATCCAGTTGTTGTCTTTGTTTCTGTTATTGTTAACAGTTGTTGTTGAGAGCTTTTCAAAAAGGTAAAAATGAAAATTTTGTGAAGCAGGTCTACTTCACATTTGTTTGAGCCACCTTGGATCAATGATCAAGGCAGAAAAGTTCAAACTACCTTCTATGACCATCTCAGCAAGAGTTTTGCAGGAAGGCAAGGAGGAAGACAATTCTTCCCAGGAGGACCAACAAATCCAGGAAGGAAAGTGGTCAGAGGCTTTGGTTCAGAGGAACTATACAAGGCAAGTGTATTGGGGCTGAAAGACGAGGGTGTTGTTACTCACATTTACTGTTCAGATAAGTATATCAGTCTTTTGGAGACCAAAAGTTCTTTAGTGGGAAGGCGTGATCAAAAATGGATTTTGGATAGACTTCTAAGTCTAAAGTGTTCCTCATAGAGGAAAATGAAAGTCCAAGGATGCTCTTGGAAATAGTCCCATTGTGTAGATATTTTCATCCTGAATCTACTGCAATTTGAATGGGCTAAAATGGACTTCGGATGAAAAAGTTATCGCAGAAAGAAGATTGCCTTTGTCCTTTAAAACAGGAGTCATTTCCCCTAAAAATGGCATAAAAGCCCTTATAAAGGAAATTGCATCGAAAATGAAGGACTTAAAGTGGAGGCGGAAGAGACCCCGATTAATGATCTCCAACTTATCACATCGGAGATAGGCCCACATGCGATATCGGGACCCTGGGCTATGCGATGGAGAGAATGTGATCGACCGATTGGCGAATTGGCGATCGGCAAACCCAAAAGGGAAGGACCCCTAGGCCAATGCGACATGCGATAGTCGATATCGGCATCAACAGGTTGGCATACCCAAAGGGCAGACCCTCGGGCCATTGCGATTGCGATTAGCAATCAGGACCCGAACCCTATAGGGATTATGGACCCGATTGCATAAATTTTAAGATCCGTATTTCCAAATTTTCTATATATTTGGGGTTTTGGCCATTACACTATGCGATGCGATATGCGACTTAAGCCTAACCTGAAAGGGTTTATGGATGCAAATATATATATTTTGAGTTCTGGTAAAAAGGGTTTTTCTACGTATTTTCACATTTTCGTTGAATAAACGAAATACAAAGGAAATACGCCCGGAGTGATAAAACGGACCCAAAAGGTTTATACACGCAGACTTATATTATTTGAGTTCCATAATGAACGGGATTTCGGGCAGGCCTTAGGTATTAAGTGGTATTGGACGGGCTCCACCCGATCCCATACACTGGCTGACACGTGGCTTGGTGTTGGAGAGAGAAAACCGCCTTTTCGGGCAGGTAATCTCCGTGTGCATAAGCTGCCCAAAATGAATATCAATTTTTGGAGCAGAGATCAGCCAGATCGATGGTGGGCTTGCGATAGCAACCAAAGGTAGATCCGAAGGCTTTATAGGGGTGATTTAATGGAATTTGAAGTTTGGATTTCGCGCCCGATAGTGTATTTTTCAGAAAATCTCTGTCTATTGGATTTTTCTCGATTTTTGAGTTTTTGCTTGGAAGAAGGCCCCGATCCCTCTGTAAAGCCCCTAATCATTGTGACACACTGCAAGTGGGTATTTTTGGCAGACAATGATGCATTTGAAGCCACAGAGCCGCAGAGCGAGCTGGCCAGTTGAACAGACAATGCACAGAGAAGCCACAAAGCCGCAAGGGAGTAATGACACGCAGAGAAACGGTTGGGGAAGCCGCAGAGCCAAGAAAATGCCTCAAAGGAGCAGAAAGCCCAGTTGGCGAGGGCAAGAGGTTGCTGAAGGAGAGTTTTTAGCTAAAAGAGCGAAAAAGCCAGAGAGCATGATTTACAGGCAACAAAGCTGCAAAAGGTCATTGGAGGGTTGCTAAAGGTCGCTAGGAGGTCTAGCAAACCATTGATGCATGCAGAGGCCGAGAGAGAGAGCTTAGAGAAGCTAGAGCCAAGAGCCAAGAGCCAGAGCCAGAGAGCTAGAGCCAGAGCTGAGAGCCAAAGCGAGAGTGCAGAGCTAGAAAGTCGAGAGCTTCAGAGCCAGGGATGAGATCGTGTTCTAAGCCCATTGTTTCTGTGTAAAACAGTGGAGTTGAGTGTGGATCTTGTAAAAGAATTGATGCCATAATCCCAAAGAGCCTAGTCGAGTTGACTAGAACTGAAGGAGACGTATCCCAATAGTTTTGGGTGAACTCCAAATTAATATTTTTGTCCATGTGTTTGTTATTTGCTGCACTATTGCATTGTTACATGTATTTACATATCAGCACAAAAAACAAATTTTAAAGCATATAATTAGTTAAAATAAACACAAGCATACACCTTATTGTCAAGAACATTATTAGTTCCACATCGGTTAATCATAGTTGTCTTGGGAATAATTAAGCTTTGGAAGTGGGAGAGGTTCTTGTACACTTGACAAGAAGCCTTTAGTGCCCCATTTTCAGATCAAGAAATGCCGCCAATTCCTTTTCAATTGAAAACTGCTTCTCTTCTTAAAGTGTTTTGTGCCACACTATCAAGGGGCATTGTGGAACAAGAATGCGTTATGGAAAATGTAGGCAGCCACAAAGATGGAAAGGAATGATTCCTCATGATTGGGGACAGAGGAACAGATAGAAGCCGTAGAGTTGAAGGATTCCTCAAAGGCCAGAGAGCCAAGAGAAGAAGCTAGTCTCCCTTCAGGGAGCTCACAGCTGGGCAAAAGGGCCACAGAGCCGAGAGCTAATAGAGCCGAGATCCACAGAGTCGTAGAGCCACAGTTCTAGAGAAAGCTAGAGAATCCACCAAAGGTTCCTTGATTTTGCAAACCTTATAACTCGCTTGGATGCCCATATGTCTCGCTTGTGGTCCCAAACCCTTATATTCTCACTATTTCACAAAACCTTAGGAGAGATCCTTCTATTTCCTTAGGAAGCCTTGATTTAGGTGCGTCATATATATTGACTATCCTTTCTTCCTAGGTCTAGGCCTCCTCCTCATAATCCTTTCTTGGAGATCCCTTATCTTGCTTTTGAAGAAAGCAAGCCATTATTTGATCCTAACCTTTGAATGGGCTTTGGAAATCACACCATAACTAGTCATTGACCTTATAATTCTAGTGATTTCCTTTATACCGGGACTCCTCTCATCAGTGAATGTTCATAAAGATTCAGTGACACTAACTGAGGTGACAATGGTTCTTTGTCCCATTGTTTTCATTTGGTCTAATAGTTGTCCCTTGTGTACCCCTCCCGTTGTGGAGGTAAATCCCCTCTATGGACAGAGGCGATCCCTACTAGCCCAAATGGGGTCTAGCAACAATCAAACAACACTAACATGCAGGTTCCTAATTGCAAACCAAAGACCGATGATGAGGGCCTACCTGGATTCCAATGCTAGTACTTGTGGAAGAGTCGTCGCTCCCGTTCCTTTGCTCCGGCCGGTCACAATCCCCACGATCCTCGTGAATGGACACCTGCACATGCAAAGAACGACACAAACACAAGCATAAAATGCAATAGATGCAACTATATATCAGTCAGAAATGATATAACTCAATCATCATTACAAAGACAATAAGAGTGGAACCATAATGATAGTCATCTATTATTGATAAACAACAAAGAAGAATACAACCATAGTTCTAACGTCAAATCCTCCTTTGGCTGGGTGATCAGCAACACATGCCTTGCAAAGCTTGTTGGGAATGGGGAACAAGCCTGTCTCTCCTTGGTTACTTGGACAAGAATCTCCTCACTTAAGATTTAGCCTCATGGGAATGAATAAGGCTCCTTGTAGCATGAACTTGGCAAATATCATACTTTGGGACTTAGAATTTGGGAACTTGGAGACTCTAACTTGTCAAAGGCAAAAGGAAAAGCTTTTATAGATAGAGGAGAAGGAGTTAGGGTCATCCACAAGATTCATGGGATTGGCTTTATCACTAAGAAGCTTCCATGAGAGGTGGATAACTACTTCCCTTCTATGGAGATTCGAAGCCAAACTGACCCAACTCAATATAGATTCAGTTCATGAGTGGGTTAGGAAGAACCTTCGTAAGTTTGTTTGTTAAAAAATTTACCCAACTGGGCTGGCGCGAGTGCGACTCTAAGACAGAGCGCCAGCTGGCGCGCCCTCTTTGGAGGATTTCCCCCATTGGCGCGAGTGATACACAGAGGAACCGCGCCAATGGAAAAAGGGCTATTTTTATGGTTATTTTGCAGAAGGTGTCTTCAGGTCATGTGAAGTACATACTCAAGGGGATACAATGCAAGTGTTTTCAGGATATGTCACTTCTCACAGGTCCCGGAATAAGTCCTCCAATGTGCGGGAGAAGGGGTAACAAGGACGGTGACAAATTACTATGTAACACCTACATCAACTGATGATCACTTCAGTGATGTTGTACATCATGTATTGGGGTAATTGGAACCAGATGTCTCCTTCATGACCTCGTATGGTTCGTGAAAATAGGTCAACGAGGACAGTTCTTAGTCTTTTGTCGACCTCGTTAAAAAATGAAACAAAGGTCTATGAGGATAGTTCTTTTACTGTGTCAACCTCATTAAAAAATGAAACAGCTCCCATCAGGATAGTTCTTGGTCTTGTGACAACCTCGTTAAAAAATGAATTTACAAGGAATATGAGGATAGATCCTGGTCTTGTGTCAACCTCGTTAAAAAATGAAACAATGAATATGAGCATAGTTCCTTGTCTTGTGTCAAGCTCGTTAAAAAATGAAATAAGAACCTGAGCAGAGTTCCTTGACTTGTGTCAAGCTCCCAAGTTCCCAAGTTGAGTCTTTGAGTAGATCTCGTAAAATCCCAGCCGAGGCTTTCACTTGAACTTGTAAATAAACATTCATTCCTTCCACTTGATAGCCACGAGTAGTCTACTTAGGTAAATGTAATGAAGCTTGGGGGGCATGCACCTAATGGTAAAGTTAAGCTTCCCTGCAGGTTATGTGAAGGGAATCACCCCATTCACCTTTATCCCTATCTCGACAAAGCTAGAAAGGTGTTGGATAACCGTCCTTCTTCATCATAGCGACTTCCATCTAGTTACAGGAGACTCTCCCTTTCATCATGTTGGGGGCATGTAAACCAATCTCAAGAATAGTTTTTTTTTTTAAGATTGAGTAAAAATGAAACTGAATTCAAGCATCTTTTTTCATTTCAAGCTTGTATAAACATGAAACTGAATCCAAGCATAGTTCCCTATGGTTCAAGCTTGTTTAAAAATGAACCCATTTCCATTAGACTCGTGATTTCCATTCTATCAGCATTTTCGTCAGATGAGCCTTGGTTGTTTTCGTCCCATCATCACCATCCCTTTGGCCGATCATATGCTTTCACTTAGTTGTTTTTACCCTTTTTGAGGGCAGTTGCAATGAGTGGTCTTATTAGCTAGCCTCTTCACATCAATCAACATGTTTTGAGAAGTTCCAACATCATTGGAACTAGTTGCTATCCTAGACACCACTTGTTCCTCAAAATGGAGTCCTCTTTAAGCTCTTTTCAAATTCTCTAAACATGAAAAGATTATCGAGTGCTTGTCTTTTCCAGCTCATTAAAGGATTGGAAACGATATCTCTCTTGTATTATTTTACACTTTTTCGGAATTGAGAGATTATTTTACGAAAAACAACTTTTGGAGTCTTCTTTTCATCCATTTTCAAACTCTATAAACATGAAAATGACCTCTTTGTCGTTAGATTCATTAAAAACATCAAATAGCGAAAAACTTGTCCATCTAGACAAGATCGAGTTTCACCTTCGCTAGACTTGTTAAAGCATCAAATAGCAATGGATTCACCCGAAGGGTGAAATTATACAACAAGCATATGTTATCCTCCTCAACCTTGATTAAAAATAAAGAGGTACTGGTCAGCAATGACTGGGGAAAATTGGAAAAATGGGAAAACACTTTATGGTAACAAGTTGCTCTTGAACATGATACTTTCACCTCATCACCTTGACTATGTGGGTTGTGTCATTCAGCTTGATGGTTATCACACCATTGGTCTATCATACCATCCATTACTTTGTTTTGGGTTAATGCTACCATTCATCTTAGTGTTGCCAACATGTTCAAGAGAAGTCATTCAACTCAAACTTCATCCTTTTCAATACTGTAAACCTTCATTTTCATGATCCCTATTCTTGAGCCTTCTATCGTTAGTCGATTTTTCATCTCCAAAATCATTTACCTAGTTTCATGTCATTGATGTGGGATATATCAAGGCCCTCCTGCGTTGGTTCGCTTCTTGTCGACATCAACACATCATCCAAGAAGTTGACTTAGAAACACCCCTTCAATACCTTAAGGCTTGCATACATCAATGGCAGGTTGATCACTTACGACGATAGGTTGACATCACTGGCCTTCGATAGAAAGACTTTGTATGGTGTTCGACATCAAATCATTTATTCACACCATGCGAAATGTACTGTAGTACCTTGAGGGTCATTATCATTATTGGTGATTCCTCTTGCGTCTGTTAAGGGCTTACATCATTGGTTGGTAATCAGACGATGTCTTCCCATGTTCAACTTTAGATCATCTATTTGCATGGTTAGCCTTGTACTTGAGTGAAAGATTGAACGAGATTGAAGAACCCAAATCTCGTTTCATCTATCCGGGCTACAATATTTTCAGGAGTACTAAATCAAATGTACAATGGCCTTACATTCATGGTCATCCATTCATGGGTCTATATCTGTAGACAACTATATTTTTACATGTTAAATTTTATAAGCTGAGCATGGGTATGCCTTCCCTCAGCAAGTTCATGAGAAAAAATCAAATTATCATGATATATGTATTGTAATTGATGCAGGTCACCTTTCGCTTTGAAACCTCCTCTCCACATGATAAATCATTTCACTCAACATACATATTTACGACTTCATGCTTTAGGGGGAAACTGTTACAGAACCATTTGGGCACATCAACCCCAACCTACAGATTAGTACTGTTAGGGCCCATGAAACCCTAATTCAGTTGTTACATGCCCTAAAGAAGTCAACCATCAGAATTCCTAGCTTCCCAAAAAGTTCCACGATTGAAATCATCCAAAAACTGCCTCTAAGAAGATTAGTGTAGGCAGGCCTTCATTAGGGTGAACTGTAGTGTATTCCATACACTGATAGGGTGCTATGCAATGCACTTGAGCCCTCTTTGGCATGCACTAGGCGAATTTGAGCAAAATTGCATTGGGGTTTGGGAATATTCGCATCCATTGAATGCATCTAGAAGTCTCCCAAGTTTATCTACTCCTTTGAGCTCGAATTTGGATGAGGTAGGGAGTTAAGGAACATCAATCCCCTTATTGCTTCCTCCATGGAACTAAATCCTAAGTTTGGGAGGGCATTCATTATCACCATTAATGGCATAACTTCCTTCATTCACCTATAAAAACACCACTCATCTAAGTGATCAGGGGCTGGAAATCGTTGAATTATAGGTAGATGATGTTATTGTGAGACTTGAGTTGATTTCAAGTATTGTAATGATGTCAAAATGTCTTGCTTGTTATGAGGAGAGGATGGGATTGAACTGGAGGAGTGATGTTGAATCAAGCAAATTGAGTTGTAGCTCTTCCTTTTACTAATAAAGTATTCAAGGCTTTTTCCATATGCTTGTGTTATTCATTGATGCTTTCATATGTGTATCATGTACTTGATTCCATGCTATGTTTAATCAATAGATCATTATCATATGCTTTGATCGGATTTTGTCTAGTGTCTGTGTGCAGGTACTGTTCAAGCGGATTAAGTATGGAAAGGAGTGACATAATTTGTCAAGGGAGATAAGGAGTAAGAAAAATCTACAAATAGGCTTCTTTACCTCTTATTTAATCTATTGTTCATAGAAAAAGTAGAGAATTATTTGCACTGTTGTTCTAGACTTAGCTACTAGTCTAGGGGTTTAAGTGTTTATCCGTAGACAATGACCCATAAAATATTGGCGGCCCTTTGTTGGTGCACTAAGATGTCTGAGCAATCTTAATTCCTACATTAATTGTCAACCCAAGGTAAGTCTTTTTATCTCAAGAGTGTCAGCACAATCTATGCAGTGCATTCAGATGTTAGCTAAAGGTAAATCATTGCAATCTCTAATAACTATCTCTTCAACTTAATTCACACAACTCTTAAAGAAATAACTAAGGGAGAAATGACTCTGAAATAACTCTTAACACCCTCTACAATTTCGTCTACTTATTCCAAAATTAAATGGATCTGAAAGTGAATACAAAGAATCACACTTGGAAATCTTCAAATAGAATTAAAACTAACTCACTCTATCAAGAAAGAGAACTATAAAAACTGAACAAAAATGTTAATCTATTGCAAATCAAAATTGAACGACAATCTCGATTGAACAAAACCTCTTAATTGAATGACAATCAAGCAAATATGATAAATGACTTCTAAACAACAATTGTTCTCTTTCAGCATATTATGGAAATTAATTGACACTATCTCTAAGATCTATGATATCATAAATCAAAAGGAACAACAATCTACTCTGAAACTAATATAACCAATCAAATCAAAGCATTATTCAAATACATCACACGACTAAGTATGAATCAAAATGAACAGCAATATGAATTGGAATCGCCAATCCTCACAATAAGAGAAATAATGTTAACTGAACATTAACAATCAATAAATATTCAAATGGAAAGATTATAACACAAGAAAGCAGTAGAAAGTCTCTTGATTGGGCCTAGAGTCAATGGAAGTCTCTGCTAAGGAATACTCAGAATATAAGTGAAGATCAAACGTAGACTTTCATTAATATGAGTAACAAGATTACATCATCACTGATATAACAATAGGATATGTCTCAAAAAGAATAACTATAAATTACATAAGTTTGAACTAAACTTCCTTTGCCTTTCAACCTTATATATAATAGTAAAAGAGTAAACTAGATAAAATCGAATCCTGGGGATGAGGGGATCTTGAGGATTTCACAATACATAATCTGATTCTGTCATGAAATAGTATTGGTCTACCTGGTCTCTCGCTACCTTTCCTACTTTGGACGTTGTCTTTCCCTTTTACGGCTTGGTGCTACTCTGTCAAATGAATGGCTATTGACCAATCCGTGTCTTCTGCACACAAGGATAGTAAAATGTCAGTTTCCAATGCTAGATAATTTGTTACCAAGGGCTTTCATCCAACTTTAACAGTAATTTCTTTTAGAGATAATCATGTAAGGATAAATATGAAATAAAGCAATTACTGAGGAGAAAATATACCTTTTTCTTAATCCAACACCCTCCTTATAGCGCCAAAAATATTAACGGTGTTGGATCTGCCAACATTCAGGGGATCTCCCTAATATGAGGTCCCCCTCACACCATTTAGTGTAGGAGTCCCATCCATTATAATGGCTTGTTTCCAAATATTTAGAGATTTACCTCGACTCTAGCTATTAGCACATGAGAGTGTTGCAACGGTATCTTCAAAAAGAAAGGTGAGTGTGCCTAGTGAGGGTACAACATAACTATGCCTAGGTTATCTTACTACAAAAGGGGGGACAAAAGTGAGGCTCTAAGTGAGAGGTAATAGTACCACCTTGGAAGAGACATGTGTGACCTAGGAAGGTCTATACAACATCTAGTGAAATAGTCCATAGTGGATGTGACAGTCGTTGCAACCAAAGAACAGGGAAAGATTTGTCAACCATCTAGTGGAGTAGTCCACAACGGATGTGATAGTCATTACAATCAATGAGTAAGGAAGGATTTGTATAGAACCCTGCAGAATAGTCCACAAGGATGAGAAAGTAGTAGCAAACATTACAACACATTCCCAAGAATAAAAGCACTAAAACAACGGAAATAGTTCAACTATGTTAGTACACGTGGAAGCAAACATGAAATACAAAGTCTCACAGAATTGTTTTACAAACATCCCTAAGTCAAGCATGGAAGAAAGCTAGCCTGAAGAGACTTTTATATTTAGAAAAAGTTCCAAGATACATATTTACATCATAAATCACTAGCCCCAGTAGTGGTACATTGGAGCCACTCCTTGCTCCTCAAATAACTAACTGAAACTCTCTATGCTTTGCAGGAGGAGCCAAGGTGAAAATTCCTTTGCTCATACAATGAGGGGGCATATATAACCAAGGTGTGATGCTTGACCCTTGTGACTCTTTGACTTCCCTCATGATTGTTCGAATTAATGGGACATTTCAACTGACATGACTCTTCATATTCATGTGTGTCCATTGGATTTCCAGTTTATATTACATTTGGTTTACAATATACATGGCTCACAATAGTGATGTGGCCTTTGAAAACTCATGACACAAATTGGAATGACACTACTGACATGGACTAACTTGCTCAGGTGGAAATGTCAATCCATTCTTGCTTCTGAGTGATGGATGTGTTATTGGATGTGCTTTCTCTTCTCCTCCACATAGCTTGATGATGCAGGGTCTTCAATGATATTTGGTATTGAGAGGTGGTTTCATGAATGTGTTCCCTTTGCCTTTTCTTGATAAGCTCCTTTTCCCATCCAGATGCAAGTGAGTCTTCTAGCAAGTTGACTCCTTCTTCTCCTTTATCATCTCACCATGATCTAAAAGTGTACCTTTTCTTGCAATTCACTCAGGACGAGATGAAATCAATCTAAAAAATCCCTAGTCTAAGATGATACATTATTATCCATGGAACGGAATTGGGACAAGTGACAAGTTGGGAAAGAGGGCCCAATAACTATGCATTGCATAGTTTTGGGTGATAGGGAGAGAGGTTGGTCACTGAGACTGCACAGAGTGTAGCATAGACTTGGCTGACAAACTTTTGATCATAGTCCTTACTGAGGGGAAAATTGCACAGGGGCCACTGGGAGGCAAGATTGTGTCGTTAAGATAGTCAATGGCTAATGCAAGATGGGACCCTCGGAGGCAATCCTACGTATTTTTTAGGGGCAAGGTAGGATTGGGAAGCAGAGGGACATGAAAGACAGATCTACACAGTTCATGAGGTCAGTGAGCTCTGACTGAGGGAGAACACTAGGGGACACTTTTCCGCAGTTATCGGATGCAAGACAGGATGGGTTCTCTTCACATTGTAGGGTTCCAGCAGGCAAGGGGGGAAGCTTGAAGATTTGTTTTTTGAAATGAACAATTTAGGTCAAGGTGGGAGGAGTTACTATGCAATTTTGGTGATGAAGGGAGGCTAGCCAGCTTTGGAATTGTGAAGTGCAACTGCCCTAGGGAACAACGACTATGTACTGTGAAATTCCAGGAAACAAGGTTTCATCATTGAGGGTTGAGATTGTGCAGTGTGCAGTTCATTTAGGGTCTGGTGAAACTGAGTTGCTCGGTCGGGAGGATTTTTGAAGAAATTGCTAAGTGCGGGAAAAGGTGAAATTGTGAAGAACTTGAACTTGTGATAACACACTTATCACACTTCAATGGCATGACAATGTTGACCTCTGGAAAATAAGATAAATCATTACCCTCTGTGTGGCTGTCCTATAACATAAAGTGACAAGTGCGACACTTGAGATAGACGTTAGGACGACCGTGATGACACTTGTGCGAAAATGCTTAAAACTGTGTGTATGAGTGCGACAGATGTTTACATAGCTAAGACCACTTGAATACACAAATACCAACCTTCAAAATGGTAACAAAATCAAACATGCCAAAAGAGGACAATTGATCAAACAAGTAAAGGGAAAGACCAAGGAAGTCTCTGAAATTTGAGTTCAAGACAAAATTTTGGAGGGTGTTGTAGCCACTACAACACAATGGTATCCTTCTTTCTCAAACCAAGTACCTCAAGTAGATTTTGAAGAAATATGGAATGGAAAATTGCAAGTTTGTATGCACACCAATGGTAACAAGATGAAATCTTAGTCAAAATGATTATTTTCGTTCAGTTAATCAACCATAATACATATCTATGATAAACAGTTTTATCTACCTTATAGGAAAAAGACCAAATATTATTCATGTAGTTGGGTTGTTGGACGATTTCAAGAAAATCCTAAAGAAACTCGTCCCCAAGTAGTTAAAAGAATATTCAAGTATCTACAAGGAACTCAAGATTTCAATATATGGTATCCAAAAATTATATACCTTACACTTCACGCTTACATAGACGCAGATTGGGTAGGTAATATTGATGATTGCAATAGTAATAGTGGAGGAGCATTTTATTTGGGACCCCACTTGGTATCATGGTTCAACAAGAAATTACAAAGCTCCATCACTTTATCTACTGCTGAGGCTGAATATGTTGTTGTTGCATCTTGTTGTACTCAACTTCTATGCATGATCCAAACATTGCAAGACATTCAAATCACTTATCCTCAACCTGTACCTATTCTTTGTGACAATATTAGTGCCATAAGTATATATAAAAATCCTTTCATGCACTCAAAAACCAATCACATTCCAATCAAATATTATTTTCTGAGAGAAGACGTGCTTGACCAAAAGGTCAAACTGGAATATGTTCCTTCAAAGGAAAAATTTGCAGATCTATTTACAAAGCCACTTCCACGTGATTCCTTTGAATATATCAGACATAAATTAGGAATGATTTTTACTTCGTCACTCTCCTAATTATTCTGACAAGTATTTCATATCTAGGGGTGATGAGACTATAAATTACTACAATTTAATTTGTGTACGAAAATGATGTGAATGACAGGCATGTATGTACGTGGTTTGTGAGTTAGACAGATGCATATACATCTCTGTAATTGTATATTGGTTCAAGGGGAGAAGCTATTATCCCTTGTTGGCATTATCTATTTCTATAAATATATATGTTGTTGTTCTGTCACTAGTTATCAATAATGAGGAAGATGTTTCTGCTATGATTTAATGATGCTAAAGAGATTGATGCTTCATTGCCTTATCTTACTTATTGATGAGGATGTTCATGTTGCTTGTATATTGCTACTATAAAATATTCATATTGCAAGTTCCTACATGGTATATGGTGGTTTATGATCGCTATCATGATCCTACAACCTCATTTTTGAGGTCCCGGTTTTGGTTATCTATGTAAAGTTCATGTAAATACCCATGATGTAATCATTATAATATTCAGTCATGTATAGGCTGTTGAGTCATGTTTTGTACTTTTGAGACATTGATGTAATGTTGGGATCAATTCATGCCTTGTATGTAATCCCCTTATTTTGGGAAATTAATGTAATATGGGTCAAATATGTTAGCCCACTGTGTTTGGTGCACAGGGGCTTCACTGGGGAGTAATATCATACCACGTGGGTTCATATTGGGGGATATTTATTGAGGAAAAAATGACATAATATATTGGGGGATATATAGGGAGTAAAGGATTTTTATATTGGCATATATAAAAAATGGAGCTCAAAGTTAAAGAAAAAATATAAAGGGTCTTAAAAATGTTAATGAAAAAATTTATACCTACAATATCTAGTGGAAGTAGGGGTTTTCAAAACTGAGAAGGTGTATTGGTTTCATATTGGTAGGGGGTTAGATAATGTGAATTTTAGGTGTATTTTCCAATATGTAGCCAAATTAAGGGTATTGTATAATATGCCATGAATGCATGTGATAGATTAGAGGTTCATTGAGTGAATCCCCTGTGGTTGGGTGATTGATGTAACCATGAGTCATTGATGATAGAAAATGTCATGTTTGGACAAATCATAGAGTATTGAATATCTCAAGAAGGTTTGGCATATGCTCAAGGGGATCATGGTTAACATATATATATTCTATAGACCATACCTACAATCATCCTTTCTACAAAATGACAGAGAAGCCTTCATTTAGTATTGGTCATCCCTTTTCCCTTGATGTCAAAGTGGGAGAGAAGTTTTGTGTTTGGAGTATAATGCTTGGTGAGAAGTCTTAGGAGAGAAGCTTGGTGTTTGTCTTGGTGTGTTTACAGATGTATTTGCAATTGTTTACAAATGTATTTGTAGGTGTTTCTAGGTGGTGACAAAACACCAAAGGGGTTTCCATCAAATCCAAGGGGGGAGATTGTTGGCATTATGGCTAATGTATTTTCCTTGATGACAACCTACTTGACAAAGACGAGAACATTGTGACAACGAGAGTTTTTACAGAGTGATACAAATGCCATAGCTGGTATGGACAAGAGAAAGGATAGTTTAGTGAAAGATGGATGGTAAAGAGAAAGTTTGAGTAAGTATACGTAGGTCTTGTGAAGCAAGGTCACATACATATGCATGTATTGAGAATAAAAATCATGTGCATAATTGGCACCATGGTAACTTGAATATTAGTGGTATTTACCATGGTATTGGCCCATAGTAATAGGTGTGTCAATGGTTATTTGGTCCCATCAAATAATACTTATGACATAACCAAGGTATTTACCTAAGGTACTCGATAAGGAAAATACCATATAAATAGATGGAGATAAAGGTGTTGGGAGTGCAAGTATTGGGTTGTCTATGAATGATTTGATCTAAAGCAAGTGTGCACCAGTGAGAAAGGACAAGAATATGATCTCAAAGATCTGAAATATGTGGACACATATTCTTGATTGATTTAGTTGTTAATGTCTAAGTAACTAATATTTATGAAACTTTGATATGGTGATCTAAATGATCTATTCAGAATTTTGTAGTATTGACAGTAATGGTTACGGAAAGTGAAATTGTGCTTGTAGTGAAAATTTTATAGATAGGTACACATACGTGTTTGGGAATAGTCACGAACATACGTGGATCCGTCTTTGTAGGGTCACGTATATTTCCTGTTAAATAATTTTTCAATTTGTGCAAATCTGTGTGTCGATGTTGTGAATTACAAGCACGTACGTATGTGAATTAGTTTTTGGGAAATCATGTATAAATTATGGGGTTTTGCATTATGACTTGTTGATAATATTTGATCATTTTTTTTATTTTTTCTATTGTCTGTCGATGATGTCTCTATCATGATAATATGTGTTTGACAATATTGGTTGGGTTGACTTGTCTATGAATGTTGATTAATGATGATGCTACAATATGGTGATATATGTTTGATTCAGTAATATATGATTGGTTCAAGTGATCTGTGACTAATAAATGATCTATATATGATTCAGTGATTGATGATTTAGTATTCAATATTCTGAGATTTGTACGCAGGTCTTATACAGAGGAAACATGTATATACACAAGTCTTGTTCATCACAATAGTGTACAAAATTTGATATTTATTATTTCTTGTTAGGTTCTACATTCAATGATTTGATATTTTAGAATTTCAATTCATTTGCAATGTGACAATATCTCAAATTCAGTACTTCATTTTGTTTGGGTTTATGATTGATATGGATCTAGTTTGAAAATTTGATGAAAGGTGCCTATAGGTTGTGTTATGATTCTTTGACAGGTCAATCCAGTCTAGAAATATTCTGAAAAGTGCGATGAGCACCAGTATTGTAGCAAGAATGCTACAATTCCTGGGGCTACCAACATTACTTTATCAACCCAGGGTTTGTACAAACTTGGACGTGACAGTGTTGTATACACAAGTAGATGTAATGGGTCCGATTTTTTTCACTGCTAAGCTGGCGATAGAACACTATGGTTTCTCAAACCAACCTTATATTGATTCAGAAGAAGCTTGATTACCAATGAGAAAAAGGGAAAATTGCACTTAATTGAAATCTTGTCTACTGTAGTAAGGAAAGACTAAAATCAAATGCTTAAGCACACCATTCATAGAACTACTGCTAAGAGGCTTTGATTTAAAAGAATGCTAAGTTAACATATGTGTAACCTTATTGTCCTAGGCATGCAATTCAAAACATCCAAACATTCTACTATTGTGCATGTAAATGAACACAAAAACTCTTTTTCCTTTTTTTCCTTTTTTTGTGTGAAAAATGTGAATGCTAAATTCTCTTGGTGATGTGGCATGTGGATTAGGGATGATTGTGAATGGTTAGATGGCTTGGGAGGAAAGTAGGGGTCTTCTCCTATCATCCTAAGTGCTTTTTCCACAATTCAACCTCAAAACAGGCCACTACAGGTCGTCCTACAGGATGTCCCAATGCCTCCTACAAGATGTCCTAATGCTCCTATAGGATCCCCTATATTCCTACAGGATCTGGCCGAGAGCAAGAGGAGGGATTTGGAAGGTGTTGTAGGGCTTACGGAAGGTGAATGGTGGGAGAAATTAGGCAAGGGAGTGGCTAGGACTCCTTCAGAGCTCAAAACAGAGTTTGTGAGATGGTTTGATTTTCTCAACAAACTTGGATAAGTGTTCTTATGGAATGATGAATTTTGTGAGGGACTTAGTGGGAAAAGTGATAATCATGGATGGATGAGGTTAGGATGGGGTTTCTAGTCATGAAATCTCTCTGCACTGTTGAAACTCCTGCACTGCATCAATCACTAACATTTATCCATAAATCATGTCAAACAAGAAATTGTTTTAATCAACTAAGAAAACATAATTTCATTCTCTAGCTCCCTATTTCATGCATGGAAAAACTTTCTGAATAATGTGAAAACTTTATGAGATCTAATACAAGGCTTAAGATATCAGAAACGAAAAGTAAATCCTATTCTTGAAAACTAGTAAAATACTGGCCTAAGTAGCAAAAAACCTAAATTCCATAAGAAATCAGAATTCTGTCTTTTTGGGGCTGCATAGGAGTTCTTTCCTCAAAACATTTTCCCTGGAGGGAGGAGTGAGGCCAAAGCTACCTACTATCAGCTTTTTGATATTCCTTTATCTTCCTAAGCTACTGTTGAAGCAATGCACAAATGGAAGCAAACTAATCAAACCCAAAACTACTTGCAATGAAATAATGCTAAAAACAATTCAACCATTAATATATGAAATCAACTAAACATAAAAATACAAGAAGAGGAGACTTTGCTGCTAGGTTTGAGCCCTAACCCAAGAGCTTTACACCTCTTAGTCAACTTAGTTTTGGATCAAGGAAATGCTCTTTCTCATTATCATATCAGAAAATTACATAACAATGTCTCCCACAAGTCTTGAACTCGAAAATACTTAGTGCTTTTATATCAAAAATCCAAATCCTAATGAGGCTCTAGGCCTCTTTATTTATAACACTAAAGGCTACAACTACTTCCTTAAATCTAGGGAGGCTCGACACCCAAACTCAAGATGAACTAGCCCTTTAATTGTCACTCGCTCTACTACCTTTTGATCTTCATGACTTGGCTGCTTGCAACTCTGAGCTAGTGTGATTTGACGAAGGAATATTCAAATGAGTGAGGATTAAATGAGGAGGATCTATCTCCTACAATATATCCTCCTTGTCTCATTCAATTTTCTGCCCTTAATTAGCCAAAATTGCCATGATTTTCTCTCAAAAACTGCAATCAATGTACATTAGCCTACTAGACATAACATCTCACTTTTACTCATCTCATTAAGAAAAATATAATCAAAATATGTAAGGAATTATGAGAAGAGTTGATTTAAATAATCTTGGAGGTGTATCAAGGTCCATAAAGTTACCCAATGATGAGGCTCATCAAAGTGGTCCACAAGAAGTTGAGTGTTGTAGCCTTCAGAAAGTGGGTAGGAGCTCCCTTCTGGTAGAGGCCAGTAAGTGAGATCAGGGGGTTGGAGCTCCCTTCCATTGGGTGCTGGAAAATCAAAGAATATTGTATCTTTATGCAAGTGGGTGCCTACTGTTATCGGGAAATCTAGTGTCTATGCAGAGCTACTAGTCCCACTAAGGCTAGTAGCTACCTTAGAAACAAACAAACTAAAACCACTTTCGTTTTCCTTTATGAGAGGTAGATAAGAGGGGAAATAAGGAGACCAACCTCTATCTTGCGCTTGGTTCCTTGCTTGATTCCTCTCCCTTCTGATAGATCTTTGCCACTTGCTTCCTCCTTTACCCAGCTTCAAAGAGTACTTGTAGAATCAAAGCAGCATAACACTATCCAAGAACAGAGATATACTATCATAAACAATATAGGACCAGATATATATTGACCACACAAATGCATATATCATCAATCATACAAGAATGTGGAGGAAAACTTGATAGCTTTATTAATAATCAAGAATAGCAAAGAGGATTACAACCAATTGTTCTGACCCAGCGTCATCCTCTCAGCAAGAAAGCCCTTCTTCACCTCATGAAAAGCTTAGATCACCCAACACTATGATGTTACACCAAGAAACCAGCAACACTTCCTTACAAGATACAAAATTCCCCCTCTGTATCTCTGGGATGAGGGATCCATATCTAGATGTTTGAAAGGGGGGTGAGTCAGCTTTTGAGATTTGATTAGTGTCCTCTCTCTGATAGTTCTTGATTCCACTTGGAGATTGATGATCTCTTACTCATCCCTGGGCGAATGCAGAGAGGCAAGTGTCACAGGAGAAGTTTTTGGAAGATTCCATGATCCTCCACCATGCAGATTGACCCTGCCATTTGTCCACTCTCACCCATCGCACCCCATAGAATGGCTTTTTAGTATGCATCGCACCTCCCATGTGCATTTAGGTGGGATGCAGCGCACTTTGACCATGGAGCAGGTGAGATGGTCCAATTTTGACCAGTTCTGAGTAGTTTTTCATGGAGAACTTCTAGGAGATGATGTAATCAGATGACCTTGTTCTTTCAGGGGTTGGAACAACACTTTTAGGGACTTAAGAGCCCTTGGTTTATGGACATTTATGATTGGGGTTTCAGTGCCCAAAAATGTCTATAACACCTACGTACTGACAAGATACTACATTAGTACAAATGTAATACTTTTCTTTATATAATAAGAAGAAGACAAAGACAATAGCAGTGGTTGTTTTCTCCCAGATTCGGTTTCCACCTAAACATCCTGGTGTTCTATGCGTATGATTTCTTTATGTTCTTTACTACATACTAAAAATTAATTGATCTACTAATGCACTGATTAAGAATAATCATCTAATGAAATACATAAAAATAAGTGAACTGGAGTATCATACATATACAATTTGTCTCAATAACAATAGCGTATATTTATTAGAATATAAAAATTGGAAGTTCGAGTTTAAAATACTGATTCATCAACCCCCCCCCCCCCCCCCTCCTAGTCTATTTCCCAAGATCAAAAACCACCATGATGACTGATTTGTTGCCTGACTTTGGGAGACTTGTAATGAAATCCATGGAAACATCTGTCCAAATGGAAGTAGGGATTAGAAAGTTTTTAAAGGTTCCCGACAGCTTGATCGTTTCCCATTTGTTGCACTAGCATAATTCACATTCAACTACAAAGGTAAGAATTTCATGCTTCGTTCCAATTCAAAAGAAAGAGCGACATGCTCGCACATAAGTCTTTAGAAAGCTTGAATGTCTAGTAGTTGGAGAGGACTAAAACTCCTCCAAGATGTGGGGTTTAAGGGTGGAGGTCAGGGACAACACTACCTGATGCTTATGGATAAGAACTTCATCCTTCCAAGATTAATCCTCAAAGGAATTAGGATTTTCTCATTATTTTTTAATGAGCTAGGGTAGAGAGGGGTGGGAGAACCATTCTTCATGGGCTACTTCAATCCAATGTGGTATGGGTAAAGATAGGGATAACATGGTTCCCTCTTCCTCAAATTAGCATGATAAGGCATAATACTCTACATTGTCATGCCCTTCTTGTAAATTATCTCATAGTCATATACCAGCATTTTTGTGAGAAATTTATTTTATTGTGGTGATGATAGAGGATGCTCTATGAAATATTTTAGGCTATGATGGTTAGTGTGGGTTTCCAAATGACACCCGAATAAGTATGGTCACCAAGTGTCTACTGCATATAACATTGCCATCATTTGTTTCTCATATGTAGATTGACCCAGATGTTTTCCACTGAGTTGTCTACTGATGAAAGCCAATGGTCTACCTTTCTACATTAAAAATGCACTAATTCCCATATCTGAAGCATCACATTCAATCACAAAAGGCTTTGTCAATTCTAGTAAGGCTTCTACTGGAGTGGAGCACATTGCCTTTTTGAGAGCCAAGAAGGCATGTCGAGTTGCATAAATCCAAAGAAATTTTTTTCTTGAGAATATTAATGAGGTGTCGGGAAATGTGTCAATAATTGCTAACAGATTTGTGATAGTAGCCCATGAGATCCAAGAATCCCCTCAAACTCTTCATAGTTTTCTATTGGGGCCAATCTTAGATTTACTGAACCTTTTTTGGTTGAACCTCACTCCTTCACAACACACAATCTGTCCTGAATGTTAGCACCTAAATCTGCCTTAGGTTGAAGGAAGGAAAAAATTAGGGTAACCACAAATCATGCTTAGTCTGGTAGCTAGCCCTACTAGAGCAGGAGAGGGCTCTCTCTGAGTCACGCTCAGTGAATAGATGATCGAAAATAGTCTGAGATGACTTACAATGTAATATTTACATTAGGCTAGTAAGTGAATAGGGATTCTGGAAACAATTTTATGAATGACCGAGCTTCTGGGATGTTATGGGACTGGCGCTCAGTAAAGAACAGAGAATTTAATACAAAGGCACAGATTATTCCGTGAGGCAAGGTAGGCGGGAAATGTAACAATTTAGTTTGAGGTACCGCAGCATGAATAGATTGCTGAAGAAAGTGAAAAGGGCATAGTGACATGAACCCTTTTCAACAGAAGAATAACACTGAACATGAAATTTTCCCACAGGCAGAGCAATAAAATTCAATTCTAACTAATCTCACTCAGAAAATTTCACTGGAAATGAACATGAATTGAATTATGAAACATAACGAAATACATATGAAAACATAAGAGACACATTTGCTACACTCACAACCACAAGAATCTCATGAAACAGAGCCGCTGCGCTTCATTGATTCTCTGTAAAAAATACACAGTGAAGAAACAAAGTTTCTTTCCCACAGTCTCCCAAAAGTTACAAGCCAACCAACCCTTTGTAAATAACTTGCATACAATATGTAGAATGTGTGAGGAAGAGATAGAATGCACATGGGTTGGGAAGTTACTTGAATCATTACAAAATGGAGATGGAGAGCCAACCATCAGCTACAGGTGCAGCGCTGCAAACATGACATTTGGCTTGGGGTGACCGTTTGCCTTCAATCGCCACTTGGAAAGAAGCCAATCTGGAGAAAAAACTCTTTAAATGCCGCCTTTGGTGCCAAAAAACCGAAGTGTAGATGAGCGGGCCCACTTGGAGAAGTCGCGAACCGAAATTTCGCGAAATGGGAGCAAATTGGCAGTTTTTCCTCTATGTTTCGTGCCAATTTCTCTGTGCATCATGCCACTTTGGGGCCTGTTTTGGGTCACTTTCAGGTGTCCAAAATGTGCCCAAGTGGGCTTGTTGGAAAGCCTGTCCTGTCTACTTTCTAACCCAACTAGAATTTTTGAATTTGGTGCTCATCTTCCCCTCCAAATATCCATTCTCCCAAGACTGCTTTCTGTGTGTCAAAAAAGTGGCAGAGAGGCCATTTTTTGGGTGTTTTTGATCTCTAGGAGGCTCAGATCTTTCCCAAATTTCTTGCCCGGACACCAGTAGTCGTGATTTTCCATGCTGAATCCAAAACTGCAAGCCATTCCTTATTTGGAGCTCTAGAATTTTAGGGTCTCGCCAGTGGCACGACGCATAAGGAGAAAATCCCTGTTTTTTGCCCAAAAAAATTCCATGTGACCAAACGAAGGTTCTCTATGGGGTGCCATGCTGAGCTAAGGAAGCCTCAGCCAAGATCCTAAGCCTATCTTTCTCTTTTTCCTCTTTGATATGTATTGGTCACCTCAGTCCTAGGTGCCTTGGAACCTCATCATTCTTTCTTGATGACCCAACCTCCATTGACTGTGCTGACATAGTTTGGTGCTGGCTTGGTGAAGTAGTCATATGCATGTTCAGAGCTACTTCAATGAAAGTGTTCCATGTCATGTTATTTTTTGTCAACTGATGGAGAACCATAACCTTTATCAAACTATGATTAAAGAGATTGGGATAATGCACTTTTCCTTTCAATTTCACCTTTTTAGACATCTTGGTTAAGCTCCTATACAAGTAACTACTCAAATTGAGTGACTTGGTTGCTGTAAAGTGCATGAGCAGCCTTATGTGATATTGATGCAACCTGGAAAATTTTCCCTCACATGTGAATAATTTCATGACAACTTTCATTAATGGTGCATATATCTCCAAAAAATATCTCAATTGGAAAACATGTGAGTGAGTTTCTTTATATTATGATTTCAGTTAGGGTTTTTACTCTTCTAGGTCTAGGTTCATGTCTTTGAACCAATTTTCACCATGTTTTGGTATTCCTATAGCTTGAGAGATGGAATCTACTGAAAACATGAAATCATTCCCTGCAATGGTAATTTTGTCTTCCATCAAGGTGAGGGAAATATACATCTGAGATGCTCATGGTGAAAAACTTGTTCTTGGCCTTTTTCTTGCCACATGTTCTTCATGGTGCTCAAAGTTATCATGGTCCACCAATTCCTTTCCCTTCATCTCTTGTTTCTTGACTTTGAATTGTTCTTTCTCCATAGGTAGATGTTGTGCTTTAAGCTGACTGTTTTCTTGATCAAGGCATGAAATGATAAATTTGGCCCTTATCAAATTGTCCTTGACCTACATGATCTGAGAATACTTCTCTTCGATGACTTGTTGTATGGATTTATGCTCATCTTGTGCCTCCAAGTCAAGTAGGTCAAAATCATGCTCAATGAGCTCCTCATCATGCAAAGAAGCCTCATGATGTGATGGTGATCCCTATTCTTGTTTGATTTCACCAACAACTTCTCTAAGTGGATGTGGATCCTCTCGAGCCAAATCTCTCAATCAGCCTCTATCTCCTGCTGAATAGGTGTCTTCTTGTGGTTGTCTTTATGAAATTTGTTGCATTCAATCATAGGCATATAACCACCATATCACTCATAAAATTTGATAAACAAGTGATGTTATAGAGCCTACCTTGCAATTTTATGGGCTTCACAAGAAATTTGAGGCAAAATGGCACAATTTCAGGCCTTTTTTTCCTTGTGCACCGCGCCAGTGTAAATTTACACTGGAAATTTCCTCCCAGTGCACCGCGCTCCCTTTGTGTGCCGCGCTCTTTTCAGGTGACTTTTGGAGGCCTTCCCAGTGTCAAAATTGGGTGCAGGATAGCGCGTTGGAAAGGTATTTGAGTATAATTTCCAACAAAACTGGAATTTTTCAATTTGGAGTTCATTTGCCCTATCAAAAGTCAAATCGCCCAAGACTAGTCAAAATGTGCCCAGTGAGGCTGCCTCAAGGCAGAGTCCTGTTACAATCAACTTTTGAATGCCTTCCTCAACTCCAAATTGAGTTCCTGATAGCTAATTGGAAATATGTTTGTGTCTATTTATCATTTGACTCATCAAACAAGTCATTTGGACAACTGAGCTAGGAGAAAAGTTTGTTTTCCCAAGGTCACCTCAGAGGTGCATCAATTCTCCCGAGGCAATTGTATTTTTAACATTTCTGTAAAACCATGACACCTGTGTAAAAAGTGAAGGCGTTTTTTCTTCCGTGGCCTATTTTATATAAAAACCTCTCTCCGTGTTCCTAAATTCATCTTTGATTTCTCAGAAACATCATTTGAGTGAAACCTACCCCGATGTGTGGAACAAGGGATTTGTCGAAATGAAGCGAAACGAAGGGGATAGGGAGCTTCTAAATTCTTGAGGAAATTTTTGGAAGTAGGGAGGGATGTTAGGAAGTAGGGGAAAGTGGAATATCTAAAATTGAGTGAGGGGAAGGGGTCATAAAAGGCAAAACACAGGCCCAACGTAGAAAATTGTCAAGTTGTAGCAAGAAACTAGGGTTTGTGCAAAAATGAGGAATTTGGGGGATCTCAGTGATGGGAAGTGTTTGATAAGGTACTTTAAGGATAGGGGAAGGTGTATGAACATTAGGATACACTTTTTGCCAATGATTTGACCGTCTAAGAGAAATTTCCTTCAAAACCCTAGGAGACGGAAATGAACCTTGCCTAGGCACAACTGAAGCATGAACAAGGTGTGAAATGGCCCAGTGGAACTTGACATGATGATGAAAACCCTTTGAATGATGGTACACTCAGTTGAATGGTGACATGGAACGTCATTTGGACAACTTTGACAAGGGTAAAATCAAACCCTAGACCTAATGCCTAGTGACCAAATTTTGCTTGAAGACTCACTGAAATGACAAAATTTGACCTTGACACTTTAAAATCACTTTGTAAGAGCATGTTTGATCACTGGAGGAAGGCTGCAAAGACTGACACTAACATTGGCTCCAATAGGGATGGCAGCTCCAGCTCCTTGGAGGTGCCAAGAACTGCAGATCTTTGGGTGAGCAGATAGTGCCTTCGTCCATTGGGCTATGGAGTCCATTATTCCGACAAACCAACATGACTTAATTTATTGATTGAAACATGACTCAAACTGACTCAATGTGAACTGAAATGACTGAAAAACTTGACTCTATGCAAAAGGAAATGACTCATGACTAACTTAACTAAAACAAGAACTGACAAAACTTATTCAATGGCAGCAGTCCATCAAGATTCGAGGGTTTCAAATCATGATGACAGCCACCTGCGTACTAATGCAATATGTACAATCATGCGTAATGTGTCTTCCAATGTAACCAATCAAGTAGATGCCTCCTTGATTGATTCTCCGAATCAGATCTTCTGGTCAACAACATATACTGGTAACTGCGCCTCCAAAAAACATAATTGACCATGATCTCCTTCATCACTGAATACTACAATAATGACCTTCACTGCTGACTGTAACGGATTTGCCATTGGATCATGAAAAACATGAAGATTTACCTCCTACTGAAGAAACAAGGGGTCCATTTCTTGTGACGCTGATCTCTTTTCACAATATACTTCAGAAAAAGTATGCTCCTGGTCCTCAAAAAATTCTGAACAAGCAGATGAGTGGATTTCCTCTTCAAAGAACATTTCAAAACATGAAACATAGGAAGAAGAATTTGAAATGGCATCCTGAATGGTCGGATCTTCGGTAGTCTGAACATCTTGCAGGTTATCTTCATATGATATGACAGCCAGATTCTCGTTACATTCATTAATCATAAGAAAAGAAACTTCAAATGCTTCGTGAAACTCAAGCATGACCTTTCTGTCCTCTATCATAAATTCATCCAGAGAAACTTTTTCACCTACTTGAACAAAGATATCCTCTTGTTGTTCATGAATTGACTGAATTACCTCGTTAGGAAGGTTGTGTTCTGATGAGATGAGGGTAGTTAGGTCTGTAACTCTGTCTTCTTCATTTGAGGCGGCCTCAACAATGCAATTCTCTTCTATGAGATCCGGAACAACATGTTTTTCCTCATCACAATCTGTTTCTCAATCTGGTTTATCATCATCATTTTCTGAGATTGGAACATCATTTTCTTGCGTATCCTCGTTTATTTCAACCAGATCTCAAATAAAACTTCTTCTTTCCTCATTTTCGGCCATACGGAACTCTTCAACCTGCTGATCTATTTCATGTAATTCATGTTGACTGTCAAGATGCAAAATTCCTTCATTTTCCACCGTACAAAGGTCTTGATTCTGCTGCAAATTTTCCTGAGCATCTTGATGGGACTCCTCTAGTTTCTCTTCATGTTGCTGAAATGGATCTCGTACAAGGCTTCCATGATCTCATCATCCATAAAATTATCATCCTCATAGTATTTTTCAAGGCTCTCACTGAAAGTAGAAGCATGTTTGCAACAGTCATGAACTAGATTTAATGATGGATAAGAGTCTTTATATATTTCAATGAACAGGGCATGAAAATCCTTTAGACAGTAAATACAAGCAGGTGGCAAACTTTCATACCAAGATCGGGCTTCATCTTCCAGGGTAGCCATAAAAATTTTCATCAAACAGTCTTCAGGAAAATTGATCTTTAATCTATGCACATGAATGTGAAATTTCACCAGATGAAGAGCAGCGTCATTACCTTCCACATTTCTGAACACAGGCAAATTCTTTGACCAATCTACCTTGGTCATTTTATTTTGAAAACCTGGGATGTGATCTCGGCTCATGGGAGCATATCTTCTTGCAATCTGCTCCGTTTTTAAAATGTCAAAGCTACTGATCTCTCTGTAGTGGAGACACCATGAAGCACCAATTGCTGGATTCCTCAGTGAATGGAGTCGCCAGGTGAATGATTTCAGCCGTCTTCTTATGTCTGATCGTTGTTCACCATCAACAATCAGATCTGAGCTTGATAGATGTACTGGGGCAAAACAATCTTCAAGCAGACCATTTTCTCCCCAGTGGAGTCACCACTATGTTAGCACCTAAATCTGCCTTAGCCTGAAGGAAGGCAAAAATTAGGGTAACCACAAATCACGCTCAGTCTGGTAGCTAGCCCTACCAGAGCAGGAGAGGGCTCTCTTTGAGTCATGCTCAGTGAATAGATGATCGAAAACGGTCTAAGATGAATTACAATGTAATATTTACCTTAGGCTAGTAAGTGAATAGGGATTCTGGAAGCAATTTTATGAATGACCGAGCTTCTGGGATGTTATGGGACCGGCGCTCAGCAAAGAACAGAGAAGTTAATACAAAGGCACAAATTATTCCGTGAGACAAGGTAGGCGGGAAATGTAACAATTTAGTTTGAGGTACCGCGATATGAATAGATTGCTGAAGAAAGTGAAAAGGGCATAGTGACATGAATCCTTTTCAATAGAAGAATAACACTGAACATGAAATTTTCCCACAAGCAGAGCAATAAAATTGAATTCTAGCTAATCTCACTCAGAAAATTTCACTGGAAATGAACATGACCTGAATTATGAAAGATAACGAAATACATATGAAAACATAAGAGACACATTTGCTACACTCACAACCACAAGAATCTCATGAAACAGAGCCGCTGCCTTTCATTAATTCTCTGTCCAAAATACACAATGAAGAAACAAAGTTTCTTTCACACAGTCTCCCAGAAGTTACAAGCCAACCAACCCTTTGCAAATAACTTGCATACAATATGTAGAATGTGTGAGGAAGAGATATAATGCCCAGGGGTTGGGAAGTTACTTGAATCATTACAAAATGGAGATGGAGAGCCAACCATCAGCTACAGCTGCAGTGCTGTAAACATGACATTTGGCTTGGGGTGACCGTTTGCCTTCCTTCGCCACTTGGACAGAAGCCAATCTGGAGAAAAAACTCTTTAAATGCCTCCTTTGGTGCCAAAAAACCGAAGTGTAGATGAGCGGGCCCACTTGGAGAAGTCGCAAACCAAAATTTCGCGAAACGGGAGCAAATTGGCAGTTTTTCCTTTGTGCGCCGCACCAATTTCTCTATGCATCGTGCCACTTTGGGGCACTTGCAGGTGTCCAAAACGTGCCCAAGTGGGCTTGTTGGAAAGCCTGTCCTGTCTACTTTCTAACCCAGCTGGAATTTTTGAATTTGGTGCTCATGTTCCGCTCCAAGTATCCATTCTCCCAAGACTGCTTTCTGTGTGTCAAAAAAGTGGCAGAGAGGCCAATTTTTGGGTGTTTTTGACCTCTAGGAGGCTCAAATATTGCCCAAATTTCTTGCCCGGACACTAGTAGTCATGATTTTCCATGCTGAATCCAAAACTTCAAGCCATTCCTCATTTGGAGCTCTAGAATTTTAGGGTCGCGCCAGTGGCGCGACACACAGGGAGAAAATCCCTATTTTTTGCCCAAAAAAATTCCATGTGACCAAAAATTCCCCAAATTTCTTGAAATTTGGGCCAGAGGTTCTCTATGGGGTGCCATGCTGAGCCAAGGAAGCCTCAACCAAGATTCTAAGCCTATCTTTCTCTTTTGCCTCTTTGATATGTATTGGTCACCTCAGTCCTAGGTGCCTTGGAACCTCATCATTCTTTCTTAATGACCCAACCTCCATTGACTGTGCTGACATAGTTTGGTGCTGGCTTGGTGAAGTAGTTATATGCATGTTCAAAGCTGCCTCAATGAAAGTGTCCCATGTCATGTTATTTTTTGTCAACTGATGGAGAACCATAACCTTTATCAAACTATGATTAAAGAGACTGGGATAATGCACTTTTCCTTTCAATTTCACCTTTTTAGACATCTTGGTTAAGCTCCTATACAAGTAACTACTAAAATTGAGAGACTTGGTTGTTGTAAAGTGCATGAGCAGCATTATGTGATATTGATGCAACCTGGAAACTTTTCCCTCACATGTGAAGAATTTCATGACAGCCTTCATTAATGGTGCATATATCTCCAAAAAATATCTGAATGGGAAAACATGTGAGTGAGTTTATTTATATTATGATTTCAGTTAGGGTTTGTACTCTTCTAGGTCTAGGTTCATGTCTTTGAACCAATTTTCACCATGGTTTGGTATGCCTGTAGCTTGAGAGATGGAATCTACTGAAAACATGAAATCATTCCCTGCAATGGTGATTTTGTCTTCCATCAAGGTGAGGGAAATATACATCTGAGATGCTCATGGTGAAAAACTTGTTCTTGGCCTTTTCTTACCACATGTTCTTCATGGTGCTCAATGTTATCATGGTCCACCAATTCCTTTCCCTTCATCTCTTGTTTCTTGACTTTGAATTGTTCTTTCTCCGTAGGTAGATGTCGTGATTTAAGCTAACTGTTTTCTTGATCAAGGCATGAATGATAAATTTGGCCCTTATCAAATTTTCCTTGACCTACATGATCTGAGAATACTTCTTTTTGATGACTTGTTGTATGGATTTATGCTCATCTTGTGCCTCCAAGTCAACAGGGTCAAAATCATGCTCAATGAGCTCCTCATCATGCAAAGAAGCCTCATGATGTGATGGTGATGCATGTTCTTGTTTGCTTTTTCCAACAACTTCTCTAAGTGGATGTGGATCCTCTCGAGCCAAATCTCTCAATCAGCCTCTATCTCCTGCTAAATAGGTGTCTTCTTGTGGTTGCCTTTATGAAATTTGTTGCATTCAATCATAGGCATATAACCACCATATCACTCATAAAATTTGATAAACAAGTGATGTTATAGAGCCTACCTTGCAATTTGATGGGCTTCACAAGAAATTTGAGGCAAAATGGTACAATTTCAGGCCTTTTTTTCCCTGTGCGCCGCGCCAGTGTAAATTTACACTAGAAATTTCCTCCCAGTGCGCCGCGCTCCCTCTGTGCGCCGCGCTCTTTTCCAGGAAACTATTGGAGGCCTTCCTGATGTCCAAATTGGGTGTAGGATAGCTCGTTGGAACGAAGTTTGAGTTTACTTTCTAGCCCAACTGGAAATTTTCAGTTTAGAGTTCATTTGCCCTATCAAAAGTCAAATCTCCCAAGACTGGTCAAAATGTGCCCAGTGAGGTTGCTTCAAGGCAGAGTGTTGTTACAGTCAACTTTTGAATGCCTTCCGCAACTCCAAATTAAGCTCATGATAGCTCATTGGAAATATCTTTGTGTCTAGTTATCATTTGACTCATCAAGAAAGTATTTGGCCAACTCAGCTAGGAGAAAAGTTTATTTTCTCAAGGTCACTTCAGAGGTGCATCAATTCTCCCGAGGCAATTGTATTTTTGACATTTCTCTAAAACCATGACACCTGTGTAAAATGGGAAGGAGGGTTTTCTTCCTTGGCTTGTTTTGGACAAAACCTCTCTCAGTTTTCCTAAATTCATCTTTGATTGCTCAGAAACATCATTTGAGTGAAACCTACCCTGATGTGTGGAACAAGGGATTTGTCGAAATGAAGCGAAACGAAGGGGATAGGGAGTTTCTAAATTATTGAGGAAATTTTGGGAAGTAGGGAGGGATGTTAGGATCTAGGGGAAAGTGGAATATCTGAAATTGAGTGAGGGGAAGGGGTCCAAAAAGGCAAAACACAGGCCCAACCTAGAAAATTGCCAGGTTGTAGCAAGAAACTAGGGTTTGTGCGAAAATGAGGAATTTGGGGGATCTCAGTGATGGGAAGTGTTTGATAAGGTACTTTAAGGATAGGGGAAGGTGTAAGAATATTAGGATACAAGGTTTGCTGATGATTTGACCATCCAAGAGAAATTGCCTTCAAAACCCTAGGAGAGGGAAATGAACCTTGCCTAGGCGCAACTGAAGCATGAACAAGGTGTAAAATGGCCCAGTGGAACTTGACATGATGATGACAACCATTTGAATGATGGTACACTCAGTTGAATGGTGACATGGAACGTCATTTGGACAACTTTGACAAGGGTAAATCAAACCCTAGACCTAATGCCTAGTGACCAAATTTTGCTTGAAGACTCACTGAAATGACAAAATTTGACCTTGACACTTTAAAATCACTTTGTAAGAGCATGTTTGATCACTAGAGGAAGGTTGCAAAGACTGAAACTAACACTGAACACTCTACTTCTTCCATGCCAAAGGAACACTTGCATGATCTTATGAATAATTTGTGATCTTGGAAGAGTTTCAATACCTGGTCAACATGCTAAAGATCTATGTCCCATGTTATGCTATAGATGAGAATGTCATCAAAAAGGACTAGTACTAATTTTTATAAGATATTGTTTAAGAAGGTCATTCATGAGGCTCTGGAAAGTGGATGGGGCATTAAATTGACCAAATGGCATGACCATGAATTCATAATGGCATCCATGAGTTTGGAAGGTTATCTTGGGAATGTTAACTTCCTTCATTTGTATTTGGTAATAAGCTGCACATAGGTCCAACTTAACAAAACAATTGGCACCATGCAGTTCATCAAGCGGATCATCAAGTACTGGAATACGAAATTTTCCTTCATAGTGAGCTTGTTAAGGTCCCTAAAGTCGGGACACATGCATCATTCATTGTCTTTCTTTAAAACCATGATCACCACAGATGAATAAGGGTTTGTTGTTGGATGAATAACACCATATTCAAGGAGTTCCTTAATGATTTTTTCAATTTAATTCTTTTGTGAAAAAGGATATCAATAGGGGAAGACATTTGGCGGCTCGGTACCCAGGAGCAAAGGGATGTTATGATCATGTTAACCCATAGAGGGTGGGAGCTCCTTATGTTTGTCAAAGATCAGTTGGTGGCGATCTAATACAAGTTGTATATCGGGATGAATGTTCGGAGGAGTGGATTCAATGGCATGAATGCCATTAAATTGTGCTACTATCGCATGATGGACCCTTTTTAAAATCTTCTCCATTCGATGCGAGTTGATGATAGTAGGAGCACCTTCATGGAGTCCTCGTACTATATAAGTGTGGCCATTTTTCTTAAAGCTCATATATAACTCTTGGGATTCCATTGCGATAGGGCCCATTGTGTGGAGCCATTCAACACCTATGATAATGTCACAACCACCCATTTCAATGGAAATCATGTGGGTTTTGAGGTGATAATTCCCCATTTTAAGCTAAATATTTTCACATTGTCCTTCATATTTCATGGTCACCCCATCAACGATAAGGACTTGGAATTCGAAAATTCCCTAAAAAAACAATGAACGACTTCTGCTACTCTCTTATGGACAAATTAATGCATGCTACCACTATCAATTAGCACCACTACAGGTCGGTTTAATAAAACCTCAGATTTTGAGAGTCTCAAAAGAAGAAATATCGACCAGGGAATGTAGTGAGATAACTAGCTCATTTGGCATAGTTGTAATATTATTTTATGGGGTTATTAGAGGTTCGCCCTCTTCCTCCTCGGACACTTCAGTGGATGGAGCTTCATCGGCGGAGCTATTTTCAGTAGCATCCATTTGAAAGATTTTTGGTTCCTTGCATTTATGTCCCAGGAAGTATTTGCCATCACATTAATAACATAGTCCTTATTTCCTTCTTTCGTCCATTTCTGCTAGCAACACCTTTTGAACCTTAAGTGTTTGGGTGGGGCCCGTAACTAGGGTGGGACATGCCCATGTAATGAAATTTGGACGATTGGATTGGGAATTTAAAATGAATTCTACCTCTAGGAATTGTTGCATGCTTCCAACCAAGTAGTTGGGTGATGCCTTTGGACATCGGCTCGGATGGCTTCCTTTAGGCCACTGATGAAACATTCCAAGTAAAAGGAATATCTTAGTCCTTTAGTCTGGATGGCCAATTTTTCAAAGGTTACAATGTAGTCGTGTATTGTACTTGCTTGCTTGAGCTTAGTAAGACAACCCAAAAAGTGAGGTTACTGATCAAAGTAGTCACAAATGGATTTTAAGAACATGTTCCAGGTTGGCCTCCCTAGATAGAATTTTTTATGCTACTACCACCACTTCCATCACTCTTGGTCTAGATAAACAAATTCCACATATATTTTAGTGTCATCATACCAGATATTTTTAGGGAAGAAATATTGTTCCATTTGTGCTACCCATACTACCGGGTTAGACCCATCAAATTTTTACATGGCCATTGTTGGGCATGGAATCCCCCCATGGCATGTTTTGGGGCTCAAAGCCCGAGTTTTGACCCTATATTGTTGTAAAGACTCCATGAATTGTGGGCGTGGAGTGCGAAATGTATGATAGAGTCACAGGGTTGTCTGCCCTAGTTTTGTAATGTAATGTCAACCTACCCATAGTCTGTGGACCATGGGATTGTATAAATAGAGCAAGGCTCTAAGTGTAAGAGAAGATAACAAAGTAGTAGAGAGAAGAAAGAGTCCAAGTGACTAAGTGTGTCTTTGGTTGTAGAGTAGGAGAAGGCTCTACAGCTAAGTGCACATAGGCCTAGTAGTCCGCAGCTGAGTGCGCGAACCCCTGCAGCTAAGTGCGCGAACCCCTGCAGCTGAGTGCGCAGGGCGGAGTCAAGTCTGTAACCGAAGAAGAGATTAATAAAGAGAGGTTTGATATCATATTTGTATATTTGTTTTTGTATTAATGCATGTTTGATATAAATTGCAAATATACTGTTTATTTACTGCGCACACCTGTATGAATGGTTTATGTTGTTAGGTATAACTTAAAGCATGCAAGTAGGCTAAAATAAACAACTAACATTGGAATACTAGTAAGGACTTGGGTAATAATAGCATTCGGCCCCCGAGTAGGGTTGCGCGAAGGTAGCATCTCAGGCTGCAAGGTACGGGAAAGTGCACGTAGCGATGTGTGCGCAGGGTCAAACCGCGGACCACTTGAACTCATCAGACATCTCCACAGTGTGGAAACCTAGTTCTAGCACCCTCCCATACTACTTCGGGTGAGACCTTAGTCCTCGCTCCACGGATTGTTGCTGAAAGGGCCAGTAGTACTCTTTGGCTAAATCAAGTGTGAACCTGGGTTAGGCCCCAATAAGCTAACAAATGGTTCCGTTCATGGGATCACGATCTGCATAAGAAATGTCTGATGTTGTGTCACTGGAATCCAACAAAGAAAGAAATTGAAGAGTGATTGGACAGAAAGATTCATGAGTTCGCGGCACAGGAAAACAGGAATCTATGAGTATCAAAGGAAGAATGGTTAGAGTGCTACTTATATACGGAAATCCACGAAATTTTCTTTGCATCCTTCCCCTCTGAATTGTATGAGTGGATCGCGAAGCTAGCAGACAGTCAAGGAAGGTGTAGGCTTGACAAACCTATTTTGTGGACTCCAGAGTTTGTGTGCAGAATGAAAGCATCAAAAAATAGGATCACGCGCATTGTGGACCATTGGCTCAATCAGATTATAGGAGGGTTTATCACCGATTTCGCAATAGATACTTCAGTCAGCTACAGTGAGGCAGAATGACACTTCCTCAAAGGACCGTGAGGTAAGTATATTAAATCTTTGAACACTTGGATTAAGATGCTACTGTGTGAAAAGTGGGTTATGTGAATAAATTGATGTTTGGGGCTATGCGAAGTGGGAGGATCTACAGAAATGAAGGTAGTGAAGAAATGGAGATGAGTCCCTTAATTTCACCTATGCGGGAGAGCGAGGAGGAGCTCGCAAAAGTTTCACCAAGAAGTGCGATCAGTCTGATAAGACAACGAATTCCGCACATACCACCCCCACCTACACCGCCACCAGTTTCACCATTGTAGAGCTATAAAAAGGGTCTCTTTCACCTCTAATTACCTCACATTAATATGTCAATCCGGGAATGTTTTTTTATTTCAAAGAGTGTCTCAGTCTGAGGCTATCATTTGTCAGAGTAATGCTAGTAGTATAGTGTTCAAAAATACAAGAGTAAATGGATGATTGTCTACAGCTTAACTACTTCAAAAGATTAAATCACACATTCAGAAGACTAAGCAACTTATCAGTCAAGGGTTTGGTAGCAATAACCCATCCCTTTGGAAACTGATGGAAAAGGAAATCAGAGAACAGATTGTGGATCTGGGAGACAGACAGTAGATGCCAATGCTCACTACAACATAAGATCGTTCTTCATGCCAACACGAAGAAATGGAATGTCAGATAAGAAATGGAACATCAATTAAGAAATTGAACAACAAATCTGAAATGGAATAGAAAATCCAAAATGGAACAGAAGCTAAGAAATATAATAACAACTAAGTCTCACAAGCAGTAACATCGTAGTCTATCAAATCAAATGCATTAATCGTAATCTACAGGAATCAAATGGCAACCTTTCACTCTTAAGGGCGGATTGAATAACACACACCAATGGAACAACACTGATTACTGATAAATTATGGAACAGCGCTTGAAAACCATATACACACACATCACACTTAATAGTAATCTGATCCAAGTATTGATCTCAGTTAGAAAGAATACGACTGCATTTCAAAATAGAACAGAATTGTTCATAAATCCAACAGTCACAAAGAACATAACTTCCAAGATGAATTTCGTAACGTTAATGAACAAGTGCACAACACAAAGGCTCTGTAATGGAACAGTAATAGTATTCTGTAGAGACTAGCAGTATTATATCAACTCCTAAAAGAACAGTAATATGATGCAGAGTCAATACAATTGTTCTGTCTGTAGAAACCTTAATAAATTAAACATAACAGAGCATGTGATGTAAACTTATAAAACACATCAGATTACCAAATTACGTCAATAAGCAAACCACGCATAAATTGAACGTAATAATACAGGAGCAAGTGTCCTCCAGGGCCGGGCCCTTAGCCTCCAGGGGTACACCGCTTGAAGTTATTCCAGACTCATAGATGAAATAGTAACCAAGTTTGTATTAATGCATAGAGCGGAATTACAATAAAACAGTTCTTAATGAGACTTGATGATCAAAGTTTTGATCTTAAAAGAAATTACATAAAAGCATAACTGTATCTAACTCTCTCCCGAGCTAACAGTGCTGCCCCTTTTATAAGGGTGACGGTAGAGATGTCTAAGTGCAGAAATAGATAAAACAACGATCCCTCAGGATCAAGGATCCTGAGGGATTCGCCGAACCGTTAGTCCTCAGTCATTTCTTTTCTCTCCTGTGCCGAGCTGATATCTCCACCTCATTTCCCGAGCTGATTCACTTTGATTTTCTTTTCCTTGTTTGCATTCGGTCTCCTGTCAAAGGGACAATGGTTAACCCATCCTTGTCCTTTCCTTTGGAACGTCAACTTCTCGTTTTTCCTCCTTCCTGCATAAGGAAATGACAATTGTCAGCATTTTCGTCTTGCATATTAATCTCACATGTTTTATTCTAATTCTTTATCATTTTCCTAGTTCATGATGCAAAAGGTTTGTAAGTTCTAATGAAAAGATACTGAAATAATCATAAAAAACATACCTTCTTTAGTACTCCACAACCATCTTCACCCCCATATTCACCCACACCACCACCACAGTTCAATATGGCGAGTGCAATAAAGTTTCCAGTGTTCAAAGGAGTAGGGAATGAAGATCTGGACCTTCTAGTATTAGTGTCTTCACACTTCCATCAGTGATCAAATTTCTCTTTTGCATGCATATTAGGTGTCTCATTCGATTAGCTGCATTCCATTAGGTCATGGATCAACTGATGGTAGTGGTTTCTTGACAAGTTCCCTCATGACCTTCACCTGTTGACCTGTTTACATTTTTTTTAGTCATTCACAGTCACCCTATTTCATTTCATGTATAACAACTAGTCCTAGGGTTCAGTCCCATTAGGTTTTAGGGTTTGTCAATAATTCTCATTCATAATTGAAATAAAAGGGTTAGCATGCACATGAGGAGAATAAAAAGGTTCATAGAGTCATAATTTTACTTTTTTTATGCTAAATAAAGCTCTTTCACCTCAAAACAGAGTTTTGAGGTGAAATTGAGCATTTGCATTTAATGAATCACTTGATGTAATTTTATGTAATTTTATTGTCCTAATATGATATTGAATTTCTCCTGGTGACCTAGTGACAAACTCAACTCCTGCCACTGCAAAATGTCAATGTAATAAGTCCACCTGTAAAAATGCAAAAGCTATATGTAAGTGAAACAGAGCATTTTGAAAAAATCTATCAAAACTATAGAAGAGTGGGTCTTGGTTAATGAAAAATTAAAGGAGAAAGGTATAAAGTCCATTTCAAGTGTTTTTAACTTCATTTTTGAATTGGAGAGCTAAGGAGAGGAGAAAACGTGATTTTGAGCTAAAGTAGAGAAAAAGAGGCAAGTTTTCAATTTTCTCCCCAGCGCTGCGCATTATCTCCTTGGTGCTAATTAAATCAGCGTTGTGCACCTGTGGCAGGTTTCTAGTGCAAATTTGTTCAGGCGCTACACATTAAATTGGTGTTATGCACCTGTTGGTATGCGCTGCACATCTACTAGGAAGTTTAAAATTCATCAATTTGGTTATCAAATCGTCTTCTAAGCTACTCAAAGCTCATGCAAAGTAAGTATAGCCTATTATCTTGCATAAGAAAAGATGTTGCTTGAGCTTTTGAGTGTGATTGTCATTAGTTCATGCAAACCCTATTAGCATTGAGATTTCTCTCATAAACCCTATATAAGCTAATCTACCTTTCATAAGCCATTAAGGATCATTTGTGTCCTTTCTCCTCCAATTACACTTAGTTTACCAACTCATCGTCACTTTTCATCATTCAACAAGCTCTATTCCACTTAACCCAAATTTCTACATCAAACCCTAGCCCCAAATTCCACATTCCCAAGCTCCCAAATCCTACATCCTCATTACACCTACTTCATTAACAAACCCTAATCTCACATTTGAAAACCCTACTCCCTCCCTCATTTCCCCCATTCCTTCATAAATCCTTTACTCTAATTCCTTCAAACACTCACCCTCACCTTACATCTCACTTACTTTATATTTCAAAATCTCTTCATACTCATCTGCTTTCACTAAAAATTTCATCACCCATCATATTACCAAAAGCATGGAGAGAAATTCATATTATGAGAGGGAAGAGGAAACTCTCAGTGATTCTTCCAGAGAAGCTCATGTGCCAAGAAAGCCACACAAAGGGGGAAAGATCATCTGGGAGGAGCCCACCACTCTTATAGAATTGCTTGCTTGCCCTCTTGCTGTAGTTAGCTTTAAACACTAGTCTTGTTATCAGTTTTGCGAAATGGTAGTGAGAGTGAAATTTCATCATGATTTTGCTAGGTTGTTTGTTATTCATCTCCATAATGGCCAAGTGAACCTTGCTGGTGTCTCTTTCACCTTGACACCTGCCACCATTTCAGTAGCAACAGACATCCCTAATGTAGGTGAGAAGTGGAATAAGGAGCAGTATGTGGGTAGAGAACATTATGAGCCTTACATCAAGGTTGGATATCACAGTCAAATCCGCAAGGCCCTTCCTTTCAAACACTTGAAAAACATTTATGCTCCTCTCATGAAACTCATCATCAAGTATTTCACTTTTGAAGGAAGGTTTTCCTGCCTATATGCATATCATATCAGGTTGTTGATGCACTTCACAAGAGTAAGGATGATGAACCTCCCTTACTTTATATAAAGGAATATTGAGAAGATGGCTTACTATGTGCAAAGGAAACCTTTTCCTCAACAACTCAGCAGTATTTACCACTTCTCACTAATCAAAATTGTTGTCTTGGATCAACTAAGCTTGTTGAACATACCATGGGATACCTTTATTGCCCATGAGATTTTCAAACGCCCTCAGGTGATTCAATCAGTTCCTCAGGAGGAAGGAGGGCCATCAGGACAGCCAGGTGTTCATGAGACCGAGACTACAGGTATGCCGGTTTTTGTCACCTATGAGAGAGGCACAAGGAGGCTTTTTGCTGCTTCGAGGCGAGTACTATCTCCACAAGGGGTGAAAGGGGTCTCATTTTCTTCACCAGACCATAGGCAAATGCTATCTCCACCAGGGGTGGAAGGGGCTTTGCCTTCTTCTCCAGCTATATAGGTTGGCCAGCAATCAAAGAGAAAAGACAAAGGGAAACAAAAGATGCATGAGGAGGGCCCTACTGAAGGGAAAGATAGAGAGTTTATTTTGATTGAGGAAGATGTCACTGATTTGGGCTCTCAAAGCTCAAGACTCAAGGACATTATTATCAAAGAGAAGGAGGCTAAAATTCAAGCCTTATCACTTAACCTTGAGAGGGCCAAATGGATCATCAACTTTCATGAGCAGGAAAACAAACAGTTGATAGATAAGAAAACTATTATGGAGCTGCAAATGATTAGGGAAGATAAGCAAGAGGCAAAGAAAATAAAGATCAAGATGACCTCCCTTGAGCAAGAAATAGAGAATGACCAGGAGTCTTGGTTGGAGAAGGTGAATATGCACTTGGAGAGGTCGCTTGAGAAGGCAAATAAAGAGAAAAATATGCTTCGACACATGGCCTACCACTACCCAGCTTGGAACAAGATTTGCAAAACAAGGGTAAAGAGACTAAAAGATAAGTTAAAAAGAGAAATGAGGAGCAAAAGAGAGCAAGATAAACTCAAGATCTTGACTGAAGAATCATTGGCCCATCAAAGCACATAACAAGGATAATTCATGCCAAATTTCAAGAAATTTGGAGAAAATTTTGTCATTTTTGAATTTTTGAATTGGAAAAACAGGCTTTTCCAATAGGTGCTTACCGCCACCGCCATTGCGCTTTTGTTGGGCGCATCCATTTGCAAAACGGCTTATATAATTGGAATAAGCATGAAAAAATAAGCAAGATCAGAAATAGTGAGGAATTTTGGACAAGTTCTAGGCCTCCAAAAGGACAAAAAATAGCCAAAGAGTGCCCTCTCTGACACTTTTTTTCCACACAGGAAGCAGTCTTGGGAGAATCAATTTTTGGAGGGGCATATGAACTCCAAATTTAGAAATTCAAGTTCTTCTAGAAATAATACTCGACAAGATTTTCAACGAGCTATCTTTCACCTGATTTGGACTCCGGGAAGGCTTCAAAAATTGGCCTAGAAAAAGCATTGCGCATTAAAATTTTGGCGCTGCGCATTAAATTGATTTTGCCAATTTTGCCTGATTTTCCAGATTTTTCCTAGTTTTCTTGGGAGATCACTTTTTCCTCATTTCTTGGTAAATGTAAGCATGGTAAATGATGAATTCTATTTAAATATGGATGAAAATCACTTCATAGGATAGATACATCAAGTTCCAAGTGGTTTTGAGCTGTAATGAATTGGTTTCCTTGGTTTTAGAGGCAAGCTGCTCCACTGCCTATATTTCAGTTCTTAGTTTAGATATGGTTGAAACCACCCCTCTTCTCATGGATTCGACCCTGATATATAGTGTGAGTGGTTTCCTTGCCTATATTATGTAATTTCTTAGTCATTTGTAAAGGTTGGACTCTTGTGGAAGCTCTGAACTCTATTGTATATCTCTACAGCAGTTTGGTAAGGAATAAAACCAGGTTTCACAGCTATTTTTGTGGGATTCTTGTGACAGTGAGTTTATGTAATGTTTCTTCTTTGTAATGAGTTTTTCTTATGTTTTATATGTATCCAAATCCATCTTTCTCTTCTAAAACTAAATGAATCAAGGTGAAAGGACAAAATACACTAATTTATAGTGCTTTGTCTTGGGAATGCATTTGGTTTTCAATGTTTTCAACAGTTTGAAGAGGATTGATAGTTTCTTTATGCCCTCCTCAACTCCTCAGTTGTCTTAACCTTCCATCTTAATCCATTTCTAGTACATAAACCCTTGTCTACCTCGCCCCATAGAACATTACTGTATCCATGAGTTGATTTCCCGGACCCAATCTGCCTTCTCCAATTGATCCAGCAACCAAAACCTAAAAATCAAACCAGAAACCCTGAGCTACTATACCTAGCCTAAAATCTACATTAAATTCAGTCATCTCAAGCCCTAGTTGCCAATATGCTAATTGAGATTGACAAGGAGAAATCCCTCTCCCGACCTGGTAGGGCTAGCTACCAAGCTAAGCGTGGTTTGAGGTTACCCTAGACCTGCCTTCCTTCGGCCCGAGCTAGATCAAGGCCTAACATAGTGGCGACCATACTGGGGAACGTAGTTTTATGTTCCTCAGCAAATTGTATCAATTTTAGATCTGATTATTGATGGTGAACAACAATCAAACACAGCAAGGCTGAAATCATTCACCTGGAAACTCCAAATCATTTTCGAGATCAGATCCAAAGACTCCACTAGAAGATGAACCTGACCAGTAGAAACATGAAGGGACAATATGGACAGATCAAGTATTCAAGTTAGAATTTCATCCAAGACATTATGTTCTTCATTATAAATTATTTCTTCTCTTTTCCTGAGAATGTCAAGAAGGCTTTACAAAGTATATTATATTCGAGGAAAGATCCTAGATCTGCCTTTGATTCTTTCCCTTTGAAGATTGTGGATACAAAATATGCACATGCCTTTGAGCTTGATCAAGACCCTTTTTATGAAGCTTGTGATGACCGTCTTCAAAATGATGAACATCAAGAGACCAAGACTGATTCTACACCTTCTTTACATACCCCTATACCTTGTAAAGTTCCAGATGGATACAAGCCTCTGATTTTAACTCCTATATCCCATGATTTCCCTAAAAATCATGACCTATATCCACCAAGATTTGATGGTGACTGTAACGAAATCACTGCTGAGAGACATGTACTGAATTTTGAGTCTTTTCTTGAGCTTTTTGAAGTAGATGAAGAGGACGTTAGTATTAGGCTTTTTGCTCTTTCTTTGCAAGGCAAAGTCAAGAGTTGGTTCAAAACCCTGCCTGATGCGAGCATCTTAGATTTCCAGTAGTTCGTCAAAGTTTTCCTCGACAAGTAGATGATCAAACAGAACCCTTTCTTGATTCTAGAAGAGTATAACCAGTTGAAAAGACAACCAAGGGAGACAATACAACAATTTTCTGCTAGATTTAACCAAGTTTATTGTTTGATGCCTATTACTATAAGTCCTCCTCCTGGATCCGCTCTCTTGCACTACCCGAAAGCCTTTGATCCGGAAATGGAGTTTCAGCTGAGAGAAAGGAACATTGTAACACCTGAAGAGATGTAGAACAATGCAGTAGATGTAGAGGCTAATTTGTTGATCAGAAGGGCAAAGTTGAAGGAAAAAGAGATGAAGAGCATAGGTCCAGAGGAATCGACATCTTTAGAGGTAAAGCTTGACACTTTGGTAAGTGTAGTGGAAGAGATTATGCAAAAGATCACCACAAGGAATGAGTATGATGTTTCAAGAACATGGCTCGCTGATTGAAGAACAAGTGACTGATCCAAAACATTTTCTTTCTTATCCCAACTGTCATAGATCTAATAATGACTATTTTATAGATCTTCGTGGAGAAGAGAGATCTATTGATATGACATGTATGGTTGATGATGTGTTCTATACTAATGATTTGCCTCAATTTGATTAGTATGATGATGATTATGTTCTCCAAATAGAAGCTAATCTTGTAGACAAATCAGCAGTTGGTTTGTGGAAGGAGGAAGTTCATTTTCAGCAGCTCGAATACAATGACCAGCCGTTGCATATCAACTACGAAAATGATGAGGAAAGTGCAAAAGTTTTCGAAGTAAGTGACGGATCTTTGCCTTTTTTTTTGCTTCATTTCAGTTCATCAGAGACAACACTCATGCAATCAGAAATTAATTACCAACAAGACTTGATCTGGACCATCTTGAGGACAATGAAAACCTTGTTCAAGACTTTTCATATCCAAAGTTGCAGCCTCAGAATGCCATTGATTGTCAAGTTGCAAATGAATTCTTGGAAGCTGGACCATATGATCAAATAATGCCAGATGATTCTATACCATTTTGTTTTGAATCATTTCAATTTTTGAAGGGAAAATTGCATAGTATATCTTCAAATGAGAAGCCTGTAGGGAATCATGTAATCTCATCGGAACCAATAGAAAATGGGTTGCAGTAGTCTTTTCAAATTTTTCATCATCCAATAGCTGATGTGTTGGATGATGTCTGTAGTCAAAGTCCTTCTTCATTAGCTACCCGTGAGCTTGAAACGTGTACTGATACAAACTTCATCTGGCAGCCAGTTTCTTTGTCATTTCAGTAGGAGTCTCGTCACAAAGCTTAGACCAAATTTTGCATTCATGGTACGATGAGAAGAAAAGTAATCCATTGGATGAGATATGTCCCAGTGTGCATGAATTTCAAGATCCTTATGCAGTGTTTTAGGAGGCAAATAGAGAATCCATATTATTCAACGGATCTGTTTACAAGTTTTCATGGGAGTTGCCTTTCAGTAGTTCTCTCTTATGGTTCATAAGAAAGCACTTGTGGAGAATGTAAACAATAGCCATAATGCTTACTTGGTTGCATTGGTTATTTCACCTCACTTGATCAGGTGATGAATGGAACAGTTAGAGTAGGTTTTATTGAATAAGCTCCACTTTGAGCGTATTTTCCAGTTCACAGTTGTGTTTTAGTATCGAGTCAGTTTTTAGAGTCAGTTTCAAGTCAGTTTGTGTCTTTGAGTCATCAATATCTAGTCATGAAATTTTAGCTTGAGTTTTTGATTCCATGCCCAATGGATATGGCACTGGTCTTCTTTCCCATATATTTGCAGTTCTTGGAACCTCCCAGGAGCTACCATCCCCATTGGAGCCAATGTTAGTGTCAGTGTCTTCACACTTCCATCGGTGATCAAATTGTTCTTTTGCATGCATATTAGGTGTCTCATTCGATCAGCTTTATTCCATTAGGTCATGGATTAAATGATGGTAGTGGTTTCTTATCAAGTTCCCTCATGACCTTCACCTACTGACCTATCTACATTTTTTTAGTCATTAATAGTCACCTTGTTTCATTTCATGTATAACAACTAGTCCTAGGGTTTAGTCCCATTAGGTTTTAGGGTTCTTCAATCATGCTCATTCATAAATGAAATAAAGGGGTCAGTAGGCACATGAGGAGAATAAAAAGGTGCATAAAGTCATAAGTTTACTTATGTTATGCTAAATAAATCCCTTTCACCTCAAAACTCTGATTTGAGGTGAAATTGAGCATTTGAATTTAATGAATCACTTGATGTAATTTATGTAATTTTATTGTCCTAATATGATATTGAATTTCTCTTGGTGACCTAGTGACAGAGTCAACTCCTGCCACTTCAAAAAGTCAATGTAATAAGTCCACCTGCAAAAAGGAAAAAGTCAGATGTAAGTGAAACAAAGAATTTTGAAAAAAGCTATCAAAACTATAGAAGAGTGGGTCTTGGTTAATGAAAAATTAAAGGAGAAAGGTATAAAGGCCATTTCAAGTGTCTTTTAACTTCATTGTTGAATTGAAGAGCTAAGGAGAGGAGAAAATGCAATTTTGAGCTAAAGTAGAGAAAAACAGGTAAGTTTGTAGTTTTCTCCCTGGTGCTGCGCTTTATCTCCCTGGTGCTATGCATTAAGTTGGCATTGCACACCTGTGGCAGGTTTTCAATGCAAATTTGTTCAGGCACTTAAACTGGCACTATGCACCTGTTGGTATGCGCTGCACATCTGCTGGGAAGTTTAAAATTCATCAATTGGGTTATCAAATCATCTTCTAAGCTACTCAAAGCTCATACCAAGTAAGTATAGCCTATTATCTTGCACAAGAAAAGTTGTTGCTTGAGTTTTTGAGTGTGATTGTCATTAGTTCATGCAATCCCTATTAGCATTGAGATTTCTCTCATAAACCCTATATAAGCTAATCTACCTTTCATAAGCCATTAAGGATCATTTGTGGCCATTCTCCTCCATTTACACTTAGTTTACCAACTCATCTTCACTTTTCATCACTCAACAAGCTCTATTCCACTAAACCCTAATTTCTACATCAAACCCTAGCCCCAAATTCCCCATTCCCAAACTCCCAAATCCTACATCCTCATTACATCTACTTCATTAACAAACCCTAATCTCACATTTGAAAACCCTACTCCCTCCCTCATTTCCCCCATTCCTTCATAAATCCTTTACCCTAATTCCTTCAAACATTCACCCTCACCTTACATCTCACTTACTTTATATTTCAAAATCTCTTCATACTCATCTATTTTCACTACAAATTTCATCACCCATCATATTACCAAAAGCATGGAGAGAGATTCAGATTATGAGAGGGAAGAGGAAACTCTCAGTGATTCTTCCAGAGAAGCTCATGTGCCAAGAAAGCCACACAAAGGGGGAAAGATCATCCGAGAGGAGCCCACTACTCTTACAGAATTGCTTGCTTGACCTCATTTTATAGCTAGTTTTAAACACCAGTCTTGTTATCAGTTTTGTGAAATGGTAGAGAGAGTAAAATTTCATCATGAGCTTGGTAGGTTGTTTGTTATTCATCTCCATAATGGCTAGGTGAACCTTGTTGGTGTCTATTTCACCTTGACACCTGCCACCATTTCAGCAGCAACAAGAATCCCTAATGTAGGTGAGCAATGGAATAAGGGGCAGTACGTGGGCAGAGAACATTATGAGCCTTACATTAAGGCTGGATATCACAGTCAAATCAGCAGGGTCTTTCCTTTCAAACACTTGCAAAACATTTATGCTCCTCTCATGAAACTCATCATCAAGTATTTCACCTATGAAGGAAGGTTTTCCCGCCTACATGCATATCATATTAGGTTGTTGATGCACTTCACAAGAGAAAGGATGATGAACCTCCCTTACTTTATATACACGAATATTGAGAAGATGGCCCACTATATGCAAAGGAAAACTTTTCCTCAACAACTTAGCAATATTTACCACTTCTCACTAATCAAAATTGTTGTCTTGCATCAACTAAGCTTGTTGAACATACCATGGGATACCTTTCTTGCCCATGAGATTTTCAAAGGTCCTTAGGTGATTCCATCAGTTCCTCAGGAAGAAGGAGGGCCATCAGGACAGCTAGGTGTTCATGAGACCGAGACTACAGGTGTGTTAGTGTTTTTCACCTATGAGAGAGACACAAGGAGGCTTTTGCTACTGCCAGGCGAGTACTATCTCCACAAGGGGTGGAAGGGGTCTCGTTTTCTTCACCAGACCACAGGAAAATGCTATCTCCACCAGGGGTGGAAGGGGCTTTGCCTTCTTCTCCAGCTATATAGGTTGGCCAGCAGTCAAAGAGAAAAGACAAAGGGAAACAAAAGATGCATGAGGAGGGCCCTACTGAAGGGAAAGATAGAGAGTTTATTTTGATTGAGGAGGATGTCACTGATTTGGGCTCTCAAAGCTCATGACTCAAGGACATGATTATCAAAGAGAAGGAGGTTGAAATTCAAGCCTTATCACTTAACCTTGAGAGGGCCAAATGGATCATCAACTTTCTTGAGTAGGAAAGAAAATAGTTGATAGATAAGCAAACTATTATGGAGCTGCAAATGATTAGGGAATATAGGCAAGGGGCAAAGAAAAGAAAGATCGAGATGACCTCCCTTGAGCAAGAAATAGAGAATGACCAGGATTCTTGGTTGGAGAAGGTGAATATGCACTTGAAGAGGTTGCCTGAGAAGGCAAATAAAGAGAAAAATATGCTTCACCACATGGCCTACCACTACCTAACCCAGAACAAGATTTGCAAAACAAGGGTAAAGAGGATAAAAGATAAGTTAAAAAGAGCTTTGAGGAGAAAAAAAGAGCAAGATGAACTCAAGATCTTTACTGAAGAATAATTGGCCCATCAAAGCACCTAACAAGGATCATTCATGCCAAATTTCAAGAAATTTGGAAAAAAAATTGTCATTTTTGAATTTTTGAATTGGAAAAACAAGCTTTTCCAGTAGGTGCATAGCGCCACCGATGTTGTGCTTTTGTTGGGGGCATCCATTTGCAAAACGGCTTATATATTTTGAATTAGCATGGAAAAATTAAGCAAGCTCAAAAATAGTGAGGAATTTTGTACAAGTTCTAGGTCTCCAAAAGGGAAAAAAACATCCAAAAAGTTCCCTCTCTGCCACTTTTTTCCCATACAGGAAGTAGTCTTGGGAGAATCAATTTTTGGAGGGCCACATGAACTCCAAATTCAGAAATTCAAGTTGTTCCAGAAATTAGACTCGACAAGATTTCCAACGCGATATCCTGCACCTAATTTGGACTCCATTAAGGCTTCCAAAATTGGCCTAGAAAAAGTGTTATGCATTAAAATTTTGGCTCTACGCACTAAATTGATTTTTCCAATTTTGCCTGATTTTCCAGATATTTCCTATTTTTCTTGGGAGATCACTTTTTCCTCATTTCTTGGTAAATGTAAGCATGCAAATGATGAATTCGATGTAAATATGGATTAAAATCACTTCATAGGGTAGATACATCAAGTTCCAAGTGGTTTTGAGCTGTAATGAATTGGTTTCCTTGGTTTTAGAGGCAAGTTGTTCCACTGCCTATATTCTTGTTCTTAGTTTAGATATGGTTGAAACCGCCCCTCTTCTCATGGATTCGACCATGATATCTAGCATGATTGGTTTCCTTGCCTATATTATGTAATTTCTTAGTCATTTGCAAAAGTTGGACTCTTGTGGAAGCTCTGAACTCTATTATATATCTCTACAACAGTTTGGCAAGGAATAAAAAAAAGTTTCACAGCTATTTTTGTGGGATTCTTGTGACAGTGAGTTTATGTATTGTTTCTTCTTTGTAATGAGTTTTTCTTATGTTTTATATGTATCCAAATCCATCTTTCTCTTCTAAAACTAAATGAATCGAGGTGAAAGGACAAAATACACTAATTTACAGTGCTTTGTCTTGGGAATGCAATTGATTTTCAATGTTTTCAACTGTTTGAAGAGGATTCATAGTTTCTTTATGCCCTCCTCAACTCCTTAGCTGTCTTAATCTTCCATCTTAATCCATTTCTAGTACATAAAACCTTGTCTACCTCGCCCCATAGAACATGACTGTATCCTTGATTTGATTTCCCAGACCTTCTCCAATTGATCCAACAACCAAAACCTAAAAATCAAACTAGAAACCTTGAGCTACTATACCTAGCCTAAAATCTACATTAAATTCAGTCATCTCAAGCCCTAGTTGCCAATATCCTAATTGAGATTGACAAGGAGAGAGACCTCTCCTGACCTGGTAGGGCTAGCTACCAGGTTAAGCGTGGTTTAATGTTACCCTAGACCTGCCCTCCTTCAGCCTGAGGTAGATTAAGGCCCTAACATAGTGGCGACCATACTGGGGAATGTTGTTTTATGTTCCTCAGCAAATTGTATCAAGTTTAGATTTGATTATTGATGGTGAACAACGTTCAGACACAACAAAGCTAAAATCATTCACCTGGCGACTCCAAATCAGTTTCGAGATTAGATCCAAAGGCCCCACTAGAGGATGAACCTGACCAGTAGAAACATGAAGGGACAATGTGGACAGATCAAGCATTCAAGTTGGAATTTCATCCAAGACATTATGTTCTTCGTTATAAATTATTTCTTCTATTTTCCCGAGAATGTCAAGAAGGCTTTACAAAGTATATTATATTCGAGGAAAGATTCTAGATTTGCATTTGATTCTTTCCCTTTGAAGATTATGGATACAAAATATGTGCATGCCTTTGAGCTTGATCAAGACCCTTTTTCTGAAGCTTCTGATGACCATATTCAAACTAATGAGCCTCAAGAGACCAAGACTGATTCTACGCCTTCTGTACATACCCCTAGACCTTGTAAAATTCTAGATCGATATAAGCCTCTGATTTTACCTCCTATATCCCATGTTTTCCCTAAAAATCATGACCTATATCTACCAAGATTTGATGGTGACCGTAACGACATCACTGCTGAGAGACATGTACTAAATTTTGAGTCTTTTCTTGACCTTTTTGAAGTAGATGAAGAGGATGTTAGTATTAGGCTTTTTGCTCTTTCTTTGCAAGGCAAAGTCAAGAGTTGGTTCAAAACCCTACCTGATGCGAGCATCTAAGATTTCCAACAGTTCGTCAAATTTTTCCTCGACAAATGGATGATTAGACAGAACCCTTTCTTGATTCTAGAAGAGTATAACATGTTGAAAATACAACCAAGGGAGACAGTACAACAATTTTCTGCCATATTTTAACCAAGTTTATTGTTCAATGCCTATTACTATAAGTCCTCCTCCTCAATCCGCTCCCTTACACTACTCGGAAGCCTTTGATCTGGAAATGGAGTTTCAGGTGAGAGAAAGGAACATTGCAACACTTGAAGAGATGCAAAACAGTGCAGTAGATGTAGAGTCTAATTTTTTGATCAGAAGGGAAAAGTTGAAGGAAAAAGAGATGAAGAGCATAGATCGAGAGGAATCAACATCTTTAGAGGTAAAGCTCAACATTTTGGTAAGTGCAGTGGAAGAGATTATGCAAAAGATCACCACAAGGAATGAGTATGATGTTCAAGACCATGGCTCGCTGATTGAAGAAGAACAAGTGGCTGATCCAAAACATTTTCTTATATATCCCAACTGTCATAGATCTAATAATGACTATTTTATAGATCTTCGTGGAGAAGAGAGATCTGTTGATATGACATGTATGCTTGATGATGTGTTTTATACTGATGATTTGCCTCAGTTTGATCAGTATGATGATGATTATGTTCTCCAAACAGAAGCTAATCTTGTAGACAAATTAGCAGTTGGTTTGTGGAAGGAGGAAGTTCATTTTCAGCAGCTCGAATACAATGATTAGTTGTTGCATATCAGCTATGGAAATGACGAGGAAAGTGCAGAAAATTTTGAAGTAAGTGAAGGATCTTTGCCTTTTTGTTTTGCTTCTTTTTAGTTCATTAGAGACAACATTCATGAAATTGGAAATCAACTGTCAACAAGTCTTGATCTGGACCATCTTGAGGGCAATGAAAACCTTGTTCAACACTTTTCATATCCAGAGTTGCAGCCTCCGAGTGCCATTGATTGTCAAGTTGCAAATGAAGACTGGGAAGCTAGACCATATGATCAAATGATGCCAGATGATTCCATACCATTTTGTTTTGAATCATTTCAGTTTTTTAAGGGAAAATTGCATAGTATATCTTCAAATGAGCAGCCTATAGGGAATCAAGTAATCTCATCGAAACCAATAGAAAATGGGTTGCAACAGTCTTTTCAAATTTTTCACAATCCAATAGCTGATGTGTTGGATGATGTCTGCAGTCAAAGTCCTTCTTCATTAGCTACCTGTGAGCTTGAAATGTGTACTGATACAAACTTGATCTGCCAGCCAGTTTCTTTGTAATTTTCAATAGGAGTCTCGTCAGAAAGCTCAGATCAAAGTTTGCATTCATTGTACAAGGAGAAGAAAAGTTATCCATTGGATGAGCTAAGTCCAAGTGTGCATGAATTTCAAGATCCTTATTCAGTGTTTTTGGAGGCGGATAGAGAATCCATATTATTCAACGAATCTGCTTACAAGTTTTCATGGGAGTCGCCTTTTATTAGTTCTCTCTTATGGTTCATAAGAAAGCACTTGTGGAGAATGCAAACAACAGCCATAATGCTTACTTGGTTGCATTGGTTATTTCACTTCACTTGATCAGGTAATGAATGGAACAGTTAGAGTAGGTTTTATTGAATAAGCTCCACTTCGAGCGTATTTTCCAGTTTGCAGTTGTGTTTTAGTATCAAGTCAGTTTTTAGTGTCAGTTTCAAGTTAGTTTGTCTTTGAGTCATGAATATCTAGTCATGAAATTTTAGCTTGAGTTTTTGATTCCATTCCCAATGGATAAGGCGCCGGTCTGATTTCCCACAGATCTGTGGTTCTTGGCACCTCCCTGGAGCTACCATCCCCATTGGAGCCAATGTTAGTGTCAGTGTCTTCACACTTCCATCGGTCATCAAATTGCTCTTTTGCATGCATATTAGGTGTCTCATTCGATCAGCTGCATTCCATTAGGTCATGGATCAACTGATGGTAGTGGTTTCTTGTCAAGTTCCCTCATGACCTTCACCTGCTGACCTATTTACCTTTTTTTTTAGTCATTCACAGTCACCCTGTTTCATTTCATGTATAACAACTAGTCCTAGGGTTTAGTCCCATTAGGTTTTAGGGTTTGTCAATCATGATCATTCATAATTGAAATAAAGGGGTCAGGAGGCCCATGAGGAGAATAAAAGGGTTCATAGAGTCATAAGTTTACTTCTGTTATGCTAAATAAAGCTCTTTCACCTCAAAAATCTGATTTGAGGTGAAATTGAGCATTTGCATTTAATAGATCACTTGATGTAATTTTATGTAATCTTATTGTCCTAATGTGTAATTGAATTGCTCCTGGTGACTTGGTGACAAAGTCAACTCCTGCCACTGAAAAAAGTCAATGTAATAAGTCCACCTTCAAAAAGGCAAAAGTCAGATGTAAGTGAAACAGAGCATTTTGAAAATAGCTATCAAAACTATAAAAGAGTGGGTCTTGGTTAATGAAAAATTAAAGGAGAAAGGTATAAAGGCCATTTCAAGTGTCTTTTAACTTCACTGTTGAATTGAAGAGCTAAGGAGAGGAGAGAACGTGATTTTGAGCTAAAGTAGAGAAAAAGAGGCAAGTTTGCAGTTTTCTCCCTAGCGTTGCACATTATTGTTGGAAATAATACTGAGAGGGGGGGGTGAATCAGTATTATCAGATCAGATAAAACTTTTCAATTTCATACTCAGAAACATATACGCGACTTCAGATAAGTGAACCCGCGTGTACACGCGACTGTGTCTAATGCAACTAGCGTATACCCAGAGATATTATAATTCAGTTAGCTTAATCTTCAGTAAATGCATCAGAACATTATTAAGAAATTTAACAGTAAACAGGCGCAGTATAACAGAACAGAACATCACACAAGAGCCACACACATGAACACCATGATATAAGGTGGAAACCCAATGTGGGTGAAAACCACCTGCTGCAATTCGTCTCTTTCTTCTTTAATGAGAAACTTCTTTTACAATGTACTGGTGCAGTCCTTTACCAGTACGCAGGCTACAACCTGCAGAGGGCTACAACCCTCTCTCATTTTCCAACTACTTCTGGAAAGGAGTTACAACCCCCTCAGCTCTTGTACTAGCTGATCCATTTACTAGTACGTAGGTGCTGACCCTACAACCTTCAGGGACCACGTTTCATCAATTTTCAGACTGGATCCAAGAGTACAAAGCAAACATTACCGCAATACAATCATCAACTTATACTTGCATCATAATTCATTAAACAACCCTATACCGTATCACTGAAACCCTGTCATCAAGAACACAGAACCCAAACCAGAATCCAGAACTCTGCAACAACCACCAGAATCAGCAGCAACCTGAAATATTAACCCTTATCATGCATACGCTACTTCACTGTACCAAAACCGCGTGTATACGCGCTTTCTCCAAAGGCAACCCGCGTGCAGATCTAGAAATGATTACTTATGCCTTCGCTGTCAGATCTGACCCTTACCAAGCGTCCCGAACAGATAACCAGCAATACCAGATCATCTCACTGCGTCAGACACTCATAATCCATGCTCCTTTGCCTAGTGATCTTCTCCTTATATAGCCTTAGGCCTTGTTCAATACCAAGAGCCAAAACCATAGAAACACAATACCATCAACCTCGAAACTAGGGATCAACACGTCCGTCGAGACATTATGGTCCAAAACCATAGGCACAACTTCCAAGGTCTAACTACTACGGACCAAAGGTACTTTTCACATGTACGCGCTTTTACTGAAGCCAACCTGCGTGTACACGCGGATTCTCCTTGCTGAACCTGCGTATATCTCTTTCTTGTCCTGCTGTACTGAGATCTGTCCTCTGATCAAGTTGCCATCACCTGTACCAACCTCTGAGCACCTGTACCAACCTCTGAGTGAGTTGCCATCAAGGACAACACTTGACACATAATGCCAACAATTATCTCCCTGGCACTACACATTAAATCGGCACTGCGCACTTGTGGCAGGTTTCCAGTGCAAATTTGTTCAGGCGTTGCGCATTAAACTGGCGCTACGCACCTGTTGGTATGCATTGTGCATCTGCTGGGAAGTTTAAAATTCATCAATTGGGTTATCAAATCATCTTCTAAGCTACTCAAAGATCATGCCAAGTATAGCCTATTATCTTGCACAAGAAAATCTGTTGCTTGAGTTTTTGAGTGTGATTGTCATTAGTTCATGCAAACTCTATTAGCATTGAGATTTCTCTCATAAACCCCATATAAGCTAATCTACCTTTCATAAGACATTAAGGATCATTTGTGGCCATTCTCCTCCAATTACACTTAGTTTACCAACTCATCTTAACTTTTCATCACTCAACAAGCTCTATTCCACTAAACCCTAATTTCTACATCAAACCCTAGCCCCAAACTCCCCATTGCCAAACTTCCAAATCCTACATCCTCATTACACCTACTTCATTAACAAACCCTAATATCACATTTGAAAACCCTCCTCCCTCCCTCATTTCCCCCACTCCTTCATAAATCCCTTAACCTAATTCCTTCAAACATTCACCCTCACCTTACATCTCACTTACTTTATATTTCAAAATCTCTTCATACTCATTTGTTTTCACTACAAATTTCATCACCCATCATATTACGAAAAGCATGGAGAGAGATTCAGATTATGAGAGGGAAGAGGAAAATCTCAGTGATTCTTATAGAGAAGCTCATGTGCCAAGAAAGCCACACAAAGGGGGAAAGATCATCTGAGAGGAGCCTAGTACTCTTACAGAATTACTTGCTTGACCTCTTGTTGTAGCTAGCTTTAAACACCAGTCTTGTTATCAGTTTTGTGAAATGGCAGAGAAAGTAAAATTTCATCTTGAGCTTGCTAGGTTGTTTGTTATTCATCTCCATAATGGCCAGGTGAACCTTGTTGGTGTCTCTTTCATCTTGACACCTGCCACCATTTCAGTAGCAACAGGCATCCATAATGTAGGTGAGCAGTGGAATAAGGGGCATTATGTGGGAAGAGAAAATTATGAGCCTTACATTAAGGCTGGATATCACAGTCAAATTAGCAGGGTCTTTCCTTTCAAATGCTTGCAGAACATTTATGCTCCTCTCATGAAACTCATCATCAAGTATTTCACCTATGAAGGAAGGTTTTCCCACCTATATGCATATCATATCAGGTTGTTGATGCACTTCACAAGAGTAAGGATGATGAACCTCCCTTACTTTATATACAGGAATATCGAGAAGATGACTCACTATGTGCAAAGGAAACCTTTTCCTCAACAACTTAGTAGTATTTACCACTTCTCATTGATCAAAATTGTTGTCTTGCATCAGCTAAGCTTGTTGAACATACCATGGGATACCTTTATTGCCCATGAGATTTTCAAAGGCCCTCAGGTGATTCCATCAGTTCCTCAGGAGGAAGGAGAGCCATCAGGACAGCGAGGTGTTCATGAGACTAAGACTACAGGTGTGCTGGTGTTTGTCATCTATGAGAGAGGCACAAGGAGGCTTTTTTCTGCTGCCAGACAAGCACTATCTCCACAAGGGGTGGAAGGGGTATCGTTTTCTTCACTAGACCACAGGCAAATGCTATCTCCACCGAGGGTGGAAGGGGCTTTGCTTTCTTCTCCAGCTATACAGGTTGGCCAATAGTCAAAGAGAAAAGACAAAGGGAAACAAAAGATGCATGAGGAGGGCCCTACTGAAGGTCAAGACAGAGAGTTTATTTTGATTTAGGAGGATGTCACTGATTTGGGCTCTCAAAGCTCAAGACTCAAGGACATGATTATGAAAGAGAAGGAGGCTGAAATTCAAGCCTTATCACTTAACCTTGAGAGGGCCAAATGGATCATCAACTTTCTTGAGCAGGAAAACAAACAGTTGATAGATAAGAAAACTATTATCGAGCTATAAATGATTAGGGAAGATAGGTAAGAGGCAAAGAAAAGAAAGATCGAGATGACCTCCCTTGAGTAAGAAATAGAGAATGACCAGGAGTCTTGGTTGGAGAAGGTGAATATGCACTTGGAGAGGTTGCTTGAGAAGGCAAATAAAGAGAAAACTATGCTTCGCCACATGGCCTACCACTACCTAGCCCGGAACAAGATTTGCAAAACAAGGGTAAAGAGGCTAAAAACTAAGTTAAAAAGAGCTTTGAGGAGCAAAAAAGAGCAAGATAAACTCAAGATCTTGGCTGAAGCATCATTGGACCATCCAAGCTCCTAAAAAGGATCATTCATGCCAAATTTCAAGAAATTTGGAGAAAATTTTGTCATTTTTGAATTTTTGAACTAGAAAAACAAGTTTTTCCAATAGGTGCGCAGTGCCACCACTGCTGTGCTTTTTTTGGGGGCAGGCATTTGCAAAACAACTTATATATTTGGAATCAGCATGGAAAAATAAACAAGTTCAAAAATAGTGAGGAATTTTGGACAAGTTCTAGGTCTCCAAAAGGGCAAAAAACATCCAAAAAGTGCCCTCTCTGTCACTTTTTTGCCACACGGGAAGCAGTCTTCGAAGAATCAATATTTTGAGGGTCACTTGAACTCCAAATTTAGAAATTCAAGTTGTTACAGAAATTAGACTCGAAAATATTTCCAATGAGCTATCCTGCACCTGATTTGGACTCCAGGAAGGCTTCCAAACTTGGCCTAGAAAAATCACTGCACATTAAAATTTTGGCACTGCACATTAAATTGATTTTGCCAATTTTGCCTGATTTTCCAGATTTTTCCTAGTTTTCCTGGGAGATCACTTTTTCCTCATTTTTTGGTAAATGTAAGCATGGAAAATGGTGAATTCGATATAAATATGGATGAAAATCATTTCATAGGGTAGGTACATCAAGTTCCAAGTGTTTTTTGTGCTGTAATGAATTGGTTTGCTTGGTTTTAGAGGCAAGTTGTTCCACTGCCTTTATTCCTGTTTTAGTTTAGATATGGTTGAAGCCACCCCTCTTCTCATGGATTCGACCCTGATAGCTATCATGAGCAGTTTCCTTGCCTATATTATGTAATTTCTTAGTCATATGTAAAGGTTGGACTCTTGTGGAAGCTCTGAACTCTATTATATATCTCTACAGTAGTTTGGCAAGGAATAAAACTAGGTTTCACAGCTATTTTTGTGGGATTCTTGTGACAGTGAGTTTATGTATTGTTTCTTCTTTGTAATGAGTTTTTATTATGTTTTATATGTATCGAAATCCATATTTCTCTTCTAAAACTAAATGAATCAAGGTGAAAGGACAAAATACACTAATTTACAGTGCTTTGTCTTGAGAATGCATTTGGTTTTCAATGTTTTCAACTGTTTGAAGAGGATTCATAGTTTCTTTATGCCCTCCTCAACTCCTAAGTTATCTTAATCTACCATCTTAAACCATTGCTAGTACATAAAACCTTGTCTACCTTGCCCCACAGGACATCACTGTATCCCTGAGTTGATTTCCCAGACCCAATCTACCTTCTCCAATTGATCCAGCAACCAAAACCTAAAAATCAAACCAGAAACCTTGAGCTACTATACCTAGCCTAAAATCTACATTAAATTCAGTCATCTCAAGCACTAGTTTCCAATATCCTAATTGATATTGACAAGGAGAGAGTTGTCTCCCGACCTGGTAGGGCTAGCTACCAGGTTAAGCGTGGTTTGATGTTATCCTAGACCTGCCTTCCTTCATCCTAAGGTAGATCAAGGCCCTAACAGGACCAATTTTGGTTCGTAGTAAAGGTTGTATGGGCATCCCAAGGAGTCAAGGATGAAAATATAAAGAAGACAACACTAGTCAGCACCTTGCAGGATCACGCACTGGCATGGTACATTAAGCATTCCAATGACAATCCAAACACAGGGATCAAGGATATTCAAGCTGCGCTAAATAGGGAATTTAGCAGGCCAAAATTAGAGACATAGTCGATTATTGGATTTAGGGAAATCGCGATGCTTCCAGGCGAAACTCCCTGGGAGCTAGATCAGAGACTGAAGTGTATGATTCGTGAAGCCAACATGACCTTGACGAATGGGCAACACCGTGCATGGTTTGTAGCATCACTAACGCCACATCTAAGGAACGTGTTGTCACAATAGAAGCTATCAACTCAAGTCGAGGCCTTGGAGATCGCAACGAGACTGCATGAAACCCTGATACAAGATCCTAACTTGGGAGTCCAACAGATCCGCGCACAGTTGAAAAACTTATGTCTTGAGATGAAGAGCCTGAAACAAGACAAGGCAGCTTGCCCAGAAGCATGCGAGGAGGTATGGTGCATAAAGTGCAAAGGCTAGGGACATGACAAGGACCATTGTCCAGTCTTTGCGAACTACCCAGTAGGAGGAGGGCCAATGCCATTGAGACCAGAGGCACAAGTAGGACTGAGCGTGGCACCTGCATTATGGTGTGTGATTTGTCAGTTAGGAGGGAAGCATGCTACAGATAACTGACATCTATTACGAAAGTATACACAGACGTCCCAACGGTTGTTCTGTAATTTCTGTAGGTTAGTAGGCCATGATGAGCGTACCTGTAGAAGTTATGAACTGATGATGGATTAGACTCCTACATATAGAGTTCAGACCAAAAAGTGAGCCCTTGATCAAAATGCAGGGATGGCGCGCACTGGATTTTAGGGGCGTCGACGAGGTCGAGGTGGAATTGGACCAGGAAGGGGTTGCGGACAGATGATTTGTTATAATTGCGGAGGGCCAGGGCATTATGCTCGCGATTGTACAAATCCGATGATAGCATCATGTTTATATTGTACCGAGTTTGATCATGGGGCAGAGGACTACCCCACACTGATAGCGAGGTTGCATGATAAAGAAACACTCCAACTTCCCCCGACTCAGAACCTACAAATTATGAGGTCTGAGTCACGCGAGGAGGACTCGAATGTAAAAATCATGCTCCGAAGCGATATCATGACAGGGGATGACAATGGCAAGCAACTCGAAGAGAGTGCCTGGGTTTGTAAGGCTCCAACAAAGGAACCAGAGTTTGATTTGGAGAGTGCGAAGGAGACATTCATGGAATCTAAGAAGAGCTTCATGGAGGCCTCCATTTCAGGTAGTAAAGACAAAATGGAACTGGAGATGGACCCATCAATGCTCACTACCTTTCTGGAGACATGTATGAAGCTACTGCGTGACATCAAAGCGATGAAGGGCTGCAAGAACTCATCACCAGATGTCTTGGACCAGTAGAACCGCGCGTAGTCTAGAAGCTCTGGAAGCATGCAACACAAACAGGGAGGGAGATGAGATTGACTGTGCAAATCGAGGAATATGAAACGGATCAAGTGATTTTGGATCTAGGATTGAACACAAACGTCCTTCCAAAGCAGACATGGGAGCATATGGGCAGGCCTGCATTGCAATGGTCTCCTATTCAATTGTGAATGTAGAACCAGCAAAAGATCCTACTGATATGAAGATTGCAGGGAATAATGGTAGATCTCGAAGGTGAGAGTGCACTTGCAGATTTCGAAGTGATAGAGATTGTTGATGACAACAATCCCTATCCCGCGCTATTGGGAATAGATTGTGCCACTAATATGAATGGAGTGATACATATAAAGAAGTGCAAGATGATTTTTGAGAAAAAGTCACTACGGGTAGTGGTACCTCTAGAGCCTACAGAAGGATCGCGCTACACATAGCGGGTGCGCGACTACAACCTAGCCTATATCTACAATATGATCGCTTGGGAGAAAGATTGGGTGAATCCAACAGTGGATGGTAGGATTTCGTGGAAGCACGAAAGCTCCTACACTTTAGACTTAGATGAAGAGATATAACAATGGCAAAACCAGTTACATGAGGTAACCATGCTCAACTGTAACATGATGATAAGGTCACTGCATTGTGTGACAAAAGAGGTAAGAGATCTTCCTATGTATGATAGGTTGACCGAGGTAGATGATTTCCTGAACAAATTTGAAAGAGAAGTACCAAAACAACAACGTTTCAACACTCTGAAATAAGAACTGCGCGCTATGCCCGCAAATGGTGGGGTAGGCATCAAAGAAGTTTTTAGGACTGGCGCGAATGCAGAAGGATGATGCCCATGTGGTTTGGAAAGCCTAAGAGGTGGATGAAAGCCGGGTATGACGGATGAAAGGCCTACATGCCCAGCTCTCCAAATGGGTACAGGCGTATGGTACGCAAACTGCATGAACACACACCGTCATGGCGATAGGAAACAGGACCAACAAGTAGGAGTGGGCAAGATGAGGGCGTGAATGACGAAGTATGATAAGACCAAGCACACCAAAGATTATCTATGTGGAAGTCATTGACAAAGTGTGTGAAGTACTGAACGCGGTCCACCATGTGAGATGCACTGACTGGGACTTGCGCGTACCAACGATTCTATGGGCTTATAGGATCATGTGTAAAACTCTGACCCTATGACACTTTCGACGTTGAAGTATGAAGCAGATGCTGTAATGATCTGAATATGAAACTACTTGAAATTCGTTTGCAAGGTATTCAATTCAGAAATAAACATATTTAAAAGCTTCCCATGTCTTGCAGAAATGAAACACATGATTTTTCAGCTGATTACAATCCATTTAAGCATAGCAGAATTATTTCCTTTTACTGTTTAACACATAAAAATGAATTTGTTCTGCAAAATAAACCAACCACATATGCACAAGAAGTTGATAAAGCAGTTCACCCCCTCCAGGGCTACGTCTGCTGGGTTCAAAGCCTCCAAATGGGCTTGTCCTTGTTTTTATTAAATGCTCAAATTGAAAATACAGCTGAATAGAAGCATCTACAGGAGAAATAGATGGTAGAAATGGATTCAGAACACATGAATCCTTCATGATTGACTATTGGATCACCTCCAATGGATACCTGCAACCCTGTACAGTCTTCCCAATACTGGCCCCTTGTGGCTCCTAGAACTTTCACGGCTCCAAAACGTGTTCAAATGACCTCTGATGGCTGTAAGACCTGCACCAATGGCTTCAGAAGGTCGAAATTATCCAAAATCAAAAAAAAATTCGTCCAAAACCGACTTTCTGGGCCAAAGTTATGGCCATTTACTCCTGACTGCCAGTTTGGCCTTAAAGAACTCCAGCTAACTTTAGTTGGAGTCCAGTTAACTCCGCCAATTATGGCGGGTCCGCCAAATTTGGCGCTCCGCTAAAAAATCCGCCAGTCTAACTGCAACATAATAACTGCATGTGACCAAAATTCGCGCTGGCTGTTTGCATAGGATTCCGCGCCGGGCGGTTAAGGTTTTAGCCCCTGGTTCCCGGGCGCTGGTCATATGGAGGGCGGGGCTGGCCCCCTTTGTTTCCCGCCAAAACGAAATTTTGAATTCAAATAAAACTCAGCTGCAACATTTTTCAGGTTCCGCTCCCATGGCTTAACGGTAAGGCGCTGGGCTTATACGCTGCAGGTCAGGGGTTCAATCCCTCATTCAACCATAAAAATTTTAATACATCCGCCATGAGCTGCTGACGTCATCATGGGGCCACGTGGCGCCTTCCGGGCCTGCCACGTGGCGGCCTGTGATTGGCTGCTGCAGAGGGAATATTCCATGGAATATTCTTTTTTTAATTTTTTTTAAAAAATTCCAATTTTCTAATGTTTTGGGCAAAATATTGTTTTGGCCATATCTCCCACATACAGCGACCGTTTTCCGAACCGTTTGCGGCGCCGGAATCGGGAAGACGAGCACTTTCCAGTCGTTCAGCTGTGAACCAGTTCTGAGCACTTTGAATTTTGAGCATTTTTACAACCTCTAGGACTTGAGCACCTGATCACGCCTCCCCATTGGGAAGCTTTTGGACCCCAAAAGCCTTCAATTACCTGTTAAAGAGGTGAGGGTACAACTCCCTCACTCTTTCCACCTCCATCCATTTTTCCTTGTTCGGTTTGCTGCCTTTCAAACCAACCCGAACATAATCTACACTGCCCCTCCTTGAAGTACGTGTCCTTCTGTCAAGGATTGTATCTTCTTTCAGCTCATCTAAGAATTCTGGCGAGAAATCTTCTATAGATGGCAGCTGAACAACACTTTCATGATCAGCAATCAAAGGAGGTTCATACAAACGTAAGTTCTCCACATTGACAACAGAATACATTTGCATGTAGGAAGGCAAATCTAATTAAAAAGCATTATTTCCAACCTTCTTGAGGATTTTGAATGGACCATAACGAATAGGCTTCAGCTTTTTACCTTCTCCTTGCATCCTTTCCTTACTAATGTACAGCCATACCTCATCCCCTTCTTGAAACTTGTGATCGACTCTATGCTTGTCGTGCCTTTCCTTGTACTTGCCTTGACTTTTTTCAAGCTGTTCTTGAATTTGCTGATGTATTTGCTGAATTCTTTCAATGAATGAACGAGCTTTGTCAATATCACTAATCCCTCAATGGCGACATCTTTCTCAAGAATGAAATCAAGAGGTGATTTTGGCAAGTAACCAAAACAAGCTTCAAACGGTGAGGTGTTTGTGGAAGAGTGCTTGGCACGGTTGTAAGCATGCTGTATGTAGTGCAAATGTTCATCCCAAAGCTTGGGATGCTTGCTGCAATAACCTCTCAAGAGGTGCACAATGGTTCTGTTCACAACTTCGGTTTGTCCATCTGTTTTCGGATGGAAAGCAGTACTTTTCTTCAACTTTGTGTCCATCATCTCCCATAGGTTGGACCAAAAATTCCCCACAAATCTGGAATCCCTGTCACTAATAATGGAAGTAGGCAAACCAAAGTGAATCCATACATGATGAAAAAATAATTCAGCAGTTTGTTCAGCAGTTATATTTTTCTTACAAGGCATAAGTATACACATTTTGCTGAAACAATCAACTACTACATATAAATAATCATGCTGCTTTCTAGATTTTGGCAAACCTCCTACAAAATCCATAGAGATGCTCTCCCATGGTCTAGAAGGTACCGGCAAAGGAGTATACAAACCAAGCTTCCTATTGCTAGGCTTGCTTGTAGCACATAATGAACAACCTCTTATGAACCATGAAACAGAATCTACCATGCGAGGCCAATAGCAATACCTTTGTAGATGTGCAACTGTTTTGCTCACACCAAAATGGCCAGCAATAAGAGAAGAATGAGCTTCTCTTATGACATTTATCCTCTCCCCCTGTGGTATACACAACTTGCCCAAATGAAACAGCAAATTGTTATGCATGTGATAATCATTTTCTTCTACATGATTCCCTTTACTCAAGTTAGCATACACATCTTTAAAGTCATCATCAGATGCATATTGTTCTATGTAACTATCATGTACAATGGAATCATTCTTAAGTAAAGTAACAGCACCAATAATAGGCCTCGAAAGCATATCAGCAACCTTATTCAAAGTACCTTTCTTGTACCTTATTACCAAATGGAACTGTTGCAAGAAGCCCATCCATCTGAAGTGTCGTGACTGTTGTAACTTGCTTTGTGATTGCAAGTACTGTAAGGGCTGATGGTCGGTATGTATAACAGTTTCTTTGCCCATCAAATAGTGTTTCCACTTTTTGACGCTTTGTACCAACGCATACAACTCCTTATCATATGTAGGATAATTTACAACAGCACCATTAAAAGTTTCAGAATGAAATGCAATAGGCTTACCATGTTGTAGAAGAACTGCACCCATAGCATAATCACTAGCATCGGTTTGTATCTCAAATGGCTGTCTCAAATCCGGTAATGCAAGGACTGGAGCTGAACTAATCTTCTCTTTCAAAGATTCGAAAGCTTTTTGCTGCTTGCCTCCCCTTTGGAAAGCATGCTTCACACTTGTCACTGCATGCATAGGAGCTGCTATAGAAGAGAAGTTAGAGATAAACTTCCTCCAATATTGAGCTGCACCCAAAAAACTTCTTACCTCTGTTATGGATTTGGGAGTAGGCCACTTCACAATAGCCTCAATTTTAGCAGGATCAATTCTCAAAGCACCTCCTCCTACTATGTGTCCCAAATAAACCAAAGAAGTCTTTCCAAATTCACACTTTGACATTTTAAGAAATAACTGATTCTTCTTCAAAACATCAAGTACTTTTTTAACATGCATGACATGATCTTCTCTAGACTTGCTGAAAATTAAGATGTCATCTAAGTAGACAATAACGAAATCATCAAGAAAAGGACGTAAGACATCATCCATTACCCGCATGAAAGTTGCAGGTGCATTGCACAAACCAAATGGCATCACAAGCCACTCAAAGAGTCCTTGTTTGGTTTTGAAGGCTATCTTCCATATGTCACTTTCTTCAATTCTTACTTGATGATATCCACTACGCAAGTCTAACTTAGTGAAATATCGAGCATCTTTCAGCTGGTCTAGCAAATCATCTATCCTTGGGAGTGGGTAACGATTCTTTACCGTTATCTTGTTCAAGGCCCTGAAATCAACACACATACGCCAAGTGCCATCTTTCTTTGGAATCAATACAATCGGTGACCCACATGGCGAAGTACTTGGCCTTATGAAACCCTTGTCCAACAAGTCCTTGATTTGCTTCTTTATTTCAGCATTTTCCATAATAGACATGCGGTACATGCCTATGTTTGGAAGAGGACAATCTGGATGCAAATGGATTTCATGCTGAATCTCCCTCTTAGGAGGCAAACCTGTTGGCTCCTGAAACATCTCATGATATACATCAACTACATCATACAAATCTGATTTAAGTTTTGGATCACAATTGTCAAATGACTCATGATTCACATCAACCTTGGGCTTAATCATAAGAAGAACAAAATTCTTACTTGAATTGACCAGCCTTTTTACCTGTCCTGCATTCACCATCGCTATATTTGTCTTCTTGCGATGAGCTCTAACAATGAACTCCTTGCCATCTTTGAACAGATGATACTTGTTTTCATGGCGATGAAAGATAGCTTTCCTGTCAAACAAGTAAGGACTTCCCAAAACAATTCCTGCTATATCAAAAGGTACCACATCAAGTTCAACTGTATCAATAAAATGTGCAGTAATTGCAAAGCGCAATGTGCACTTTCTTGAAACTTGTAAATTTGCATCCTTGCAAATCCATCCAAGTGGATATGGCTTCGGATGTGGAACGGTCTCAAGTTTAAGCTGCTTGACCAAGTCCTCTGATATAAGGTTTGCTTGTGACCCACTATCAAAAAGTGTGTCAATCTTAGTATGTTTTGTAATCACCCTCACATGAAACAATTCAATTCTTTCTTCCTCATTAGGAGCTTGTACATGGCAGTTTGAGGTACTAGTGCTGGCTTGGGTTTCAATTTCTTTTCCCTTCAAGTTTTTCAAACCCATGGCTGCAATTTTGGTTTCATCACCTGAATCTTCCCCTAAATCTTGTGGTGTAGATGTAGCAGCAGCAGTTTTCTGTTTCCCTTTGGATTTGTTAAATTGAGGTCTTTTTTCAGGATATAATTTCCAACAGTTTTTCTCCTCATGGCCTGGTTTAGAACAGTGTTTACAGATCACTTTTTCACTCTCCTGTTTAACAGATGCATTCTTTTTACCCTTTCCCTTGGAGGTTTTCTCTTTGCTTTTCCCCTTGGGGGGCTTGTTTCTACCCTCTTCAAATGTGTTTTTTCCCCTTGCCTCTAAATGGGTAGCTTGGACACAGACCTCGTCCAGGCTAGTAGGGTTAAACATCAAGATGGTGTGTCTAAGGTAGCTATGCAAACCACCAATGTATTTCAGCAAGGTGTCTTGGGACTGTAAATCTACCCCTAACAAGAGAGCTCTTCTCCTGAATTCTTGGGTGTAGTCTTGGACACTCTGACCCTTAAGTTGTCTGAAATTTTGCCAGTTCATAATGGCTTTCTGCATGTGAGCAAGAGGATAAAATTGCTTTTTAATGGCTAACAGAAATTCAGGCCATGTTAAGGTAACCTTACCAAATTTCTTGATCTCCTCTTTAGTCTTGGCTTCCCACCAGACTAAGGCTGCTCCATCCATTCTCAAAGAAGTCAACTGAATCTTTGTGGCATCATCATGCATATTTTGGATCCTCAAGTAAACTTCCAACTGCCTAATCCAGTTGTCAAGCTTTTCTGCATTCACTTCACCATTAAACATAGGTAATTCGAATTTTACATCAAGCTTTAAAAAAGGACTTTTTCCAGAGGATCTATGCTTATGAACAGAAGAAGACGAGGATGAAGAGGAAGAAGGTGAAGATGGGGGTGGTGGATCACCATTTCCTCCATGTCCTTTCTTGGAATGATCATCATCCTTCTTACCTCCTGAAGAGCCCTCTCCTTCATGTGGATGTTTGGACCCTTCTCCAGCCAATTTCTCATTTCTTTCTTGGTACAATATCCTCACCATTTCAGTGAGATCTAAGAAAGCCTTTCTGAAGACTCTTTCTTCTTCTCTTGAATCTGTCTCTATAGGAATTTCTCCTTCATGTTCAGACATCCTTGAAGCTTCTGCTGAGACTCTTGAGGGTGAAATTGAAGGTGGAGGTGATGGCTCTTTGGCCTTCCTTGACTGAGGATTCTCTCGTTCTCTAGTCAACTGTCCTTCCCCTCTTTTAAGTTTCAACCTGGTAAGCATCAATACTTGCAAGACAATTAGAAGATCTTTGCACAAAAACCCTGAGCTCTGATACCAACTTGATCTGAATATGAAACTACTTGAAATTCGTTTGCAAGGTATTTAATTCAGAAATAAACATATTTAAAAGCTTCCCATGTCTTGCAGAAATGAAACACATGATTTTTTCAGCTGATTACAATCCATTTAAGCATAGCAGAATTATTTCCTTTTACTGTTTAACACATAAAAATGAATTTGTTCTGCAAAATAAACCAACCACATATGCACAAGAAGTTGATAAAGCAATTCACCCCCTCCAGGGCTACGTCTACTGGGTCCAAAGCCTCCAAATGGGCTTGTCCTTGTTTTTATTAAATGCTCAAATTGAAAATACAGCTGAATAGAAGCATCTACAGGAGAAATAGATGGTAGAAATGGATTCAGAACACATGAATCCTTCAGGATTGACTATTGGATCACCTCCAATGGATACCTGCAACCTTGTACAGTCTTCCCAATACTGGCCCCTGGTGGCTCCTAGAACTTTCACGGCTCCAAAACGTGTGCAAATGACCTCTGATGGCTGTAAGACCTGCACCAATGGCTTCAGAAGGTCGAAATTATCTAAAATCGAAACAAAATTCGTCCAAAACCGACTTTCTGGGCCAAAGTTATGGCCATTTACTCCTGACTGCCAGTTTGGCCTAAAAGAACTCCAGCTAACTTTAGTTGGAGTCCAGTTAACTCCGCCAATTATGGCGGGTCCGCCAAATTTGGCGCTCCGCTAAAAAATCCGCCAGTCTAACTGCAACATAATAACTGCATGTGACCAAAATTCGCGCTGGCTGTTTGCATAGGATTCCGCGCCGGGCGGTTAAGGTTTTAGCCCCTGGTTCCCGAGCGCTGGTCATATGGAGGGCGGGGCTGGCCCCCTTTGTTTCCCGCCAAAACGAAATTTTGAATTCAAATACAATTCGGCTGCAACATTTTTCAGGTTCCGCTCCCATGGCTTAACGGTAAGGCGCTTGGCTTATACGCTGCAGGTCAGGGGTTCAATCCCCCATTCAACCATAAAAATTTTAATACATCCGCCATGAGTTGCTGACGTCATCATGGTGCCACGTGGCGCCCTCCGGTCCTGCCACGTGGCGGCCTGTGATTGGCTGCTGCAGAGGGAATATTCCCTAGAATATTCTTTTTTTAATTTTTTTTAAAAATTCCAATTTTCTAATGTTTTGGGCAAAATATTGTTTTGGCCATATCTCCCTCATACAGCGACCGTTTTCCGAACCGTTTGCAGCGCCGGAATCGGGAGGACGAGCACTTTCCAGTCGTTCAGCTGTGAACCAGTTCTGAGCACTTTGAATTTTGAGCATTTTTACAACCTCTAGGACTTGAGCACCTGATCATGTAATTCCTAGGGAGCGTGCAAAGACTAGTCTGCGCATAGCAGCACCCATAGATGCGATGGTTCACGAAGCCTGAAAAGAAGGAATCACACAGCTGCAAGAAAGAGAACCCATGGGACTTGAGGAAGAAATCCGACGGGGAAACTTTAGACTCCGCGAACTTGGAAAAGAAAGGGTACGGTTAAGAGTGAAAGGCGCTTTGATGGACACAGAGATCAAGAAGCTAGAGGACAAGATAAAGGAAGATTTTCTCGATGAAAAACCTAGGATGGTAAGGAAAGGTGCATATGATCATGTTAGTGTCAGTATCTTCACACTTCCATCAGTGATCAAATTTCTCTTTTGCATGCATATTAGGTGTCTCATCCGATCAGCTACATTCACCTACTGACATGACATTCACCTACTGACCTGTTTTCACAATTTTAGGTCATTTACTGTCATCATGTTTCATTTCATTTACCAAAAATTAGTTTTAGGGTTTTAGTCTCATTAGGTCTAGGGTTTGTCATCATGGTCATCCAAAATTGAATAAAAGGCCAACAGGCACATGACGAGGATTAATAAGTTCATAGAATCATGAATTTACATGAAAACAGAGTTTTTCCATTTTATGTACAAATTTCATGTAATTTAAGTGTTTCTATATGTAATAAGTTCAGCAGTTTCTCTTGGTTACCTTGCCAACTCCAGCCACTGCAAAAACAAAAGCACCAATGCATCAGTCCATCAATTGATCAAGAAAAGTCAAACTTCAAATGAAAAATAGAGTTCTTGAGAAAAGTGACTAAGACTTTATAAAAGTGGGTTTGCAATGAGTAAAAATTAAAATCCATCCATTTATAAAGTGAATTCATGATAGCCATTCATTTCATTATGCAAAACATCAAGTGAAGAGCCAAAATCACAATTTGGAGGGAAATCAAGCAAAGGAGGAAGAAAACCCTATTTTTGCAGCAAGTTTTCCTGGCGCTGCGCATCAGAGGGTTGGTGCTATGCATCAGACCAGCACTGTACATCAGACGGTTTTTTCCAATGTAATAATACACAGACACTGCACATCAGATGCTTTTTTCCAGTGTAATAATACACAGGCGCTACGCATCAGGCAGGCGCTGCGCATTGGGCCCAATGCACTGCGCATTGCCCAGGGATGTTCCAAAATCACTCAACTTCATCCTAAACTCTCCCAAACACTGCATTTCATTCATTCAAGTAAGTTTACATCAATCTTGATCTGAAATTGGTCTTCTTCATGTTTTCTTCATGAGTTTTGCTTCTTGAAAATCAAACCCTAGCTTGTCTTCCTATATTTTCTTCTCATTGCAAAAGTTTCAGTATATTAAAAAACCAACAGCTTTTTCCCCTTTTCCACACATCATTGCCCTAACTATACCCATTAATTTCATTTTCCCTTTCCCATTCCCCTAAGGAACTAATTCCTTCCATTAAACCCTAAGTCCCTCATAAGTCAAAACCCTAATTTCCTAAATCTGCCCCTCCATTCCCCTACTCCACTTCACATTTGTAAAATCTCTTCATACTCATCTTCTTTGTCCCCACCCATTTTCATTGTGCACCATACCATTATCACATCACATCCCTAAGAAAAGCATCATGGAAAGAAATAGTGAATCAAGTTTTGAAGAAGAAACACTTAGTGATAGCTCAAGGGAAAGAAATGTGCAGCCCAGGAGACCTCACAAGGGTGGAAAAATCATTAGGGAGGAGCCTATTAGCATGAGTGAACTCCTTTCTTGCCCTCTAGCTACCACATGTTTCAGATATCAGTCCTGTTTTGAGTTTTGTGAAATGGTTGAGAGGGTCAAATATCACCACGAGTTAGCAAGGCAGTTTGTCATAAATATGGAAAATAATGTGGTACATCTTGCTGGGGTCAATTTCACTCTTTCACCAGCTATCATTGCAGAAGCTACAAGAATGCCAAAAGTAGGGGAAAAGTGGAAAAAAAGCAGAATATCAGTAAGCAGCATTATGAACCTTATATCAAGGCCAAATACCATGGTAAACTTAGCAGGGTGTTTCCTTTCAAATTTTTGGAGGACCAGTATGTTCCACTCATGAAGCTTATCATCAAATACTTTACATGTTAGGGTAGGTTCTCTAGACTTTATGCCTACCATATCAGATTGCTTATGCACTTCACCAAGGTCAGAATGATGAGCATTCCTTATTTCATATGTAAAAACATAGAGAGGATGACAGTGATTGCAAAAAGAAAACCATTTCCACAGCAACTCAATAGTATTTATCATTTTTCTGTCATCAAAATTGTTGTTTTGCATCAGCTCACTCAATTGAGAGTGTCATGGGAAACTTTCATTGCCCATGAATGCTTCAAGGGGCAAGGGGCCTCAAATATTTTCATATCCTAAAGAGGAGGATGAACCTTCTGGGCAACAAAAAGAGCCTGAAAGTAAACCAGAAGAGGCTCATGTTCCTGTGTTTATTACTTATGAAAGAGGCACTAGGATGTTTTTTGCAGCTGCCAAATGAGTACTATCTCCACCAGGGGTGGAAGGGGTCTCTTTTTATTCACCAGACCACAGGAAAATGCTATCTTCACTGGGGGTGAAAGGGGCTTTGCCTTCTGTTGAGTCCCAAACTTGCATCTTCCCTATATACCTTTTCAGCCTTCTTTTCCATTTACTTGACCACCAAGCTGTCAAATCATTGCATATTAGTTTAAAAAGAGCTTATAAAATGGTTTCCTAACTATGTTTGTGACTGTTGTTTGATTTAGATTTTTGTTCAATCAGTTGTGGAAACTTGTCACTTTCCACACCCAGCTCAAGTTTCCGCAACCATTTTGTTAAAGACTATGTTACAGGTGTCCAATGGAGAATCTGGCCACATGGGCAAGCTGCAAATGACATGTACATGGAGCGTGTCCCCTTGGTTCAGCCAAACCACTCACAAACAGCCATGGTCAAGGACGGTCAAAGGAGTGGTCAAACCAAGAGTTTTGCGGTGGCACAGCTCTGTTTTGCCCACGTGAAGTTTTGCGTGCCAAGATCCTCAATCTCCAGAGGTGTGCTAACACCTGTGGATCAATCCATGAACCAAATCGAACAGCCACCACTCCATAGATTTATTTGTCATGATTACCATACTGCTAGATCTCAGGCCGTGGAGATTTATGTGTCTGTTTGGCAGCGTAGAATTTAGGAATCAGTTATAGCATTTTCACTTATAAATAACGCGTTATCATACTCTTGATAGTTAGCTTTTAAATGTAATCTTGACTGTGTTTACGAACCCACTGTGTCGTTCTCTATTTCTATGTTTTGACTGCACTTTAATATATGAGAAGACAACATTCCTAAGTTCAATTTGTGACTAAGTATTGATTGGCCGAGGTTGGAGAGGGCCCCTGTACACCAAGGCTCTGTATCTACTGTATAGTTTCTTGCTTTCTTTCATTATGTTACTGCTTTTATAATCAGTTGCTTGTGTATATATTTCCTGATATTTATACTAACTGTTGTTCATCTTTTCTTTTATGCTTTCTCATGATTGCTAGCTGATCAGTATTTTTCTTTCAGGTTCTTGTAGGCAGCCTGGGAAAATTACATAGTTTTAATGACTAATGACATGAGATCATCTTGTCCTTTCTGCTGATTCATTTACTGAGTTTTAATTTCAGCATTGTCATTTCTTTCAGTTTTGCTTTGCTTATTTACTTTTCTGCAACTTAGATATCATATTACTCATTTGTTTATGATTTCCTTCCTATAGCCAAGTGACTCAAATAGTGAGGAATCAGAATATTACTTGATGTAGTATGATTTAGTTTACTTTCCTGCAAGTTAGTGATTAAATTACTTATTTCATTTTCAGGAATTGAAATATGAATGAGTAGTTAAATCTTAGTTTCATTTTATGCAATTTCATTTCCTGCAATTTAGATATCATATTACTCAGCTTGTTTATGATCACTTCCTATAGCCAGAGCGAGTCGAAAGGTGAAGGGTCAGAATATGGGTTGAAGTAGTGTGATTTAGTTTGCTTTGATTTCAATCTTTGAATTGCTTTGAGTTTAGTTTTTATTTTCTTTTTATACAGCAGTAAGGATACTGGGCTTCATTGTCACTAGTTCACTGTTTTGGTACATTTTTATTTTCTTTTGAGAATTGATTTCATCACAGCCAGTTTGAAACCTTCTTTTTGAGAACTTTAAAGTTTGGAAAATCATTATAGGAATTACCATCCATACTTGACCTTCAATTCTGCCATCTCACATTAGGGAATCCACAGAAGATAAACCCAAAAACAAACCAAAAACTCAAAAACAACAAAGAACTAAGAAATCAGTTATCTTACATATATAGTGCACTTCACTTCAGCAGTTTACGACTCCTAGATTGAAATTTTAAATAGAAATTTAGGACACACTAAATTGACCAAACATTTTGGCACCATTGCCGGGGAAGTGAAACTAGGTAGCCAATTTCTTAAAAAAAAACAAGAAAATTTCAAGGAAGGAAAAATTGATAACTTCTCAAAGTATGCTCTCCTCTTGCACCTAGTGTGATCTGGAGGTCCAGAAAAGAGAGATTTATTGGTTTAATAATTTCTTGAGTATGCTCTCTTCTTGCATCTAGAGTGACTTGGAAGATCAGAAAGGGAATTATTAGCCCGACTTGAAGAAAAATAAAAAATGACATGCATAGAGCAAGAGATTCTAGGGGAAGGTTTTTAGCTAGGGCCAAGAGTTCGATTTTTACAACTCCATATACTTCAAGGAATAGACAAGAGACACCTCCATCATCTCCAACTCACACTCCTAACCTTAGGATTCATGGAATTCAGGAGGCAGTAGTTGAATTAGGAGACTCTCCCACACCATCCATCGAATCTGAACTAGGAAAAGACCCTTTCTTTACTTCTACAGGAAAACACATTGTAATAGAAGAAGTAGAATCACCTGAAGAAGAAGAGGGAGAAATTCCTCCTCATTCGCCATTAGTAGAGGAACCAGAAGACTCTGAAGTCTCTAAGGAAACTATCATGATAGAGGAAGTAGTAAACGGATTCGGTAGAGGTAGAGGTAGAGGAGGAGGAGGAGGAAATAATGGAGGAGGTAGAGGTAACAATGGGGGAAATAGGGATGGAGATAACTCATTCAGATTTCCTATAGTTGATGAGGATTCTCAAGCAACAATGAAAAACATCTCACCATCTATCCTCCCAAACTTTCATGGGTTAAGAAATGAGGATCCTGAAACATTTCTATTTGAGTTTGAAGTCGTGTGTCGAACTTATGATTATCTGGAAGACTCTCAAAAACTCAAATTGTTTTCTTCAACATTGAAAGGAGTTGCTTTGAAATGGTTCATGGGTTTAGTCATTCAATCCATTAGGACTTGGAACGATATGAAACAAACATTTTTGGATAGATACCTAGACTATTGTATGCCCACCAATCACAAGGATGAGGTATTCAAAATGGTGCAAAGAGAAGATGAAAACTTGGAGGATTTACTTGAAAGATTTCAATACAACCTGAAAAGAGCAAAGATGAATAACTTAGATGAGGAAACCTTGAAAGCCCTTCTATTAAAAGCCATTAGAGATGAATGGATAGATATTTCTAACATTATGGGAAAAGGAGATATATCTCAACTTCCACTTCATGATATAGCAGAGCTATGTGTCCATCTCTCAAGGGGAAAATCTAAAACTAGAAAAGGGCCTAGAGATCCTTCTCTCATTAGAGCAAACAAATCTACAAGTGGATCAGTAAGTAGGGCTGAGATTGGCAACATGCTTGATGAATTCGAAATCGATATCTTAGGGAGTCTTAGTGAGCAACTAGACACCCTTAAAATACAAAACAAGCAGAAAGCAGACGCTGAAGCTTTGGCCATCTTTTGCCCAAAATGTAGAAAGAAACATGCTCTAAGGGAATGTCCCTTGGATGCAAAGGTTGTAGAAACATGTGTGATTTGTTCAGAAAACCATGAGACCAAGGATTGTGCTTCAATTCCTAGGCTCAAAGTTGTCTTTCAAGAAGATCCAAATTCAATTGAGTCTCTCTGTTTTGTTGCAAGGAGACCTTGGCAGGGGCAACAAAATCAAGGGTTTAACAACTCTATGAACTTTCAACCCCCACCAAATTGGAATCTTTGGCAACAACCTTGGTCCCAACCTCAAAATCCTTTTCAATCATGGGTACAAGGTATGCAAAATCCTTATGGGAGATTTGCTCAATTTTATCAATATCCTCCATCTTTTCAAAATCAACAAGCTCCACAACTTCCAAATCAAAATCCACAACTATCATTGCCATTTCCACAACAACAACAACAACCTTCTCAACAGAATCCAAATTCTCAACTCTTGCTTCCATTCCAACAGAAGACAAATCAACTACCTTCACAGCCATTGTCGAACCCCAACAATAAAAACCCTCAAAATGCTTACATGGTAGAAGGACAACAATTTCCTACCTATATGATTGTTTCTCTCAATGATTTACAACTCAGATCTGGTAGAGTTTTAGATAAGCCTTCTATAGATGCTCAAAAGCAAAGCATTTCTGAGGAAGATTCTCTTGAAGCCAATGAAGGTTCTGAAGCATCTCTTCAAAACCCAAGCACTCAAAAAGAAAAAGAAAAAGAGTCAACCCCCACAACTCCTATAGTTGAGCAACTGCATCTTCATCCACACCACCTTTTCCTGAAAGATTAGAAATTGACAAAGGGGTGGATAAACAAATTTTGTTGCCTGACTATGATTTTCTAGATGAATTAAAGAATGTCTGTATCAAGATTCCCTTGTTACAAGCCATTAGAGAGATTCCTATTCTAGAAAAAACAATAAAAGAGTTGAGTCTTAAAAGACCAGGAAGGAAACCGAGAGATACAAGAAGAATCCACCTGGTAGGAAAAATTGCAGATATCATGATGCGAAAAATTACTATGCAGAAGTATGTAGATCCTGGTAGTCCAATTGTCAAAACACATATCAATGGGGTAGAAATTCCAAATACTTTGATTGATTTAGGGGCTGCTATCAACATTATGAGTAGAAAGACTATGGAACAGCTAAAACTTCCTAATCTTCTTTTTACACCTACTTTACTGCAACTTGTAGATCGATCAATTATCAAACCAGATGGTGTATTAGAAGACATTTCGGTCTCCTTAGACTCTTGGGAATATCCAGTAAATTTCATGATTTTAACTCCCAAGAGTAATTTAGGAGGACACCCTCTCATCTTAGGAAGACCTTGGCTAGCCACAGCTGATGCTTTTATCAGTTGTAGGTCTAGGGATATGTATATTTCTGATGGTAATTCGACAAAGAAATTCAATCTGTATCCTCCAGCAAAAGCAATTACAGAAATAGGAGATAATGAGTGGGTTGATGATGAGGATACTATATAGCCTATCTTTACCATTTCTGAAATCAGTGAAGATAGTCAAATTCTAAACACATTATAAAACTTTGAAACATCTTCAGAATATGACCACACACAATTTCAATTAGATTCTGACATTGAGTATATATCATCTAGACAAATGTCTCTTTTCTCTATGGAAGAGTTTGGTGTTGGCATTATGGCACAGGTTTGGAGCTATGGCACAGGTGTTGTCCCTGATGGCAACTCTCTTTGGTAACAGATCTCAATTCAGGCTTTCAGAATGAAGGAAAATACATATACATAGGTTCAGCTTGACGAAGACGCGTATACACGGGGGTCAGACGTTTCAAAGGCGCATGTGTGTATACACGCAATTTCATGCAAGGAAAAGAGCGTATATGTTGGAGAACTTACCTTTGGTCCGTGGTAGTTAGTCCTTGGTATTTGAACCTATGGTTTTGGACCATGGTACCTCATCAGGAGTGTTGATCCCAAGTATTGGGTCCGTGGTATTGGTTTATTATGGTTTTGGACCGTGGTATTGTGGAAGGCCTAAAACTATAAAAGAGGAAGGAGATCATGTGGCAATAGATCATCTGAATTATTATTGAATATCTGATAAAGTGTGAGATCTGAAATATTGGTGATTAGCGTTATGGAGCAGATCTGGATCTGAATGAAGGAGGAACCTTAGCGCAAAGAAGGATAATTTCTATTGATGGGTCATAATCTCTTGGCTTGAATGATAATATCTTTGCATGATTTTGATATGTTATATATGGCGCATGCATGATCTATAAATCTGATAATCTGGGTTAATCAATGTCTGAATATTTGAAAGAGTGAATTGTCTTTTGTATATCTGTACGTAGGTTCAGTTCAGTGAGGGCGCGTATATACGTTGGTTCAATGAAGGAAAATAACGTATACGCAAGTTGTTTCATACGCAGAAGCGTATGCACGCAGGTTTCAGGCTATTAAAGTAGCGTATATTTTGAGTTGTGATCTTGCTGCTTCTGTTTATTGCTGCAGTGTTCTGGGTTCAGATTTGGTGTGTGGTTATTGTTACTGTGATCTGGGTACAGTCATCAGAGAAGTGTTTATTTTGAGTCAGTTTTGATTGATGAGAAGGTGATTGGTTAATGCAGAAATTCTTGATGTTTGATTGATGTTATCTGTGGATCCAGTCTGAAAATTTATGAAACGTGGTCCCTGAAATAAAGAGAAGGTTTAGCCTTCTGTAGGCCAGCACCTACGTACTAGTATCTTGGCTAGTGCAAGAGCTAAGGGGGTTGTAGCTCCCTTCCAGGAGAAGCTGGAAAACGAGAGAGGGTTGTAGCTCTCTGCAGGTTGCAGCCTGCATACTGGTAAAGGACTGCACCAGTACAATTGTAAAAAGAAGTTTCTAATTAAAGAGAATATAGAGACGAATTGCAGCAGGTGGTTTTCACCCACATTGGGTTTCCACCTTATATCTTGTGTTCTTGTGTGTGATTGTCTTCTACTGTGTTTTTACTATTCCTGGTTACTAGTTAATTGAGTCTGATACACATATTAACAATCATCATCTGACAGATAAAGTAAATTATAAGTTTGCATTGTATACGTGGTTTTATTTCGACATAGTTGCGTATATACGCGGGTTTAATTAGTTGAAGTAGTGTATATCATCTGAATTTGAAAAAGGGAATATTTGACTTAATAATATTGATTCACCCCCCCTCTCAGTATTATTTCCAACAATTGGTATCAGAGCAGGTCCTTCAAGAGAAGCTTGATCGCTTGAAGGAAGATCGTTCATCATGAGCAACTACGAGAGGGAAGCATCAATCAGGCCACGATTTTTGATAGGACAAACTTCGTTTATTGGAAGGTAAGAGTTACTGCCTATCTTCAATCTCTTGGTACAGAAGTCTGGGATATCATAGATACAGGGTATACTTTTCCATCAGCAACTCCTACAGATTCGGCTGAGAAGAAGAAATATGAAACAAATGCAAAGGCGGTCAATACTCTATTAGGATTCCTATCTCAATCAGAATTTGTCAAGGTAATCCAAAAGAGATATGGGACAAGATTGTTCTGAGCTATGAAGGAGATGATCAGGTAAAACGAGCAAAACTTCAAACCCTCAGGATTCAGTATGAAAATCTCAGGATGTATAATGATGAAAGTGTGGCTAACTATTTTCTTCGTGTAGATGAGATTGTTAATTGTATGAAAAATTTGGGTGAAGAAATAAAAGAGGCTGTTGTGGTTGAAAAAGTTCTAAGATCTTTGTCCCCTAGGTTTGAATCTAAAGTTTCTGCAATAGAAGAAAAAGAGAATCTACAAAGCCTTAAAATGTCACAGCTGCACGAAATTCTAACTACCTATGAAATGAGGAAAGGAGGTCTATCAGATAGGAGATAAGCTGCCTTCAAGGCTTCAGGCAAAGGAGAGTACTATGAGTCAGGACACGTGTCAGTAGAAGAAGAAGAATCAAATTTTGTCAGAAATCTTCAACGGGGTACTGGACGGTTCCGAGGTAAGTTACCTTTCAAATGCTTTTCTTGTGGAAGAGTCAGTCACTATGCTGCCAAATGTCCTCACAAGGATAAGATTGAAAAAGGGAAGGAACATGTTAGATGGAACAAGAAACATAATGCAACTAAAAAAAGTTACTACACTCATGAAGACAGTGATGGCCTATCAAATAGTGACGAAGATGAATGAGGTAATGATTATAAACTTTTAATGGCCTTTGAAGATGATGATTACATGGACGCTATAGATGTAGATGGTTTTTATGAAGAGATTTCTCGACTCAAAATATGTTTAGAAGAAAAAGATATGATCATTGATACTCTGCAATTCCAACTTGATGAAAAAGAAAAATCTCTTGAGAAGTTACAATGTGAAATTGTTGGCCTTAGAAAAGAAATTGAGAAAACAAAGGCTCTTAATCTTAAATTTGTTAAAGGATCTGAAACTCTGGATGAGATTATCAATGTACAGCGTTCTCCACTAATCAAGATAGGTCTGGGTTATAATGGAGAAACATCTCAAGCATCCACCTCAAGGAGTTATCTTGATGCAGCAAGGAGGAATGAGCAAAATCCCAATGGAGATCACCAGGTAAAGTAGGGACGAAGTACATCAAGAACAAACAAAGACTACCAGGTAAACCAGGGGTAATCCATCTTAAGGGTGAACAAAAGCTACAACCATCCACAGGTAAAAACTTCTCAATTTGCTTCAAGAATGGATGACAATAGAAATTACAATCATTTGGCTGGTAGATTTGATAATTGCAGAAGTTTCTTCAATGGCCAATGTTTCTCTTGCCATAACTTTGGTCACAAAGCAGCTCAATGTGTTTCGTATAAGACAATCATGACTAGAGAAGCTCAAAAACAAAGAAGTATGACTGGGATTACGAAAAGGACCTATAACAACTTTTCGGCCCTTGAAAATGAAATTAAATGTTCTATTTGTAATAACTTCGGTCATGAAGATTCTGAATGCAGGAGCAGGTTTCGGCAGACAAAGGAACAAGCTTCAAGCACCAGAACATGGAGAATAAAGGAACCAAAAACAGAAAGATGTGGGATATCTTTTTATGCAGAAGGACAAGAAAATCTATGGTACATCGACAGTGGATGTTCGAAGCATATGACAGGTGATAAAGAAAAACTTGAATCATATACTACTTTAGAAAAGGGAAAGAAAGTTTCTTTTGGCAATGATACCCCTGCAGCCATAAAAGGAAAAGGCACTGCTCAGTTGAAAGAAAAGGTCAAAGCTGGAAATGTTTTGTATGTTGATGGCTTGAAGCATAATCTACGAAGTGTCAGTCAGATGTGCGATCAAGGAACAGAGGTAATATTTTGATCAAATGGATGTAGTGTTCGTGATCTTGATACAGGAAAAACAGTGATCAAAGGCAGTCGAACTCCAAATAATCAATACATATTTGAAGAAGGACAACAACAATGCTATTTGAGCAAGGATGAAGAACATTGGTTATGGCACCGGAGGTTGGGGCATCTAAGCTTTTCACAAATAAGGAAAGCATGCAAATACCGGGCAGTTCGTGGTCTTCCAGATATCAAAATTCCAGACAACATCATATGCAAATCATGTCAGTTTGGTAAGCAAACCAGAACTAACTTCCCTAAGAAGGAAGGATCAGCCAGCAAGCCTCTTGAACTAGTCCATACAGATGTATGTGGTCCATTTAGGACAAGGTCACCTCGAGGAGAAGAATTCTTTATATTATTCATTGACGACTTCTCCAGGATGGTTTGGTTGGGACTTATGAAACACAAGGACGAAGCATTCGAAAAATTCAAATCTTTCAAAGCCTTGGCTGAAAACGAATCAGATCACAAAATTAAGTGCCTCAGGTATAACAGAGGTGGGGAGTTTACCTCAAATGAATTTTTCGATTTCTGTGAAGAACATGGAATAAGAAGGGAATTCTCTACAGCTAGGACTCCTCAGCAAAATGGAGTGGTGGAAAGGATGAACAAAATGGTCCAACAAATGGCTCGTGCTATGCTTGATGAGTCTGGGACTCCCTCAACCTTCTGGGGTGAAGCTGCATTTGCTACAGTTGTTATTCTCAACAAAACAAATGTCCGAGTGAACAACACTCAAACTCCTCATGAGCTCTGGTATGGTGAGACTCCTTCGGTAAAGCATTTCAAAATTTTTGGAAGCAAATGCTATATTAAGAATAATGATGAACAGCTTGGCAAACTTGAACCTAGAGCAGATGAAGGCATTCTCCTTGGTTATTCTCCCCACAAAAAAGCATATAAGTGTTACAATAAAAGACTTGGAAGAATTGTTGACAACATTGATGTAGTGGTTGATGAAAAAGGATACATTCCTAGGCAAGTAAATTATGAAAATATCGAAGAGGATGAAGACTACTCTCCAAATCAGACTAATGATGAAGAAGAACCTCAAGAGGCACCAGAGGAACAGATAAGGATAGAAGAGAAGACTCCATCCAGGTATGTTCAGAAGAATCATCCAGAATCTCAGATTCTGGGACAGAAAGAGGCAAGTGTACAAACAAGAAGAACAATTGCAGAAGCCTCAAGCTATTTGGCATTGCTCTCCTCCACTAAGCCACAAGATGTAAAAGAGGCATGCAAAGATGAATGCTGGGTCAAAGCAATGGATGAAGAACTTGAGCAAATCGAAAAGAACAACACTTGGGAGTTGGTTCCTAGACCAAAAGATAAGAATGTCATAGGGACAAAATGGGTCTTCAAAAATAAGTTGAATGAAAACGGGGAAGTAATTAAAAACAAGGCCAGACTTGTTTGCAAAGGGTATGCCCAACAAGAAGGAATAGACTTTGAAGAAACTTTTGCTCCTGTTGCAAGACTTGAGGCAATACGAATGTTCCTTGCTCTCTCAAGCTTTCAGAAGTTCAAAGTATTTCAAATGGATATGAAATCAGCCTTTTTGAATGGAGACTCAGAAGAAGAAGTATACATTGAGCAGCCAGATGGTTTCATTCTTGGGAATGATCCAAATCTTGTATGCAGACTGAAAAAGGCTCTCTATGGTCTTAAACAGGCTCCAAGGGCTTGGTACTACCACTTGGAAAAATATCTTCATCAACAAGGTTTTTCAAAAGGATCAGTAGATAGAAATCTTTATATAAAAATTGAAAATGACAAATTGCTAATACTTGTTGTGTATGTAGATGATATTATCTTTGGCAGCAATGAATAAGCTATGAGTCAAAGCTTTGCCTTGGTGATGCAGAAAGAATTCGAATTGTCTTTGCTTGGAGAACTGACATACTTTCTTGGATTGCAAATCCAACAAAATGAAGGTGGTATCTTCTTGTCTCAAACCAAGTACCTCAAGCAGATTCTGAAAAAGTATGGCATGGAAGATTCGAAACCAGTATGTACTCCTATGGTTATAGGATGCAGTCTCAGTGCAAATGATGAATCAGCAGCAGTACATCAACCAACCTATAGATCTATGATTGGAAGTCTACTTTATTTGACAGGTACCCGACTAGACATCATGCATGTAGTGGGAATAGTTGGAAGATTTCAGGCAAATCCAAAGGAAACTCATCTTCAGGCAGTGAAGAGAATTTTCAAGTATCTTCAAGGAACTCAAAACTATGGCTTATGGTATCCTAGAAATATAGATCTCACTCTTCATGCTTATACAGATGTAGATTGGGCTGGAAGCGTGGATGACATGAAGAGCACAAGTGGTGGTGCATTCTTTATGGGTTCTAGACTAGTATCTTGGTTCAGCAAGAAACAGAGTTCGATTGCTTTATCTACAGCTGAAGCGGAATATGTGGCCGCTGCATCTTGTTGCACTCAACTTCTTTGGATGATGCAAACCTTGCAGGACTTTCAAATCACTTGTACACCACCTATCTCCATCTTATGTGATAATACAAGTGCAATCAGCATTTCAAAGAACCCAGTCATGCATTCAAATACCAAGCACATATTGATCAAGTATCACTTTCTCCGGGAACACGTGTTGGAACAAAAGGTCAAATTGGAGTATGTTCCTTCTAAGGAACAAATTTATGATATTCTCACCAAACCACTACCCAGGGGACATTTGAATACCTCAGACAGAAGCTGGGAGTAGTTGATCCATCATATTGCTGTTAAAACTCGTCAGTTTCAGAGAAAAATGGGTGTACGCGTGTTTCCTGAGGAGGATCCGCGTACATACGCCGGTTTGTGCAGAGATAGTCGCGTATATGGAGGTTTGATGGATATCAGTAGGGACAGGCTCTGGTTGAATATATTTTGATATGGGTCTGATAGAGACCACCCGAAACAGGTTCAGGGGGAGCAGATAATCTTCTAATAATGCATTGTTGGCATTATCTTAGAAGCTTTTGGTTCTAGTTCATAGTTGTTGGAACAGAGGTAGAGGGAGAATAGAAGGAAATCTTGGTTGCTGATCTGAATGGTGATTGAGAGATGCTGCAACTATCAGTTATTGCTGAATTTCATAAGTCTTGTTCTAGATATTTCGTCTCTATGTCATGTATCTCTTCTTTGGTATCTCTTTATGGTGTCAAGGTCATGTAACGGCCTATTTTGGTTTCCCCACTATGCCTGGGATGAACATGTAATGAACTTGGTTGTCATCTGTAAATTTCTGATGTATCCCCACTTGGTTGGGTGGATGATCCCCACTTGGTTGGGTGATGGATGTATGTATTGAGTCTTTTTGTGATAGGAAGGTCTTTCATGATGTATATGTCTTGGTTCTTCTTGAAGAACATCTTTTGCAGATCTTGCCTACAGTCAGGGGGAGCACAACCCTTTGCCCTTGATGTCAAAGGGGGAGAATGACTTTGAGGATTTTGGGTTGCCATCAAGTCTAAAGGGGGAGATTGTTGGCATTATGGCACAGGTTTGGAGCTATGGCACAGGTGTTGTCCTTGATGGCAACTCTCTTTGGTAACAGATCTCAGTTCAGGCTTTCAGAATGAAGGAAAAGACATATACGCAGGTTCAGCTAGACAAAGACGCGTATACACGCGGGTCATATGTTTCAAAGGCGCATGTGTGTATACACACACTTTCATGCAAGGAAAAGAGCGTATATGTTGAAGTTACCTTTGGTCCGTGGTAGTTAGTCCTTGTTATTTGAACCTATGGTTTTGGACCATGGTACCTCATCAGGCGTGTTGATCCCAAGCATTGGGTCCGTGGTATTGGTTTATTATGGTTTTGGACCGTGGTATAGTGGAAGGCCTAAAACTATAAAGGAGGAAGGAGATCATGTGGCAATAGATCATCTGAATTATTATTGAATATCTGATAAAGTGTGAGATCTGAAATATTGGTGATTAGCGTTGTGGAGCAGATCTGGATCTGAATGAAGGAGGAACCTTAGTGCAAAGAAGGATAAGTTCTATTGTTGGGTCATAATCTCTTGGCTTGAATGATAATATCTTTGCATGATTTTGATCTGTTATATATGGCGCATGCATGATCTATAAATCTGATAATCTGGGTTAATCAGTGTTTGAATATTTGAAAGAGTGAATTATCTTTTGTAGATCTGTACGCAGGTTCATTTCAGTGAGGGTGCGTATACACGCTGGTTCAGTGAAGGAAAACAGCGTATACGCAAGTTGTTTCATACGCAGAAGCGTATGCACACAGGTTTCAGGCTATTAAAGTAGCGCATATATTTTGAGTTGTGATCTTGCTACTTCTATTTATTGTTGCAGTGTTCTGGGTTCATATTTGGTGTGTGGTTACTGTTATTGTGATCTGGGTACAGTCGTCAGAGAAGTGTTTATTTTGATTCAGTTTTGATTGATGAGAAGGTGATTGGTTAATGTAGAAATTCTTGATGTTTGATTGATGTTATCTGTGGATCTAGTTTGAAAATTTATGAAACGTGGTCCCTAAAAGAAAGAGAAGGTTGTAGCCTTCTGTAGGCCAGCACCTACGTACTAGTATCTTGGCTAGTGCAAGAGCTAAGGGGGTTGTAGCTCCCTTCCAGGAGAAGCTGGAAAACGAGAGAGGGTTGAGCTCTCTGCAAGTTGCAGCCTGCATACTGGTAAAGGACTGCACTAGTACACTTGTAAAAAGAAGTTTCTAATTAAAGTGAAGATAGAGACGAATTGCAGCAGGTGGTTTTCACCCACATTGGGTTTCCACCTTATATCTTGTGTTCTTGTGTGTGATTGTCTTCTGCTCTATTTTTACTGTTCCTGGTTACTGGTTAATTGGTTCTGATACACAGATTAACAATCATCATCTGACAGATAAAGTAAATTATAAGTTTTCATTGTATACGCGTTTTATTTCGACATAATTGCGTATATACGCGGGTTTAATTAGTTGAAGTAGCATATATCATCTGAATTTGAAAAAGGGAATATTTGACTTAATAATACTGATTCACTCGCCCCTCCCCTCTCAGTATTATTTCCAACATTTGGTAGTTTCGCCATTGAGATCTTTCCAGGTAAAACATTGAATATCAACAAAAACTTGGAAAAATCACAACAGGGAGAGCTAACCAAAATCTTGCAAAAACATTCTACTGCATTTGCATGGGAGTATACCGATATGAAAGGTATTGACCCTAAGACTTTCATTCATCACATCTATAGTGAGGAAAACAGTAGACCAATCAGACAACCTTAGAGAAGGATGAATCCAAACCTTAGGGAGATAGTGAAAGAAGAGCTTCAAAAACTACTCAATGTAAACTTCATTTATCCAATTTCAGATAGCCGATGGGTTTCTCCTTTGGTTATAGTACCTAAAAACAATGGTAAATGGAGGGTATGCATTGATTACAGGGAATTTAACAAAGCAACCTTGAAGGATCACTTTCCTTTACCCTTTATCGATCAGGTATTAGATACTTTAGCAGGCAAAAAGTATTTTTCATTTTTGGATGGTTTTAGTGAGTATAATCAGATTCAAGTAGCACTTGAAGATCAAGATAAGACCACATTTACCTGTCCATGGGGAACTTTTGCTTACCGAGTACTTCCTTTTGGATTATGTAATGCACCCACAACATTTCAGAGGGCAGTACTAGGAATCTTTTCTGATCTAATCCATGATTGTGTAGAGGTTTATATGTTGGGTGAGGAGCCTGATTATCTTCTATAGTACTGGCATATTGGACCCCAGTTCAAAATGGGGCGGCAACACCGCCCGTAAAATAATTGCTGCCGTGGGGGTTTCGGGGGCAGTGCCCCCGAAGCTAAAAACAACTGTAAAATTGCCTTGTAAAAGTATAGTAATTTCTAGTCAATCTGGGCCGTTCATTAGGCGGATGATCTGACGGTAGAACTTATGTTTAGTTTAGGGTTTTTTGCCCTAGAAGGCAACCCCTCTCTTTATATGAGGGAATTGTATTTGAGGCTGTGATATACAGATGTGTATTCGGTGTGTGAGAAACATAGAGGTGAGACTGTGAGAGAAAACAGAGGATATTACAGCGGTTTTGCTGTAGGTTGTATCTCTTCATTTTGCTGGATAATAGAAAGGAAGGACTGGTTGTTCGGGGTGGACGTAGCCCAAACTGGGTGAACCACGTATATCTGTGTCTCTCTTGTTTTGTGTGTTTTCTGTGTTTATATTTCTGCAATATTTTATGTGTTCCATTGCTCCGTAATATATAATTTTCTAACATTATATGGATGATTTTACAGTTTATGGTAATTCATTTGAAGAGGCATTAGAGAATTCGGAAAAAGTCCTTATAAGGTGTAAAGAAACAAACCTTTCATTGAGTCATGAAAAATGCTTTATGATGTTTACTGAAGGTATTGTTTTGGGACATCATATTTCGGGGGATGGGATTAAAGTTGATAGATCAAAAGTTGAAGTCATCTCCAAGTTGCCTATTCCAAATTGTCAAAATGATGTTAGAAGTTTTCTTGGATTTACCAGATACTATAGAAGATTTATTGAAAACTTCACCAAAATAGCATCTCCACTCTTCAAATTACTTACAAAAGACTGTGAATTCAAATGGGATCCTAATTATCAATCTGCATTTGAAACTTTGAAAACAAGAATATCTGAAGCACCCATTTTGAGAGGGCCAAATTGGAAACTTCCTTTCCATATTTCTACAGATGCTTCAGATACAAATCTAGGAGTTGTGTTGGGTCAAAAGGATTTAGTTCCTTATGCCATTTACTACACTAGTAAAAATTTGACTCCCACCGAGTTGAACTATACTGTGACGGAAAAAGAGTTCTTAGTTGTTGTTCATGCAAACAATAAGTTTAGACATTATATAATAGGCTATGAAACTTTTGTCCATACTGATCACTCTGCAATTAGATATCTAATGAACAAACCTGTTACTAATGGCAGAGTTACAATATGGCTCTTACTTTTACAAGAATTCAATATTACTGTGTTGGATAGACAAGGGAAACAAAATACAGCAACTGATTTCTTGTCTAGGATCCAAAGTACTAACGAAGATTCTCCTGTAGAGGATAAGTTTCTAGATGAATATTTATTTGCAGTAACTACTAAGACTCCTTGGTGAAACCCTAGGCTACGGGCCTAGGTGACGCAGACAGGCTATCCTACGTCAAGCAGGTATAGACAGGACTGATGGCAGACCCTCCGTGGTTTCGCGTTTACAAGGTACCCTAGCAGATGACATATGGGCGGACTTCCCTTTGGTCTCTCTCGGTTAGGTCTTTGGGGGTTTAGCGCTGGCGGTTTTGTGTTGACAGTTTTCCTTTGAGGGTTCACCTCTGTAAAATCGTTCCGAGGCGGGTTTGGAACAGTGTTTACAATAAACAAATCGGTGTATTAACCCCTCACGGTTCTAGGAGCGTTTTTTTTCAGGTAACGGGTTTCTGTGAGGTGTCAGTTTTTACCACAGTTTAGTTACCATGGTTTTTCATAATGAGGCGGTGGATTTAGACCCAGCCCCAGAAGACATTCTCTTGGTCTGGGGTAAGGAGGTCACCGAACAAAAACTTGACAAGTTCTTCGGACAGGTGGGAAACTCCGCATCCACCACCTTTCCAGCGGGAGGCCCATGGAGCAGTAAAACGCCAAAGGTTTCGTTGGAGGAGAGTTTGGTTTTGGCAGGTGCGTTTGGCAAAAACGGTGGTCGCATAGGAGCTTCAGGAGCACGAGAGGAGGAATACACACTGAAAGAGAAAGGTCTCCCAGATGGTAAGGTTCTTTCTCCTTCGAAGACTTTCAGCCCGTCGGGTGGTCTAGAAGATATTATAAACTTCAATTCCAGACAGGGGTTATGGAGATCAATAGGGGGTTTCCAAGGCTCGGACAGAGAAGCCAGGGATAGAAGTGGCTCCTTGGCTATAAATAGACCCCTTTCCTCAAAAGATTTGTCTACTGGCGGCCCGGTTAAAAAGGGGGTCTTTTCCGAGCTTGGCAAGGTTTCTTTTCAAGGGAAAGACGACCAAAACCCTGTCACTGAAAGGTCGGAAGAGAAGGGTAGCCAGTCTACTGGCAAGGAAGGAACCCCAGCAGGAGTATCGAGCCTTTTCTCCCCAGGAAAGGACGGTAACCCCTCTGCGAGTAATGTGCATGGAGCACTATGGGTACCAGATTTTTTAGGCATAGACAGAGAGGCGGACTTGGAACGAGAAAGGGTTGGGGAAAAGCGTAAGAAGGCGAAATCTCTAAAAAAGAGAAGGATAGCAGGAAACTTGTTATTGGGAATGGATGTTCAAGTAGAGGACGCGTTGGATGCGGCAGAGTGTACGCTTGTGGGTCGTGTAAGGGGGCGCTTTGTCTCTGGCAAGTTTCTACAGCAATGGGCGGAGAGTCAATGGAAGGAGACCCCGGCAAAGTCCTTCAAAACAGCCACTTTGGTTAAAGGGTGGTTCATGATCAGGTTTGACAGCAAAGAAGCCATGGAATGGGTTGAAGGAAGAAATTGGGCTTTTGGGAAACGCCCAGTCTTTTTCAAAAGGTGGTCTCCTCTCTTCGATGCGTCCAAGGAAAAGGTGGAGGAATTCCCCGTATGGGTAAGGGAACCTGGTCTTCCACCATTCCTTTGGGTGGATTCCGTCTTCTCTTCTATCGGGAATCTTCTGGGTACATTCTTGGAAGCGGATAAGTCTTTTCTAGACACACACGAAAGGGCAGTGGCAAGGATTTTAGTGCGTCTGAACCCAAATGAAGGGCTAGTGGACTCGATAAATTTGCAATACAAAGAGTATGTCTTTGAACAGTTGTTGGATTATGAGCTTTTACCATTTAGGTGTCACAGATGCCATGAGCACGGACATCTGGCAAGGGATTGCCCCTTGGGGAGGCGCAGAAGGAGGATTCAGAAACCTGTTGAGCAGTGGGAGAGGAGCATGAGGGAAGAAACAAAATTGGCGGAGAAGGAAATCTCAGAGGCCAAGCCTATGGAAGGGGTACAATCCCAGGAGGATGAAGCTCTGCCCCAGACTGAAGGGGATCCGATCAAAGCAGCCGAAGATCAGAGCGGTGCCGAAAAGACTCCTGTGGAAAATACTGATGTCGTTGCTAATGAACCATCCGGTAAGCAATCAGATCCGTTAAACTCTGTTTGTTTTCCTGATTCAAAAATTGTCCACTCTTCTATGGAGTCTCCTCTGATTACTAAATACAAAGATGACTGTACAAACATTGAACAATTAACTGCCGCTATTCCCTCCATCAATCTCAACTGTGAAGTCGTTTCCCTAGAGAACCTGGTCTCAGGCGGCTCCACCCCTGCTCGCACTTATAACCTTAGATCCCTCAGCAAAAAGTCTGATCTCTTCCCTGATTTGGGGGAACCAGTGGGTGGTCTGGGTCCTTCATCGTCTAGAAACTCTCATAAAAGGGGCAGAGGAAGGAAGTCAGATCTGTCCAAATCCCAAGTCAAAGCAAAACTTGATGTGGCTGACGGCAAGCAAATGTTGATTCCTAGGGCGCTTAGAGCAGCAAAACCCCCTCAGGCAGTTATAAAATGATTTGTTTATCATGGAATTGCAGGGGTTTAACTAGTAAACCCAAAAAACTAGCATTAAAGGAATTAATCTCTCACTATAACCCGGATCTGGTCTTTCTTCAAGAAACTCTGGGAAGGGGTGTAGATATTGAACCAGTCCTCAGTTCTTTCCTCCCGGGGTGGACTTTTGTAGCCCTTGATGCAGAGGTCCACTCGGGTGGTCTTGCCATCGGTTGCAAGGATGGCAGATTGAAAATTTTGAGCCATTGGGGTATGCCCAATGTGCTGGGTATGGAGGTTAATTACCCAGATTTCGATTTCTCTTTCTTGATAGTAAATGTTTATGGGCCTTGTCAGGCAAGGGTTGCTTTCTGGAACGCGTTCATGTCTAAAGAATTGATGAAAGGGAAAAATCTGATAATAGGAGGTGATTTAAATTTCTCATTAGGGAATGCGGAGGCTTGGGGACCCTCAGCCAGAGTTAACCCCCTATCAGATTATTTTGCTCATTTACTCCTATCCCACAAGCTGATAGATGTAAATATTATAAAGGCCAAGCCTACTTGGAGGAATAGGAGAACTGGGGAGGAGAGGATAGCAAAAAGGTTGGACCGCTTCCTAATCAGTGACTTGATGGCTTCCAATATTCCAATGTTCAGGCAATGGGTGGGTGAAGGGGGAAATTCTGATCACTTCCCCATTCTCTTAGAACTTTCCAAACCTCCCCCAAAACCTGCAGCTCCTTTCAAATTCAATGCTTCATGGCTGCAAGAAGAGTCTTTTAACCAGCTGTTTAGGAATACTTGGAGACACACGGGCAGAGACTTTTCTGGAAATAAAGGAGCTCTCTTCATGGAAAATCTAAAAATACTAAAGAAAGCAACTGTAGAATGGGCATCAGAAAGAAGGAAAAAGCAAAATGAGGTCTTGGATAAAATAGATGCTGAACTCCGAGCTCTAGAAGATCCTGAGGCGGATGCATATGCTACACAGGAGTCAAAAGAAAGGATTGTGACTCTTGAGAAATCGAGAGCAAAGATCTTATTGGACAAAGAGGAAGAATGGAGACTTAAGAGCAGGGCAATCTGGTTGAGAGCAGGGGATGAGAACACAAAAATTTTCCACAACTATGCAAAAGGCTGAAAAAATGCAAATACAATCTGGAAGCTAAAGGACCCTGAGGGCAGAGAAGTCTCGTCCTTTGAGGCTTTGTCAAATATGGGGAAGAACCATTTTAAATCTTTGTTCTCAGACCCAGGAGGGGTTTCTTTAGCTGAAATTATCAGAACATCTCAAGCTTTTCCTCGTTTTGTGGAGGGGGAGGAGGTTGAAGATCTTTTCCGAGAGGTGACAAAAGAGGAAGTAGAAAGTATAGTTAAATCTATGGCAAAAGACAAAAGTTCGGGGCCGGATGGCTGGACAGTTGAACTCTTCACTCATTTTTTCTAGCTGATTGGGGAAGAGCTAACGGAAGTGGTGGAGGAATCAAGGAGAAAAGGTGAGGTTTATACCCCTTTCAATGCTACTTTCATTGCTCTTATTCCTAAAAAGGAGGCCCCGGAAACTTTCGAGGACTTCAGGCCAATTTCACTGTGCAATTGCATCTACAAAATTATTGCAAAAACCATCGCGGTTCGCCTGAAACCGATCCTTTCAAATTGCATCTCATCAGAACAATTTGGTTTTTTAGACGGTCGTCAAATCCACGAAGCTATAGGGGTGGCACAGGAAACCATTCATAGTATCAGAAAATCAAACTCGAAAGGGGCTGTGCTAAAAATTGACCTGTCTAAAGCTTATGATAGAATCAGCTAGACTTATCTCAGGATGCTGCTGACTCACCTGGGCTTCAAGGTGGAATTCATAAGCTGGATCATGGGGAGTATCTCAAGTGCAAGTTTCGCAGTGTTAATAAATGGGGCTGCCTCCCAATTCTTCAGAGGTCAAAGGAGGTTGAGGCAAGGATGTCCCCTTTCTCCTAGCTGCTGAGGGTCTCAGCAGATTGATATCCAATGCTAAAAGATCAGGTTTGGTAAAAGGTTTGGAAGTTGCTGTAAATTTGTTCATTACCCATCTCCTTTTTGTAGATGATATTTTATTATTTACAAATGGGAGTTTAAATGAAATTAAAGAACTTAAAAGTATTCTTGACCTGTTCTTGAAAGCTACAGGCCTTCAAATAAACTCTAGAAAGTCCCAGCTAATTCTGGAGGGTTTCAACAGACAGGAGGAACTCATGATTTCATCTTACCTACCTTTCGAGGCCTGTAAAATGGAGAATCCTTTCAAATATCTTGGTTTTTGGTTGAAACCACAATCGTATAGAAAGAAGGACTGGAACTGGCTGGTGGCAAAAATTGAACAAAGAATTTCCCATTGGAGCTACAAGTGGCTATCTCGAGTAGGCAGACTGACTCTTGTGAATTTAGTCCTTCAGGCCATGCCTGTGTTCTGGGCAGCCCTGACATGGATCCCAAAAGGCATCCTCCACAAGATTAAACAACTTTGCAGCAGATTCCTTTGGTCAGGGTCAAAGGAGGACTCAGTGCTTCCTTGGGTGGCATGGGACAAAATCGCAAGGCCAAAAGACTGGGGTGGATGGGGCATAAAAAATCTCTATGATTTCAGCACCTCCTTAGCAGCAAAATTCGGTTGGCGCTTAATCATTTCTGAGAACCTATGGACTAGAGTAGTAAAACGAAAATATATTGATCCCATGCCCCTAGAAGATTGGATAAGGAACCCAAACAAAAAAGGCAGGAATTTCTCTGTGATTTGGAAAGCTACAGTAGAGGCTTTCAAGGTTATCGAACAGGGTCTGGCTTGGCAAGTAGGAAACGGTGAAAATGTAAGGATTGGAAGAGACCCTTGGGTGGGCTGCAACGAATCTTTCACTCTTTCTCCTGAACTGAATGCTCATCTGGATTCGAAGGGGATTCATGGTCTAAATCAGATTGCTAATTTGGGTCAGTCAACCTTTTGGGGCCAAGCATGGAAATCAGATGAAGAGTTAGGAATCGACCCCAGGTGGAGGAATGAGTGGCGGAGTTTTCTTCAGGAGCTAAAGAGATCAAATGTTAGAATTCAGGATAGACCGAACCAATTGGTGTGGGCACATGCTGAATCTGGAGCCTACTCCCCAAAGGCGGGGTATTCTTTCTTAATGAAGAAGAAAGGGTGGGTTAATCCAGAATGGTGGGTTAAACCTCTGCTAAAACTGAAGTGCCCCAAGAAAGCAAGATTATTCTCTTGGTGTGTTTTAAGAAAGAAAATTCCTACCTGGGATATTCTACAATCCAGATTCAAACAGGGCCCAGGGAGGTGCCCCTTATGCTTCTCAGACTCTGAATCCATTCCTCACCTGTTCATTGCTTGTCCTTTTGCAAGGAAAGTTTGGGAAGAAATGAAAAAATTATTAGGGAAAAATGTTAGATGGGAAGGGGATACTTTTCTTTCAGCTTGGGAATATTGGTGGAACCACTACCCAGAGAGGAACTTAAGGAATCTCCCCCCCATTATTTGTTGGGGTATCTGGATTGCTAGAAATAGAAGCATCTTCAGAGAAAAACTTACTCCAGCGGAGGTGATTGCTATCCAAAGCTCAGCCATTCTGTCTAGTATTCCGGAACCTGAAGAGTCACGGAACTCATCCCCCAGAAAGGAAGAGCGAATCAAGGAAGGAATTCCATGGGCCTACTTCGACGGGGCAGCTCAAAACAACAATTCGGGTGCTAGAATCTCCATTCATATAAGCCCCTCTCACTCTATAAAAGCCGCTGTGGGATTAGGACCCGGAACAAATAACTTTGTTGAACTGCCCGCCCTCAAACTACTTTTATGCTGGCTCATAAACAGAAATATCTTCACAGTACAGATCTTTGGTGATTCTTTGAATGTAATAAATTGGGTCAATGGGAAATATAGATGTCAAAATAATATGCTGAGGCCGCTTCTGGAAGAGATTCAAAACTTAAAACTCCATTTTAATGTTTTCTCCATTGATCATATTTACAGGGACAGGAATGAAGATGCAGATGGGCTATCTAAAGAGGGTTTGCAGCTCGCTGTGGATTCGTGGAGGATAACTGAACAGATGCATGATCAGATCCGTGTGTCAGATCTCCCTCCTTACTCTTAACTTTTTCTTAAAATATCAGTTGTTTCAGTTTTTGGGTTTATAGACAGTCTACTTATATCCATTTTTGTTTCGGTCAAATGTAAACATTGCTGGTTTCTATTTCCTGTTTCGGGACTGCCTTTCTGGAAACAAACATTTGCAAAACAGGGAGATCAGTGGGTTGTTTTCCTTTTTTAAAAAGGAGGCCCACGATTTATTTTGTCATGTTCCAAAAAATTTTTGACAGAGTTGTCTATAAAAGGCAACGTCACAGCGCTGTAAGTAAGCGAGAAAGAGTTTATTTCTTTTTGGTTGGCTTGGTGATTCTAAGGGGAGTATGTCTCTCTCCTTGAGGACTGATGATGGTCTCAAGATCACAGAAGTTTCTGGAATGTTAACTCATGTGCTTGTAACTTTTTTATTCCTTATAAAAAAGTTCGTTTTTTTTCCTCGGAAAAAACTACTAAGACTCCTTGGTATGCAGATATTGCTAACTATTTGGTTATAGGGAAGCTACCTACACATTTATTTCCTAGTGAAAAAAGAAGAATTATTCAGGAGAGTTCGAATTATTCATGGATTTCTAACGAATTGTTTAAAACAGGACTAGATTGTGTGATCAGAAGATGTGTTCGGGAAGATGAAATGCCTGACATCCTCAAGGCATGTCATGATGAACCATGCGGTGGACACTTTTCTGACAAAAGGACGACCTATAAAATCCTTTCTTTAGGATATTATTGGCTCCCTCTTCAAAGATACAAAACAATATGTCAGAAGGTGTGACATCTGCCAAAGAGTTGGGAGACCGACTCTTTCAAATGAAATGCCATTACAACCACAGGTACTCATCGAACCCTTTGAAAAATGGGCTTTAGATTTTATTGGACCCATTAATCCACCATCTAAACAGAAGTATATATTGGTATGCACTGGTTATGTCACTAAATGGGTAGAAGCCAAAGCATTGCCTTCTGCCACTGAAAATTCAGTTGTTAATTTTCTTTATGAGGATATTTTTACTCGTTTTGGTGTCCCAAGAGAAATTGTGACAGATCAGGGAAGTAAATTTACATCTAATTTGATGGAGAAGCTGATGGAAGAATACAAAATCAAGCACAGAAAATCTACTCCTTACCATCCGCAAGAAAATGGCCAAGTGGAGTCTACAAACAAAGTTCTTGAGAGCATCATCACCAAAACTATCCATCTACACAGAAGAGATTTGGCAGAAAGGCTTCCTGAAGCCTTGTGGGCCTACAGAACTACATGGAGGAATACAACAGGACATTCTCCCTATGAACTTGTTTATGGGAAAGAAGTCCTACTCCCCATTGAATTTCAAGTCAAGACTTTCAAGATGGCAGTTCAGTTGGGGATGAATCTATCAGAAGCCCAAAAGCACAGAATGGAGCAGCTGAATGAGCTAGATGAGATCAAACAAGAAGCAATTTTAAGAACTGATCTAGTTCAACATCAAAGAGCTAAGTGGCATGACAGATACATCAAAGAGAAAAAGTTTCAAGAGGGATATTGGGCACTACTGTTTGATTCCAAGTTTAAAGACTTCAAAGGTAAATTTCAGACCCATTAGCTTGGGCCATATGAGATTGACAAAGTCTTTAGCAATGGAGCCGTAAGAATCAAGACCATTGATGAATTTCAAACTCCTCTCATTGTGAATGGCCACCGATTGAAAATTTATCATAAGCCACTCTCAAAAGAGGAATTTGTCAAAATGTTTCAAGAGAATTCTGCAATAAGGTTGGTGAAGAAGAATCCTTCTTCCCCACCAGCCTAGCCTTTGTTTCTTTCAGTTAAAAAATAAATAAATAAATAAATAATAAAAATTGTATAAGACTGAAAACCAATCACAGATTGGTGGTTTTATAAAGAAAATGTAGAGTGAAAATCAAGGACACCTGACACTCTATATTTTCCAAAAAGAAAAAATCTTCTCTCCTTCTTTTTCCATCTTCACTCCACCTCATTTGCCATTCCACTCCATCTCCATCTCAATTTCATTTCACTTCACTCCGCTTCATTTCACTCCATTTCATTCATTTCATTCCATTTCATCAATAAATGTCCCTTTCAGAACCATTTTCACTCAGTTAGTTATTATCTAACTATCTTTCTTCAGCTAAGAGGGTGTTGTGTAAGTTTCCGCAGCTGGTAGCAGTTTCCGCAGCCAGAAGCAGTTTCCGCAGCCGGAAGCAATTTTCGCAGCCACCACTCTATTTTTCAAATCCACAGTCAAAATGTTAGTGCAATAATCATGAAAATGCAGGTGTGATTGAACATATGCTATGAAGACATGGAGCATCTCCAAACATCAATGAAGAGCAGTTGGTTAAAAGCTAATGAGCAACAAATGACAAGGTTTCCAAAGGTATGAGCAAATTTCTTTTTCAAATAGCAATTAAAGTCACAATTATGCATAGTTATCAAACCATTAAAAGGTCTACTATGTGCAATGATCGTCACGATAGCTCCATTACCCACTACCATTCCATGATATCATTCCGCACACCATGCATTCCTTTCTTAACGGTCTCATGATTGATTTTCGGGTTTAAACTCATAGTCGACTGCACTTTCATTCACCACCTGTAATCATAAGATGTGACCTATCTCATTACAGCTCCTCTCCACCGCATTCTCTACAGCCATCCATTAAAACGTGTAACATTTCGTACGCAGCCATTTAATTCCAAATCTCGACTTCACTCCATTCCCTTACCATTCTATTAAGACCATCTTCTTCACATACGTCTGCACTTCATCTTGTGAACTCACTACGGCTACTCATCCTCTGTTCCGCCTGTAATTCCGAAGCACTCCCGTTACCTGCTATCCATCTACCGATTGCAGCCACTGTATTTTGCCATAAACCTTGCAACCGAGCCACCTCCCCTCTGCTAAACCCTTATATGCAATTGAGTTTTCAGTTGAAATTCAAAACAAAGGAAGGAATGGGACGATTACTAAGGGCAGAACTAGAAGGACCTAAATATTTAGAAGGTTACCCTCAAGCAAAATATTTGCTGAAGAAAGCAAAATGATTGCACTTCATCCAAAAATTCAAGGGCCATAATAAAGAGGTAACCAAAGCCTTTGCATGGTCTTTTGATGGCCAGATGGTGAAAATTGGAGACTTAAAGCTCACGGTGACTAAAACAACTGTAGCAGCTACCACAGGCTTACCCCAGGAAGGTGAGCAATGGTTTAAAAACAAAAGCGTGGATGAACAGGCGTGGAGAATTATGCTACAAAACCCAGGTATGGACACCACTGTGTTTACAAAAGGAATTCTTGTTCATGCATTGAAAGAAGAATGGGCCAGCCTGCTGTTAGTTATCCAAAAATTTATCACTTGCGAAGGACGCTTTGGTTCAATGTACATGTACCATGCTATATTGTTGATGAACTTCTTAGAGAGTCAAACTCTTAATTTTCCTTATTTCTTACTGCTGAGTTTGAAAAAGATGAGTATCACAGTCCAAAAGCACATAGGAAATATAGAACCTCATCTATATCATCATGGACTTGTAAAGATTCTCATTGAAGACCAACTGAAGAAAAACAAAGATACCTGGGAACAATTCTTAATAAGAAATTACTTTCAAGAGCCATCTGAGGCATCTGAAAGTAGTACACCAAAGACACCAAGAAGGAGTAGGAGAAAAGAAAAGAGTGCCATAGTCCAAGACTCTCCTACTACCGAAACTCAAGAAGTTGGTCAAAAAGAAAAAGAGAACAGAACTAAGGACAAGAAACAGAGAAAAGTGAAAGGCAAAAGAAACATAGAAGAAGTCTACCAATCACCTGAGCCATCTATAGAGGAAGATTATCAAACATTGTCGGAGAGATTAGTGCATCTTCAAGAACAGGCTGCTATAGCAAAGAAAAAGGAAAAAGGGAAACAGAGCATACAAGAAGGGAGTACTAGTCCACCATATTTAAGAAGAAGCACCAGGCTTAGAGGAAAGGGGAGTAAAACACAAGTAAAATGGCCCCACTTCATTGACTTGGGTGGGGGAACACCCGAGAAACCTCCAGCTGGCCGTAGTCTAGCTCGTCCTCAGCCAAGTATTGAAACTAGTCCTCCACATGTTGATGAAAGCCCTTCTCGGCCAGAGCTAGAAAGAAATCCTCCTCCTCCACAAGACTTTGAACTCAGTCCAAGAAAAACACCCAAAATAGATCCCAGTCAACAAGAGGTATATGACTACCTCGAATCTCTAGAAAAAACAGCTGCAGGTCCGAGTACCACTCTGCCCCACATGACACCAAATGCACAAGTTCAATCCTTAAAGCAAGAGGTGTTTGAATTAGAGGTTCTAAACAGGCATATCAAGCAAGAAAATGAAGCACTTAAGGAGTAGAGCAAAGTAGATAAAATTATTCATGATAATACTATGCTTCATTTGGGACTATGGCAAAAGAAGAACAAGAAACTAAAGAAAAAGTGCAGAAAGTTGAGCAGAGAATTGATCAATCTCAAATTAAGATGTCTAATAAGGAAACCCAGGATGGTGGTAGCACCAAGGAAGAAGAAAAGAGGACTAGATTTCCTAGCAGAGGCTTCAGAACATATGGATTAAAGGGGAATGACTAAAATTTTGGTTGCATGAGGACATGCAACACCTTCACAGTGGGGGTATGTTGAGTCCCAAACTTGTATCTTCCTTATATGCTTTTTCAGCCTTCTTTTCCATTTACTTGACCACCAAGCTGTCAAATCATTGCATATTAGTTTAAAAAGAGCTTATAAAATGGTTTCCTAACTATGTTTGTGACTGCTGTTTGATTTAGATTTTTGTTCAATCAGTTGCGGAAACTTGTCACTTTCCGCAGCCAGCTCAAGTTTCCGCAGCCATTTTGTTAAAGACTATGTTACAGGTGTCCAATGGAGAATCCGGCCACATGGGCAAGCTACAAATGACATGTACATGGAGCGTGTCCCCTTGGTTCAGCCGAATCACTCACAAATAGCCATGGTCAAGGACGGTCAAAGCAGTGGTCAAACCAAGAGTTTTGCGGTGGCACGGCTCTGTTTTTACCACGTGAAAATTTGCATGGCAAGATCCTCAATCTCCAGAGGTGTGCTAACACCTGTGGATCAATCCATGAACCAAATCAAACAGCCACCACTCCATAGATTTATTTGTCATGATTACCATACTGCTAGATCTCAGGCCGTGGAGATTTACGTGTCTGTTTGGCAGCGTAGAATTTAGGAATCAGTTATAGCATTTTCACTTATAAATAACGTGTTATCATATGCTTGATAGTTAGCTTTTACATGTAATCTTGACTGTGTTTACGAGCCCACTGTGTCGTGCTCTATTTCTATGTTTTGACTGCACTTTAATATATGAGAAGACAACATTCCTAAGTTCAATTTGTGACTGAGTATTGATTGGCCAAGGTTGCAGAGGGCCCCTGTACACCAAGGCTCTGTATCTACTGTATAGTTTCTCGCTTTCTTTCATTATGTTACTGCTTTTATAATCAGTTGCTTGTGTATATATTTCCTGATATTTATACTAACTGTTGTTCATCTTTTCTTTTATGCTTTCTCATGATTGCTAGCTGATCAGTATTTTTCTTTCAGGTTCTTGTAGGCAGCCCAGGCAAATTACATATTTTTAATGACTAATGACATGAGATCATCTTGTCCTTTCTGCCGATTCATTTTACTGAGTTTTAATTTCAGCATTGTCATTTCTTTCAGTTTTGCTTTGCTTATTTACTTTTCTGCAACTTAGATATCATATTACTCATTTGTTTATGATTTCCTTCCTATAGCCAAGCGACTCAAATAGTGAGGAATCAGAATATTACTTGATGTAGTATGATTTAGTTTACTTTCCTGCAAGTTAGTGATTAAATTACTTATGTCATTTTCAGGAATTGAAATATGAATGAGTAGTTAAATCTTAGTTTCATTTTATGTAATTTCATTTCCTGCAATTTAGATATCATATTACTCAGCTTGTTTATGATTACTTCCTATAGCCAGAGCGAGTCGAAAGGTGAAGGGTCAGAATATGGGTTGAAGTAGTGTGATTTAGTTTGCTTTGCTTTCAGTCTTTGAATTGCTTTGAGTTTAGTTTTTATTTTCTTTTATACAGCAATAAGGATACTGGGCTTCATTGTCACTAGTTCACTGTTTTGGTACATTTTTATTTTCTTTTGAGAACTGATTTCATCATATCCAGTTTGAAACCTTCTTTTTGAGAACTTTAAAGTTTGGAAAATCATTGTAGGAATCACCATCCATAATTGACCTTCAATTCTGCCATCTCACATTAGGGAATCCATAGAAGATAAACCCAAAAACAAACCAAAAACTCAAAAACGACAAAGAAATAAGAAATCGGTTATCTTGCATATACAGTGCACTTCACTTTAGCAGTTTACTACTCCTGGATTGACATTTTAAATAGCAATTTAGGACACACTAAATTGACCAAACACGTTCTTCTCTAGCTAAGCAGGTACAGGGCAGAGACAAAGGAAAGCAACAGATGCATGAAGAGTACCCTACTGAAGGGCGAGATAGAGATTTTGTGTTGATCAAGGAGGATGTCACTGATTTGTGCTCTCAAAGCTCAAAATTGATCATCAAAGAGAAGGAGGCTGAGATACAAGCCTTATAACTTGACCTTGAGAGGGCCAAATGGATCATCAACTTTCTTGAGCAGGAGAACAAGCAACTGGAAGATAAGCAAGCTATTATGGAGCTGCAAACAATTAGAGAAAATAGGCAAGTGGCAAAGAGAAGAAAAATCAAGATGACATCCCTTGAGCAAGAAATTGAGGCTGACCGAGAATCATGGTTGGAAAGGGTGAACATTCACCTTGAGAAGATGCTTGAGAAAGCTAACAAAGAAAATAAAATGTTGTGCCATATGGCTTATCATTACTTAGCTCGGAATAAAATTTGCAAGACAAGAATAAACAACTTAAAAGCTAGGTTAAAGAGAGCCTTGAGGGCTAGAAAGGAACAAGATAAACTTAAAATTTTGGTTGAAGCTGCATTAGCTCAGCAAAGCAGTTAGTAAGCTTGCCCCTTGCCAAATTTTCGGAAATTTTCGGAAATTTTTCTCATTTCACAATTTTGTAATTAAAAACACAGGAATTTTCCGCTGATGCACAGCGCCACTGGTGCTGTGCATTGAGTTGGCTCAGTATTTTGCAAAATGGCCTGCATTTTTGGATTCCTCATGGAAAAACAATGAAACCTAGAAAGTTTCATAAATTTTGGAGGAGATCTGGGTCACCTAAATGGAAAAAAACACCTAAAAAATGCCCTCTCTGCCACTTTTTGGACCCACAGGAACCAGTCTTGGGAAAAATGATTATTGAAGGGGAAAATAAACTCTAAATTAGAAAATTCAAAGTGTTCCAGAAACTAGACAAGCAAATATTTCCAACATGCTATCTTGGGCCTTATTTGGTGAAGTGGAAGACCTCCAAAAGTAGCCTTGAAGTGGTGTTGCGCATCAGGAAAATTTTTGCCATTTTTGCACGAAAACTCAGAATTTCACCCAGTTTGACTTTGTCTCTTATCCTTGGTAAATTTATGATTTTGAATGATGTAATATGATGTAAATATGATGAAAAATGACTTGAGGGGGTAGATACATTAGTTAGAGGTGGTTTGAGGTTGAATGAATCAGTTTCCATAGTTTTAAAGGCAAGTTGTTCCACTGCTTATTTTCTAGTTCATAGTTTAGATGTTGAGGAATTTAGACTTATGTGATCCATAATATTGTTAGATAATCTTCGGCAAAATCACATAACCAATCTTTTGTCGACGCGTTTCGAACCAACCAGTGTGGTTCATTGTCAGGACAAGTTGAAGAACCAATCCAGCTTAGCGTGATTAAATAGAGCGTGCAGAGACTCCAACAGCTATAATGCTAACGGCTAATTTTGACCTAATGATCTTGGTCAAACTAGTAAAATAGTCAATAAAATTTCTCGAAAAAGCTAAAATTAGGTAATAAAGGAATCCATTTGGTAAATTTAAAATAATTAGGCGTATTATTATTATTATCCCAAATATTAAGAGACGTACATATTTTAATTAAGATGGTCATTATATCCCATAATATATATTAATTAATCTATATTTAATTATTATTCCAACGTAAAGGTAATCAAACCCTATTATTTTAAGAATTTAGTTATACTAGATAGTTGTGTGATAATTATTTAATGGTCATTGGTAAGTTAGATCTATATCATATTTATTATTTTAATAAGTTATATAAATTAATAAAAGTTTATTAAATAATCTAAATCTTCTTGATAATTAATAGATCTAAACAAATTGTTAAACTATTATTATTCCTAGAGTTTAGTTATATCAGGTAAATATTATAACTAATATTATGGTAAATCATAATTACCTTTAAACCTAACGGTCAATAATCCATATTATTTATTCCCTAGGTAAATCTATTATTACTCATAATTAAGGGTTGATATGTTTTTTACTATAACTAATATTATTGGTATATCATAATTTATCCTTTAAACCTAAAGGTTAAATCAATATTTATTAAAAAGATTTTTAATCCAAATTTATTAAGGTTAACTATGTCATTATTATTTATTATTATCATTTATAAGGTTTAAAACGTGTTTTTTTTTTTTAGAAATTAGTTAAAGGGAAACTCAATTCTAAGGTTAATGAAGAAATAATTAAATAGTATAAATACTGAAATTATGGTAAAAAAATCTAATTATAATATGTCCAATAGTATCATAAACAGGTAAGGTTAATACAATAATAGCCCGAAACTAATTCCTAACAAAAACGCTCCAAAATAATAGGACAAAACTGCCAAAAGAAAAATTAAGGAGGGGGAAGACAAAAACCCTAAGACCTAACAAACGGAAATGAGGAGGCTAGGAAGACAAGGATGGGACCCAGCAACTGCTAATCTTCTAGCCATCATCCCTATTAAGGTTGTTCGGCCTTTTCTCAATCTCCAGGGCCTCTCTAAATTTGCGATGGTGAAACTGCGCAATTTTGGCAATGACTTGAGCCTCCTCTATACACACATGATGCATAGTCTTTCCCGACCAAGTCCTCGGCCCTGGCTGAACATGCGGGAAAGACTATGCATCATGTGTGTATAGAGGAGGCTCAAGTCATTGCCAAAATTGCGCAGTTTCACCATCGCAAATTTAGAGAGGCCCTGGAGATTGAGAAAAGGCCGAACAACCTTAATAGGGATGATGGCTGGAAGATTAGCAGTTGCTGGGTCCCAGCCTTGTCTTCCTAGCCTCCTCATTTCCGTTTGTTAGGTCTTAGGGTTTCTGTCTTCCCCCTCCTTAATTTTTCTTTTGGCAGTTTTGTCCTATTATTTTGGAGCGTTTTAGTTAGGAATTAGTTTCGGGCTATTATTGTATTAACCTTACCTGTTTATGATACTATTGGACATATTATAATTAGATTTTTTTACCATAATTTCAGTATTTATACTATTTAATTATTTCTTCATTAACCTTAGAATTGAGTTTCCCTTTAACTAATTTCTAAAAAAAAACACGTTTTAAACCTTATAAATGATAATAATAAATAATAATGACATAGTTAACCTTAATAAATTTGGATTAAAAATCTTTTTAATAAATATTGATTTAACCTTTAGGTTTAAAGGATAAATTATGATATACCAATAATATTAGTTATAGTAAAAAACATATGAACCCTTAATTATGAGTAATAATAGATTTACCTAGGGAATAAATAATATGGATTATTGACCATTAGGTTTAAAGGTAATTATGATTTACCATAATATTAGTTATAATATTTACCTGATATAACTAAACTCTAGGAATAATAATAGTTTAACAATTTGTTTAGATCTATTAATTATCAAGAAGATTTAGATTATTTAATAAAATTTTATTAATTTATATAACTTATTAAAATAATAAATATGATATAGATCTAACTTACCAATGACCATTAAATAATTATCACACAACTATCTAGTATAACTAAATTCTTAAAATAATAGGGTTTGATTACCTTTACGTTGGAATAATAATTAAATATAGATTAATTAATATATATTATGGGATATAATGACCATCTTAATTAAAATATGTACGTCTCTTAATATTTGGGATAATAATAATAATACGCCTAATTATTTTAAATTTACCAAATGGATTCCTTTATTTACCTAATTTTAGCTTTTTCGAGAAATTTTATTGACTATTTTAGTAGTTTGACCAAGATCATTAGGTCAAAATTAGCCGTTAGCATTATAGCTGTTGGAGTCTCTGCACGCTCTATTTAATCACACTAAGCTGGATTGGTTCTTCAACTTGTCCTGACGATGAACCACACTGGTTGGTTCGAAACGCGTCGACAAAAGATTGGTTATGTGATTTTGCCGAAGATTATCTAACAGTTTAGATGTTGTTGAAATAGCTCCTAGACTCATGGATTCGACCCCTAATGGCTAGCATAGGTGGTTTGATGCCTATATTATGTACTTTCTTAGTCATTTGTAAAGGTTGGAATCTTGGGGACGCTTTGAGCTTTATTTTAAATCACTTATGCAGTTTGGCATGGAAATGAACCAAGGTTTTACAGCATTTTGTGGGATTCTTGTGGTAATGTGTCTTGGCATTGTTTCTTCCTTTGTTATTTAGTTTCTCTTATGTGTATATGTACCAAAACCTATTTCTTTCTTCATAACTAAGTGAATCAAGATAAATAGGTGGAATCCATTGATATTCAGTGCTCCGCCTTGAGGATACATTTAGTTTTTAATGTTTTCTGCTGTTTGAAGAGGACTCATGAACCTTGCATGCCCTCTCCAACTCCTCACTAGTCTTAGACTTACCATCACATCCAATTCAAAGCGCAAAAACACCTACCTACCTCGCCCCACAGAAACTCATGCAAATTTGAGTTTATTTCCTGGACCCAAAGTTGCCTTCCTCATTTGATCCAGCAACCAACCATCAAAATCAAACAAAAACCTCTGACCTAATATACCTACCCTAAAATCATAATTTATTTTCAGTCATCTCAAGCCCTATTTTCCATATTTTAATTGAGATAGACAAGGAGAGAGCCCTCTCCCGACCTGGTAGGGCTAGCTATCAAGTTAAGCATGATTTGACGTTACCCTAGACCTACCTTCCTTCAGCTTGAGGTAGATTTAGGCACTAACATAGTGGCGACCATACTGGGAATGAACTGAAAAATATTACCCCAGTACTTTTAAAACAATTCTAGACTTTTGGATAATAGGTTTAGAATTCTTTAGGCTGAAAAGATTGTAATTTCCATTTGAATTGTGGGAACACTTCAACACACTGGCTTCCAGACGATACACCAGGGCCAATCCTGATCCTGATCCTCCTCCCGTGTTCAAAAACCCAAATCTCATTCCAAGAATACTCAGGCGAGAAATTTCTTTGAGTCCAAGGCCGGTTTTTAGATGTCATTCATGCCCAGTCATATTTCAATATCTCGAAGATCTCCCATTTGATGAACACTTTGATCTATCTTTGTTTAAAACTAAATCTGAAAGTGCAGTTGGTGATACAATTTTAAATCCGCAATTTGTCCAATATCTTGAAACTGAAAGAGAAAATAGATCAATTGATGCTTATATTTTGAATATTCAAACCTCTATTATGGCTACCAATATTCTCGAGCTTCTAGAATCAACATCTGCTACTCTTGGTTCGTCTGCAATCTTATCTAGTTCTAAAATTCATACTGAACCTCCCTTTATCCCCACCCTACCCGTTCAGCCCACCATATCTGATTAGAGATCTGTTGTCTGTTCTCCTCCTTCAACACCTCAAACATCTATCATTTCTTCACCTCATACACCCCTTGCATTGACTATTGTTGTTATAAATGCTCCTACTTCTCCAAGGCCAGTTTCCAATCCACCTCGAGTAATGGCTGCCAGATATGCACCTCTCTTTTTTCCACAAAACTTGGATGCTATGCCTACTGACTACCAAATTAAAATACCATTGTTTGATGCTACCCAAGGTATCACAATGCAGCAGCATGTTGACAGGATTAACAACTTCTTTGATCTTCATGAGATAGATGAAGAGAATGTGACCATGTGATTATTTATGCAAAGTTTTGGAGGCGAGGTGCGAAATTGTTTCAGAGCACTACCCGCGGGGACTATCAATACATTTCTGGTTCTTCATAAACAATTTCTGGATCGTTGGGAGGTAAAGAAAAATCCACTCCAAATCCTTTCTGAATATGAAAATATAAAGAGGAATGTTGGTGAAAGTGTTCAGGATTACTGTGTAAGATTCAATACTGTCTATAATGTTATTCCAGCTGATATCAAGCCACTGATGGGGCTAGCTTTAATAAAATTCCCCAATGGTTTTGATCCCGACATGGCATACCAATTGAGAGAATGAGATCCTGCTACATTGGAGGATATGCAGAAAATTGCAGTGAGTGTGGAGGCAAATCTATTAGCTAAGAGAGCTAGGACAAAGACTGAGAAGAAAGTGACCATAAAGGAAGAAGCTTCTTCCTCAGATCATTTGCTTCATAAAATTAAGAAAATGTTTGATAGATTAACCATTGAAGATAAGTCTAAGACACCAATCAAAAATCCAAATTTCCATGGTCAGCAGCAGCCACAATTCAGGATTAAACAACGAGAGCAAAGAGCGCAAGATCAATCAGCACAACAGCAAGTCAAAACACATCTACAACAGAACTATGTGCATGGCCTGGAGTCATAGGATTATGAGAATCCAATAGGAGAGGAAAATCACTTTTTTGCAGTAGATGGTTTGCCTATTTATATCACGGAGGATGAGGAATATTCAGAAAGCCCAGCTGTATAGAAAGATGAGAATTTTATACTAGCCAATGAAAAAGTTTTGGAGGAAGAATCAGATGAATATCAGAGGGGATATATGAATTCACTCACATCGTAGCAAAGACAGTATTTGCTCAGGAACAGGGATGTACCAATCAATCCAATTCAAAAGCAGAAGGAAGCAACACAACCAAAGAATGATTCTCCAAATGTTCAAAAAAAAAAGGAAAGGAGCCAGCATATCCTACTTTTAGCAAAGTAAAATCTGCAAATGAGAAGTCAAATAAGCCAAGTGCAGCAAAGGAAAAGTCTGAAAAGAAGGATTCTCCAGTAAAAGAGGTAGATAAAACTACAACATTTAGCTTAGAGAATGAGATTGCTAAGTTAAAAGTGTCGATACCTTTGACTAAATTAATGAAAAACAACAGTTATAAGAGTCAAGTGTCAAAGATTTTGAATGGAGATCCCCTGTCTGATATGGTTAATGTGGAAGATGACCAACCCGAGCTTATTTTTGGTCTGGCATTAGAAGTCCAATATGAGGATAGTGAAGTAGCCCCATTTTACATAAGCCTTAGATTGCATGATTATGTCTTGCACAATGCCATGTTTGATTCAGGAGCATCTCACAACCTAATGCCAAACACAATTATGGAAAAATTGGGTTTGGACATCACTCACAAATATCATGATCTTTATTCCTTTGATTCCAGTAGGGTCAGATGTATTGGTCTCATTAAGGATTTGGTTGTGACTTTAGATCAGATTCCAACAAAGAATGTTCTCATGGATGTAGTTGTGGCCGACATTCCCCCTAGATTTGGCATGCTTTTATCTAGGTCGTGGGGTGCAAAACTCAAAGGGACATTGCAGTTAGATTTCTCCTATGCCACTATTCCCGTGTTTGGTCAGTTGAGAAAATTATATAGGGAGAAGAAGATGAAGTATATGATCACAAGCAAGGAGAAACCTTTGAATCATCCAATTAACTATGTACATACAGATTTAGAATCTTTTGTTCTTTATTCTGACAATGGTTTTAATGATGTAAATAGTCAACTAGTTGAAGTGGAAGATATTCCAGAGATAACAGAAAATTTCAGGGCAATGCTTGATCAAGAGAGACAAAGGCTTGAAAGTATCGCTGAAAAGTCTACATTCCACCAGCAACAGAAAATTGATGGACAGCAACCGAAGGTAGAAGATCAAACAGAATTCCAGCACTTGGAAGAAGAAGTTGGTTTATGGAGTATGGATTTCGATGGAGCAATAGGTAAGGATGGTGTAGGAATTGGGATTTGTATACGCAACCCTGTTTTCCTCCCAAATAAAGTCCCAAGTAATGTAAGAGTTTGTTCATATAAATTGGCTTTTGATTGTTCTAATAACGAAGCCGAGTATGAGGCACTGATTGCAGGCTTGAAAATCCTCAAGAAGTTGAATGCAAAGAGAATTTCAGTTTATGGTGACTCTGAATTAGTAATCAAACAAGTCAAGGGTGAATACCAAGCCAAACATCCACAAATGAGGGCTTACTGTAATGCAGTTTTAGATATTTTGAGGTTGTTTCCAAATTATACCTTGACATGTGTCCCTCGTACACAAAATGTTATTGCAGATTCTCTTGCTACAGCTGCAAGTAATTTAAAGATCCCAATGAATTCAAACAATAAGTTTGAAATTCATGTGAAGCATCGCCCAGCTATCCCTGATAATCTAAGATATTGGCAGGTGTTTCAGGATGACAAAGAGATTGAAGATTTTCTGCAAAATGAAGGAAAATATAAAGACACTTCTATAGATGGTGAGCAAGATGATGGTGAACTAGAAATAGAGGTAAATCAGATGGAAGTCTTACAATTGAAAGATAATGTCATCCCTAAAGGCCTTATACCTTTAGAGGAATTATTTGATCAAGATGATGTAGCCCAGAAGCCAAGCTTAGTGCCAACTGAGAAGGGAGTTGAAGATGTAAATATTGGAACAGCAGAAAATCCAAAGATGGTAAAGTTGTCAAAGGCATTACCTCCTCAGGTGAAAACTAACTACATTGGTTTATTGTCTTCATTTTCTGATCTATTTTCCTAGGACTATACAGAATTAAAGGAGTATGACAAAATTATAATTCATCATATCATATTAAGCCAAATCAAAATCCATTTTGCCAAAAGTTGAGAAGGATAAATCTGAATTTGCTGCCATCAATAGAAAAAGAGGTGAATTGATTGTACAAGGATGGTATAATTGTTCCAATCAAATTTTCAGATTGGATCTCCAATTTGATACCTGTGAGGAAGAAGATAGGTGAGATTAGATTCTGCATAGATTTCAGAAATGTGAACAAAGTGTCATTGGAAGATAACTACCCATTGCCGAAAATGGACCACATACTCCAAAGAGTAGTTGGAGCATCCGTATGTCACTACTCGATGGGTATTCCAGCTATAATCAAATTTTGGTTCATGAAGATGATAGGGACGAGACAACATTCACCACTCCTTGGGGGACATTCCACTATGCCAAGATGCCGTTTGGTTTAAAGAATGTTGGAGCAAAATTTCACCGTGCCATGGACATCTTCTTTGCAAATGAAAAAGATGTGTTTTTAGTAGTGTATCTTGATGATTTGACTGTCTTTTAAAATTTAGATGAAGAGCATCTTTACCATCTGAAAATTGTTTTTCAGCGTTGCAAAAAATATGGAATATCACTCAATCCCAAAAAGAGCTTGTTTTCTATGGATGAAGGGAATCTTCTCAGTCACATAATATCAAAAGAAGGAATCTGCATTGATCCTGCTAGAGTGGAAGCTATATAGAAGATAGATTTTCCTCGTAATAAGAAAGAGATCCAAGAATTTAATGGTAAGATGAACTTCTTACGTTGTTTTTTGCCAAATCTAACTGAACACTTGAGGGAAATTACATATATTTTGAAGAAGAATAGTGTGGTCAAGTGGACCGAAGAAGCTATGAAGTCTTTCAACCTGATAAATTTGGCTCTTTCTTCATCCCCGATTTTGATCAGTCCAGATTATTCACAAGATTTCATATTATTTTCATTCGCTTATGAACATACTATGGCAACAGTTCTAATGCAGAAAAGAGATCAGCTAGAAAAGCCAATTTCCTTTTTCAGTAGGACAATAAGAGATGCAGCCTTCAAATATCACATCATTGAGAAGCAAGCTCTTGCCTTGGTGAAAGCTTTGAAATATTTCTGGGTATATATTTTGCACTCTCATATTCTTGCTTATGTCCATAATGCAGCAGTCAGAGATGTTTTGGTACAAATAGATCTGGAAGGAAGGAGAGGCAAATGGATCGCATCATTGCTAGAATATGACTTGGAGATAAAACCAACAAATCTAATCAAGGGGCAGGGTCTAGCAAAGTTAATGGCCGAGTCCAATCTACATGCATTGGACATAAACCTAATTGCAGCCATGTCTGAAGAAGATGAAGATAGTTTTCTGATTCAGGTATCTGAAATTTTTCTCCATTCTCCTTGGTATTTAGATATTGTATACATGCTTCAGCACCTTTCACCACCACTAGGGATGGCTAAAATAAAGGTAGAACTCTAAAACTTAAGGCTGCTAGATTTTGTATTTTGAACAATACACTTTATTGGAAAGATCCTAGAGGCATTTTGCTGAATTGTTTGACCGAAGAGGAAGCAAAATAGGTCATGAGTGATTTCCATGAGGGAGATTGTGGAGGTCACTTATTTTGGAAGACGACAGCTAACAAAATTTTGAGAGCAGGGTACTATTGGCCTTCCTTATTTGCTGATGTTTATAAAACTGTCACAAGTTCTCATGAATGTTAGATTTTTCAAGGAAGGAGAAATTTGCAGCATCTACCTCTCAAGCTAGTCGAACTTAGTTGACCATTTCAACAATGGGGCCTAGATTTTATTGGAGAGATTCATCCCACATCTTCAGCTCAGCACAAGTGGATCTTAACAGTGACAGATTATTTCACAAAGTAGATTGAGGTGATCCCCACTTGGCAGGCCACATACTCGGTAATAATTCAGTTTCTTGAAACAAATACTTTGTCTCATTTTGGCTGTCCTAACAAACTTATTACAAACAACGTAGACACTTTCAAGTCCAAAAAGATGATTGACTTTTGCAGCAAATACAAAATTACCTTAGGAAATTCTACTGCATATTATCCGTAAGGTAACGGATTGGCTGAATCTTCGAACAAATCATTGGTCAACATCATTAAAAAGCTGCTGGAAACCAATAAGAAGAGCTGGTATAAAAAATTGGTTAATGAACTATGGGCGGATAGAGTAAGCCAAAAGAATTCAATAGGAATGTCTCTGTTTGAGATTGTCTATGGTATCGACACGGTGTTCCTGACATCTCTCACAGTCCCGGTTGTTAAACTTCTACAGGAAGCTGGCAGTGAGGAAGATCATTTTCAGTGGAGAATAAGCCAAATGATCCATTTACATCAGATGAGAGAGGAATTTTTTCAGAATAGCTTCAGGCTGCAAGAGAGAATTAAAAAGATTTATGATCGGAAGGCAAAGGCGGACAAATTTCAGATTGAAGACATAGTGCTAAGGTGGGATGCTAGAAACGAGGATAAAGGAAAGCATGACAAGTTCGAGAACCTGTGGAAGGGACCATATAGAATTGCTGCATATAGAGGTCAAAATGATTTTCTACTCAAAGAAATGAATGGGGAAAATTGTCCAGGAGGGTCGGTAAATGGTTGGCTTCTGAAATGGTGCTATCTCTAAGAAGTTTTCTGCTATCACCTTTTGTCATTGTACATACCATTTTATTTCTTTCATTGCAAATTTTCACTGTCACCATTCATTTAGCTTGGGGCCCGAAGTGAAGGCTATAAAGTTGAATGTTTGGCTTCAGTCTTTGATTATTTAGTTTCAGTTGTGTGAGTATTAGTTGAGTTGGTTTAGTTTTAGTCTTAAGTCTTGAGTCAAGGTATTTGTTTTGGTGTTCTGAAGTTATTGACTCCATATTTCCCAATGGATGAAGGCACTTATCTACTTTTCCAAAGATCTATGGTTCTTGGCACCTCCCAGGAGCTACCATCCCCATTGGAGCCAATGTTAGTATCAGTATCTTCACACTTCCATCAGTGATCAAATTGCTCTTTTTCATGCATATTAGGTGTTTCATCTGATCAGCTGCATTCCATTAGGTCATGGATCAACTGATGGTAGTGGCTTCATGTCAATTTACCTCATGACATTCACCTGCTGGCCTATTTTCACATTTTTTAGGTCATTTACTATCATCATGTTTCATTTCATTTACTAAAAATCAGTTTTAGGGTTTTAGTCTCATTAGGTCTAGGGTTTGTCATCATGGTCATCCAAAATTGAATAAAAGGCTAGCAGGCACATGAGGATAATTAATAAGTTCATAGAATCATAAATTTATTGTTCATGTGCTCAAATAAATCTTTTTTACCTCAAAACTTTGTTTTGAGGTGAAAACAGAGTTTTTCCATTTTATGTACAAATTTCATGTAATTTAAGTGTTTCTATATGTAATAAGTTCAGCAGCTACTCTTGGTTACCTTGCCAACTCCAGCCACTACAAAAACAAAAGCACCAATGCATCAGTCCAACAATTGATCAAGAAAAGTCAAACTTCAAATGAAAAACAAAGTTTTTGAGAAAAAGTGACTAAGACTTCATAAAAGTGGGTTTGCAATGAGGAAAAATTAAAGTCCATCCATTTATAAAGTGAATTCATGCTAGCCATTCATTTCATTATGCAAAACATCAAGTGAAGAGCCAAAATCACGGTTTGGAGGGAAATCGAGCAAAGGAGGAAGAAAAGTTTTTTTGGCAGCAAGTTTGCCTGGCGCTACACATCAGAGGGTTGGCGCTGCGCATCAGGCAGGCGATGCGCATTGGGCCCAGTGTGTTGTGCATTGGTCAGGGAGGTTCCAAAATCACTCAACATCATCCTAAACTCTCCCAAACGTTGCATTTCACTCATTCAAGTAAGTTTACATCAATCTTGAGCTCAAAATGGTCTTCTTCATGTTTTCTTCATGAGTTTTTCTTCTTGAAAATCAAACCCTAGCTTGTCTTCATATATTTTCATCTCATTGCAAAAATTTCATTATATTACAAAACAAACATCTTTTTCCCCTTTTCCACACTTCATTGCCCTAACTCTACCCATTAATTCCACTTTCCCTTTCCCATTCCGCTAAGAAACTAATTCCCTCCATTAAACCCTAAGTCCCTCATAAGTCAAAACCCTAATTTCCTAAATCTGCCCCTCCATTCCCCTACTCCACTTCACATTTGTAAAATCTCTTCATACTCATCTTCTTTGTCCCCACCCATTGTCATTGTGCACCATACCATTATCACATCACATCCCTAAGACAAGCATCATGGAAAGAAACAGTGAATCAAGTTTTTGAAGAAGAAACACTTAGTGATAGCTCAAGGGAAAGAAATGTACAGCCCAAGAAACCTCACAAGGGTGGAAAAATCATTAGGGAGGAGCCTATTAGCATGAGTGAACTCCTTGCTTGCCCTCTAGCCACCACATGTTTTAGATATCAGTCCTGTTTTGAGTTTTATGAAATGGTTGAGAGGGTCAAATATCACCATGAGTTAGCAAGGTAGTTTGTCATAAATATGGAAAATAATGTGGTACATCTTGCTGGGGTCAATTTCACTCTTTCACCAGCTATCATTGCAGAAGCTACAAGAATGCAAGTAGTAGGGGAAAAGTGGAAAAAAAGGAAGAATATCAGTAAGCAGCATTAGGAACCTTATATCAAGGCAAAATACCATGGTAAACTTAGCAAGGTGTTTCCTTTCAAATTCTTGGAGGACCGGTATGTTCCACTCATGAAGCTTATCATCAAATACTTTACATGCGAGGGTAGGTTCTCTAGACTTAATTCCTACCATATCAGATTACTTATGCACTTCACCAGGATCAGAATGATGAGCATTCCTTATTTCATATGTAAAAACATAGAGAGGATGACAGTGATTGCAAAAAGAAAATCATTTCCACAGCAACTCAATAGTATTTATCATTTTTCTGTCATCAAAATTGTTGTTTTGCATCAACTCACTCAGTTGGGAGTATCATGGGAAACTTTCATTGCCCATGAATGCTTCAAGGGGCCTCAAATATTTTCAGATCCTCAAGAGGAGGGTGAACCTTCCGGGCAACAAAAAGAGCTTGAAAGTAAACCAGAAGAGGCTCATGTTCCTATGTTTGTTATTTATGAAAGAGGCACTAGGGTGCTTTTTACGGCTGCCAAATGAGTACTATCTCCACCAGGGGTGGAAGGGGTCTCATTTTCTTCACCAGACAACAGGGAAATGCTATCTTCACCGGGGGTGAAAGGGGATTTGCCTTCTTCTCCAGCTAAGCAGGTACAGGGCAGAGACAAAGGAAAGCAACAGATGCATGAAGAGGAACCTACTGAAGGGCAAGACCAAGATTTTTTGTTGATTGAGGAGGATGTCACTGATTTGGGCTCTCAAAGCTCAAAACTGATCATCAAAGAGAAGGAGGCTAAGATAAAAGCCTTATCACTTGACCTTGACAGGGCCAAATGGATCATCAACTTTCTTGAGGTGGAGAACAAGCAACTGGAAGATAAGCAAGCTATTATGGAGCTGCAAACAATTAGAGAAAATACGCAAGTGGCAAAGAGAAGAAAAATCAAGATGACATACCTTGAGCAAGAAATTGAGTTTGACTGAGAATCATGGTTAGAAAGGGTGAACATTCACCTTGAGAATATGGTTGAGAAAGCTAACAAAGAAAAGAAAATGTTACGCCATATGGCTTATCATTACTTAGCTCGGAATAAAATTTGCAAGACAAGGATAAACAACCTAAAAGCTAGATTAAAGAGAACCTTGAGGGCCAAAAAGGAACAAGATAAACTTAAAATTTTGGCTGAAGATTCATTAGCTCAGCAAAGTAGCTAGTAAGTTGCCTCTTGCCAAATTTGAATAAATTTTGGGAAATTTTTGTCATTTCACAATTTTTTAATTAAAAACAAAGGAATTTTGGGTTAGTATTTTGCAAAATGGCTTTTATTTTTGGATTCCTCAAGGAAAAACAATGAAACCCAGAAAGTTTCATAAATTTTGGAGGAGATCTCGGTCACCTAAAGGGTAGAAAGCACCTAAAAAGGTCCTCTCTGCCACGTTTTCGACCCACAGGAACTAGTCTTGGTAAAAATGATTTTTAAAGGGGCAAATCAACTCCAAATCAGAAAATTCAAAGTGTTCCAGAAACTAGACAGGTAAAGCTTTCCAGGGCCTAATTTGGTGAAGTGGAAGGCCTCCAAAAGCAGCCTTGAAGTGGTGCTATGCATCAGGCTCAGGCACTATGCATTAGGCAAATTTTTGCCAATTTTGCCTAAAAACTCAGAATTTCGCCCAGTTTTACTATCAGTTGACTTTTTCTCTTCTCCTTGGTAAATTTATGACGGTGAATGATGTAATATGATGTAAATATGATGAAAAATAACTTGAGTGGGTAGATACATCAGTTAGAGGTGGTTTGAGGTTGAATGAATTAGTTTACGTAGTTTTAGAGGCAAGTTGTTCCACTGCCTATTTTCTAGTTCCTAGTTTAGATGTTGTTGAAATAGCTCCTTGAATCATGGATTCGACCCCTAATGGGTAGCATAGGTGGTTCGATGCCTATATTATGTACTTTCTTAGTCATTTGTAAAGGTTGGATTCTTGTGGATGCTTTGAGCTTTATTGTAAATCACTTCTGCAGTTTGGCAAGGAAATGAACCAGGGTTTTGCAGCATTTTGTGGGACTCTTGTGGTAATGTGTCTTGGCATTATGTCTTCCTCTGTTATTTAGTTTCTCTTATGTGTATATATGCCAACATCTATTTATTTCTTCATAACTAAATGAATCAAGATAAATAGGTGCAATCCATTGATATTCAGTGCTCTGCCTTGAAGATACATTTAGTTTTTAATGTTTTCTGTTGTTTGAAAAGGACTCATGAACCTTGCATGCCCTCTCCAACTCCTTATTGGTCTTAGACTTACCATCACATCCAATTCAAATTGCAAAAACACCTGCCTACCTCACCCCATAGAAACTCCTGCAAATCTGAGTTTATTTCCCGGACCTAAAGCTGCCTTCCTCTTTTGATCTAGGAACCAACCATCAAAATCAAACAAAATCCTCTGACCTAATATACCTAGCCTAAAATCAGCATTTATTTTCAGTCATCTCAAGCCCTATTTTCCATATTTTAATTGAGATCAACAAGAAGAGATCCCTCTCCTGACCTGGTAGGGCTAGCTACTAGGTTAAGCGCGGTTTGATGTTACCCTAGACCTACCTTCCTTCAGCCTAAGTTAGATTTAGGCACTAACAGATCATACTGACAAGTTTGAGAACTATCTATATGATTTTTTTAGTCTGATTCCTTGGCTTTGACTGCATATCGCCAAGCTTAGTGACCAGGGTAGCACATTGCAAGTGGTGAAGTGCGCGATGCCGACCACAACAATAAAAGGTGGGGATTCTCTGAGAACCATGATGGTGGAAAGGATGGAGCCCCACACGGGCGGTGTGACCACCTGACTAGCCAAGGGAAGGACAGTCTTAGTGCTCCATGCAGTTGGAAGGAAGCGTGGTATAAAAACTATTTTGCCCAGGAGCTGCGCGATATGGGAGATGTGCGCAGAAGCAGAGAGTCAAAAAGTCCACGACCACGCACGGGGGGTTGTGTTGCCACGTGAGTTGGCTATAAAGTGACCATTGAAGTCACTATTCACGATGGGATGCTCGACTTGAGGCCAAATGGAGTGGACAACAGGCATTTAAGATGCTCTTTATGGGCAAGATTTGGGAAAATCTGCTGCCAAGAAATCATTAATGGACTAGAATTGGGGGGAATGGTCGAATTCAAATTCAAAAGGTGCTATAAAACACAAAGGGCTGCCCAACAAAATACACTTGGTCATTTGATAATTGAGTGATTAAGCAAAGCCCTGAGCATTGTGAGCCGAGCATTGATTGAGCCCCTGAATTCACGAGTAACAGAGTACAGCCTAGATACGATGATAGAAACTAAGGATGGTCTGAGAATAGAAGAGGTAACTGCCGGCGAGGCCGCGCAGGCCCTAACTATCAAGGATGTGCCAGAAGGTGCCAGGGTTGTGGCAGAGATCCCCAAATCACCGCGTATGCCAAGACCCAAGAAGGATAAGCAAGCAATGGCTCTTGTACGTGTGTCCCCGAGGAACCCGCTACATAGTAGACTATCGAAGGAAGAAAAGGGGAAAGTTGTCAGAATAGAAGAAAATGAGGAAGAAGAAGATTTGTAGGCCCTTATCATCGCAGAGGAAGAAGACAAAGGCATGGAGGGGGATACTCAGCCTAGGCACTCGGTGACAAAACTACCTGCTTATGTCCCTCTGTGGAAAGGGAAGGCCCAAGTACCCAAAGATGTGGACGAGACCAGAGTTTGCTCCAGACCCCGCTCCTCCTAGATGGAATTACGTTTGAAGGCACACACCTGGGCCGCGTGGCGACTATGGAATTTGAATATTGGGACCTCGCTGAATGCGAGAAGTTCGCTCACCTTGAGATGGGGAACCTCATGAAGCAGCACATCACAGGGGTAGTAACAACATTGGAGCCGTGGAAGTGGTTTCACAGTGTGGAAAAGGCCAGGCTGCTAAAACTACTATGGGTGTTGCATTTCCACCGCACCCCAATCACCATTTTCATCATCAGGCAGCTACTCTGCCTGGTGCATGATGGGTATCTATGGCTAGAGGAGCCTATCCCCATCACATAAGACCTAATTCATCATGTTTCCTAGATTCCCTACAGAGAAAAGGACCCCACGACCATATCGGAAGGAAAAGGCAGTGATTTGGCCGTCACAGAGGCCATGAAAGCGAAGTATAAGCTAGAAACGAAGAAGAGGGACTATGCCATCTCCAGCATCAAGGACAAAGTAGTTTGTGTAGCTACCCAAATCCTCGCAATCAAATTTATGCGGAAGTGTCGCGCCGATGAGGTACCAGCATCGGTGATTGTACTTGTTGAGCAGTGCGCGGAGGAGGTCCAATTTAACTGATTCGAATTCCTCTACACAAAATTTTTGGAAAATTGCCACGAAGCCCAGGAGCAAGGTAAAACCTTCCACTATGTGTGGTTTTTGCTATACATAGTGCTCGTAGCGAGAGAATTGCTAGAGGATAGTCAATTTCCCATAATTGACAAAGATTTACCAGAGGCCACGAAGTATGCTTCGCTCTGGGCCATGAAGGATGTGAAAAGGATACGCGACAACAAGATCTTCTGTGTGCTCATCGAGATGAACATCCGCATGTGGATCAATTGGAAGCCGCGCTTGTCACCCATGGTGTACAACAGTCTATAGAGTTTTGCAGAATTCAAAGTAGACATGCATAATATATACAACAGGGTATGAAAGGATCCAATGAATCAGTGGACAAAGCTACCCTTTGTAGCCACTAACGATGCCATTTTCAATCTCTTGGAGGCATGGCCACCAGAATGGCACGCCCCAGACATTGTGGAACTTGAGAGGTTGGCAGCACAGAAGAAGAAGGACGATGCCAAGCTATGCGTCGCACAATTGGCCGAGAAAATGCGGAAGAAAAAAATAGCAGCTGAGGTACGACCAGTGTGGGAAGCGACACAGGAAGCTGCCGAGAAGAAAAAGGATGCAGAAGCAGCAGCAGCAGCATAGGAAGCAACCGCAAAGGTGGGCAGAGGCCAAGAAACATCCTCGTAGGGGCAGGAGGCAAAGGAAGTAGACACAACAGAAGGAAGTGCGAACCCAGGGACCGTGCCCACATAGTTGAAGCACCCACACAGTAGAATGAGCAGGGTCAAGGAAGAAGGTCAAGGCCTTGAAATTGGCCATTGACCTGATCACCCTAACCGAGGGTGATCTATATGACATCAGTGAGACGGTGCACAATGTCACAAATGAGGCCCTTTAGGATTTCATGCAAGAGAACCAGATTGTGTTGAGGGCCCTCAGAGTGTAGTTGCAGGAGTTATAGGTGTGCCCCCCTCAAGTGGGTACCCTTTCAACCTGCCTCGCAGCAGGATCCTCGGTAGCAAAGCAGATGTTGCATGCATAGATGGCAAACACAATAGTGTTGCCAGAAGGGGCCCTAGTAACATCAAATGAGGCCGATAGATTTTCCGTTAGCATGATGAATGGCCTTGGCCTTAATATGGTTTCCCCTCTATGTGCGACACTATATCTATTACAGGATGGGATAGCGGCAGAGCTATGTGCTAGGGAGAGCCGTGCGATCCAAGTCCTTAATGAGAAAAATATAAACATGGAACAACTCAGCTTGCAACGCAATGAATTGGTGTCACAAAATCAATAGTTGGTGCAGGTGGTAGATGATGATTGCCGAAGCATCCTAGAGATGGCCATCCCAGTAGATCTACTATTGGAGGTGCGGATCCACAGGTTAGCAACAGGAGTCCGTGAGGCCAGGAAAGAAATGACCAAGGTTCAGCTGGAGCTGAATCTTAAGATCGTCGAGCTGGGGTTAAAGGCACAGCTATCCACTCCCCTGGAAGTCAGAGAATAGCGCGCTAGTGCTATCACAGCAAGATTGGAGGAAATGGGAGGTATAGTGCGAGACTACACCAGCATGTTGGAAGAAGCACTTGAGGTTCTCACAACTCTACAAGAGGACCCCAACATCCAGTGCTTGGAAACAGAAGTGAGAGAACTCTAATAGAAATATGACAGTGTTTGAGGAACTGTGCAGACAGTGGTCCTCACCCAATGGCTAGCGAGGATGCAGCAAGCTATGGCACTAAAGGAGCAGGTGGACACGACTCGACATAAGGAGGCAGTTCTAAAAGTGAGTGTCTAGCCTTGGATCAACAAGGCTTTCACTATCACAGTAGCCATCAAAGGAAAGCTCGTACACATATAAGGGATGCACGCAAAGATGCAGAGAAGCACCCCAGACACAGAGGTCTCGGAACAATGAATGCAACAGATTTAGTAAGCAGCAACTCAGTGCACTGCTAACCTCAACATGGTTCGAGAACAGTTGGAGGGACTCCATGCAAAAATCGTCGCACTGACAGAGTGACTCGAGGATGAGTCACGATGTTTGTGTTGGGGCTTCTTGGGCATGGAATCCCCCCAAGGCATGTTTTGGGGCTCAAAGCCCAAGTTTTGACCTAATATTGTTGTAAAGACTCCATGAATTGTGGGCGCAGAGCACGAAATGTATGATAGAGTCACAAGGTTGTCCGCCCTAGTTTTGTAATGTAATGTCAGCCTGCCCATGGTCCGTGGACCATGGGATTGTATAAATAGAGCGAGGCTCTAAGTGTAAGAGAAGATAGCGAAGTATTAGAGAGAAGAAGGAGTCTAAGTGACTAAGTGTGTCTTGGGTTTTAGAGTAGGAGAAGGCTCTGCAGCTGAGTGCACAGAGGCCTAGTAGTCCGCAACTGAGTGTGCGGACCCCTGCAGCTGAGTGCGCAGGGAGGAGTCAAGTATGTAACCAAAGAAGGGATTAATAAAGAGAAGTTTGATATCATATTTGTATATTTGTTCTTGGATTAATGAATGTTTGATATAAATTGCAAATATACTGTTTATTTAGTGTACACACCTGTATGAATGGTTTATGTTGTTAAGTATAACTTAAAGGATGCAAGTAGGCTAAAGTAAACAACTAACATTGGAATACTAGTAAGTACTTGGGTAATAATAGCGTTCGGCCCCTGAGTAGGGTTGTGTGAAGGTAGCATCTCAAGTTACGAGGTATGGAAAAGTGCGTGTAGTGACGTGCGCACAGGGTCGAACCGCAGACCACTTGAACTCATCAGACATCTCCAGGGTGAAGAAACCTAGTTCTAGCACCCTCCCATACTACTTCAGGTGAGACCTCAATCCATGCTCCACGGACTGTTGCCAAAAGGGCTAGTAGTACCATGATTTGTTCGGTTAAATCAACTCTTAACCTGGGTCAGGCCCCAATAAGCCAACAACCATCTTGGGTGTTTGGTGGCTTGAATAATAGTGACCTCCATGGAAATGAATGTGATGGATAAGTCTCTTTCTTCGTGTGTATCAACATTCTGTTCTTCCCTCACGTGTTCACAATACGTCCTCACGGCTTCCAATAATTGTGTAACTTTTTCATTAATGGATGCGTCGAAGTCATTGATTTTTTTCTCGAGGGCCTCAAATTTCTTTGTAGCTTTCTCTGCGGCCATAAATTGGACATGGTACTATACATACTCTAGCCTCAGTCAAATTTTTAACTTACGTAAGAGTATTATGGATGGAAAGAGGGCAAGCCCAAGATTTTAGTGATGTGGATCATTTGAATTTACATCAAGAAAAATTTGGGACCACATGAAAAATGGGGGCTTACAGGAGAATAGTACCACTACGATCAACTAATCATCCTAAATATTATGTGCTAGGTCTCTTGCAAGCGTCCTGTGATGGCCCTAGTTTTTTTTCTTTTTTCAACTCGGAAATGAGTTTACTCCTAGCTAATCAATACTACGGTGGTCAAAATCCAAAATGCTTGATACTCCCAAATATCTTGTGAAAATTAGGGTTGGATTGTAGTAGTAGAAACCCCAAAGTCTCGAAACTACAAAAAAATTTGTGAAGAAATGATCTGGACTATAGCAGCCAAAACCCTCCCTGCACAAAGACTCTAATCTGCATTGTGAAAACCCCTACTATTGAATCTGATCTGCACAAGGGTGGCATGACCCCAACTACTAGAACTGATCAATACAATAGTGATCGAACCCCAATTGTTGGATCTATTCTGGATGAAATGGTAGGGGAGAATATTCATATAGCTGAGGGAGCTATGGTCACAAAGGAATATTAGGTGCTATAGATCGCAATATACACAGGGGTCCAACACTAGTACTCAACCCATTATTTTAGAGCACTAACTAAGGAGGGTCGATCATACCCTTAGTCGTACTACCCGATTACCCTATTATACATGTGATTAATCTCCCCGAGTGTTGTTCTCATTGTATTGTAGAAACAAGACAACAAAAAACTTATTAGGTTTTAGGTTACTCTAGGGGGGCTTCTGATATACCCAATTGTATGTGGAAGTGCATTTTGTGTATGATTCTGTCGAATACGCTACTACTCGAAGGGGTACCCACAGGGGTTACAAAGGAGTCCAACAAGAATGTCCACCTTTGTAGTTCATGTGTGGATGCCTCCCTAAATCCACAAGTTTATGCGCTCAATGATAGATCTGATGGTTTAAATATGTTGAAACATATCTCTAGCCTAAAAAGCATTCTTCCAAAATTGAAGTGACAACTGGCCCTAAAAAGTGCTCTGATACCACTTGTTAGCACTTGACCTAGGAGAATAAGAGAATGCTAGAAATATGAAAAATATTTCCAGAAACACAGAAATATCACATGAACTAAGACAAGTTACTTGATATTTTATTATTCATGAGCATAACAAAATGTTCACTTGCCTCTTTGAGGGGGCGACTTCCAACAAGGAAAATTTGAATTACAATAAAACTGTTGGCATTATGATTCAAGTATTGTCCTTGATGGCAACTCACTCAGAGGTTGGTACAGGTGCTCAGAGGTTAGTACAGGTGATGGCAACTTAATCAGAAGACAGATCTCTGTACAGCATACCAAGGAAGCTCATACACGCCGTTTCGTTAAGCCCAAGTCGCGTGTACACGCTAGTTTGATTCAGAAAAAGCGCGTGTATGTGGAAAGGTTCCTTTGGTCCATGGTGGTTAGTCCTTGGAAGTTGTGCCTATGATTTCGGACCATTATGTCTCGACGGGCGTGTCGATCCCTAGTTTTAAAGTTGATGGTATTGTGTTACTATGGTTTTGGCTCTTGGTATTAAGCTAGGCCTAAGACTATATAAGGAGAAGAAGATCATTAGGCAAAATCATCTTTCGACAAGGCTTGAATATCTAAGAGAGAAGGAGATCTGATATGCAGGGTTCGGGTTGCTTGATATGAGCTAAGGAGAGATCACATCGGTTGATGGAAGACGAGATCTAAGGATAGATCGGGATCTAATGGTTTGAAATGCACTATCATGATATGGTTGATTATGCGTATTTCTAGATCTGCATATTGTCGCAATGTTACGTTCTGGGTCTAACTAATGTCTGGTACAGCTGCAAATTGAGAAAGTTTATTTTTAGATCTGTACGCCGGTTGGCTTCGGTAAAAGCGCGTGTATACGCGGGTTTTGCTCATTGAAGTAGCGTATATCTTTTGAAGCTTGATTTTTGGTTTACAGTGGGGTCTGACTGTTATTGCAGAGTTCTGTAGTCTGCTCTGTGTTCTGGTAACTGGTGATTGACAGGGTTCAGTGGTTCAGTGATTCAAAGCTTGGTTGTTTTATGCTTCAATGATCTGTTGTGGAAATTGAATGAATTATGGTCTTCAGATTGTAATGTTGTGCTTCAGGAATATCCAAGTCTGAAAATGTATGAAAAGTGATACCTGAAAGAAGGAAGATTGTAGGTCAGCACCTACGTACTAGTATCTTGGCTAGTACAAGAGCAAAGGGGGTTGGAGCTCCCTTCCAAGGAAGTTTGGAGAACGAGAGAAGGTTGTAGCCTTCTGCAGGTTGTAGCCTGCGTACTGGTATAAGGCTGCACCAGTACAAAAGATTGTAAACTGAAGTTTCATATTAAAGAAAGATAGAGACAACTTGCAGCAGGTGGTTTTCACCCACATTGGGTTTCCACCTTATATCTTGGTGTTCATGTGTGTGGCTTTTTATCTGTTCTGTTATACTGCACATGTTTACTGTTAATGTGGTGAATAATGTCCTGATGCACTTAATTGAAGAATAAGCTAACTAAATTGTGAGTTTTCTTCTTATACGCGGTTTTACTTCGTCACAGTAGCGTGTACACGCTTGTTCAATTAACTGAAGTAGCGTATATGTTTCTGAGCATTTAAAAAGTTTGATTAATCTGATAATACTGATTCACCCCCCCTCTCAGTATTATTTCCAACAATTGGTATCAGAGCAGGTCCTTCAGAGAAGCTTGATCGCTTGAAGGAAGATCATTCATCATGAGCAACTACGAGAAAGAAGCATCAATCAGGCCACCAGTTTTTGATGGAACAAATTTCAATTATTGGAAGGTAAGAGTTACTGCATATCTTCAATCTCTTGGTACAGAAGTTTGGGACATTGTAGAAACAGGCTATGCTTTTCCTTCAGCTACTCCTACAGATCCAGCTGAGAAAAAGGCATATGAAACAAATGCAAAAGCAGTCAGTACTCTATTAGGAAGTATATCTCAAACAGAATTCATGAAGGTCATGCACTTCAAATCAGCAAAAGAGATATGGGACAAAATGATCACTAGCTATGAAGGAGATGAACAGGTAAAGCAAGCTAAACTTCAAACTCTCAGGATTCAATATGAGACCCTCAAGATGTATAATGATGAAAGTGTGGCTAATTATTTTCTTCGGGTAGATGAGATTGTTAATTGTATGAAAAATTTGGGTGAAGAAATAAAAGAGACTATAGTAGTTCAAAAGATTCTAAGATCATTATCCCCCAAGTTTGAATCTAAAGTATCTGCAATAGAAGAAAAGGAAAATCTCAAAGTTCTCACTATGTCTCAGCTACATGGAATTCTAACTGCTTATGAAATGAGAAAGGGAGGTCCATCAGACAGAAGGGAAGCTGCTTTTAAGGCATCAAGAAAAGAAGATTACTATGAAGCAAGCCATGTTCCAGAAGAAGAGGAAGAAGAATCAAATTTTGTCAGAAATCTTCAAAGGGGTGCTGGAAGGTTCAGAGGTAAGCTACCTTTCAAATGCTTTGCTTGTGGAAGAGTAGGTCATTATGCTGCAAAATGTCCTAATAAGGATAAAGGAAAAGAACCTGCTAGATGGAATAAGAAACAAAGTGCAAATAAGAAAAGCTACTACACCCATGAAGATAGTGATGGCTTATCAAACAGTGATGAAGATGAACAAGGTAATAAATATAAGCTATTAATGGCATTTGAAGATGATGATTATGAGGATGCTGTAGATGTGGATAATCTCTATAATGAAATTACTAGACTCAAGAGATGCATAGAAGAAAAGAGTGTGATCATTGATACTTTGCAATTTCAAATTGATGAAAAGGAAAAACATCTTGAAAAACTAGAAGGTGAAATTGTTGGTCTCAGAAAAGAAATTGAGAAAACAAAAGCTATTAATCTTAAGTTTGTCAAAGGATCTGAAACTTTGGATGAGATTATCAATGTGCAGCGGTCTCCTCTAAACAAGACAGGTTTGGGCTATAATGGAGAAACCTCTCAAGCATCCACCTCAAAAAGTTATCTTGATGCAGCAAGAAGAAATGAGCAGAAGAACAATGAAGATAATCAGGTAAAGCAGGGACGAATTACAAACAGAAACTATCAGGGACAATCCTTCTTAAGGGTGAACAAAAGCTACAACCAACCACAGGTAAAATCTTCTCAGTTTGGCACAAGAATAGATGAAAATAGAAATTACAATCAGTTGGCTGGTAGATTCAATAACCGCAGAAGCTTCTTCAATGGACAATGCTTTTCTTGCCATAACTTTGGTCACAAAGCAGCTCAATGTGTTGCATATAAAACAATCATGACTAGGGAAGCTCAAAAACAAAGAAGTATGACAGGGATTACAAAGAGGACCTATAACAACTTTTCGGTTCTTGAAAATGAAGTTGAATGTTCTATTTGCAATAATTTTGGTCATAAAGAATCTGAATGCAGGAGCAGGTTTCAGGAGAAAAAGGAACAAGCCACGAGCACCAAAAAATGGAGAATAAAAGAACCTCAGACAGAAAGATGTGGGATAGCGTTTTATGCAGAAGGACAGGAAAATCTATGGTACATTGACAGTGGATGTTCGAAACATATGACAGGTGATAAAGAAAAACTTGAATCTTATTCTACTTTAGAAAAGGGAAAGAAAGTTTCTTTTGGAAATGATACTCCTGCAACTATAAAAGGAAAAGGTATTGCTCCTTTGAAAGAAAAGGTCAAGGCTGGAAATGTTTTGTATGTTGATGGATTGAAGCATAATCTTCTAAGTGTCAGCCAGATGTGTGATCAAAAAACCGAGGTTATTTTCAGATCGAATGGATGTCTTGTTCGTGATCTTGATACAGGTAAAACAGTTCTCAAAGGCAAAAGAACTCCAAATAATCTGTACATATTTGAAGAAGGACAACAACAATGCTATCTTAGCAAGGATGAAGAGCACTGGTTATGGCATCGAAGGTTGGGACATCTAAGCTTCTCACAAATAAGGAAAGCATGCAAATATCAGGCAGTTCGCGATCTTCCAGATATCAAAATTCCAGACAACACCATATGCAAATCTTGTCAGTTTGGAAAGCAAACCAGAACTAACTTTCCAGAGAAGGAAGGATCAGCTAGCTTGCCTCTTGAGCTAGTCCATACAGATGTATGTGGTCCATTTAGGAAAAGGACACCTCGAGGAGAAGAATATCTGATATTATTCATTGATGATTTCTCAAGGTTTGTTTGGTTAGGGCTTATGAAGCACAAAGATGAAGCATTCGAAAAATTCAAATCCTTCAAAGCATTGGCTGAAAATGAATCAGGACACAAAATTAAGTGCCTCAGATCTGACAGAGGTGGGGAGTTCACATCAAATGAATTTTTTGATTTCTGCGATGAACATGGGATAAGAAGAGAATTCTCTACAGCTAGAACTCCTCAGCAAAATGGGGTTGTGGAAAGAATGAACAGAACTATCCAACAAATGGCTCGTGCTATGCTCGATGAATCAGGTACTCCTGCAACCTTCTGGGGTGAAGCTGCACATGCTGCTGTTATCATTCTTAACAAAACAAATGTCCGAGTAAACAGCACTCAAACACCTCATGAGCTTTGGAGTGGTAAAACTCCTTCCGTGAAGCATTTCAAAATCTTTGGGAGCAAATGTTATATTAAGAATACTGATGAGCAACTTGGCAAACTTGAACCTAGAGCAGATGAGGGCATTCTTCTTGGTTATTCTCCACATAGCAAAGCATACAAGTGCTACAATAAAAGACTTGGCAGAATTGTTGACAGTATTGATATAGTGGTTGATGAGAAGGGATATATTCCTAGGCAAGTTCATCATGAAGACATTGAAGAAGATGAAGGTTACTCTCAAAGGCGAAATGATGAAGAAGAAGAACCTCAAGAAGAAGAAGAATCTCAAGAAGAACCAGAGGAGCAGACAAGAATAGAAGAGAAGACTCCATCCAGATATGTCCAAAAGAATCATCCAGAAACTCAGATTGTGGGGCAGAAAGAAGCAGGAGTACAAACAAGAAGGACACTTGCAGAAGCTTCAAGCTACTTGGCTCTACTCTCCTCCATTGAACCACAAAATGTGAAAGAAGCATGCAAAGATGAATGTTGGGTCAAAGCAATGGATGAAGAACTTGAGCAAATCGAAAAGAACAACACTTGGGAATTAGTTCCTAGACCAAAAGATAAGAATGTAATAGGAACAAAATGGGTCTTCAAGAATAAGTTAAATGAAAATGGAGAAGTAATTAGAAACAAGGCCAGACTTGTTTGTAAAGGGTATGCACAGCAAGAAGGAATAGATTTTGAAGAGACCTTTGCTCCTGTGGCAAGACTAGAGGCCATCCGAATGTTCCTTGCTCTCTCAAGCTTTCAAAACTTCAAGGTATTTCAAATGGACGTGAAATCAGCCTTCCTGAATGGAGACTTAGAAGAAGAAGTATATATTGAGCAGCCAGATGGGTTCATTCTTGGGAATGATCCAAACCTTGTATGCAGATTGAAAAAGGCACTCTATGGGCTCAAACAAGCTCCAAGGGCTTGGTACTATCGGTTGGACAAATATCTTCACCAACAAGGCTTTTCAAAAGGATCAGCAGATAGCAATCTCTATATAAAAGTTGAAAATAACAAATTGCTAATTCTTGTTGTTTATGTAGATGATATTATTTTTGGCAGCAATGAAGAGACCATGAGTCAAAACTTTGCCTTGGTTATGCAGAAAGAATTCGAAATGTCACTTCTTGGAGAATTGACATATTTTCTTGGATTGCAAATCCAACAAAATGAAGGAGGTATCTTCTTGTCTCAAACCAAATACCTCAAGCAGATCTTGAAGAAGTATGGCATGGAAGAGTCAAAGCCAGTATGTACACCCATGGTTACAGGATGCAGCCTCAGTGCAAATGATGAATCAGCAGCAGTTCACCAACCCACTTATAGATCCATGATTGGGAGTTTGCTTTATTTGACAGGTACTCGACCAGATATTACACATGCAGTAGGAATGGTTGGAAGATTTCAAGCCAACCCAAAGGAAACTCATCTTCAGGCAGTCAAAAGAATCTTCAAATATCTTCAAGGGACCCAAAACTATGGCTTATGGTATCCTAGAAATACAGATCTCACTCTTCATGCTTACACAGATGCAGATTGGGCTGGAAGTGTGGATGATAGGAAAAGCACAAGTGGAGGTGCTTTCTTCATGGGTTCCAGATTAGTATCTTGGTTCAGCAAGAAACAAAGTTCGATTGCCTTATCTACAGCTGAAGCAGAATATGTGGCTGCAGCATCTTGTTGCACACAACTTCTTTGGATGATGCAGACCTTGCAGGACTTTCAAATCACTTGCACTCCACCTGTCTCTATCTTATGTGATAATACAAGTGCAATCAGCATTTCAAAGAATCCAGTCATGCACTCAAAGACCAAGCACATACCAATCAAGTACCATTTTCTTCGGGAACAAGTGCTTGAGCAGAAGGTCAAGTTGGAGTATGTTCCTTCTAAGGAGCAAGTTGCTGATATTCTCACAAAACCACTACCCAGGGAAACTTTTGAATATCTCAGACAAAAGCTGGGAGTAGTTGATGCTTCATCCTGTTGTTGAAGTTTGTTTGTTCTACAGAAAAGTTGGTATACGCAGGTTACGGAAGGAATATACGCGTATACACGCAGTTTCATGATGGGTAAGTCGCGTATATGTTGGACGCTTGTTGCAGAAAGTATATCCGCGTACATACGCTGTTCTATACAGGAAAAATCGCGTATATGAAGTTTTGAACAGCAAGGAGTTCTGAACAGCAATGGGAATGTCAGAATTCTTCAGGCACAGTTTCAGGGAGTGCAACAGGCACAGGTTCAGGGGGAGCAGATAATCTTCCAATGATGCATTGTTGGCATTATCTTAAAGCTTTTGGTTCTAGTTCACATTTGGTGTTGATTTCAGGAGGAACAAAGGCGAAAGGAGATCAGAAGGATCTCTTGGTTGCTGATCTGAATGGTGATTATCAGATGCTGCTGGTGACTTTCATAAGTCTTGGTCTAGTTATTTCGTCTCTATGTCATATATCGCTTTTATGGTATCTCTTTCATGGTGTCAAGGTCATGTAACGGCCTATTTTTGGTTTCCCCACTATGCCTGGGATGATTGATGCAATGTGATTGGTTGTCATCTGTAAATTTTTGATGTATACCCACTTGGTTGGGTGGATGAGTCAATTCTTTTGTATATCCTCACTTAGTTGAGAGATGGATGTATGTATGAGTCCTAAGTGATAGGAAGGTCCTTTATGATGTATAGAGTCATGTTCTTCTTGAAGAACATCTTTTGCAGATCTTGCCTATAGTCGGGAAGAGCATGTACAACACACCTCAGCAGTACAGAGATTCAGCATGTACTCAGAGGGAGCATGGACAGATTGGTACACCTTGGCATATACAAAGGGGGAGATTATTCAGAGATTTCAGCAGGTACTCAGGGGGAGTATGGACAGTGTGATTCAGCAAAGGAAGAGAATATCTTGGTCCACCCTTTGCCCTTGATGTCAAAGGGGGAGAATGACTTGGTGACTTGGTGTGGTGGTTGCCATCAAGTCCAAAGGGGGAGATTGTTGGCATTATGATTCAAGTATTGTCCTTGATGGCAACTCACTCAGAGGTTGGTACAGGTGCTCAGAGGTTAGTACAGGTGATGGCAACTTAATCAGAAGACAGATCTCTGTACAGCATACCAAGGAAGCTCATACACGCCGTTTCGTTAAGCCCAAGTCGCGTGTACACGCTAGTTTGATTCAGAAAAAGCGCGTGTATGTGGAAAGGTTCCTTTGGTCCATGGTGGTTAGTCCTTGGAAGTTGTGCCTATGATTTCGGACCATTATGTCTCGACGGGCGTGTCGATCCCTAGTTTTAAAGTTGATGGTATTGTGTTACTATGGTTTTGGCTCTTGGTATTAAGCTAGGCCTAAGACTATATAAGGAGAAGAAGATCATTAGGCAAAATCATCTTTCGACAAGGCTTGAATATCTAAGAGAGAAGGAGATCTGATATGCAGGGTTCGGGTTGCTTGATATGAGCTAAGGAGAGATCACATCGGTTGATGGAAGACGAGATCTAAGGATAGATCGGGATCTAATGGTTTGAAATGCACTATCATGATATGGTTGATTATGCGTATTTCTAGATCTGCATATTGTCGCAATGTTATGTTCTGGGTCTAACTAATGTCTGGTACAGCTGCAAATTGAGAAAGTTTATTTTTAGATCTGTACGCCGGTTGGCTTCGGTAAAAGCGCGTGTATACGCGGGTTTTGCTCATTGAAGTAGCGTATATCTTTTGAAGCTTGATTTTTGGTTTACAGTGGGGTCTGACTGTTATTGCAGAGTTCTGTAGTCTGCTCTGTGTTCTGGTAACTGGTGATTGACAGGGTTCAGTGGTTCAGTGATTCAAAGCTTGGTTGTTTTATGCTTCAATGATCTGTTGTGGAAATTGAATGAATTATGGTCTTCAGATTGTAATGTTGTGCTTCAGGAATATCCAAGTCTGAAAATGTATGAAAAGTGATACCTAAAAGAAGGAAGATTGTAGGTCAGCACCTACGTACTAGTATCTTGGCTAGTACAAGAGCAAAGGGGGTTGGAGCTCCCTTCCAAGGAAGTTTGGAGAACGAGAGAAGGTTGTAGCCTTCTGCAGGTTGTAGCCTGCGTACTGGTATAAGGCTGCACCAGTACAAAAGATTGTAAACTGAAGTTTCATATTAAAGAAAGATAGAGACAACTTGCAGCAGGTGGTTTTCACCCACATTGGGTTTCCACCTTATATCTTGGTGTTCATGTGTGTGGCTTTTTATCTGTTCTGTTATACTGCACATGTTTACTGTTAATGTGGTGAATAATGTCCTGATGCACTTAATTGAAGAATAAGCTAACTAAATTGTGAGTTTTCTTCTTATACGCGGTTTTACTTCGTCACAGTAGCGTGTACACGCTGGTTCAATTAACTGAAGTAGCGTATATGTTTCTGAGCATTTAAAAAGTTTGATTAATCTGATAATACTGATTCACCCCCCCTCTCAGTATTATTTCCAACAAAAACATGATGCTTCTTTCTTTACTATCTAAGACTATTTATAACTTTATGACATCTAAAAACCTAACTACTAGTGGCCCCTTGCATAACATGAGTTAACTGTAGAATTCTCTCTACAAATCAGATAGCTCACTGATATCATGTAGAAATTTCACCTGCAGATCAAACTAATATATGCAATGTACTAAAGCATAATACTAGATCTACATCTACCATAAAATTTGCGGAAGCTAATCAACCATGAGAAACATCAAGCATGAACACATATAACTGATAAGAAGGAATCAATCACACATAACATAGAAGAATTTATCTAGGAAAAGCACCAGCCTAAAACCCCATCTTTGTATTATCAATCAAGTGGAAATCCTCAACAACATACAAAAAGAATCAGCTCAAAAGCTATCCTGCTCCCTCTGTACTCTGATGATGAAGCTCATGGACTACCTAGCCCTGTATATAAAGGTTGCACCTCAGGTCCAAGCTCCTATTTCCTTGCACATTTTTTATTGGGGTCCAATTACAAAACACATGTAAATTTGCCCGATCATACCTGTTGTCATCTTAGGTCCAACTACGCAATCATAGAAGGAAGAAGCTTCCTTCCCCATGCAAGGAATACCTACTAGAAATATCCTAGCATCTGGTAGTACACTGTCCCACATCTGATCTCAACTGGGTCTCTGTCTTAACTAACATGCATCAGTTATCCATGAGTGAATACATAATTATCTTAAAATAATAGTTGCCACATGCATGCAAGCATCAACAAACTATATCTCATTAATTTAACAACTTGTTAAATTAATCTAACTGAACTGACTAAGTTAAACTAAGTCAGATGATCCTCTCAATATAGAACTCATCCTTAATTCCTCAACTAGTGGAGCAAATCAAGGACACATTTCCCAATTAGTGGAGAAATAATTGCATGTTCTCACAAAGACTTCAAGTTCACTTTTCCTTAGCTAATTAACTTATGGAGAATTAATTAATTAATATTTCAAACTGCTGGTAGGACTGAATTCGAATTTACTTCCTATAGATAGACTAGGGACTGTTATAAATAGGAAGGGACCCAAAAATGCTATTTTTAGAAGATGTTATTTTTAGCAGTTTCACCTCTCACCCACGGTGGCCAAAATGCTCATTGGCCAAACTGCTATTTTTAGCACTTTCTAAATTTAGCATTTCTTGTTGCACATTTTTCAACACTCCCTCTCAACAAGAAAGGCTTCCTCTCAAACCCAATCCTGTAACTCTGGAATGTTCTGAATTCAACACATCTACCAAGTGCGGTTGCTCCAGCAACACTCAGAACAAAAAAACTCCCAACTGACCACTCTGTTGGGCTAGAAACATACTCTGATGCTGAAGCTCTACCTACTGCTAACAAGTGCTCCCTCTTTGACCTCTGCGCTACTGCAACATCTCCATGCATCTCTCACTGTTGCACCCTTCTCTGTGCTACCCTGCACTATGCAACACACTTGTGCCTCTCGCATTGCTGCACCCTGCATGCTCTGCACTGTCCTGGGATTCCCTACACTATAGCTCTCTCTGCCGCTCCATCCGCATCTGTCTCTACCAAATCAATCAGTTCCTGCTACTCCACATTGGGGCTCCTGTAGCAAGGTCTCATCCAAGAGGTTGGGTACCTCAAGGATCCTACCCCTCCTACTTGGGACGATCACTCTATATCACCCCACCTCCTACCTGGAGGTATGGCTACATGTGATCCCTCTGCCCACCTGGCTCGAAGACTCCCCCTACTAGAGGTCTCTGCATGAATAGATGTATCTACTCAATCTCCACTCAACTTTCCCTCTTGTGGCTACTCCACAACCTCCTGAAGCTGTTGCACCAATCGTGGCTCCTCCACAATCATCTGAGACTTCTTCTGGCACTACATGTTGAGAGGTAGTATACTATCCCTCTCAACCACTAAGTCTCCATCAGTTGCCTTGCTGCTCAAGGATTTGCATGCATCTTGAACCTTAAGAGAATACAGGTTTTTGATCCATGAACCAATCTGCTTCACCTATCTAGTGATGATTTGTCTAAGGAAAACTTTTCCCTTATTAATGACTACATCATAGCCTCTGTGTTCCAGCATCGCGATCCACACCAAGTTTCTCTTCAGTCCTGGTACATACTTGAAATCGTTCAAGGTAAGGCGAGCTCCATGCTCCCTCTGAAAAATAACCGAGCCTACACTTGAGACACTATACTTTTCATCATTACCCATCGCTATGAGTATCTGGAGATCTTTCTCCTCCAAAGTACTGAACAAACTCTTGTCGCCGATCATGTGGAAAGAAGCTCCATTTCAAGAAACCAACCACTTCCCACCATGGATGAAACCATGTATGAGAAGAGTGTGAAATCCAACTCAAACTGTGAAGCAAGTGCCTCGCCTTCAAATCCTTCCCCGGATCCCTTCTTGGATTTCCTCTGTGGACAATTTGCAGCATAATGGCCCACCTCATAACAAAGAAAACATCACATTTTTTATTTGTCAACCTTCTTCTCACCATGAGAAGAATTGGATTCGGAAAGAGAAACCTTCTCCTTCCCCTTCTTTTCCTTACTCACTAAGGAACAACTCTCCTCGTCCTCCATGGATGAAGAACCATCTCTGGTGCTCCGTCTGATCTCCTCCTACACCAAATCCGACCATAGTCGTTCCCAATCTGGTAGTTTCTCCCTTCCATTAACCGAGTCCTGGTAGATATGCAAGCTCTTAGGAAGGCCAAGGAGTGCTAGACTCACCATATCATCATCAGCTGTCACGACCCCTACACTTGCAAGCTCATCCCTGCATGTGATGAGCTTGGTCAGATACATAGAGATCGTCTCATCCTTTTCACACTTGATCTTTCGAAGTTTTTCCTTCAGTGCCAGCTTCCTCTGATCACTGTTATTGTGATATAAATCTTTCAATGTTTTCCACATTGCAAACGGAGTCTCCTTCCCATGGAGGCTCGAGACAATGTGATCTTGCACTCCATCTAAGAGAATTCTCCTAGCTCTAGCCACACACTTCTTCCATTCCGCCAATTGAGTAGCATCAGTAGGCTTAGGGACTTCCTGATCAATGAAGTCCTTAAGGCTGTATCTTCCAATACTGCCTCCATGCAATCCTTCCAAGCGATATAGTTTGAGCTTCCATCAAGGGCATACTCAAGCCTCAAACCATAGAATGCCATCGATGAAATAGATGTGATAAGAACTTGAGATCTATATCCTGAATAATAAACTTTGAATTGATTCTTGTATATTGTTCTTCCTTGATCACCTATGCTATGATACCATGTAGAATTTTCTCTACAAATCAGTTAGCTCACTGATATCATGTAGAAATTTCACCTGCAGATCAAACTGATATATGCAATGTACTAAAGCATAATACTAGATCTACATCTACCATAAAATTTGCAGAAGCTAATCAACCATGAGCAACATCAAGCATGAAAACATATAACTGATAAGAAGGAATCAATCACACATAACACAGAAGAATTTATCTGGGAAAAGCACCATCCTAAAACCCCATCTCTGTATTATCAATCAAGTGGAAATCCTCAACAACATACAAAAGAATCAACTCAAAAGCTATCTTGCTCTCTCTGTACTCTGATGATGAAGCTCATGGACTACCTAGGCCTGTATATAAAGGTTGCACCTCAGGTCCAAGCTCCTATTTCCTCGTGCAGTTTTGATTGGGGTCCAATTACAAAACACATGTAAATTGGCCTGATCATACCTGCTATCACCTCAGGTCCAACTACGCAGTCATAGAAGGAAGAAGCTTCCTTCCCCTTGCAAGGAATACTTACTAGAAATATCCTAGCATTTGATAGTACACTGTCCCAAATCTGATCTCAACTGGGTCTCTTTCTAAACTAACATGAATCAATTATCCATGAGTGAATACATAGTTATCTGAAAATAATAGTTGTCACATGCATGCAAGCATCAACAAACTATATCTCATTAATTTAACAACTTGTTAAATTAATCTAACTGAACATGACTAAGTTAAACTAAGTCAACTGATCCTCTCAATATAGAACTCATCCTTAATTCCTCAATCAGTGGAGCAAATCAAGGACACATTCCCCAATTAGTGGAGAAATAATTGCATGTTCTCACAAAGACTTCAAGTTTGCTTTTCCTTAACTAATTAACTCATGAATAATTAATTAATTAATATTCGAAACTGCTGGTAAGATCAAATTTGAATTTACTTCCTATAGATAGATCAGGGACTGCTATAAATAGGAAGGGACCCAGAAATTCTATTTTTAGAAGATGCTATTTTTAGCAGTTTATCCTCTCACCCAAGGTGGCCAAAATGCTCATTGGCCAAACAACTATTTTTAGAAGTGTTATTTTAGCAGTTCTATTTTCAGCACTTTCTAAATTTAGCATTTCTTGCTACACATTTTTCAACATTAACCACTCTATTTATTTATTATGGTCCATTTATAACTAATTATGGTTGCTTTTCTATAATCTGGGTCAACCACTTACAATTATTATTAATGTAGATAATCGCTTACAAGATTTATTGACTCAACTAACTATCCATGACTCTGATGAGGCTACTTGGAATTATTACATAGATAATGAGTTAGGGTTGGACCCTAACATATGAAGGTATTTCTCCTTCTACAAGCTCCTCAAACATCCTTGTTTTCTCACCAAAAGGGCCTTGAAGGTCCCTTTAGATAGGATAGGAGGCTCACAGTAAGCTAAAATGGGTTGGATGCTAGTGGAAGTGGCGTTTTTTTATAGAAATGTTCTTGTTCTATCCCTAACTCTTTGAGGCATAAAATAAAATGATATGTTTTTTTCTCTTTACTGAATATTAAATGAAAGAAAGAGTAAATGAGCTAAATAAAAATGCATTACATACTCTTGTATAAAATATGATTGTAGGTTAACTCAATAATGCAATATAAATCAAATAAGAATACTATAACCTACCACTACTAACAATTTGAGGAAGCTTCAAGATTGAGCTAGACAATATAACCAAAAGAAGAAGAATCAATGCACAATACACATGAAAATACTTTGGGGAAAGCCTCAGCTAAAAACCCCACTATCTGTATTATCATACAAGGTGGAAATACACAGGAATTATACAAAGCCTTAGCTCTCACAGCTAGCGAGCTCTTAGTACAATCCTCATAGATGCTCATAGACAATCTTGGCTTCTCTCTAGCCTTCCTCTCTACCCTCCAAGCTCCTATTTCCTTGCATTCTTCCTTGTAGATATTCTTCACCTCACCAAGTGGAAAACCTCTTCTACCCAATGGATGATCTTCCTCCAAAACTGCACAATCTTCAAGGATGATGCCTTGACTACATGCATGAGTTTTCTTTATAAGAAAACACATGCAACTGATAGTACACTATACTTGAATTTAAACTCAACTAGGTCTTTCTCAGAATAGACATGCATGAGTCTATGATGAGGGAATCTTCAGTTAATTGGAGTAGCACTAGTTGAGTGCATGCATGCATCAAGTGATTGTTAACTCTCTATTAGTTCCTCAAACAGTTTGGAACTAATTTAACTGGACTTAACTCAGTAAACTGAGTTAACTAATTACAACTCAAATATAACTCAATCTTATCTCCTTAATTTAAGGGATAACTCTTGCATGACTTCAAAAAGACTTCTAACTTGAATTTCTCCAACTAATTAATTCAAAATGAATTAATCAATTATTTCCAAGTAGTTGTTAAGACTAAATTCGATTTTAATTCACAATTTAATTTGAGGACAAATTAAATTGGAATATTCTTGTTGCCATATTTCAACACTCCCTCTCAACAAGAAATGGATTATCTGCCACCCCAATCCTGTCTCTATGGAACTCGAATTTACACTTTGACAATACCTTTGTCAAAATGTTAGCATCTTGCTCCTCTGTCGAAATATACTACAGCAACATGATCCTCTCGACCTATGAAAAGTCACGAGAAACAAATCTTGCCTTATGCTTCTCCACACTACTATCAACAACTTGCTTTACCTTGTAAAGCCAACAAGAACTCACAACTGACTTGTTCTCTGATCTTGGAACCACGTCGCAAACACTTTTATGAACTATGGAGTCATACTCATATACCATAGCAGCAACCCAAATCAGATGTTGCACTGCTTCCTCAAAGGAAGATGGCTCGGTGTCAACACATTCCCCAGCAAGGGCCATGTATCCATTGTACCTCTCAGGTGACCTCCTTTGTCTGCGCTGAGAAGATGGTGCTCCCACATTCTCTCCCGCATCCTCCAACAATTAGTCAGCTTCTCTTGTGTGCTTCCATCCATATTTGGAAGACTCTGCTTGAGTGGATGTCTCCACTCTTGGAACCTCTGCATGCAGCTTCTCCTTATCAGTGTGAGGCTCCTCCTCCTTAGGAACCAACAGTTCCTCCATCTGCCTATAGTTGGATCTCCCTCTCAAGGGAAACTCGCATGGCCTTCTGCTCATCAAACTTGAGATCTTTGCGAACCACTGCCCTTTGACTGGTAGACAAGTACACCTGATAGTTGTGAGGTGTATCAGTGTACCCCACAAATATCCCCAACTCTACTGTCGGCTCAAGCTTCTTTCGTGCATCCTTTGTCACATGGAAATATGACGATGAGCCAAAGATCTTGAAGTGACCCACATCTGGTCTCTATACGGAGAAAGCTTCCTCTAGTATCTTCATCCCAAGTATGCGATGCGGGCTTCTATTCTGAAAATAGACCGATGTGTTGCATGCCTCAGCCCACAAGTGAAGTGGTAGGCCTTGGTCATGCAACATTGCCCATCCTGCCCCTATAATAGTTATGTTCTTCCTCTCGGCCACCCCATTCTGTTGTGGGTTATGAGGTGCCGTGAACTCTCGTTTAATTCCTTCCACTACACAGAAGTCCTTAAACTCTTGAGAGACATATTCTCCACCATTGTCACTTCTCAAGGCCTTGATCTTCTTCCCTGAATCTTTCTCGACCAAAGCTTTGAACTCACAAAACTTTGTGAAGGTTTGGTCCTACTTCTGCATGAAATAAATCCAGCATTTATGAGAATAATCATCAATGAAAATCACATAATACCTTTGCTTCGCTATGGATGCCATTGAGAATGGTCCACACACATCAGTATGAACTCGCTCTAAGATAGCCTATGCTCCACAGTCGTTCGTAATCAGACCACAGTTGTTCGCAATCTGACCACATAAGATCCGACCACAGTCATTCGCAATCTGGCAGTTTCTCCCTTCCATTCATAGATTCCTGATAGCTATTCCAACTCTTTGGAAGCCCAAGGAGAGTGAGGCTCACCATATCATCATCGGTAGTAGTTATTCCCACACTTCCAAGCTCATCTCTACGGGTGGTGAGCTTGTTCAGATATGTGGAAATAGTATCGCCCTTCTCCATCTTGATTCTTCGAAGCTTATCCTTGAGCGGCAATTTCCTCTGATTGCTACTATTCTGGTAGAGGTCCTTCAATTTCTTCCACATTGAAAATGGAGTATCCTTCCCATGGAGACTCGAGACAATATGGTCTCAAACTCCCTCAAGGATGATCCGTCTCGCCTTCGCCGCACACTTCTTCCACTCAGCCAACTCTTGTGCATTAGTTGAAGCTGGCTTTGGGATTTCTTGATCAACGAATTCCTTCAAGCCACTGTCTTCTAATACGGCCTCTATTCTATCTTTCCATGCTATGTAATTCGAGCTACATTCCAAGGCATACTCGAGTCTCAAGCCATAGAACGCCATTAGCCAACCTTGAAGTATGATATGAATTTGATTTGCACCTGCAACCACGAACTTCAAACTTCGAATTCTCTTCTTACTATATTGTTCACAGCTCCGATACCATGTAGAAAATCTCTACAAATCTAGCTCTGATACCATGTAGAAAATCTGATTGTTGGTTAACCCGATAATGCAATATAAATCAAAGAAGAATACTATTACCTACTTCTACTATCAATTTGTGGAAGCTTAAAGATCGAGCTGAACAATATAACCAGAAGAAGAAGAAACAATGCACAATACACATGAAAATACTTTGGGGAAAGCGTCAGCTAAAATCCCCACTATCTGTATTATTATACAAGGTGGAAATACATAGGAATTATACAAAGCCTTAGCTCTCAAAGCTAGCTAGCTCTCAGTATAATCCTCACAGATGCTCATAGGAAATCTTGGCTTCTCTCCAGCCTTCCTCTCTACCCTCCAAGCTCCTATTTCCTTGCTTTGTTCCTTGTGGATGATCTTCACCTCACCAAGTGGAAACCTCTTCTACTGAGTAGATGATCTTCCTCCAAAACTGTGCAATATTCAAGGATGATGCCTTGACTACATGCATGAGTTTTATTTATAAGAAAAAACATGCAACTGATAATACATTGTCCTTGACTTTAATCTCAACTGGGTCTTTCTCATAATAGACATGCATGAGTTTCTGATGAGGGAATATTTAGTTAAGTGGAGTAGCACTAGTTGAGTGCATGTATGCATCAACTAACTGTTAACTCTCTATTAGTTCCTCAAATAGCTTGGAACTAATTCAACTGGACTTAACTCAATAAACTGAGTTAACTAATTACAACTCAAATATAACTCAATCTTATCTCCTTAATTTAAGGGATAACTCTTGCATGACTTCAGAAATACTTCTAACTTGCATTTCTCCAACTAATTCAAAATGAATTAATCAATTATTTCCAAGTAGCTATTAAGACTAAATTCGATTTTAATTCACAATTTAATTTGAGGACAAATTAAATTGGAATATTCTTGTTGCCATAGTTCAACAACTTTGACACCTACCTATAAATATCACCAAAAAGAAATGATCCTGAATATTGCAACAACAATGCTGCAACTCCGAAGGGTCTCAAATTTAATTTTCAACCTAACGTTCATTCAAATCTAAGAGGGGCCAACATTGTATGTGATACATGTACTTTCTCTTTCTATCATTGATTTTTATGTAGTTGGAAATATTAAAATGAAAGCTAGATATATACAGACAAGGTTCACTAATCTATGTTACAGGAAAATTTCAATTGTAGGAAATAACTCATTGAAAGGAAAATGGCACGCAAACCTAAGCTACTTGCAATAAAATAAAACAAACTTGTATACTTCTTCACTATATGCAATGAAATGAAAGAAAATTTGCACATTTCTACATTGGCTGCAATGAATTTAAAGCACACTTGCACACTTCTATATTATCTGAAAGGAAAGGAAAAACAAATTGTTGAAATGAAATATTGTGAATTGAAATCTCTAATTTGCAAGAAAAAATAGTGTTCTAAAATAAATCAAGAAAAAGCAGCTACATGGTCTCTATGCCTACAAATTCCATTATCATGGTTCTAAGAGTGTTGTAATATACCAAAGAATCAAAATCATAAATTTAATGAAAAATATATTGCGATTGAAAGGCTACTTACAGGATATTACAGACAATCTAGCGAGTAAGTAACCAAGAGAAATGTGAGTCTGAGAAGCAAGGAAGTTATGGAAACGTTATAAAATGATAAAATCAACCTGTTCAAGGCTTCAATATAATTTGTTGCAAGTTTAACCTAACAAAACTCAACTCAATGTGGTTCTTTTCACTACAAAATTGGTTACACACTACAGGAAAATAATGAACACTAAATAGTGAATAACAAATGTGTGGTGGCAAGAGAAATGAAGTAAATGAAAAATGGAAATGGAATTAAATACTATAACTATAATAACAAAATTCTTAGATAACCTACAAGATATAACTTTTCATGAAAATATCTTAATTAACCATGCATGGGTGTTATAAACAAAAGTAACTTTCAGAATGATTTGTGAAAGTAAATAGATGCATAATATTAATAGAAAATAATACAAAAGTGATCCAGAGCTCTGAGGGTGGGCCAAACCCAAGGATGCTTAGATCCCCTTAGAGGAAAGCCAAACTGGGACCTGAAATAGAACACCACTTACATTAACTGAAAAATTGTTTGTACATTACAAAGTTGCAAAACTTTCTTGGAAACACAAATCTAGACTTGTTTCCTATTCAGCACACTCTTCTATAAAATTATACTAGGATACTCAAGCCTCTTATTTACACAATGAGCGGGGAGTGACCTCCTTAAGGGGAGAACTACATTTCCCTCCAAAATTTCATAGAAAAGGGGATCTTCTTCCTACTCTACCTCACAGTAGTAGGAAGGGGCATTAAATTGCCTCATCCACCCAAGTTAAGACTCTCATGTAGTAAGGAGAAATTCCCATTGTAGAAATTCCCACCTGTAGATCACCTGGTAATGCAATATACTAAAGCAAAACACTTGATCTAATTCTACAAACAATTTAGCAGAAGCTTAATCGAACATGAGCAACATCAATAGGAACACATATAACTAATATGGAGAAATCAATCACACATAACACAGAATATATAACCCGAGGAAAGTCTCAGCCTAAAACCCCAACTCTGTATTATCATATAAGTGGAAATATAGCCAGTATTACAAAAAGAATCAACTCAAAAGCTATCTTTCTCTCTCTGCAATACCTTTTTTGCTCATAGAAAGTTAAAGGCCTCTATCTAATCTCTGGTCTGCCCTCCAAGCCTCCTATTTCTTTACGCAATTCTGATTGGGGTCTAGTGCAGCCACTTGTGTGAATTGGCCTCTTCACACACTCACTAACCTTTGATCCAACTACGCAGTCCTGAAGGAGATAAATCCTCATCATGGATGAGCTTCCTTTATAGGAAAAATATTCATCCAACTGACAGTACACTGTCCCTTCTCTGATCTCAACTGGGTCTCTGTCTGAACTGACATGCATGAGTTATTCATGAGAGAATCTTCAGTTATCTGAAGTGCATCAGTTATATGCAAGCATGCATTAACTAACTGGACTTACTTAATTTAAACAAACTATTTAAATCAATTATAACTGGACTTGACTCAGTTAACTGAGCCAAATAACTACTACTCAAATTAGAACTCATCCTTATCTCTTTAACTGATGGATAAATTCCTCAATTAATATAGAAACTATTGCATGTCTTCACATAGACTTCATGTTTGATTTTTCACAACTAATTAACTCATGGATAATTAATTGATTTATTTTCAAATCACTGTTAAGTTCAAATTCGAATTTTACTTCCTATGTTTAGTCCAGGGACAGATTAAAATAGGTACCCATCCTGAACTACTAAAAATAGCAATTCTGTTTTTAACACTTCCATTTTTCATTCCCTGTTGCTCAATCCAGCACTGGTACTCAAACTGTTAATTTTAGCACTGTTATTTTTAACACTTCTATTTTTAGCATTTCTTGTTGTCATTTTCAACACCCATGAATATATCTAGCTAGATCTTCTTGAACTCTATGCAATATATCTTCAAATCTTGCATAATACATATGTTAAAGCACATAAAATATGAGAAACCTCATTGACTCTCCTAAGAACTCATTAAGATAGGAAAGTGCATCATTTAGTGTAAAGTTTAGGATTAGTATAGTTTTTATGCGCCCATGAGTGGATATATGGGCCTTATGATTTACCTATTTAGGAGACTCTTCATCAATCTAGAAATAAGGGTTTCAGATTGTGATGGGGAACTTAAAAACTTAGGAATGCATATGAGACTTGAAAAAATGAATTGACTAGCATAACTGTATTATGGTTCTTTCTTCCTCATCTGCTACCATAAGCCTATTTATATATTACTCAAAAGTGGTTGGAGTTTTCGGGACTGGGATATAGGAAGTGAAAGCTTTGTAAGATATGTAAAACCTACCTAAAAGCATATTATTATGCACACAATTTTTTTTTGTGTGAAACTTGTAGATATATGTGAGTTTCTTGGGGAGAAATTGTATATGTACATAGTTTTTCTTTAGATAAATAATGGATGTACATGATTTTGTTTTATAGAAAACACATATATGAACTCAAACATGATATTTTGAAGAGTTATAGAGAGGATGGATGTATGCAAAAGTTAAGGAATGGTAGATAAGCAATATCATGTGCATGGATGGAAGCTATAATAGATGGCCTCTAATGTGTGGGATAGGAAGGTTATCTAGTTTTAAAAATAGGTTATATAAAATATTTAAGGTGTTATCAAGTGGGTCCAAGAAGACTTCCCCAAGCAACAAATCATAACGCCTACAAAAAATAAACCAAGTTAGAGATATATCACTTCCTATGGAGGCATAACCATGCTCAAGGGTGAAAAAGCATGGCTACCAAATCAAGTACACTATGGATCCATGAATTATGTATATAGAGAGAATTCATATATAAGAGAGTAGCATGCATGGATATAAATCACATAGTGGGCCCACGTTAGAGAAGATTGTGTTCATGATAAGATACATAATGGATCTATGTCTTAGCTGATAGGAGGAAAATTAAAGTGCAAGGAAACTAATACTTCACCAATAGAAATATCATATATAGGAGTGGTTTTATCCAAGTAGACTCAAGAAACAACATAAAAAGGATGATGTTATGATAGGCTTCTTGTCTTCAAAATGATCTGCCGAAGGTATGGGTCTGCACCAAGTGAATAAATGAGATGAAGTCAATCATGGGAGACATTATTTGATTATTGATCATTGATCTATATCATTATAAAATGTGGGGCAACCCATTTATGATGATAATGGGTGTGAAGGTACTAAGTATAATATAACAAATGTGAATAGATGAGTTGAGGTAGAGCACTTGAAGAATATATCAATTAGGAGACATTGATGTATTCCCGTTATTGAAATTGAGGGATCCTTCCACTAATTAGTAAAATTTCCAAGGTACTATAAATACTCTTAATGAATAGAATATAAGCCAAATTTGATAATAGTAGACCCATAAGAAACAGGGAATTAAGGCATCCTCCATCATCCAACATGAGGAAATTGAATGCAAATGATTTGGAAAGACTTATATAAAAATATTGTAAGGATCGTCATTGAGTACATCTCTTTGATGCACTAGATGGAATAGTACACAAAGGACACCCTCTAAATAATGACCAATAATGAAATCCACTAACATAGGTAAGGATTTCGACTAGTAATGAAAATGGAACCTAAGGTATTTCATGAATCCCAATATCTGAAAAGGTTTGTTGAAATCGAACATAAATCAAACCACTTAGTTAGATACCAAATACGAATGTTAGCTACTAAATATGAAGTAACCTACCCATGGTTATGATAGGCCCAATGTGCTACTCTAGGTTAAACTTTTAGAGCAATGTGTTGTCATCAATAAGAGATGAACCACCAACAAGAATTCATAGGAAGCCTTCTATACTATCATGAATAAAATGAAAAATATTTTTTGATGCTAGGGCATATTGAAGTTAAACAGGCCATCCACCACCACCATATTAGATAAAACAATCTTTCCACCTACTATGATAGGAAACTAAGGAAAAATATCTAAGGATTCACTAGGTATCCTATCAAACTCGAACATCAGGTAACTAGCACAATCTTTGAAGAGACAAAATCTTTCCATGTTAAGGAGGATAAAATACTTGGAGAGGTTCCTTCATTTACTATTCATTGGTAAAGATTTTTGGAATAAAATCCAACTTTTATTTGGAAAGCTATAGAAAGAAGAAGATGAGGTTCAACAATATTATCCCAATCAAAGGAAACACTCCTAGAAATTAGAAGAATCATACTAGAAGTGAGTGGAATGCCCCCTTTTCTAAAATAAAAATGACTCTGAAACAAAAATGTAGAAAGGTTGGTCAGTAAGAACTTCATCCCCAAAAGAGGAGTGGGATTAGCCAAATATTTCATTTCCTTGATGGTCCAAGATATTTCCTATGGTGACATTAAATTTGTTTTCTTAAAGAGCATGAAAATAACATAAATGCAATGTATCCATGAAGAAGCAACACAAAATGAAGATATCATAGACAATTCACCAAGCTTCGTTAATGGAGTTCACTCACAATGTGTGAGCATCGTCTTTGGGCTTAGCTTCAAAGTGGAGAGGCCTTTATATTATCTCATCAAAATGAAAGGCAAGTACATGGAAAATCACATGAAATATCTCACTTAAGGGAATGACCTAAAATTTTGCCGCTCAGATTCGAATTCTAGCTGCACCAGTGGATTTCTTGTGAAATTTCATGAAAAATGTGTATAAACATGACTAGGTTCTATAAATTTCACCTTTGGGTTCCCTAGGGAATCTTCAAGATGCCATGATAGTCAAAATATTCTTGCAGAATATTTCCTAAAATATACTAGGAATCTGTCTCGATTTTTGTGCCCTCCTATGCATAGTTCCACTTGCCACTTGCTTGCTCATCCTCGGCCCACACATCAGGTCTTGGTTCTAGCCCCATGAAATGAAAATTTCATAGTTTATATAATTTTTGTTGGGTGGAGTTACCAATGTTGAACTGTTGGCATATTGGATTGTGAAGGTTTAATATGGTGCTATTGGCTGTGGTCCCGGAGTCAAACCCTACGAGTGCTCCATTTTGTATTTTAAAACATGAAACAATGGTTATAAATATAATTCATTAGCTATATATAATGAGTCATATGATTTCATAATGATTAGTGAGTTGAGTTTGCGTCACTGATTTTGGGGTTCAACCCTCAGCGGTTGCAACTGAAGCTTTTAATAGGTAAACATGGAAGCCAATCGTGGGGTGCCACGTGGTTTCTAGTGATTGAGCCAGATGGTGACCACCGATTGGTCCATGTTCATGCCATGATATGCCTACATGTCCAACCATTAGTTTTCTCCGATGACGTGCCACATCACACAATCCCTCACTGTGCTTCTTGATTGGGTTGCCACATGACACCCTATGTGAGTGCCACGTGGCACCTTGTGGGTCCAACCTACACAATATTTATGTTTTTTGTGTCCAAGTTTAGATGGACATAACTTCCTTATACAAATTTGTATTGAGGTTTCGTTTGTGACGTTGGAATCACCTTGACAAGATTTATGAAATAGATAGAATACCAAGGATGTCAAATAGAAATAAATAAATAAATCCTTAGTTAAAGATGTTGATGTTGAATCCTGAATCAAGTTCAAAATTTATTTTTAAAGTCAGCAAATTTATATCCTAGGGTCCACACCGATGAGTCAAATAAGGATAGGAAATTAAGGACCTCAACTAGTAATCAATGAATGAAGGGGATAACCATTTTTTGGAACTACACACATGGACACGGAACTCAGATTGAAAATTAATGATGGGAAAATCAATATAGGACCACAACTAATATAAGTCCCTATACGTATAGTATTTTGAAAGCATCAAGATAAGCTAAAGAAAGGGTAACTTCCTTCACTTATCTAAACATGATATAGTGCTTAAATCCCATGTTAAAGGAGCTTTCGTGAAAGCACCTACAAGATATTAGACTTTAGCCACTTGTTAGTAAACTTTTACATTTAATTGAATGACTTGTTTTTGTTCCTAGTAAAAGAAAAATCTTGGTAAATTTTAGTTTTACTTGCATGTTTGATACATTTTTGTTTACTTAGGGTTATGGAGATGCAACTTATAATGTTTTCAGTCTCTAAATAAATAAACTTATAAGAACACTAGAAAATAAAGCTTCAAACTATCTTTCAATGGAATTCGTTTTAGGTAAGCATAAAGCATGAATAATTTCTACCGAGATTGAAAGAAAATTAACAAAACCAATTATAATATTACTATTGTTCTCTTTTATTTCAAATAGACATGAATTCACTTAATGTAACATAAATAGAAATGAATCTTCACTTATAGTACATTGTACCATGCAAAAACTACCAAATCATCATTGAAAAACGTGAGAAATAGGCAAAAAAAAAAAAATGTGAAAAGAACATTAGTTGAAGAGGTATACATTCCCCTTGTGAGTGTAACATGTGTACATATACACTTATTATGAAGCAAACATATATATATATATATATATATATATAGGCTTAATATTTTAGTGTAATTTATAAATATACCTGAGTTGTTTGAGGATAAATTGTGTAGTTTTTATCTTTAGAGTAAAATTTTATCTTAGAATAGAAATGTACCTATGTGCTTTCTTTCTAGATGTAATGTATATTTTGAAGAGTTCTAGAAAGGATGAGTTTCTACAAAAAGTTAAAGAAATAGCTCATCAAACTAGAACATTTGTATATGTGACAAATTATGCTATAATATTTGGATGGAACTATTGCCATTCACACCATTCATATTTAAATTTTTAAGGCCATATATAAAGAATATGTTTAATCTCCCTTAATTTTCCTTCTTTAAAAAACTAAATAAATATTTATATTCAACACATTTGAGAAATTTAAATTATTTTTCAAATAACTTAAATTCTATCTTATACCATTCAAAAATTTTACAAAAAAATCAAAATAAATTAATTTTAAAATAATTAATAAAATTAACTTCAAAATTCATCCATAAATGTATTTCAAATAATATTAAAAATATTAATATTCCATTAGACCTCAAACCACACTAAAAATGTTTGTTTCTTGGTCTCCTTTTAGGTTTAAAGTATTGTTTGGCTTGATGAGATATATTGTATAAATATTTGTCATTTCCCCGAAATCCCATTTTTTAAATAATAAAGAGAATTAAAAATAAGTTAAAAATTTGTTGATACCCATTTGTGTACTTACATCACAACCTCCAAAATTTGTTAATATTAATAAACTTTCAAACTCATAAATAATTTTGAACGAAAAAATAATCTCGTTGTGTCGAAGTAGCATTGAGTGGATGAAATCCATTCCAAACAAGTGCTCTTATTAGTACAACATGCCTATTAAAATTCTCCCAAAGTGGACTAACAAGCGTTATATTTATTTGTCGTTTTGTTGTTTAAATTGTTATAGTTGTTTTTAGAGGTGTATTTATAGTTTTGTATAAGGATCATGTGCTTTTTATTTAAATATATATTTTTTTAAAATAAAAATAAAAATATATATGTATTTTTAATTTGTTTTAATAAAAATATTATAAAATATTAATAATTTCAATTTAGTTATGGTCATTAGATATGTAGTTGATATTAAAATTCAATGTAAAAAAAATATTTCATTTATTTTCAATTATAAATAAAATATTTTGATGGTCATATTACATACTATAATTTCATATCAATTTTAAAAAAGATAAAATATTAAAACTAAAAAAATAATAAAATATTTAAACCTTATAGTTTTCAAAAAAAATTCAAGAAAGCATTTACATAAACTAATTTATGTTATGTCAACTTTATATATGTGTGTGTGTATATATAGAAAGAAAATGTTATAAGAAAATATTCAATACTATATATAATAAAATAGAAAAAAAATAATTAAATATTTAAAAATGAAATAAAAAAATATAAGTATTTTTTAATAAGAATAATAAGAGAGAGATATGTAATTCATTCAATTCTTAATATAAAATTAATATGTGACATTTAAAAATATTTATAATAATTAAAAATTTCAATGTAAATTATAGATAAAATATTTTGATATAAATGATTAAGTAATATTGATAGTTTCATTGTTTTATATATTGTTCCTTTATATTTTTATATTTCTATTAATTTTCTCATAAATTGAATAAATTTCTTTGGACTCACAAGTTTAAATGAGAACTACTTTAAAATCATGGGAATCTCTCAAAAAAAAAGAGAGGGAAACAATTTTTTTTCAAACTTTACAATTTAAAAACCGTTAGCACATGAAAATATGCTTCTAACTCTATATTAAATATGTACTTAAAATCAATCTATAATGATTATGTTTTCTAGTTTTCTTTATTGTCATGATCTTACATATTTTTTTCTACCTTGAATAAAAGTTTTTATAAATTATAGATAAAATATTTTAATATAAATGATTAAATAATATTGACAATTGCATTATTTTATATTTTGGTTTTTTATATTTTTATTTTTTTAATCAATTTTCTCATAAATTTAACAAATTTCATTACATTGACCAATTTAAATTTAAATGAGAACTACTATAAAATCATGAGAATCTCTTTTAAAAAACAAATTTCTTTTATGAAACTTTACACTTCCAAAAAATTTACACCAGAAAATATACGTCCGAATCTATATTAAATCTATGTATTGATTTCTCTATATTCATGATCTTATATGTTCTTTTCTACCTTGCAGCGCTATAATGCCACGCGCCAGCAAAAGAAATTTAGTCTCTACCTAAAAAGTGTATTCCCATTATCCCTATACCTAAGTTCGGTATTTTAATTAATGTTTAATTTAGAACCGGAGAATCGTACGTTTCTTTCATATAAATTTTCTGACTGAAAATAAATTTCGAACTTGATTTAGGGTTCAACATCATGTACCTTTATGTTGGTTATGACGTCTTCTCAAACGAAATGCTAGCGTCACAGTTACTACTTTCCCACTCACAGTACAGCAAGGTACTACTTTCCCAATCACAATACAATCAATATTTCAATGTTCAAATCTTTTTCAAGTTCCTGTGTCTTTTAAAAAGGAAATTGATCATTTCTTTTTTTGGTTTCTCGCTTTATAAAACCATCTTCAAATTTTTTAATGTGTAAAACTATGATGTTAACACGTTACAGATGCAATTCCATTAATTAATTTATAAGTGCAATGTATAAGTTAAACAGTTCTGCGACTCCATCCAAACATCAAACCACTTTATGCTGAATAAATTCATTCAGCGAGTAGGTATATTCGGTCTAGGAATAGGGCTTTTGGAATTTTTATTCTAAGTGGTTTAGATTTATCAAATATTTTTAAATGGATTTTATTTTAAAATTTATATATGTATACTATTTTTTCTCAATTTTCATATTTTTTTATTACTAATTTTTAATTTTATATAAATTAAATGGATGACACCCTAAATAAGACATAAATATTTATATGAGTATTGAGTGGTGTGAGTTATAATTTATATAAATTACATGGATAATAAATTAAATAATACATAAATGCTTTTTTTAAGAAAGAAAATCAAAATAGATTATATTAAGGGCATATAAAGATCTGAATACAAACAGAAGTTGTAAATAGCTTGATGGAGCGGTCCAACAGAGAGACTGCCGAGACATGGATCCATATGAAGAGGAAAGGATAATAAGCTTAATAAGCGTAAGAAGCCGCATAAGAAGCTGCATAAACATGAGAAGTCCAGATGTAAGCCAGATAAAGAAAGCCTGAGAGCCCGAAACCAAAAGGCAGTTATGACAGTTAATGCAGCAAAAGAACTCTCCAGATGAAGCGAGAGCGCATGTTCAGAATTCAAGGGGGCAGGAGGCCCAATATGGAATTCAAAATGGAGGCCAGAGACCTGCTTGAGTTGTTGAATATACAGTCGTTCCTCCATGACCATAGGAACCAGCAGGAGATGACAAAAAGGGAGCGCCAAGCAGGGCATTGAGAGCTCCACCAAGAAAAAGCATCCTGTACAGAGGAAAACGACTGATGAGAGAAACCAAAATGTAAAGAAAGTTCATACCAGATAGAAGAAGTGGCTGCACACTGGAAAAACATGTGCAGGTTCGATTCTGTTTCTGAGAGGCACATCTGACACCTGCTCGGCCCTTGCCAGCCTTTCCTTTGTAGGACCTCCCATGATAGATTTTTGTCTGAGAAGAGGAGCCAGGCAAAGAGGATCATCTTTAACGGACAGGTCGCTTTCCAGAGCTTGAGAGGGAAGGAAGGGGAAGCCTGTTGGAGCCCCTTTGTGATTGCTGCATAGATTTCTTTAACACTGTAGGACGAAGATGATGTCTTCAGTGACCAGATTAGTTCGTCCCTGGAGCCCGAAGGCGAGATACCTTTACCTGTAAAAATGTTAACAGCGGCTTGCCAGCTGGGACAGAGATGGGGGGGCAGAGAGAGCTCGTCCACATCCTTCCAGACAGGGCCCTGAGGGGACCAGGAACATAAATGCTTATGAGTATTGATGTGATACTATATTTATATTTATATGAGTATTGATTTGTGTGAGTCACAACTTTACATAAATTATATGGATAATAAATTAAATAATACATAAATGCTTATGAGTATTGACTTGGATCAGGGATTTAATTTATATAGTTGTACTTTCATCACTATTGTTATGTACAGGCCAGTTAATTTGTATGACTCCATTACTATTTAGTTTATATAGTTGTACTTTTATCATTATTGGTGTGTATCAACCAATTAATTTATATGACTAGGTTACTAATTGATTATGATCAAAATGACCTATCTAACCAATTTATAGAGAATATATATATATGTATTTGATATTTTTCTAACAAATTAACTTCATTCCAAACTTTAAAAAAATACTAAAATCTCTAATCAACATACTTATCAAATAATTGTAACAAAAAAATATTTTACAATTAACCTAAATTAAATCCATTTTATATAAAAATTAAAATTTATATGTGCAAACTTCCCAAAATAGTAAAGCAATACAAAATGAATACACAATTATAAATTTATATGTGCAAACTTTCCAAAATGGTAAAGCAATACAAGATGAATATAATGCCAACGCATATGTTGAAAGTGGTTTATCCTTTTTTAATAAATTTAATACAAACTCAACTTTGTTTAAACAAAAAATTAATTTCGATGACAAGTTAACTTTATTCCAAACTTTAAAAAAGTACTAAAATCTGTAATCAACATACCTATTAAATAATTGTACAAAAAAAATACTAAAATCTCAGATCAACATACCTATTAAATATTTTACAGTTAACCAAAATTAAATTCATTTTATATAAAAATTAAAATTAAAATTTATATGTGCAAATTTCCCAAAATAATAAAGCAATACAAAATGAATCCCAAAATAGTAAAGCAATACAAAATGAATATAATGCCAAAATGTTGAAAATGGTTTATCTTTTCTTTACAAATTTAATATAAACTCAACTTTATTTAAAAAAAAAAAAATCGATGACAATAACCCCTACTGTATTCTATTTTAATTTTTTTAAAATTTAACATGTTCTCCCTTTTGTTTAAACAACAAATAATTCGCCCACCATAGATCTCAACAATGATGGGCTACATTGATAACAATTTAAATATTATAAAGTGAAAGAAAATGGGAAGATATTTCCAACTAACAATAATAACAGCGTAAATTATAAATAATAACAATGATGGATACATTAATAATAATAATGTAAATATTATAAAGTAAAAGAGAAGGGAAGATGTTTCTGGTCATTAATGATAATGACATGATCTTGATTTCAGTTTATTTTATTATCCCAAGATGATATTAATAGTATGTGGTGCATTAACCAAACTATGTAAACTGCCAGCACCAGTACACCTACGCTACAACCATATTCGAAAACGAAACGTCCTCATGTGATTATAATATGCGAAAAAAAATATACGCGTGACATCTTTCACGCGTAACCAAAGTAGAATTTAAATATATTAAAATACTACAATATTCTTATTCGGTTATTTGTAGTTTAACTTAATAAAATATATCAATGTTAAGCCATTTAAATTTTGAAATATAAAAATGTAGGGATTTTTTTAATATATTTGATCAAGTTGAGATAAATTAATTTCATATTTGGGTCTTTCTAATTTTTAAAATGTTTTTAAGTGAAAGCAAGAAAAGCGTGTAACCTTTTAAAATTTTGAAAAAGTATAAAAAAAATTCATACCCATGGGAAAATGATAAAATGTGTAGCAATATATAACAATAATTAAAAATTTTCTAAACATAACCCTTGTCACAAAAGCCAAAACTCTACATATATTATAAACATGAAGATTTGGACGTTTATTTTCATGGAATTATTTTGAAGTGGAAGGTTCGTACATCCCTGAAAAAATGCGCTCATCTAAAATCCGAAAGATTAAAGAACTGATACCATAATGATAATGATTTCATTGATCTGTGGGCGCCAATCACGTCCTCTTCATTAGAATTTGCTAATCAGTTGGAGTGACACGTTCAATTTTTTTTTTTCAGATTCATTGAAAAAGAAGGCAACTTGCAAATCTGTGTAAATGAAATGCATCGTATAACGCTGATATAATGGATTCTCTCTTCTACTTTTATATGTATGAAAATCCAGAGTTCACTATTAATGGCGACTGCTTATGGTGTGCACTAGGTTTGACAACTATACCTCCATTTCTCTGCCAAGGCTGAAGAGGCAACGCAATCTTACTTTAGCATGACATTTTATACTTATATTTGCTAAAGGCCAACCTTTCAAGAAGGCTAAGAGCATACGGAACTTAAAAAAAGGGATGGAGTCAACATAAATACCCACTAGCATCACATGAAAATCGAACAAATACTGTGAATGTGAGCAACCACTAAAGATAAACGCACCCAATAGAGGAATGGAGGCGTGGAGACGATATAGAGAGAGGGAGTTTCAATCCGGATGCAATGTGAATGGGCTCTGCATTCTCCATCTCTTAAATTACCAATTTCGCTTTTAGATAATGAACACATTGAATTGAATTGGTGTTTAATATACATTTGGAAGCCATGAATTTGAAGTTTCAATTAATCATAATTTTAGCTTTTACATAATTTGAATATTAAAATGAAGTTGTGTTTGTTAAGATTTGGTATTATATAAAAAAAATATTAAGTGCTAGTACAATTATATTAATAAATATAGTTGATATATGTGCATTTACATTATTTTTATAGGCTCATTGGTTTATAAAAGGTGAAAAATATTGTAGACTTGATTTTATCAACTACATTTACTAATGTAGATGTTTGTGTGATGGATTCGTCTAGTTGACCATAGTTGAAGAGGGTTGACCATGACCAACCATTAATGTATGCATTAATGTTACATGGATCTAACAATCTTACATTAATGTTACAGTAATATTGACCATGGTTGACCGTTATCAACAATGGTTGATGCTACATTAATGTTAATGTTTTTGTAACATAAATATTATAAAAATGATTGCATTAATGGTTGAAGTGGGTTAATGGGGTTGACCATGGTTGACCACAATTAACCATGATTAATAATGATTACCATAATTGACTATGGATTAGGAGGAAATATTATGATTTACCTTTGTTTACCAATGTTGACAATGGTTGAAAATTGTTACATGGCTATAATAATGTCACATTAATGTTGACCATGATTGACCATAGTTTATGTTACATTAATGTTAATGTTAATGTTACATTAATGTTAATGTTACATTAATGTTTCAAAAATGGTTACATTAATGATTGAAGTGGGTTAAGGGGGTTGACCATGGTTGAAGAGGGTCAACCAATATCATTACCAATATCCTTATTTAGAGTGGGTGATTGCTCCTTGGGTGATTATAATCAATTCCCATAGATGTGGTGGTTAGTCTAACACACCCCTCTCATGTAACTTTCCATTACCAAAAACATGTAAGCATTAGCGAACTTTCAAAATTGTTACATTACTTTGAGTGGGCGGTTAGTCCCATGTTCCCAGGTTGACTATTTGTTTAGCCAATAAATTCCCAAAATTGTTGTGGTTAGTCCAACTCATCTAGGTGGATATTCGTGGCCACGTGCCTATTCGACTTAGACCCCACCACTGTTTCTTTCAATTTTTCAGTTTCCTTAATCATAGCACAATTTACTATTTTTGGCATTTTTTTTGGGTCGTGAACTTCCAAAGTTGTTTTGAGGCTCTAAACGACAAAAGTTATAGTCATTGGATATATCTTTCTAACGAGGTATTGTGTGTGTCAAAGGAAATCATATGCCAACGTTACAACCCCGGGAAGTTGAGGTATCAATTTTACCCAAAGGGGGCCCACAGGTTTGGTGCTTCATCTCCTAAGGTTAGGTTTTTGGATGTTTAGGGTTTTCCATTATTTCTCAATAATAAATAGGCCTTTGAGCCTCATTGTAACATAGTTCAGAGGCATGTAGCCACCACATCTCTTCTAAGAGATAAGCTACTATCGCCCGAGCTAGTTTATTTTCTTTCTGTATGCAAGCATATTTCAGTTCTTTGATATTAATGAAATTAAGTGTTATTTCTATTGCAACTTTGTATTTATGGTTATATCTGTATTTTTTTGTGTTCCTATTAAAGCTCATATCACCAACATGTTTAACATACATTTGGAAGCCAAAAAATAAAGTTCTCATTAATCAAAATTATTTGGAAGGGAAGGATGTTATAAAAAATGTTTAGGATGTAAACTAGTTGTTCGTGTTACATAGAGTAACTTGTTTAGCTTGTTAGTGTTATCTAGAAAGCACTAGACTAGCCTTAGATGTTAAAATTGACTATGTTAGATTAGGATGTAAACTAGTTGTTCGTGTTACATAGAGTAATATGTTTAGCTTGTTAGTGTTATCTAGAAAGCACTAGATTAGCCTTAGCTGTTAAAATTGACTATGTTAGATTAGTTAGATCTAGATATTTCCTTTGTAGATACTACAATAGAATTATCAGTATTTTTCTCTAAAAGAATCTATGTGTATAAATATGTGTCTTATGAATCAATGGAGCATGATATTCAAGGTTAATCATTTTTTGAATTTATCATCTTATTGGCTAATTATCTTATTGTGTAGAAATTCCTTGAAGATTCAAAGTGCTTGTGTAATTTTCTAAAACAAAAGACTTGAATCTACTTTACTCATCAACGGAAACAATTAATCGATCGAGAAGTCATGAAACATACAAGAGAAATAATTCAATCAACACATTACACAATGATTTCTTGGGGAAAGCCACAACTAAGAACCCCTACTATCTATATATTGCATTAGTAAGAAAATATGAGAAGATTATAATGCTTTTATCAAGCCCAAGAAACCTTTGCACTATCTCTATTTGTCTCACTTCCTCACAGACTCACTCAAGCCAATAATTAACCAATTTCTCAGCCTTCCAAGCTCCTATTTCCTTGCGCTATTCAATGAGGAATTAGGCCCCTATTTAATAGGAATTTTCCTCCATTGGATTGCGTAGTTCCCTTAGGGTCTTCCTCTAACTGTATGCATCATATGTACAATTTGGATAATCATACAACTAATACTACACATCCCTTGAACTCTAATCTCTACTCGGTAACTCTCAGATCTGACATAAATGAGTTATTTATGAGTGAATCATCAATGTACAAGTTGATCACTACAGGTAGAACCAAACTATACTGCATGTAGCTTCCTTCAACAGTTGGAACTAGTTTATCTGACTTTAACTCAGTTAAACTAAATTAATTAATTACAACTCAAAATAAACTCAACCAAGGCTCCTATGATGTAGAAGACACTCTACATGACTCAAGTTAGACCCTAAACTCGAATTAACTGAGCGAACTAAGTCAAATTAACTTAGTTAACTAATACAAGTTGTCATGATATGTGGACTTACAATTTAAATACCAATTTAATTCAAGGAAAAAATTAAATTAGGATTTTCTTGCTGCATTTTCAATGCTCCCTCTCAACAAGAAAGGGATTATCCTCTATCATGGTTCTGCCTCTATGAAACTCGAATTTTCATCTTGAAAATGTCTTTGTCTAAATATCTACATCTTGTTCCTTTGTAGGAATATTCTCTAGCAACATGGTTCTCCTCTACACACAATCTCGTAGATGGTGATATCCAACGTTGATATGCTTGGAATGATCATGAAAAGTTGGATTCTCAGAGAGTTTGATACAACTCTGATTTTCACAGTAAATCACTATAGGATCATGTTGAAGCCTCAGATTTCTGCTGCTCCAACATGGGGGATAACCACCTGATCCGGACCTTAAAAGTAGCTCCTTTTCTATTTGGTGTGGTGGCTCCGACTAGGGATAATGGGACCAGTTTCCCAGGGTGGGTTTTAAAATGAGAATGGGTGGTTTTCAAGTGGTTGTAATAGAATAATGATAATTAAATGACCTATTCTATCATGCAAGTCTCTATTTAACTTAATATAATATAAACCTCGGTATTCTGTGTGATATGTAATCTAAAAATATATCTTCTTATTAAGCGATAATAAAGATCATTCACGTATCAAACAGATATGTAAAACGTGTAAAGATAATTTATTTGACTAAATAGTTAGTCAAAGAAGTCTATAAACTATATCGCATATATCAGATGATCATATATGAAAATAAATATACTTTCAGCTAGGCATAATATAGTAGTGAAATTAACACATAACAGAAAGAATGTATTCTAGATATAATTCATGAAAACGAAATGTTATCACCAATATAACAAAACAGAATTAATCATACAAGGTAAAAGTACCATATGTGTGAAGTCCTTCTCATTTAACTAGTGACATAGATCAGCTCCTTTCTTCAAATCAAATTATTCTCCAAGTATACAATAGTGCATCAACAAAGGAAAGTAGTTTGACATTAAAAATAAATGACCATGTTCCATAATTTCATCAAGGCATTCAAAAACTTACACAAGTGCATTCTTTGCAAATCTTTTTGGTAAAATTCTAGACCCTTCTCCAAATGCATGAGAAGGGTATAAATACTATCTATCTAAGGTTCAAAAATAGATTATACAGAATATTTGAGGAGGTTTCAAACAACCTCCTCTTAACTAGCAAGTAATTATAAAAATAAAAATGACTTGATGAGAAGAGGTTATATCAATGACTTGTTGTCTGCCATCTTCTCTTTTAGATCGCATATATCGGCCATCGGTTTCACTTGAGGAGGTGCCCCAAACTGTGTTCTGATATGTCCTGCGAAAATAACATATGTGAGAGGTGGTAGCATCCATTGCGTTGAGTGGAGCGATTAATTGAGCGTCATGATTTGGCTGTGAGGCTTGACAAGGTATTGCCAATATGCATCCCATTCAGTCTTTGATAACTTTACGATCGCCTCCCTTTAGGTTTCTTCTTTGGCCTTCCATTTTTTATCCAGGTCATTTAAATTTGGCAGTGATTTCGGGTTACCTTCTTTCACCAGGTTTGTGGCGTGAAAAGTGTGGTTTACTACTTTTAATATGTTCTTGGCCACCCTTGGTGCTCTTGCCACTGCTAATTTGGTTTTCTTGATCCACGCATCCCAATATGTAAATAAAATTTCCTTATGTGTCTCTTCAATCTCGGGCAGACTAGCACTCCTTCCCTCTTCTGTTTCTTGCCATTCAATGTATTCAGAGATCCTTGTATTTAAATCATTAAATTCAGTCCTCTGGTTAATCGCCTTATCTATTAAGTGGTCAATGGTAACCAGATAAGGGGTTACATGAGACATTCTCTGGAAAAATAAATCTTGTTGTTTTGCTAGAAGGGAATTTGGCTCTAATGCCTCTTTGATAAATTCATCAACAGTACGGACATCTTTGTATTTTGAAATGGCTTCTTGCAGCTCTCGAATTTGCGTGTTTTTCACAGAGATATCTGCTTCATGGCTTATTTTTAGTACCTCCATATTATGTTGCAATTGGGCTAGTTGTTCAGCGGCTTGCCTGTTCCCACTTGCCTTATCAATTTTGAGTTGTTGCTTGAGTTGCCCTATCTTTTGTTCCCTTTCCTTTAACAAAATTGATACCTCCGTAGCTTTATCCATAGTGGGAGTTTCATATGCCCCTGTAAATTGTGATAGTTTGGTCAAATTTTCAGCAGGATTGCAAGGAATATCCTTCCAGACTATGTCCATCGACTCATTCCCAGGTGGGAGCTCGGGTGTTTCCACCCTCCTTCTTTTCCTCTATCTAAAGGAGGAATTTCAGTCATCTTTAGTACAATTTCCGATGTGGGCAAAACAGGAATGGTTTATGTGTGTTGTGAACTTGTTTCTTGCTCGTCCATTGGCTCGGACTCTGTAGTTTTCTGAGTATGTAGAGGAGTGTGATATTCCATGGTTTCCTAGGCATCTATTGTCTTAGGAGTGTCTAGTAGTTTTTTATTGAATTGGTCCCACTCCTGCTCTAAATTGCTACTTTTGATCTCGGAACCGGTATATTTAGTTAGGTCACTTACGTCCTACTTTTCGACTGACCTTCTGCTCGATTCTGTTGTATTCTTTGTATCCTGGGCTTTCCCTGAATCTTGGGCTGTATTCTCTTGAGATTCTATGCGATAATTTGGTCCTTGGCTATTGATAGTTACACTGGGTGTAGGTTTGTCCTCAACTCTTAACAAATGCAATGGAATTATTTCAAGCCTTTGATTTCTGAATTCCTAAAAATTTTCAAAGTCTTTAGGACTCAAATTGGCCTTCGCTCAATCAAACGCTTGTTCGAATGATTCAGTTGACTGTAAAAGGTCTTCAGAATTATTAGCCTCGTGGTTAAAGGGCTTAATCTTCACTATAGTAGTAATATTGTAAGCTATTTTGTCTGGGTCAAATTTCCTCTTTGGCAGAGTATGGAGCCTGAGACTCTCTAGGCTTAGTAACTCTTTACTGGCATGGTTGAAATTTTCCAATGAAAAAGAACCACACTGGATGGGAAAGGATGGCCACAAAGATTTTTTTTTTATCTTTTAGGATCTTCGTTAAGCCTTTTCCCACAGTCTAGTGGGCTATTTCTCTTGCTAATAGCTTGTTGGAGACTTAGAAAGGGAGGACATGAGGGTCTGTTGTACTGCCAAAAATCCTGATGTATGTAAACCATTCCTTAACAAAATACTTGCCTATCACGAGAAGGTTTATAGCGCCTTCTTTGGAAAACATGGGGCTTTCTTATTAAAAATCAATTGATGCAATGGTAAAAGAACACTGTGGCATATTTTATAGAAATGGGGAACAAAATGGGACTCCCACATCTGTTTGTGACTAAGATGGATGGGGTAGGGGTCTTGTGGAGTCTATTTCCAACCCATGATTGGAAATTTAGTACAGAAACAGATGGAATCCATGATATAGGCACTGAAATAAAATGGATGAAGGTTCTCTGTGGAGGTGGATCTCTTTCGATGGTACTCGGAAATAGTAGTGGCTATATTATTATATAGGATAGTGGCCCAATTCATTTTATGGGAATTGACACAAGCATCAATTAAAGAAATCCATGTTATTGAAAACTTGGCATTATTAGGTAATCCATATAACCTACATAACATAGAAGCCACATAGTTATAAGGATTTTCCAAAGAAGAAATGGGGTACATACCCGTCTTATCATACTTGAATTTTTTCTCTAAGAACCTGCAGCCCTGAATCATCTTGAAAGATTCTTCATTCTTCTTTGCGAAGTTGGCGATGTATGACTTGTCATATATGTCCTGAGGGTCAGGTTAATGATACATTTGCTTCAAGTTTTCAGCTTTGAATGACCCCATTAGCTCCATCTTTGAATTTCTGAATTTCCTGTCTTCAATACTAAGATTTTCCACTACCCATCTAATCATATCAGTGTATGGGAGTATTTTCACTCTTGCTCCTATTCTGTGAAGGAAGGAGTAAGAAATATCTTTGAATTTGAGCCTCGAAGGTTTTATTGAGTTAGTTGTTTCTTTTATGACAATAATTTTAGGCCACTCATCTTCAAGTCTGTTATATATGACTTCCCATGTTGTCGCTCCTACATCGGCACTACACACTATATCAGCGAATATAGGCGACATTTCTTAAAACTCAAACTCTGAAATGCTCTACTTCTTCTGCTTTTGCATTACATTTCGCAATGACATGTATCTTGAGGCTTTCCTAAAATGAAGAAATATATCAGTGCATATGATATAGGGAAATTAAGGCTGAAAGCTCTTTGAAATGACTTTGAATCATGGGAACATTTTGAACGAGATTTCAGAGTTAACTAGCCATAACTTGAAAACATCATTACCTCTCCTCGGGCTGCTAAACATTGATTACTCTATAAAACCACTCATTATTTTATTAAAACTCATTAACTTCCCATGCTTCATGCCTTATTCGCACATCGCAACTTTTAAATGTTGTAATATAGCATTGCCCAAAGATGATGTGAAATGCGATTGCCAAAATCACAATATCACATTTCGCAAATTGTTAAGGGATGACACAATGGCATTCATTATTTATTTGCAACTTGTGAGGTGTGATCGCATGTTCCCAAGATGTTCTTATCGGAATATCGCAGTGGGGAATTCATCGCATATCTCATTTCGGGATTTTCTTAAAGATGTTTATAATTATCACATAGAAAACTGTGAAATGTGATTTGCGATAAAGGTTCTAAGCTTGGGTTATTTTATAAGGTTTTCAAGGCAATTTATTAGAATTAACATTTATTTTCAAGGGCTAAAAATTTAAAAGGGTCCCCATTTATATGTCAAATATTAACTATTACTCCATATAAATGGGGGATTGTTATATAATACAATAATTGGTGATTCACTTGGGAGAACCAACTATCTCTGATTGGTTTTTTGAAATTTCTAAAACTTTAAAAATTAGAAGAGTTATAGGAATAATAATTACATGAGCTATAAAATAAAAAACATTTCTCTGGAATCATAATCACCCACTCAACCTATTTACTCAACTACTTTACTCTTGTAGTGATAAAAATACAAATGTTTGCATCAGCCAATACTAAGATTTAAAAAGATATAGGAGGTGTCTTCTGCAGATTAGTTTTTATTGTTTACTCATTTATCATAGATAGAGCCTCTGCTGCTAGCAGGCATTCATAGCCTAGATAGGGTAATCTTTTAACCAACAACGATTCATTGTCCCATTTGAAGCAATTTTCAAAATTGAAAATCATATTCATTTTCTTTGCTTTCTCATTTGGACCTTGTTTTTTCCTTTCATGTTTCTTAAAAGACATTGTCTAGGCTTTGTAACCTAACAATGAAAATGTTATTCACTGGTTGTAACTAAACTAAACAAGTTTGCTCTTGATGAGACCCCTTGTCCTTTGATTGATTATATCAATGGCTATTACCCTATCTTGATACGCAGTTTTGGTAATATCAATTTAATTATTCCCCTATGATCATGGTAAACAAGCTCGTAATGAGACTTATTATCTTTTAAGTTTAGCATATTTTAGAATTACACTCTGAAAGGAAAAAGAAAATTTTATCATATGGGGTGAATCATTGGCCCTTTTAATATTTTTGGATGATAATAATAGAGTTTTGCGATACTCATATGTAGAAAGTCCTTACTAGGTTAAAGATTCTTTTCTTGACTGATAATGAAACATCTATACTTTATAAAGATAAGAGCTTGTTCATAGAATAAGTGTTTTTAGCAAGGTCAAGTTTTTCCAAAGAAATAAGGCTCACTTTGATACTCAAATGCTCTAATTATTTCTTTAACTTTTCCTATTTATAGAAGCGAAAAATCAAAATATTATCAAAGACTTTATTTTGAGAAGCCAAAACTAAATACTACTTAACCTTTATTTTCCTAACAATCTTAAAGATAATATGATACAAAATTAGAAGAGGTTGTCTTCTAGGAAAAGTATTTTTTTCAAAATTTTCCCATTAACGGGCAAGGAATCCATCCTACCTGACAAGTCCTATAAAAGAAATGTTGATTGACCAATTTTCTCAATGATTTGGAAAGGTCCAAGACATAGTCTTTGGAATTTGGTGTGCTTACCTTTTTCCTCATGTGCTTTGTCCCATTTCAAAAACAGATCACCTACTTCAAAGGTTTTATAACTGGCAGAGGTTGTATCAAAAGAGGCTTTGATTAATTGCGGATGATGGAAATGGGTAGCTTTAACCTTTTCTCTTTCTTCTTCAAGCTTAAGAATCTGAACTTGTCTTGCTTGAAGAGAAAAGGACGGATTTTCATCAATGAATTGCACTAGGGTGAGAGATGGAATTGCTATGTTTATGGGGAGAAATGCTTCTTTTCCATAAACTAAAGCAAAAGGAGAAGAATTGATTGAGGCCTTCTATGTAATTATATCTGCCCAAAGAGCAAACGTCAATGCTTTGTGCCAATTCCATTGATTTTGGTCTATAGTCCTCCTGATGATTCTGATAAGGTTTTTGTTTGTTGATTCATCTAATCCATTACCATGTGGATAATTGTTGGTTGAATACTTTAATTTGAAACCTCGTTTTAAAGAAAATTCTACTATAGTATTTCTAGAAAAATAAGATGCATTGTCAAACATTAAAGCTGTGGGGAAGCCAAACTTGGTAATTATGTATTGATCAATGAATTTTGTAATACTTTCTGTATTAGCTATCTTTAGTGGGGTAGCTTCTACCCATTTCGTAAAATAATCAGTAGCTATAAGGATGTATTTGTGTTGCTTGGAAGAGTTAGGTACAATCTCATCAATTATATATAATCCCCATTGTTCGAATGGTTGTTGGATGTTCACTGGCAACAAACAGAATGCTGGTTTCTTTTCTCCTCCAGCTAAAGTTTGAAAAGTTTTTCATTTTCTTGCATAGTCATGTGCATCCTTGAATAATGTTGGCCAATAATAGCTTGCATGCAAGATTTTGTGAGCTATGGTGTTTCCTCCAAATGTTGAAATATGACAATAAGAATATTCCAATTTAATTTGTCCTTGAATTAAATTGTGAATTAAAATCGAATTTAGTCTTAACAACTACTTGGAAATAATAAATTAATTTATTTTAAATTAATTAGTTGGATAAATTCAAGTTAGAAGTCTTTCTGAAGTCATGCAAGAGTTATCCCTTAAATTAAGGAGATAAGATTGAGTTATATTTGAGTTGTAATTAGTTAACTCAGTTTACTAAGTTAAGTCCAGTTAAATTAGTTCCAAACTGTTTGAGAAACTAAACAGAGCTAATAGTCAATTGATGCATGCATGCACTAAACTAGTGCTACTCTAGTTAACTGAAGATTCCCTCACCAGAAACTCATGCATGTCTATTATGAGAAAGACCCAGTTGAGATTAAAGTCAAGGACAATGTACTATCAGTTGCATGTGTTTTCTCATGGAGAAAACTCATGCATGCAGTCAAGAATTTAATCCTTGAGGATTGTGCAGTTTTGGAGGAGATCATCCACTTGGTAACAGGAAAATCATCCACAAGGAATAGCGCAGGGAAATATGAGCTTGGAGGGCAGAGAGGAAGGATGGAGAGAAGCCAAGATTACCTATGAGCATTTGTGAGGATTGTATTGAGAGTTGGCTAGCTGTGAGAGCTAAGTCTTTGTACGATTCCTATGTATTTCCACCCTGTATGATAATACAATAGTGTGGGGTTTTTTAGCTGAGGCTTTCCCCAAAGTATTTTCATGTCTATTGTGCTATTGATTCTTCTTCTTCTGGTTATATTGTTTAGCTCGATCTTTAAGCTTACACAAATTGATAGTAGAAGTAGGTTATAGTGTTCTTATTTGATTTATATTGCATTATCGGGTTAACCTACCATCAGATTTTCTACAACGAAATGACCTCTAGCTGGTCCATCATGTAACCCCTGCATAACCTTTTCAGCTTCAGGCTTTTCTAGGCATCTTAATAATACTGAATCATAATTTTTTCTAAATAATACATCATCAATTAATTCATACTGATTTGATTTCAGTCTTAAAGCGTGCTTTGTTTTGTAATTGAGATGCATAGGAGCATATCTATTCTTTAAATAAAACTTCAAATCATCATACTATGATTGTGCATCATTGAGGCTTACCTCTGATATTTGCACTTCGTTACCTTCGTCTTCTTTTGCTGATAAGTGTGAAGCTCCAATTAGCATCCTACAAAAACCTTGGCCCCTAACAACTCTAGCTCATCAGATTTCTACATCGTATTCTTGAAGTGTAGTGACCCAATTGGCTCTTTTCTCCCCTACTTCTCTTTGAATTAATAATTTCCCTACTGCAAGGTAAGGTACTACTATCTTTGTATGGGTTTTGAGGAGAAAATACCTAAAATTTTTCAAGGTTTTAGAGACAACAAAATCTTGTTTCTCAACAATTGAGTATTTTAACTCGACACCCTGTAAATTGGAACTTAAAAAAGAGATGGGTGCCTCAATGTTTTGATCATTTGGTTGTGTTAAGACTGCTGCATATGATGTATCAGATGAAAATTTGTACAACACAAAAGGTTTGAGAAAGTCAGGAGTTGTAAAGAAGGATCATTGACGATGGCTTTTTTTATCAACTCAAATGACTCTCTTTCATCTTTACCCCATCTGAAGACTGCATTCTTTCTTATCATTTCTTGAAGGGGTAGAACAATCTGTGAAAAATCTGGAACAAATCTTTTTACAAAATTAATCTGGCCTAGGAATGATTGCATGGTATTTTTATTATGTGGGAGAGGAATCTTTTCAATTTCTTGGATTCTATCAGGATCAATATAAATTCCTTTCTTGGACACTATGAATCCAAGGAGTTTTCCTTTTGCTAAAGCAAAGTATGACTTTTTGGGATTTAAAGAAATGCCATATTTCTTGCATCTTTCAAAAATATGCTTTAGGTCATTCAAGTGATTGTTTCTATTCCTAGAGTAGACTGTGATGTCATCTAGGTAAATAACAACTGATTTATTAATCAGACCTTTAAAAGAAATATCCATGGCACGTTGAAATGTAGCACCTGCATTGATGAGTCCAAAAGGCATCTTCTGATAAGCATATGTTCCCCACTTGGTCCTGAATGTTGTCTTCATTCTATCATCTGGATGTACAAGAATCTGATTATATCTGAAAATCTATCTAGAAAATACATTAACTCAGAACCTGCAACTGATTGCAATATTTTCTCCATGGTAAGCAAAGGAAAGTTATCCATTTGAGAAGCTCTATTTAGGTTTCTAAAATCAATACAAATCCTAATATCAACATTCTTTTTTTTGACAGGAACCATATTTGATACTCACTTTGAGTGTCTAACGGGAAAGATTATCTTTGCTTTCAGAAGTTTGTTCAATTCAGATTTGATTTGAATTTCAACGTTTGGATGAATTTTTCTAAGATTCTGTTGAACTAGTTCTTCATTAGAAGTCATTGGTATGGTATGTTGAATTATAGAGGTATCATAGGTCTTGAGATCTGAATAATCCCAGGCAAAGACACCTTTATATGTTTTCAACAACTTAATGAATGGTATTCTTTCTTCGGATGATAAACTAAGACCTAGGTTGAAATTTTGAGGTCTTTCAGCTGTACCTAGGTTTACCACTTCAAATCTCAGAGTAGAACTCTGAGTCTTGGAGTTGGTAATATTTTAAATGTGTCCTTTAAATGATAGAGATCTTCCATTTTGACTAAAGACTTTGGATTTGGGTTTTGATCTTGTTTATGGTTGATTTGCAAGTCATGTTCATGTTCATCTATGATTTGTTCCTCATAAGATCCTTCTGATGTAAGGAAATCAATTATATCATCATCATTATTAAACACTCTCCAATTTGTTACATTATTAGGAATGGATGGTCTAAAAACTAACTCTTTAGAAAATATATCTGGACTAAATTCTTCTGAAGGTATAAGCTTAGATGCTACATTAGCAAGTAAAGCAGCACTTGCATTTTGTAATCTAGGGACTGAAGAAATGTCGAAGCAGTGAAATGAGAAGTAATATTCTAGGCTAAGGATTGTTAATGTTTAAGGTGCACAGACACACAATGATTGTGTTTCTTACCTTCTTAATGACTATTTCAGAATCTCTATATACTTGCAAATACTTAACATTAAGGTCAGTGGCTTTGTACAACCCTTGAATTAATGCTTCATATTCTTCTTGCAAGCTAACATGGTTTTTTCTCCTTGTGGGATAATTAAGATACATCCAACACCTGCACCATCTTTATATTTGGAACCATCAAAATAAAGATTCCAGAATAATGAATTATCTACAATTTTATCAACTACATCTACACACTTGGAAGCATCTGTTTGTGAAAAACTCTCTATCTGAGATACTATAGCATTATCTAGAAAGGGAGATCTTTAAGCATTAAAGGATCCCAAGAATGACTCAGCTGAGTAATTTCCAATGATGTTACTGGTGAAAGATACATGTTCATTGCTTCCCTCGAGATTAGTGACTCTTTACTTCATGAATTTCTCACGGTCTACTATGATTTGGTTGGGTTTACCATTGTGTGGCAACCACATGTGAGACCAATCAGTTGCAAAGTATCCATGTAACTTTTCAGACCAATCCATACTTAGAATTAAACCATAAAATTTAGGGATGTCAGCCACTAAGATGTCGATTATCTGCGAAAATTTTGGATTAGAGGAAAGCCTTATTGAAATTGATGTTATTTCTCCAAGAACCTCTACTTTTGTCCTATCCAACTGAACTATGTGTACAACAGATTTTTGAGGCGTAATATTCAATTTAGTGCACACAGTTCTTGGAATAATATTTGAAGAGTCTCCTGAATCAACAAGGAAATTATGGACATTTCTGTTGAAAATATCATAAGTAAGAAGAAATGGAGGTGCATGAGAAATAGACTATCACCTATCAGAACTAAATCCGGAGGTGCATGAGAAATAGACTATCACCTATCAGAACTAAATCCGTGGGATTTACCTTGTTTGAAGATGAAGGAGGTTTTCCAATATCATAGACAACTTGAGTAACTACAACAGATGGTAAAGGAGATATAGGAACTGATTTTAACTCTCTTAATAGAATTTTTGGTTGTTGCTTGAGTTTAGTCAGTTCATGTAATGAAATATTTTATCTTGTCTTTTTCATATCTTCGACTATGTTATATTCCACTGCATCCGAGATTACTAACGTTTTGGAAGAAGTTGGAGGATCTAGTGAGATAGAATCAGTTTGACTAGTCTTAGATTTCTTACTTACTATCTTTTCCTTTACAGGAGTAGCAGTTTTCTATTTCTGAATTGTTGTAGAGATATCAGGGGAATTTTTACTTCTTGTGGTTATTGGTATAGCTTGTGCTTCTTCTACGTCAGAAGAATAAAGTCCCACATGCCATTTAACTCTACTTCTTCTTCAGTTTCGACTTCCTCTTCGTTTGGTGAAGTCTTCTTCCAGCTCTTGATCTAATTCATCATTTGAAATAGTATTCGGTGGCTGAGATGTAGAAGAAGGATTCATTTTAAATGAGCAAAAAGGTTTCTTATGAACTTATGATTTTGTGACCTATTTCTTGATTTCGACCATTTCATTGGACATGGTTTTTAACACCTTCTGAAGGCTTTCAAGATCGAAAGGGTCCTTTGGAGCTTTCTTTTTTGAATCATCTTTGAACGTTACTTTCTTTGATTTCTTTTCTTTTGTATGTGACCTCTTTTCGAAGGCAATAATTCTTCTTTCAATAGACATGGCTTCTTTCATGTTTTCTATAAGGGTAACCTTATTGGATCTATTTACAAAAATTGCAATATTAGAAGGAAGGGAGGATATGTACCACTCTATTTGTACATCTACTATAGGTTTGGAGGCAGCAAGGATTTTGTTTAATAACTTTTTGAACCTGGAGTTGAAGCCTTTGATCCTTTGATCTGAGTTTTCTTTTAGGTTTGAAAGATCGTTGATTAAGGATTCTATAGTCCTGTCATCACCAAATTTTGCAAGAAATATTTCTTGAAAAGTATCTGAGTTTCTTATTGAACCTGCTAGAAGGGAAAAGTACCAAGATCCTGCAGATCCTTGGAAAGTATAAGGAAATAGTTTGATTAAAACATCCTCATGTGAAAATCCATTAAGATTCATGGCTAACATGAAGTTATTTAGATGCTCTTCATTAGGAATACCATCATCTGTATTATACTTAGGTAACGATTTTTTTGGATTTGCTGGGAGAGCATTTGGATTAGCAACCAGCACAGTACCACGATTTGTCCAAGGTTGAGCAGGTTGTTTGGCCATAACTTGAGTTGGAGACTAGGAAAATGGGAAGGCTAGTCCAGAAGTAAGTATGGATGGGGAGAACTTACTACTAGATTAGTACTACTAGTAGTAGCACTAATTGAAGAAATGGATAGTTGAGGAGAGGTGGATTGAATAGAAGTGAATGGATGGAATGGTGAAGTGATCTCACTGGTATCTGATTCTAATCTTGATGTGGTAACTTTCTTACATCGTGAATGAACGGGAAACTCAAAAGAAGTTACTCCAAGCCTTTCACTTTGTAATATAGTTAATAAACCAGTTTTTCCTAATAAGGAAGTGACACTTCCTTCAGAAGCTTTGGGCCTCTCTGGTTTCTCAGCAAAAATGGATATCTATTCCAATTTCTGTATCAAGGAGTGAAATTCAGGAAACTTGGGAGTGTAATTTGGAGAAGGTGGTTGCCTTAATACTTAAGGAGATGTTTCTACAACTTCAGATTTCTAATCCAGAGATTTTGAACGAGATCTAGAAGGTGTAGAAGTTGTGGATGGGTTTTGACTCTTATGAATGTTTTTTTATTGATCTTTGGATTTATATGCCATTCATAGTTGGATGGCCCTCCTTCTAGTGCCAAAATGTTGAAGCCTCAGATTTCTGTTGCTCCAACATGGGGGATAACCACTCGATCCAGACCTTAAAATCAACTCCTTTTCTGTTTGGTGTGGTGGCTCCAACTGGGGATAATGGGACCAGTTTCTAAGTGTGGGTTTTAAAATGAGAATGGGTGGTTTTCAAGCGGTTTCAATAGAATAATGATAACTAAATGACCTATTATATCATGAAAGTCCCTATTTAACTTAATCTAATATAAACTCGGTTATTCTCTGCAATATGCAATCTAAAAAGATATCTTCTTGTTAAGTGATAATAAAGATCATTCACATATCAAACAGAGATGTAAAACGTGTAAAGATAATTTATTTGACTAAATAGTTAGTCAAAGAAATGTATAAACTATATCGCATATATCGGATGATCATATATGAAAATAAATACTTTCAGCTAGGCATCATACAATAGTGCAAATAACGCCTAACAAAAAGAATGTATTCTAGATATAATTCATGAAAACGAAATGTTATCACTAATATAACAAAACATAACTAATCATACAAGATAAAAGTACCATATGTGTGAAGTTCTGCTCATTTAAATAGTGACATAGATCAACTCCTTTCTTCAGATCAAATTATTCTCCAAGTATACAATAGTGCATCAACAAAGGAAAGTAGTTTGAAATTCAAAAGAAATGACCATGTTCCATAATTTCATCAAGGCATTCAAAAACTTACAGAAGTGCATTCCTTGCAAATGTTTTTGATAAAATTCTGGACCCTTCTCTAAATGCATGAGAAGGGTATAAATACTATCTATCTAAGGATCAAAAATAGATGATACAAAATATTTGAGGAGGTTTCAAACAACCTCCTCTTAACTAGAAACTAATTCTAAAAACAAAAATGACTTGATGATCAGAGGTTATATCGATGACTTGTTGTCTGCCAGCTTCTCTTTTAGATCACATATATCGGCCATCGGTTTCACTTGAGGAGGTGCCCCAACCTGCGTTCTGACCTGTCCTATGAAAATAACATCTGTGAGAGGTGACAACATCCATTGTGTTTAGTGGAGCGAGAAATTGAGCGTCATGATTTGGCTGTGAGGCTTGACAAGGTATTGCCAATATGCCTCCAAGTCAGTATTTAATAACTTTGTGATTGCCTCCATTTGGGTTTCCGCTTTTACCTTCCAGTTTTTATCCAAGTCATTTAAATCTGGCAGTGATTTCGGGTTACCTTCTTTCACTAGGTTGGTGGCATGCAAAGTGTGGTTTACTACTTTTACTATGTTCTTGGCCACCCTTGCTGCTATTTCCACTGCTAATTCAGCTTGCTTGATCCATGCATCCCAATCTATAAATAAAATTTCCTTATATGTATCCTCAATCTCGAGGAGACTAGCACTCCTTCCCTCTTCTGTTTCTTTTCATTCAATGTATTCAGAGATCCTTATATTTAAATCATTAAATTTAGTCCTCTAGTCAATCGCCTTATCCGTTAACTAATCACTAGTAACCAGATAAGGGGTGACATGAGACATTCTCTGGAAAAATAAATCTTGTTGTTTTGCTATAAGGGAATTTAGCTCTACTGTCTCTTTGATGAATTCAGCGATAGTAGGGACATCTTTGTATTTTGCAATGAATTCTTGTAGTTCTCGAATTTGTGTGTTTTTCGTAGAGATATTTGCTTCATGGCTTATTTTTAATACCTCCATATTCTGCTACAATTAGGCTAGTTGTTCAACGACTTTCCTGTTCACACTTGCCTTTTCAATTTCGAGCTATTGCTCGAGCTGCATTATCTTTTCTTCCCTTTCCTTTAACAAAATTTATACCTCTGTACCTTTATCCATAATGGCAGTTGCATATGCCCCTGTAAACTGTTACAATCTGGTCAAATTTTCAGCAGTATTGGAAGGAATATCCTTCCAAACTATGTGCATCGGCTCATTCCCAAGTGGGAGCTCGGTTGTTTCCACCCTCCTTCTTTTCCTCTATCTCCTTACTACATCCTTGTGCAGTGGGCTATAGAAGACATCTAAAGGAGGAATTTCAGTCACCTTTAGGACAATTTTCGATGTGGGCAAAGCAGGAATGATTTCTGTCTACTGTGAACTTGTTCCTTGCTCATCCATCAGCTAAGACTCTACAGTTTTCTGATTATGCAGAGGAGTGTGATATTCCGTGGTTTCTTGGGCATCAGTTGTCTTAGGAGTTTCTTGTAGTTTTTTATTGAATTGGTCCCACTCCTGCTCTAAATTGATTCTTTTGATCTCGGAACTGGTATCTTTAGTTAGGTCACTTATGATCTTCTTTTTGGCTGACCTTCTGTTGGATTTTGTTGTCTTCTCTGTATCCTGGGCTTTCCCTGTATCTTGGGTTGTATTCTCTTGAGATTCTATGAGAGAATTTGGTCCTTGGCTGTTGATAGTTACACTCGGTGTAAGTTTGTCCTCAGCTCTTAACAAATGCAATGGAATTATTTCAAGCCTTTGATTTCTGAATTCCTGAAAATTTTCAAAATATTCAGGACTCAAATTGGCCTTCACCCAATCGAACGCTTGTTCGAATGATTCAGCTGACTATGAAAGGTCTTCAAAATTATTAGCATCATGGTTAAAGGGCTTAATCTTCACTACAGTAGTAATATTGTGAGCTATTTTGTCTCTGTCAAATTGCCTCTTTAGCAGAGTATGGAGCTCGAGACTCTCTAGGCTTAGTAACTCTTTATTGGCATGGTTGAAATTTTCCAACGAAAAAGAACCACACCGGATGGGAAAGGATGGCCACAAAGACTTTTTGTTATCTTTGAGGGTCTTGGTTAAGCCTTTTCCCATAGTCTAGTGGGCTATTTCTCTTGCTAATAGCTTGTTAGAGACATACAAAGGGAGGACATGAGGGTACGTTGTACTGCCAAAAATCTTGATGTATGTAAACCATTCCTCAACCAAATACTTGCCTATCATGAGAAGGTCTATAGCGGCTTCTTTGGAAAACTTAGGGGCTTTCTTGTTAAAAATCAAATGATGCAATGGTAAAACAACACCGTGGCATATTTTATAGAAATGGGGAACAAAATGGGACTCCCACATGTGTTTGTGACTGAGATGGATGGGGTAGGGGTCTTGCAAAGTACATTTCCAACCCATGATTGTAAATTTAGTACAAAAACAGATGGCATCCATGTTATAGGCACTGAAATAAAATGGAGGAAGGTTCTTTATGGAGGTGGACCTCTTTTGAAGGTACTTGGAAATAACAGTGGCTAGATTATCAAATAGGATAGTGGACCAATTCATTATATGGGAATTGACACAAACATCAACTAAAGAAATCCATTGTATGGAAAACTTGGCATTATTAGGTAATCCATATAACCTACATAACATAGAAGCCACATAGTTATATGGATTTTCCAAAGAAGCAATGGGGTACATACCCATCTTATCATACTTGAATTTGTTCTCTAAGACCCTCCAGCCCTGAATCATCTTGAAAGGTTCTTCATTCTTCTTTGTGAAGTTGGCGAGGTATGACTTTTCATATATGTCCTGAGGGTTAGGTATATGATACATTTTATTCAGGTCTTTAGCTTTGAATGACCGCATTAGCTCCATCTTTGAGTTTCTGAATTGCATGTCTTCAATACTAAGATTTTCCACTACCCATCTAATGATTTCAGTGTATGGGAGTATTTTCGCTCTTGCTCCTATTCTGTGAAGGAAGGAGCACGCAACATCTTTGAATTGGAGCCTCTAAGGTTTTATTGAGTCAACTATTTCTTTTATGACAATAATTTTAGGCCGCTCATCTTCAAGCCTGTTATATATGACTTCCCATGTCGTCGCTCCTCCATCGGTAGTGTAGACTGTATCAGCGAATATAGGCGACATTTCTGAAAACTCCGACTCTAAAATGCTCTGCTTCGTCTGCTTTTGCATTACCTTTCACAATGACATGTATTTTGAGGCTTGCCTGAAACAAAGAAATATATCAGCACATACGATATAGGGAATTTAAGGCTAAAAGCTCTTTGAAATGAATTTGAATCATGGGAATCTTTTTAACAAGATTTCAGTGTTAACTAGCCATAACTTGAAAACATCATTACCTCTTGTTGGGTTGCTAAACATTGATTACTCTATCAAACCACTCATTATTTTATTAAAACTCATTAACTTCCCATGCTTCACGCCTTATTCACACATTGCAACTTTTAAATGTTGTAATATAGCATTGCCTAGAGATAATGTGAAATGCGATTGTGAAAATTGCAATATCTCATTTCACAAATCGTTAAGGGATGACACAATGGCATGCATTATTTATTTGCAACTTGCGAAGTGCGATCGCATGTTCCCAAGATGTTCTGATCGGAATATCACAACAGGGAATTCATCGCATATCGCATTTCGGGATTTTATTAAAGATTTTTATAATTATCACATAGAAAACTGCAAAATGTGATTTGCTGTAAAGGTTCTAAGATTGGGTTATTTTATAAGGTTTTCAAGGAAATTTCTTAGAATTAGAATTTATTTTCAAAGGCTAAAATTTTAAAAGGGTCCCCATTTATATGTCAAATATTAACTATTACTCCTTATAAATGGGGGGGTTGTTACATAGTACAACAGATCCATCTGTTGAATGAATAACCCAAGAAGGATCTTCCTCATCCAGATAACTTCACAAGCTGCTTAACTAGCAGCCATGTACTCTACTTCTGTCAAACTAAGTGAAATTGATCTATGCTTCCTATTGTACCAAGAAACTGTTGTTGACCCAATATTGAAGACCCCCCCTGATGTGCTCTTCCTGTTAGATGGATTCCCAACCCAATCTGCATCTGTGAAGTCTTGAAGCTTCACTCTCTATGTTTGTTTGTACCAAAGACCAAGCTGAGTTGTGCCTCTCAGGTATCTCAACACATGTTTAGCTACATTCCAATAGAGTTTGGTTGGATTAACCATTGCTTGACTAGGTTGGTTAACTAAAAAACATATGTTCGGTCGTGTGCTCACCAAATGCACAAGTGAACCCACAAGCTACCTGTAAATAGTAGCCTCCACTACTTCACCTAAAGTAGCATCTTCCTTCCTCCAAATCCCTGCTAGAGGTGTCTCCATGGGTTTGTTTCTCTCCATGTGGAACTTCTTCAGTATATCATTGGCATACTTTCCCTAAGAGACAAAACGTTACTCATCTCCTTGCCATACTTCCATACAAAGGAAATAATGCATGAGACCTAAGTAATTCATCTCAAATTCTCTTGCAAGATTTTACCATCTTCTCATCACTTGTTAGAATTAAATAATCGACATATAATACTATAATAAAAAAATACCATCAACCACAATATGGTAAAGGTTCAAATTTGCTTCACTTTTGGTGAAGCCCAACCTAGTCAAATAACTGTCAATCCTGGTGTACCAAGCACGGGGTTCTTGTTTCAATCCATACAATGCTCGCTTGAGTCTTCACACATGTGACTCTCTGTTGAAGGTCTCAAATCCTTCCAGCTGCTCAATGTACACCTCTTCCTCAATCACACAGTTGAGGAATAGGTTTGATTGAAGAGTAGCTTGCTACTAAAGCAAACATATCCTCATAATCAATTCCCCCCACTTGAGAGAAACCTATCGCCACAAATCTATCCTTTTTCTTCTCCACACTCCCATTTGCTACTTGCTTTAACTTGTAAAGCCATTTGGAACTCACCACTGACCTGTCTGCTAGTCTTGGGACCACTTCCCAAACATTGTTTCTGATAATGGAGTCATATTATTCAACCATGTCATCAACCCATGCTAGTTTCTACACTACTTCCTCAAATGAGGATGGATCAATCTCTACACTATTGCTCATCAGAGCCATGTAGCTAGTGTACTGATCTAGTGACCTCTTCCTACACTATGATGTGGGTGCTCCCACATTCTCTCTAGCATCATGCATCAATCTATCAACCTCTCTGGTGTATTGCCTTCCATCTTTGGAAGTCTTTGCATGAGTGGGTTGTTCCACTCTCTTCTCCTCTGCATGTGGCTGGTCCACATCATCTTGACATTCTTCTTTCAGAGCTAAAATCTTCTCTTCTCGATTCAACCGAAGTTGCCTCTCAAGGGAAAATCTTATGGCCTTCTCTTCATTGAAATTCACATCTCTACGAACCACTTTCATCCTGTAATATGGTAGATACACCCTATAGTTATGAGGTGTATTAGTGTACCCTAAATATATGCCTAACTTAGCTGTTGGTTCTAGATTTTTCATTGCATCCTTGGTAACATGATAGTAGACTGATGAACCAAAGATCCTGAAGTGTGCCACATTTGGTTTCTTACTTGAAAAATCATCTTCTGGTGTAATCATCCCAAGAATATGATGAGGACTCCTATTCTTCACATATAGAGTTGTGTTGCAAGCTTGAATGCACAAGTGCAACACTAGGCCCTAATCATGTAACATCGTCCATACAACTCCCACAACACTTCTATTTTTCCTTTTAGCCATGCCATTATGTTGTGGGTTATGGGACACTATTAACCCCTGTCAAAATGCCTTCTGGTGCACATAATTTCTTGAATTAATTCGACACATATTCTCCACCATTATCGCTCCTAAGAGCTTTAACTTTCATACTAGCGTCTTTCTCAACAAGTGCTTTAAATTCCCAAAATTTAACGAACGTCTAATCTTTCTTCTGCATGAAGAAAATCCATCGCTTATGAGAAAATTCATCTACAAATATTACATAATACCTGTGCATGGTAGTGGAGGCCATCGAGAACAATCCACACACATTTGAGTGAACTCTTTCAAGAATCGCTTGCACTATATTGTCATTATCATGAAAGGTATCTTTGGTGTGCTTGCCCAATGTACACCCTTTTCATGTGTCTCTCTTCTCTAGTGTACGCTTGGGAAGTCCTATAGAAACCTGTTGCATGATCTTCAAAGCTCCATGGTGAAAGTGACTCAATCTTCTATGCCACAACTCACTGATGTCTCGATCCTCCACCTTCTCTTCTTTTGTGCTCAAAGCAGCATAGTCTTCTACATCTAATTTGTAGAGGTTCTTCACCTGAACCCCGAACCGCTTCACTTATCCTGAGGCTATGTGATGAAGGAAAGCCTTTCCTTTGCTAAATATCACATCATAGCCACAGTCCTACAACATGGCGACTAAAACCAAATTCATCTTCAAAAACCTTAACATACATGACATCTTTTAATGTGAGTGGAGAACCAGACTCCCTATGAAAGGTAGCAATACTGATGCCGATCATGCTATACCTCTCATCATCTCCCATTTCGATGTGCATCTAGAGGTCCTTCTCCTCCAAGTCACTGAAGAATTATTTGTTGTTGGTCATATGGAATGAGGTTCCACTATCCATAGACCACACACTACCCATCATTGATGTCACCGTGAAAGTGATGAGAGTGAAGTCCATCTTGAATTGTGAAGTAAGAGCTTCACCTACCACTCCTCTTGAGGGATTCTTGTTGACCTTTTTGTGCGAACACATCGTGGCATAGTTTCCCAACTCATGACAGTGAAAAGATTTAATCTTCAACATGTCTATTGAAAATGGCAACAAGAAATGCTAAAAATAGAAGTGCTAAAAATAGCACTGCTATAAATAGCAGTTTGGGTACCAGTGTTGGATTGAGCAATAGGGAATGAAAAATGGAAGTGCTAAAAATAGCATTCTATTTTTAGCAGTTCGGGATGGATTCCAATTTTAGTCAGTCCCTGGACTAAAATAGGAAGTAAAATTTGAATTTGAAATTAACATCTATTTGAAAATAAATTAATCAATTCACCATGAGTTAATTAGTTGTGAAAAATAAAACATGAAGTCTATGTGAGGACATGCAACAGTTTCTCCATTAATTGAGGAATTTATCCATCAGTTACAGAGATAAGGATGAGTTCTAATTTGAGTTGTAATTAGTTGGCTCAGTTAACCGAGTGAAGTCTAGTTAGATTGATTTAAATAGTTTGTTTAAATTAATGTGAGTTCAGTTAGTTAATGCATGTTTGCATATAATTGTTGCACTTCAGATAACTGAATATTCTCTCATGAATAACTCATGCATGTCAGTTCAGACAGAGACCCAATTGAGATCAGAGGAGGGACAATGTACTATTAGTTGGATGGATTTTTCCTATAAAGGAAGCTCATCCATGGAGAAGTATTTATCTCCTTCAGGACTGTGTAGTTGGATCAGAGGTTAGTGAGTGTGTGAAGAGGCCAATTCACACAAGTGGCTGCATTGGACCCCAATCAAAATTGCACAAAGAAATAGGAAGCTTGGAGGGCAGATCAGGAGGTTTGAGAGAGGCCTTTGACTGTCTATGAGCAGCAGAGGTATTGCAGAGAGAGAAGGATAGCTTTTGAGTTGATTCTTTTTGTAATACTAGCTATATTTCCACTTATATGATAATATAGAGTTGGGGTTTTAGGCTGAGGCTTTCCCTGGGTTATATCTTCTGTGTTATGTGTGATTGATTCCTTCTTATCAATTATATCTGTTCTTATTGATGTTGCTCATGTTCTATTAAACTTCCGCTAAATTATTTGTAGAAGTAGATCAAGTGTTTTGCTTTAGTATATTGCATTACCAGGTGATCTACAGGTGGGAATTTCTACATGGTATCAGAGAAAAGGTGATCAAAGGAGAGAAATGTATATTGAGAGGAGATTTCAAAGTTTCGAGTTTTGGGCCGAGAGTTTGTAGAGCAGATCTGAAAAATTTTGTACAAAATTTTTAGAAAAAAATAGCAGATTTGGATTCCTTACAGAAAAGGACCCAAATTCAAAAAAACAATCGGGTGAATCGAAGTTCGGATGAGGGAGATATCGCTGATTTAAAATCAGCTCTTTTTCCAAAAAATTTCGCGACGGCAGGAAAGTGGAAACAGATTGGTGTGCTAGCCAAGAACCTATATGCACTTGAGGTACAAGATGCATGCAAAGCCTTGAGGAGCAAGGCAAAGGTTAGATACTTGGTGGTTGAGAGGGAGAGTACATTAGCTCTCAACATGCAGCGCCAGAAAAAGTCTCAGACGATTGTGGAGGAGCCACGATTGGTGAAGCAGCTTCTGGAGGTTGTGGAGTAGCCACAACTAGAGAAGCTGAGAAGAGATCGAGTAGAGACATATACTCATGTAGAGACCTCCAGTAGGGGGAAATTTCAAGCCAGGTGGGCAGAGGGATCACATGCATCCATACCTCCAGGTAGGAGGTGGGGCGATGTGGAGTGATCGTCCCAAGAAGGATGGAATAGGGGCAGGATCTTTGAGGTACCCAACCTCTTTGATTCAACTTTGCTATAAGAGCCCCAATGAGGAGTAGCAGGACTGGCTGAGTGGGTAGAGATAGATGCGGATAGAGTGGCAGAGAGAGCTACAGTGCAGGAGTCCCAGGATTGTGTAGAGCTAGTAGGCTGTAACAATGCGAGAGGCACTGGAGTGTTGCGTCAGTGTAGGATGGCATAGAGAGGTGTGCAACGATGCAAGATGCATGGAGTGTTGTAGCAGCTCAGAGGTCAGAGAGGGAGCACTTGTCAGCAGCAGGTAGAGCTTCAGCATCAAAGTATGTTTCTAGCCCAATAGAGAGGTCAGTTAGGAGTTTTTTTGTTTCTAGAGTTGCTGGAGCAACCACACTTGGGAGAAGTGTAGCATGCAGAACATTCCAAAGGTACACGATCAGGTTCGAGTTGTATTCCTTTATTGTTGAGAGGGAGTGTTGAAAATGGCAACAGGAAATGCTAAAAATAGAAGTGCTAAAAATAACATTCTATTTTTAATAGTTCGGGATGGATTCCAATTTTAGTCAGTCCCTAGACTAAAATAGGAAGTAAAATTCGAATTTGAACTTAATAGTTGCTTGAAAATAAATTAATTAATTCACCATGAGTTAATTAGTTGTGAAAAATCAAACATGAAGTCTATGTGAGGACATGCAACAGTTTCTCCATTAATTGAGGAATTTATCCATCAGTTACAGAGATAAGGATGAGTTCTAATTTTAGTTGTAATTAGTTGGCTCAGTTAACTGAGTAAAGTCAAGTTAGATTGATTTAAACAATTTGTTTAAATTAATGTGAGTTCAGTTAGTTAATGCATGCTTGCATATAACTGTTGCACTTCAGATAACTGAATATTCTCTCATGAATAACTCATGCAAGTCAGTTCAGATAAAGACCTAGTTGAGATCAGAGGAGGGACAGTGTACTATCAGTTGGATGCATTTTTCCTATAAAGGAAGCTCATCCATAGAGAAGGATTTATCTCCTTCAGGACTGCATAGTTGGATCAGAGGTTAGTGAGTGTGTGAAGAGGCCAATTCACACAAGTGGCTGCACTAGACCCCAATCAAAATTGCGAAAAGAAATAAGAGGCTTGGAGGGAAGATTAGGAGGTTTGAGAGAGGCCTTTGACTATCTATGAGCAATAGAGGTATTGCAGAGAGAGCATGATAGCTTTTGAGCTGATTCTTTTTGTAATACTGGCTATATTTCCACTTGTATGATAATACAGTTGGGGTTTTAGGCTGAGGCTTTCCCTGGGTTATATCTTCTGTGTTATGTGTGATTGATTCCTTCTTATTAGTTATATGTGTTCTTATTGATGTTGCGCATGTTCGATTAAGCTTCCGCTAAATTGTTTGTAGAAGTAGATCAAGTGTTTTGCTTTAGTATATTGCACTACCAGGTGATCTGCAGGTGGGAATTTCTACAATGTCCTTCTTCTTGTTGTCCTCATTGGAATCTAATTTTGAATGGGATGACTTCCCTTTCCTTTTCTTCACCTTTCCAGCTAAGGCGAAGTTCTCCTCATCATCATGCTTGGATGAGGATCCATCTCTGGTGTTCTTTTGAATATCTTCTTGCACCAAGTCAAACCATAAATTCTCCCACTCTGGTAGCTTTTCCCTCCCATTTACTGAGCCTTGGTAGTTGTGCTAGCTCTTGGGAAGGCCTAGAAGTGATAGGCTGACCAGATCGTGTTAAAAAACTATATCACTGACACTTCAAAGGTCATCCCGACATTAGGTGAGCTTGGTCAAGTACTTTGGTATTGTGTCACCCTTCTCCATCTTGATTTTTCTTAGATTTTCCTTCAATGCCAACTTCCTATGGTCACTGTTGTTTTGAAACAGGTCTATCAAGGCCTTCCACATTGCATATGGAGTCTCCTTACCATGGAGGTTCGAGACAATATGATCTCAAACTCCTTTTAGGATAATCCTTCTCGCCTTTGAAACACATTTTCTCCACTTTGCAAGATCATGACCATCATCTGCTGGAGGCTTAGGAATATGATTGTCTATGAATTCCTTAATACCGTTGTCTTCCAATATTGCCTCCATCCTTTCCTTCTAAACAATGTAGTTTGAACTACCCTCAAGGGCATATTCGAGTCTCAATCTGTAGAACGACATCCTATTGGCTTTGAAGTATCATACTACAATTTTGATTTCAATTGAAAAATAAAAACTCGTATTCTCCTCTTCTAGAGTGATTTCTGCTCCGATACCATGTAGAAACTACTTCTAGATTCAAATTGCTTATGTAATTTTCTAAAGCAAAAGACTTGAATCTACTCTACCCATCAGCGGAAACAATTAATCAATCGAGAAATCATGAAACATACAAGAGAAAGAATTCAATCAACACATTACATAATGATTTCCTAGGGAAATCCACAGCTACAAACCCTTTCTATCTGTATATTGCATTAGTAAAAAAATATGAGAAGATTACAATGCTTTTCTCAAGCCCGAGCAACCTCTACACTATCTCTATCTATCTCTCTAACTCACAGACTCACTCAAGCCAATATGTAGCCAATTTTTCAACCTGCCAAGCTCCTATTTCCTTACTCTATTCAACGAGGAATTCGGCCCCTATTTAATAGGAATTTTCATCCATTGGATTTCCTAGTTCCCTTAGGCTCTTCCTCTGACTTCATGCACCATTTGTACAATTCATAATTATAAAACTGATGGTACACTACCCTTGAAATATAATCTCTACTAGGTAACTCTCAGATCTAACATGCATGAGTTATTTATGAGTGAATCATTAGTTTACTGGTTTATCACTACATTCAGCAAAACACGATACTACACACAACAGCACAGAACTATATCCACCACTAGTGCCTCCAACAATTGGAACTACTTTAATAGACTTTAACTTAGTTAAACTAAATTGATTAATTACAACTGAAAAAAAAACTCAACCAAGGCTCCTATAATGTAGGAGACACTATACATGACTCAAGTTAGACCCTGAAATCGAATTAACTGAGCCAACCAAGTCAAATTAAATTAGTTAATTAATACAAGTTTTCATGAGATGTGGAATTAAAATTTTATTTCCAATTTAATACAAGGAAAAAAATAAATTAGGATTTTCTTGTTTCATTTTCAGCATATTTTCCCATTCCTCTCTCTTTGATATTATCATGTTTTTTTTCTTTTTTAAGTTAGTCACTTTAGGTTACATCAAAATATGATAACATAGATTGTTGGGATGGGGTCCCCTGGGTCAATTTTGTTAAAATATTGTAAGTCTCGACATTTTGAGGAGCAGAGTGCGAGTAGCAAAAGTCAATAGGAGTCAAGGAGTTTTAGGAAGGTCAAAACCCCTTACATTTTGGTACAGTATTGAGAGCCTCCCATGGTTTGCATACCATGGTATTGAAATAGAAAAGAGTATAAAAAGGTGTCTTAGTGAGTCTAAGGAAAAAAAACTTGATGGATGAAAGAATTTTGAGTCTGATTTTGTAAGATCTTTTTGTATTCAGGCGAAGGGGAAGTCTCCTGCAATTGAGTGCACAGAGACCTTGGTAAGTCCGCAACTAAGTGCACAGGCCCCCACAGATGTGTGTGCAGGGTTGTTACAGATCCATTTGGGCACATCAACCCCAACTTATGAATCGATGCTATTAGGGCCCATCAACCCCTAGTACAGTTGTTACATGCCCTAAAGAAGTTAGTCATCAGAATGCCTTACTCCCAAAGAAGTTCCATCACTGAAGACATCCAAAAACCACCTCTATGAAGATCAGTGCAGGTAGGCCTTCATCAGGGTGCGCTACAATGCAAACCATGCATTAAAAGGGTGCTATGCAGTGCACTTGGTCCCTCTTTGGCCTGCACTGGGCAAAGTTGAGCAAAGTTTCGTGAGGGTTTGAAAATTCCTTATCCATTGGAAGCCTCTAGAAGTTTCTCAAATTCCACCAACTCCTTTGAGTTCGCCTTTGGATGAGAAAGGGAATTAGGAAACATCAATCCCCTATTGCTTCTTCCATGGAACTAATTTCTAAATTTAGAAAGGCATTCATTACCTCCATTGATAGCATAACCTCATTCACTCGCCTATAAATAGATCACTCATCTAGGAGATATGGGTTAAGGGAAAATAAGGAGTTGTAAGGAGAACTGAGTGCAAGTATTGTAATAGTGTTGGAGTGTCTTGCTTTTCATGAGGTGAAGAAGGATTGAATTGGAAGGATGATACTGGATCGAACTTGCATTGGTTGTAATCTTTCCTCTTATCAATAAAGTTTTCAAGACTTTTCCCTTATGCTTGTGTTATATATTAATGCATTCATGTGTATATCATGTTTTTGATTCCATGTTATTAATAGACAATAGATCATTATGCTTTGATGGGTTTTTGTTTCTGTAATTTGTGCAGGTACTTCTCAGGCGACTTAAGTACGAGAAGGAGCAGCAAAATTGGTCAAGGGAGACAACGAGTTAGTGAAGACTACAAGTAGGTTTCTCTCCTCTTTTGTTTTATTTGTTGTTTATAGGGAAAATTAAGATTACTTTGACTATTGTTTCTAGATTAGATACTAGATCTAGAGGGTTAGGCGTTTCTCCAAGAACACTAAATATTCCTGCTTTTCATGTTTAGAGAGTTTGAAAAGGGACGAAAATAAAACTCCATAAGTTCTTTTTCGTAAAATAATCTCCCAAGTCCGAAAAGGTGTAAAATAATACAAGAGAGATGTTGTTTCCAATCCTTTAACGAGCTGGAATAGACAAGCACTCGATAATCTTTTCATATTTAGAAAGTCTAAAAAGAGTTTAAAGATGACTCTATGGGGGTTTCTTTTCGTTTTTAACAAAGCTCGAAAAAGAAACAAAAGTTTTCTTTGTCGTTAAACTTGTTAAAACATCAAATAGCGACAAACTTGTCCATCTAGACAAGACCAAGTTTCACCTTTTCTAGACTCATTAAAACATAAAATAGCGATGGGTTCGCCTGAAGGGTGAATTATAGAAAAAGCATATGTTATCCTCCTCGAGCATGATAAAAAATAAAGAGGTACTGGTCACCAATGACTGGGGAAAATGGGAAAAGTCGAGAAAATTTTATGGTAGCGAGTCGCTCTTAAACATGACACTTTCACTTCATCTCTGTGACTATTTGGGTTAGGTCATTCAGCCTTATGGTTATCACACCGTTGGTCTGTCACACCATCCATCACTTGTGTTTTTGGTCAGCGCTACCAATTCATCTCAATGTCGCTGATATGTTCAAGAGAAGTCATCCAGTTAAAACTTCATCCATTGCAATACTGTAAACCTTCATTTTCATGACTGCCATTCCTGAACCTTGTGTCATCAGTCGATTCTCATCTCCAAAAAAAATTTACCTTGTTTCGTGTTGTAGATGTGGGATACATCAAGGCCCTCCTACGACGAAGTTACTTCTTGTCGACATCAGCTCATCATCCAAGAAGTTGACTTAGAAACACCCCTTCAGTGCCTTAAGGCTTGCATACAACAATGGCAACTTTCTCACTTCTAGCGATAGGTTGACATCAATGGCCTTCGACCGAAATAATTTGCATGGTGTTCGACATCAAATCATTTATTCACACCATGCGAAATGTACTGTAGCACCTTGAGGGTCATCATCATTATTGGTGATTCCTCTTGCATCTGTTAATGGCTTACATCATTGGTTGGTAATCAGATGATGTCTCTCCATGTTTGACATCATAACATCCATTCACATGGTTAAAATTGTACATTGAGTGAAGATTGAATGAGATTGAAGACCCCGGATCTAGTTTCATCCATCCGGGCTGCGATATATTCAGGAGTACCAAATCAAGTGTACAATGGCCTTACACAAACGGTCATCCTAATCATGGATCCATATCTATAGAAACATGAATCTATATTTGTAGACGACTATCTGATTTATGTACATGTAATAAAAGTTTATAAGCTGAGCATGGGTATGCCTCCCTCAACTAGTTCATGAAGAAAATCAGTTATCATGATATATGTATTGTAATTGAATGCAGGTCACCTTCCGTTCGAAATCTCCTCTCCTCATGATAAAGCATTTCACCCAACATAGATATTTACGACTTCATGCTTTAGGGGGCAACTGTTACAGATCCATTTGGGCACATCAACCCCAACTTACGGATCAATGTTATTAGGGCCCATCAACTCCTAGTACAATTGTTACATGCCCTAAAGAAGTTAGTCATCAGAATGCCTTACTCCCAAAGAAGTTCCATCACTAAAGACATCCAAAAACCACCTCTAAGAAGATCAACGTAGGTAGGCCTTCATTAGGGTGCGCTGCAATGCAAACCATGCATTAACAGGGTGCTATGCAGCGCACTTGGTCCCTCTTTCGCTTGTGCTGGGCGAAGTTGAGCAAAGTTCCATGAGGGTTTGAAGATTTCTTATCCATTGGAAGCCTTTAGAAGTTTCTCAAATGCCACCTACTCCTTCAAGTTCACCTTTGGATGAGAAAGGGAATTAGGAAACATCAATCCCCTATCCCTTCTTCCATGGAATTGATTTCTAAATTTAGAAAGGCATTCATTACCTCCATTGATAGCATAACCTCCTTCACTCACCTATAAATAGATCACTCATCTAAGAGATCTGGGCTAGAAAATAAGGAGTTGTAAGGAGATACTGGTGGTATGAGACTAGAATTGAGTGCAAGTATTGTAATAGTGTTGGAGTGTCTTGCTTTTCATGAGGTGAAGAAGGATTGAATTGGAAGGATGATACTAGATCGAACTCACATTGGTTGTAATCTTTCCTCTTATCAATAAAGTTTTCAAGATTTTTCCCTTATGCTTGTGTTATATATTAATGCATTCATGTGTATATCATGTTTTCAGTTCCATGTTATTTATAGACAATAGATCATTATGCTTTGACGGGTTTTTGTTTCTGTAAGTTGTGCAGGTACTTCTCAAGTGACTTAAGTACGAGAAGGAGCAACAAAACGGTCAAGGGAGACAAGGAGTTAGTGAAAACTACAAGTAGGTTTCTCTCCTCTTTTGTTTTATCTGTTGTTTATAGGGAAAATTGAGATTACTTTGACTGTTGTTTCTAGATCAGCTACTAGATCTAGAGGGTTAGGCGTTTCTCCAAGAACACTAAATATTCCTGAAACAAAGGTCTAGAAAGTTTGTATGAAGAAGATACGAAGTAATAAAATATATTTGAAGCAATTTTGTGTCTATCTTTATGCATTTGTGTATTTTCGGTATTTATGTGCAACCGAATGAAATTTATCTATATTTTATCTTTAGTACTGCACGAAGATCTACATCAACTATTAGATGTTATTTTTTGCATAATTAGATGTTTACGCGAAGTTTATAACTTTCTTTAACTGAAAATCACTTAACTTCATGAATAAGGGTTTGCAAATGTCAGATCAAATCTGAAACTACAGAAAATGACTTAACCACATCACATAGCCTTCTAGATGCAGAAGCATGGTTCTAGCATCCCCCAATACTGCCTCTGGTGAGGCTGCAGCTTGCGCTACATAGGTTGTTGCTGAAAGAGCCGATAATGTAGGGTTTTTTTAGTTAGTGTAGCTAACTCTGAACTTGGGTCCAAGCCTCCTCAAGCCAACATAGACCAAATTGATTTATTATTGGTATTTATGAAGGGAAACCAAACCAATAGCATAGGTTCATAACTTTGAGGTTGCTAATACCTTATCTAACTAGAGCAACTTGTAACCAGTAATTGATATAAATAGGATGATTTTGTCAGACGCTTAGATGTTGCAACATGGCTAAACAAAAATGATATCTAGAGATGTAAATGAAAAACTAATAAATCATAATAGTTGGTGGTTATAATTTCCAAGCATCTGCAACTACTAATCACCATCCTTATCCAAGGAAAGGAGATGTTAGCAAATCTCCTTTCCAAAATAATCAATTTGTGATCAATACAACCGATTTTCTCTTCCAACACTGCCAATCTAATTGCATTCTTTTTTTGAGTGTCTACTCAATAAATGAGTACTTGGCTGATGAGAATTTTGATATCTTTGATAACAATGCATGTTTTGAAGTGTTTTTTATTTCCAATGCCAAAAATAAGCACCACAAGCTGATAATTCGGGGACCAAAAGTGGTAATTACACTTAGAGAGACATTGAAATGGGAAATATAACCTAAAATGCCGGAAGAGTTGAATTTTACATGAACACTAACAAAAAAATATTTTTTCAGTAGATTTTCCCATGGTGGTCTTCGTACATACATAATGATATCGTGAATCCAGAGATAATTCAATCTCAATTATGGTTTGAGTGTGGAGAAAATTTGTTTTGATCTCCCACTAATTCCTCCTATACTCTCCTCTACTTCCCACGAGGCTCAAATGACATCTCCCTTGAAACAAATTTCTTTCCATCAACTATGACATGTTTGGAGTGCATAAATTGCACAAGGTAGGGTGGGAGGCACAACCCCCTTTCAATTTTTTTGTCATCATTTCAAGGAGGGGAGGGAATGTTGGTTCCTAAGCACCCTCCTTATGGGACAATGATATTATCATGTTATCAGAGTAGGTTTAAATCTCTTAAAATATGGGAGAGTAGGATTATTCCAATTCTATTGAGAAAGGTGTTCATGCCTTGAGCTAGATATTCGATAGCATGTAATATTTGGATGTGAGAGAGAAACACATTTTATAGTGGGAAGAGACCGGTTGAAAGAAGTTTTCATGAACTAGTTATAGAGGATCCATTCACTATATTTTAAGGAGAGATACTAGTTTTTCAAATCCTAGCTAGCCCACTCCCTAGATTAAAAATGGATTCCATCATCATATTTTTAATTAGGTAAATTAAAATTTTGAGGAGTTTGATTTTTAGGCTATAGAGAAATAACATTGTTAAGGTTTGACATAAAGCTTCATTTAAAAGAATTGACTAAAGGTTTATTTAAAGAATTGGCTTGGTTCTGTGATGGTAAAAATAATTATGATTCTATAAAATTTGAAATTATTATTCAATATCAAAGTGGTCATTAATTTGGTTCAAAGTAGAATATTCATTTTCTAAAATCAAAAGTATTTTTTAAAGGCCATAAAAAGTGGGGATGAAGGATTTGAAAAAAAAACGTAAAGGAAATTGGTTTGTTTTTTCATAAACAAAATGGAAGAAAAAATTACTAAAAAATGGGGAAATGTAGATTTAAGGTGGATCTTGAAAATTGATTCAATGTAAGAGTATCTATACATACCATAGTGAAATTGATAAAGGGAGGAGCTAATGGCATCTAGTGGTAGTCAAGAACTATCGTAAGGCCCAATTTTCAAAGTTACAAATTATGATCTTCAATTAATAAAAATGAAGAATTACCTTCCTTCTAAATAATGTTGGGATATTGTAGTAAATGGGTTCGTAAAAGAAATCATGCAACCTTAGAGGAAACATATCAAATGCACAGAAACAAGTTGTTAAAACCCAAAAAAAAAATGGAAAGCATTATCACTTATGTAGCAAGTGATAGAAGATTCAATTTTCTCCAATGTTGCAACAACTAATCATGCCAAACATGCATGGAATACTCTTGCGAGAGCTTATCAAGACTTCAACAAAGTAATAAAAATGTCAAATTGCAGACTCTCAAAAAGAATTTTGAAACCATCCATATGAAGAATTTAGACTCCGTAGGTAATTTTATGGCATATGTCAAGGGCATTTTTAGTCAACTTCAAGCACATGGAGAAATAATTTTGAATCAAAACATTGTCACAAAATTACTTAGGAGCCTTCATAAAAATTTGGTATGGTTGTAGTAGCTATAGAATATCGTAGAGATCTATCACAATTATTTGTCGAACAACTCATAGGGTCTTTACCGACACATTAGACAAGAATCAACAAAAGTCGCGACTCATCAAAAAGTGAATTTCAATATAAGGCCTTCATTAACACAATAATAGGTCAAGGAAATAGAATAAAAGGAAAAGGAGGAAGAGGTTTATCGAATGTAGATAGGTCAACATAAGAATAGATAGGAAATTCACACAGATAAGGCTGGAAATCTATTAAATGATTTTTAGGGAGAAGCTATTACTTGTTTAGATTATATACTGAATCAATCTCCAACCAAGAGTGTGAAGGACATAATTTCTTTCTTAGTTTATATACTAAATCGATCTCCAACCATGAGTTTGAATTCCTTGAAGAAGCTTGGAGTGGCATGAAATCTAGTGTGCTACATTTCAAAAGTGAAAAATATATATTTATTGGTTATAGAGAGTCTTCTAAAGCTAAAGCATATATAATGTACAATCTTTGATAATAAAAAGTTTATTGTAATCATTCCAAGAGGATTAGTCTTGGGATGATCATGTTAATAAGATATTTGGAAGTTATATTATGTTTCTATAATCAAATGAATGGGTGGATTCTATAGGACAACAAGCACTAATACTTCCAAGGTTGAAAGTGGAAATAGAATCTTCAAGAAAATAAAGTTAGACAATGCCCAATGCTTCTTTAAGAAATGATTCATATCTTATAATAGCCTAAGGAACTCGGAAAATGAGAAGTTTGACAGAACTTTAGGCACATCTTGATAATGAGGATGCATAATTTGCTTTATTATCATGTGAGAAGATGACCTTTAATGAAGTAGTAAAGGAAGAATAATAAGTTCAAGTTATGAAAGAAGTGATGCAATTGAAAAACAACACATGAGATCTTCTAGATTTTCCAACACAAAAAGAAAATGTTGGACTTAAAGGGGTTTACAGAACAACATATAATTAGAAAGGGAAAGCTAAAAACCATAAATCCATACTTGTTGCAAAAGTGTTTTCTCAACAACATGGTATTGATTATGGAGAACCTTTGCTCTAGTAGCAAGGTTAGACATAGTTACAGTATATTTGGAAATTAGAACCTAAAAGAGTTGGCATGTTTCTTAAATGGATGTTAAATCATCTTTTCTAAATGGCATGTTAGAAGAGGAAGTCTATGTGAATAGATCACTAGTATTTGAAGTCAAGGGTCAATGACACAAAATTTATAAACTGAAGAAATATTTTTCTAGCTTGAAGCAAGCTTCATGAGCTTGACAGAGTCACATTGATTCCTATTTGCTCAATAATGGTTTCAACAAAATCAGTGATTAACCTACACCCCATAGTAAAACATATCAAGAATCTAGTTATTTTCCTTTATGTTTATGATATGATATACACAGGGAATTTGATGTTGGATGATTTCAAAGAAGTCATGAAATTAAGTTTGAAATGATTGATCTTGGTCATATGATGTATTTTCTTGAAATTGAGGTTGAGAAATATACACAAGGTATTTTTATTTGTTAGTAGAAGTATGCCATTGATATTAATGGTTCAAAATGGATGAAGAAAACTAGTAGATATACCAATTGCAACAACTACAAAGTTAAATAACGTAGCTAGATAATTATCTATTAATTATACTTTGCACAAAAGGCTTCTAGGTTGCCTCATGTATCTTACAACGACAAGGCCAAATATCATGTATCAAGTAACAATTCATGGGGCCTACCAAAGACTCTCATTGGAAGGTGGGTAAGAAATCCCTAAGGTACATTATAGGTGCAATAAATTACAAAAATTGATATTCCACTTACAAAGATCCAATATTCTTATTGAATGCAAAAATAATGTTTTTTCATGCAACATTAATGATAGGAAAAACACTTTTCATTATGCATTCCATTTAGATACAAAATTAATTTCATGGGAATCCAAAAAACATCCCATTGTACAATATCTTGAGTATGTAGTAACTACACTAACAACATGTCATGCAATATGGTTAAGAAGGTCATGTTAGATACAAATTTAATTTCATGGCAATAAAGAAAACATGTCATTGTAACAATATCTTCAATATGTATCAACTACACCAACAACATGTCACGCAATATGGTTAAGAAAGTCTCGTTAAGTGATTATGCACATGAATAGAAGGAACCACCTTCCATATTTTGTAAAAATGGTTTAGCCATTGCACTATCCAAAAATCACGAGTTTCATTAGGGAAGTAAATACATTGGCATTTTCTATCATTTCTTTTATGAGTTTGTTAACAATGGAAACATCATTTTACATTTTTGTAAGTCTAAAACCAAATTGGCATACATTTTCACCAAACCATTGGCACAAGACATTTTTGAATTTTAGAAGTGTAGCACTTATGCATAATCAAAATTAGCTAGTTAGTATTATCTTGTTAAAGTTGATAATGTCAAATTAGTTAGATCTAAAGATATTCTTTTTAGATATTTAGAGAGAATTATGTTTATATTTTTTTACAAAAAAACTATATGTATAAATATATGTATAAATATTGGTTAATTATATCTTTATCCAGTTGCTCTTTCTAATTTTATATATATCTCTTTGCTCTCTCTAATTTTGTCAATGCAAGATGTGTTGTGACTAGAAAAGTCTATGATAAATTCAAACTCATTTAAATAAGAAAAATGAGATTGAACCATCTAAAATAAGAGAAATTTCACAAAAAACTTTATTGGAAAAATAACTAATGTTATCTTCTAATTACATATATTTAATATAATAACAAAAACATCTACTTCCAATAGATTATGAATTTGATATTCCACTTTCAAAAAAAATACTCTTATTGGATATACAGAGTATTTTTTGGATATATAGATAATGATTTTCATGTAACATTAATAATTAGAAAAGCACTTCCCATTCCATTCAAATACATATTTAATTTCAATAGAATCCATTCCATTTGTCTCAATATCTTTAACTGAAAAAGGGTATGTAGGCCCAGCTATATCAACATGTTACACAATATGGTTAAGGAGGTCCTATTAAATGATCTTGCATATGAAAAGAAGAAACGAACTCCTATTTATTATAATAACAACTCAGCCATAAAATTATACAAAAATAAATACATTACACTAATTATTAAACTATTTAAGAATGACAACATTAACCCAATTGAAAAACATTTTCCTCAAACTATTGACCTCAAACATTTTTTAATTTCACAAACACGATACTTAAAGTAGGTATTATCAAACACAATACTTAAAATAGGTATTATGAAAGATTATATTGCAGGTCAATCATTTTCTAAATTGATTTTTTTAGTTTATAAACACAATACTTAAAATATGTATTATCAAAGATTATATTGCCGTATCATTGGTTATATATTATTTTATTTTTTCGCACTGTGTGATTATCAAAAAAATATAACGAAGTCAAACACATTCAAATACCCAATAATTATTCACCACAGGGATTATCACGAAAAAGAGACCGAACCCATCTTTATTGGAAAAAGAACTCCCATGCTCTTCCTAGCTACATATATTTAGTACAATAGCAAAGCAGAAGCCTAGTAGATTTTTGTGGACACATAGGAATGTTCCATAGCCTCAAATTGCGTGGAGCTCATTCGTTCCAATTCCTAGCTGCATGCTCCTGGATTCGATATTGCAATCGGTCAGACTAGCTTGTCAAACTGGCCGCGCAAACTAGGGGATAACGGTGGCCTGCATGCCCATGCCATATTTTCGGAGCTTTTAATAAAGCTGAGACAAAACAAGATTATTTCATCACCTTCGCAAAGATAATGACAGCAACCATTCAAAAACTTGAAGCACATGGCGTCCTATAATTTTACAGAACTCTTGATGTAATTATTATAATCATTTTTTATATCGCGAGCAATCAGCTGCGCATCTATCGAAGTTCCCAGCAGACCCTTTCGAGAAAATCCTGCAGCATAGAGACCTTTCTTACCCACTGGCTTCCAGTTATTAGGAAACGGAGCTGTGGGAAGCTCCCCATCCGCTAAAAACCTGCCATCATCCTGCATATTAAAACACAATAAACCCAATGATTATCATGATAAAAAATGGAATGTGTAAGTTTTAGAACTAAAATTAAATCATGTATGACTACCTTCAGCCAACGTAGCACATCACTTCTGTATCCAGTGGCCAAAATTATTACGTCGTAGTCTTCGGCATTGCCGTCTTCGAATTTCACTCCTGTTGCAGTAATGCCGTCGATGCTGGGATAAACCTGCAAACTGACAAACTCTAATTTTAGTCTGCATTAAATCTGAACTTTAGTCTGCATCAACATGGCTGCTGCTATTTATACCTTGTGTTATCACAAAATCACAACTGAAGGGCTGCTGATCAGGCAGACTCTGTGTAACTATTTCAGACCAAGCTTTTAACTAAGGATTAGCCTCCCTAGCCTGAGAGGGCTCTCTGTGTAACTATTTCAGACCAAGCTTTTAACTAAGGATTAGCCTCCCTAGCCTGAGAGGGCTCTCTCAAGAAAAGGTTATTGATTTTGAATGTTGATAAGAGGGCTAACTCTTGTACAATAAATTTAATGTAAGCATAACTGGTTGGAAACACACCAAAAGATATCTCATTGGGCTATGGAGTCTATAATATCAAGCAAACAAGAAAAACACAGTGAACTCATAGAAATCAAGGCTCTTAGCATTACAAGTCAAACATATTCCACCACACATAGCTTGCTGTATACACAGGAAGTCAGAGCATATAAGTATGAATTCTGAGTGATTGCATACAACAAAACCATAAAATAACATAAGGTATAACACATCATCATTTCATTTGACCATGACAATCCTTCGAGAATCTTGAGAAGAGAATCACTCTGTTTTACTATTACTGTCAAAAAAGATCTTACAGTGGCCCAAAACAACACACTTTTTCTCTTAAGTATCCAACCTTTTTTACATCTAAGTTATTCCTATATATAGCCTATCAAAACACTGCTGTACGAGACTCCTCATCAAGCATGAAGGGAGCTCGGGCTTTTGACATAAATGACCTTAACAATAACATAAACGAACTAATTTATTACAAGAGATATGATGCTACGAAAACAGAGGATTCCATCATATTGGCACTTTAAGTCTTCTTCCTTGTATACCCTGATGTGTCCTTTGAGCTTGCCACCTGTAGTACTGCAATAATAACCATATCCAAGCTTAAAACAGATTCAATGTACATACAGCTCCGGATACTTGATGCATAGATGACTTCAACAACCGAAAAGAAAATGAAGCCTATATTCTTGGTTGCTGCCTCCCCTCGGTGTTCATATATTAATGATCCATCTTTAAGCCATTTAAACCTTGGATAGTCCCGTGTGACTGAAGAAAACTCATAACCCAGCCATCCCACAACTGGACAAGTGTATCATTTAACACCTCAGCAGCTCTATCCAAACCCTAAAATTTCGGAGATAAAGTGACTTTTAGGCAAAAGACAAAACTTCGACTTTTTCTTTGAATATTTACACCTGACCTCCTTTTCAAAATTTCTGACTGATCTTCTATAGTCTACATGCTGACATTAAACCATCTCTTTGAATATATGCTGATCTCAGCATTCCAACTCAAGCTTTAAAACTAACCAGTCATCTACAGCAGTTTCGTAGCGCGCTACGAAACTGCTGTAGGTCATCAAAATTAAATATATGAACCTCAAAACAGCAATATTTCAAATCTATGATTCCTTTAGTCTTTCCATACAGGTGTGAAGACACAAAAAAGTCTCAAAAACTTTTAAAAAGACAATGGCCTAACATATATCAAAATTTGAGAAAACACATTCCTCCTTGAATCATTTAGCTAGCTTGTCTAGCTTTTCTTTTAGGCTGATGATTTCCTCCTTCAACTTCTTGTTCTGTGCTCTTAGACTTGCATTCATTTGTTTCATAGTTTTTGCCTGTTTTAGAGCTGGTATTGTCCATACATAGGCGTCAGATACCGAACTAGCTTGACTGATCAAACTTGTTTTACCTTTCATCACAACTTTCTTATAACTAGTATATCTCACTGCCTTCTCTTTAAAGATATTATGAACCTGAGGTATCTCCTTACTTGCTCCAGCTTGTTTTGTAATGGCAACCACATTTCCACTTTGACTGATAACCACCTTATTGTCCTTATTCTTGTTTTTAACTGCTTGGACTATTCCAGAGAAGATTTCAAGTGCCTCTGTCCTAGGCTTGTCTGAAGGGACTTTCTCTTTTTGAGCCTTTTCTGCTTCCTTTATTTGCCTCCTAGTCATTGGTCTGCGAGGTTTAAAGGCATACTCTTTACCTGGTTCTTCAAACTTTAACCTTTTGGAAGCCTTTGACTTCTTAGAACTCTCAGGTGAAGATTTTGTTAGATCAATATGCATAGGTGCCACCAATTGATCTGGTTCTATTTCAAGCGGTTCAACTTGGATTGGATGTTCTTGTTCTAATTCAATGGCTTCCAGCAAATCATTTAGATTACCCTTAGAAACAGGACTCTCTTCCACATGAGCAGATTTTCCTTTTTCTTTGTTCAGCTGGCCTCTAGTTCTTGCTCTTGAAACTCTTTCAACTTCACTAGACTTAATTTCATCTTTTCTTTTGTGAGTCTTCTGTTTAGATGATTCTGGTGTTTCCTTAAGCGGCAACTTAGAGGCTTCTTTTTCAGACACTTTGGATGATTTCGAAGTTTTGACTACTGATGCCTCAGGAGTTTCTTTGGCTGCTAACTTAGGAGTCTTCTTTGTTGATGCTTCAGGTGTTTCTTTGACTGTTACAGACCTCTCTGGCTTCTTTGTTTTAGCTTTGGGCTTCTTATGGTCTGTTATTTCTTTCCTAATCTCAGCCAAAGTAGTATCCTCACTCCTATCTTCTCTTTCTCTTACAGGTAATGGAGTGAGGCCCGTTTTACTAGGGAAACCGGCCATGAATACAAACGAATCCCAGTCTTTACCAATTTTATGTAGGCTATCCAACACCAATAATTTAACCAGACCATGATGAAAAAGAGATGTTTCATAAGCTTCCTTTTTCAACTGAATCTTGTCACACATCTTAGAAATACTCCTGAATAAGTAAAAAGGGATGTCTATTGAGCTCTTACCAGTGAAGTGTAGGAGCAGCTTGAAATGATATGAATAGACTTTGTTGTACCGACCTTCACATGTCAAGTACTTCTGGATGCATGTCAATAATGTAGCATAATTCTCCTTAAGATAGCTCCTTGGGACAGCTTTAGTAAGATCTTCGTCTACATATGGTGCCTTTAAGAACTCCTTACACGGACCCATATCAAACTTGAAATTCTTGAACCATTCTTGGCCACCTCTTGGGATTTCTGTAACTGTAGAAATGACTTCAGGGGAAACCGGAAACTCCAGCATGGCCACCTTTGAATTTAATCCCGTGAAGTTCACTGCAAATGCCTTGGTCACTTCTGCATGTCCACCTTTGAGTTTTTCACAGAACCGCCAACAACCAGCAGCTCTGAACGCCTTTGCTACTTCCTCATCACTGAGGGTTACATCTAATCCCTCCGGCTCTGTTCTCACACATCTACCCGAACGGTGCTCCTTTCTCTCCATGTTTCTTTGCACAATTCTACACAAGGAAATGCCGGTGGTTTGCAGCACGATAACACTCCTTGGCTGTAGAACTCAGGCTCGCTTGCAGTAGTCTGATTAGAATAAAGCTCACGCTTTTCATAGAGTAGAAGACATTCATATGTTATGAAAAACACATTATGGAATGACCACTTCCTATAACGTCCTCCAAACTGACACATAACTCAATGAAATCAGACCTGATGGCAAAGTAATGGCTAATCATGACACGTAAATGGTGTGAGGAAACAATCATAACCGGACTCGTGACTCACCACTTCTCGGATTAGACATTTCAGGAAAAAAAAAAAAAACTAGACAACAGCCCGAAACCCCGATTTCGTAGCGCGGGCAGTTCAAATTTAAAGGAATGCGCTACGAAATCGCTGGCAAACGGGCCGCTACGAAAACACGCAAACATTATTTAGCAGCAGAACTGACCAATCACACTCGCGCTACGAAACTGCGCAAGTACCTAAGAGATCATACCCGTGCTGCGAAACTGCGCAAGTACCAATGACATGACATGACATAACTAACCATGATGGAAGATGACTAATGCCCTTGCCTTTACACGAATTTCATTCATAACTCTTGAATTTCAAAATTTGAAATTGACATAAGTTAACAAACTTATTTACAAGACCTCAAGACTTTATAAAAACTTATGGATAATTAACATATACATGAACTATAGATTCTAGTGATAACACCTTGATATCGCCGGTGCGTATCTTTGTCAGCGTACCAGGGTACCTACGTCCAGAACGGGGGTTTTGCCAGTCTTTCTTATGTTTTATGGACGCATTTAAACTCTGAGTGTGTTTCTTTTCATTGTTATATCTTTCATGCGGGCTGCTTCGCACAACTACACTATTCGTGAACCATGCCTTTACCAACATGGTTCGACCAATGCACCGTGATTGCATTGGAGGTATCACTTCAGGTGAGCTGACACATGTACTATTAGCTTAGGAGTAGGAGTAATGTTTGTTTTTGGTTTATTTTCTTGCATGCATATTTGCTTTTTACTTTCAATATTTGTTTGCTTTTAAGAGGCTACTTGTGCAGTTATCAATACTTGGTTATCTATGGTCACACCTTTGTATGAAAAACTTGTTATCTTCAGTCCATGATACATCAATGGAAAAGACATGTTGTTCGAAGTGAAGCTTGGTGAAAACACAATGCTTGTGTGCTAACTAGTGTCATCTACTCTAGTCGGTTGTTTTTGGGTTAATCCTTGTTAGCTGAGTCAAATAGAGTAAGGTGAGGGGGAAAACCTTCACAAGCACGTCCGAAGTATATACAAACTACTTCTCTGAAGGAACAACCTTTTCTACTCTCAATAAGTCATGATCCTTCTTCTACCTTTGAAATGAATAAGTGTTATGCACAGTTACCAAAATGAAAATGAAAAAATGGAAATGTGAAAAATTTCGGAAAAATTGAAAATAAATAAGGTGAAAGAAGAGAAAGGCTTCTGATGCAAGTAACTCCGTCGAGGTACTCACCAGGCTTGCTGGCAATAGAACGATGCTTGTGTTCCTACGTGACTCCGTCGGAGTACTGTCCAGGCCTACTCACAACGGAGCAACACCAGAGATGAACAACGGAGCAACACCAGAGATGAAACTAAAACTCTGACGACCATATCTCTTATGCACCAATATACCCCTTGCCCCCAATCGAAACAACTATGTTGGCTTGGGTTGGAATGTGTGCTGACCGACCAAGATCCTGGAAAATGCTACATCTTACAATCAAGCAAGTGTGGAAACCAAGACGAACAGAGAACTGAACAAGACTTCTGGAGATGTTAGACTTGCTTTTCACGAACAAGGTCCATTCAAAGAGTTGGAGTTCTACCATTGTGTTGCCAAGTGTTGTAGCGGCTACAACTACCCTCCAAAATTTTTTCTTAGCTTCATTTTGGAGCCTCCCTACTAACCATCTTTAGCATCATGTCTTGCACTATCAAGTACATAGGCTTCATTTGATTTTCAGTGGCTTGCCAGCCTATGCATGTCAGTTTTCTTCACTCTCTTCACAAGCCACCATTCTAGACTTAGACTATTTACTGGCTGACATGTTTCCCCAGAAAATTGTGCAATTCTGGAGGGGAACTAGCTTTCCCTCCAGAAATTGCGCAAATCTATTGGGCAGCCTATTGGGCTTCAAAATTGTGCAGTCCGACATGCTTTCCTAAGAAAACTGTGTAATCTTGCCCGACATTGCAGCTCAGCCCAGAAATTGCGCAATTATGGGAAGCAGTCACCTGCTGACCCCAAAAATTGCATAATCCCTCAGCCGAGCTCAACCCATAAGCCACACAAATCCCTCTCCCAGTCTTGCAGGTTCTTACATGTGCCTTCAGATTGACTGGTTCCCTTTGGGACCCAGCAAACTTGATTTGCATGCATGAACTACTTTTCCCGAAATAGAAAAAACATAGCATGCAAAAAGAATCCCTAGATTTTAGGGATCTATTTTTAGAAGTTGGAGGTTACATGCAAAGATTGTTTTAGAAACTGCCCTCCAAGTGTCGCTTTTTCCTAGATTTGTGGCATGCACATTATAAGCCTCAAAATTATTTATTCGACGCTGCAGAGCTCATTCTTCACATAGACCTTGGAGATCTAACATCCCACAACACATCTAGGAGTCTCGGCACATCGAGCTCAGCTATTTCCGGGTAAATTCGCTTTACATGTCTTTTTGCAGCATTTCTGTCAATTTTTGTGTTTTGGCTTGTGTGAATGTTGTCTCCTTGATTTCTGTGAATGCTTGTTGTTGTTTGCATGCATGTTAGCCTGCATGTTAGCCTACACACCATTTCAGTTTTCGTTTGCATCTCACTGTTGTCGCATGCATGGGACTGTTTTTTCACCGACGGTCGCCAATGCAATGACCAGTTTCACACACATGCATGTTTTCCCATTTTCTAAATCTTGCATTCATCGTTTGCATGCATGGTCATTGACTCTTGCTTACACTCAGTCTCACCATGCATTCAGATCTTTGTATGTTTTTAGTTGCCCATCGGCGGGTCTGGGCAACCTTGGCCTAGACCTTGCCTTGCCCAGACAACATTGCACATTTTTGAGAGGGACGACTCTTCCTTCCTCCCAGAACATGTGTAAAACTTGCCAGACACTCTCCTCCAAGCTTGTTTTGCACAATTCTAAGAGGTAGTGCTCTATTGGCGCAAAAAATTGTGCAATGTAGTCCCTGAGCCTACATGCCTCGCTGACTTAAATTGCGCATTGCGTAATCTCAACCCCCAGCAAGCTAGATTGGATTACACATTTCACAATTCCATCAGTCAACTAACCTCCTGACAATCTGAGCTGCCTTTTGCGTAGTTCCGACAGTTAGTCTCCTGACCTCCTGATGAAAATTGTGCAATCCTTTCCATCAATCTCCTGGATATTTTACGTGTCAGTCCTCAAGTTTTATTTGGTTTCAATTGATAGATTGCTTGCCATGCATGTTGTAATGTCTCCAGGTATAGCAAGTGTTCATCCATTTCTCAGCGGTGTAGGTTCAATGGCCTCCACGAGAGCAGGGTCAAAGGACACCAACGAAAGCGCAACTAGAGATGTAGTTGAGCAAGTGTCTATGAGTTTGCTGATTTACGAAGACACCAAGATGCTCTTAGACAAAGACATCAAGATGAAATGGTAGGACATCAATGATAGATTCTAAGGCACATTTTAGGAAGATCTTGAAGACTGTAGGGTATATGTGAATATCCACAAGTTTGGCTTGTGCTAGATTGCATGCAGGCATCCCGCGTTTCCATGCATGGACATGATACATTGGATCATCTCTCACACTGATCCCAAGATGATGGTGTTAAATAGTGTCAGTAGGACAAAGATTGCTACCTTTAGGGCATAGGACTATCGCCAGATGTACCACTTGCCACAGGCAGTGATTATAGTGAAGACACCCTTCAGCAGACCCAACAGCAAGTGTGCCAACAATAGGGATATCTTAAAGAGTTGGGTAAAGTAGCCAACCAAGTTCAGGGTGACACCCAACCAGGTTTACAAGACAAAGATACTGCAGAAGGCATATTAGTACTTGGTCATTTTTTCATGCTACTTTTATGGCCAAAAGAGTGTAGAGACCTTCCTGCAGAATTGGGTGATCACGTTGGACCAATTGGCCAATGAAGGTAAACCATGCAACTGTTCTGACATGTTGGCTCATAGGCTGAAGGAACAGGTGAGAGGAGCCCGATAGCCGCCCAATGGTTAGCAAGCATAAATATACATGTCCGCATACATTCTGGATGCAATCTATGCCCGTCAAGAGTTCCCAGTCTTGGGTTGGGCATGGACATCAGCAGAAACCTCTGTACACACTTACTGCAGGTTGTTTCTGAATGCATCTTCCACGGAGTCATCACACAGTTGGAAGACCATTTTGTCACCCTAGTGTACAAGATGATATTTCATCAGGATCCACCTTGCATATCGAAGTTAGAAATGGAGGCATTGATTGATATAGAGGGTTGGTATCCCTCACGTCTTCGTACCTTCATACGGATGTATAGCGTGGAGAAGCCTCCGCATGTTTTACCAAAGTTTTCCATGGACAAGCTCGTCATGCAAGAAGTGTCGTACCACATCTCAACAGGACTATTAGCTAGACTGCATTGGAAGAAGAAGGCATCTTGGCCTGCTCTTCTGTTGCGAATCGGGTTGTATGAGATACAAAATCTCAAGCATGCTAATGCCGAGACAGAAGATTTCAAAAGATTTACTTTCAGCCCCAGAAGCTTCAATCCGTATGACCCGCATTTCTTTGTAAAGGATCACTGTGCGAGAGTGCAATTTCCTTGGATCCACGGGGCGTGTCATTGGGATGAGGAAGACCCATGGAGATATTTCCATAGCTTCTCCAGGCCCAATGAACCGGTCGACATAGTTGTGGAGTGGTTAGCGAAGCAGAATCTAGGAGAGAACCATCATCAACAGTAGTAGGGGGTAACATACCTGTGCATGAGAAAGGTAAGAGAAAGATTGTTGATAGCGCAGAGGCAGAACAAAGCTGCAAGTTTAAAGCAGACCCACTTGTGGAGAAAGAATCTTTCTAGATAGAGGCGAAGAGGCGATGGTGCAACAAGAGCAACGTGCAAAGGCAAAGAGATAAATAGAGGATGGAGGAAATAGTGAAGGAGTTGCAAGATTTGAAGCGGCAACTTCAGGAAGAGCAAGAGTTACACAGATAGGAGAAGGAAGCGCAATAGGGACAAACAAAACAAGAGGTGCAACATGCACAAATTAATGAAACTGCACCCATACAAGTGGTAGACTCATCCGAACAGCTAAAACAAAGCAGACAAGGTGAGTAGTCATAGGAGAAGGACTTCACTCAAGAGATTGAACAGATACTTGAGCATATGGATACAAATATGGGGCAACCAACGTTAGAACAGGACATCGACCTCATGCCTTACAACCAAGAGGTCGACCCACCGACTTCACCAGATCCAGAAGCAGAGCAAGTCTAGAGCGATCAAGAAGATACAAAGATCCTTGAAGACAATCTGCAAGCAGATATGCACAACATATCATTCAACGAGTCACAGCATAGAGTTGTGCAATCGCGCATAGTGGCTACTCCGAATGTCCACACATCTCTTGTGCAATTTGGAGAAAGAGTGATCGTACCTGATTTGTGCAAGAATCCAACAACATTGGCCGATGCTAACAGAGCATATGCCGAAGCCACTAGCTCGAGTGTTCGCTTCTTGATAGCAAAGAATATGCGAATGGCTAAGGAGTTACAGACGGCTAAGCAGGAAGGAGAACATGTTACATCATCCGCCAAAAAGGACTTGAAGAAGGTGATACTTGATGAAGTATCATCCCTTGAGACAGTTATGCAGATTTTGTATTCCAAATTTGGTACCGTGCATAAGGTAGTTGTCCATCTCAACTATTAGCAGTAGCATGGTGCTAGGAGAGCACGTATCTTGTCAAACATGCATGCTACTGTCGACCGCATGCAAACATGGACATTGAGATACAAGGAATCCCTGCTACACTTGCCCAAGCTGATGAAGCCCAAGGCGGTTGAGTTGAAGACACACATCTAGAATCAAATCCGGAACTATGAGGAACTCCCGTAGCTCATCACCATTTTGCAGGCTTCCCATGCACACGTGTTCAAAAGCATGGATGTTGTTGTGCGCACGCATGTGATCCCATCTATTGGGATACTCACCGAGGGAAAGAATATGAATCAAGTTCGACTGGAGCTGGACACGTACTTTGATGAGTTGATGCGCATAGCCATCAGCGCAGACTTGACAATCAACACAAACACTATGCATCAGTATGTTGCTGGTCTAGCCGCAGTTAAGGCAATGATGCACATGTTATCAGACAAGTTGGACAGAGTAGCCAAATCAGTGTACCTAGATGCAACAGAGGTAAGAATTCGTTCCCAGAAATATGTCACCACAGTGTACACGAACAACATCGCGGACTACCAAGCTTGGCATCAGTTCGCCCCCATCGACCATCATGAGGATGTCGAAGAGTTGATCTTCCCAGAGTTGTCTATGTCTTAGTGATGCCTTGCATGGCTTTCTCAAGCATATTTTGTCTCACATGGGTACGTGTGCAGGTTGTATGTAACATCTTGTAAAGTGGGAGTCTAAGTGTCGATAGTTGAATGTAACAATCATAGAGTAGTTGAAGAGTCATGAGGGTAGGTGAATAGTCACAAAGAGTAATGTCAAAGGTCACCCCACCCTTTTCTATTTATAGAACCTCATAACTCATTGTAGAGGCTTTTAGGTAGCAAGCTTTCGATAGGAGTATCTTAGAGAAAGCTTGGAGAGTATCGTAAGGAGCCTTGACTTCTCCATAGTGCAGATCTAGTACATGTCTTTATAGGAGAAGGCGACAGTGACCGTAACGTTCCATTATCGGGACTAGTGTTTGGTCATGGTTGTACTGTATGAATGGAACTTTCACTTCTTAATATAACAAAGCCAACACGTTCCATGCATGTGTTGTTATTGTATTTCATTTATCTTGATTACTCTAATGGTATATGTATCTATTGGCTTACACATGTATGTATAGGCTCTTTCTGCATATGTATGTATGAATATTACGGAGATTTGTTGTTGGTTTAACCATCACTTTGGATTGTTGGTTTGCCTGCCTTCCAGTTCATGATGCATCTTTGCTCGTGTTCCCTTCCAAGCCATGTGTTCACATAGGTTTCCCAGGGGCACACTCATTCCACCTTCTATGTGTTAGAATCATTCATGCACCTTCCTTGGCTTGCTACGCACGTCACACCCTTTCTATCAACAAGGACATCTTACTTACCTTTGCGTGCAACCATGGTTAAGGTGATATCGAACAACCCACTGCTAGGAATCCTACACCAAACAGTCTGATGTCTAGTTGGGACTTCTTATCGGGGAGATCCCAGTGACATGTTGGTGGGTCCAACACCGTCAACATTTTCATAAAAATTTGGTATGGTTGCAGTAGCGGTAGAATATCCTAGAGATCTATCTCAATTATTTGTAGAACAACTCATAGGGTCTTTACCAACACATTAGACAAGAATCAACAAAAGTCACTACTCTTTATAAAGTGATTTTCAATACAAGGCCTTCATTAGCACAATAAGAGGTCAAGGAAATAGAAGAAAAGGAAAAGGAGGAAGAGGTTTCTCAAAGGTAGATAGGTCAACATAATAATAAATAGGAAATTCACATAGATAGGGCTGGAAATATATTAAATTATTTTTAGGGAGAAGCTATTACTTGTTTAGTTTATATACTAAATCAATCTCCAACCAAGAGTGTGAAGGACATAATTTCTTGTTTAGTTTATATACTAAATCGATCTCCAACCATGAGCGTGAATTCCTTGAAGAAGCTTGGAGTGGCATGAAATCTAGTGCGCTACATTTCAAAAGTGAAAAATATATATTTATTGGTTATAGAGATTTTTTTAAAGCTAAATCATATAGAATGTAAAATATTTGTTAATAAAATTTTTATTGTAAGTGTTCCAAGAGGATTAGACTTGGGATGATCATGTTAATAAAATAGTTGGAAGTTGGATTCTATTTCTATAATCAAATGAATGGGTGGATTCTATAGGACAAAAAGAACTAAGACTTCAAAGATTGCAAGCGGAAATATAATCTTCAAGAAAATAAAGTTAGACAATACACAAGGCTTCTTTTAGAAATGATTCATATCTTATAATAGCCTAAGGAACTCAGAAAATGAGATGTTTGACAAAACTTTAGGCACACCTTGATAATGAGGAAGCATAATTTGCTTTATTATCATGTCATAAGATGACCTTTAATGAAGTAGTAAAGGAATAATAATAAGTTCAAGTTACGAACGAAGTGATGCAATCGAAAAACAACACATGAGATCTTCTAGATTTTCCAACAGGAAAAGAAAGTGTTGGACTTAAAGGGGTTTACAGAAAAAAATCTAATTATAAAGGGAAAGCTAAAACCCATAAATCCATACTTGTTGCAAAAGTGTTTCCTCAACAACATGGTATTGATTATGGAGAACCTTTGCTCTAGTAGCAAGGTTAGACATAGTTGAAGTATTTTTGGAAATTTGAACCTAAAAGAGTTGGCATGTTTCTTAAATGGATGTTAAATCATCTTTTCTAAATGGCATGTTAGAAGAGGAAGTCTACATGAATAGACCACCAATATTTGAAGTCAAGGGTCAATGACACAAAATTTACAAACTGAAGAAATATTTTTCTAGCTTGAAGCAAGCTTCATGAGCTTGATAGAGTCAAATTGATTCCTATTTTCTCAATAATGGTTTCAACAAAAGCAGTAATTAACTTACACTCCATAGTAAAACATATCAAAAATCTAGTTATTTTCCTTTATGTTTATGATATGATATACACAGGGAATTTGATGTTGGATGATTTCCAAGAAGTCATGAAAATTAAGTTTGAAATGATTGATCTTGGTCCTATGATGTATTTTCTTGAAATTGAGGTTGAGAAATCTACACAAGGTATTTTTATTTGTTAGTAAAAGTATGCCATTGATATTAATGGTTAAGAATGGATGAAGCAAACTAGTAGATATACCAATTGCAACAACTACAAAGTCAAATAAACTAGATACATAATTATCTATTAATTATACTTTACACAAAAGGCTTCTAGGTTACCTCATGTATCTTACAACTACAAGGACAAATATCATGTATCAAATAACAATTCATGTGGCCTACCAAAGACTCTCATTGGAAGGTGGGTAAGAAATCCCTAAGGTACATTATAGCTGAAATAAATTACGAAAATTGGTTTCTACTTACAAAGATCCAATATTCTTATTGAATGCACAAACAATGTTTTGCAATGTTTTTTCATGCAACATTAATGATAGGAAAATCACTTTCCCTTATGCATTCCATTTAAATACAAGATTAATTTCATGGGAATCCAGAAAACATCCCATTGTCACAATATCTTGAGTATGTAGTAACTACACCAACAACATGTCATGCAATATAGTTAAGATGGTCATGTTAGATAAAAATGTAATTTCATGGGAATCCACAAAACATCCCATTGTCACAATATCTTCAGCATGTATCAACTACACCAACATGTCATGCAATATGGTTAAGAAATTCCCGATAAGTGATTGTGCACATGAATAGAAGGAAGAACCTTCCATATTTTGTAAAAATGGCTTAGCCATTGCACTATCCAAAAATCACGTGTTTCATCAGGAAAGTAAACACATTGGCATTTACTATCATTTCATTTATGAGCTTCTTAACAATGGAAACATTGTTTTACATTTTTGTAAGTATAAATCTAAATTGGCATACATTTTCACGAAACCATTGACACAAGACATTTTTCAATTTTAGAGGTGTAGCGCTTATGCATAATCAAAATTAGCTAGTTAGTATTATCTTGTTAAAGTTGACAATGTCCAATTAGTTAAATCTAAAGATATTCTTTTTAGATCTTTAAAGAGAATTATCTTTATATTTTTTTAGAAAAAAACTATATCTATAAATATGTGTATTATGAAAAATATCTTCCACTTTAATCATTTTCTAAATTTCTCCTCATATTTGTTAATTATTTCCTTATCTAGTTGCTCTCTCTAATTTTGTCAATGCAAAATGTGTTGTGACTAGAAAAGTCTATGATAAATTCAAGCTCATTTAAATAAGAAAAAAGAGATTGAGCCCATCTAAAATAAGAGAAATTTCACAAAAAGTTTTATTGAGAAAATAACTAATATTATCTTCCTAGTTACATATATTTAATATAATAAAAAAAATGTCCACTTCCAATAGATTATCGAATTTGATATTCCACTTTCAAAAACAATTTGATATTCCACTTTCAAAAACAATACCTTTATTGGATATACAGAGAATGATTTTTTTATGTAACATTAATAATTAAAAAAGCACTTCCCATTCCATTCACATACATATTTAATTTCAAGAGAATCCATTCCATTTGTCACCATATCTTTAACTGAAAACGAGTATGTAGGCCCAGCTATATCAACATGTCACACAATATGGTTAAGGAGGTCCTATTAAATGATCTTGCATATGAAAAGAAGAAACGAACTCCTATTTATTATAATAACAACTAAACCATAAAATTATACAAAAATAAATAAATTACACTATTTATTAAACTATTTAAGAATGACAACATTAACCCAATCGAAAAACATTTTCGTCAAACTATTGACCTCAAACATTTTTTAATTCCACAAACACAATACTTAAAATAGGTATTATCAAAGATTATGTTGCAGGTCAATCATTTTCTAAATTGATCATTTTTTAATTTTATAACCACAATACTTAAAATATATATTATCAAAGATTATTTTATAAACACAATACTTAAAATATGTGTTATCAAAGATTATATTGCAGGTCAATAATTTTCTAAATTGATCATGTGATTGGTTAAATATTAGTTTATTTTTTCATACTTTGTGATTATTAAAAAAATATAACGAATTCAAACTCATTCAAATACCCAAAAATTATTCACCACAGGGATTATCACGAAAAGGAGACCAAACCCATCTTTATTGGAAAAAGAACTCCCATGATCTTCCTAGCTACAAATATTTAGTACAATAGCAAAGCAGAAACCTAGTAGATTTTTGTGGACACATAGGAATGTTCCACAGCCTCAAATTGCGTGGAGCTCATTCGTTCCAATTCCTAGCTGCATGCTCTTGGATTCGATATTGCAATGGGTCAGACTCGCTTGTCAAAATGGCCGCGCAAACTAGGGGTTTAACGGTGGCCTGCCTGCCCATTCCATATTTTCGGAGCTTTTAATAAAGCTGAGACAAAACTAACTATTTCATCACCTTCGCAAAGATAATGACAGCAACTACTCAAAAACTTGAAGCACATGGCGCCCTATAATTTTACAGAACTCTTGATGTAATTATTATAATCATTTTTTATATCGCGAGCAATCAGCTGCGCATCTATCGAAATTCCCAGCAGACCCTTTCGAGAAAATCCTGCAGCATAGAGACCTTTCTTACCCACTGGCTTCCAGTTATTAGGAAACGGAGCTGTGGGAAGCTCCCCTTCCGCTAAAACCCTGCCATCATCCTGCATATTAAAACACAATAAACCCAATGATTATTATGATAAAAAATGGAATGTGTAAGTTTTAGAACTAAAATTAAATCATGTATGACTACCTTCAGCCAACGTAGCACATCACTTTTGTATCCAGTGGCCAAAATTATTACGTCGTAGTCTTCGGCATTGCCGTCTTCGAATTTCACTCCTGTTGCAGTAATGCCGTCGATGCTGGGATAAACCTGCAAACGGACAAACTCTAATTTTAGTCTGCATTAAATCTGAACTTTAGTCTGCATCAAAATGGCTGCTGCTATTTATACCTTGATATCGCCGGTGCGTATCTTTGTGAGGGTACCCATGTCCAGAACGGGGGTTTTGCCCGTCTTACGTTTAAGCTCGAACGGGCCTTCCACGGGCCTACGAAGACCGTATGAGTCGGTGTTACCCAAAGTCAGTCTACTGTATAACAGCAGCAGACGATCCACGATTCGGACAGAGAACAACTTCATCAACGTCAGCGCTAACCCGAACGTCGATTTGCCCAGAATTTGCCGTGGTAGAACGTGTATCTGCAACACATGCAAATTGATAACATTAATTACCATTGCCATTTTTTTGGAATGGCATCTTATGTTAGGAATATTTGGAATCAGAATTTTAACGAGAATAATATTTTGGGCTTATATCTATGGCAGATTTTAAAAATATTTTGGAATCAGAATCTTAAAAAGCCAATTTTTTGACCTATCTCATGACAGTGAGATTTTAGCATATTGTGGGAATCTGCTTTCAATAAGGATGTCAGGAATACCATGGGCAAGTGATTGGGTTGAAAGTAACTATGTAGACTGTGAAATAGTCCAAAATTTCTTTAGTAGATATTTTTACATTCTGTATATTTGTTTCAAAAACAATAAATAGACACTATGATTTCAAATTGTAAAAAATTATATGAAGTTATTGTTTACATAGTAAGCAAATTTATCATAATTTATTTATCAAATCAACAATGATGTCAGTTTGCTAACTGTTTTAAGTGAATGCAGAATAAATTATCACAATTATTAAAAAAAACTAATCAATAACTAACCAGTTTCACTCTTACCAAATATCTTTAGATTTTTTACCATTAACATACTCTGAACTTAATTAACATACTCTGAACTTAATCAGTTTCACTCTTACCAAATATCTTTAGATTTCTTACCATTAACATACTCTGAACTTAAATTTTAAGTCTTTTCCATTTTTATAAAATAAATTATTACAATAAAGTTGTTGCAATTCAGAGAGTTTAATGTGCACTGTATTCAATTTTTGTGCGAGACAAAGTATTTGATTGAGATAAAAATAATCGCATAGTCTGAATTTAAATTTGGACTGGTGTTCAACTTTGGTGTGAGAAAAGATGTCTATCGAGATAAAAGAAATTAACACTTCAAAGAAGTCAATAAAGGAAAAGGTAATAAAAGGTATTTAATCTTGATTAAAAAAGAAATTAACATCAATAGAATTGAAGAAATTAATACAACTGACATTGGGATCTCCATCCATGAATTCATTCCAAACACGCTCAATCCTTTAGTAACATGAAACTTTTAAAAATCCGAGGCAGGACTATGAAATATGAAACGCTAAGTCTAGTGGGTGTGGTCCAACTCCTACTGTAAAGTTTGGAGGTTTAGTTTTAGTAAGTTATGTGGTCCAACTCCAACTGTAAAGTTTGGAGGTTTAGTTTTGGTAAATTATGTGGTCCAATTCCAGGTAAGTTTGGAGGTTTAGTTTTGGTAAATTATGTGGTCCAATTCCAGGTAAGATTATGTACAGTTTGGTTTTTTCCGGTTATGTGGTCAAATCTTAAATAAAATTATATACATCTATGAACGGCTCCCATTCAAAAAAATAAAACTTTTTAAAAATATTTCTACCTGGATTTCAGTTTAGTAATTCAAAACTATATACGAAAGAAATGCAAGGATTATATTTTTCGAGAACCGATCAATTAATTCTTGTCGTCTATGTATGCATGGCAATCAGTCAGAGTCATCTATTTATGGTACTCTCAATTATTGAAGCTGCTACAGGAGAGCTTAATGGCAAGACAGTCAGGTTGGCTTTAATAGGCTGAAACAAACAACACATGCAAAGAGAGACGAAGCAAAAACACGAGTATCAAAAAAACTTCCGTAGAAATTCTATTAAGTTATATTATTCCATGTTAAATTTAGTGTATAATTAGTCTCTTATAGAATCATAAATGATCATAACAGATTATTCAGTTTCAAGCAAATTTATAGTTATTTATCTCTAACTTCAACATATTAACATTAGTTATGATTTACAAGTTGAAGTTACTCTAAAAATCATTCATGCTCAATAAGCATGGCAATTGAAGTCATAAATAAATGTAACGCTCAAGTAATTGATCCTTTCTGCTGCTATGGCAATTGAAGTCATAAATAAATGTAACACTCAAGTAATTGATCCTTTCTGCTGCTATGTTCACATTCACTGCTTATTCTGATTATTTAGAACAGTACAGTTCAAATCTAAAACTAGGGACTGAACCTATAGTTTGATAATAGAGATGTTTTGTTCAGTTTATGCTATGATTTATCACCAGAAAATACTGAGTAAAAGAATGAGAGATTAAGACTGACCGAACTGCGAACTACGAGGGATGGCTTTGCATTGTAGTTGAGAAGGTCGAGAGCTATCTCCATGCCAGAGTTACCGCATCCAACGACCAGAACCTTCTTATCTTCATACTCGAAACCATTCTTGTACTCACTGGAATGAATCACAGTCCCTTTAAAACTTTCAATGCCGGAAATATGAGGCCTCACGACCTCAGCATTCTCCCCGGTTGCAACCACCAGCCATTTTCCAACGTACTCCTTGAACTCTACTGCATTGGGCCGATCAGTATAATTATACCGAACCGAACATAGAACGTGCCACCTCTGAGAGTTTTCACAGAATCTGGCAGACTCCACTACTTGACAGAAATGAGGCTGAATTTGAAATTGCTGTGCATAGCGCTCCAAGTAGTGAAGAAACTGATCTCTAGAGACAAAAGTGGGATAAGACTCTGGGAAAGGCATAAAGGGAAGCTGGCAATACTCTTTGGCAATGTGAAGCTTGAGACGGTCGTAGGTTTTGTTCTTCCACAGGGAAGCTATGCAGTCCTCCTTCTCAATCACAATACTTGGTATGCCTTCCGTCTTGAGACACCCAGCGCAGGCCATGCCAGAAGGACCGGCACCCACAATGATAGCTCCCTCCACCTCCTCCGATCTCATGCAATGGCTATAATATTCCTTGCCATTATAATTGATGAACTGGGGACAGCCGTTGGCTTGCTGCTCCAACGAAAGTGAAAATGGAGGCATTCTGATACAAACTCAAATTCTGTTTGGGTCTCCTTGGAACTACACAGAGCAGGCACTACAAAACTCCGTACACGATCTCAATGTTGTGGTATAATGAGACACCATTATTATACAAGGAAAGAATGCAAGTATATTTGAATAAAAGAAGACACTGCTTTGGTGGAGGACTCTGCATGGATTTGGGTAGGTAGGGAGAAAGTATCTAAGGATGCCTAATAGCAAAAGCATAAGTCAACATAGTATTCCACTTCCCATAGTTTATGGAATTTGGTACTCCACTTCCAAAAACAATATTTTATTGGGTATATATACAATGATTTCGCATGTCATATTGATCATAGAAAAGCACTTCCCATTGCATTTGGATAGAGATTTAATTTCAAGGGAATTCAGGAAACATAGAGATTTAATTTCAAGGGAATTCAGGAAACATTCTATTGTCACAATATCTGTGAAGTATGTGACAACTATTTTAACATTTCATGTTATACGGTTAAAAATGTACTTTTAACTAACATTGCATATGAAGAGAAAGCGTTATCTCCCCTACTTTGTGATAATACTTAATCCATTAAGTAACACAAAAAAAACAAAAAAATCATTTATTTCCTAACAAAAGTAAATACTCGAAAGAATTCACTCTCATTTTTCCTAATATCAATTAACTCATCAAACTCTACAAAAACCTTTTATTTCCTAACAAAAGTAAACATATTAAGCTTGTTAACCCCCGAAAACATCATTCTATTTTTTTCAAATCTCAAACCCGATTAAAAAACATTTTCCTCTATTGACAGCAAATCTTTTGGAATTTCATAAAAAAAACTTAAAACATTACATTACGGATCAATGATTTCCTGATCTTGTTATTGGTTAATTATTAAAACATATAACGAACTGAAACTCATTCAAATCCCCAAAAATGGTTCACCATCGGGATTATCACGAAAAAGGAGATTCAACTCATCTTCGTTGGAAAAAGAACTCCTACGAATTTCCTAGCTACCTATATTTAATACAATAGCAAAGCAGAAGCCTAGTAGACTTTTGTGGACTCATAGTCAGTATACACAGTCACTATCGGACGTCCCACAGCCTCGAACACTGTGGGGCGCATTTGTTCGAATTCCTAGTTGCATGCTCTCGGATTCGGTATTGCAATTGGTCAGACTCGCTTGTTAAAATGGACACACAAACTAGGAGTTTAACAATAGCCTGCCTGCACATGCCATAATTTCGGCGCTTTTAATATCGCTGGGACTAAACTAGATTATTTCATCACCCTCACAGAAGATAATGACAGGAGATAAAGACAAACAATTCAAAAACTTGGTGGCCATGCCGTTCTAGAATTTTACAGAACTCTTGATGTAGTTATTTTAAGCTCTTTTTTTTTTTGGTGTATTGCGAGCAATCAGCTGCGCATGGACCGAAGATCCCAGCAGATCCTTTCGAGAAAATCTCGCAGCATAAAGACATTTCTTACTCTCCGGCTTCCAGTTGTTAGCAAACGAAGCTGTGGGATGCCCCCCTCATAAAAACCTGCTGTCATCCTGCATATTAAAACATATCAGACCCCATCATTATTAGGATAGAAAAATGAATTATATAAGTTTATGATTAAAATTGAAGAGGTTTTTGGTTACACTAAAATTTGTAGGTGTTGGTAAACGTTCCAAATCAGTATTAGAATCCTCACTGTGGAAATTACGGAATCGAACCGAACCTAGACAACTCAGTACTAGGATCGGGAATCCGTCGAAATTACCATTCTCAAATGCAACTTGGGGGAATCGAACCTAGGCAACTTAGTACTAGGATTGGGAAATCGAACATAGGCAACTCCGGGGAATCGAACCTGGAACCTGGGTCCAGAGTTTGATACCATAAATAAGTTATCCGTTACACCAAAACCCATAAATATTTGATACCATAAATAAATTATCCGTTACACCAAAACCCATAAATGTTCTAAACTCGTAACTAAAATCCCCAAAATAGAAATTACAGATTCCATAAAAATAGGATGATTCTTCCCACAAATTAGATAATATATGATTACATTCAGCCAACACAGGACATCACTTTTACTTTTGTAACCAATGGCCAATATTATTATGTCTTATTCATCTGCGTAAATTCCACTAGTGTTGCAGTAATGCCTTCGACGCTGGGATAAACCGACAACGGGCAAACTCTAATTTTAGTGTGCATTAAATCTGACAATAGTCTGTATTAAAATGGCTGCTATTTATGAAAGACTCAGAACAGCAGACAGCTACAGCTGATAACAAAAACTGAGACATAAGTTTACAGAACATCAAAATTCCAAAGCCCAAGGACGATTACAATGGTCCTATAAAACTACAACAAACTACTAAACTGTTACTACAAGAATATGCAGCTACGGCTGCCATACAACACTGATTGTTCATATCTTCTATCCCTGGTGATCTACATTTATACAAATAAATTGTGGGTTAATTGTGTCTTCACATTGAACGAGTTACGGTTATGTTGCCCTTTCGAATCTGAGCAAGTTGAGGTTGTTAGTGAATGATTTAGTTATTTGACACACTAGCTTAATTATTTCCAACACTTTCTATTAATTATCACCAACAATTTAATGATGAATTAACATAATTTAAACCTGCCTCTTGGTTTAAGTTGCTGTTAGACCTAGAGTGACTCAAAACTTGGACATAAGCTCTTGTGTTGGATTTATTTTCCTTTTCTTCCAAATCATTATCCAATTGCTTCATCCTTTTTTTTTTTGCCATAAACTCCAAATTTCACTTTCTTCATTTGTTGTTGCAACTCTTCCATGGTTAAATCTTTGTTTATCATAAAAACATAGAAATTATTATGTGGAATGTTGCCACATGTCATCTTCTATAGTTTGTTTTTTATTATTAATCAACATTCATTACTGCAACTTCTATGCAAAGTTCATCAACACATGGTGTTTCAAGCCATGATTTAATGAACTTTAATTATTCTTCAAATTTTGTTACTTCTTCATGGTTGTTGCTAACTTATGCACATGTTATACAACAAATTGACCCCCTCATCAGGTCAGAGGGGAAAGACATGATAGCTGAAGCAAAGACCAAGATCACATGCCTTGTTTGCACACTAACGCTGCTATGCACTGATAACCTGCTTTATAAAGCTTCTCTGCAAGCCTAAGGGTGAGTTAGTGACCCTACTAACTCTAATTGCTAGTTTGGGAACAACGTTAGTGGATAAGTTGTAAGGGTCAAAGGAGCGAATTTACTCATAAATATCTAGATATTTGCTCCTAGATCTATTCAAGAAAAGCGAGGAAACATCTCAAGTTCGGCCTATTTGGGAGATTTCTAATCCTAATGAAGGAGGCAACTGGGAAAGAGCTGAAAAGCATGGCAACTTCATTGCTTTTACCCTAAGGAACTCATGGAGGAGCTTGGAAACCCTAACTCAATTGCTACATAAGCAAAGCTAGGGCTATGGTGATAGAGGTCAGATCATTTGAAACAATAGCATACTTGATTATTGAGCATTGTCTCAAATCAGAAGAAGTTGGTAAGAAGGGAGAGAGAGAGAGACGCTGGAGGGGTAAGGGAAGGCTGATGCAACAAATGGTTGTAATCACTCTTTCGACATTAATAGAGAACTGTAGTTGTACTGTCTACTCCATGGTGTTGGTACTATCATTCATTTAGTTGTTTGTCCAATACCTTTTAGCATGAGTAGCTTAGTTATGTGTAACTAGATGTTCTTTTATGTATTCATATATTAGTTATCAGCATTGTATGATGTGATTATGCTTGTCTCTTCTATGTGCAGGACTTAATCTGGAGCCGGCTCAGGGAACTTCCACCTGGCTACATTGTGCTCTCTAGCAAATCTACATGGAGGCTTGAGGTAATCTATTTGTCCTACTTTGATAGTTAGTTATTGTTTATGAACATGCATGTAACTTTGTGACGATTGCAGATAATCTTACAGTCTGCCAAAGGTCCCGGGAAGACCTTTGAGGGTATCTCCATTCTCCATACACCGTGCATTTTATCCTACAGCAGAATTGGCGACTCCACTGGGGACTATACATCTAGTTCCTGGTTTACCCAGACAGTTCTCAATTTCCTCCTCCTTCTAAGACCTCCCTATACTTCTGCATTCCCTTTCTGAACCACCTACATTCTGCCTTCACATATTCAGCCTTGAATTTGACCCAAAAGGCCCTGTTTTGAGTTGTTTTCCCACACTAACGCAGGTTAGAAGACTACACAATGCTTTATAAAGCTCTGTGTCTGCACACACAAAGCATTAGTGGACCCAATAACTCTCTATGGCCACTACTACAGAGTGTTAGTTTCCCAAAATCTTGATTTCCAGCTGTGTCTGTAAGCCCAAGGGGATAGGAACCCTGCTCATGGACTGAAAGAGGATCTGCTACTATATTTTGTTAACAAGATAAGTGTCCCGAAAGAAATTTTTTTTTTTAGGAAATAAGTTTTCTTTCTTTCTTAAAAACATTTTTTATGAAAGAAAGATCCACATTTTTTATTCATTCTTCTGTTTAGCTGGTTAAACGCTGCTTTATTTTGGTTTCAAGTAGTTGTTAGGAAAGCATTGGAAAGATTTCTGTTGGTTATGCATGTGTTACATTGACTAAGATGCATGGGACAAATATGAATATGTGAAAGACTCTCACCTGTAGAATACAACTTGTTTTCATCGAATTGAATACTTTTTAAAAGCATTGTCTTGTGCATGATTTTGAGTCAGAGTCCCATCACATTTCATACGTCAACTCCCCTACCGAAGACAATGAAAAAGTACACATAAAATTTACCTAAAATCAATCACTAACTCTTTATTGAGCAAGCAAACATTAGTTCAGGGTAGGATCTTGGGATAGGCAGTGTGAGTAAACTGCCCAAGATCAAAAACCAAAACTAGTGTCATTAAAAGAGCGAAAATTCCTTCTACACTCATACTACCGGGACCACTCCAGTTAAAGCAGAGCTAAATACGAGACAACATCAGACTGTAAGTGAAGGTAGCCCACCTTCGCTTGCAAATCCTTTGGGTATTCTGTGTATTGGGGATCCCTTCGGGGATTTCGGAGCTGAGTCGGGGACTCAGGTATCCTGCCCACACAGCGTACTGTCTGCGACTATGTTCCCCTCGGTAGTGTCTGTGATCTGAGGTATCCTTAGTGGCCAAGCTTTTAGGGACTTACACAAGGTGACTGGGCGGGCTGCCTTGGTACCTGACACAGACAGACCTACTCTGTCTTTAGTTTTTGGGAGGGTGCTCATCTTCACGAGAGTACTTGGCCCCTCAATCTGAGGTTCGGGCGAAGCTCTAGAGTAACCGTAACTGTACATTTGGCCAGCCCTCTTTGTTATTCATTGTGATACTGGGTTTCATCTCCAGTGATCGATGCTTATCAGACAGGGTGATTTCCCTCTGTTTGTTGATTGATCAACTTAGTGTATTTTTTATATTTTTTAGGTACCTGTGTGCTATCATTGAGACTTTAACAAATATCACGATAAAATTTATTGATAAAAATTAACGGTCACCATGGCTACATCCGGCCCTCGTCGTCAATCTAGACAATTGTTAGGACTTCCTCCACTCATTGTGGAAGATCTGTCGAGCTCTAGTGAACCGGATTCCCCATCTTTGGGGAATCAGTCTCCTAGATCTCACACGAAATCTGTTTGGACAACCGATGATTCAAGTTTGCCAGAGGATTTCTTTACCGAAGGATTTCTTCCTCCCTTTAACCCTCCACTCACAAATCCGTTGGACCCACTCTTGGTTCCCGTGGCACCTGTACTCCCTGTCTCTTTAGAAGGAACATTTCCATCCATCCCGTCAACGACTAACGGGTCATGGAACTTTGTGGACACTTTCGTTCCTCCACCACTTCCCCAGTCAATAGTCACCACCACACCGTTGATGGCGAACCCCCTATCCCATTTATCCCAGGTACAACCACTCACATGACACCCTTCACGAGTGGAACCTAGCCAATGCCAGGTTCCACCCCTTTAGTGTCAAACTGTATACCTTCAACAAGTGCTACATACAACACTCTTTATAACGCCCAATATAGCACTATTAGCACAATTCCCATCCACCAAAAATATGGTCGGTAGCCATTGTACAGTTCAATCCCTCAGATTCAAGTATTTGGGGGCATTCCCAATATGCACAAACCGGTCAGGAATGTAACAGTTTCGCCTCCATTCTCAGGCATGCATGGTTAGTCATTGATTGACATGAGCGTTCCTTATGTCAATCAAGGACATATGGTTAGTTCTGTGGTAGGCGAGAATCCTCAAGGAGGTCCCAACCAATCCATGGGGGCACCCTACTCACAAATTCAAATGAGTCAAGGGGGCACTGCTTATCCTGGGGGAAATTCTATACCCCAACATCAGATTCCCCATGGAAATCCACACTACAATGCCATACCCCAAGGCAACTACTATACCATGCAGCCTATGTATAATATTGGGACTCAAACGATGGGAGGACCACAAGGATCCTCAAGTCATATGTCATCGCCTTGGTCCGAGTCAGGGGCACCACACACTCTACCTTTCTTGGCAACATTGGATATCCCCGACTTGTACAAACTTACAAATGACCCCATCTATCATAACTTACTTTGGCCGCCAATCCCGCATAAAATACCAACAGACATCCCCAAGTTTGAAGGGAAACAAGGGGAGGATCTAGGCACCCATATCACCACCTATCATCTTTGGTGTGTTTCTAACTCCATGGTGGATGATAGTGTCCGGTTACATATTTTTCCCCGCACCCTCACTGGCAACGTAGCTAAGTGGTACATTGAGTTACCATGTGCGTCAGTAAATACCTTTGACACTCTAGCGATGGAATTCTTAAAGCACTTCTAGCTACCCATCCGCTATGAGACTGGGACGGAACTCCTCACTTCATTACGTCAGGATACCACCACACACATCTCTGATCATATACATGAATGGAGATGTAGGCGGAGGTTAGTTAAAGCTCCCCTCCCAGACTATCTCTTAGCGGACTGGTTCTGCAAGTCCCTACTCCCCTAAACCGCTAAGGATGTCGCCTTAGGTGGTGCAGTTATAAAAGACCAATACATACATCGTGCCCAACACTTAGACCTGATATATTCACAGTCTGACACTCTTTATGACGTAATCCCCAATGCCCCTCGCAACTCCAATGCTTTCATTACTACCAAATTGACTGCTCTTCCTACCACTGCGATAAACTCTGTGCAGTCTACGCAAAAACCCGGTGGTAAGAACAAGAAGAATAAGAAAAAGACTGCTCCTTCTGAGGAGCAGTCAACAAAGCAACAAAACCCAAAGCAGAAGGCTGCTACGCCCTATGAAAATGGAAAGGATAAACCCGCCCGATTCCCTTGCAAAATCTATGCGCAAGGCCACATGACATATTTGTGTCCGCGTCTTCAGGAATGCACATATTTCATTTCTGAAAAGGACACCGGAAGGACCCTTGTTGTCCTGAATAATCCTTTCCCCGCTCAGCAGCAACAAAACCTTATTGCAAACCAACCCCAACCCCCGCAAGGGGGCAACGGTGGTTCGCAACATCCTTCAGCTGGTGAAGGATCTTCTACCATTTACACCTTTGAAATGGTAGATCTACAAACAAGAGCCAAATCCTATGGAGCTCCTGTCACTCATGCAGAGGAACCTTCCTCAAGTCAAAACCCACCGCCGCCCAACAATTTTCATATCAAACGGCTGGTTGCTGACCTTGTAATTCACCCACCCAAAGGGGAACTTCGACGCACAATGCACAATACATCTGCACGTGCCGCCCAAAACTACAACATTGTAGAAGACTTGGCACAAGCGTCGTTGACTATGTCGGCGCTTGAAGTATTACAAACATGCCTAGCACAAAGGAAAGCTTTGTTTTCGGCTATTGGTGGTATCAACCCATAGGATTCCATGCTTGCAATTTTCGACATGGAAAAGTGAAAACCTCCCCTTTCTCACCAGCTTGCATTTCAAGTGAATTTTTTTTCAAAAGGTAAAGGTATACATAGAACTGTCATCGACGAAGGTGCTTCTACCTGCATCATGTCGGCTTCATGTTTGCTCGCTCTAGGTTCTCCAACCCTATCCTCGCCGTCAAATTCCCTTAAAGATTTCGATGGCAAAACATTCATCCCAAAAGGTTACCTTGCCGATTACCCCATCACTCTGAGTGGGAAAATAGTGATGGTGGATATCGAAGTCATTGATCATAAACTCGACTATAATCTCCTTTTGGGCCGCACTTAGACTTATGCCATGAATGTCATTGTGTCTTCAGTCTTCCGTATCATCCGATTTCCCTTAGATGGAAAGATAGTCAGAGTGGAGTCCTTTTGCACCCCAGATTACTCCCTGTTACCTAGCGGCTCTATACCCTTAGTGGGTGGTGTACCTGTCTCTTACATCAGTATCGGTACTAGTCTATTGAAGGGCTCTTCCCTGATGGGTTGTTTCCCTCTTCCACTGCCCGTGGTTCCATAGACGGTCTCTATGGTTTCATCTATTCCTCACAAACCAACCGATCCTTGGATCCTCCCGGCCCCTTCAGACATTGACACTTACAGAGAAAAAATGTTATTGTTACCAGCTGAATTGGCCTACCAAGCCATTCAATCTGCATCCGCATCTCCGATCACTTTGGTTACGGCCAACGATACCACTGCCCCTCCCATAACCTCTCCTTCTTTCAATCCACTCAATCAAGTCCTACCTATGGATGAAGCTATTAGAGAAATCATGAGTTTAGAAGAGCGACCTTGGGAGGACTCGCACCATCGTGTTTCGATATTTGATTCGGACATGATGCCTCTTCAAATCCTGTCACCTGACATACCAGAAATCGTTTCCTCACCTTATATGACTATCCAGACTTTGGATGCGGAAGGAAACATGGGCAATATTTCAAAGACATTGCTCATCGATATTTTTGTCAAGACAGGCATCATGGAAAACATCCAAATTGGAGCAGATTGCAATCATGAGGAAATTGCAAGCTTCACATGCCTTTTCAAGGAATTCCACAATGTATTCACCTGGTCTTATGAGGAAATGCCCAGCATAGATCCCTCTATTGTCAAGCATGAGATGAAGGAAGATCGAGCATTCTTTTTATGGTATTTTTCTTGCTCATTAATCTGAAAAATCCTCGAGTCTCCTTCTTTGGGCTCGTTAAACTACCACGAAGAAGGTCAAGCATTCTTTTTATGTTATTTTTCTTGCTCATTAATCCGAAAAATCCTTGAGTCTCCTTCTTTGGGCTCGTTAAACTACCACGGAGAAGGTCGAGCATTATTTTTATGGTATTTTTCTTGCTCGTTAATCCGAAAATCCTCGAGTCTCCTTCTTTGGGCTCGTTAAAATACTACAAAGAAGATAAGATCACTTTTCTATTATGGGATGTTTTCTCGCTGTAAAAAATTAAAAATCCTCGAGTTTGTCATCATTGGACTCGTTAAAAACATACAATGATGGTTTGAGCAACTCTTTTTCGCTCTTTTTCTAGCTCATTAAACTGAAAAAGACCATTAGAGCATTCCTTTTAGGCGCTATTTTCTCAATCTTAAAACTGAAAAAAAAAATCCCGAGTTTTGTCTTTAGGCTTGTTAAAAATTTATAAAGATAACTCTAGCATTCTTTTAGGTACTTTTCTCGCTTGTTAAACTGAAAAATCTCAAGTTTTTGTCACCGGGATCATTAAAAAATCTATGGCAGCAACAACAACACTTACTTTTTTGGGACCATTTCTGGCTCTTAAATCGAAAAATCCCCAAGTTTTTCCCCTTCTTCGGGCTCGTTAAATCTACGAAGAAGGAATGAGCAATTCTTTTACCTCTTTTTCCTTGCTCAATAAACTGAAAAAGATACTTTGAGTTTTCTTCATTTGACTCGTTAAAATTTGATGAAGGTATTGAGTTTGTCATCACATGACTCATTAAAAATTCATGACGAAAAACGAGTTTAGTCCATCTCCTCATACTCATAACAAAATGAAGTCGAAATATATTGAACATAGGTTTCTCTTTATCCAGATTCAATAGATTAACTCACGGAAAAGTAACCAATCTAGGTATACTATTAACCTTTTGTCACACCCGGTTAACAACTATGACAAAGGGACCACCATGGATTCGTTCTTTATGATCTTTTCAAACTCTCTAACTATGAAAAGACCACCAAGTTGTCTAGTCTGGACTCTTTAAATTACACAAACAAGATATAGAGTCTCTCTTTTTACGATCCTTTTCAGACTCTCAAAACATGAAAAGATCGACGATTTTGCTTGTCTAGACTCATTAAACTAATCAGATAGGGCATAGAGTCACTCTTTTCGCGGTCCTTTTCAGAATCTTAAAATATGAAAATATCGACTAGTTTACCCGTCTGGACTCACTAAACCAATCAGACAGGGAAAGTAGACAATACAATTGCATTCAGTATTAGAAAGCATGGTTTGGCAGCAGTCGTTCCCTTGAAAATGGCACTCCCTCAGATAAACCTTCCTTGTGACGGCCTCTCAATATGAATTCTACCATCCTATGAGTTTAGCCTATATACCCCAATGTTCTTGCATCTCTGTATCCTAACAGTCTTTTATGTTCATGAGTCTAGTGCTGCATGGTTAAAATCGTTGTCATGCCTTCTATTATTCAAAGGTTAACCTTTTGTTTCCTCCATCAACCCATCAAGCATATCCTTTCATCATGCCCTCTATTGTTTAGACCCAATGCTCAAGGATTCCTAAAAAAAAAAATCATTCTTGTCCCGTTTCATGTCGATCGATGTAGGACACATTATTTCCTAGCTTTTGACAGGTATCTTCCTATCGACTTCAACACTCTATCTAGGAAGACAACTCAGAAACACATTTAGTGCCTTGGTGCTTACAGACATTAGTGGCATGTCGCCTTATGTTTGATTAGGGGTTCTCATTATTGGCTCCTGTTTAAGCGATTCTGCGGGTGTTTGAAGACAAAAACATCTTTCACACTCATTAGATTGTATTGTACATCTTGGAGACCATCACCATTATTGGTGGCCTTCCTCGCATCTGTTAATGGTCTCCATTATTGACTGGTAATCAGATGATTTTGTGCATGTTCGACATCAACACATATATTCACATGTATCGATCTATGCTATTCGGTGAAGCAGAAATCAAGACCTTGCATAGAGGCTTGCATCACTCAGCCTTGTTTCCTCTCCCAAGTTGCGTATATTGTTTTTTGGAGACAGCTCATCAGAATGATCCTATTATGACACCGAATCTGCATTTTTCTTATCGGCGGCCAACATCGTCATATCTATTTTATGAGAAAATCACTCTGACATAGCTACTGAGCATGGGAATGCCCGACTTAGGACATGATTTTAGCAGTTATATATATATATATATATATATATATATCTGTGTGTGTGTGTGTGTGTTGTATCAAGTTCCCATACCACCCGAAGCTCCGATCCTCTCTCTCTTTTTTCTGAAGAAGGAAAACTACAGTTACATAAAGTATTCCAGCCATCGTTGCAACCTCTGATCTCACACTCTAGGGGGCATCTGTTATACAACAAATTGACCCCCTCATCATCTCAGAGGGGAAAGACATGATAGCTGAAGCAAAGACCAAGATCACATGCCTTGTTTCCACACTAACACTGGCTATGCACTGACAACCTGCTTTATAAAGCTTCTCTACAAGCCTAAGGGTGCGTTAGTGACCCTACTAACTCTAGTTGCTAGTTCGGGAACAACGTTAGTGGATCCTAATGAAGTTCTAAGGGTCAAAGGAGCGAATTGACTCATAAATATCTAGATATTTTCTCCTAGATCTACTCAAGAAAAGCAAGGAAACATCTCAAGTTCGACCTATTTGGGGGATTTCTAATCCTAATGAAGGAGGAAAATGGGAAAGAGCTGAAAAGCATGGCAACTTCATTGCTTTTACCCTAAGGAACTCATGGAGGAACTTGGCAACCCTAACTCAATTGCTACATAAGCAAAGCTAGGGCTATGGTGATAGAGGTCAGATCATTTGAAAGGATAGCATACTTGATTGTTGAGCATTGTCTCAAATCAAAAGAAGTTGGTAAGAAGGGAGAGAGAGAGAAGCTGGAGGGGTAAGGGAAGGCTGATGCAATAGATGGTTGTAATCACTCTTCTGACATTAATATAGAACTGCAGTTGTACTGTCTACTCCGTGGTGTTGGTACTATCATTCATTTAGTTGTTTGTCCAATACCTTTTAGCATGAGTAGCTTAGTTATGTGTAATTAGATGTTCTTTTATGTATTTTTGTAATAGTTATCATAGTTGTATGTTGTGATTATACTTGTCTCTTCTATGTGTAGGACTTAATTTGGAGCTGGTTTAGGGGACTTCCACCTGGTTGCATTGTGCTCTCTAGCAAATCTACATGGAGGCTTGAGGTAATCTATTTGTCTTACTTTGATAGTTAGTTATTGTTTATGAACAAGCATGTAACTTTGTGAGGGTTGCAGATAATATTACAGTCTGCCAAAGGTCGTGGGAAGACCTTTGAGGGTATCTCCATTCTACATACACTGTGCATTTTATCCTATAGCAGCACAATCAAAATCAATGTTAAGTTTATAATAAAAAGCATCTTCACAACCATATTGGTTTTTTCCATTGCGTTCTCCAATGAGAGTATTCTCTTTTTGTGCTCGCTTTTCGTCCTCTATTGCACCTTTAATCTTCATTTTCCATTTCTTTATTAACCTCTACTACAGTAAAAAAGTTGTCTTCCACTTGGCTTTGAGACACAAGTGGACTTATCTCACCAAATAAAAATATATCTAAGCACCAGTATTGCAGCAAGGATGGTGCAACCAGTGGGGCTACCAACTTTACTTCATCAACCTGAGGTTCGAGGTCACAGTGTTGTATGCACAAATATATGTAATGGGTCCACTCTTTGTCACTTCTGAGCTTAGGTGATAGACCACTAGGGTTTCTCAAACCAGCCTTATATTGATTATAGAAGAAGTTTGATTACCAATTGAGAAAGGAGAATTTTTCCCTTATTAAGATAATTGAAATGCTACTTGTTGTAGTAATGAAAGATTGAAATAGATGCCTACAAAACACATAACTCATCTAGCTATTTGTTAATATACCTTGATTTCAAAAGAATTCTAATCTATCACATGTGAAATCTTAACTACCCTAAGCATGGAATCTAATCTAAAAAACCACTTAACTATTGTGTACATGAATAAACATAACAGCCTTTTTCTTTTTATCTTTTTGTAAAAATATGAATGTTGATCCTTCTTGGTTGCATGGAAGGTGAGATAGGGGTGGTGGGAGATGAGTGCAATAGGTCAGATGGCTTGGGAGGCAAGAAGGGGTCTTCTCCTAGCTTTCATGATACTTTTTTCACAAATCGGGCTCAAAACAAGCCACTACAGGTTTTCCTACATGATGTCTACACGATGTCCTAGTTCACCTACAAGATCCCCTGTTTCCTACAGGAATAGGCCAAAAACATAAGGAGTAATTTGGAGAGAAGTATGGAGCTTAGGGAAGGTGAGGAATGGGAGAAATAAGGCAAGGGAGTGGTTGGAACTCACTCAGAACTCAAACCAAATCTTTATGATGATTGGATTTTCTCAATAAACATGGCAAGTTGTCTTTGTAAAACAATACTTCGAATTGAGAACTTAGTGGCCCTTGGCGATCATGGGTGGATATGGTTTGGCTGATGAAATAAGGCCTTCTTGCAATGTAGAAACTCCTGCAACATATACATCATTGATGGCATTTATCCATAAATAATTTCAAAACAAGAAGGGTTTACAAAAATTTAAGAAAACATAATTTGAATCATTTATTTGTCAAGTTCATGCATGGAAATGCTTGAAACCTATGATGAAAACAACATGAAATCTAATACAAAACTTAATATATCATAAATGACAACTGAAACCTATCTTCTGAAACTGAAAGAGGATGACCTAATTAGCAGAAGAACCTTAAATTTCAAAAGAAACCAAAATTATGTCTTTTTGGTCTGAATGGGAGTTGTTCCTCAAGCCATGGCCCCTAAAGGGAGGAATCAGGTAAGAACCACCTTTTATCAACCTTTTTTGAATATTTTCTTATCTCTATAATACTACTATTAAAGCTATTCACAAATGGAAGCAAACTAATCAAATCTACCAATACTTGCAATTTAACCACACCAAAATCAATTTAACAACTAATCTATGAGATACTAAGCATACAAGTACAGTAAGAGGAACCTCCATTGTTAGGGTTGGGCCCTAACCCAAGAGCTTCAACCCTCTGAGTCAACTCAGTGTTGGATCAAGGCAATACTTCTCTTTTTCATTAACATATCAAAAAAAGACATAACAATTTTTGGTCACAATCCTTCAACTCGAAAACTGCTTAGCTATTTTTCATAAAAATCTGAATCCTAACGAGGCTCTAGGCCTCTTTATTTATACAAATGAAGTTTCTGACAAATTCTTTAAATCTAGGGAGGCTTGGCTCCCAATCTTGAGATTAACTAGTTCTTAACTATCACTGGCTTGGCTGCCAATGATCCTCATGACTCGGCTGCCTACAACTCCGAGCTGGTGTGATTTGATTGAGGGATCTTCGAGTGAGTGAGGATTTAATGAGGGAGATCCATCTCCTATAATCTCTCCTTCTTGTCTCATTCGAGTTCTTTTACTCTAATTAGCCATAATTTTCTCCCAAAAACCTACAATCAATGCACATTAGACCACTAGACATGACATCTTACTTTTACTCATCTCATTAAGAAAAATATAATTAAAACATGTAAAGAATTATGAGAAGAGTTTATTTTAGTAATCTTGGAGGTCTATTAAGGTCCATATATTTTACTCAATGAAAATCCTCATCATCACCCTCTACTGAAAGTGCTTCTCATCCTCTGAGCAACTCAATCTATGTCCATGTCCTTCATTTCTTTGGTGGCTTCCTTGACATCCCATGCTTCTGTTGTAGCCTCTTCCTCTTGTGAATAAAACCCTGCATTCTTCTCTATCTCCTCCCATTTCTTTCTTTCTTCTTCTTCTTTTCTTCCTTCCAACATTCCTAAAAGCAATGGTGGACTGAGCCTCAAGCCAATCCAATTGACTTTGAGTCTTTGTAATATTTTCTTATACATTGGGGTTCTATTTAGTGCCTCCCTCATTCTGTTAGAGGAATGATATTCTCTAATTTTTAGGCTGTAAGGTAAGGTGGTCCATCTCCTTTGGAAGGCCTGCTGGCTGTCATCTCCTAGCAATCTTAGCATGACTTCAAAGTGTGTGACTACCTGTTCTTGTACAACAAGGTACCTTGGTGCATGCTTGGGATCATTTGCAATGAGGTTGTGAGTGCTGATGATAGCCATTGGGTTAGACTGTTATGATCTGATCATAAGGGGTTCTCCCTCTTCCTTTTCCAATACCTTTTTCATCTTTGTAGATCTTTCCTCATCAGGATTCATCCAAGATGCAAAGGCCATTAATTTCAAGTCCCCTAGCTTTGGATTTAGGTCCCACACATTTAAATCTTTGCTCTATCATCTAAGGTGATTCGATCACAAAGGTCAATGAATAGTTTGTAGTCTTGGAAAGGTATAGTTCCTCTTTGTGCTAGTGTATTTATATGAAATTGTAGCCATTGTTCCTTGATGTATAAGGCATATGACTTTGCTGGCATCCTACACTGGATAGCCTTCATGGATAAACTGGCCATAGTTTTCAATTGGCTTCCTTTCTTGTAGCTGCTTCCTTATCCATGTGTTTTCACCCTCTAATTGAGATTTCATTATTTCTTCTCTGTCTCTTATGCTGCTCAGTTCTCTGTCCATCTCCTGCAATTTCTCCTCCATATGTCCTACATCCTCTACCCCTTTTGATTTAGCAATTTGCATCCACCTGTGTGTCCTTGCCCTCTCCTTTTCAAGTTCAAAGAATAGAGGAATGGAAAAATTCTATGGTATCACCCTATCTCCTTCAATGAACCTGTAGTAGGAGCTGAGGTTTGGCTGTGGGCTAGGTTCCTTCAGTTCTTAGCCCTCTTACTTTGTTTCTTGTTGAGTAATTCCTTCCTGGTCTCTTTTCTATGTTTCTTGTAGGTTTGACAGAGTTTCCTATAGGATTGTCTCTGCTTCCTGTAGGTCTGACTGTGTCTCCTATAGGAGACCTTTTCCTTTTGATGAGGCTGACCTTGTGACAGGCCTCCTAACATAGGTGATTGGAGACTTGGGAGAAGCTTGTTTTGATGTTCCTTCTCCTTCATTTTTCTTTAGAGGGACTACCTTTTCTTGTTTTTTTGGTGAGTCCTCTATGAAAATTGGAGTTTTGGTAGGGGTTTGAGGTCTCCCTTGTCTAATCTCGGTGCTCTTTCTTGTCCTGAAGTAAAGTAGGGTTTGTCTTTGTCTCTTCCCCTTTGATTTGACAGGTGTACTTAGGGTAGTTAGAGCAACAACTGCCTCTTTCTTTGTAGGCTCTGGAGACACCCTTGGTGATTCTTCTTCTTCTCTGCCTTGAGTTGCAGAGTTCTGTTCATCCTTCTTTCCTTCCTCCTATTTTCCATTTTCTTTTTCATGCTCTTCTTTTTCTCCTCTGTTGGGTGTGGAGCCTAATTATCTTCTGTATTCAAAAGTATCGACGCATTGGACCCCAGTTCGAAATGGGGTGGCAATGCCGCCCATAAAATATTCGCTGCAGGGGGGGTCCAAGGGGGGGCGGTTGTGACCTTTTGGGAGCCCCCCCTTGGCGGGGGGATCGGGGGCAGTGCCCCCGAAGCTAAGAATAGGTGTAAAATTGCCTTGTAAAATGTTGTCATTTCATAGTCAATCTGGGCTGTTCATTAGGCAGAGATTTGACGGTAGAAGTTATGTTTAATTTAGGGTTTTTGCCCTAGAAGGCACCCCCTCATTATATATGAGGGAATTTTATTGCGTCTATGTATATTTGTAATATATAATTTTCTAACAATTGGTATCAGAGTCGAAGGACTATTTGGCTGATAAACTCACAGGAGAGAAGGGTTCCTGGTTCAAGTGGGAGCAATGGCAGAAGATGATAGGTTTAGGGTCAAAAAATTCAACGGCCAAAACTACTAGCTATGGAAGATGCAGATGGAATATTATTTGTATCAGAGAGATCTGTACCAACCATTGAGTGGAAAGGCAAAGGAGTCGACGAGTATGACCAACACAGAATGGGATATTCTCGACAGAAAAGCACTTGGAACAATACGGCTGTGCCTAGCAGCATCGATAGAGTTTAATATTTAAAGGGAAACGACAACAGAGGGTTTAATCTCAACATTGGCCAAACTATATGAAAAACCCTCGGCCTCAAATAAGGTATTTCTTATGAAGCATTTATTTAATATGAAGATGTCAGAAGGTGGATCTGTTGCTGATCATTTAAATGAATTTAATACAGTTACCAGTCAGTTAAGTTCTGTAGGGGTAACTTTTGATGATGAAGTTAGGGCTCTGTTCTTTCTAGACTCATTTACAGAAAGTTGGAATGGTTTAGTTATGGCCATTAGTAACTCTGTCTCTAGATCTAGTAATTTAAAGTTTGATGATGTTGTCAATGCAATCCTTAGTGAGGAAATGTGACGGAAAAGCTCTGGTGAGACATTAGGTAATGCTTTGACTACAGAGACTAGGGGAAGAAAAATGGAAAGAGGAAAGAGCCCTAGATATCGTAGTAAGTCAAGAAAGGACAGATCCAAGTCCGGATCGGGGATAGTGTGCTAGAAATGCGGGAAGAAAGGACACCTGAAGAAAGACTGCAAGTCTCAAAAGGGAAAAGAAGGACACACGCAGCAAGAAAATAATCATGAAGCGAATGTAACAGGTGATGTGTTGCAAGATGCTTTGATTCTTTCATTAGAAAATATTATTGATGCCTGGGTGGTAGATTCAAGGGCCTCATTCCATGCCACACCTGATAAGAAACATTTTCATGATTATGTTCAAGGAGATTTTGGACAGGTTCGGTTGGGTGATGATAAACCCTATAAAATCATTGGAATGGGTACAGTTTTCATAAAACAACAAAATGGAAATCAGTGGCTATTGAAGGAGGTAAGGCATGTTCCATAACTGAAGAAAAATTTGATTTCAATAGGGCAGCTGGGAGGTGAAGGTTGCGTAACTACTTTCATAGATAAAACCTGGAAGGTCACTAAAGGATCCTTGGTAATAGTGAAAGGAGGAAAGGTTGGTACATTGTATTTATGCAATGGTATTTCTAATTTTGTCAATGCTTCAACCTCTACAAGAGAAGATACAACATTGTGGCATCATAGGCTCGGGCACATGAGTGAGAAGGGGATGCATATTCTTCACTCAAGAAATTTGTTGCCAGGTTTGAAGCATGTTGATTTAAAATTCTGTGAGAATTGTGTTTATGGAAAACAGAAGAGAGTCAGATTCCTTAGAGTCGGGAAAGAAAATAAGAGCTAAAAATTAGAGCCTGTGGATACAGATGTATGGGGACCCGCTCAGGTATCATCTCTTGGTGGCTCTCGTTATTATGTTACTTTTATTGATGATGCAACTAGAAAAACCTAGATTTATTGTATTCGAAATAAATTTGATGTATTTGATACTTTCAAGAAATGGAAAGCTTTGGTTGAAAATGAGACAGGAAAAAGGTTGAAGTGTCTCACATTAGACAATGGAGGTGAATATTGCAGCAAAGAGTTTGATAGGTACTGTTCAGAAAATGGAATTCATAGAGAGAAGACAGTTCCAGGAACACCACAAGAAAATGGCATGTTAGAAAGGATGAACAGGACAATCATGGAGCATGCAAGGTGCATGAGATTGCATGCAAGATTGCCTTTACAATTTTGGCCAGATACTGTAGATACTGTTGTTTATCTAATAAACATAGGACCTTCAAGTTCCTTGGATGGTGGTATTTTAGAGGATGCATGGACATGTAAAAAGGTAAACTACTCCTTTTTAAAGACTTTTGGTTGTGAAGCCTTTGTCCACATTAATAAAGAAAATAGAACAAAGCTTGAGGAAAAATCAAAGAAATGTACCTTTATTGGATATTGATCCAGGTGGATGTTGGTGGCCACCCGCCTATCCCATTTGGACCCCACAACTATCTCTTTCAGTTTTTTAGTTTATGTAATTGTAGCACAATTTACTATTTTTAGTAGTTTTTCGGGTCCTGAACTTCTGGAGCCATTTTGAGGCCCTAAATGATGTTTTTTTAGGAAATATGGGAGCAACATCGGTCCATGGACCAATGTTTCTCTTCCCAAAGTTTTAGTGCTCGGATAGATATTTCTAACGAGCTATTGTACACGTCAAACAAAGATCGAGTGCCAAAGTTACGACCCCAAGAATTTGATGTACCAACTTACCCAAAACGGGGACCACAATTTGGCGTTTCATCTTCTAGCGTTAGGTTTTGGGATGTGAAGGGTTTTCCATTGTTTCTCAACAATAAATAGGCCTTCGAGCCTCATTGTAACACAATTCAGAGGCATCTAGCCACCACATATCTTCTCAGAGATAAGCTACCGTCGCCCTAGCTGTTTATTTCCATTTTCTGTTTGTAAGAATATCTCAGTATTTTACATTAATGAAATGAAGTATTATTTCCATTGCATCTTTGTGTTTATGGTTATCTCTATAATTTTTTGTGTTCCTGTTTAAATCTAGATCAGTGGTATCAGAGTGGTCTGCTTTTTCTTTGTTTTCCTTTGCATGTCCCCAACGAGGTTGGGATATAAGGAGTTAGGGCTTGAACTGGTCGAACCTTTGCAAGACCAACCTTGCAAATCCTGATGGCCTCCCATGGCAGATGAGAAGAAAGATGAGGGGGTAGGAGATCCTATCAAAATATTACTTGAAGAAGCCCTTAAGCGACAAAGGAATGAGATGATGGACAACTTTGCGTAGTTTCTTCAGCGGCTACCCAGAGGCAATGCATCGACTTCCAGCAGCTACTCTCGAAACACCATGCTCTTTAAGGTACAAGTTAATTTTGAAATCCCCATCTTCGAGGGTTAAATAGACACATATGCCATAGATAAATGGCTAAATCTACTTGAGAGTTATTTTTCTATTCATGATTTCTCTAGTCGAGAAAAGATTGCTTTCGCTCTTCTCAAAGCGCCCCCCCACGTCAAGGATTGGTGGGAATCCTACTGCAAGCAAAAGGATGAAAATACGGGCGCATTATTTTCAGCCGCACCCACTTGGGATTCATTTTGGGATGCCGTTAAGCAGTAGTACTACCCTGTCAAAAGCTATGAGGAAAAATACATCAAATGGATCACATTGTGGCAAGGAAGGGACCAAGATGTGCCAGAGTTCACAAACATTTTTCATACCCTTCGCACACAGTTGGGTATCAAAGATTATGAGCTGCATCTGGTACTCAAATACCGTGGCTGCCTACAGAGATACATCTAGGAAGAGATGGAGTTCTTGAACATCTCCTTGCTCAGTATTGTCAAAATTGAACAAAAGTTCAAACAAAAAATGGAAATAAACAACTAGGGCGATGGTAGCTTATTTCTGAGAAGAGATATGGTGGCTACATGCCTCTGAACTATGTCACAATGAGGATCAAAGGCCTATTTATTGTTGAGAAACAATGGAAAACCCTTCACATCCCAAAACCTAACCCTAGAAGATGAAACACCAAATTGTGGGCCCCGTTTTGGGTAAGTTGGTACATCAACTTCTCGGGGTCGTAACTTTGGCACTGATCTCTGCTTGACGCGTACATAGCTCATTAGAAAGATATATCCGAGCACTAAAACTTTGGGAAGAGCAACATCAGTTGATGGACCCATGTTGCTCCCAAAACTATGGAAATGACTAATCTTGAGATCTATAAACTATAAAAACCTATTTGAAGTCAAAGCTTACAAGATGTCTTTTTCAACGATGTTTTACTTAGCTAGATGTAAACTAAGGACCAAATTATGCAGAATCACAAATTAGTAAAAAAAAACAACCAATTTTTGTTTTCTTTTCTAAAAATGAAATCCAAACTTTTAAACACAAGCTTTTTTGAAGTTTCGTAAAGAGAAAACACAAGGTGGATTCCTCAACAAAGGTAGATTTTGCAAATGGTCAGACTCATAAGAAAGCTGGTAAAAACCAAGGTGATCTGAGGTTTCTACAGCTTCTAAGCTTACAGCTACTACAAGACCAAACTGAAAACCAACCCAACAATCAAAACGTCTAGGAATTTCACCTAAAACCCTAACACCAATGAAATTAACCTAAGGAAAGCTTCTGATAGGTTATATGTAGGTCTGGGCAGGGGATAATAACATCTAAACAAAAACTAAGCTGACTAACAGAGAAAATCTTAGGTTTTCCAAAATTTTGACAGGGTCCGCAGGCCCACAGTTAACACAGGTGCGGTACCGCTCTGTGCTAAAAGCAAAAGTGCGGATAGGTCCGCACTGTGTCACAAGCCGAGGGTGCAGTCCTCTCCCAAAGTTATGAAAAACAAAAAATAATTCTGGATCTACTAAATATACCCAATTCCACACACAACAAGCCAAAAACAGAAACAAAAACACAGTTTCTCAGGTCAAAGTAAAAACAAGGAAAAAAATCAAGTCCCCAGCGGAGTCGCCATTTTGTCACACGGAATGAGTCGATCTTGCGGACAAGATAGACCTTCCTAGAATCTAACGATATCTAGTGACAAGCAAGCCAATCAAAAACTATCTTTCTCTAAATATGCATTTATAAACAAAGGCAAATAAGTGTTTTAGGCCTACCTTAGGTCCAATGCAAGTTTGTGGAAGCCTCGCTCCTTTAATCCAAATGAGCTCCCTTGTTGCAAATCTGCAAACACAAACAAGCAAACAAATTAAATAGCACGTGAAAAGCCAATATCATAAAGCATACTTTAACATGATGATCAAGGAATTCATGAAACAAATGACATAAGACAATTTTTTGAGAAAAATGAATCTGATTGTATTAATTCAAATCAAAGAAGAACTTTACAACCTGTGCCTTGATGCTGTACAAGCTCCTCCCAGGGTCCAACAAGAAGTCTCCTCTACTTTGACAAGTTTCACTCTCTTTCCAATGAAGCCAAAAAGGTATGTGATCTCTCCTAACTAGGAAGTCTCAATTCCACTAGCATTTACCCTCAAATATGTTCAGCTTCTAACCTCCCTAGCAACCAGCCCAATGCCTTAATTTATAGTGCACTGGAGGGAAGTTACTAGGTCCTCCTTCAAAGGGATAAAGCCCTCCTTCAAAGGGATAGCTCCTCTCATCAAGGGATTAGCTCCTTCTCTTTTGGGATGCATGAACCACCTAAGAGCGACCAATCCATGTCAAAATTCCTTCTAGAATCATCTAGAATTAACCCAAAGTGAGTTTTTAGAATAAACTTGCGCCTTTTTGACTTTCACAGGGGTCCGCACCCACTCCTTTAGGGACAGAGTAGGCAGGTCCACAGTTTTTGTAAGCATGGGGTGCGGGACCGCAGGTAACAGTGAGAGAAAGTGCGGAACTAGAGCTTTGTTGATTTTCAATGTCTTTCTCTCATTTTCAAAGCTTGACTTGAAGAGCTGAGGTCTGAGACTTGCTTAGGAGGACAGTACAAGTGATGACAGACCCATACTGACTGCAAATAATCATGGTGATGATATTTTTGTGTAACAGATTGCCCCCTAAAGTGCGAAGTCTGTAGTAGATGAGGATTTCATTTATCATTTAGGAAGAGTGTAGTGGTTCCAGCTAGGGTACTAGACTAGACTCTATATTTAATATCGACCGAGGTGCGTAAGCTTAGTGGCGTGGTCTAAAATATATAGACATAAAGAATCTCTGGCCAAGTGATTATGATGTAGGTTACAAGGCTTCTTTACGGAAGACCGGAATATGTAGCCTATCATTCACACACCTAGATTACCCTACTGATATGCTTGATTACAGTGCTTGTTATGAGATGCATCTATCAAATCAAACCATGAACCTAAGTACTGTGTATGACTGTAACAATGATTTTAACCTCCTTACAGAGATATCACCCAGAAAACCCTTGTTTGGTAAACACACACAGCATGCAAAGATATTTACACTATCAAACTATATAAAGAGAACATAAATGAACTGTGAAACAAAACAGAGTTTATGATAATGTCTCTATAAGTCACACAGGGATCAAATCCCTTACAAGACTCCCTTCCAGATCCTAGTGCTGACCATTCAACATAACCATAAACCATTCATAAGCGCACACCATATACATGCAATGAAAATCAAAGGCTATGGAAATCGAAAGCTATGTAACTGCTATGCAAACCATAGGCTGTGTAAATCGAAAGCTATGTAATCGTAACTGTGATGCAAACCATATGCTATATAAATCGAATCCAATATAAATACTGTGCGAACATGTGATAACCGAAATGTAACAAAACAAATGAACAGTATACCAATCGAAGAACGCAGGGCCCGTCGACGTCCTAAGGGTACACTGGCTATAACCGATCAGCTATCAAATCAATGCAAGAGGTATACACACGTCGTGACTGTGAATAGGTCTTTGTATTAACTTAAAACTCTGTTCTGAGAAAACGATTCAACGATTAACCCTTCAAACATTAACCTGATTGTATTTACATATGCGTACACACAGCCATGTCATCGATACAATGAATGTACATTCGGCTGTTGCCGCTTTTATTACATAAGCCTTTTCAAAATGTTTCCATGCTAAGTGTTTCAAAAAGAACAAAAACTAAAATGAAAATGGAACGATGCTGTTGCTGCTTTTATCTGCCAGAGTGCCTTGCTTTGACTTGAGTTGACCGCATACATAGGAGGTTCGATTTGGCTGGGAGATAGGTGTTTGTCCATGCTTGGACATTCTGCTTTTCGCCCATGCCTTTCGTTCTATCTCATCTGCTACGCCACATGTCAAACGATAAGCTCATTACAGGATGTGGGTACTTCCTGTAACCATGTCATCAAAAACTTCCAATTCTTGAACATAAAACCCCTAAATTAATTTCTATGCAATTTAATAACTATAAAACGATTAATAATCAATATTCAAGGATTTTGAGGGATATATGATGAAAATGTATGGATAAATGATATGTTTTTGGGAAGGAAAAAGGGTCTTGGGATGATACCAACAAAGAGTGAAGTACTTTATCATTTTGATGATCATCTTGTGGAGAGCCCGGTCGGAACCTGTAAAAACATTCAATGTAAGATATATATATGAGATCGTATCATCGCTGAGGTAGGCATTCCCATACTCAGATCGAAACTGACTTAGAAAACTAACTACTGCTATGATATAGGAATGATCTTGTAATACATCACAGGTATAGACTCATGTGGACACAGTATGGACACAACCATCTGTTTATGAATAGTCCATCATATCATGAATACAAAATTCCTCGCAGCCTAGATTGCGGAAACTAGATCCAGGGTCTTCATTTCTACTTCCCGAAACAGTACGATTCTATCCATGCGAATAAATGTGTTGAAGTCGAACATGGTAGAAACCTCTTGATTACTAGTCAATGATGTAAACTGTTAACAAGTGTGAGAGAAACCACTAGTGATGTTAATGGTTATCAAAGTACCCAGTACAATCCATGAGATGTGAATAAATGTGTTGATGTCGACCATGTCACGGAATCCTTTGATCGAAGGTCAATGATGCAACCTATCGTCAAAGGCGAGAAACCTGCCATTGAGGCATGCAGATCCCAAGGTACTGACGATTTCTAGATCATCTTTCTAGATAATGAGCTGAAGTCAATAGAAAGCGATCCTTCGCAGGCAAGCCCAAAACACGAAATCATAGATCAAGTTGAAGAAATTTAGTTGCAAGGACTGACTCAGGGATGGTCAAGATGGATGACAGATATTTTGTAGATGAATGGCTTATTGGCACTGACCTCTTGAACACATAACGACACAACAGATGGTTTGGTGACAATTGACCCAAAGTTAATACCCAGAAACCGGCTGAAGACTTTCAAATGTGGTTTGATCAACTGTTAGGCAAAGGATTTCCCTACCCAGGTGAATAAAAGTGTCGTGTTCACTAGTGGTTACAAAGTATGACAAACAGGCTCATTTTTCTCTCTTTTACCCCACCATTTTTGGCAAGTACCTCTTTATTTTTGACAAGCTTGAGGAGGATAGCATTTGCTTGATTATAAGCTCATCCTTCGGATGAGTCCAACTTAGTTTAAATTCGAACCCTAAGAAGGAGTGGTTCATTCCTATTTGTAATTGAATAGGTCCTTTACTGTGAAATTTTAACGAGTCCAGTATAGGAGAAACTCAGCGTTTTTCAATTTTAGAGAGTCTGAAAAAACTTAAGAAGACTCTAGGGTTGACCTTTTTCGTAAATTTGTGCCTCCCAAGCCCGAAAAAGTATAAAATAATACTTGAGAGAACCGCTTGATCTTTACAACCAAGGATTACTTTTCATAATTAGTGTCCCTGATCCGAAAAAGTAAAAAAGCGATCAATGACACGTCGTTTTATAACCAATATCGAATTTGAAACGACAAAAATTCGGCAATCTTTTCATGTTTTTACGGTTAGAAAAGAGCTGTAAGTGGACCATATTTTTAGTTCCATTTTAACGAGTTTAAAAAGAAAAACTCGGTGACCTTTTCATGTTTTAGGAGTTAGAAAAGAGCTTAAAGGTGATTCTAAATGTTTTTCGTTGAAAATGATAGATTTCGCCTGAATAATCCGTTATCCTGAACAAAAATGCAAACATTACTCATACCTGTTTGAAATGGATAAAAATGCTGCAAAATTACCTTTCTAAAGTGAAACATAAAAAAATTTGCAATTCATTTATTCAAAAAACTTATAAAAAGGGCTTTCGTCAATTCATTTTTACCGTTTGAGATTTGGGTGAGAAAATAGTGCTTTTGTTCAGAAACTTCCCGTGAAGATTGCGGAAAATCCAACCATCGGAATCGAACGCCGTCTTCTCCAGGTAATCCACATCATCCTACTCTTCAATTACAACCGTTTCAATTTTTGTTTTAGGGTTTTATTTCATTTTTTAGAGGGTTTTTAGGCTAAAAACCCGCGCGCGGGGGCCCGCAGGCGTAACACTGGCAGCCCGTGGACCCCGAATTTTTCTCAATGGGGAAAAAGTTAGGGGTCCGCAAATTCCATGAAGGCAAGGTGCGGACCCACGCACTGTCTCTAACACAGAGAGTGCGGTCCCCGCAACAAGGGTTTTTAACCCAAAAATTCTCAAATTTGACCCAAACAACTTAATTTCTTGCATTCTAATTTGCTTTTTTGTTGGATGTAGAGTGTACATCATGTTAGATTGGCATGAACAGGAGCATGAGGACGTGGATCTTGCCGCGTTGAATCACCAACCTTCGATTGATGCATTGAAGGCATGCGGCTTGTACAAATTCTGGGTCATACCTGGCATGAGGGCCCAGGTGGATTTCTTACAGTGGCTGGTAGACAGGTGGAGCATACAGGACCAGTGCTTCTTCATTGGTGGCCACCATCTCGAAATTGAGCCGGTAGACATATCATTTTTTAACGGTTTGCCTAAGAGAGGCGAAGAATTGACTCTATTCGGGACTAGGCCAGGTGGCCAGTCTGTCGATAGCCTCCGGCTAGAGTTCTGCAACAGCCAGGCTAGAGAGAAAGGGATAGACACTAAAACCATATCCCGTCCTGAGCTCATGGTGATCGCATTTACTATCACCAGACTTTGTGGGAGTGCCGTACTACATATTGCCACCGAATCCCAGATGCGGATGGCAGCTGACTGCTTTCGAGGCACCATCTTCAACTGGTGCGATGCTGTGTTGGCTAATGTAAAAGGCCAACTGACCAGAGCCAAGAACGGACAACTGAAGACCTTTGGTTATGGGGCTTTGGTTGTGAGCTTTGGTTTGGATATGGTCCCAATGCTGGTCCCACAGCACCTTACTGTTGGAGCTAGGCTTCCTCGAGAGCCCAAACTGATGCGATGGGTTGTAGTTATGGCTCATCATCCAGACGAGGGGACAGAGGTTGTTCGATTCAAACCTGAGTATTTCCAATGGTTGGAAAACCAGGTTTTTTCTATTCAGGACTTCCCTTACATTGGGGTAGATTTTCGTGTTGACCCAGACATGGCTCTTCCACCAGGAGAGCAATGGGATGACTCAGGTAAAATCATTTTCCTATTTTTAAATTTTTATTTATTTTCTATATCGTCCCAAAACTGATAGTAAAAGTTTCAAATGCAGATGTGGGTCCACAGCGACCAGCTACTCTCCGGCCTTACGAGAGGAAACAACCAGCTGCAGCCGCGCCAGCCCCACAGGACGAATCAACAAAGACCTTGGCCGAGTTGGAGAGTCATCTAGAGCGCTTGACAGGAGACATTCCGGAGACCAGCATAGATGACATTCCTCGTCGACTTCAACGCTATGTGATTGGGGTCCCAGGACCTTTTAGGAGGTTCCTTTGCAAAGTGGCTCGTGCAGTGGTTTCTTATCGAGATCATCACCAGTGATAGGATGATCGCCTATTGTAGGCACATATGACATTTTTGTTTTTTGTACTTATCATTTTTGCCGATCATAAGGTGTTTTTCAACCTATGATCGAGGACGATGTATTTTTGACACACTCCTATATATATATCACTATTACCGGCTTATCTTGTAAATCATGTTATGGAATGTTTTTAAATTTACATGTATGATTATTGCAAATGTATACTTAACATCCAAGAAGCAATTGCATCTGCTAATGTATTTAAATATCTTGGAATATGATAATATTCAATATAATCAAATTCACGTTCCAAGAGACGCACTCTCAAAAATAATCTTAATAACACTGGATTTCTAATGGCATACACTCTATTAAGCTATAATACAACGAGTTCAGAATCTAACCTCACTATCAAACTCCGAATCCCAAATGAAATAGATTCAGATAATAACTCAATCACTGCACTATACTCGGCAATGATATTCGTTGTTTGACCGGGGCTTACCCCATGCATAGATACCAACTCGTCAGAGGGTGAATAGATAACCCAAGCTGTGGAAGAAATGTTCCATGTATTACGACAAGCACCATCAGCGAAACCAATGTATGTTTGGAGAGGCATCGACATCTGCAATATCAAGAGTAAAACCAAGATAAGCATGAATAATGACGAAAAAAATCTCTAAGCTAAGCACACTTTTTAAAACTAAAACACACCAGCTAGAAAGAAAACTATCCTAACTAAAAATCTCCATACCCATTCCTTAAGCATAATACCTTTTCGGGTAAAGACCATTTCTGGGTTTACCTAAAGAGTCCCCGTCAAAGTCTACCAATTCATAGGCCCCTTTTGCTAGTTTTCACTTGACAACATAGGGACCATGCCACATAGGAATGAATTCTCCAGCGCCTAATTTATCATTAGCTTGATCATACACTAAGAGTAGATCTCCTTACAAAAAATTTCGAGGGCTCACATTTCGATCATACTGAGCTTTCATACGTTTTGTGTGAGTTTTGATCGCCAATGCAGCATCACGTCGATTCTCATCTAATTGATCCAAGTATAACAAACGTTTTTCCTCTTCGGAAGTGGCTGGAAGTAACTCGATGGCCATTTGCAATGACGAGATTTTGTTGGAAATAATACTGAGAGGGGGGGGTGAATCAGTATTATCACATTAATAAAACTTTTTCAATTCCATAATCAGATTCATATTAGGACATTATCAACCATATTATCAGTTAACAGATGCAGTAACATAAAGTAGATCATCACACATAAGGCACACATATGAACACAATGATATAAGGTGGAAACCCAATGCGGGAGAAAACCACCTGCTGCAAGTCATCTCAATCTTCTTCTTAATAAGAAAATTCTTTTACAATATTTGTACTGGTGCAGCCTTATACCAGTACGGGAGCTACAACCCCCTTTGCTCTTGTACTAGCCGATCCATTTACTAGTACGCAGGCTTTTACCTGCTACAATGCTCCAAGATTTCTTTTAGCTCTTGTACTAGCTTAGATACTAGTACGTAGGCGCCGGCCTACAATCTTCTCCCTCTAAGTACCACGTTTCATCAATTTTCATACTGGATACATTGAGGCACAACTCATAATCTTGAAAGGCCACATTTCATCCAATTTTCATACTGGACCCAACAACAACATTGAAGCTCAAACAACCTTCTGAAACACCCAATCAACTGTAGTAACTAGATCAACAATAATAGGACCAAACCCAGGATGCAACAATGATAAACAAAGATTTTAAGAGAAGGAAGCACCCTGCTCAACTGCTAGCCTGAGTCCGGACTCACCCTGCTCAACTACTAGCCTGAGTCCCGGACTCACCCTGCTCAACTGCTGGCCTGAGTCCCTGGACGCACCCTGTTCAACTGCTAGCCCGCGTCCCGGACGCACTCTGCTCAACTGCTAGCCTGCGTCCCTCGCTCTGAGTCTTTTGAACTGCCTGCGTCTCGGCGCACCTGAACCCTTCTGCGCCTGCGTCCAGCGCACCTGAACCGGTTCGCTCCTGAGTCCCGGACGCACCTGAACCCTTACTGCACCTGCGTCTCTTTAGATATGAAAGATATTAAGACTTCAAGACTAACCCAAACAGTCAGATCTACAGATCTGATCGTGCGCCATAGCGATCATAGTCCATTAGAAGATTCGCCTTCATAGATCTGGACTAGATCTCACCAAAAGATATTCAACAAAGATGGTACATAATCCAAATGAACTCCTTTGCTTTATATAGGCAAGCTCCTCCCCAAAACATGGAACAATACCACGAGCCGACACCATAGAAACGCAAAACCGTCGGCTAGGTACCACACAAGAAACCCCCACGTGCTTTCCTCTGCCTTGATATGTGTGCACTGGGTGGACGCACCCCCTAAACGGCTGGCCTGCGTCTCTGGACGCGGGTTCTGCATGGATTACCTGCGGGGACGCACTTTCTGTAAGGTGTACCTGCGTCCTTCATAATTTCAACAATATTTGAGCCTCTGCTTACAAAGAGCTTGCCATTTGATTCCTTTGAGCTATCCTGTAATATGTCACATCTGATATCTCTTCTGTAGATTCATCTGAATGTATATAAGTGAGATGATCTTCTATGAGAGTGTTGCCATCAAGTACAACATATGCATCATAATGCCAACAATCTCCCCCTTTGGACTTGATGGCAACAACACCGAATCACTCTCCCCCTTTGACATCAAGGGCAAAGGGGTATGCTCCCCCTAAGAACATGCTCCCTTTGACTATGAGCCAGATCTGCTGAAGTCTCTGAATGAGCTCCCCCTTTGTATATGTCATGGTGCTCCAATCTGATAATGGTCTTTCTGAGAACAAGCTGAGATGTCTGCTCTGCTGTATAGTGCTTGTTCATGCTCAAACTCCCCCTGACAATAAGCAAGGTCTGCAAAAAGATGTTCTACAAGAAGAACATGACTCTATATATATCATAAATGACCTTCCTATCACCAAAAGACTCAATACATACATCCATCACCCATCACAATAAGGATCATCCATCCAACCAAGTGGGAATACATCAGAAATATGAAAACCAAATACATTACATCTTCATCCCATGCATAGTGGGGGGGGACAAAGGCCGTTACATGACCTGAAGAGATGACTACAATAGACCATTACAACATGAGTTTTGCTATGACCTTTCAAATGACAAACATCATCAACAACACTGTATAATCTACTCCATAGTATCTGTCAACATCAACTCACAACCATCCAGATCTACATGAATCAAGAGTCATCAAATGAGAGTATCAACATCAATCAACATATGTATGAATAATCATCCCTGTATCTAGCCAACAATCCTTATCCATTTGTGCCAAGAAAGAAATCATGCATCATGCACATGTCAACAGCTGCATATGAGTGACTCATCATCGTCATGTCTTCAACAATGCGACTTTGAATAATCATCCATGAAATCAGCCAACCTCATCTATGTATGTGCCAAGGAAAATAAAGACTCCATGCAAGCATCATTAGAGAATCAACCATAAATCTGATCATGTGATCAACTCATAACCATAGCAAGATGAATCATAAGCATTGTCACCAAGGACCATAATGCCAACAATGCATTCAGGACATATGCTCCCCCTGAACCAGTGCCATCTGTTAAATCTGATCATGCATATCAAGAAGAATCAGCCAATAAATGCTTTGAGACGGGTACGCACTTCATCTTCTGTTGCGCTGCGTCCTGTTGCTGCAGGGACGCACCCAAAAACACTATCGCGCCGCGTACTTTTACTCAGGGACGCACTCAAAATTACTATTGCGCCGCGTCCTTTTGCTTCAGGGACGTACCTGATCCTCAGTCGCTCTGCGTCCCCACGTAGATTTTCAGTTACTGAACTGCGTCCTGGACGCACTTGGACTTGGTCTGGCCTGCGTCCGCACGCAGGTCTCCTGTTACTGCACTGCGTCCTGTACTTTCAGCTTCCTCTGATTCTGGTATGTCTGTACATTGTACTGTGCCATCCTTTTCTGACTGTACTTCCTTTTTCCTCCATATCTTCAAGCGTGATGATGACATTTTCTCCTTTTGATATGGTGCCCAAACTTTGTTCCTGCATTCCTTGGCTATATGTCCAAGCTTGTTACATGCATAACATCTTACATGTTTCATATTCCTCCTGTAACAATCAGTAGCTTTGTGACCAAACATATTGCAAGCAAAGCAATATCCATAAAAGTACCTTGATTGAGATGACCTTTCTGCATAATGGTCTTGAACTCTTCTTCTTCTACATCTAGCTGCAACATGTCCAAGATTATGACATACATAACATTCAACATTATTCATAGGAGGAGTAAAGGATTTTCTTTGAGGAATCTCTTTCCTTGGTTGATGATGAGATTGATCTTTCACTTCTTCGTTGATCACTTTAGATTTCCTTTTAGAGTTTCTTGCCTCACCTTGTGAACTAGATTCACCTTCAACAGATTCATGGAAACCAAGACCAGTCTTTATAGCAGGGGACCATTGACTACTAAGAATATCATCCAATACTTTAGAGCTATCTTGAAATCGTAAAAGCTTATCCTTTTCTTCTAGTTTACCTTTCAAGATATTTACCTCAACGTGAAGTTGTTCTTCCTTTTCAAGAGATTTCTTTTTCAAAACTTCTTCAGCTTTCCTTCCTTCTTCCATTTGTTCCCTTAGTTTGAGAATTTCTTTTTCATGTTCTTCATACAGATCCTGCTGCATTTGACGAACTCGGAAGGCACATTCCAGTTGAGATTTTAAGCTGGTGACTTCGTTTTCTTGTTTTGCAATAGCTTGGAGTAGATCTGTATTCTGCTTCTTTGATTCTTCAAGATCTCCTTTTAGTGAGAGGATTGTAGCTTCAAGATTTTCATAGTAGCTAGATCTATCTTTGAGTTTCTTGATGGTTGTGCTTCTTTCGTTGACTTATTTTCTTAATGATGTCACTTCATGCTGCAATTGGTCTTCCTTGTCCTTGAGTAGCTTTCTTACCTTGTTTCCTTCTTCTAGTTGGGCCCTTAGTTTGGTAGCTTCTTCTTTGAAATCACATTCCCTTTTGTTCAATAGATCTTGTTGATCTCTAATTTTGTCTGTCAGCTTTTTAAATTCTGCCTCTATTTGATATCTTTCTTGTTCACCCATAAGAGCAAATTCAATAGTTTCGCTATCACTTTCATCTCTTTCACAAGGAAATATAGCTGGAACATCAGAGGATAACACATTCATACCTGATACTGATTCTGAATCTGATTCTGAATCTGAAGAGCTTCTTATGCCTAATCCCCAATCGATTCTTCCACTATCATAGTTCTTCTGAGATGACTTCTTTTTCTTATGAGCTTTCTTCTTAAGCTTCTTTCCCATTGTTCCACGGATCTCCTTCAAGCGATCAAGCTTTTCTGAAGGACCTTGCTCTGATACCAATTGTTGGAAATAATACTGAGAGGGGGGGGTGAATCAGTATTATCACATTAATAAAACTTTTTCAATTCCATAATCAGATTCATATATGCTACTTCCACAACTTCTTAAGATTAAGTTAATCGATCTTCAATGAGTGCATTAGGACATTATCAACCATATTATCAGTTAACAGATGCAGTAACATAAAGTAGATCATCACACATAAGGCACACATATGAACACAATGATATAAGGTGGAAACCCAATGCGGGAGAAAACCACCTGCTGCAAGTCATCTCAATCTTCTTCTTAATAAGAAAATTCTTTTACAATATTTGTACTGGTGCAGCCTTATACCAGTACGGGAGCTACAACCCCCTTTGCTCTTGTACTAGCCGATCCATTTACTAGTACGCAGGCTTCTACCTGCTACAATGCTCCAAGATTTCTTTTAGCTCTTGTACTAGCTTAGATACTAGTACGTAGGCGCCGGCCTACAATCTTCTCCCTCTAAGTACCACGTTTCATCAATTTTCATACTGGATACATTGAGGCACAACTCATAATCTTGAAAGGCCACATTTCATCCAATTTTCATACTGGACCCAACAACAACATTGAAGCTCAAACAACCTTCTGAAACACCCAATCAACTGTAGTAACTAGATCAACAATAATAGGACCAAACCCAGGATGCAACAATGATAAACAAAGATTTTAAGAGAAGGAAGCACCCTGCTCAACTGCTAGCCTGAGTCCGGACTCACCCTGCTCAACTGCTAGCCTGAGTCCCGGACTCACCCTGCTCAACTGCTGGCCTGAGTCCCTGGACGCACCCTGTTCAACTGCTAGCCCGCGTCCCGGACGCACTCTGCTCAACTGCTAGCCTGCGTCCCTCGCTCTGAGTCTTTTGAACTGCCTGCGTCTCGGCGCACCTGAACCCTTCTGCGCCTGTGTCCGGCGCACCTGAACCGGTTCGCTCCTGCGTCCCGGACGCACCTGAACCCTTACTGCACCTGCGTCTCTTTAGATATGAAAGATATTAAGACTTCAAGACTAACCCAAACAGTCAGATCTACAGATCTGATCGTGCGCCATAGCGATCATAGTCCATTAGAAGATTCGCCTTCATAGATCTGGACTAGATCTCACCAAAAGATATTCAAAAAAGATGGTACATAATCCAAATGAACTCCTTTGCTTTATATAGGCAAGCTCCTCCCCAAAACATGGAACAATACCACGAGCCGACACCATAGAAACGCAAAACCGTCGGCTAGGTACCACACAAGAAACCCCCACGTGCTTTCCTCTGCCTTGATATGTGTGCACTGGGTGGACGCACCCCCTAAACGGCTGGCTTGCGTCTCTGGACGCGGGTTCTGCATGGATTACCTGCGGGGACGCACTTTCTGTAAGGTGTACCTGCGTCCTTCATAATTTCAACAATATTTGAGCCTCTGCTTACAAAGAGCTTGCCATTTGATTCCTTTGAGCTATCCTGTAATATGTCACATCTGATATCTCTTCTGTAGATTCATCTGAATGTATATAAGTGAGATGATCTTCTATGAGAGTGTTGCCATCAAGTACAACATATGCATCATAATGCCAACAGATTTCGCATTCAATGGGTAACACAGCTTCTAGACCATAAACTAGTTGGAAAGGAGTGAACCCTGTTGACCTTTTTACTGAGGTTCGATACGCCCAAAGCGCTGAAAAAAGCATGTTATGCCAATTTGACCGATGAATCCCAATGATTCGTCAGATCATGATGACTAAAACTTTGTTGATGGATTCAGCCAGACCATTAGCTTGTGGATAATAAGGAGTTGAACTATTGTGAAGCAAGTCAAGCTGGCCTGTAAGTTCGGTCATCATAATGTTTCGAAAATGACGCCCATGATTAGTGATGATCGCTTGTGGAACACCAAACCTAGCAATTATATGATTGAACACGAAAATTGCAGCTGTTTTGCCGTCTGCCTCAAATGTAGGCATCGCCTTGACCCACTTGGTAAAATAATCTACCGCAAGGAAGATATACGCATGCCCCCAGCTGAGTGAGGGTTACATGTAATAAAATTGATACCCCATTTGGAAAAAGGACCAACGGAAATTATAGGGTGGAGAGGAGCAGGTGAAGCGCGCATCTTTCGATAAAAAATTTGGCAGTTGTGGCATTTTCGGACCGCGTTAATACAATCTTTAAATAAAGACGGCCAGAAGTAGCCAACGCGCAATATCTTTTGGGCTATCGCATACCCAGACATATGACCGCCACACGCTCCAGAGTGACAGTCATTTAGAACCCTTTCAGCTTCCTCGTGAGTTAAACAACGTCGAAAAACAGTCTGCCCCACGGTGATAAAGAGTATCTCCAATAATCCTGAATTGTTGGGACTGGAATCGTATTTTCCGACGTTCTGACCTTGAAATTTCTGGAAGAAAGGATTGGGTCTGGAGATAAACGATGATATCCCCATACCACAGATCTAAAGTGCTGATGAGAAACAACGATTCATCTGCAATGGGCTCCTCCGCCATAGTTTCCGTGTCAGCACGCGAGAAGTCACACATTAACTCCGCTAAAACTAAAGATTTCTTAGACTTAGATTTTTCAAATTCCAAGTCGAACTCCTGCAGGATGACAATCCATTTAGAGTACTTGCCCCCTAGCAATTTCTTGGTCAAAATGTAGATCATAGTGTTGCAATCAGAAATTACTGTAGTTTTATGTAGTAAAATGTAGTGACGAAAACGTTGGACAGCTTGAACAGCTGCCAATGCCAATTTCTCCACATGTGAGTATTTTAGCTCAGTTGGATTTAAAGTTCGACTAAGGTAATATATCACATGTTCAGTACCGAATTCATCTTCCTGAACTAAGACCATTCCAATGGTGGAATGAGAGGCGGCGAGATACAAAAAGTAGTCCTGGTTGTAGTTGGGAGGATGCAATAACGGTGCATGGGTCAACGCGTGTTTTAGTGCATCAAAATATTTCTGAGCTATCTCATCCCAATAGAATGGAGTATTCTATTTCAACAACCAGGTAAAACCCTTTGTAACCTCGGCGTAGTTAGGAATGAATCGTCGTAAAAAGTTTGCTTTCCCTTGCAAACTTTGGAGTTGGCGAAGACTCGAAGGAGGAGGCAATTTGAAAATAGCTTCAACTTTCGAGGGATCGACGCGAATGCCGGCTTTCGAAACAAAAAACCCCAACAATCGACCTGTTTCTATACAGAAAACACACTTGTGTGGATTCAACCTAATCCGATAATGCCTACACCTCATAAAGATTGCTCGTAAATGGATGAGATGATCAGCTTGATGTAATGAATGAGCAGGCAGATCATCGAGATAGGGTTGCACAATGTGCTTGATGTCATGAAATGCATAAGACATGGCCCTTTGAAAAGTTGTCTTGGCATTCTTGAGCCCAAAAGGTAATTTTCAATAAGCAAATGTCCCCCATGGACAAATGAAAGCCTTTTTTGGTTGATCGGCAGGTAGAATATTGATTTGATTGTATCCAGAAAAACCATCCATGAAGGAGAATATTTCGCTACTGGCACAATCATCAATGATTTGATCAATATAGGGAGTTGGGTAATTGTCCTTTGGATAGGCTCGATTAATTTCCCTATAATCGAAACATATTCTTATTGTCCCTTGCTTTTTGTTAACCGGAACAATATTCGATACCCAATCCGTTAACGGTATCGGATAAATGAAACCTGCTTTGAGTAATTTTTCAACTTCTGCTTTAATAGCAGCAACTTTTCTTGGGTGAATCTGACGCAAACGTTGCCGGACGGGTTTAGCATCCGGGTAAGTCTTGATTTCATGAACAACAATTGTGGGGTCAATTCCTGGCATTTCCTCATAGGACCAAGCAAGCATGTCGCGGAATTCTTGAAATAGGGCCTTATATATTTGAATTTCATCTTCTGTACACGAGGCACCTATATGAATCTTTTCAACAATTCGAGGTTTAACCGAAATGTCAATAGGAATAGTTCGAGAGATGTTTCCCAAATTTAACTTCGAATCAGGATTTTTCATTGGTATCTGAGGTTCCTTGACATATTTAGTGGTAAAAATTGATGAAAAATCATTTTCAAAACGTTCATTCTCGGGTAAGAACGAAGATCTGTGATGGAGATATTCCCATGGTAAATCATCTACACATAGGATTTCACGAATTTTCTCATCAGAGTGAACAAGTTCGGAAAACGTTGTTGAATCCGAGCTTGATGTGAAAAGTGATTCCTCACGAACCACATTCATTAAGTCAGTTTTGGTTGAAGATGGGTCTGTAAACGATTGCATGGCCTCATACGCAATTTCATATGGACTCAAAGGCATAACATCACCAAATGAGTCTATCTCAGATTCAGAAGCAACGATCCAAGGATCATCATAAACACTGGTTTCTGACGAAATCATATGAATGGTTGCAAAAGAAGACGATGCGTTGATCAGAGGAAAAGGAAAAGTTCCCAGTAAACCGACATCTTTAACTAGTCCTACTCCAACATCCTTATACGGGATAGTCGTTTTACCGACATGCTGAATGCTTTCTGAAGAGGCTGGGTCGGATGAAAAGTAAGCCAGCTAGTCTATTGTTACGATATTTCCATTATGAGGAAACATTATAACCCGAAAGACCGATGAAACGACAGCTGTCATAGCATAAGACCAACTACAACCTAAGAGAAGGTTGTAATCTAGAGAGGCATCAACCACCTCCACGTCTAGATTAACAGTTTTTCCTTCAACCCTTATAGGTAGATCCTATAGAATGCCAAAAGGACGAAACCCACGACCATCAAAGGCCTTTAGAATTGTCGGGGATTGATTTAGTGAAGGAGAATCAAGCGATCTCCAACACTGTATCGACATAATACATGTTGAGGCTCCCTCATCAATCACAGTCCTGTGAATAGTCCTATTTTTTACTATCACTGGGATCTGGAAAGCCATTTGATGAGGTAAGCACGGTGTACTATTTTCTAGATTGAAAATTATTAGGTTTGAGTCCTGAACGTCAACAGCTCCTATAGCCGACAAAAGTAATTTACGCTGTGCTGGACATGATTGCAGCACTTCCAAAGCCGACATTGCTGAGGGTGAAACAACTAAATCCTCAACAATGTTATAGTTCTGAGCCGCTCTCGCATGTGGATTGAAAGCTGACTTTCGAAGTATACCCTTGGCAGGTAGTTTGATTACTAAGTCTGGATAGGTTTCTCGATCTGTAGTGGATCGGAACTGGGAGCTGAGGTTGATGGGTTAGAATGAGAAGATTCTACTTCTTTACCATCAACAGGACTTTTACTACCATAATCATGTGATCGAGTCACAATCCTAACATGGGACATCATCAGTATGGGTTCTTCATTGGCATTCGAGGAAGAACCTATCATCTTGCTGTCTTGACTTGGAAAAGGATCCTTCAAAACATCAGGCGTTTGGAAACCTTTGACAATATTTGCAACCTCTGCACGATGATGGCAGTCTCTTGTAAAATGCTATTCGTCACAAATGAGACAAGGATAACGAGGTTTGCGTTATCATCATTGGATTCCATTTTTTCAGGTTTCTCTTTTGAATTTTTGTCTATTTTATTTTTCTTCTTCCCTTTCTTCTTACCACCAGATTTTGATTTGGCTGTAGATGACTCTACCACATCAATATCGGCAGAAATCTCTGCGGAAGAATCTCCGGTCGGGGAATCTGGCAAGGTTATGATAGGAGAAGAATTCTTGGAAGACTTCTTCTTACTTTTGGTGTTAACCGTACCAATCATACCATCAGCGGCATGAGACCCTGAAGGAGCTGCAACGATTTGATTTTGCTTGGGAAGATCGGGGATTTTCTCTTGTAACGTACCTGACTGAGTATAAACCAAGTCAAGGTACTGTGCTTGAGCAATTACTTGCTCCTCAGTAACAACTCTGGCCTTAGCTACATCCTCAGTGATCTTTGGCAACAAATATTTTACAAACCATTCAGCTAAGATCTGATCCGGAATAAAAACCTTCACTAAACGCCGTCGACGTCTCCATTCATGAATGTGATCTGAAATGTAAGTGGACGTCAACTGCTTTAATGAAGTTAGTAATTCCGTGCCATTGTCATATTTGACTGGCAACTGAAAATGAGTTAAAAGTGAGGTAGCTAATTGACTAAAGTTATAAAAAGTGCCTCGCGGTAACTCAATGTACCACTTGGCCGCGAGACCAATTAGAGTGCACTGGAAAAGCCTTAGACGGATTGAATCATCTGAAATGGAGTTAGACGTACACCAGAGGTGATAAGTCATCACGTGGTTCGATGGGTCCTCTCCTGATTTGCCTTCAAACTTAGGAATATCACTAGGAAACTTATTCGGCATTGGTGGCCAATACAGAAGATAATTAATGGGATCGTTCGTTAGGCGCGACAAGTCAGGCAAGTCCAAAGTTGCGATAAACGGTAACTGACGATTAGGGTCCCTAAAACTCTGGGACATGAGACCACCCCAGGAGGAGGATATCCAGGATAACTAGGAATAGGGATTGCATTTGGGATATTGTATCCTCCCGGAAAACCAGGATTAACCGGACCGTACTGGGGTTGTTGAGGTTATTGATGTGTACCCAGGGTACGGTTGATACTAGTAGACTGGCTGCTGCACAGCAGGACCGAATAGGTACTATCCCTGGTACGGTTGATAAGTAAATTGTGGTTGACTTGTGACAACCGTACTTGAGCCAGGTTGTCCTACAGGCATCTGAATCGAAGTTTGAATCGTGGATCCAGACGGAGGTAAAGATGTCTGAGGAGTAGATATAGGAATAGTAGAAACCAGAGCTGTCGATACTCCAGAAGTAGGTGGGGTAGATTGAACAAATGTTGCGGCAGTTGCAACATCCGTTTGAGGCGGAGTACGAGGCGTACTAGGCCCAGGCTAAGAAACTACCAAAGGTACAGAAGTTTGAATAGTAAACTGGATAGGTTGCTGGGGTGAACCAGAAACTAAGGGTTGTCCAGTTTGAGATGACAACTGTACATTCGGTTGCAAGACCTGTTGAGTTTGCGATGGATCCCACACTAAATTCATTCCGGGGTACGAACCCATAACAGGTTGAGAATATTGAGGACCATAACCGGGTTGAGGGTAGGGTTGATAATTCAAAGGTACATTTCCCATTCCTTGAACATATGATTGACCGGAGGGTGGTTGGAAACCTTGGTTCGAGTACTGACCTTGGGGTTGATACCCTTGAGGCACGTACTGATACTGGGGTTGACCTTGAGGTACATATTGATACTGGGGTTGACCTTGGGGTACATATTGAGTCTAGGGTTGACCTTGAGGAACGTACTGTCTCGTAGGTATGTACTGTCCTTGAGGTTGCCCCCCAGGTGCAAATTGGTTAGCTTGAGGTTGCCCCCTAGGCGATAATTGAGGATTTTGAGGCTGCCCCCCAGGCGGTAAATGGCCACCTTGAGGTTGAGGATTAGGAATAGTACCTGACATCATGAGAATATCTTCTACACTCAACGTCTTAGTACCATTGCTTCCAGTTAATAACCCTTGTTCAATGGGTTGAGGAGATGCTCCCGCAAAAGTACCAGAAAGTGACTGATACCTAGAGGGAACAGAAGGACCGCCGTACAAAAAGAATTCTGGCGATGGACGACTGTCTTGACATATTTAACGGAGGATAGTAACCTCTAGGTGTTGGGTGATAAGGAACACGAGGTGGTGAAAAACTTAGCCCTGGGTTTTCCAAGAAATTAGTCAAAGAAAGATAGCAAACATTGCTCCTAGGTGGATTGTAAAAAATTGATTCAAGCTCCCTTAGTTCATTAGTAGGTTGATTTTCAGGGATAGGGATGCCTACTTCTTCTTCCAGAGTAGCAAGTTCTTCGATAGCTATAAGTCCAGAAGGAAGATTTTAGGTAATTATTCTTTCTACCCTAGGTGAACTAGGACCACTAGAAGCTGGAGAAGTAAACCCCGATGTTGGAGTAGCAACAAATTCACTTTCAGGTTCAGATATTTCAGGTTCCTCACCTATATCACTAGTAGATGAAAAGCTACCAGTAACTTCGGAAATAGACACTGATTGTGGATTATAATCTGCTACTAAAGCTTGAAAATCAGGATGTACCACCAAAGAAGACTCTCCTTCTTTAGGTGACCCAACTCTACTGTCTCTAGGAGTTACGAGGGCTCTTAACCCTTCAGGCTAGCTCGGTGAAAACTCAGGAGGTTGGCCTCGAAGTCTACGGGACTTCCTCGGTAATTCAGCCACGATTAAAAAATTTTGACTACTTCACACGCAAACAAAGTAAAATCTCAATGAAAACCACCTAAAGCCTCTAAAGAACCAAACAAATTTGAATCACACGCCTAAAGAATCTAGGAGATCAAACACACACAAACAGTAACTTTCTGTACTGAAAACACTAGTTGGTGATGAAGCCCAACGTCGCAGAGTTCAATACAGAAATGGCGGTTGGAACAGTTACCTCAGCAACCTGCTTAATGAATAGACTGGCACAAGTTCCTCCACTAAACCATCTCGAGTGAAGAGAACCCCCCAGAAAATCCAAGTGAGTCTAGCCGACGTCTGCTCCAGGTACAGTGGGATCTTCCCACCATTGTCACCTTAGGAAGAATCCTATAGAATATGGTCACTAAGGTTACCAATGGAAACAAATATACCTGGGGGAACAGTCTACGATCCGATATGCACGCAAGGGCAGAGTAACAAGCTCAATCCCCTTGAAGGCTCCTTGACATAATCCAAGGTTTACCAACAAGTGACCCCAGGCTCCTTGATAATGGTTAATCCGAGGTTTACCGTTTTTAATATGTGAATATCTGGCGTCGTTCCCAATGAGGAAGGATTGATTCCCACACTGGTTCGGACACGATCTCGTGCTTCTCCTTTAAGAGGAGATTTCCCAGAGCATAAATGCAACAATTGGATTTCTCTCCTACCGCAAGATACAACTACTTGTTTGTTTTACTGTCTTGGAGAGTTAATTACTCTCTACTCCAAGACACTAGCCTAAGCTATATTGGTGTATCAGAGCCCTAGAAATAAAAATATTACTAGATAAATTTTACTTTAAGCGTTATTTTTATTGGTTTTTGTTTAAGTCAAGAGGTGCGGAGATGAAACTCGTGGTATGAAGACTCGACTCGAAATCACTAAAAAATGCACTTAAGATGATTAAGAAATATTTTCCCTTCAATGAACTTCTAGCTAGGAAAGAGTTTGAGAATGCAAATACTTGTAAACACAAATCTTTCTTAACAAACAAATTAAAAGAAGAGCTTTTCGTCTTTTCCAATGCACTTAAAACGAGACAACTAGTTATTTTCACAAAAATTTCCCTTTTCTTTCAAAACACTCAAGCACTACAAAAAACAAACTTTTTCCAAAAGAGATTTTTTTATTTTTTATAAAACACTCAAAACTATGGAAATGACTAATCTTGAGATCTATAAACTATAAAAACCTATTTGAAGTCAAAGCTTACAAGATGCCTTTTTCAAGGATGTTTTACTTAGCTAGATGTAAACTAAGGACCAATTTATGCAGAATCACAAATCAGTAAAAAAAAACAACCAATTTTTGTTTTCTTTTCTAAAAATGAAATCCAAACTTTTAAACACAAGCTTTTTCGAAGTTTCATAAAGAGAAAACACAAGGTGGATTCCTCAACAAAGGTAGATTTTGCAAATGGTCAGAATCATAAGAAAGATGGTAAAAACCAAGGTGATCTGAGGTTTCTACAGCTTCTAAGCTCAGAGCTACTACAAGACCAAACTGAAAACCAAACCCAATAATCAAAACTTCTAGGAATTTGACCTAAAACCCTAACACAAATGAAATTAACCTAAGGAAAGCTTTTGACAGGTTATATGTAGGTCTGGGTAGGGGATAGTAACATCTAAACAAAAACTAAGCTAACTAACAGAGAAAATCTTAGGTTTTCCAAAATTTTGACAAGGTCCGCAGGCCCACAGTTAACACAGGTGCGGTACCGCTCTGTGCTAAAAGCAAAAGTGCGGATAGGTTCGCACTGTGTCACAAGCCGAGGGTGCGGTCCTCTCCCAAAGTTATGAAAAACAAAAAATAATCCTGGATCTACTAAATATACCCAATTCCACACACAACAAGCCAAAAACAGAAACAAAAACAAAGTTTCTCAGGTCAAAGTAAAAACAAGGAAAAAAATCAAGTCCCCAGTGGAGTCGCCATTTTGTCACATGGAATGAGTCGATCTTGCGGACAAGATAGACCTTCCTAGAATCTAACGATATCTAGTGACAAGCAAGCCAATCAAAAACTATCTTTCTCTAAATATGCATTTATAAACAAAGGCAAACAAGTGTTTTAGGCCTACCTTAGGTCCAATGCAAGTTTGTGGAAGCCTCGCTCCTTTAATCCAAATGAGCTCCCTTGTTGCGAATCTGCAAACACAAACAAGCAAACAAATTAAATAGCACCTAAAAAGGCAATATCATAAAGCATACTTTAACATGATGATCAAGGAATTCATAAAACAAATGACATAAGACAATTTGTTGAGAAAAATGAATCTGATTGTATTAATTCAAATCAAAGAAGAACTTTACAACCTGTGCCTTGATGCTCTACAAGCTCCTCCCAGGGTCCAACAAGAAGTCTCCTCTACTTTGACAAGTTTCACTCTCTTTCCAATGAAGCCAAAAAGGTATGTGATCTCTCCTCTCAAGCTTAACTAGGAAGTCTCAATTCCACCAGCATTTACCCTAAAAAATGTTCAGCTTCTAACCTCCCTAGCAACCAGCCCAATGCCTTAATTTATAGTGCAATGGAGGGAAGTTACTAGGTCCTCCTTCAAATGGATAAAGCCCTCCTTCAAAGGGATAGCTCCTCTCATCAAGGGATTAGCTCCTTCTCTTTTGGGATGCATGAACCACCTAAGAGCGACCAATCCACGTGAAAATTCCTTCTAGAATCATCTAGAATTAACCCAAAGTGAGTTTTTTAGAATAAACTTGCGCCTTTTTGACTTTCACAGGGGTCTGCACCCACTCCTTTAGGGACAGAGCGGGCAGGTCTGCAATTTTTGTAAACATGGGGTGTGGGACCGCTTGTAACAGTGAGAGAAAGTGCGGAACTAGAGCTTTGTTGATTTTCAATGTCTTTATCTCATTTTCAAAGCTTGACTTGAAGAGCTGAGGTCTGAGACTTGCTTAGGAGGATAGTACAAGTGATGATAGACCCATACTGACTACAAATAATCATGGTGACGATATTTTTGTGTAACATAGTGCTTGACAAGATCACAGAAAAGTGATGGTGCCTGAAAATCATAATGATCAATAGCTAGAACAACAACCACAACAACAACAAGCACCTCAAACACCTGAAAGTGGTGTTAGAAGATCTATCAGGATAAGTAGACCCCCTGAACGATACACTCCTTCATTATATTATGTATTGTTGACTGATTCTGGTGAACCAGAATGTTATGAAGAAGCAGTGCAGGTAGAAACCAGGAAGAAGTGGGAGCAAGCCATGAAAGAAGAGATGGACTCAGCACATAACCAGACTTGGGACTTAGTCAGGTTGCCTGCGAGTAAAACAACATTGCAGAATAAATGGGTTTACAAGTTGAAGGAAGAATATGGAGGTAGAAAAAGGTATAAAGTTAGACTTGTGGTGAAAGGGTTTGCACAGAAAAAGGGTATATACTTTGATGAAATATTTTCTCCTGTTGTTAAAATGACTTCAATCAGAACTATTTTAAGTCTAGTAGCAGTTGAAGATTTGCATCTTGAGCATTTATATGTAAAAACAAAATTTCTCCATGGGGATTTGGAGGAAGAGATATATATGCAGCGCCACAAGGATATGAGGTAAAAGGGAAGGAGAAACTAATGTGCAGTTTGAAGAAGAACTTGTGTGGCTTAAAACAGGCTCCAAGGTAGTGGTATCTAAAATTTGACAGGTTTATGTCTGAACAAGGTTATACTAGATGTCACTCTGATCATTTTGTTTATCTCAAAAGGCAAAATGATGGCAGCTATATTATATTGTTATTGTATGTAGATGACATGCTTGTTGCGGGTTCTAACATGCAGGAAATAAATGTGCTCAAAAGAAAATTGGCAAACTCATTTGCAATGAAGGATTTGGGTGCTGCAAAACAAATCCTTGGTATGAGAATAACTAGAGATAGGAAGAATCACAAATTACCATTGTCTCAAAGTGAGTACATAGAAAAGATGTTGAAAAGGTTTAATATGTAGAATGCAAAACTAGTTAGTATACTTTTGGCTAGCCATTTCAAATTAAGTAAGGAGGAGTGTCCCAAGACTCAGGAAGAAATGGCTCATATGTCTAAAGTTCGATATGCATCAGTAGTTGAAAGCTTAATGTATGAAATGGTCTGCACAAGGCCTGATATTGCACATCCAGTGGGAGTTGTAAGCAGGTACATGAACAATCCAAGAAAAGAACATGGGATGGCGGTGAAGTGGATTCTCAGGTATTTCAGAGGTACCACAAATCAAGCATTATGCTTTCGTGGTTCACACATTGCGCTACAGGGATATGTTGATGCAAATATGGCAAGTGATAGAGATAACACGAGGAGCACAATAGGGTATGTGTTTACTGTAGGTGGAACAACTGCCAGTTGGGTCTCAAAACTGCAAAGTGTTGTTGCACTCTCAACAACAGAAGCAAAGTATGTTGCTGCTACAAAGGCTAGTAAAGAAATGATTTGGTTACAAAGGTTTCTGGATGAATTGGGTAAGAAGCAGGAGTTGGGCAGGTTATACAGTGACAGCCAGAGTGCCATACATCTTGCAAAGAACTCTGCATTTCATTCCAAGACTAAGCATATACAACTCAAGTACCATTTCATACGATCAGCATTGGAAGATAGACAGTTGAAGATGGAAAAGATACACACTAGCTAGAATCCTGCAGATATGTTAACAAAAGTTGTAACCAGGGAGAAACTAAGAATCTGCTCAGTTTCAATTGGTCTTCAAGTATGATGAACAAGATGAGAAATAGCCAGGTCCATAGTGGAGTCATTGTCCAGCAAATGAAGCAGCGGTGGAGTTGCTATAATCAGTCTCCAAGTGGGAGATTGTTGGGTGTGGAGCTTGATTATCTTCTGTATTCAAAAGTATCACCACATTGGACCCCAGTTCGAAATGGGGCGGCAACGCCGCTAGTAAAATATTCGCTGCAGCACCCCCAAATCTAAGAATAGATGTAAAATTGCCTTGTAAAATGTTGTAATTTCGTAGTCAATCTGGGTTGTTCATTAGGCAGAGATTTGACGGTAGAAGTTATGTTTAATTTAGGGTTTTTCTTTCCCTAGAAGGCACCCCCTCGCTATATATGAGGGAATTGTATTGCGTCTATGTATATCTGTAGTATATAATTTTCTGACATCCTCCTTCCTCTTCCTTTTCTTCCTCTGTTTCTTGACTCTACTCATCTTTTTCTTCTTTTGTTTCCTCCTCTGTTTCTCCCTCGTTTTCCTCCTCTATATCTTCTTCATTTTCATCCTCTATTTCTTCTTCCCCCTCACTAGCAATAGGGCTTCTTTCATACTCAATAGCTTGAATTGATCCTTCTGTCTGCATGTCTGCAAATGTTGTCCATCAATAAGGAATCTTATGTTTTGTAGAGCATATTCAAGGATGAGTTTGATCAACCCATGATGGGATAGTTTCTGATGTTTTCCCTCTTGCACCTTGATGTTCATGTTTATCATGGATTGTAGAAGAAAATAGGGTATACTCAGTCTGTTATGAGGAGGTGTGTTCTCTCCAAGTCTCAGTTCTTGGAGGAGTCTGAAGTGGTATCCATACACTATACTGTATCTCCCTTCACATGAAATATATTTGATGATATGGTAATTGACTTCATTCCAAGGGTATGGAATTCTCTCCCTCCTAAGCCAATTTTTGTCTTCAATTGACTCTTCTCCTTCCAAGAAAAACTTTCATTTGCAAGGGTGGTGTTAATCTTGCCTCTTTTCTCTATTGTAACCCTAGGGGGAGTGTAGTTATTTTTCTTATAACCCGAGGGGTAATTTATACTGATAAACCCTTCAATATAATAGTGGCACTGGCTCTAGTGAGGGGTATGAGTGAGAGGTAAACTTATCTGGCCACATCATCATCATATCATCTCATCCTCCCAAATAACCCCATCCATTGATGCCTTGTAAAAATTTCCACCACAGGAGGATGCTGGTGGATTCTTGCTGTGTTGGTGGGTTCTGTCTTATTGAAACCTCCTACCATAATTTCCTTGTAATTCTTGAGGTTTGTGTGGATATAGTTCAAGACTTCTGGTAGGCGAGAATGTTTTGGAATTTAACTTTTAGTGACATGCAATACAATCTTTCTATCCTAAGATGCACTGCAAATTCCTAACTGAATTGAGGATATGTTCTTTTTAAATGGAAAATATGGAAGTTATGGCACCTACATCACTTTGCTATGTTCTGGTGATGATAACTCTTGATTTGATTTCCCTTGGTGTCCACTGATAGCTCTGTAGGCTAATCTCTCTGTATCATGTAGGTTTCTTGCTTGTTGTAGATGCTGACTGTTTCCTGTAGGTGCTATTTCAAGAATGCCGAGAGTAACCTCTTCGTTCGATGAATCCTCAAAGTTATCTTTGCTTTCTTCATATGGGAGTCAATTTTTTATTTCTATTTATGTATTATCGTGTGGGGTGGTGTGCTGGCTAGCCGAGTATGAGCACCTTCTTTTGGACTGTTGGTCCCACTATCAGTCCATCATTTCACCTTATCTTGTAATCCTCTCCCATTCTTATCCTCTGTAACTTAAACATTTTTGGATTCATTCCCTTTTTCCTTTGATTTGACTCGGGACATGTGTGTATTGGTCTAACCCTTTTCTTCTCGTTATTTGACTGAGGGTGGCTAAGTTAACTGGTCAAGGGTGACCACATTAACTGGCCACCTTCACTTATAAAATCAAGTCTCACATTATTCCTACAATTTTGATCATATCGTACTTATGGGAGAGAATTAGTAATATGACATACATGTGGGTCCTTTTCTTCGTTGATGATGCATGTTGGAGAGTGGTGCCACTTTGCTGTTCTTTTCAATCTGCATATTTTCACTGTATATTTCCTCTTTGATGCTTTGTTCCTTTTCGATGTTGTGTAGACGCTGGACCTTGTTGCTGGTGATATTTTTGCTGCTGCTAAGCTCTGCAGGATCTTCCTCATCCTTGTAGTCCCTGTTCTGAATATGGCTATAGTCTTTGTGCTTTCTTTTGTTGGATAGGCTACTACAGGATTTCCTACAGGATGTTTAGAGGATGTCTTGTAGTTGCCTTTCCCTTAAAATTTCACATTTTTCTCAGTTCTGAAGTAGAAGTGGTATTGAAATAAGTGGAGAAGGGGGTTATGGAATGGTAGGTGAGGGATGCTGCTTTTGGGTATGCCTTATTTTTCCATTTTTCTCTCCTTTTTGTTGTTGTTTTTTTTGTAATTCTTTCTTAACTGATTTCTTTGATGGATATGGGGGCGGCATGGTGATGAAAGGTATTGGCTGTGGTGTGGTGAGGTAAATGGTTTTTTCATTCAGACACATGTTTGTGTCATTACCTTGCTATTGGACTACCCTTCTTGTGGTTTTCAAGATCTCCTGTCATTTCTACAGAAAACTCCTGTAGCATTACAAGGAATCCTATAGAAAACACATAACTTGTTTGAAATGATCTGGAGTGGTGTATAGATGGAAGAATGGGGGGTAATGGAGGATATGAGATGGTTGAATTAAAACATGGCTTTTATAGGTCCTGTTGTCCTCATGCTGTGCTTATCCTCCTCTTGCAGACCTGCAAAACATAATTGTCATCTTTTGTATCTTTTCTCTTTTTTCTCCCGTTTTTTTGAAAAACAACTAGTCTACCCCAAAGGAGGTTTTCATCCTAGTTGTATGTTGTGGGTGTCTCAAAAGAAGTTTCCACCGAGAGATATTTTTACTCTTATTTTATTTTTATATACATTTTTTTAACACTCTTGGGTTGCCTCAAGAGGTTTTCAACCCAATAGTGGCACTCAAGTGCCTCATGGAGGTTTTCACCTGAGTCTCTTTATTTTTTCTTCTTTTTATTTTTGTTTTTTTTGTTTTTTTGTTTTTCTTCAAGGACTTGCTGGGGTGGAAGCTGAGACTTTCTCTACCACCATCACTATCTTGTTGATGCTATTTATGAATTCCTTCTTTGGTAAGGGCTTTTTGTAGATTTTTAATCTATACCCATTGGAAAGATAAGGGATAGCCTCTGCATCAATGGTTCTTATTTGTACAACACCATTATCATGACACTTTTCTAATACATAAGGCCCTAACCATCTAGTCCTTAACTTGCCTTTAAAATCCTTATACCAGGAATCATACAACAAAACCTAATCACCTTCTTGAAATTTTTTGTCTTTTATATTCTTTTCATGCCAGATTTTCCTTTGAACTTGAGTCACCTTTGTGTGCAGGAGGGCCTGCATCCTAAATTCATCTAACCCATTCAACTGGAGCAATATTTCTTGTGGTGCCCTTGTGATATCTAGATCCAGTTGTGCTTCCATCCTTAAGGTGTTGTATTCAAATACAATGGAAAACAAGGCTTTCTTTCCATACACCAGCTCATAAGGAGTGAAGCCACTGGTGGTCTTCCAGGTGGTATTGTAGGCCCAGGTGGCCTCAACTAATCTATCTACCCAATCGTTTTTTCTACTGCTAATCACCTTGGTTAGAATGCCTTCCAATGCTTTGTTGGTTACTTCCACTTGCCCATTAGCTTGTGGGTGGTAAGGGGTGGATGTTATGTGCTTGATCTTATGTTGGCTTAACAAATTTTTAATCATGTGAGATGTAAATTGACTGCCTTGATGAATGACCAATTATCTAGGGTACTGTGACACAGGCAAGTTCCCTCTACGGACAGAGGCAACCCCTCTAGCCCTAGAGTGGGTCTAGTCACCACAAAGACAATACTAAAGAAAATTTCCTTAGAAAGTTGGTGTTATGAAGGCCTACCTTTAGTTCATCATTCGATGAAGTCCTCATCGTGTTGCTCCAACTCTTGTTCTTCTAGTCACTTATACTTGAAGACAACATGTAGAGGAACACCACAAAAGAAATAGAAAATGACCAAACAATCTACTTGAAGAGTCAAGGAACCTCAAGCTATCAAGATACAATTTCAACATACGATATAGGAAACAAGCTATTGATTTGTATTAATATAAATCAAAGTAAAACTTACAACCGAGCCTTGACGTTGTAAGTCTCCTCGAAGGGCCCCGTCGACATGTCTCCGTAAGCATTTACTTGTGAACCATCTCCCAAGGGAACAAATGACTCTCTCTTTCGTTCAAAATATTGATGCTAGAAATTTCTCTAACCAACTATACTCAAACATCTCTCAAGCCAAATTACATGTGAGGCTACTTCCACATTCCAATAACACTCTTTACCTCTACTCGTCTCTTAGAAACTTGAAGCTACCAAATTACATCAAGCTATCATCCAATTACATCCAAACTAGTTGATCTCATTCATGGAGGAGACATTTATAGGAGGGAGAGGTTCCATAAGAGATGGGAGGAAGAGGTTATCTCTTAGGGAGGTTGCACAAAAGGTGGAACAACTATCCCAAAGGAGAGAGGCGAGCTCATCTGACCCAACAACTAGCCCTAGGACCACTCATGAAGTAGTTTCATCTCGAAGCTTCATCGAGCTGTTAAAAAACTTGCCAAAAGTAGATGTTCATGGGTGAAACATAGGGACAGAGCGACGACTTCACTAGGGCTAGTGCAAACTTGACCGCCTTCATGGGTAAGACAATTGATGACCCACGGTGACCTAGAAACTTAGGTAAAAAGGGGTCTACTTTAGGGATAACGAGTTGAGACATTCTTCTTGAGATTACAAGGAAGGTATTGGCACATAATTGGCAACATGACGTAGAATATATGTCAGTAATATGGACTGACAGTATCCAGGATCAGCGCATGTAGGGTCAGTGACAAATTACTGTGTAATAGATGCCCCCTAAAGCATGAAGGCCGAGAGAGTGGGAGAGGTGAAATGCTTTACAAATCCATAACTGAAACAGAACATCCTCGCGGAGAACCTACAGATGCAAGTAAAATTGATATCTCTGGGACAATGAGAGTGAAATCAGTGGAAATTGGCTTCCTCTGATAAAGCAAATAAACACCCCCCCGAACCCTTGGAAGCTCAGGATCGGAAATAAAGGGTCTTGCATTCCGGGAGTTTACTTAAAGCAAGTAAGAAAAAATTTATATAAGTATATAATAATTATATTAATTATATTAATATTAATTAGTAAAATTAATTTATATTAATTAATTCTATTAATCATTCTAATTAATTTTTATTAATTATATTATTTATTATATTAAAATCTTATTAAATCTTATAAATTATATTAATTAATTGAATTTTTTTTTTTTAAAATTATATTACTATATTAATTAACCTTTATTAAATTATATTATTTACATAAGTTTATAATTATATTAATTATATTAATATAAATTAATATAAATTAATTTATATTAATTTTATTAATTATATTAATTATATAAATCTTATTAATTAATTTACATTAATTATATTATTTTATAAAAATCTTATAAATTATATTAATTAATTTATAATCAAACTATACAAATGATTTTAATTAAATTATATTAATTATATTAATTATATAAACTAGAATAATTATATAAATTAATTATAATGTATTTATATTAATTGTATATATTATATATATTAATTATAATAAATATAATTTAGTTATATCAATTAGTATAGATGAATTATAGTATATCTTTTAATATAAATTAGAAGGATTTTATAAATTAATATAAATTAGGAGGATTATATAAATTAAATATAATTTATATTGATATATTATTTTTATTTATATTAATTATAATAATATTATTAATATAATTTAGTTATATTAATTAATATAAATAAATTATAGTATAGATTTATTTATAATTTAATAATTAATATTTTTAATTATGATAAAAATTTTAATTATGGTTAAAAATTTTATTCATAAAATTTAAATAATAAATGGAAAAGAATAAATTAAAACAATTAAAACAAATTTATATTATTATATAATTATATTAATTATATAAATTAATATAAATTATTATTGATTATTTTAATTATATTAATTATATAAATCATATTAATTTATATTAACTATTTTTAAAATCTTTTAAAATCTTATAAATCATAGTAATAAATTTTTTAAAATCTTATAAATCATAGTAATAAATTTTTTTATTGAATATATAAATTAATTAAATTAATTAGAATAATTACATAAATCAATTATAATTTATATATATTATATTATATATACTATTAATTATAATATTATAGTAATATAATTAATATAATTTAGTTATATTAATTATTGCAATTTAATTATAGTAAAGATTTTAATTATAATTTTAGAATTAATTTTAATTATAGTAAAAATAATTATAGTAAAATTTTAATATGTGTCCATAATTTTAAATAATAAAAAACCTGTTCTAATAAATTGGAAAATAATAAATTATATGTCGGTCTTTATTTATGAATTTAGGGTTCTTGTATTTATTTCCAGGTCGCATTCTCTTCTCTCTCAATAATCTCTCATTCTTATTCTTTCTAATTTGTCCTGATGATGGACCCCCTTTGGGGTTTGAAACATTGGCAGAATGAACTGAGAACTGTGGTTAATCTGGATCATGAATCAAAAAACTCCCACAGAAGTCTAAAATCTAACATTGATATCTCTGATACATGAGTACATAGTGAAAGGAAATACATGTTTATAAGGCATGGGCGCAACCATGTAGAAGATAAACATAAATGGTTTGTGGTATGGATGCAACCATCCAATTAGAAAGACCATAAAAAAGATTTAGGTATGGTCGTAACCATCCAATCAAAAGAGTCATGTATGAATCAATCCATGCAACCTGGACTTGGGTAATCTGAGCCCAGGATCTTGAATCTCAATATGACCATGGTACAATTTCTAATATGCAAATAGATGTGTTGAAGTCGAGCATACTAGAAAATCACTTGATTACCAGCCAATGATGTAAACCATTAACAAGCACGAGAGAGACCACCAGTAATGTTAATGGTTCTCAAGGTACTACTAGTACAATCCTCAAAGTGTGAAGAATGATCTGAAGTTGAACACTTGTGAAATCACTAGATCGAACACCAATGATGATATCCCGTCATCGAATGCGAAGAACTTGCCATTGAGGCATGCAAGCTCTAAGGTAGCAGAAAGGAGTCTCTGGATCAACTTCCTGGATAATGAGCTGAAGTCGACAAGAAGCGATCGTCGAAGGAGGGCCATAATGTTTCCCATATCATCGACGCGAGATAAAGGAACAAGATGAATGTGGATGAGACAGAGAACCTTAGGAAGGTGTGTAAGGCTACAAACTATAGAGGGATTAAGCTCTTGAACATATAAATGACACGACTCCAGATTTTGACAACATTCTAGTACCAAGGGATCAATGGCCATGATGATGGAGTGAGGATCAGATGGAATGAGGCAAAATGAATAACCCAAAACCTGAAAGGCCAATGATAGAATGAAGATATCCCAACCTGACACGAAGCAGAAAGAGTGTTGATTTTCAAGAGCGACAAGCTGTCGTAATCACTAACACAACCAACAGAATGTTTCCAAATTTTCCCCCACCATTTCTGGCAAGTACCCCAATTATTTTTGAAACAAAAGCTTGAAGGGGATAGCATATGCTTGTAATGTAAGTTCATCCTTCAAACAAATCCGACCTAGTAAATTTTAATGAGCCCTATGAAGGAGAAGCTCAATCTCATCATGGTGACAAGTCCAATGTTGTCAGGGTTTAACGAGTTCGACATAGGTAAAACTCGGAGTCTTTTTCATGTTTAGAGAGTTTGAAAAGGACACGGAAAAGAAAACTCCAAAGGTCCCTTTTCGTAAGTTTGTCCCTCGAATCCGAAAAGGTAGAAAACAATATCCAAGGGAACCTATTGACCATGATAGATTAACGTATACTTTTTTCATAAGTAATCTATCCTAGTTCATAAAAGGGTAAACTTATGCTGGGTAGATGACACTTTGCAGCCTTTAACGAGTTCAAAGTGACAAGAGCTTGGCCATCTTTTCATTTTTAAAGGGTCGGAAAAGAACTGAAAGTGGACCCCCATTTTTATTCTCTTTAATGAGTCAAAAAGGGAAAAATACTTGGAAATATTTTCATCTTTTACGAGTCAGAAAAGAGCTTAAAGGTGACTCATCCCAGAATAACGAGTGGTATAAAGGGTAGCAACTGGTTTTGAAAAAGGTGGAACTGCTCAAAACACATAATGGTCAAGAGGCTGGCTAATAAAACCACTCATCGCTGCGGTCCCTCAGGAAAGGAAAAACAACTAAGTGAAAGCATACGATTGGCCAAAGAGATGGTGGGAATGGAATGAAACAACCAAGGCTCATCTACGAGAAATCAGCTGATAAAAAAGACGATCACGAGATGTAAATCGGGTATGGGTTGATTTTTACACAAGCTTGAACCATGGAGAACTCTGCTTGGATTCAGTTACATGTTTACACAAGCTTGAAACGAAAAACTATGCTTGCTATAAGTTCACTTGCCCCCAGCATAATGACTCAAATTGAGGTACATGCCCCCCAAGCTTCATTGCATTCAACTAGGTGGATGGAATGAAGGTTCAGTTTCGATATCTTGGAAAGACTCGACTAGGAGTTTATGAGATCTTAATGAAATATTCGATTTGGAAAAGGGAGTTGTTTCATTTTTCAATGAGGTTGACACAGTAAAAGAACTATCCTCATAACCCTTGTTTCATTTTCTAATGAGTTGGACATAAGACAAGGAATTATGCTCCAGACTCCTTGTTTCATTTTTCTTTTTAACGAGGTTGAAAAAGGAACAAACTATCCTCAGGCATCTGTTCATGGGCCGAGAACATGGCTCCCATGAGGTCTTCACTAGATGGAAGGACCATGCTCTGGGAGGAATATGTGTCATTTGGTACTGAAGACAAATCAGGTTCTAATGCTCCCAGTACATAACGTACTATACCATCTGTGTGATCATTAGCAGATGTGGAGATGGAACGGGTAGCCACATAATTGACCTGTGGCGGGGAAGGTATTGTTTGCAAACAAGAGTCAATAGGGGACAATGGTTGCAAAGGAGACACCTGGTGACCAATGAACAAAAATTGATCAATTGTCACAATTCTTCCTTCGTGCGGAAAACAAACTGCACGGAAAAACAAAGAAGTAAGGGATCCCATGACATAAATATAGTCATGTCCAAGGAAAATATTGAAATCTAACGAACCTTGGATGACCATCATGTCTATATAGATGGTCTTTCCTCCCAAAGTAATAGGGAACTTCAGAAGGATCCCTAAGGGTTGACTGGTTCCTCCGTTGAAAGCCAACAGATTCTGGGAGATAGGCACAAGCTGTGGGGATCCCAAAGCTTGCCAAGTAGTGGAAGACATGATGCTAACAGATGCACCTTCATCCAATAGAGTGCCAGGTACTACCATATTATAGGCTTGTAATGTGATCTAGAAAGGCACATAAGATGGGAGGCAGAAAGCAACCAAATGAATCCAATCGAAAGAAACAATAGCACTACTTGGTCGGGGTATCATATGATTGCCCCCAGGCTTTGCAAGAATAGAAGAAGGACTCTCCTGAACAGAGTGGGGTCTCCCAACATATACGCGACGGTACAGGGAGCACAAATCCGTACTAGTACCGATTGAATCACAAAAGGAAGAATCACCCAACCTTAGTGAAAACAATAGCAACTAGGTTTAATGATGCCGGAACGCGTCTCTAGCCTAGACCTATAGATATAAGCGTTAAGTTTCAATGCTTCCTTAGGTTAATTCAATAGATTTTAACAATTTATCTTGAATTAAATTTCAGTTTCAAGGCCCTACTAAATGTATCTTCAAAAGCTCCTAGAATGCAACTAAATGAGAAAAGAAACCATATATTTTTTTTAATGAACAACTAACTAAAGAAAAGTGAGAGGCTCATTTCAAAGCAAAGAAAAGCAACAAGAAAGAAAATGCAAGAATGATACTTTCCATCATTTCTTAAGCAAACCAATCAAGAGGAGAGAGCTATGCTTCTATCATTTACTCAAACTTGCAAACAATCTAAACAAGAAAATGGAAAACACAATTTTTTCTTTTCAATGTCTTAATCTCAAGAATCTACTAATGCAAAAATTGTCTTTCAAATATTAATACAAGATGAATGCAATTTGTATTTTTTCAAATAAATGATAGGCAACTAAATGCAAAATGAATCAAAGACTCAAAACTAAGGAGATATTTCTTTTTGCAAAAGTGGAAAGTTGTCTCACTGACCGAAAGCAATGTGATCTATGCCAAGTGAAGGATGGAATCCACACGAAAAATACATGAAAGTTCAGTAACTGAATGCCACATACCAATCAGGAAGATGACAAACAGTGAATAGGAAGAAGCCTCAAACAAAGTCAGAGATTATGCCAAGTAGGGTCTAAAGATCTCAATGAATGAGCGACACAAGCAAACCAATCATTCAATAAACCCTAAGGTATTTAGGTCACACGGATCAAGAGGAAGGATTCCAAAAGACTTGAAACCTAGAATCAAAAATCCTAATAACCAAGACTTCTAATACAATAAAGAGGAAAAACACAAGCTTAGAGGATAGAGCACACTGGCCAATCAACCAACAAACTTCAATATTTGAAACTTATAGGAATAGTCACAAGTATAAAACTAACAACAAGTGTCGACAATAAATCATCACACCAATCTAACTATGAACTTTGCGACATCTTCATGAAAGTACACTAGTTAGATGCACTGAGCTGATTTTAGGACTCATCGCGACTGTTAGGAAATTTAATCGCGCCAGACAGTAAAAGGCGTAACCCAGAAAACAGTGCAAACATGACTACTTCACAACTGTCAGAAAATAAATAGTGACGACCTCAGATCAAAGGAAAAAAATGAAAGTTGGGCTGAGGCAAGGCCAGATCTATCACTCATGAGAGTGGGAAGACTATAGGAGTAGTCCAACAACTTCCAGAATAGAGCATGCTACCCAAACAATAAGTGAGACAATAAACAAACAAAACCAATCAAAACAAAAGATAAAAGATAAGATCCCTAGTATGGTTTCCAACTTGTGACACAGGAAAGTTCCCTCTATGGACAGAGGCAACCCCTCTAGCCCTAGAGTGGGTCTAGTCATTGCAAAGACAATACCAAAGAAAATTTCCTTAGAAAGTTGGTGTTATGAAGGCCTACCTTCAATTCGTCATTCGATGAAGTCCTCATTTTTTTGCTCCAGCTCTTGTTCTTCTAGTCACTTATACCTGAAGACAACATGTAGAGAAACACCACAAATGCAATAGAAAATGACCAAACAATCTACTTGAAGAGTCAAGGAACCTCAAGCTATCAACATACAATTTCAACATACGATATAGGAAAAAAGCTATTGATTTTTACTAATATAAATCAAAGTAAAACTTACAAACAAGCCTTGACGTCGTAAGTCTCCTCGAAGGGTCCTATTGGCATGTCTGCATAAGCATTTACTTGCGAACCATCTCCCAAGGGAACAAATGACTCTCTCTTTCGTTCAAAATATTGATGGTAGAAAGTTCTCAAACCAACTCTACTCAAACATCTCTCAAGCCAAATTAAATGTGAGGCTACTTCCACATTCCAATAACACTGTCTACCTCTACTCCTCTCTTAGAAACCTAAATCTACCAAATTACATCTAGCTACCATCCACTTACATCCAAACTAGTTGATCTCATTCATGGAGGAGACATTTAGGAGGGAGAGGTTCCATAAGAGATGGGAGGAAGAGGTTATCTCTTAGGGAGGTTGCACAAAAGGTGGAACAATTATCCCAAAGGAGAGAGGCGAGATCATCTGACCCAACAACCAACCCTAGGACTGCCCATGAAGCAGTTTCATCTCAAAGCTTTGTCGAGTTGTTAAAAAACTTACCAAAAGTAGATCTTCGCGAGTGAAACAGAGGGACAGAGCGATGACTTCGCTAGGGCTAGTGCAAACTTGACCATCTTAGTGGGTAAGAAAACTGACGACCTGCGATGACCCAGGAAATTAGGTAAAAATGGGTATGCTTCAGGGATAACGAACTGAGACATTCTTCCTGAGATTACAAGGAAGGTATTGACACATAATTGGCAACATGACACAGAATAGATGTCAGTAATATGGACCAGCAGTATCCAGGATCAGGGAATGTAGAGTCGATGACAAATTACTGTGTAACAGGTACCCAAACTTATAAAACACATTATCCCTTAATAATTCAGCCACGTTTTCTTCTTTTTCTACTTTGATGACTTTGGCTTCAACCCATTTTGTTAAGTAGTCAGTGCACATAATGATGTACTGCTTCTGTTTGGATGGAGGGTCAATGGGCCCAATGAAATTCATGCCCCACTTGTCAAATGGCTTGAAATTCACTTGAGGTTGCAGAGGCATCTCATCCCTTGGGGTAGGTTTCCCCATCCTTTGGCACCAATCACAATGGCTGGTATACCTTCTCGCATCTTGGTGAAGAGTGGGCCAGTAATAACCAGCTTGTAGTACCTTGAATGTTATTATTTTTGTTTCAGAGTGACCTCCATAAGGCCCATCATGACATGCCAGAAGGATGTGGAAGAATTCCTCCTACCTGACACATCTTCTTAGAATTTGATCTGAACGTAGCTTGAAGAGATTATCCCCAATCCAAGTGAATCGGGTGCTCTTTCTTATGATTCTACTCTTTTCCTTTGAGGACAAATTCGGAGGAAACTGTGCACACACCAAGTAGTTTTATATGTCAGCAAGCCATGGAGAGAGAACTGAAATGGTGAATAAATGTTCATCTAGTAACTGATTGTCAACCATTCCTTCCTCCCATGCAAGCAAAGTCAATCTAGAAATCTGCAACAACATTCTCCTTACGAGTCTTATCAATAATAGTTAAATCAAATTGTTGCAATAAAAGTAACCATCTAATAATATAGGCATTTACATCATGTTTATTCATCAAGTATTTAATTGCAGCATGGTCGGTATGTACGAATGTCTGGTAACTAGTAATGTAATGCCTAAATTTATCCAATGAATGCAAAACAACTAGGAGCTCTTTTTCAGTCACTTTGTAGTTCATCTCAGCTTTCGACAGATTCTTACTGATGAAGTAAATGGAATAAGGTAGCTTGTCATCTATATGGCCTAGAGCTACTCCTATAGCTTTGTGAGATGCATTGGAATGAATATGAAAAGGAGGAGCCCAATTTGGGCCTCAGAGAATAGGTGTAGTAGTCAACTTGTTCGTTAGGGTGTCCAGGGCTTCTTGGCATCTTTCTGTCCATAAAAATTCAGAGTCTTTGGCCAATAACCCGAATAAGGGAGAAGCTAACTTGTTGAAATCTTTTATAAATCTCCTATAGTATCCAACTAAACCTAAAAAGCTTCTGACATCCCTCTGTTTTCGTGTAGTCAGGACCCTTTTGATGAAGGCTATCTTATTTGGGTCTACCTGCATTCCTTCCTGGGATATTGAGTGACCTGGAATAGTCCCTGTAGTCATCAAGAACTCACATTTTTCGGGATTATGGGATAAGTTAATTTCAATGTATTTGTTTAACACCTTGCCCAGGTTAGAGAGAGCCTGTTGGAAATCACACGCATAGGGTGTGAGGTCATCCATATAAATTTCCACTACATCATGGAATAACTTTGCAAAGATACTCAGGACTTTTCTCTGGAAAGTGACATGGGCATTGAATAGACCAAAAGGAAGGACCCTATAAGAGAAAGTACCCCAAGGACAGGTGAAGGTAGTTTTGCCTTGGTCCTCTGGGCTAATCTGGATTTGATTGTACCTGTTGAACCCATCTAAGAAATAGAAGAAATGTTTCCCTGCTAGACCATCTAACACTTGGTCAATGAAAGGTAGGGGGAAATGGACGTTCTTTGTTGCTTTGTTTAACTCTTTGTAGTCAACAAAAATCCTCAACTTTCCATTTTTCTTTGGAACCAGAACTATAGGAGACACCCACTCACTGTCTAAGATAGGGTAAATGAATCCTGCATCCAACAGCTTCTATAACTCTTCTTTGACTATATCCTTGAGAGTTGGATTCATTCTCCTTTGGGGTTGTCAGATTGGTTTTCAACCTTCTTTGATGTAAATGTGATGAGTACAGACTGAGGGGTGCACTAATCCAAAATGGATCCTAAAACCTATAAGTCTAATTCTTTAATATATTGGAAAACACTATCGCAGAAGAAAAGCCATGAAGAATGGCGAAAAACAGAGTAAAGTGAATGTTGAAGTATCGTTGAATCAGAGCCATTGGATTGGACTGATCAACAATCCAGATCAAATCAGCGGATCGCATCGGAGGGTTCGGCGATATTGCATCGGCAGAGTGTATCGGGGACGACCCGAGGGGAAATGCAACTACGATCGGTGACACAGTGTGAATCGTTGATCGATCGCGCAGATCAATGGCTGTGATTACACCATCGCATCATAGGTTTCCAAGGGAAGGACTTACCAAAGGCCCGAAGACCATGTGATATGCGATTGTGATATATCGCATCGCAACAATACAAAGGGGCAAAGACCCATAGCCCGTGCAATTTGTGATAGCGATCAAGGCAGACCTGAAAGGGTTTATAAATGCAGTTCTATAAAATTTGAGTTCCGATATAAAAGTGTTTTGTCGGGCTTTTTCTGTGTATTGGTGTATTTCCATTATAAAACTGAAATACAAAGGAGACATGGCATATGGTTCTACAACGATAAAACGCAGACTCGAAAGGATTTATGAATGCATCTTTATGTTATTTGTGTTCCGTGGTAAATGGTATTTCGGGTGGGCTTCAGGCGATAAGTGGTATTAGATGGGCTCTGCTCGATCCCATACACTCACTGACACATAGCATGCAGAAAGGAGAGAGAAAATCATTTTTTTGGGTGGGTAATCTCTGTGCAAGTAATTCACCCAAAATGCACATCAACTGTCAGATAAAAATGGTCGCAGATCAACAGTGCAAAATTCATGAGCAAGTTGGATGATCGGGATGGATGTGAACCATCAGATGAGAATAGATCTATGGTGAGGGATGCCAAAGGACCGATAATGGATGAGGCATAAAAGCCATTTGATTCCTCTGTTTTAGAGTTTTTCCTGTGTATTTCTCTATGTAATTGAAGAAGCAATTCTTTGGGATTTTTCACCGCGCCAGTCTTTCTGTTTGAAAACAGGTGGCCACCATACCTTAAGCATTTTACAATGATTGTTTAATGCTCGACAGCGAGTGGAACGAATAGTGTCTGGGAGCCAAAAAGCCCAAGAATGTAGATGAATGGATAGAGCCGAGAGGCTTAAAAGAAACTCTAGGGCAGACAAAGAGGACAGAGAAGACGAGAGCAAGACAAAGTAGAAGACAAAGAGCAAGAGGGAGAGTTCGTGCACTCTTTTAGACTCGAGGATTTCAAGTAAATCCCTATTGTTTTGTCACTGTTGTGTTGAGACTCTATTTGAGCTCACACTTGTAATCATCTGCTCTTGAAGACATAATATAGAGGTCGACACTGAAAGCTGGACCAAGAGACGTAGCCAAGAAGTCTGGTGAACTCCTTGATTATTTGTTGTGTTGATGTGTGTGTTTATTATGTTCATGGTCTATATTATTCGTAATATTTTTATCTGTTGCACTAAATAATATAGGTATTCCTGCACATGAGTCTGTAATACCTTAATATTGATTTAAGATCTCATTTTCAAATCAAGTGGTATCAAATCATTTGGTTTTGGTTTTGTTAAGGTTAGACAAGCTTGTGCCAAATTTTGAATGCTAACTAGATTAAAGCTTAGACTAGGAGAAGGAGAACTTGTTGAGACTAATCCAGAGATTGGAAGAGTCTATTCTCAGAGGAGAATGGCAGAAGAAGCTCCATTGGGATCAGATTCTCAGTTTATAGAAAGTTCTATGACAATCCAAGCTATGGTGGAAGAGATGTATCTGGAGTTTAAGAAGCGTTGAGGTGAAAGCACTCCAACACCTAAAGTAGACAAAGGAGTAGAGGAACATTTTCTAGTTGCCCCTCCAAAAGGCAAAAGAAAAGGAGGAATGACTCCTCCATGTTACACAGTAATTTGTCACTGCCTTCATCCCAATCTTCCTACTGTGTCATGAGTCCAAAATCATTCATGCTCATGCTCTCTGATGTTGCCAAATGACCCATTTTTCCAAAGTTTCTGCCTCATCAGGTCTGTTGGCAAAATAAATGCGCTGAAGGGCGCTCCAAAACAGTCCACAAGCACTGCCATCGCGGAAGTACATGTGATTCCCGCGATGGTCCAATTTTACGTGCCAGTGCCACTGTCGCTTGTATTTTCCCACGATGACCTGACTATACCCGTTATGAAATAGCAATGTCAGCGCGGCAGTCCAGTTATGTTCCCGCGATGGTCCAGTTTGGGCGAGTTTGTTCAAACAGTCGGCCTTCCTAATGACTCCAGACCTAGTTTTTGGCCTTTTTTATGTCGCCCTCCTTTCTCTGGCATGGCTATTCCATTATTTGTGCTATCTTCCTTGGAGATAAGCTCATCCTCCCACCTTTCATGGAAACTCCTTCTCCTATTTAAACTCTCACCATTGCTATGTGCTGCTAGTTTTTGGATAGTTTTGGAATTCTTAGTCTTTGGAGTGTTGTCGATAGTATTGTGAGCTTGTTAGATAGCTGGTGTGAGTGTGACAAGTGTGGGTTTGTTGAGAGCTTGTGGAAGGTTGTGAAGTACCTTTGATCTTGTGTAAAACTTGTGATTGAGAGAGACTTGTGCATTGGGAGATCCATCTCTAAGAGTAAATGCTTGAGGAACATGCTGGCCAGACCCTCCTGAGAAGGCTTGTAACGTCAAGACCTTGGTTGTAAGCTTACTCTATTTTATATTTAATGCAATTGATGATGTTTTCCTATGTCTTGTATACAATGTACTAGATAGCTCATGATTTCTTGACTTTATGAGTAAATAGTTCTTTGTTGTATCCGGTTACGTGATTTGTTGTATTTCCTTTGCTTTGTTTCAAGTTGATCAGTCATTAGGAGAAGGAAGCGGAAGCTGGAGCAGCGCAACGAAACTCCATCAACCACCGGTTGAGGTAGGCCTCCAACTTGAACTATTTAAGGAGAATTGTTGTTGATTTGTCCTTGTTTGTGACTAGAACCACTCTAGGGCTAGAGGGGTTGCCTCTGTCTGCAGAGGGAACACTTTCCTGCATCACAAATTGGCAACTCCGCTGGGGAACCCAAAGCTGGCCTTTGTTCTTTTCTTATTCAATCTTGTCTTGATTTTTTTTTTGATTTGGTCTCTTTTGATGTTTGGGGATTAATTATCAGTCTTTTGAGTTTCTTGGGTTGATCCAGGAAATACCTCTATTTGATTGAAGGGTTGACTGGTTTTGGTTTAGGAGTTTTTGTTCATTTGTCATTGTTTTTTGCATCATCGCAGAAAAAAATCCTAACAGTCATGATGTCATCACCACTTTGTTGCATTTTACCCGCGATGATCTTGGGTTGCTAGCTTAATTCCCGTGACGACTCTTGAAATCGCATCATCGCGGAAAATCGTTGTTTTTCCGCGATCATCTCGGGTTGTATGTGTAAAATTTGCGATGACATCTCGGGTTGTCCGTGTAAAATTTGCGATCATCACGGGTTGTCAGTGTAAAACTTGCGATGATTCCTGAAAAGTTGTTTTTATAACTTTACCTCCTGAATTCATCAATCTTGCTTATCCCCAGTTGTTTCTTCTCTCTCATTAGCTTGTTGTAAATGCTTTTGGTTAGGGTACTGTCTCTTTGATTTAATTTGAGTGAGTCTTGTGTTTTTTAGACCATGTGACCTAGCCCTTTGGAAGTTTCATCGAGAAACCATTTTCCTGGGTTACTTGTCTATTTAAGGTTCATCCACAACTGTCTTACTAATTTTCTTGACGCTTTTTCACTACTTGTTTCTAGTTGATTTTTAGTGTCGATTATTGAACAAATTTTTTATGTTGATTCGATTTCTTCACTACCAAGCATAGATCACAATTCTTTGGATCGATCAGTTCACACTTGCTTGTTTACAAAAAGAGAAAAATCAACAGTTTACATTCATTTAGCATATGAAAGTGAAAGTACATTTGCATTACGAATTTTCATGTTTAAGAAATTGGAAAGCAAATTTTAAATCTTTCATTAGTAGTATCGATGCATCATGAGATTAGTGTATTGATGTATTGTGTTTCTTAGTGTTTGCATTCACTTGTCTTGGTTTGGGAATGAACTCTCTACCTTTCTGTAAGTAGGTGTTCATCGAAAAAAAAGGGATATTTCATTCATTCTAGCTGCATCCTAGGATTTGTTATATACACACAGTAAGGCCTGAAAACTGAAACATAATCCAAGATCAACTCTAAAATGAACTGAATAAATCTAACAACGCATTGGAACATAACACAGACATTTAGAGGTCTAGGCTAGAGACATGCTCTAGCGTCGTTAAACCTAGTCACTTTTGTTTCCACTCAAGGTTGGGTGATTCCTCCTTCTGTGACTCAATAGTGGTCTAGTACAGAATTGTGCTCCCACGTACCATTGAGTATATGGGGAGACCCCACTAGGTTATCATCCTTTATCCATAGGAAGCCGTGTCTGCCGCCTTACAAACCGTAACGCACTGAACACAACATTTGGGAAGATTGACTGCCGTATGGAAAGTCCTTGGTTTTCATATGACTACCAAGGTGTATATGTAGTTTAACGGATTTGTCTAGTAAACCTTTTTGCCTAGTTCTCCAGAGTAGTCACTTTCGTTCCTTTTCGGACTCTCTAAAAGAAAAGGTCCATCTGAGCACTTGTGTTATAGACATTTTTGTGCCTTACAACATTGAGCATAAAATGTCCATAATCTAAGGGATCCAAAGTCCCTAAACATGTTGTTCCTACCCATAGAGGAACAAGGCTAACAAACCACAGCAATTCACAGAAGTTCTCCACCAGAAACTGCTCAAAAGCAAGTCAATTCAGGATCAATTCAGTGGCTCCACTAGCTGTCTGCGCTGAATGTCAAAGCCAACACTAGCTACCTGCACTGCAACGCAGGTAGAAGCACTACCAGGGTGCGCTGAGTGAGAGTTGAGAAATGGCAAGTTCATTCCAAGAGGTGTCAAGACCCAGGAAGCTTCCAGAATCTTCCTGAATGACACTTGCCTCAGTGAATTCGACTAGTGATGAGTAAGAGGTTCCCAGTCTCCAAGTGGAAGCAAGAACCTCCAAGTGGAATCAAGAATTGACAGAGGGAGAGGACACTAGTCAGATCTCAAGCTGACTCATCCTCTCTCCAAACATCTATATATGGATCTCTCCTCCATGAGATCTAGAGGCTGGAATTTTGTTATTGCAAAGAATTGCTGTTGGTTTGAGATTGGAATCATTGGGTGCTTAATGCTTTGAAGGGGGTGAAGATAGGAATTCCATTTGCTGGGAAGGAGATGCTGGATTGGAGCCCTCTGGGTTGTATCTCTTCCTGAACCTTGTTATTCATCAATAAAGCTATCTTGGTTTCTCCTATATACTGGTGTATCTTTGATGTATGATTGCATTAGTATGTTTAGTTTATTTCTAATCCTGAACTAGTTATGAATATGAATCCATGTCTTTGTGTAGTGTTCTCTCCTTGTGATCTTGCAGAAACCTCTTGAAGCTGGGCGAGCGAGAAGGCAAGTAGCTGGGAACTCCCAAAGAGAAGAGAAACCGGATCGAGGGACAAACGGAAGACACCGGTTAGTCCATCCATCTCTCTTCATTCTTAATTCATAAAGGAAGAATACTAGAATAGCTGTCTCTGTTTGTTGCTAAGGCACTGTCACACCTTAGGTGGATAGGATCGTCTTGCATAGGCATTTTTCCCCACAACAAATTGGTGACTCCGCTGGGGAAATCTGTTTATTCATTTTATTTGTGTTTCCATCATTGTTTGTTTCATAGACTCAACAACAACAATCGAACTGCATCTGCTATTCTCAGATGCAAAGTAGACAGCTGCTGCTTTGATCCAATCACTGGATTTGTCTATGATCTGAACAATGGACTCACAAATGATTGGATGATCCTTTGTGATAGATCTTAGCCCTTCCTCAGAGCATCCTTTTGATTGTACCTTGCTTGTTGCTTTGATTTGGACTGAAACCATAGATTAATCAGCAAACTGTGACCCAGAACCTAGTGAGAAACTCTCGTTTCTCCTTCAGCGCAGACCCTGTGAAGAGGTTCTGCATTTCAACACAGGTCCCGTGAAGGCTACCTGCGCTGAATGTCAAAACCCCTGTGTTAAGGGTGTGCTGATCCAGTTAGGCCTTGTGCAGCTGGGGTTCTCTGCTCTGTTTTGCCTTGTTTTGATCTCTGATTTTTGCAGCCTGTAACCAGCATAGGTACCTGTCTGATAACTCCTTTTCTCTGCTTAAATTCCACCTCCTTTTGTACAAAAAGACTGTGAGTGTTTTTATGTGTTTGTGGCGTCATTTATAGTTTTCCTTTGCAAGAGTGAAATAGTCATCCTGTAGCCCTTGGTTCAGATCTGTTGATTGTGATCTTAGGAGAGAGTTCATTGGCTGTTTGTAGTTGATTATACATTTACTTTTGCTTTTGGTTTGCGTTTGTCTCTTTTAAGTGTCGAAACAAGTATTCATTTCGGAAATCGTTAAGTGTTGTAATCTCTTCTACCCTCTCTGATTTCGAAAAAGTAAACTTGTTTGTATTTGTCATTTAAAAGCAAATTCAAAGTTGTACAAAAAGCTTTCTTTGTAGGCATCAATATTAAGAGAGCGGAAAACAAACACCTGCATTGTGCATTTGCATCTTGATAGTTTGCATGCTTGATTTAGGGAAAGTGCATTAGAGTGTGCTGATTGCTCTTTGAGAAAAGATGGTGTCTTTCTTTTCCCTTTGTAGCTAGGATTTTCATGGTTGAAAAGATATAAAAAGCTTGCTTATCATCTTTAGACTGCATTTAGGAATTGTATCATACATCTCGTGGTGAACCTCAAAAGGCAAACTTCTAAAAAGATCAACCTAAAATAAATTGAATGAACTTAACAACGCTTTGTAACTTAACGCACAACATAGAGGTCTAGGCTAGAGACGTGTTCCGGCGTCGTAAAGCCTGGTGACTGTCGATCTCGCTGATGGTGGGTGATTCCTCCTGAGGGACGATAGCGCCAGTACGGATTGTGCTCCCACGTACCGTCGAGTATATATTGGGAGACCCCTATAGGCATAAAACCTTTATCCTTAGGAAGCCGTGTCGGCTGCCCTACTGATCGCAATGCACTGAACACAGCATTCAGGAAGATCGACCGCCCGTACCTTAAAAAGTATTCTGCAGTTTTGCGAAAAGTTTGGCACACCCTCTACCTAGAACTCCAGAGTAGTTCCTTTTGGCCTTTTTCAGACTCTATAATAGAAAAAGTCCATCCGAGCATTTGTCACTTCGGGCTCGTTAAAACATCGAAGGAGACTAGAGTCATCTTTTGCTTTTTCTCGACTCTTTAAAATTGAAAAAGAAGGTTGTGTCTAAGCATCGTTAAAATTTATTTTAAACGGAATAATCATCACCATTCCCTCGTTGATCTTCGAAGTTAGTCTCTTTTCATCGTAAGTTCTTGTAGAATCGCTAGAAAATCTTTTGGATAGACTAGATATGTCTGAACAACCGTCGACATCCAGGACTGTGTCATCCGACACAGCAGCGACAGAGCCTCCTGCTGCTACCCCAACGATGTTCGATGGTATACCATCTGTCCCGGCAAGTTATCAACAACAAGCCGGAGTCCCATCAGGGACTGCTTCGACGACATGGTTAGTTCCTATTTCTTCATCCGGATTATCATCTGGTATTTCTTATGTTGAAACTCAACAAATTGATCCAATGTGTCTTCAAAGGCCAATCTGCCCTTTAAGTACTGGATTGCCACCATATGGAGGGCAGTATGCCTTTTCATTGTTCCCTCCCAGAGAACAACCATATGGGAGTTTACAACAAAGTTCAGGTCAAACTGGAATTACATCCAGCGGTTGGGTACCAATACTGCCTCAGCAACCAAGGGTTGTATATTCAATGCAACCAGTCCACCCTGTGTCGAATATTCCCACTATACCTGCTATGGTTACTGCGTCCCAAGTACAAGCGCTACCTATTGTATGTCAACCCCAACAGCCTCACGTTGCAATACAACAGCCTCTTGTCTCAACGACTCAATCACAACCTCAGGTTAGTGCCTCCTTATCTGGAGCGACTCAGGATCAAACAAGTACTGTGACTCCTCATCTTGGTCAATCATCCAGTATTGGTCAACAACAAATGGTTCAACAACCAGAGCTGGTTCAAACTCAACAACCCCCATTCCAGCAATCATATCAAGGACCTGAGCAACAAGTCTTTGTAAGTAATGGGCAATCGCATTTCCAAAGCGGTAATCAACAACCATATTATAATGGTTATGCCCATCAACCTTGTCAAAGTTGCCAGCATCAAATACATTATGCTAGTATGCAAAGACCCACTGCTCAGACAATTCCATCTTATCCTGGGTATGCTTCGCCTAACCTGAATCAACAGTTGCCCTTTGTAGCAACTCTAGAATTACCAGATCTAAACCGGCTGATGAATGATCCAATTGCTTATGCCCCTTGGTGGCCAGCGATTCCGCATAAACTTCCGTCAGATATTCCTAAATTTAATGGAAATCCGGGTGAAGATCCGTCGAATCATGTGATGACATTTCATCTGTGGTGTTCATCAAACACCCTAAACGATGATTCGATTAGGCTTCGCCTTTTTCAGAGGACGTTAACTGGTCCAGCGGCAAAATGGTATATTGAATTGCCTAGAGCTTCGTTCAACAACTTCAGTACCTTAGCCACGACTTTCTTAACCCATTTTCAATTACAGATAAGGTATGAAACGGGAACGGAACTCCTAACCAACTTCAAACAGACAACGGCCACTCACATATCTAATCATATACATGAGTGGCGACGTCGTCGTAGGATGGTAAAAACGTACATTCCCGATCAGCTATTAGCTGAATGGTTTATCAAATCCTTACTTCCTACAATCACGGAAGATGTGGCAAAGGGGGGAGTCGTAACGGAAGAGCAAGTCATCGCTCGTGCGCAATATCTGGACTTGGTCTATACTCAGTCTGGCACGCTCTATGAAAAAATACCTGACGCCCCTAGACCGGAATTCTCAATTCCTCCTCCTCCTAAATCAAACAATGACTCTCATGCCATTGATGGCGTGATTGGCACGACAGACACGAAATCGACAAAGGCTACCTCTAAAAAGGCCCGTAAGATTTCCAGTCAAAATGCAAATGAGGAACTTCTTGCCTCGGAAGTAAATGCCGCGTCGACCGACAAGGGCAAACAACTGAAGCAACCAGGGGGCAAGAAGAAAAAGAAAGGGAGAAAAAGGAAACCCCCTGCGGGGTGTCATATATGTGATGAGGATCATTGGACGAGAGATTGTCCACATATAGCTGAAGTTAAGAAACTCTTTAAGAGTTCAAAAACCTCAGCAGTATTGACTGATCCGTTTCCAAGCCCGGGTACAAAACTGGTTGCTAATCAAAATGCTTTCCGATCCCAAGTGCTTATGTTGTCTATCTCAAAGCAGCAAAATGATGCTTTGGCAAGGAATAAAGATTACGGGAATCCACAGGTGTCGAATAACAAGGCTAATGAACAACCTAGTAGTTCGACAACAACTTTGACCAAAGTTGTGACACCCACCATTCCTGAACAAATGATAAAGTCGCCAAAGGGAGTAGGGTACAAGTCGACATTTAATCCTCGTGCAAAAATAGCACATAATTATAATATAATAGAGGACCTGGCCCAATCGCCGTCCGCTATGTTGACGCTTGAGGTACCGCAAAATTGCCTCTCCCAAGAGCAAGCTTTATTATCAGCAATAGGTGAAATTGACCCAATGGACTCCAATCTTGTGGCCTTTGATCATAAAGGATATGACCCTTAGTTATAAGCTCAACTAGCTTTCCTTATTCAAGTGAAAACCCTCAACAAAACCGTTCATCGAACAATTATTGATGAGGGGGCATCTATGTGTATTATGTCAATGAGTTGCTGGAAGAATTTAGGCTCACCACCCTTGTCAAGATCGTCAACGACGTTAAAAGCATTTGATGGACAATCATACACTCCATACGGGATTTTAAGTAACTTGCAAGTTGAACTAGGGGGCAAAACAGTAGGAATTGATGTTGAAGTAATTGATGGAAACCTCGATTACAACATCCTACTGGGAAGGCCCTGGATATATGCCATGGCCGCAGTTGTGTCAACCTACTTCAGGAAGATTGCATTTCCCTTTCAAGGAGGAATTACAGTCGTCGACCAACAAACTTTCCTCCCCGACAGTTCACAAGTTACGGGAAGCATTCCAATGATCCATGGAAGCAATAATTCGCTTCAAAATATTGGAGTAGGTCTCCTAAAAGACCCTGCCTTAATGGGTACTTTTGCCCTACCGCCTGCAAGTAATCTGGTGGAAGTGGCCATAGTGGAAACCTACAATATGAAATCTTCTATATCTAATGGATTCGGAAGATTCCTAAACATTTTGTCAGCGTGGATCATCGCCTAAGAGAAATACTGTAAATACAGTGGGCTCCGAGGACGGTTCTGATCTCGTGTCAACCTCGTTAAAAAATGAAACAAGGAGTCATGAGGATAGTTCTTTTACTGTGTCAACCTCATTAAAAAATGAAACAACCCCCTTTCCAAATCTCAAAGGTAAACCTTCATTCCAACCACCAAGTTGAATGCAATGAAGCTTGGGGGGCATGCACCTCGATTTGCGTTGTTATGCTGGGGGCATGCAAACTTATCATCGAGCAGTTTTAGCACACAGTTCATGCTCGTTAAAAAATAAACGCAAGATCCGAGCAGTTTTAGCGCATAGTTCATGCTCGTTAAAAAATAAACATAAGACCGAGCAAATGTTTCCACCCGCGTTTAAGCTTGTTAAAAAATGAACTATCCCGGTAAATAACCACAGTGAATGTAATATCATCAGCCATCAAAGCCTTGGTCGTGTTTGCACCGTCACCTCCACTTTTCCATTGGCCGATCGTTCACCTCCATATGATTGTTTACCCATTTTGAGGAACAGCTGCGAAGAGTGATTTCACTAGCCAACCTTGTGACACTGCCATGATTGGAAAATTCCAACCCGTACCTGGAATCAGCTGCTAACCCGTTTTATCACTCGTTCCTCAAAAGATGAGTCTTCTTTAAGCTCTTTTCATCTGACTCGTAAAATATGAAAAGATTGCCGAGTTTTGGCCTTCCAGCTCGTTAAAGCGACTGGAAGTGCTATCCCTCCTCTAGATTTTAATCTTTTTGGACTTGAGGGATTATTGCACAAAAGAATCGAGCGCTTGTTTTGTTCGGCTCATTAAAACTATCGAAAACTCATCCCTTCTGTATTGTTTTATACCTTTTCGGACCTAAGGGATTAGATGACGAAAAAGGACTTTTGGAGTTAACTTTATGTACCTTTTCAGACTCTCTAAAAATGAAAAGGACCGAGTTATCTTTGTCGTTAGACTCGTTAAAATCATTAAATAGCGACAAACTTGTCTTTAGACGAGAACGAGTTTCACTATCGCTAGGCTCGTTAAAACATAGCGGTGGGCTTGCCCGAAGGGCAAGTTATAGAACAAGCATATGTTATCCTCCTCAAGCTTGACAAAAATAAAGAGGTACTGGTCAGCAATGACTGGGGAAAATTGGGAGAAACTCAAGAAAACTTTGATGGTAGCAAGTCGCTCTTGAACATGACACTTTTCCTCCGTACCAAAATCGGGTTGGGTTGTTTCATTCACCAGTCACATCACCATGGTCTCGCCATACCATCCATATTTGGGGTAATGCTACCGATCCATCACATCAGTGTCGCCATATGTTCAAGAGAAGTCGTTCAAAAAAGTCAACCGTGTCCCATCCACTGCCGTACATTATCCTTCATCCTTTCATGACCGCCACCCTGAATCATATGTCACAGATCGTTTTCACCTCCATCAAAATCATTAGCTCTGTTCCGTGTCATTGATGTGGGATTCATTAAGGCCCTCCTTTGACAAGATCGCTTCTTCTCGACATCAGCTCATTATCCAAGAAGTTGATCTAGGAACAACCCCTTCAGTACTTTGAAGCTTGCATGCCTCAATGGCAAGTTTCTCACTTCCGGTGACAGGTATACATCAATGACCTTCGACCGAAAGATTTTGCGTGGTGTTCGACGCCAAGTCCTTTATTCACACCACGTGAATTGTACTGTAGTACCTTGAGGGTCATTATCATTATCGGTGATTCCTCTCGCGCTTGTTAACGGTTTACCTCATTGACCGGTAATCAAGCAATGTCTTTCCATGTTCGACTTCAGAACATTTCTCACATGGATCGACTTGTACTTAGAGTGAAGATCGAACGAGTTTGAAGACCCCAGATCTAGTTTCATCCATCCGGGCTGCGATATATATTCAGGAAAGATAAAAAAATTGACATGTACATCATTGCAGCAGATAATCATCCTATCCAAAGGATGATAATTGCATCAAAATTATCAGTCTGCCATCAGACGATTGTCTGTTCTATGTACAGAAAAATGAATTTATAAAGCTGAGCATGGGAATGCCCGCCTCAGCTAGATCATGAAAGCAGTATGAAAAATAATGTATTGTATTGTATCTTATTACAGGTCTCCTCCCAGCATTGGATGAACTTCGGATCCTCCTGATAAAGCATTTCACCCGATAAACGGCCTCATACTTTAGGGGGCAACTGTTATAGAAATTTTTGTGCCTTACAACATTGAGCATGAAATGTCCATAATCTAAGGGATCCAAAGTCCCTAAACATGTTGTTCCTACCCCTAGAGGAACAAGGCTAACAAACCACAGCAATTCACAGAAGTTCTCCACCAGAAACTGCTCAAAAACAAGTCAATTCAGGATTAATTCAGTGGCTCCACTAGCTGTCTGCGCTGAATGTCAAAGCCAACACTGGCTACCTACACTGCAACGCAGGTAGAAGCACTACCAGGGTGCGCTGAGCGAGAGTTGACAAATGGCAAGTTCATTCCAAGAGGTGTCAAGACCCAGGAAGCTTCCAGAATCTTCCTAAATGACACTTGCCTCAGTGAATTCGACTAGTGATGAGTAAGAGGTTCCCAATCTCCAAGTGGAAGCAAGAACCTCCAAGTGGAATCAAGAACTGACAGAGGGAGAGGACACTAGTCAGATCTCAAGCTGACTCATCCTCTCTCCAAACATCTATATATGGATCTCTCCTCCATGAGATCTAGAGGCTGGAATTTTGTTATTGCAAAGAATTGCTGTTGGTTTGAGATTGGAATCATTGGGTGCTTAATGCTTTGAAGGGGGTGAAGATAGGAATTCCATTTGCTGGGAAGGAGATGCTGGATTGGATCCCTCTGGGTTGTATCTCTTCCTGAACCTTGTTATTCATCAATAAACCTCTCTTGGTTTCTCCTATATACAGGTGTATCTTTGATGTATGATTGCATTAATATGTTTAGTTTATTTCTAATCCTGAACTAGTTATGAATATGAATCCATGTCTTTGTGTAGTGTTCTCTCCTTGTGATCTTGCAGAAACCTCTTGAAGCTGGGCGAGCGAGAAGGCAAGTAGCAGGGAACTCCCAAAGAGAAGAGAAATCGGATCGAGGGACAAACGGAAGACACCGGTTAGTCCATCCATCTCTCTTCATTCTTAATTCATAAAGGAAGAATAATAGAATAGCTGTCTCTGTTTGTTGCTAAGGCACTGTCACACCTTAGGTGGATAGGATCGTCCTGCATAGGCATTTTTCCCCACAACAACTTGTCACTTCAGGCTCATTAAATATTCGAAGGTGACTAGAGTCATCTTTTGTCCTTTTCTCGACTCTTTAAAAATGAAAAGGTCAAGTTTGGTTCCTATGTCTTAAAATTTATTCAGCCACGATTCACAGTTACCCTGTTAGATCTTGTTTGTGTTAGCTTGAGTAGGGTTCTTTCTCATTCTCGATGGCAACGTTCCCTGAATCTACTGGCCAAGGTTTTCCCTCAGATGGAAATCCTGGTCCGTTTCCTTCCTTTGGAAATGCTGGTGCTCCGTATATGGCAACCTTGTCTTTGCCTGGGTTAACCATCGGTTTGCCCATATGGTTGTTTTCAACCTCGGTGGTCCCGAGTGTCATGAATCCTGTTCCACCGTCTCCTTTGTCCGAACCAAGACATGTTGATTCTAAGGTTGAGCCTATGCCTTCTTCCCCTGTTTCTTCCTCCTCTCCTCCTTCGCCTAGTGAAAGTTTCACATCCAGTAACCAGGAGCCTAAGAAGAAGAAGAAGAAGACGAAGAAGAAGAAGAAGTCCGATAAATCTAAGGCTACCTGTGCAGTTACCGCTCTGAGTCCATCCCAGGACGAACCACCTTCTGCTCCTCTATGGAAGGTTAAGTTTCCTTGTAAATTATGCAAGGGTGACCATCTTCTTCATGATTGTCCTGGCATTCCAAGGATCCTAGAAGTATGGTCTCATGACCCGGCTCGTCCCTCATCATCCTCTAAAGCTCATGGTGATGCTATCCTTTCAACTGGCAACAGTAGGAAGGAAGGGAAGCTTCGATTCCCGTGTAGACTGTGTGAAGGCAATCATCCCCTTCACCTTTGTCCACTCATGGATAAAGCTTCCGCTGTTTTGGACAGTCTTACAGCTTCTTCGCCCGAACTTCCCATTGGTTATCAGTGGCTCTCTTCAGACCCTCCCTCCATTGGCAAAGAGATTGACTTAGATTCTTCTCTTGTTTGTCCTCATCCTTCCGAGCCTGGCTGTGCTAAGCCTGTTCTAGACCAATCATTGGTTGGAAAGAGTGTCGACTTAGGTTCACCACCTGTTGATCACTCTATCTCAGAAGAGCATCATGCTCATGTTCTTCTCGTCTCATCAGATTCTCCATCGTCCGAAAATGACTCTCCTATCCTAGCCGATCCCGAGAGTCCTTCTTCGGTTCCTGGGGGGTAGAGGGGCAATCATATGATTCCCCCACCAAGTAGTTTGGCCGTCACCTTCGACTGGAGTCATTTGACTGCTTTCCATCTTCCATCCTATTTTCCTTTCGAGATTACAGTACACGCCTACGATAAGGTGGTACCGGGCACTGTCTTGGATGAGGGTGCGTCTGTCAGTCTTATGCCATCCACTACTTGGCAAGCTTTTGGTTCCCCACAGCTTGTGCCTGTCACACAGAATCTCTTGGCATTCGACGACGAACCCTGTCAACCTCTCGGTATCCTCCCAAAGTTTCCCATAACTTTGGGGGGCAAAACCGTCTATATAGATGCCATGGTTGTCCAAGGTGCAAATTTCAGTCTTCTCCTTGGCCGTGATTATATTTATGCCACGGGGGCCCTCATTTCTTCCCTTTTCCACATGCTTTGTTTTCCACACGAAGGAAGAATAGTGACTATATATCAATTATAGTTCTTTAGTCCCCTGGTGCCTCCTGTGCAGTTGTCATCCCCTCTTGGTTCTTGCTGGTAAGCAACACCTTCCTTGCCACAGGTCAATTATGTGACTACCCGTTCCATCTCCACCTCTGTTGATGAACATGTAGATGGTCTGGTACAAGATGTACTGGGGGCATTGGAACCCGATCTATCATTGGTGCATCATGACATGTGTTCCTCCCAGAGTGCGTTTCTTCCACCTCGCGAAGATCTCTTGGGAGCCACATTCTCGGATGGCCCTTGAATAGGAGTACGAGCATAGTTCCTGATCTTGTGTCAAGCTCGTTAATAAATGAAACAAGGTGCTTGAGGATAGTTTCTTTATCTTATGTCAACCTCGTTAAAAAATGAAACAAGGGTTATGAGGATAATTCTTTTTCACTGTGTCAACCTCATTAAAAAATGAGACAACTCCCTTTCCAAATCGAGTCTTTGATTAAGATCTCATAAGATCCAAGTCAAGTTTTTCCAAGATCTCGAATGTGAACCTTCATTCCATCCACCTCGTTTAATGCAACGAAGCTTGGGGGGCATGTACCTCGATTTGCGTCATTATGCCTGGGGGCATGCGAACTTATAACAAGCATAGTTTTTCGTTTCAAGCTTGTGTAAACATGAAACTGAATCCAAGCAGAGTTCTCCATGGTTCAAGCTTGTGTAAAAATGAACCCATAGCTGATTTACATCTCGTGATTGTGGTTTTTATTCGCTAAATTCTGCTAGATGAGCCTTGGTTGTTTCATTCCATCATGGCCATCTCTTTGGCCAATCATATGCTTTCACTTGGTTGTTTATCCTTTCCTGAGGAACCATAGCAATGAGTGGTTTTATTAGCCAGCCTCTTGACCATTACATGTTTTGAGCAGTTCCACCATTGCCGGAACCAGTTGCTACCCTTTATACCACTCATTCCTCTAGGATGAGTCACCTTTAAGCTCTTTTTTGACTCATAAAAGATTAAAAGGTTGCCGAGTATTTTTCCCTTTTTGACTCGTTAAAGAGAAATGGAGGTCTGCTTTCAGCTCTTTTCCGACCGTTTAAACACGAAAAGATAGCCAAGTTTTCCTCTTGACTCGTTAAAAGAAACGAGAGGTGGTCACCTTTAAACTCTTTTGCGACTATGTAAAAACGAAAATATTGTCGGGTTTTTGTCATTTTAGGCTCGTTATTGGTTACGAAATGATGTGCTTCTGACCGCTTTTCTACTTTTTCGAGTCGAAGTCAATACTTACGAAAAGTACTCCTTGATCGTAATGGTAGGGCGGTTCTTTCGAGTATCATTTTATACTTTTTCGGGCTCAAGAGACACAACTCTACGAAAAAGGACCCCCCTAGAGTTTTCTTTTCCATGTCTTTTTCAAACTCTCTAAACATGAAAAAGACTCCGAGTTTTACTTATGTCAGACTCGTTAAACCCTGATGACATTGGACTCGTAACCATGACGAGACTCGAGCTTCTCCTTCCTAGGGCTCGTTAAAATGTTACTAGGTTGGACTCAACAACAGGTTTATCATTGATTGTCCATGGCAGCTAGTCACTCTTGAACATCGACACTTTTGCTTCTTGTCAGGTTGGGACATCCATACGTTGTCATTTGGCCTTCCGCGGGTTGGGTTATCATTCTAGCCTCATTCCATTCGATTCATTCGTTTCCATCGAGCCTATGATCCTTTGATGCCTGCATGCTGCCACCCCCCCGGAGTCGCGTCGCCGACATGTTCAAGAGTATAATCCTTCTGCAGTTTACACCTTCGTCTTCTCCCCTGATACTCTGTTTCGCCATCTGCCTCTTGTTCCTTATCTCGTGTCGTTGATGGGGGAAACATTATGGCCCTCCTACGACGGGTCGTCTCCTGTCGACTTCAGCTCATTATCCAGGAGATTGATCCAGAGATCCCCTTTGGTACCTTAGAGATTGTATGCCTCAATGGCAAGTTCCTCGCACCTGACAGTCGACTTTCATCATTGGTCGTCGATTGGGTGATTACACGAGTGTTCGACTTCAACTCCTTTTTCACACTTTGTGGATTGTGCTGGACAGTGCCTTGAGAACCATTAGCATTATTGGTGGTTTCTATCGCGCTTGTTAATGGTTTTCATCATTAACCAGTAATCAATCGATGTTCTATCATGCTCGACTTCAGCACATGTATTCGCATGTTAGAATTTATACTATGATAGGATGGGTTCAAGACTCCAAACTCAGATTACACATGTTTGGGCTACGTGGATTGGTTTTATGATTACATGACTCACTGATGGATGGCTGTGACCATACCTGAGTCTTCATGGATGGCTGCGACCATACCTTTATCATTATCATGGTCTCTGTCGCACGGAATGTGTCGATCTTGCAGACAAGATAGACCTACCTAGAATCTAAAGAAGACCTAACGACAAGCAAACCAACCAGACACTATCTTTCTCTAAATATGCTTCAATAAACAATAGCAAACAAGTGTTTTTAGGGCCGACCTTTGGTCCAACGTAAGCTTGTGGATGCCCTCGCTCCTTTGATCCAAATGAGCTCATTTTCGCGAATCTGCAAACACAAACAAGGCAAACAAATTAAATAGCACCTGAAAAGCCAATTGCATAAAACATATTTAACATGAAAGTCAAGGAGTCCATGAAACAAATAACATAAGATACTTGTTGAGAAAAATGAGTTTGATTGTATTAATTCAAAAGAAGAAGAACCTTACAACCTTTGCCTTGACACTGTACAAGCTCCTCCCAGGGTCAAATAAGATGTCTTCTCTACTTTGACAAGTTTCACTCACTCTCCAATAGAACCAAGAGGTATGTGATCTCTCCTCTCAAGCTCAACCAAAGAGTCTTAATTTCACCAGCATTTACCCTAAAAATGTTCAGCTTCTAACCTCTCTAGTCCTCACCCCAATGCCTGTATTTATAGTGCAATGGAGGGAAGTTACTAGGTCCTCCTTCAAAGGGATAAAGCCCTCCTTCAAAGGGATAGCTCCTTTAGTCAAGGGATTAGCTCCTTCTCTTTTGGGATGCATGAACCACCTCAGAGCGAACAATCCACGTCAAAATTCCTTCTAGAAAACTCTAGAATTAACCCAAAGTGAGTTTTTTAAGATAAAACTTGCGCCTTTTGACTTTCACAGGGGTCCACACCTACACCGTTAGGAACAGAGTGGGTAGGTATGCAGCTTTTGTACACAGAAGGTGCGGGACCACAGGTGACCATGAGAGAAAGTGCGGAACCAGAATTACATTGATATTTAATGTCTTTCTCCCACTTCTAAAGCTTGATTTGAAGAGCTAAGGTCTTAGACTTGCTTAGGAGGACAGTACAAGTGATGATAGACCCATACTGACTACAAATAATCATGGTAACAATATTTCTGTGTAACATATTGCCCCTGTTACACAGTAATTTGTCACCATCCCTGTTACTCCTCTTGTCGTACCTTGGAGGACTCATCCCGGGAGTTATAAGAAGTGACAAAGTCTAAAAACACTTGCATTATGTTCCCCTGAGTATGTACTTCATTTTCCCTAAAGACACCTCCTGCAGATTATCCCTAAAAAGTGCTCTTTTTCCATTGGCGCAAGTCCACAGTACCTTACCCGCACCAATCATGGAGATCCTCAAAAGAGGGCGCGACCATTGGCGCTCTGTCTTAGAGCAGCAGTCGCGCCAACCAAGTTTGGTCATGCTTTTTGCCTTAACGCATGTCCGACTGTTGTTTCCTTCATTACATGGAGCTTTTCTGAGGATAAAAAATCAGCTTTATGTCAAGCTCTACCTTATCTCCATATTTAATGGCTTTTGGGGATAATGTTAATCCACAAAAGGTGTCCTGGTTCATCGTATCCTCCTCCCTTCTTCATCTATATAAGCTTGTCATTATGCATTGGACAAGCTAGTGATAGTAGTGATAATCGTTAGTCATGGAGTGTTAGATGTTGAGTTCTTGAGTTCTTGGAGGAATGCTAGTGAGTGCTAGAGAGGTTATGCTGCCGGAGAAGAGATGCATTGCAAGACACATATAGTTACTCGCCCAGCCAGGAGAAGGGTCGACGTCAGAACAATGGTTGTAACTTTTCCTGTTTATTATTAATTGATGAGCGACTGCTATTATAGTTCCAATATCATTGTCTATTATGGTGATGTGTTGATTTATTTCCTTTCTGACTGAAATATAGTTGTGCCTTGGTAGTTTTTATGTTGGTATCTGTCTCTTCCTTTGCATGTGCAGGTGTTCGTTTATGATCTGTTGGAGCGAGGGAGCGGGGATATCAACTCTACTTCAATCATAGTGTTGGACTCCAGGTTGGTCTTCTTGATTCACCTTTGATGCATAACTAGGAACTTGCGTAGCAGCGTGGTTCGATTGTGGCTAGTTCTGTTATAGGCTAGTGGGATCGCCTCTGTCCGCAGAGAGGATTTACCTGACCAACAATTTGGCGACTCCGCTGGGGAGGAGCTAGTTGATTTTTGTCTTGCATGTTAATTTTCTTCTGCTTGCTTGAGTGAATGAGCTTCCTGAGTCAGTTTTGAGTTTATTCTTTACTGTTTGACCCATCTGAGCACTGTCAGCCCGACCTGAGGTCGTATCATTTATTTTTCTAGTTGGCAAGCTTAATTGGCACGGTTATTTCTCTGACAGTCGCGCCAGTTGGCGCATGTTGCTCAAAAGCAACTCGCGCCAATCCTGTGGTAGCGCAAGTTGCAGGCTGACAGTCGTGCCAGCTCTGTAAATTTTGCCTGTGCGTGGGTGGAAAGCTCTTTCAATCTCTTTTTATATCTCTTTCAGCCTCTGGAACTGTGTTGAACCTCTGCTTGACTGGTCTTAGCCTTTATCCCTCAGCTGTTTGCTCATTTCTATTGATTTTCGACTCAGCCCTAGGACATCTAGTGACTTTGCATGTCTAGCCTTCTGTGGGAAGTTTCGGTCTCTTGATTATCCAGTCAGCTTGTTGGTTGTGTTCTGCACTTATCCAGTGATTTGTTAAAGCTTGATCTTCCATACTCTGAGTGCTTCACTTCTAGCCTCCTTGGATTTCACTCGATTTCATTCGAACTTAGATTACATGGTTCAGTGAAAGTCTTTTGTGTTTTTCCTTGCTTGCATGGTTCATTTTGGTGTTTCAGAATTGGTTCTATTTCATTGAGTGAACTTGGATTGTGCATATCTCTTAAAATTTGTTTACATGCATCATGCCATCTTAAAGGAAAGAAAAACAAAAAAATCTTTTGCATCATATTAGTTAGCATTTATTGTTATTTGTTGCTATTAAAAAGAAAAAGAAAAAATTTCATTTCTTGTTATTAGCTGCATTAGGATCTTTGTTGTTTGTTGAGTGATCACTTCGTTTGTGTAAAAATCTCAACCCTCCTGTAGATAGAATTCATCAAATCAAATGATTTAATTTTGGCATATAGTTTGCATTTAAGAAGTTTTTGAGATATCACATACGGTAGGACCAAAAACTGAAACATAATTGAAGATAAACTTTGAAATGAACTCAATGAACATAAGAACGCATTGGAACATAACGCAAATACTCTAGAGGTCTAGGATAGAGATGTGTTCCGGCGTCTTTAAACCTGGTAGTTTATCGTCGAGTGGTTGGGTGATTCCTCCACGGTGAAATGATAGGTGCCAATACGGACTGTGCTCCCACGTACCGTCGAGTATATATTGGGAGACCCCTATAGGAATAAAGCCTTTATCCATAGGAAGCCGTGTCAGCCGCCCTACGATTCGCAATGCAGTGAACACAGCATTCATGAAGATTGACCACCCGTACCCTAAAAAGTATTCTGTGGTTTTGCGAAAAGTTTGGCACACCTTCTACCTAGAATTCCAGAGCAGTCACTTTTGATCCTTTTCGGACTCCCTAAACGAAAAGGTGCCTGTGAGCGTCTTGTCACTTCGTGCTCATTAAATATTCGAAGGAGACTAAAGTCATCTTTTATCCTTTTCTCGACTCTTAAAAAATGGAAAGGTTAAGTTCAGTGTCTTAAAATTTATTGGCCACGATAACATCTACCCAATTAGATTTTGTTTGCGTTAGCTTGAGTAGGATTATTTCTCGTTCAATGGCAGCCTTCCCGGCGCCCATCGGCCAAGGTGTTCCTCCTGATGGGAACCCTCGTCCGTTTCCTTCTGTTGGAAATGTCGGTGTTCAGTATATCGCAACATTGTCTTTGCCTGGGTTGACCATTGGTTTACCCGTGTGGTTGTTTTCAAACTCGATGGTCTCAAGTGTGGTGACTCTTGTTCCGCCACCACCTCCTCCACCCGAACAACACCATGTTGATTCTAAGGTGGACCCCTTTCCTTCTTCGCCCATTGCTGCGTCCTCGTCTTCTATTTCGCCTGGTGAAACCGTGGATTTCACTAACCAGGTGGCTAAGAAAAAGAAGAAGAAGACCAACAAGAAGAAGTCTCCTAAGGGAAAGGTCACATCTACCACGAAAATATCTGAAGTGGAATCCCGTTCTGCTCCTCTGCGGAAGGCTAAGTCTCCTTGTCGATTATGCAAGGGGGACCACTTTCTTTCTGATTGTCCTGGTATTCCCAGGATCCTCGATATATGGTCCCGTGACCCGACTCGCTCCTTGTCGTCGTCAATCGACGATACCTTGTCAGTTGGTAAGAGAAAAGGGAAGGTTCGTTTCCCTTGTCGACTTTGTGAAGGTAATCATCTCCTTCGCCTTTGTCCACTTATGGATGAAGCCTCCCGTCTTTTGGCAAGTCTGTCAGCTCCCTTACCCAAACTACCCGCTGGATATCAGCGTCTTTTTGCAGCTGCAGATCATCTCTCCACTAACCAAGTGATCAAACATGATTCCTCTTTGGTCCAGACGTCTCTTCCTGAACCTACCTGTGCTCCGCCTGTTCTAGACCAGTCCTTGGTCGGAACAAGTGTTGATTTATATTCATCATCCACACACCACTCTATCATCAAAGATGAACCATCTGAGTCCAAACCAAAGGAAAGTCCACAGTTACAGATTACAGTTGACTCGGTCTTTCAAAAGGTCCAGATTAAAAGTGACCCGGTTTTGCCTACAGAGGTTCCATCTTTAGATGATCTTACACCTTAATCCAAACCATACCAAAGTCAAGAGGTCCAGATTACAAGTGACCCAGTTTTGCTTTCAGAAATTCCAGCCTTAAATGATCTTACACCTGAATCCAAACCAGACAAAAGTCAAACGGCCGAGATTACAAGTGACCCGGTTTTGCCTTCAGAAGTTACCTCCTCAGATGATGTTATCACTGCAAAGAATGAAGATCCCACCACCCAAATTCTATTTATTAACATAGATGATCAAGTGAGCATCCCTCTCATTCCTTCGCACCAGGAAGAAAGTCCATCAGAATCATATCCGGCTGTCTATCCAGTCCCACCTCCAAGCAACCTAGTTGTTTCCTTCAATTGGGATCAACTAGTCAATCCTCGGTTACCAGCCTCCATACCATTTCGAATTATAGTTCAAGTCTACCGCATGGTTATGGCCGGTACAATTATTGATGAGGGATCTCCTGTGAGTATCCTTTCTTCAACAGCTTGGGAAGCACTTGGTTCCCCACTGCTTCTGCCTGAGATGAGAAACCTTACAGGTTTCCATCGAGAAACCACTCGACCTTTAGGAATTCTTCCCAATGTACCTATTACATTAGAAGGGAAGACTATTCAACTGGGTGTCATGGTAGTCGAAGGTCTGTTAGATTACAATTTACTCCTTGGACGAGACTATATTTATCGCATACGTGCTATTGTGTCCTCACTCTTCAGAGTGATGTGTTTTCCGCATGAAGGAAGAACGATCAAAGTCGTAGACCAACTTTCCTTCCCCGGTTCGCACTTCACATATAGTCATCTACCATTCCTAAATGGTCTTATTTCCACAGGAAATACCCCAGCACCCACCCCGTCATTCTGATGACGGCAGCTCACCCGGGTGCGTGACTGAAGCCCGGGGGGTATGCATCCTCCTTCAAAATCGAGTCTTTCCAAGTAAACCTTCATACCATCCACTCCGTGAATGCCATGAAGCTTGGGGGGCATGTACCTCGATTTGTATGATCATGCTGGGGGCATGCAACAAAATTTTTTTTTACAAGCAAAGTTCTCCATGGTTCAAGCTTGTGTAAAAATGAACCCATTTACATCCCGTGATTGCCTTTTATCCGCTAAATTCTGCTAGATGAGCCTTGGTTGTTTCATTCCATCGCCACCATCTTTTTGGCCGATCATATGCTTTCACTTGGTTGTTTTTCCTTTCCTGAGGAACCGCAGCGATGAGTGGTTTGATTAGCCAGCCTCTTAACCTTTACATGTTTCGAGTAAGTTCCACCATTACCGGAACCAGTTGCTATCCCTTATACCACTCGTTCCTTCAGGACGAGTCGCCTTTACGCTCTTTTCTGACTCGTAAAATATGAAAAGATTGCCGAGTATTTTTCCTTTTTGACTCGTTAAAGAAAATAAAAATGAAGGTCTGCTTTCAGCTCTTTTCTGACCATTTAAGAAGAAAAGATTGTCGAGTCACTCCTCTCGACTCGTTAAATGGTAATAAGGGGCGGTCGTTTTAAGTTCTTTTTGTCGACCGTTAAAACATAAAAAGATCACCGGGTTTTTGTCGTTTCAAACTCGTTAATGGTTACGAAGCGACGTGGTTTTGACCGCTTTTTTACTTCTTCGGGTCGAAATCACTAATTATGAAAATTACTCCTCGATCGTAATGATCGGGCGATTCTTTCGGGTATTATTTTATACTTTTTCGGGCCCGAGAGACACAACTTTACGAAAAAGGGCATCCCTGGAGTTTCCTTTTCTGCTGTCTTTTCAAACTCTCTAAACATGAAAAGACGCTGAGTTCTTCCTTTGTCAGACTCGTTAAAACTTAATGACATCGGATTTTGTCACAACACAAGCATATGCTATTCCCATCAAGCTTGTTAAAAATAACTGGGGTACTCACCAGAAATGGCGGGGGGGAAAAGAAAATTTTTGAACCATAATTATTACCATAACGGCAGTATGTCGCTCTTGAACATGGCACTTTTTGTTTTCGTGTCCGGGGTGGGGATATTTCATCTCATATCTTTCACTTGCTTCCATGGACTTGGGTACCCTATTTGACCTCTCATCCACTCATTGCCTCGTCATCATGACCTTTGATACATTGATGTCAAATACTGCCAATTCCTTTAATGTGCCGCCGATATGTTCAAGAGAAGTTGACCTCTGCAAAGAAACGACCTCCCTCTGATAGTTCGCACAATCTTAATTCACAACATTCTCTCTCTGTCTCGTGTCGATGATGTGGGAAACATTATGGCCCACCTTCGATCAAGGTCACTCCCTGTCGACTTCAACTCATTATCCAGGAAGTTGATCTAGAGACTCCTTTCCGGTGCCTTGGAGCCTGCATGCCTCAATGGCAGGTTCTTCGTGTTCGACGTGAGGTTTTCATCATTGGCCTCCGATCGAATGATTCTATGGGTGTTCGACTTCAGATCATTGATTCACGCGCCGCAGATTGTACCTATAGTACCTTGAGGGCCATTGTCATTATTGGTGGTACCTCTCGCGTCTGTTAACAGTTTCCACTATTGACTGGTAATCAGACAATGTTCATGCATGTTTGACTTCAGCTCATATATTCACATGCTTGAACTTGTACTCTTGTTCGGGGCGGGATGGAGCGCAAGACCCTGGATTGTGTCTGTTGTAATCCAGGCGTGATTCTTGATACTTGACTCATTCACTGGATGGCTGCGACCATACCTGAGTCAATTCATTGATCCTAACCAGATGGCTGCGTCCATACTATGGATCCAGATTATTTATGTACTCTCTTATGGATGGCTGCGACCATACCACGTACATCATGTAATTGAACTATCAGTCATGTCTCTTAATACAGATCCTCGGCGGCAGTAACTATATGTGTTCTTATGTGTGTTCTTGTAAAGCATTTCACCCCTCTCCACCTCTCGGACTTCATGCTTTAGGGGGCATCTGTTACACAGTAATTTGTCACCATCCCTGTTACTCCTCTTGTTGTACCTTGGAGGACTCATCCCGGGAGTTATAAGAAGTGACAAAGTCTAAAAACACTTGCATTATGTTCCCCTGAGTATGTACTTCATGTTCCCTGAAGACACCTCCTACAGATTATCCCTGAAAAGTGCTCTTTTTCCATTGGCGCAAGTCCACAGTACCTTACCCGCGCCAATCATGGAGATCCTCAAAAGAGGGCACGACCATTGGCGCTCTGTCTTAGAGCAGCAGTCGCGCCAACCAAGTTTGGTCATGCTTTTTGCCTTAATGCACGTCCGACTGTTGTTTCCTTCATTACATGGAGCTTTTCTGAGGATAAAAAATCAGCTTTATGTCGAGCTCTATCCTATCTCCATCTTTAATGGCTTTTGGGGATAATGTTAATCCACAAAAGGTGTCCCGGTTCATCGTATCCTCCTCCCTTCTTCATCTATATAAGCTTGTCATTATGCATTGGACAAGCTAGTGATAGTAGTGATAATCGTTAGTCATGGAGTGTTAGATGTTGAGTTCTTGAGTTCTTGGAGGAATGCTAGTGAGTGCTAGAGAGGTTATGCTGCCCGAGAAGAGATGCATTGCAAGACACATATAGTTACTCGCCCAGCCAGGAGAAGGGTCGACGTCAGAACAATGGTTGTAACTTTTCCTGTTTATTATTAATTGATGAGCGACTGCTATTATAGTTCCAATATCATTGTCTATTATGGTGATGTGTTGATTTATTTCCTTTCTGACTGAAATATAGTTGTGCCTTGGTAGTTTTTATGTTGGCATCTGTCTCTTCCTTTGCATGTGCAGGTGTTCGTTTATGATCTGTTGGAGCGAGGGAGCGGGGATATCAACTCTACTTCAATCATAGCGTTGGACTCCAGGTTGGTCTTCTTGATTCACCTTTGATGCATAACTAGGAACTTGCGTAGCAGCGTGGTTCGATTGTGGCTAGTTCTGTTATAGGCTAGTGGAATCACCTCTGTCCGCAGAGAGGATTTACCTGACCAACAATTTGGCGACTCCGCTGGGGAGGAGCTAGTTGATTTTTGTCTTGCATGTTAATTTTCTTCTGCTTGCTTGAGTGAATGAGCTTCCTGAGTCAGTTTTGAGTTTATTCTTTACTGTTTGACCCATCTGAGCACTGTCAACCCGACCTGAGGTCGTATCATTTATTTTTCTAGTTGGCAAGCTTAATTGGCGTGGTTATTTCTCTGACAGTCGTGCCAGTTGGCGCATGTTGCTCAAAAGCAACTCGCGCCAATCCTGTGGTAGCACAAGTTGCAGGCTGACAGTCGTGCCAGCTCTGTAAATTTTGCCTATGCGTGGGTGGAAAGCTCTTTCAATCTCTTTTTATATCTCTTTCAGCCTCTGGAACTGTGTTGAACCTCTGCTTGACTGGTCTTAGCCTTTATCCCTCAGCTGTTTGCTCATTTCTATTGATTTTCGACTCAGCCCTAGGACATCTAGTGACTTTGCATGTCTAGCCTTCTGTGGGAAGTTTCGGTCTCTTGATTATCCAGTCAGCTTGTTGGTTGTGTTCTGCACTTATCCAGTGATTTGTTAAAGCTTGATCTTCTATACTCTGAGTGCTTCACTTCTAGCCTCTTTGGATTTCACTCGATTTCATTCGAACTTAGATTACATGGTTCAGTGAAAGTCTTTTGTGTTTTTCCTTGCTTGCATGGTTCATTTTGGTGTTTCAGAATTGGTTCTATTTCATTGAGTGAACTTGGATTGTGCATATCTCTTAAAATTTGTTTACATGCATCATGCCATCTTAAAGGAAAGAAAAACAAAAAAATCTTTTGCATCATATTAGTTAGCATTTATTGTTATTTGTTGCTATTAAAAAGAAAAAGAAAAAATTTCATTTCTTGTTATTAGCTGCATTAGGATCTTTGTTGTTTGTTGAGTGATCACTTCGTTTGTGTAAAAATCTCAACCCTCCTGTAGATAGAATTCATCGAATCAAATGATTTAATTTTGGCATATAGTTTGCATTTAAGAAGTTTTTGAGATATCACATACGGTAGGACCAAAAACTGAAACATAATTGAAGATAAACTTTAAAATGAACTCAATGAACATAAGAACGCATTGGAACATAACGCAAATACTCTAGAGGTCTAGGTTAGAGACGTGTTCCGGCGTCTTTAAACCTGGTAGTTTATCGTCGATTGGTTGGGTGATTCCTCCACGGTGAAACGATAGGTGCCAATACGGACTGTGCTCCCACGTACCGTCGAGTATATATTGGGAGACCCCTATAGGAATAAAGCCTTTATCCATAGGAAGCCGTGTCAGCCGCCCTACGATTCGCAATGCAGTGAACACAACATTCACGAAGATTGACCACCCGTACCCTAAAAAGTATTCTGTGGTTTTGCGAAAAGTTTGGCACACCTTCTACCTAGAATTCCAGAGCAGTCACTTTTGATCCTTTTCGGACTCCCTAAACGAAAAGGTGCCTGTGAGCGTCTTGTCACTTCGTGCTCATTAAATATTCGAAGGAGACTAGAGTCATCTTTTATCCTTTTCTCGACTCTTAAAAAATGGAAAGGTTAAGTTCAGTGTCTTAAAATTTATTGGCCACGATAACATCTACCCAATTAGATTTTGTTTGCGTTAGCTTGAGTAGGATTATTTCTCGTTCAATGGTAGCCTTCCCGGCGCCCATCGGCCAAGGTGTTCCTCCTGATGGGAACCCTCGTCCATTTCCTTCTGTTGGAAATGTCGGTGTTCAGTATATCGCAACATTGTCTTTGCCTGGGTTGACCATTGGTTTACCCGTGTGGTTGTTTTCAAACTCGATGGTCTCAAGTGTGGTGACTCTTGTTCCGCCACCACCTCCTCCACCCGAACAACACGATGTTGATTCTAAGGTGGACCCCTTTCCTTCTTCGCCCATTGCTGCGTCCTCATCTTCTATTTCGCCTGGTGAAACCGTGGATTTCACTAACCAGGTGGCTAAGAAAAAGAAGAAGAAGACCAACAAGAAGAAGTCTCCTAAGGGAAAGGTCACATCTACCACGAAAATATCTGAAGTGGAATCCCCTTCTGCTCCTCTGCGGAAGGCTAAGTCTCCTTGTCGATTATGCAAGGGGGACCACTTTCTTTCTGATTGTCCTGGTATTCCCAGGATCCTCGATATATGGTCCCGTGACCCGACTCGCTCCTTGTCGTTGTCAATCGACGATACCTTGTCAGTTGGTAAGAGAAAAGGGAAGGTTCGTTTCCCTTGTCGACTTTGTGAAGGTAATCATCTCCTTCGCCTTTGTCCACTTATGGATGAAGCCTCCCATCTTTTGGCAAGTCTGTCAGCTCCCTTACCCAAACTACCCGCTGGATATCAGCATCTTTTTGCAGCTGCAGATCATCTCTCCACTAACCAAGTGATCAAACATGATTCCTCTTTGGTCCAGACCTCTCTTCCTGAACCTACCTGTGCTCCGCTTGTTCCAGACCAGTCCCTGGTCGGAACAAGTGTTGATTTATATTCATCATCCACACACCACTCTATCATCAAAGATGAACCATCTGAGTCCAAACCAAACGAAAGTCCACAGTTACAGATTACAGTTGACCCGGTCTTTCAAAAGGTCCAGATTAAAAGTGACCCGGTTTTGCCTACAGAGGTTCCATCTTTAGATGATCTTACACCTTAATCCAAACCAGACCAAAGTCAAGAGGTCCAGATTACAAGTGACCCGGTTTTGCTTTCAGAAATTCCAGCCTTAAATGATCTTACACCTGAATCCAAACCAGACAAAAGTCAAACGGCCCAGATTACAAGTGACCCGGTTTTGCCTTCAGAAGTTACCTCCTCAGATGATGTTATCACTGCAAAGAATGAAGATCCCACCGCCCAAATTCTATTTATTAACGTAGATGATCAAGTGAGCATCCCTCTCATTCCTTCGCACCAGGAAGAAAGTCCATCAGAATCATATCCGGCTGTCTATCGAGTCCCACCTCCAAGCAACCTAGTTGTTTCCTTCAATTGGGATCAACTAGTCAATCCTCGGTTACCAGCCTCCATACCATTTCGAATTATAGTTCAAGTCTACCGCATGGTTATGGCCGGTACAATTATTGATGAGGGATCTCCTGTGAGTATCCTTTCTTCAACAGCTTGGGAAGCACTTGGTTCCCCACTGCTTCTGCCTAAGTTGAGAAACCTTACAGGTTTCCATCGAGAAACCACTCGACCTTTAGGAATTCTTCCCAATGTACCTATTACATTAGAAGGGAAGACTATTCAAATGGGTGTCATGGTAGTCGAAGGTCTGTTAGATTACAATTTACTCCTTGGACGAGACTATATTTATCGCATACGTGCTATTGTGTCCTCACTCTTCAGAGTGATGTGTTTTGCGCATGAAGGAAGAACGATCAAAGTCGTAGACCAACTTTCCTTCCCCGGTTCACACTTCACATATAGTCATCTACCATTCCTAAATGGTCTTATTTCCACAGGAAATACCCCAGCACCCACCCCGTCATTCTGATGACGGCAGCTCACCCAGGTGCGTGACTGAAGCCCGGGGGGCATGCATCCTCCTTCAAAATCGAGTCTTTCCAAGTAAACCTTCATACCATCCACTCCGTGAATGCCATGAAGCTTGGGGGGCATGTACCTCGATTTGTATGATCATGCTGGGGGCATGCAACAAAATTTTTTTTTACAAGCAAAGTTCTCCATGGTTCAAGCTTGTGTAAAAATGAACCCATTTACATCCCGTGATTGCCTTTTATCCGCTAAATTCTGCTAGATGAGCCTTGGTTGTTTCATTCCATCGCCACCATCTTTTTGGCCGATCATATGCTTTCACTTGGTTGTTTTTCCTTTCCTGAGGAACCGCAGCGATGAGTGGTTTGATTAGCCAGCCTCTTAACCTTTACATGTTTCGAGTAAGTTCCACCATTACCGGAACCAGTTGCTATCCCTTATACCTCTCGTTCCTTCAGGACGAGTCGCCTTTACGCTCTTTTCTGACTCGTAAAATATGAAAAGATTGCCGAGTATTTTTCCTTTTTGACTCGTTAAAGAAAATAAAAATGAAGGTCCGCTTTCAGCTCTTTTCTGACCATTTAAAGAAGAAAAGATTGCCGAGTCACTCCTCTCGACTCGTTAAATGGTAATAAGGGGCGGTCGTTTTAAGTTCTTTTTGTCGACCGTTAAAACATAAAAAGATCACCGGGTTTTTGTCGTTTCAAACTCGTTAATGGTTACGAAGCGACGTGGTTTTGACCGCTTTTTTACTTCTTCGGGTTGAAATCACTAATTATGAAAAGTACTCCTCGATCGTAATGATCGGGCGGTTCTTTCGGGTATTATTTTATACTTTTTCGGGCCCGAGAGACACAACTTTACGAAAAAGGATATCCCTGGAGTTTCCTTTTCTGCTGTCTTTTCAAACTCTCTAAACATGAAAAGACGCTGAGTTCTTCCTTTGTCAGACTCGTTAAAACTTAATGAAATCGGATTTTGTCACAACACAAGCATATGCTATCCCCATCAAGCTTGTTAAAAATAACTGGGGTACTTACCAGAAATGGCGGGGGGGGAAAAGAAAATTTTTGAACCATAATTATTACCATAATGGCAGTATGTCACTCTTGAACATGGCACTTTTTGTTTTCGTGTCCGGGGTGGGGATATTTCATCTCATATCTTTCACTTGCTTCCATGGACTTGGGTACCCTATTTGACCTCTCATCCACTCATTGCCTCGTCACCATGACCTTTGATACATTGATGTCAAATACTGCCAATTCCTTTAATGTGCCGCCGATATGTTCAAGAGAAGTTGACCTCTGAAAAGAAACGACCTCCCTCTGATAGTTCGCACAATCTTGATTCACAACATTCTCTCTCTGTCTCGTGTCGATGATGTGGGAAACATTATGGCCCACCTTCGATCAAGGTCACTCCCTGTCGACTTCAACTCATTATCCAGGAAGTTGATCTAGAGACTCCTTTCTGGTGCCTTGGAGCCTGCATGCCTCAATGACAGGTTCTTCGTGTTCGACGTGAGGTTTTCATCATTGGCCTCCGATCGAATGATTCTACGGGTGTTCGACTTCAGATCATTGATTCACGCGCCGCAGATTGTACCTATAGTACCTTGAGGGCCATTGTCATTATTGGTGGTACCTCTCGTGTCTGTTAACAGTTTCCACTATTGACTGGTAATCAGACGATGTTCATGCATGTTTGACTTCAGCTCATATATTCACATGCTTGAACTTGTACTCTTGTTCGGGGCGGGATGGAGCGCAAGACCCTGGATTGTGTCTGTTGTAATCCAGGCGTGATTCTTGATACTTGACTCATTCACTGGATGGCTGCGACCATACCTGAGTCAATTCATTGATCCTAACCAGATGGCTGCGTCCATACTATGGATCCAGATTATTTATGTACTCTCTTATGGATGGCTGCGACCATACCACGTACATCATGTAATTGAACTATCAGTCATGTCTCTTAATACAGATCCTCGGCGGCAGTAACTATATGTGTTCTTATGTGTGTTCTTGTAAAGCATTTCACCCCTCTCCACCTCTCGGACTTCATGCTTTAGGGGGCATCTGTTACACAGTAATTTGTCACCATCCCTGTTACTCCTCTTTTCTTACCTTGGAGGACTCATCCCGGGAGTTATAAGAAGTGACAAAGTCTAAAAACACTTGCATTATGTTCCCCTGAGTATGTACTTCATGTTCCCTGAAGACACCTCCTACAGATTATCCCTGAAAAGTGCTCTTTTTCCATTGGCGCAAGTCCACAGTATCTTACCCGCGCCAATCATGGAGATCCTCAAAAGAGGGCGCGACCATTGGCGCTCTGTCTTAGAGCAGCAGTCGCGCCAACCAAGTTTGGTCATGCTTTTTGCCTTAACGCACGTCCGACTGTTGTTTCCTTCATTACATGGAGCTTTTCTGAGGATAAAAAATCAGCTTTATGTCGAGCTCTATCCTATCTCCATCTTTAATGGCTTTTGGGGATAATGTTAATCCACAAAAGGTGTCCCGGTTCATCGTATCCTCCTCCCTTCTTCATCTATATAAGCTTGTCATTATGCATTGGACAAGCTAGTGATAGTAGTGATAATCGTTAGTCATGGAGTGTTAGATGTTGAGTTCTTGAGTTCTTGGAGGAATGCTAGTGAGTGCTAGAGAGGTTATGCTGCCGGAGAAGAGATGCATTGCAAGACACATATAGTTACTCGCCCAGCCAGGAGAAGGGTCGACGTCAGAACAATGGTTGTAACTTTTCCTGTTTATTATTAATTGATGAGCGAATGCTATTATAGTTCCAATCTCATTGTCTATTATGGTGATGTGTTGATTTATTTCCTTTCTGACTGAAATATAGTTGTGCCTTCGTAGTTTTTATGTTGGTATCTATCTCTTCCTTTGCATGTGCAGTTGTTCGTTTATGATCTGTTGGAGCGAGGGAGCGGGGATATCAACTCTGCTTCAATCATAGCGTTGGACTCCAGGTTGGTCTTCTTGATTCACCTTTGATGCATAACTAGGAACTTGCGTAGCAGCGTGGTTCGATTGTGGCTAGTTCTGTTATAGGCTAGTGGGATCGCCTCTGTCCGCAGAGGGGATTTACCTGACGAAAAGCCCCCTAAAGTGCGAAGTCTGTAGTAGATGAGGATTTCATTTATCATATAGGAAGAGTGAAGTACTTTATAATTTCGAGGATCATCTTGTGGAGAGCCCGGTCGGAACCTGTAAAAACATTCAATGCAAGATATATATATGAGATCATATCATCGCTGAGGTATGCATTCCCATACTCAGATCAAAACTAACTAGAAAACTATCTACTGCTTTGATATAGGAATGATCTTGTAAAACATCATAAGTATAGACTCGTGTGAACATAGTATGGATGCAGCCATTTGTTTATGAATAGTCCACAACATAATGAATACAAAATTCCTCGCAGCCTGGATGGTGGAAACTAGATCCAGGGTCTTCATTTCTACTTCCCGAAATAGTGCGATTCTATCCATGCGAATAAATGTGTTGATGTCGAACATGGTAGAAACCACTTGATTACCAGTCAATGATGTAAACTGTTAACAAGTGTGAGAGAAACCACCAGTGATGTCAATGGCTCTCAAAGTACCTAGTACAATCCATGAGATGTGAGTAAATGTGTTGATGTCGAACATATCACGGAATCCTTCGATCGAAAGTCAATGATGTAAACTGTCGTCAAAGGCAAGAAACCTGCCATTGAGGCATGCAGATCTCAAGGTACTGATGATTTCTAGATCATCTTTCTAGATAATGAGCTGATGTAGATAGAAAGCGATCCGTCGTAGGCAAGCCCACAACACGAAATCATAGATCAAGTTGAAGAAATTTAGTTGCAAGGACTAACTCAGGGATGGTCAAGATGGATGACAGATATTTTGCAGATGAATGGCTTATTGGCAGTGACCTCTTGAACACATAATGACACGACAGATGGCTTGGTGACAATTGACCCAAAGTTAATACCCAGAAACCGGCTGAAGACTTTCAATGTGGTTTGATCAACTGTTAGGCAAAGGATTTCCCAACCCAGGTGAATAAAAGTGTCGTGTTCAAGAGTGGTTACAAAGTATGACAAACAGACTCATTTTCCTCTCTTTTCCCCCACCATTTCTGGCAAGTACCTCTTTATTTTTGACAAGCTTGAGGAGGATAACATTTGCTTGATTATAAGCTCATCCTTTGGATGAGTCCAACTTAGTTTAGATTCGAACCCTAAGAAGGAGTGGTTCGTTCCTGTTTGTAATTGAATAGGTCCTTTACTGTGAAATTTTAACGAGTCCAGTATAGGAGAAACTCGGCGTTTTTCAATTTTAGAGAGTCTGAAAAAACTTAAGAAGACTCCAGGGTTGACCTTTTTAGTAAATTTGTGTCTCCCAAGTCCGAAAAAGTATAAAATAATACTTGAGAGAACCGCTTGATCTTTTACGACCAAGGAGTACTTTTCGTTATTAGTGTCATTGATTTGAAAAAGTAAAAAAGCGATCAATGACACGTCGTTTTATAACCAATATCGAATTCGAAACGACAAAAATCCGGCAATCTTTTCATGTTTTTACGGTCGGAAAAGAGCTGTAAGTGGACCGTCTTTTAATTCCGTTTTAACGAGTGTAAAAGAAACGCTCGACAATCTTTTCATATTTTAGGAGTCAGAAAAGGGCTTAAAGATGACTCTACTTGTTTTTTCGTTGAAAATGATAGATTTCGCCTGAATAATCCTTTATTCTGCACAAAAACACAAACATTACTCATACCTATTTTAAATGGATAAAAGCATTGCAAAATACCTTTTCAAAGTGAAACATAAACAAATTTGTGATTTATTTACTCAAAAAACTTATAAAAAGGGCCTTTGTCAATTCATTTTTACCGTTCACGTTTGGGTGAGAAAATAGTGCTTTTGCTTAGAAAACTTCCCGTGAAGATTGTGGAATATCCAACCGTCGGAATCGAGCGCCGTCTTCTCCAGGTAATCCATATCATCCTACTCTTCATTTTCAATCGTTTAGTTTTTTTTATTTAGTCCTTCATTTCATTTTTTGGGAGGGTTTTTAGGCGCAAAATCCGCGCGCGGGGGTCCGCAGGTTTACCATTGCGGACCCGCGGACCCCGACTTTTTCTCCATTGGGAAAAAGCTTAGGGTCCACACCTTCCGTGTAGACAAAGTGCGTACCCACGCACTTTGTCTAACTCGGAGGGTGCGTACCCTGCCGCAAGGGTTTTGAACCCAAAATTTCTCAAAAATGGACCAATCAAAATGTTTTCTAGCAATTTAATTAATCTTTATACTTGATGCAGAGAGTATATCATGCTAGATTGGTGTGAACGAGAGCATGAGGACGTGGATACTGCCGCATGGAATCATCAGCCTTCACTTGATGCTTTGAGGGCATGCGGACTGTACAAATTCTGGACCATTCCTGGCATGAGGGCTCAGGTGGATTTCTTACAGTGGTTGGTTGATAGATGGAGCATACAGGACCAGTGTTTCTTCATTGGCGGGCACCGGCTCGAAATCGAGCTGGAGGACATTTATTTCTTGACTGGTTTGCCTAAGAGAGGCAAAGACTTGACTCTATTCGGGACTAGGCCAGGTGGCCAGTCTGTCGATAGCCTCCGGTTAGAGTACTGCAACAGCCAGGCTAAAGACAAAGGGATAGACATAAAGACCATATCCCGTCCTGAGCTCATGGTGATTGTGTTTACCATCACCAGACTTTGCGGAGCTGCCGCATTACATGTTCCCACCGGATCCCAGATGCGTATGGCAGTTGATTGCTTTCGAGGCACCATCTTCAACTGGTGCAATGCTGTGCTGGCCAATGTGAAAGGCCAACTGACCAGGGCCAAGAGCGGACGACTAAAGACCTTTGGTTATGGGGCTTTGGTCGTGAGTTTTGGCCTGGAGAGGGTTCCTATGCTGATCCCACAGCACCTTACTATTGGAGTTGGGCTTCCTCGAGAGCCCAAACTGATGCGATGGGTCGCAGTCATGGCTCGTCACCCGGACGAGAGGACAGAAGTTGCTCGGTTCAAACCTGAGTATTTCCAATGGTTGGAAAACCAGGTCGTTTCCATTCAGGATTTCCCTTACGCTGGGATAGATTTCTGTGGTGACCCAGACATGGCTCTTCCACCAGGGGAGCAGTGGGACGAGTCAGGGAAAATCCTTTTCAACTTTTCCTATTTTAATTTTTTTTTTTTTTTTATATTTTTCATCGTCTCAAAACTGATAGTAAAAATTTCAAATGCAGATGTGGGTCCACAGCGACCAGCCGCTCTCTGGCCTTTCGAGAGGAGGCAACCAGTTGCACCCGCGCCAGCCCCACAGGACGAATCAGCAGAGGTTTTGGCCGAGTTGGAGGGTCATCTTGAGCGCTTGACAGGGGATATTCCTGAAACCACTATAGACGACATTCCTCGTCGACTTCAGCGCTATGTGATTGGAGTCCCGGGACCTTTTAGGAGGTTCCTTTGCAAGGTTGCCTGGGCAGTGGTTTGTTATAGAGATCATCACCAGTGATAGGATGATTGCCTTTTGTGGGCACATGTGACATTTTTGTTTTTTGTACTTATCATTTTTGCGGATCATAAGGTGTTTTTCAACCTATGAGTGGTTTCTTATAGAGATCATCACCAGTGATAGGATGATTGCCTTTTGTGGGCACATGTGACATTTTTGTTTTTTGTACTTATCATTTTTGCGGATCATAAGGTGTTTTTCAACCTATGATTGAAGACGATGTATTTTTTGACACACTCCTATATATATATATATCACTATTACCGGCTTATCTTGTAAATCATGTTATGGAATGGTTTTAAATTTACATGTATGATTATTGCAAATGTCTATTTAACATTCGAGAAGCAATTGCATCTGCTAATGTATTTAAAGACCTTGGAATATGCTGATATTCAATGTAATCAAACTCACGTTCCAAGAGACGCACTCTCAAAAATAATCTTAATAACACTGGATTTCTAATGGCATACACTCTATTAAGCTGTAATACAACGAGTTCAGAATCCAACCTCACTATCAAACTTTGAATCCCAAATGAAATAGATTCAAATAATAACTCAATCACTGCACTATACTCTGCAATGTTGTTTGTTGTTTGACCGAGGCTTACCCCATGCATAGAAACTAACTCGTCAGAGGGCGAATAGATAACCCAAGCTGCGGAAGAGATATTCCGTGTATTACGACAAGCACCATCAGCAAATCCAATGTATGTTTGGAGAGGCATCGACATCTGCAATATCAAGAGTAAAACCAAGATAAGCAGGAATAATGACGGAAAAAACACTCTCTAAACTAAGCACACTTTGTAAACTAAAACACACCAGCTAGAAAGAAAAACTATCCTAACTAAAAATCTCCATACCCCGTTCTTTTAAGCATAGTACCTCTTCAAGTAAAGGCCATTTCTGGGTTTACCCAAAGAGTCCCCATCAAAGTCTACCAATTCATAGGCCCCTTTTGCTAGCTTTCGCTTAACAATATAGGGACCATGCCACATAGGAATGAATTTCCCAGCGCCTAATTTATCATTAGCTTGATCATACAATAACACTAGGTCTCCTTCCGAAAAATTTCGAGGGGTCACATTCCGATCATACTGAGCTTTCATACGTTTTGCGTGAGTCTCGATCGCCAATGCAGCATCACGTCGATTCTCATCTAATTGAGCTAAGTATAACAAACACTTTTCCTCTTCGGAAGTAGCTGGAAGTAACTCGATGGCCATTTACAGTGACGGGATTTCGCACTCAATGGGTAACACAGCTTCCAAACCATAGACTAGTTGGAAAGGAGTGAACCCTGTTGATGTTCTTACTGAAGTTCGGTACGACCAAAGCGCTGAAAATAGCATGTTGTGCCAATTCGACCGATGAATCCCAATGATTCGTCGGATCATGATAACTAAAACTTTGTTGATGGATTCAACCAGACCATTCGCTTGTGGATAATAAGGGGTTGAACTATCGTGACGTAAACCAAGCTAGCCTGTAAGTTCGGTCATCATAACGTTTCGAAAATGATGCCCATGATCAGTGATTATCGCTTGTGGGACACCAAACCTAGCAATTATATGATTGAACACGAAAATTGCAGTTGTCTTGCCGTCTGCCTCGAATGTAGGCATCGCCTCGGCCCACTTAGTAAAATAATCTACCGCAAGGATGATATACGCATGCCCCCCGGCCGAGTGAGGGTTACATGTAATAAAATCGATACCCCATTTGGCAAAAGGACCAACGACAATTATAGGGTGGAGAGGAGCAGGTGGAGCGCGCATCTTACGATCAAAAATCTGGCAGTTGTGGCATTTTCGGACCGCCGTAATACAATCTTTAAACAAGGACGGCCAGAAATAGCCAGCGCACAATATCTTTTGGGCTGTGGCATACCCAGACATATGACCGCCACATGCTCCAGAGTGACAGTCATTTAGAACCCTTTCAGCTTCTTCGTGAGTTAAGCAACGTCGAAAAATAGAGTCCGCCCCTCGGCGATAAAGAGTATCTCCAATAATTTTGAATTGTTGGGACTGGAAGTGAATTTTCCGACGTTCTGACCTTGAAATTTCTGGCCGAAAGGATTGGATCTGGAGATAGACGATGATATCCACATACCACTGATCTAAAGTGCTGATTAGAAACAAAGATTCGTCCGCAATGGGCTCCTCTGCCATAGTTTCTGTGTCAGCACGCGGGAAGTCACACATTAACTCTGCAAAAACTAAAGATTTCTTAGACTTAGATTTCTCAAACTCCAAGTCGAACTCCTGCAGGATAACGATCCATTTAGAGTACTTGCCCCCTAGCAATTGTTTGGTCAAAATGTAGATCATAGGGTTGCAATCCGAAATTACCGTAGTTTTATGTAGTAAAATGTAGTGACAAAAACGTTGGACAGCTTGAACGGGATTGATTTGATTGTCGGGGATTGATTTAGTGAAGGAGAACCAAGCGATCTCCAACACTGTATCGACATAATACACGTTGAGGCTCCCTCATCAATTACAGTCCAATGAATAGGCTTGTTTTTTACTATCATTGGGATCTGAAAGCCATTTGATGAGGTAAACGCGGTGTACTATTTTCTAGATCAAAGATTATTAGGTTCGGGTCCTGAACATCAACAGGTCCGATAGCCGACAAAAGTAATTTACGTTGTGCTGGGCATGATTGCAGCACTTCCAAAGCCGACATTGCTGAGGGTGAAACAGCTAAATCCTCAACAATGTTATAATTCTGAGCCGCTCTCGCATGTGGATTGAAAGCTGACTTTCGAAGTATACCCTTGGCGGGTGGTTTGATTACTAAGTCTGGATTAGGTTTCTCGATCTGTAGTGGATCGGAACCGGGAGCTGAGGTTGATGGATTAGAATGAGAAGATTCTGCTTCTTTGCCATCAACATGACTTTTACTACCATAATCTTGCGATCGAGTCGCAATCCTTACATGGGAGAGCATCAATATGGGTTCTTCATTGGCACTCGAGGAAGAACCTATCATCTTACTGTCTTGACTTGGAAATGGATCTTTCAAGACAACAGGAGTTTGGGAACCTTTGACGATCTTCGCAACCTCCGCTCAATGAGGGCAGTCTCTTGTAAAATGTTCTTCGTCACAAATGAGACATGGATAACGAGGTTTGCGCTTTTCATCATTGGATTCTGCCTTTTCGGGTTTCTCCTTTGTACTTTTGTCCATTTTATTCTTCTTCTTTCCTTTCTTCTTCCCACCAGATTTTGATTTAGCTGTAGATGACTCTACAATGTGAATATCGGTGGAAACCTCTGGAGAAGAATCTCCTGTCGAGGAATCAGGCAAGGTTATGATAGGAGAAGAATTCTTGGAAGACTTCTTCTTACTTTTAGTGTTAACTGTACCAATCATATCGTCAGCGGCATGAGATCCCGAAGGAGCTGCAGTGATTTGATTTGACTTGGGAAGATCGGGGATCTTTTCGTGTAACGTACCTGATTGAGTATAGACCAAGTCAAGGTACTGTGCTTGAGCAATAACTTGCTCCTCAGTAACAACTCCGGCTTTAGCAACATCTTCAGTGATCCTTGGCAACAAAGATTTTACAAACCACTCAGCCAAGATTTGATCCAGAATAAATACCTTCACTAAACGTTGTCGACGTCTCCACTCATGAATATGATCTGAAATATACGTGGATGTAGATTGTTTTAGCGAAGTTAACAATTCCGTGCCATTGTCATATCGAACTGGCAACTGGAAATGAGTTAAAAACGAGGTAGCTAACTGACTAAAATTATAAAAAGTGCCTCGCGGTAACTCAATGTACCACTTGGCCGCGAGACCAATTAGAGTACGCTGGAAAAGTCTAAGACGGATCGAATCATCTATGATGGAGTTAGACGCACACCAGAGGTGGTAAGTCATCACATGGTTCGATGGGTCCTCTCCAGATTTACCTTCGAACTTGGGAATGTCACTGGGCAACTTATTCGGCATTGGCGACCAAAACAAAAGATAATTAATTGGATCGTTTGTTAGGCGCAACAAGTTTGGTAAGTCCAAAGTTGCGATAAATGGTAACTGCCGATTAGGATCCCTAAAAATCTGGGTCATGAGACCAGCCCCAGGAGGAGTATATCCAGGATAACTAGGAATAGGAATCGCGTTCGGGATATTGTATCCTCCCAGAAAACCAGGATTAACCGGACCGTACTGGGGTTGTTGAGGTTGTTGATAAGTGTACCCAGGATACGGTTGATACTGATAAACTGGCTGCTGGACAGCACGACCGAATTGGTACTGTCCCTGGTATGGTTGATAGGTGAATTGTGGTTGACTTGTGACAACCGTACTTAAACCAGGTTGTCGTACAGGCATCTGAACTATAGTTTGAATCATGGATCCAAACGGTGGTAAAGATGTCTGAGGAGTAGATACAGGAACAGTAGAAACCGGAGTTGTCGATACTCCAGAAGTAGGTGGAGTAGATTGAATAGATGTTGCGGCAGTTGCAGCAGTCGTTTGAGATGGAGTATGAGGCGCAGTAGGCCCAGACTGAGAAACTACCGAAGGTACAGAAGTTTGAATATTAGACTGGACTGGTTGCTGGGGTGAACCAGAAACTAAGGGTTGTCTAGTTTGAGATGACAACTGTACGTTTGGCTGCAACACCTGTTGAGTTTGCGATGGATCCCACACTATGTTCATTCCAGGGTACTGACCCATAACAGGTTGAGAATATTGAGGACCATAACCAGGTTGAGGGTAGGATTTATAATTGAAAGGTACATTTCCCGTTCCTTGAACATAAGATTGACCTTGGGGTGGTTGGAAACCTTGGTTCGAGTACTGACCTTGGGGTAGATACCCCTGAGTCACGTACTGATACTGGGGCTGACCTTGAGGTATAAATTGATACTGAAGTTGACCTTAGGGTACATATTGAGTCTGGGGTTGACCTTGAGGAACGTATTGTACCGTAGGTACGTACTGTCCTTGAGGTTGCCCCCCAGATGCAAATTGTGTACCTTGAGGTTGCCCCCCAGGTGTTAATTGAGGCTGCCCCTAGGCGGTAACTGGCCACCTTGAGGTTGAGAATTGGGAATAGAACCTGACATCATAAGAATGTCTTCTACGCTCAACGGCTTTGCACCATTGCTTCCAGTGAATAACCCTTGTTCAATGGGTTGAGGAGATGCTCCCGAAAAAGTACCAGAAAGTGACTGATACCCAGAGGGAAGAGAAGGACCGCCGTACAAAAAGGATTCAGGTGATTGAGTAAACATGGACGACTGACCTGACATATTTACGGGAGTATAAAAACCTCTAGGATGATAAGGAGCACGAGGTGGTGAAAAACTTAACGCTGGGTTTTCCAAATAATTAGTCAAAGAAAGATACCAAGTAGTACTTCTAGGTGGACTGTAAAAAATTGATTCACGCTCCCTTAGATCAATAACCGGTTTATTTTCAGGGATAGGGATGCCTACTTCTTCTTCCGGAGCAAGTTCTTCAATAGCTATCAAACCAGAAGGAAGATTTTCGGTGATTACTCTTTCTACCCTAGGTGAATTAGGAGCACTAGAAGTTGGAGAGACAAACCCCGATGTTGGAGTAACAGGTTCAGATATCTCAGGTTCTTCACCTATATCACTAGTAGATGAAAAGCTACCAGCAAATTCGGAAACCGAAATAGATTCAGGATTATAGCCTGTTACTAGAGTTTGGTAATCAGGATGTACAACCAATGAAGACTCTCCTTCCTCAGGTGACCTAACTTTACTACCACTAGGAGTTACAAGGAATTTCAAGCCTTCAAGCTGGCTCGGGACTTCTTTAGGAGGTTGGCCCCAAAGTCTACGGGACTTCCTCAGTAAATCAACCACGGTTACAACCTCAGGAGACTGGCCCTGAAGTCTACGGGACTGTCTTGGTAATTTAGCCACAGTTAAGAACTTTTAACTACTTCACACGCAAACAAAGTAAAATCTCAATGAAAACCACCTAAAGCCTCTAAAGAACCAAACAAATTTGAATCACACGCCTAAAGAATCTAGAGATCAAACACACACAAACAGTAACTTTCCGGACCGAAAACACTAGTTGGTGATGAAATCCAACGTCGCAGAATTCAATACAGAAATGGCGGTTGGAACAGTTACCCCGACAACCTGCTTAATGAATAGACTGGACCAAGTTCCTCCACTTAACCGTCTTGAGTGAAGTGAACCCCCCAGAAAATCTAAGTGAGTCTAGCCAACGTCTGCTCTAGGTATAGTGGGATCTTCCCACCACTGTCACCTTAGGAAGAATCCTAAAGAATATGGTCACTAAGGCTACCAACTGAGACAAATACACCTGGGGGAACATTCTACGATCCGATACGCACGCAAGGGAAGAGTAGCAAGCTCAATCCCCTTGAAGGCTCCTTGACATAATCCAAGGTTTACCAACAAGTGACCCCAGGCTCCTCGACAATGGTTAATCCGAGGTTTACCATTTTTAATACGTGAATATCTGGCGTCGTTCCCAATGAGGAAGGATTGATTCCCACACTGGTTCGGACACGATCTCGTGCTTCTCCTTTAAGAGGAGCTTTCCCAGAGCGTAAATGCAACAATTGGATTTCTTCCTACCACAAGATACAACTACTTGTTTGTTTTTACTGTCTTGGAGAGTTAATTACTCTCCTACTCCAAGACACTAGCCTAAGCTAAGTTGGTGTATCAGAGCCATAGAAATAAAATGTTACTAGGTGAATTTTACTTTAAGCGTTAATTTTAGTGGTTGTTGTTTAATTCAAGAGGTGGCGGAGATGAAACTCATGGTGTAAAGACTCGACTCGAAATCACTAAAAAGATGCACCTAAGATGATTTAAACAATCTTTTCTCTTCGATGAACTTCTAAACTAAGAAAGAGTTTGAGAATGCAAATACTTTGTAAACACAAATCTTTCTCAATTAAACAAATTAAAAGAAGAGCTTTTCCTTTCCAAAGCACTCAAAACGAGACAACGAGCTATTTCACACAAATTTCCCTTTTCTTTTCAAAGCACTCAATCACTACAAAAAACAAACTTTTCCAAAAGAGATTTTTTTATATTTTGTAAATAAAACACTCAAAACTAATGAAAATGACTAACTTCGAGAGCTACAAACTATATAAAAAGCTACTTGAAGTCAAAGCCTACTAAAAGTCCTTTTGAAGATGTTTTACTTAGCTAAATGTGAGCTAAGGACTAATTTATGCAGAATCACAATTAGTCAAAAAACAACCAATCTTTCGTTTTTTTTTTTTTTTTTAAATGAAAATTCCAAACTTTCAACTACAAGCTTTTCAAAATTTTGAAATGAGAAAACTCAAAGCGGATTCCTCAACAAGGGGAGATTTCATAAATGGTCAGACTCATAAGAAGACTGGTAGACATCAAGGTAATCTGAGGTCCCTACGGCTTCTAAGCCCAGAGCCACTACACAACCAAAAACGAAAAACAAACCCAACAAGCAAAATTCCTAGGAATTCCACCTAAAACCCTAATGCTAATGAAATTAAACCAAGGAAAGTTTTTGACAGGGAACAAGTAGGTCTGGGCAATGGCTAAAACCTATAAACAAATTCTAAACTGATAAAAAAGAGAAAAATTTAAAATTTTTCAAATTTTTGACAGGGTACGCAGGCAACCTGTTTACACAGGTGCGTCCACGCTCTGTGCACAAAGCAAAAGTGCGTACAGGTACACACTGTGCTTAACTCAGAGGGTGCGTACCTCTCCCAAAACTATGAAAAATGAAAACTAACTCAACATTAACTAAATTCACCCAATCCCACAATCATCAAGTCAAAAACAGAAACAGAAAATACAGTTTCTCAAGTCAAAGTATAGACAAAGAAAACAATCAAGTCCCCAGCGGAGTCGCCATTTTGTTGCACGGAATGTGTCGATCTTTCGGACAAGATAGACCTTCCTAGAATCTAAAGAAGACCTAACGACAAGCAAACCAACCAGACACTATCTTTCTCTAATTATGCTTCAATAAACAATATCAAACAAGTGTTTTTAGGGCCTACCTTTGGTCCAACGCAAGCTTGTGGATGCCCTCACTCCTTTGATCCAAATGAGCTCCTTTTCGCGAATCTGCAAACACAAACAAGGCAAACAAATTAAATAGCACCTGAAAAGCCAATTGCATAAAACATATTTAACATGAAAGTCAAGGAGTCCATGAAACAAATAACATAAGATACTTGTTGAGAAAAATGAGTTTGATTGTATTAATTCAAAAGAAGAAGAACCTTACAACCTTTGCCTTGACGCTGTACAAGCTCCTCCCAGGGTCCAACAAGATGTCTTCTCTACTTTGACAAGTTTCACTCACTCTCCAATAGAACCAAGAGGTATGTGATCTCTCCTCTCAAGCTCAACCAAAGAGTCTTAATTTCACCAGCATTTACCCTCAAAATGTTCAACTTCTATCCTCTCTAGTCCTCACCCCAATGCCTGTATTTATAGTGCAATGGAGGGAAGTTACTAGGTCCTCCTTCAAAGGGATAAAGCCCTCCTTCAAAGGGATAGCTCCTTTAGTCAAGGGATTAGCTCCTTCTCTTTTGGGATGCATGAACCACCTCAGAGCGAACAATCCACGTCAAAATTCCTTCTAGAAAACTCTAGAATTAACCCAAAGTGAGTTTTTTAAGATAAAACTTGCGTCTTTTGACTTTCACAGGGGTCTGCACCTACACCGTTAGGAACAGAGCAGGTAGGTACGCAGCTTTTGTACACAGAAGGTGCGGGACTGCAGGTGACCATGAGATAAAGTGCGGAACCAGAGTTACATTGATATTTAATGTCTTTCTCCCACTTCTAAAGCTTGATTTGAAGAGCTGAGGTCTTAGACTTGCTTAGGAGGACAGTACAAGTGATGATAGACCCATACTGACTACAAATAATCATGGTGACGATATTTTTGTGTAACAGTCTCATTAGCTGGATGGCTGCGTGCATACCATAGACCTATTTCGTATGTCTTTTGGATGGCTGTGCCCATGCCTAGACTACATGTAATTCATTATCGGAGATATCAGTTGTACTTGCGTGCAGGTTCTTCCGGATGGTGTTCCAGTTCAGTCAGTTTCATAAAGCATTTCACCCCTCCCTCTCTCTCAGGCTTCATACTTTAGGAGGCATCTGTTACACAGTAATTTGTCACTGCCTTCATCCCAGTCTTCCTACTATGTCATGAGTCCAAAATCATTCATGCTCATGCTCTCTGATGTTTCCAAATGACCCACTTTTCCAAATTTTCTGCCTCATTGCGTCTGTTGGCCAAATAAATGCACTGAAGGGCGCTCCAAAACAGTCCACAAGCGCTGCCATCGCGGAAGTACATGTGATTCTCGCGATGGTCCAATTTTACGCCCCAGTGCCACTGTCGCTTATATTTTCCCGCAATGACCTGACTATACCCGTTATGAAAGAGCGATGTCAGTGCGGCAGTCCAGTTATGTTCCCGCAATGATCCAGTTTGGGCAAGTTTGTTCCAACAGTCAGCCTTCCAGATGACTCCAGACCTAGTTGTTGGCCTTGTTTATGTCGCCCTCCTTTCTCTGGCATGGCTGTTCCGTTATTTGTGCTATCTTCCTTGGAGATAAGCTCATCCTCCCACCTTTCATGGAGACTCATTCTCCTATTTAAACTCTCACCATTGCTATGTGTTGCTAGTTTTTGGATAGTTTTGGAATTCTTAGTCTTTGGAGTGTTGCTGATAGTATTGTGAGCTTGTTAGATAGCTGGTGTGAGTGTGACAAGTGTGGGTTTGTTGAGAGCTTGAGGAAGGTTGTGAAGTACCTTTGATCTTGTGTAAAACTTGTGATTGAGAGAGACTTGTGCATTGGGAGATCCATCTCTAAGAGTGAATGCTTGAGGAACATACTGGCCGGACCCTCTTGAGAAGGCTTGTAATGTCAAGACCTTGGTTGTAAGCTTACTCTATTTTATATTTAATGCAATCAATGATGTTTTCCTATGTCTTGTATACAGTGTACTAGATAGCTCATGACTTCTTGACTTTATGAGTAAATAGTTCTTTGTTGTATCCGGTTACGTGCTTTGTTGTATTTCCTTTGCTTTGTTTCAGGTTGATCACTCATTAGGAGAAGGAAGTGGAAGCTGGAGCAGCGCAACGGAACTCCATCAACCACTGGTTGAGGTAGGCCTCCAACTTGAACTATTTAAGGAGAATTGTTGTTGATTTGTCCTTGTTTGTGACTAGACCCACTCTAGGGCTAGAGGGGTTGCCTCTTTCCACAGAGGGAACACTTTCTTGCATCACACTCCACCATCTCCTCCATCCTCCTCCTCCTCCTCATCATCTTCTAGCTCTTCTAAGAATAAGAAGAAAAATTCCTTAATAGAATTAGATGTGAAGTTTGATTTGCCAATTTATGATGGAGAACTAAATGCAGAAAAGATAGATAATTGGATAAGACAAATTGATGTATATTTTAGGGTATAGAACGTTGATTCAGAAAGGAAGAAGATTCAGCTGGCTAGCCTTTGACTTGGAGGAACTGCACTAGTATGGTGGGAAGGCAAGACACAAGCTGATCTACAAAAACATGGTAAAATCATTTCTACCTGGAATGAATTTGTTTCTGCAATCAAAAAGCAATTGTATCCTTTAGCTTACATGCAACAGGAAATGATGAGTTGGAAAACTCTTCGTCAATTGAAGGGTCAAAGTGTACAAAGTTATACTCAAGAATTCAGAAAGAGAGCTTTAGCTCTAGGTATATCGTTAGATTCACCTGAGACTTTATTGAAGTATATAGGTCGTCTTGATAGCTATTTAAAGCATACTATTCTCATATTTATTCCCACTAGCTTAGATGATGTATCAGTTCAAGCCACACATCTAGAAGCTAGAGGGAAGAATGTAAACCCAGAGGTTGGGGGACCATCTAAATATTCTATAAGCAAGAGAAAGGAAAAGAAGAAATTGAAATGGAAGGAGAGGAAAGAAAACACTGTAAAGAAGGATAAACCTTCATGCACTCATTGCAAGAAATAAGGACACGATGAGGCACACTGTTTTTTTTTTCATCCAGAACGGAAACCTAAGAAGTTCGGTGGAAAGAAGAAAAAGAATGCTACTTCTATTCAACAGGACTTGGGATCAGATTCAGGCGATGAAACAACAGAAACAACCATAGGTATTAAAGGTAAATATTTTGAAGCATCCACAAGTAATTCTGCACAATCTGTTGATAATGAAAGTGGTGAGAGGGAAAGAAATGAGCTTTTTCATATTAGAGTGATTCTAAGCATAATAAGATTGATACTTTATTTGATAGTGGATCACAAGTAAATTTAATTTCTGAAACAATTGTAAAGAAGTTGGGATTAGAAACAAAAACTCATGAGAAGCCATATCCATTAGGTTGGGTGTGTGATAAAACAAAGCTACAAGTAACGAGACAATGTAAACTTAGGTTTGCTATTGGGTCAACATTTGTAGATGAGGTTGAGTTAGATATAGTTCCATTGGATATATGTGGTATTGTTTTGGGAAGTCCATACTTGTATGATAGGAAATCTATTTTCTATAGAGCTAGAAATAAGTATCAACTCACTAAATATGGAATGAAATATATTGTAAGAGATCATAAACTCAAAGGAAACTATTATCCCATCAACTCAGGATAGATGAAAAGAATTGTGAATCCAAGTAAGAATTTTTTACTAATGGTGGTAAAGGTAAAGGATCCTGAAAAATCCAATGCATTTGAAGGTTGTGATTCTAAACAGAAAGTTGATGTAGTTAAATTTGTTTCAGAGTATGATGTTCTATTTCAAGAACCAAAAGGTCTGCCACCCAAGCGAGAAATATTACATGATATTATTTTCCACAAGATGCTCCATTAACTAACATTGGAATGTACAAGTTATTAGATTTAGAGAATGGAGAGACAAAGAAGAAAGTACAGAGTTTCTCGATAAAGGGTTTATATGACCAAGCACATCACCACGTGGATCGCCAATCGTGTTGGTGAGAAAGAAAGATGGTTTGTGGAGAATGTGCATTGATTATAGAGCACTGAATAAAATAACGATCAAGAATTGTTATCCTCTTCCCCGTATAGATGATTTGTTAGATCAATTAAAAGAAACAGCTTACTTTTCTAAGTTAGACTTACAAAGTGGCTATCATCAGGTCAGAGTTGTAGAATAAGATGCATAGAAGACTGCTTTCAAGACAAAGCAAGGGCTATATGAATGGTTGGTTATGCCTTTTGGCTTAACTAATGCTCCTACTACATGTATGAGAGTTATGAATGATGTACTCAGACCATTTATTGATGATTTTGTAATTGTTTATTTAGATGACATTCTTGTTTTTAGTAAGACATGGGAAGACCATGTAAAGCATGTGAAGAAGACTTTAGATGTTTTAAACAGATAAAATCTCTATGTAAAACTGTCAAAATATGAATTTGGCATAACATCTTTAAATTATTTTGGTTATATTGTAGGGGGTGCTGAATTGAAGATAGATCCCTCTAAGGTTGAAGTCATTGTGAACTGGCCTAAACCCAAATCTGCTACAGAGGTTAGGAGTTTCCTAGGGGCAGCACAATACTGGAGAAATTTTATTGCTAAATTTTCTTTGATTGTAGATCCATTACATGCTTTAATAGGATTGAAACAAATGTTTAAGTGGGGAGGCAAATAATAGAAAACCTTTGACACCTTAAAAGAAAAAATCAGCACAACGCCAGTACTAGCACTGCCAGATCTTCAACATCCATTTGAGGTTGAGATAGATGCCAGTGACTATGCCATGGGAGAAGTGTTGATGCAACATGAAAAACCCATATGCTATCATTCTAGGATATTTACTTCTGCAGTAGTTAATTATCCCACATATGATAAAGAATTGTATGCATTAGTAAAAAGTGTGAAAAAGTGGAAACATTACCTAATGGGTAAAGAAACAATCATACATACAAATCATCAACCACTTCAATATTTGCACTCACAAACTAAATTGCAGCAATCAAGACATTATAGGTGGATGGGTTTTCTACAACAATTTCATCTTGTCATCAGATATAAGAAGGGCATACAAAATAAGGTTATAGACATGTTATCAAGAACAATCATAAATGCATCTACTATACTTAAGCATAACTCAGTAATGCATGAAAGTTAGATTGAACAATATGCCCAAGATGTATATTTTAAAGATGTATATGCAACTTTAAGTCATGGCAAGCAAGTAGAAGAATTGGATTATTATGTAAAGGACCAACTCTTATATCATTTGGTAAAGTTATGCATTTCACAAACTGAAAGAGTTAACATAATCCGAGAAGCACATACTTCTCTCATATTAGGTCATTTTGGTGTAAGTAAAACAGTTTCACAATTGCAAAGGTTCTGTTATTGGCCAAGAATGCATGAGACAGTTTCTAGATATATCAAAGGGTGTAATATGTGTGCTACAAGCAAGCCCAATAATCGGAAATTAGGCTTGTACACTCCACTTCCAATTCCTTCTTGTCCTTGGGAAAGTGTTTCCATGGATTTTGTTGGGGGGTTGCCAAAATCTAGGAAAGGTCATGATTATTTGTATGTTGTGGATAGGTTCAATAAAATGTGTATTTTGATACCATGTAACAAGCAGGTTACAGCTAAACAAACAACAAAGTTGTTCTTTCAGAATGTATGGGTTCATTTTGGGTTACCCACTTCTATTGTATCTAATCGAGATTCTCGATTTGATGGGATGTTTTGGTCAAATCTATGGGAGCTGATGGACACTAGGTTGAAGAAGAGCACAAAATTTCATCCAAAAATACATGGTCAGAAAGAAGTGGTCAATAGGACAGTGATCCAATTGCTCAGAGGCTATTGCAGCAAGCATCCCAAACTTTGGGATGAGCATTTGTGTTATGTTGATCCAAAATGGATTTTGGATAGACTTCCAAGTCTAAGTGTTCCTCACAGAGGAAAATGGAAGTCTAAGGATGTTCCTAGAAATAGCCCCATTGCAGAGGTCTTTTCCTTCTGAATCTACTGCAACTTGAATGGGCTAAACTGGAATTCGGAGGCAGAAGTTATCGCAGAAAGAAGTTTCCCTTTGTTCTTTGGAAAAAGAGGGAAAATCTTCAAAAATGGAATAAAAACCCTTATAAATGGAAACCGCATTGGAGATGGGTCGAGAGGAGGACTTAATGTAGAGGCAGAAGGAACCTCCGACTGTGACCTTCGAATTATCGCATCGGAGGTTGGATTGGCTTCTAAGTCTAAGTGTTCCTCACAAAGGAAAATGGAAGTCCAAGGATGTTCCTGGAAATAGCCCCATTTCAGAGATATTTTTCTTCTTAATCTACTGCAACTTGAATGGGCTAAAATGGACTTCGGATGCAAAAGTTATCGCAAAAGGAAGTTTCCCTTTGTTCTTTGGAAAAAGAGGCAAAATCTTCAAAAATGGCAAAAAAAACCCTTATAAAGGGAAATCGCATTGGAGATGGGTCGAGAGGAGGAATTAACATGGAGGCAGAAGGAACCTCCGACTGCGACCTTCGACTTATTGCATTGGAGGTAAGCCTTTGCCCAATGACAGGACCCCAGGCTAATGTGACATGCGACTGCGATGATCGATGGATTGGTGTCGGTGATGCCACGAGGTAAGGGAAGAACCACCAGGGCTGTGCAACATGTGATTGCGATATATTGCATCACATCATTGAATCGCAGTGATATAAAGGGGCAATAACATGTGACTTGTGATCGCCGAACCCAACAGATTTTATAAGCAAAGTTTATAAATTTTGAGTTCCGATAAAAGGGTATTTGTTGGGTTTTCTGTGTATTAGTGGATTTCGATAGAAAAGCTGAAATACAAAGGAAAATGCCCCGAAGTGATAAAGTCGGACCCAAAAGGAATTTTAGAAGCAGCCCTATATTATTTGAGTTTTGTAAGTGGGATTTCGGGCAGGCATTAGGCAGTAAGTGGTATTCGGCTGGCTCCACCCAATCCCATACAATGGCTGACGCGTGGCTGGCGGAGGAGAGAGAGAAACCACCTTTTGGGGAAGGTAACCTTCGTCCTCCTAAGCCACCCGAAAACGAATATCAACCGTTGGATCAGAGATCACACAGATCAACGGTGGGGCTTGCGATAGCGACCGAACGCAGACCCAATATGATTATAGTGCGGATGCAATAATATTTGAAGTCCGATAGAAAGCATTTTGACGGGTTTTTCAGTGTTTTCTTGTTTATTCGGGGTTTTGTCCAATCCACCTATGTGATGAAATATGTTGCCTAATGGCGGACCCGATAGGGTTTTAGGGACGATTTTATAGAATTTCACATTCGGAATTCATGCTTGACAATGTATTTTCCAGTAATTCTCTGTGTATTGGAATTTTCTCCACTTTCGGCTTTTTGCCTAAAAACGGTCCTGATCCCTTGTAACAGCTCCTGATCATCATGCCATGCTGCAAGCAGGTGTTTTTGGCAAACAATGATGTGTTTGAAGCCACAGAGCCATAGACCCAGATGGCAGTCGAACAGACAACGTGTAGAGAAGTCGCAGGGCCGCAGAGGGATGATTATACGCAGAGAAACAACTGGGGAAGCCGGAAAGCTGGTAGAATGCCTCAAATGAGCTAGAGAGCCCAATTGACGTGGCATCAGCCAAAGAAATTTGAAGGCAGGTAGTGTAGAGAGCCAAGAGCTAGAGCCAGAGCCAGAGCCAGAGCCACAAGCTAGAGCCAAGAGTCAGAGCTAGATCCAGAGCAAGAGCTGAGAGCCAGAGTGAGAGTCAGGGCTAGAAAGCCTGAGAGCTTCAAATCCAGGGATAATATGGTGTCTAAACCCATTGTGTTTTGTGTAAACTAGTGGAGTTGAGCTAGGAGCTTGTAAAAGGACTTATACCATAATCCCAGAGAGCCTAGTTGAGTTGACTAGAGCTCAAGGAGACATAGCCCAAGAGTTTTGGGTGAACTCCAAATTAAACTTGTGGTCTTATGTGTGATGCTCATTTGCTGCATTGTTTCATTGTTATATGTTTAATATCAGTTTAAGAAAATCAATTTACAACACATAAATAGTTTTAAAATAAACACGAGCACACACCTTATTTTCAAGCACATTATTAATTCCACATTTGGTTAATGACTAGACCTTGGGAACATTTAAGCTTTGGAAGTGGAAGAGGTTCTTGTAAGGTAGACAAGAAGCTTTTAGGCCCCATTTTTAGATCAGGTGGTATCAGAGCTTGAGATTGATTAACCCCACCTTCAAGAAGGTGATATCAAAGCTGGTTATACTAGAACAAGTGGTATCATCTCAAAATGCTTGATTGATAGAGCAAAGGTTGCTTGTCTAAAAGGTGTGTGGGCAGTCAAGGATTGATTTTCTGATCTATGTATGCTTGTTTGCAGACTGACTATTTTCTGAGTTTGTAGAGGTGAAGGGAAAGATATTGATAGCTCAATCTAGGAAGGAAAAGAAGGAATAAGGGATGAAGGCATTCTTCTATCCCAAAGGACCTCAAGGAAATCCTTGAAGCACAAGAGGTTTGTTGCAAAAGGTTGCTTGAATAAAACTCTTTGTTATTCTTGTTTGAAGTTCTTTTGTTCATTGGCATAGTGACAAATTTTACAAGTGAGTCCGCAAATTCTCCTTTCTTCACAAGATTATTTGATGAAGACATGAAGCAAGACTTGTTCATCATGATGGATATGGTGAGAGAAATATATGAGGATGGAAGGAAGAGAAACATACTTAGAGAGCAGTTGAATTCCATGGTGGAAGAGAAGCAGTTGCTTTCTGACAAATTGTAGGAAATGGAGAGGGAACTTCATATTGCAAATATGAACCTGAAAAGGATGCATGAGTTGGAGTCACAACTCTTTGTTGCCAAAGAAGCCTTAGTCAAGTATCAGCTTGAAGAAGAGGTAAACCATTCCAGTTTGTCTTCAAATTCTTCTAAGAATGATTATATTGGTTCTTTTGAAAAGCATACCAGAGGCATAGGTTCCAAGATAATGTCCAAGATGGGCTATGAAGGAAAATTCTTGGGTAAGCATGCACAAGGTATTGTTGAGCCAATAATGGTTGAGGAAAGGCCTAAGTATTTGGGCCTTGGCTATGGACAATCTTATGGAGAGAGTTCCAAAGCTACCATGAAGGCCATTGAAATAGCTCCAAGAAGGAGTTTCATTGCAGGTCCTCTACCTTAGAAGTGTGAAGATTGTGTTCAGGAGGAATGCAATAGCTTGAAACATGATTTGTAGGATGCAGGTGTTCAGAAGCACACACTTGAACCAAAGAGTTGTGGAAACTTTGAAAGCCTTGAAGAGATTGATGGTGTTCCAAAGGGAGTCACTTCTTCATTTGCTTCACCTCCTCATGAAGGCAATAAAGGTGAAAGAGAAAGGTATAAATCTAGTTCTAATCATCTTCCTTTTGATTTTGTAAAGCATGATAAATTTCCACATAGATATGGGAAAAGAATTTCATGTTCCTTTTGTGGTTTGGATAACCATGATGTTTCTAGATGTTGGAAGAGAATGACCACATACAAGAAAATTTTGTTGGAAAAGAAGCAAGAAGCCAAAGGTCCATTGGAAAAGGCAAATCATGTTGTAAAGAGGATGCACATGTGTTGCACTTACTGCCATAAGCAAGGGCATCTTTCTGAAAAGTGTTGGACTCTGAATCCAACAATGCTTCCACAAAAGTTGAAGAAGGTGGAAAGAGAAGATGGCGGAAATGGAAAGGAAGATTCCATGAATGATGTGTTTCAGGATTATTCACATGTTGATGTTGATGTGCAGACAAAGGAAAGGCCTTTGAAATGGGTTGGTAAGAAATGGTTAGAGTTCTTATCCAATTAATATTGCATGTCTATTGATGCATATATTTGAATTTCTTTGTTAATGGAATGCAAGTTGCAGGATTTTACCAAGAAGGTGAATGGAGAAGTTGAGTAGGAGACTCACTTTGTTGCTGCAACATTATATTTCATTTCAGCTTCGAAAGTACAGTGTGCTTAAGTGAAAGTTGAAAGATGAAATGCATGCATGAGCTTGATGTGCATGAACACAGGGATGCTGATGATTTCCTTGTATTTGAACATGTATGTGTAATTAACTTGCAGGGTTGATTGCTTTGACATGCATGTGATGCAATGTTGACTTGGGAGAAGTTAACTTGGTCTCCAAGATGGAGATAATAATGAAGTGTTTCATCTTTTGAAAAAGAGTCCTAATGGTCTTTTTCTACATGCTTGATTTTAAGGGTCATTTGTTTTTAAAGGCATGTTCTGTGGGCTTGTTATCTAGTCCATCATTTGTATGCAAATGTAAGACATGGAGGTGTTCACAAGATGTGAAATCTGTTTCTTTTGTTTGAGTAGGAGTTTTGGCCATCCAGTTGTTGTCTATATTTATGTTGTTGTTAACAGTTGTTGTTGAAAGCTTTTCAAACAGGTACAAATGAAAGTTTTGTGGAGCAGGTGTACTTCATATTTGTTTGGGCCACCTTGGATCAATGATCAAGAGAAGTTCAAACTACCTTTTGTGACCATCTCAGCAAGAGTTCTGCAAGAAGGCAAGGAGGAAGACAGTTCTTCCCAGAAGGACCAGTACATCCAGGAAGGAAAGTGGTCAGAGACTTTGGTTCAGAGGCATTATGTAAAGGCAAGTGTATGAAGGCTGAAAGAAGATGGTGTTGTTACTCTCATTTACTGTTCAGATCAGTATATCAGTCTTTTGGAGACCAAATGTTCTTTAGTGGGAAGGTGTAATCCAAAATCGATTTTGGATAGACTTCTAAGTCTAAGTGTTCCTCATAGAGGAAAATGGAAGTCCAAGAATGTTACTAGAAATAGCCCCATTGCAGAGATATTTTCCTTCTGAATCTACTACAACTTGAATGAGCTAAAATGGACTTCGGAGGCAGAAGTTATCGCAGAAAGAAGTTGCCCTTTTTTCTTTGGAAAAAGAGGCAAAATCTTCAAAAATTGAAAAAAAACCTTTACAAAGGGAAATCACATCAGAGATGGGTCGAGAGGAGGACTTAATGCAGAGGCAGAAGGAACCTCCGACTGCGACCTTCGACTTATTGCATCGAAGGTAAGCCTTCGCTCGATGACGGGACCTTGGGCCAATGTGACATGCGACTGCAATGATCAGCGGATCGGCGTGGCATTGCCACAAGGTAAGCGAAGGACCCCCGAGGTTGTGTGATATATCGCATTGCAGCGATATAAAGGGGTGATAACATGCGACTTGCGATCGCTGGACCCGACAGATTTTATAAGCGCAGTTTATAAATTTTGCGTTTCGATAAAAGGGTGTTTGTTGGGTTTTCTGTGTATTAGCGGATTTCGATAGAAAAGCCAAAATACAAAGGAAAATGGCCCGAAGAGATAAAGCTAGACCCAAAAGGAATTTTAGAAGTGGCCCTAAATTATTTGAGTTCCGTAAACAGGATTTCAGGCGGGCCTTAGGTAGTAAGTGGTATTGGGTTGGCTCCGCCTGATCCCGTACAATGGCCGACACGTGGCTAGTGGAGGAGAGAGAGAAACTGCCTTTTCGGGCAGGTAACGTCCATCCTCCTAAGCCACCCAAAAATGAATATCAACCTTGGATCGAAGATCACACAGATCAATGGTGGGGCTTGCGATAGCGACCGAAGGCGGACCTGATATGATTATAGGATGGATGCGATAATATTTGAAGTCCGATAGAAAGCATTTTGACAGGTTTTTCAGTGTTTCTCATGTATTCGAGGTTTTTCCCAATCCACATATGCAATGTGATATGCTACCTAATGGTGGACTCGATAAGGTTTTTAGGGACGATTTGATGTAATTTCATGTCCGAAATTCATGCCCGCCAGTGTATTTTCTAGTAACTCTCTGTGTATAGGATTTTTCTCCATTTTTAGCTTTTCGCCTGGAAAATGGCCTTGATCCCTTGTAACAGCTCTTGATCATCGTGTCACGCTGCAAGTGAGCATTTTTGGCAAAAAATGATGCGTTTGAAGCCACAGAGCCACAAAGCCAGATGGCAGTCGAACAGACAACGCACAGAGAAGCTACAGGGCTACAGAGGGATGATTATATGTAGAGAAATGACTGGGGAAGCTGAAAAGCCGGAATACTGCCTCAAAGGAGCCAGAGAGACCAATTGACGAGTCAGCAGCCAGAGAAAGATGAAGGAAGGTAGCGTAGAGAGCCAAGAGTGAGAGTGAGATCCAGACCCAGACCTAGACCCAGAGGTGAGAGCCAGAGCGAGAGCCAGGGCCAGAAAGCCTAAGAGCTTCAGAGCCAAGGTTAAGATGGTGTCTAAACCCATTGTGTTCTATGTAAACCGGTGGAGTTGAGCTAGGAGCTTGTAAAAGGACTTATACCATAATCCCAGAGAGCCTAGTCGAGTTGACTAGAGCTCAAGGAGATGTAGCCCAAGAGATTTGGGTGAAATCCAAATTAAACTTGTTGTCTTATGTGTGATGCTCATTTGCTACATTGTTTCACTGTTATATGTTTTATATCAATTTAAGCAAATCAATTTACAACACATAAACAATTTTAAAATAAACACTAACATACACCTTATTTTCAAGCACATTATTAATTTTGCATTTGGTTAATCAGTAGATCTTGGGAACATTTAAGCTTTGGAAGTGGGATAGGTTCTTGTAAGCTAGACAAGAAGCTTTAGGCCCCATTTTCAGAGCATATGTGAAGCATGCTTACAACCGTGCCAAGTACTCTTCTACTGAGAGATCTCCTTTTGAGACTTGTTTTGGTTTTGTACCAAAGTCTCCCTTGGATTTTGTCTTTGGTAAAGACATAGCAGTTGATGGACACAGTGATGTGGACAAAGCAACCAAGTTCATTGAACAAATCCAAGAAATTCACCAGGTAGTACAAGAACAGCTGGAAAGAAGTCAAGCCAAGTGCAAGGAAATACATGACAAGCATTGAGCTGAACATAGTTTTCAAGTTGGTGATCAAGTCTGGCTGTACATCAACAAAGATAGAATGCAAGGTGAAGGTAAGAAGCTAAAACCAATAAGGTATGGACCTTTCAAGATACTTGATAAAATTGGTGAAAATGCTTTTCACCTTGATTTTCCAGCTTATATGCAGATCTATTTAGTAGTTAATTCAAAAAACTTGAGATTATATGAACCTTCATTGATTGAAGATCCTGAAGAGCAAATTTAGTTGCCTTCTATTGGGGATTTGTTGCATGAGTATCTTAATGAGATACAAGAGGACATAGTTCTGGACAGGAAGGTAAGGACTATGTGCCAAGGGGATGTTGAGTACCTGAGAGTAGGGATCAAGGGTTCAAATCCAAGCAAGGCATGATGGATAGAAATTAGACAAGTGAGGGAAATGTATCCTCACCTGATCGATGCCTAAAAACCAACTTTTGGTGGTCCAAAAGCTTTTCAGTGGGAAGGCGTGATCCAAAATGGATCCTAAAACCTCTAAGTCTAAGTCTTTAATACTATCGGAAAAAACTATCGGAGAAGAAAAACCATGAAGAATGGTGGAAAATAGAGTAAAGCGAAGGTTGAAGTATTGTTGAATCAGATCGATCAATGGTCCAGATCAAATCAATAGATCTCATTGGATTGTTCAGTGATATCATAGCGGTAGAGTATATCAGGGATGGCCAGAGGGGAAATGCGACTGTGATCAGTGACATAGCGTGAACTGTTGGTCGAGCGCACAGATCAATGGCTGTGATTACACCATCGCATCGCAAGTTTCCAACGGTAGGACTTACCAAAGGCCTGAAGATCATGTGATATGTGATTGTGATATATTGCATCGCAACAATAAAAAGGGGCGACTTAGACCCATAGCCTGTGCGATTTGTGATAGCGATCAAGGCTGATCGGAAAGGGTTTATAAATGCGGCTCTATAAAATTTGAGTTCTGATATAAAAGTGTTTTGTCAGTTTTTTCTGTGTATTGGTGTATTTCCATTATAAAACCGAAATACAAAGTAGATATGGAATATGGCATTATAGCGATAAAACACGGACCCGAAAGGATTTATGAATGCAACTTTATGTTATTTGGGTTCCGTGGTAAATGGTATTTCGAGTGGGTTTCAGGCAGTAAGTGGTATTGGATGGGCTCCGCCCGATCCCGTACACTGACCGAAACATAACACACAGCAAGGAGAGATAAAACCACTTGTTCGGGTGGGTGATCTCCGCACAAGTAAGTCATTTGAAATGCATATCAGCCGTTAGATAAAATTGTGGTAGATCAATGGTGCAGAATGCACGAGCAGGTTGGATGATCAGGATGGATGTGAACTGTCAGATGAGAACAGATCTATGGTGAGGGATGCCAAAGGACTAATAATAGACAAGACATAGCAGCCGTCCGATTCCTTTGTTTTAGAGTTTTTCCTGTGTATTTGTTTATGTAAACAAAGAAGCAATTCTTTGGGATTTTTCACCACGCCAGTCTTTTCGTTTGAAAACAGGTGGCCACCATACCTTAAGCGTTTTACAATGATTGTTTAACGCTCGATAGGGAGTTGAATGGACAGTGACTGAGAGCTAGAAAGCCCAAGAATGTAGATGAATGGACAGAGACGAGAGGCTTAAAAGCAACTCTAGGGCAGATAAAGAGGACATAGAAGAGGGGAGCAAGAGAAAGTAGAAGACAAGGAGAAAGAGGGAGAGTTCGTGCACTCTTTTAGACTTGAGGATTTTGAGTAAATCCCTATTGTTTAGTCACTGTTGTGTTGAAACTTTATTCGAGCTCACACTTGTAATCATATGCTCTTGAAGACATAATATAGAGGTCGACACTGAAAGCTGGACCAGGAGATGTAGCTAGGAAGTCTAGTGAACTCCTTGATTATTTGCTGTGTTGATGTGTGTGTTTATTATGTTCATTGTCTATATTATTCGCAATCTTTTCGATTGGTTGCACTAAATAATATATGAATTCCTAGACATGAGTCTGTAATACATTAATATTGATTTAAGATCTCATTTTTAGATCATGCACTCCCTTCATTTCTTTGTAATTCCAAGAAAATGCATCCAAATTCTCTCTTAGCATATTACATAACTCCTCTTCTTGGTATAGAGAGAGAGAGAGAGGGGTTGATTTTCAATGATATTTCAGGGCCAAATTCTATTGTCTTGACACAAGTAGTGTTTGAGTCAGTTAAGCATAGATTAACTTGATGGTTTTTCTTGGTTTCCTTCATTACTTCCTCCAAAGATATGGTGTTGGGAGTTGGATTTGGAGTCAGTGTTCAATCAAATCACCTTCATCAGGCTATCCTCCTCCTATGTAAGTTTAGAGGGTATAGATTTGGGAGGAGTAGACTTCATCTTCTTCCTCCTCTTCTAGCCATAAAGGTAAGTCATGTTCTAAGGATGGCTGAGCAAGAGGGTACAAGACCAACTACTTGGATAGATGCACATTTTTGATAGTCATGTTTCCAGCCTTGCAGCTTATGTAGGCATCAATAGTGGCTAACCAAGGCCTCCCAAGTATGAGAGGATAACCATTAAATTTGATCTTAGGCTTGAGAACTAAGAAGTCTGCAGGGTAATCCTAGGAGTCAATGGAGACCATCACATCCTCAACGATCCCCTCAGGGGCTACCGTGGATCGGTTGTTGGGCGCGGGAACCCCCAAGGGTAGTTTTGGGGCTAAAATCCCATATTTTGGTCAAAATTTGTAAATCCAAGTCTAAAGACTCCGCATTTAGTGGTCGCGGAGTGCATAGATGTTAAAGAGTCATAGGGTTGTCTGACCTTCTTTTGGAAAGGTAATGTTAGCAGTAAAAGATCTACCCATGGTCTGCGGACCATGGGATTGTATAAATAGAGCTAAGATCTAAGTAGTTTGATGGAAAAGAAATTAAGAAGATATGATGTATGAGAGATAGCTCTGAAGTAGAAGTCTTAGATTTGGATTGTAGCATAGGTAGAGGCTCTATAGTTGAGTGCGCAGAGGCTTAGGGTAGAAGTCTGCAACTGAGTGCGCGGACCCCTGCAACTGAGTGCACAGGGCGGGTCAAGTCTGTAATTGTCTGGAATTATCAATAAAGAGAAGTATTCTACAATTTCTGCATCTTGATTTCCTGTTTATGCATCTTGTTATGTTGGGTATGAATTTCACTTATAATTCTTATATGATGCAAATGTGTTGGTTAAGTGAACGCAAGCAAGAACATCTGTTTACACGAAGCTAACTAAGACCAGTTAATAAGATAAGTAAGACACTTAACCTAGTTTGGGAGATATCACAGTTTGCTGCCCTAGCAGCGTGAAAGTACCTCAACCCTAGGTTAGGGTTGCACGAAAGCCGATTGTACCCTTCCGCAAAGGTGCTGAAGGGTGGAACAGAGGGCTAAGAAACCTGAGCAAAGGCAGGTATAGCCAGAATAAAATGACATCAAAACCATCTCAAGGGTGTGGAAACTTGGTTCCAGGATCCCTCCATACTGCTTCGGGTGAGACTTCAGTCTATGCTCCGCAGGCTGATGCCGAAAGCGCCAATAGTGTAGGGATTTGTTTGGCTAACTAACGTTGAACCTGGGTCAAGCCCCCTCAAGCCAAAAAATGGTTTCGTTTCTAGGACCAGAATCTGCATAAGAGATGTGTGATTTCATATCACTTGAATCCAACTAAGAAAGAAATCAAAGGCTGGTTGGATAGAAGGATCCACGAGTTCGTGACACAAGAAAACATAAATCTGTGACTGACAAAAGAACAGTGTCTAGACAGGTACCTGTATACGAAGATCCTCCAAATATTTTTCACCTCCTTTCCAGCTGAGCTGTATTAGTGGATCGTGAATCTAGCAGATAACCAAGGAAGGTGGAAACTTGACGGTCCTATCCTGTGGACCCAAAGGCTAGTGCAAATATTAGGGGCATCGGAGGACAAGATCGCCCGCGCTGTCGATCATTGGCTTGATCACGTCATAGGAGGATTTGTTACTGAATTCGCAGTCAACACCTCAGTCAGCTACAGTGAGGTAGAGCGACACATTTTCAAAGGACCGCAAGGTAAGTACGTAAAATATTTGAATACTTGGATTAAAATTATGTTGTGCAAAAAACAACTTATGCAGTGACCTTGATGTTCAGGACTACACAAAGCGGAAAAATTTATATAAACGAAGGAAATAAGGGTCCAGAGTATAGCCCCTTGATTTCACCTCAACGAAGGGATGAAGAAGTGATAGTGAAGGTTTCTCCCCCAAGCGCTATTCAGTTAATAAGACAAGGATTCCCGCGAATACCACCTCCGCCCACACCACCTCTGACTTCACCGCCATCGCCTCCAACTTCACTCGTACTACCTCCACCTCCACCACAGTTCAGTATGGAAAATACAATAAAGTTTCCTTTGTTCAAAGGATTGAGAAATGAGGACCGAGACCAATTCTAGTTTATTGTGAGGGTTGTATGGAAGCTTAAGGTGTGACAGATGATCACATGAAGAAGGCGACACTGGTTAGTTCTCTACAGGATCGCGCACTAACTTGGTATATTAAGTACTCTAACGATAACCCAAATGCTGGAGTAGCAAACATCCAGGAAACACTAAATAGGGAATTTAGTAGGCCTAAATATGAGGTGCAGTCGATTGTGGGATTCAAAGAGATCATGATGCGACTAGGCAAGACACCTTGGGAATTGGATCAAAGATTGAAGTGTCAAATCCGCGAAGCCAATATGAATTTGACAGATGGACAACATCATGAGTGGTTTGTGGCTTCGCTATTACCCCACTTAAGGAGCAAGTTGTCATAGCAGAAGATAACAACTCAGGTAGAGGCCTTGGAGATCTCCATGAGACTACATGAGATATCGATGTAAGATCCTAATCTAGGAGTTCAGCATATCCACGTGCAGCTATAGAATTTGTGCCTTGAGATGCAAAGTCTGAAGTAGGATAGGATGGTTCGACTAGAGGTACGCAATGAGGTATGGTGCTTGAAATGAAAGAGTCAGGGTCATGAAAAAGACCATTGCCTGGTCTTTGCAAATTACATTGCAGGAGGAGGACCGATGCCTTTAAGGCCAGAAGCTCAAGCATGACCTAGCACGGGGCTTGCATTATGGTGCGCTATCTATCAAGTAGCCAGAAAACATGCCACGAATAAATGTCACTTGCTACAGAAGTATGTACAAGAACCACAACAACTGTTTTGCAACTTTTGTAGGTCGGTAGGACATGATGAGCATAGTTTTTGGGTAGCGGATGCCCCAATAGTGGGTTTTTGGGACTTAAAGACGAATTTTGGGTCAATGTAATGTAAGACCCCGCAAAATGCAAGCGCGGAGTGCGAAGAGTCTAGGGTAGTCTGCCATAAAATATTGTAATTTAATATAGAATGTATCAGCCTACCCATGGTTCGCGGACCATGGGAATGTATAAATAATGCAAGGCTCTAAGTGTAGAATTCAGTTTTGGTTGAGTCTTGATCAAAAGTGTTATGGGTTTTTGAATGTGATATTCACTCTAAGTCTATAAGTCTGAGTCGTGGTTGGTAGTAGTAAGAGTAGGCTCTGTAGCTGTGCATGCAGAGGCCTGGTAGAGTCCACAGCTGTGTGCACGGACCCCTGCAGTTGAGTGCGTAGGGCAGAATTGGGATTGTAACAGAAAAAAAGTTAATAAAAGATAAGTTGATTATGAAATATTGTGCATCTATTGATAGATCTGTGTGTTTACGCTTCTATTATATTCTTATGAATCTCTTTATAGTTTATGGTTGCACGCACTTGTAATGAATGTTGAATGATTGATAAGATTACTCAACCTACAAAGCTAAGTTAGATCTATAATAATAACACTGTAAGGATAACGGTTCTAGACCATGCTTCATCGTACTCTATACCCAAAAGCTACTACACGGAGCAATGTGAGCGCGCAAGATCGGATCACAAACTTTCTAAACCTCTTCAAAACATCCCTAGGGTGCGGAAACCTGGTTCTAACACCCTCCCATACTACCTCGGGTGAGACCTTAGTCCGTGCTCCACGGACTGTTGCTGAAAGGGCCGTTAATGCGGGAATTTATGGCTAAATCACTTCTGAACCTCGGTCAGGCCCCAATAAGCCAACAAATGGTTCTGTTGCCACGACCGGGATCTACTTAAGGGATGTCTGATGTTGGAACACTTGAACCCCACAAAAAAGGAAATTGAAGAGTGGTTGGATCAGAAGCTTCAAGAATTCATGGTACAGGAAAACAAAATTCCACAGATATCCGAGAAGCGGTGGCTGGATCACTACATATATACAGAAATCCACAGGATCTTTTTCGTGACCTTCTCTTTAGAGCTGTATAATTGGATCGCGAGGTTAGCCGACAGCCAGGGAAGGTACAAGCTCGATCAACCAATAGTGTGGACTCCAGAGTTAGTGCGCATACTAGAGGCATTAGAAGATAAGATCACATGGGCCATGGAACATTGGTTCGATCAGATAATAGGGGTTTTATCACTGAGTTCGCGATAGACACAATCGTGAGCTATAGCGAAGAAAAACAACGTTTTCTTAAGGGACCATGAGGTAGGTAAATCAAATTCCTGAATACCTAGATTAAGATGCTGTTATGTGAGAAGCGGGTTATGCGAACACATTAATGATTGGAATGACGTGAAGTGGAAAGATCTACAAGGGGATCGAAGGGTTAGGAAACAATCCTTAAATTTCACCTTCACGAGAGAGCGAGGAAGAGTGCGCTTGGGTTTCTCCAAGAAGTGCAGTCAGTTTGATAAGGCAACACATTCTGCAGTTAACACCTCCACATACGCCATCACTCACTTCACCTTGTTCACCCCAATCTTCAACCACCCCACCTCCACCCAATCCATAGTTTAGCATGGCGATCACAATAAAGCTATCCGTATTTAGAGAATTAGGGAATGATGATCCAGATCAGTTCTGGTTCATAGTAAGAGCAGTGTGGGAAGCACACGGGGTTGCGGATGACAACATTAAGAAGGCCACATTGGTGAGAGCACTGGAGGATCGCGTGCTAATGTGGTATATCAAGCACTCGAATGATCACCCAAATATAGGAATAGCGGAAATCCAGAATGCGTTGAACAGAGAGTTTAGCCGGCTGAAGTAAAAAACACAGTCAATCATTGGGTTTAAAGAGATTGTGATGCTTCCAAGCGAAACCCCCTGGGATCTAGATCAAAGGTTGAAAAATATGATCCACGAGGCTAATACGACATTGACGGATGCAAAACACCACGCGTGGTTTGTGGCGTATTTGACACTACACCTGAGGATGGCGTTGTCATAGCAGAAGCTTTCAACCTCGGCAGAAGCATTGGAAATGGCGATAAGGTCTCATGAAACACCGATACAGGATCTGGGGTTGGGAGTCCAACAAATCCATGTGTAGCTATCGAACCTATGCTTAGAGATGTAAAGTTTGAAGCAGGATAGGGCACCCCGGCCAGAAGCGCACGAAGAAGTGTGGCACATAAAATGTAAAGGCTAGGTCCACGATAAGGATCACTATCCAGTATTCGTGAACTATTTGGCAAGAGGGGGACCAATGCCATTGAGACCAGAGGCACAGGTAGGGCCAAGTGTGGTACTCACGCTCTAGTGTGCGATCTGTCTGGTGGGAGGAAAGCACATGACAGAAAACTGTCATTTGTTTCAGAAGTATACACAGACTCCCCAACAACTGTTTTGCAATTTTTTTAGGTCGGTGGGCCACGATGAGCGTACTTGTCGCAGATACGAGTTAATGATGGAGCAAACCCCAACATATAGGATGTAGACAAAAATGCAAGCCCTCGACCCAGCAGCGGGGATGTCACATGGGGGATTTCAAGGGCGAGGTCAAGGACGAGGAAGAATGGGGCCAGGAAGGGGCCACGGGCAGTTAATCTGTTACAATTGTGGAGGACCAAGGCACTACGCTCGTGACTGTACCAACCTGATGAGACTATCTTATTCATATTGTGCTCAATTCGATCATGAAGCAGTAGATTGTCCTACATTGATCACGCAGATGCGCGAGAAGGGGGTACTACAGCCTACTCTGACCTAGAATGTCCAAATGATGAGGTCTGAACTGCGTGAAGAAGACCCAAATGTGAATATGGTGCTCAGAAGTCGTGCAGCCACAGGGGAAGACAAGGAGAAGCAGCCCAAGAAAGATACATGGGTTTGCAAGGCTCCTACAAAGGAACCTGAGAGTGACTTGGAACGCGCAAAGGAGACATTTATGGAAGCTAAGAAGATCTTCACGGTGGCCTCTACTTCAGGTAGTAAGGATCAACTAGAGCCAGGAATGGATCCTTATATGCTTACTACCTTTTTAGAGACATGCATGAAGCTACTATGCAACAATAAGGTAGTTAAAGGACTACAAGAGCTAATCACTAGGTGCAGAGGGTTGGGTGAACTGCGCATAGTCCAGAAATTGGTAAAGCATGCATTGTGCATTGGGAGGGAAATGAGATTGACGACGTAGATTGGCGAGTATGAAATGGATTAGGTAATCCTAGACCTGGGTTCGGATGCGAATGTGTTACCAAAGTAGACATGGGAATGCATGGGCAGGCTCACGTTACAGTGGTCTCCTATTCAATTACGAATGGTGAACCAACAAAAGATCTTGCCCATGGGGAGATTGCAAGGGGTAACAGTGGATATCGAAGATGCGAGCACACAAACAGACTTTGAAGTAATAGAGATTGTTGATGACAATAACCCCTACCCTACATTGCTAGGAATAGATTGGGCCACTGATATGAATGGAGTCAACAACTTGAAGAAGCAGAAGATGATATTCGAGAAAAATTCTCTATGCGTAGTAGTTCCACTGGATCCAGCCAGAGGAGCATGTTACACTGAACCTATATGCACCGATGAACTAGATTGCATTTACCAGATAATGGAGCAAGACCAGGATTGGGTGAACCCGACAACGGACGGGAGAACCTCATGGGAGTGTGACGGGAGAACCTCATGGGAGCGTGACAGTTCCTTTACTTCGGATTCAAATGAAGAAATAGAGCGTTGGAAGAACCAGTTGCACAAAGTAACAATGCCGAATTGCAACATGATGATTAGATCATTGCGGCGTGTGACGATCGAAGCAAGGGAACTGCCAACAGATGAGGGGGTAACAAACGTGGAGGACTCCTTAGACCAATTTAAAAGTGTAGTGCCAGAACAACAGTAGTACGGTGTGCTAGAAGGGGCACTGCGCACGATACCTGCACGATGGGGGAATATACATCAGAAGCCTATGGGGAACTGGTGCAAATGTAGAAGACGGATGCGCTTACGACCTAGAAGTCCCCAGTGATGAACATGAGATGGGTATCTAGGACGCAACAGTTTGCGCACACACTTGTGTCGATGGGTGCAGATGTGTGCTGTGCAAACACCTCCCAGACTAAGGATAAAAAATTAGAACCTGACGCAACAGTAGGGAAGATGACACACTCCACAAATAATCTGTGAAAGAGCATTCAAGAAGCTATGTGGAGTCATGAATAGAGTTCACCAGATGAGACGAACGGATTGGGACCTGTGTGTACCAGCAGTTCGATAGGCCTATAGGACCATAAGCAAAAACTAGAGTGCGGAAATGATCCCATCATTGATAAGAAGAGATGGAACTAGGAGGATAAAGAAGAATCCCCAAACCACAACTCCTACAGTAAGGATAGGATGCGAGGACCTGGGTAAAAGGATTAGGCAGTTACAGGAAGCCATTCGGTGAGGGAGTTTGAAACTTTACGAACTTGATGAAGAGTGGGCATGGCTAAGGAAGAAAAGTGAGACATTGGACAAAGAAATCAGTAAATTGGAAACCAGAGTCACACAAGCAGGCTACAAGAAACTAAACATGATGGGACCAAGTCTATCCAGCCCTACTACTGCACTAGAAAGAGTCGCAACCCTACTATCATGGCTGTGACCGCACCTTACTAAATAGGGGAGCATACCATACAAAGAAGAACGCGATGCACTAACAGACATAAGGGTATTTGAACGGTGCCCGCAACCTAGGCTAGCAGGAAAATGGAAGCCTCACACTGGGGGTGTGACCACCTGATATCTATAGGAAGCACAGTCTTAGCGCTCCAAGCAGTTGAAAGAAGGTGTGAGACTATAAACGAGTCTACAGGTGAGCTGCACGGGAAGGACGTTCCCTGTAGGGCCAGTATGTCACAAGGGTCGCGGTCGCCCACAAGGGGTTGTGCTGTTGTGGGGGCAGGCTAGGAGGTGACTGTTGATGTCACTGTTCATGACAAGAGGTCCAATTTAAGGCAGAAAGGAGCGGGCGGTGTGTTATCGGGAAAACTAGTGTCCATTCAGAGCTGCTAGTCCCACTAAGACGGGTAGCTGTCTTAGAAACAAACAGATTAAAGTTACTTGTATTTTCTTTTATGAGAGATAGATGAGAGAGAAGTAGAGAGCACCAACCTCAGTCTTTCACTAGTCTCCTTGCTTGTTTCCTCTCTCCATTGATAGAGCTTTCGCCACTCCTTTCTCACTTGTTCCGCTTCAAAGAACACCTGTAGAGTCAAGGCAGCAAAATACCATCAAAGCATAGAGATCTATAACCATAAACAATGTAGATTAGATGTACATTAACCATATAAATGCATACATAAACAAGATTCAGAGATATACAAGCATATGGAGGAAAACCCAAATAACTTTATTGATAGAAGTAGTAGAAGAGAGGATTACAACTAGGCTGTCTGATCTAGCATCATCCTCCCAGCATGAAATCCCTCTTCACCTCATACAAAGCAAGATCACCCAACAATGTCTCCAAAGAGAAACCAACAACACTTCCTTACAAATTACAAAATTCCAGCCTTTAGATCTCTTGGATGAGGGATCCATATATAGATGTTTTCAGGAGAGTGAGTCAGCTTCGGGGATTTCGGTTAGTGTTATTTCACTGATAGTCCTTGGTTCCACTCGGACATTTCATATCTCTTACTCATCCCTGGGCGAATTCAGAGAGGCAAGTGTCATATGAGCAGTTTCTAGAAGATTCTCTGGGTTTCCACCTAGCAAACTGCTTCTTCCATTTGTCTACTCTCACTCATAGCACCCTATAGAAGGGCTTTCCATTATGCATCACACCCCCCCATGTGTAATAGGTGAGATGCATCGCACCCTATGCATGGAGCAGTCTATATGGTCCTATTTTGACCAGTTCTGAGTAGTTTTTCATGGAGAACTTGTGGGAGATGATGTAATTAACTGACCTTGTTCCTTTAGGGTACGAAACAACACTTTTAAGGGTTTAGAAGCCCTTGGTTTATGGACATATGTGATTGTGGTTTCAATGCCAAAATATGTCTATAACATGGTGGTCCATTAAGATAGGAACTAAGAGATAGATTCGGGACAATCTGCTGCCAAGAAGGTATTAAGGACTCAAAAGTGGAGGGAATGGTCGAATTCAAATTAAAACGTAACTATAAAAACCCTTGGGGTAGCTTCGAGGAAACACTTGGTTCTTTACGATTTGTGCTAGTACAGGGCATTGAGCACCAAGCTACCTTGCCACCCATGAGTATGCGACTGAGCGGATCCAGTATAGCAACGATGACGGCTACAAGAACCAGAGTGAGATTCACAGAGAGTACCCCAGATCCTCGTATGAACCAGGAGGAGCCTGGAGAGGTGACAGCTGCACTAGAGGTTCCAAAGTACCTATGCACACCGCGACCACAGAAAGACAAGCAGACAATGGGACCAGTCTGGGTATCACCATGGAACCCATGATTCAGTAAATTGTCAATGGCTCAGAAGGGCAAAGCTGTCACCATAGAAAGCAAGGAGGAAGAGGAAGATTTGCAAGCCCTGATCACTCAAATTGAAGCATAGGACGATGAGGTGGAAAATGTTTCCCAAGTACCTTTGGCGATAAATTTACCCCGCTACATGGCCCCATGGAAAGGTACAACCAAGATAGCGAAGGACCTAGAGGCCACGAAGAGTGTGCTCCAGACCCCACTTCTTCTGGATGAAATAAGGTTTGACGGTCTACCACTGGGACGGGTACTGAATATAAAGTTCGATGACTGGGACCTTGCAGAGAGCGAGAAGTTCCCACAGTTGGCTGTGGAAAAATTACTGCAACAAAATGGTTACGCGGTGTGGAGAAGGTTGGGTTACTCCATCTATGGTGGATACCCCACTACCACCATGTGCCCATCACAATTTTTGTCATATGGCAGCTATTGTGTCTAGTACATGATGGGTATCTCTGGCTGGAGGAGCTGATTCCCATCACGACTGACTTAATTCACCAAATTTCTCGGCTGTCCATCATAGGAAACAATCCCGCAGCCATAGAAGGGAAGAGAAATGACTTGGGCCTCGCAAAAGCAATGAAGGCCAAATATAAGCTGGAGAATAGGAAGTGAGGGTATGTAATCGCAAGCATCAAGGACCGAGGGAAAGCGCCAAGAATAGGAAGCAGGCACGCAGAGGAAGGTGGCTGAGGCAACAGCGACAACGCGAACAGTAGAAACCAAAACCATAGCCACTGAAGAAACCAATGAAGGTCAGGAAATGTCCACAGAAAAAGACATACAGGGGGAGGTGGAGACACAAGAATGCACGGACCTTACAACAACATCGACCCAACCCAAGCGGTCGTGTGTTTAGGAGCAGCCAACTGCACGCAAAATGACAAAGACAATGAAGGCCTTGGAGGGAGATCTTCTTGATATTAGCAGACTAGTTTGCGATGTCACTGAGGATGCTTTAGAGGAGTTGATGATGGATAAGACAACTATGTTGGGGGCACTCAAAGCATAGTTGCAGGCATTACAGGTGTGACCCCCAGGAGTGATGACACCGACCCTTGTGGAAGGCGCATCCATAGCTGAGCAGATGTTGCATGCCCACACAAGGAACACTTTGGTGTTACCAGAAGGTGCCATCCTAGCAGAGACCAAAGGCGACATGAGGGGTTGGGGGTTGAATTTGAATGCCCTTCCTAGAGAAACCCTATACCAACTACAGGATGGTGTAATTGTTGAGCTTCACGCCAGGGAGTGCCACGCTTTCCAAATCTTGAGCGAGCAAAAGGAAAATTTATAACAGCTCATCCTGCAGCGTGACAACCTGGTCGCACAAAACTAGGGATTAGAACAGGCCATCGAGGAAGCCTGTAGTAGCATCCTAGAGTTGGTCATGTTGGCGGCACTCCCCACCGCAGAGAAGATTCACCAACTGGTAGTTGGAGTCCGCAAGACCCAGGGGGAGGCTGCAAAGTTTCAGTTGGAGTTGAACTTGCAAATCACGGAGCTGAGGCTGAAGGCGCAGCCCTCTACACCCTCAGAAATCCGAGAGTAGTGCCACTGCACAATTCAATCGGGGTTGGAAGTGATAGAACGCGTTCCATAGGACTGCACAGGATTGTTGGACCAGTCCCTTCTTATGCTCACTTCACTGCAAGAAGACCCAACACTGTAGTAGTTGGAGATAGAAGCGTGGGAGTTGCAGCAGGCTTATGACAATTTCCAGGGGACCGTACAAATGGTTTCTATCACTCAGCGCTTGACCAAGATGAGGGAAGCCTAGGCTTTGAAGGAACAGGTAGACGCTGCATGCCAGAAAGAAGTAGGGCTTAAAGCATGCCTCCAGCCTTGGCTTGAGGAAGTGTTCATGGCCATTGCTTCGATCGAGGGGAAGCTGACCCAGATATAGGACACATATGCGCTAAGGCAAGAAGGTGCCTTCAATAATAATGCATCAGAAAATTGTGCACAATTGATATAGCAAACAACAGAAGAATGTGTGGCAGATGTCAGTGCAGCACAAATGTTGCTGGATGGACTTCAAGCGAAGATCACCGCACTAGTCGAGTGACTCAAGACGAGTCACGATGATTGTGTTGGGGGCCTGTTGGGCAGCTTGGGACCTAAAGCCGAATTTTGGGTACTATCACAGTTGGTCACAAGCATTACAGGGTATCTCTATCCTCGGATCTTCGTTTGTCATGGTTATAGGTCATCCACAAACCCAAACTTCATCGAAGTCCATTTGCTAGGCCACACAATGTCAGTATCACAGCTAGTCAAAAGCATTACAGGGTATCTCTATCCTCGGATCTTCGTTCATCATGGTTATGGGTCATCCAAAAACCCACACTTCATCGAAGTCCATTTGCTAGGCCACACACTGTCAGTATCACAGTTGGTCACAAGCATTACAGGGTATCTCTATCCTCATATCTTCGTTCATCATGGTTATGGGTTAACCACATAAAACCCTTCTCTTCAGTGGCTCTTCATATTCAACAAAGGCTTCGCAGGAGGGAACTTCACGCAATGGGGACCATTGCTTCTTAAGGAGGGAGGAATGATCCAAATGGAAAATGGTATCAACCCATGGTATTCATCCACCCATGGAATTTACCCATGGTATTGTAAGTGGCATCCACTCATGGTATTCATTCACCCATGGAATTGTGACATCCACCCATTGTTGCCAAAAGGGCCAGTAGTGTGGGATTTGTTTGGCTAAGTCACTTCTGAACCTGGGTCAGGCCCCAATAAGCCAACAGTAGTTGTAGGAGCTATGAATTGATGATGGATAGAACTCCTGTCTACAGGGTTCAGGCCAAAACACGACCCCTTGACCAGAATGCATGGATGGTACAGATAGGATTTCAAGGGCATAGACGAGGCCGATGTGAAGGAGGACCTGGTAGAGGTTGCAGACAGTTGATTTGCTACAATTGCGGAGGACCATTACACTATGCTCACAATTGCACTAATCCAATGCCTTTGTCATTCAAGTATTTCACGTTGTTTGATCATGAAACAAAAGATTGTCCTACACTGATAGCTAGGATATGAGACAAAGGGGTGATACCACCTCCGCTGACTCAGAACCTACAGATGATGAGGTTTGAGCCATGTGAGGAGGATACGAATGTAAACATAGTGATCAGGAGTGGGATTGTGACAGGGGATGAAAAGGGGAAAAAACTAGAAGATAATACATGGGTTTGCAAAGCCCCGACGAAAGAGGCTGAGTTTGATTTGGAGCACGCTCATGAAACCTTCATGGAAGCTAAGAAGAGCTTCACTGAGGCCTCCACCTCAGGAAGCAAGGATAAGCTTGAGTCAGAGATGGACCCTTCTATGCTCACAACTTTCCTAGAAACCTATATGAAGTTATTGCGCGATAGTAAGGCTATGAAAGGGTTATAAGAACTCATCAATATATGTGCTGGGACCGTGCTAGGTGAACCGTGCATAGTCCAAAAGATCGGTAAGCATAAGACAAGGACAAGGTATGAAATGAGACTCATCACGCAGATCAAAGAATACAAAATGGATCAAGTCATTTTGGATTTGGGGGTCATATGCGAATGTTCTACGGAAATAGACATGGGAGCGAATGGGGAAACTTGTGCTACAATGGTCTCTGATTCAGCTAAGGATGGTGAATCAAAAAAAAATCATCCCCATTGGGTGGCTGCAGGGGGTGACCGTGGACATTGAGGGAGTGAGCGTGCTGGTGGATTTTGAAGTAATAGAGATAGTGGATGATAGAAATCGCTACCCTATGCCCCTCGGAATTGACTGGGCTACTGATATGAATGGGGTAATCAATCTGAAGAAGCGAAAGATGATCTTTGAGAAGAAATCAATGCGTGTAATAATACCCTTGGATCTTTATGAAGGATCGCGCTATACAGAACCAGTCTACGATTATGAGAGTGATGATGATCTAGACTGAATCTATAACATAACAGTGTGAGGCCAAGACTGAGTGAATCCTACTGCAGATGGATGGATTACATGGGATCGCGAGAGTTCCTGCACTTCAGATTTCGACGAAGAAATAGAATGCTGGCAGAATCGGTTACACAAAGTAACTACGCTGAATTGCAACATGATGACCCGGTTGCTACGCTGTGTGTTGTCAGAGGCAAGAAATATGCCTATTTATGATGGTCTAAATGAGGTAGATATCTTTTTGGATGCATTTGAAAGGGAGATACCAAAAAGCAGCGCTTCTAGGCCTTGGATTCGGCACTACGCTACGCTCACAAGATGGTGGGGTATGCATAAGGGAAGCTATGATGATTGGCGTGAATGTAGGAGGATGATGAGAAGATGATTTGGGAATCCTAAGATACGACTGACAGACAAGTACGATGGGCATAATGATCACTCCGTGCTGAAGTACCTAGCCAATAATCCTGTGTTGGGGGGGAAAATTTGTAAATGGCTCTTATTGTTCTAAGAGTATGATTTTGAAGTTGTTGTGAAGCCTGGATGATTAAACATGGGACTAGATCATTTGTCGCGCATTGAAACAATGGAGGAACCTAATAACTTGGAAGAAGGATTACATGACGTGCAATTATTTGTAGTACGTTCATGAATGGTCATTCTGAAGATATAATACACTTCCTAACAATAGGAACTGCACCAGAAGGATACTTGTCCAGCAAAAGAAGGAATTAGTGGTGCGTGCGGTAGATTTTTCTGTCATTTCTGGGCATCTATACAAGATGGGGTTTGATGAAATATTGTGAAGATATGTACTGAAGTTCAAGAGAAGTATCATCCTCGCGGATGCTCATGGGGCGCCACGGGAGGACACTATGCAGGGAGAGCAACTGTGTAGAAGATTCTATGCGAAGGGTTGTGGTGTGTCATGTATGTCATCGAATAGGAAGGACATCACAAAGGGATGTGTAGGTTTTAACCTCGTAAATAAATTACCTGCATACGAATTATAAAACACAGAAAATAAACAATGCGAGAGCATAACACATAAAACACATATGCACAGAGATTTTCCCCTGGATCCCAAAATCGGGACTACCAGCTTGATTTTTCATTATGTTCCTTTCAATGTTACAATACATATTTATACATGCTGAAGCATCCAATACCATGGACCGAAACCATCGCATCCAAAACCATGTGTGAAAATCATGCACAAAACCATAGGTAGGTCTACCCAACCTAATATAGGGTCCAAAAACAAAATTTTCTGGGGCGCTGCCCCAGACCCCATAAAGTGGGGTTACCTACACCCCTTAAACCCCCTGTGACCCCCCCCCACACCCGGCTATGCAATTGGCGCAATGAAGGGGCGGCTTGTTAGGCCCCTATACTACTAGTGTAACCCCTTATTGTTATTAGTACAACCCACTTATTATATTTATGTACCCATGTAGTCCCCATATTGTTACTAATGTGCCCCATAGAAGCCCACTATTGTTATTATTGTGCCCTTACATTATTATTGTTATGCCGGCTCTGATTATGTTATGACCCCTTAGACTCCTATATTTAGAAAGGAGGACTTTTCATTTGTATCATTGAATAATTGTTCATTTATGTAATGTAAAGGAGGTTTCCCCCTCGAAGAGGGTGAATTCTAAGGCGTTGATCTATCTTTTCTATCTTTTCTTGAGCTGGTTCCATAACATTTGGTATCCGAGCTTTGGATTCTAGGGTTTCGCTACTCCAAACAAGTCATCGTGGAATTTTCACTATAACTTTTTTTATGCGATGTTTCAGAAGTTGCAAAAAAACCCCATTTTAGAAGAAATCGTGCTGAACCTCAAGTCCGAATTTCAGAGCTTTTCGAGCTATATTTGCGGAGATATGATCTAAGGAAGTTGGTCTTTTTGCAGACTCCTGAATTACATTCCAAAAAGGTGACCTAGGGAAAATTGTCATAACTTTCTCTCTGGGGATCAGATTGAAATTTCGTAAGAAGATATAGAAAGAGGACGGACTGCAGTTTCTTGTATGCATTTTTTAGATCCAAAGGTCGAAACAGTGACACGTGGAACTTCATACAATTTCTCTTTTCTGGAAAGGTCTATAGTCAAGTCATCTTGGGAGATTGTGCATAACTCTTTCTTAGAGAATCCAATTTGGATCAAACTGGTGGCATTGGAAAGAGGACACAGAGGGCTACTATAGGTCAGAATTTCAGAACTTAAAGATCCAAAAGTACATAGTTACAGTTGTTTCAAGGTCGAGCTCCTAAAATCAAGAAAAAGCAAGATGAGGAAGTTTGATGGCAAGGATCCGGTAAATTGGATACTTCAGATGGAGCAATATTTTGATCTACATGGTGTAAAACTATTACAAAAGGTATGTGTTGCATCTTCATATTTAGAACCAAATCAATTTTTATGGTACGAAGGGCTTTTTTATCGTAAACAACTTGTTACGTGGTCAATTTTCATGGAGGAAATGATAGCACATTATGAGGATACAAAGAGCAACACCTTCTTTAGAGCAACACCACAACAATTGGAAAGAGTAAAAGGGCTTTGTGACATAGTGGAAAGAAAAATTATGGAAACCAGGAAGCGTACCCCTCACAACTATAAATATGGAAGTGTTGTTTCTCCTAGCCTTCCAAAACCTACAAGGGTTACACCACAACAATTGGAAGAAAAAAGAGAAAAAGGGCTTTGTTACAATTGTGATAGAAAATGCACTAAAGGTCATAAGTGTATTGAGAAGAAATTATTTTACATAGAATATGAAGAGGAGGAAGAAAAGGATCAAGAAACATCAAAAGAAGAAGATATACGCCAGGACCCCACCCCAGAGAAATAAGAAATGAATCAGACCATATCTTGTAAAGCATTGGCAAGAATTACCACTCCTCAAACTCTCAAGATAGAAGGACATATCAAGAAGAAAAAGGTGAAAAATCACATCGAGAAAGAAGAAATGAATCCAACCATATCTTGTAATTCATTGTTTGAAATTACCACTCCTCAAACTATCAAGATAGAAGGAATTATCAAGAAGAAAAATGTTCAAGAAGTGAAAGATCACATCGAGCATCAAGAAATGAATCTGACCATATCTTGTAAAAGATTGGAAGAAATTACCACTCCTCAAACTCTAGAGATAGAAGGACATATCAAGAAGAAAAAGGTTCAAGCAGTGAAAGATCACATCGAGCATCAACAACAAGTTCTCCAACTTTTAAAGGATAATGCCACTAAACAAAACAACAGGTATATCAACATCGTAGTGAAAAATGTTTTGATGTAGGTGATTGGGTATGTTTACTACTACATCTCAAGCAAGCTATTTATGAGAAGGAAATGTTGGTAATACTACATGCACTTAAAAAATGGCGACCTTACTGAATGGGAAGACTCTTCAAGGATGAGGATGTGGAAGCATTGTTTTGTGCTATTTATATTATCTAACCAGATTGGATAAATGAAGCAAGGGATGAATGGAAGAAGGATGAAGAAGTATGGCCACTTATTCAAAAGTTGCAAAAGATCCCAATTCAAACAATATTGCCAGAAATTGAAGAGGAAGGAAAAATCATATCGGAACCTGGAGCAGTCACAGAAACAAGAACCCTATAGCTGCGAAATCGATCAATTTTAGAGTATCTCATCAAGTGGAAGAACTTACCCGCTGAATATTCCACATGGGAGGACAAGAATTTTATACAGAAGCATCAAGAACTACTCAAGCGTTGAGGACAACACTTTTTGAAGGAGAGGGGCATGTTAGGCCCCTATACTACTAGTGTAACCCCTTATTGTTATTAGTATAACCCACTTATTATATTGATGTACCCATGTAGTGCCCATATTGTTACTATTGTGCCCCATAGAAGCCCAATATTGTTATTATTGTGCCCTTACATTATTATTGTTATGTTGGCTCTAATTATGTTATGACCCCTTAGACTCCTATATATAGAAAGGAGGTCTTTTCATTTGTATCATCCAAGAATTGTTCATTTATGTAATGTAAAGGAGGCTACCCCCTCGAAGAGGCTGAATTCTAAGGCGTTGATCTATCTTTTCTATCTTTTTCTTGAGTTGGTTTCATAACACGGCTCCACCCCCATTCTAACCCCCTGGTTAACTACGTGGGCTAGTCGTGGAAAGAATATAACACAACCCAAAATTCTCCCACTTGTTATTTTCTTTCCGTAGGGGGCCACAAGAGAGCTTAGTCATTTATCTAGCCCTGAAATGCCCATTGTTTCTCTACACCAAGGGAACTTCTCAGAGCTCACAGATTTTTTCAATGCATCTACAGTATTCTTCAAAGTGTCCACCTTTACCAGCAACACCTTTTTGTCTTCTATCATATCCCTCACAAAGTGATACCGAATATCAATGTGCTTTGTCTTTGAATGATATGCAGTGTTCTTTGCCAAGAAAATTGCACTTTGGCTGTCATAGTCTATCCTTATAGCTCCCTGTACTAACCCCATACTTAAACACAATCCCTGCAACCAAACTGCTTCCTTGCTTGCATGAGTTGCTGTCATGTATTCTGCCTTTATAGTTGATAGTGCCACTACAGATTATTTCTTACTCATCCAACTGACTGCACCTTAAATAGGTTAAACACATACCCACTTGTAGATCTTCTCTGATCTAGATCTCCATCCCAGTCTGCATCAACAAAGCCACGAATATCCAACATCCTATCCAATATTGGTCTTCCTTGGTAGCACAAACCATAATCACTAGTGCCACACAAATACCTAAAAACCCCCTTCACTGTTGTCTAGTGATCCTTCCCTGGTTTTGACATAAATCTGCTCAATACTCCCACTGCATGTGCAATTTCTGGTATAGTACATACAATTGCATACATCAGGCTACCGACTTCACTTGCATATGGAACACGGGACATGTCCTCTTCCTCTTCTTGTGTCTTGGGACACTGTTCAACAGAAAAATTTATAGCTACAAGAATAGGAACCTTCACCGGTTTACTATCCTGCATATTAAACCTCTGCAATATTGTCTCGACATACTCCCTTTGGTTTAACTAGAGCTTCCTCTTTGTTCGATCTCTTTTAATTTCCATGCCCAAAATATAGTTTGCAACACCAATATCTTTCATGTAGAATTTGGAGGACAAATGGGTCTTCAAATATTGGATAATTTCTTTGTCATTTCCAACCAGCAACATATCATCCACATACAAGACTAGATAAATAACATGGTCACCAATTAATTTAAAATACACACAATGATTTTCTTTGCTTCTGGTGAAGCCAAGTCCCCGTATAAATGTATCAAATTTCTGATACCATATCCTTGGGGATTGTTTTAACATACAAAGACTTCTTGAACTTGCATACCAATTCTTTCATACCCTTCACCGCAAAACCTTCAGGTTGCTTCATGTAGATCTCCTCTTCCAGATCCTCGTGAAGAAATGTTGTCTTCACATCCATTTGTTCTACCTCGAAATCAAAAGTAGCAACAACAGATAAAAGTAATCTAATAGAAGTTACCTTGGCAACAAGAGAAAAAATATCACCAAAATCAATTGCTGACACCTGGGAATAACCTTTTTCTACCAACCGATCTTTGTATCTCTCCACCTTTCCTTTTGCATTTGTCTTCTTCTTGAACACCCATTTGCTGCCAATGGGTTTCCTTCTAGCCGACAACTCCACCAAGTCCCAAGCCTCATTTTTGTGCAAAGATGCCATTTCATCAACCATGGCCTCTTTCTAGAGTTTTCCATCCTCTGAATCTATTGCTTCCTTCGCAGTTCTGAGATCATCATTAGTAATAGATAAAGCAAAATTTGAACAGAAAGAAGAGGAGTATACCTTTTTGGCTACCTTCTTTCTCGAACTGATGTTCTCAAACCTGAAGTTTGTGGCTCTTCATCTTTTGATTCCTCCTCTGCTCTAGAGTCTGATTCTTCCTCCTTTAGCTCAAACTCTATCTTCTCAGGTTCCTTTGGTTGGACTTCATGTTTAATAGCTGGCTCTTAACTATCACTAGTGTTATCAGGAAAACTAGTGTCTATGCAGAGCTGCTAGTCCCACTAAGGCTGGTAGCTACCTTAGAAACAAACAAACTAAAAACTACTTTCATTTTCCTTTATGAGAAATAGATAAGAGAGGAATAAGGAGACCAACCTCTACCTTGCGCTTGGTTCCTTGCTCGATTCCTCTCCCTTCTGGTAGGTCTTCGCCACTCGCTTCCTTGTCTACCCAGCTTCAAAGGGCACCTGTAGAATCAAAGCAGCATAACACTATCCAAGAACATAGATCTATTATCATAAACAATATAGGACCAGATGTATATTGACCACACAAATTCATAAATCATCAATCATACAAGAATGTGGAGGAAAACTTGAATAGCTTTATTGATAATCAAGAAAGAGCAAAGAGGATTACAACCAATTGTTCTGACCCAGCATCATCCTCTAAGCAAGAAAGCCCTTCTTCACCTCATGAAAAGCTTAGATCACCCAACACTATGATGTTGCACCAAGAAACCAACAAAACTTCTTTACAAGGTACAAAATTCCAGCCTCCAACCTCTTGGATCTCTAAGATGAGAGATATATAGATATTTTCAGAGGTGTGAGTCAGCTCTGGGTTTTTGATTGGCGTATTCTCTCTGATAGTTCTTGATTCCACTTGGAAATCTGATTGATCTCTTACTCATCCTTGGGCGATTCTAAGAGGCAAGTGTCACAGGAGAAGTTTCTAGAAGATTCCATGATCATCCACCTTGCAAACTGTCTCCGCCACCTATCTTTTCTCATCCATCGCACCCCATAGAAAGGCTTTTCAACATGCATTGCACTTCCCGCATGTATTAGGTGGGATGCATCGCACTTTGACCATGGAGCAGGTGAAATGGTCCAGTTTTGACCAGTTCTGAGTAGTTTTTCATGGAAACCTTCTGGGAGATGCTGTAATCAATTGACCTTGTTCTTTTAGGGGTTGGAACAACACCTTTAGGGACTTAGGAGCCCTTGGTTTATGGACATTTATGATTGGGGTTGCAATGCCCAAAAATTTCTATAACAGTTGCCGCCTAAAGCATAAGGTCATTAATCTTTTGATGTCGGGTGAAATGCTTTATCATGAGGATCTGAAGTTTTTTCGAGCTAGAAGGCGACCTGTAATAAGATACAATACAATACATTATCTTCATAATATTTTCATGATCTAGCTAAGGCGGGCATTCCCATGCTCAGCTTTATAAATTCATTTTCATGTACATGTTGTTGGGAAAAGTATCCAATACGGAATGACCCTATCCCACTCTAAGGGTGATAGTACCTCAGCAACAATCAAAGCAAAGCTATTCGAGATTACTTCTTTATGAGATGTAAGAGAGGGGAGAAAGAGATCCACTAACCGTTGTCTTCCGCTAATGATTGATCCAATCTTCTCTCTTTGCTGCTTGCTCCCAGCTCCTTGCTCTTTCACTGGCCCAGCTGCACCAAGATCCTGCAAAATGGCAAGAGAGGGAAACTACAAGAAGCATACATTCATAATTGATTCAAGGATTAGAATAAATCAAATACAGAAGTATAACAATACACCATTGAGACACATGCATATAGAAGAACCTCAAATGCTTTATTAATGGAAGAAGTAAAGTTCAGGAAGTAATACAACCATAAAAGGCCCAATCCAGCATCACCTCCCAGCAGAAAGAAATCTCCTCTTCACCTCCTTCAAGCAAATCACCCAATAGTTCTATACTCAAACCAACAACACTTCCTTACATTCACAAGATTCCAGCCTCCTTAGACCTCATGAGAGAGTTCTATATATAGGAGTTTTGGAGAAAGGATGAGTCAGCTTGAGGCTGGCATGAAGCTGACTAGTGTCCTCTCCCACTTCAGTTATTCTTCAGTTCTTGAGTCCACTTGGAGGTTCTTGCTTCCACTTGGAGATCTAGATCCTCTTACTCATCACAAGTCGAATTCCCTGATCCAAGTGTCATTTTGGAAGCTTCCTGGGCATTGACACCTTGAGGAATGACTGTGCCACTTGGCCAAACTCGCCCAGTGCAGGTAGCCTTCTTTGCAGTTGACATTCAGTGCAGGTACACAGTGGAGCAGTTGACATTCAGCGCAGATGCTCAGTGGAGCAGTTGACATGATCCAGAATTAGCTTGTTTTTGAGTGTTTTCAGGTGGAGAACTGATATTTAGTGCTGTGGTTTGCTGACATTGTTCCTCTAGGGGTCGGAACAACATGTTTAGGGACTTTGGATCCCTTAGATTATTGACATTTCATGCTTCATGCTGTAAGGAACAAAAATGTCTACAACAGTACATGAGACAGACAATCGTCTGAGTGTAGACTGATGATTCTAGTAGAGCCATCATCCCTTAAATTGGATGATTATCTGTGTAGCAATGATGTACATTTGATGTCTTTATTTTCCTGAATATATATTGCAGCCCGGATGGATGAAACTAGATCCGGGGTCTTCAATATCGTTCGATCTTCACTCAAAGTACAAGTCGATCCATGTGAGAGATGTTCTGGAGTCAAACATGGAAAGACATCGCCTGATTACCAGCCAATGATGTAAGTTGTTAACAGGCGTGAGAGGAATCATCGATAATGATGATGACCCTCAAGGTACTACAGTACAATTTACGTGGTGTGAATAAGGGACTTGGCGTCAAACACCACGTAAAATCTTTCGGTCGAAGGCCATTGATGTAAACCTGTTGCCGGAAGTGAGAAACTTGCCATTGAGGCATGCAAGCTTCAAAGTACTGAAAGGGTTGTTCCTAGATCGACTTCTTGGATAATGAGCTGATGTCGACAAGAAGCGATCCGTCATAGGAGGGCCTTAGTGAATCCCACATCAATGATACGGAATGGAGCAAATGATTTTAATGGAGGTGAAAACGATCTGGTGATATAAGGTTCAGGGTGGCGGTCATGAAAGAATGGAGCGTAAATGTATTGCAGTGGGTGAGACATAGGTGAATTCTCTGAGTGACTTCTCTTGAACATATCGGTGACACTAACATGATGGATCAGTAGCATTAACCCCAAATATGGATGGTGTGATGGAACCATGGCGATGTGACCAATGAATGGAACAACCCAACTCGACTCGGATGCGGAGCGAAAGTGTCATGTTCAAGAGCGACTTGCTACCAACAAAGTTTCTTCAAGTTTTCTTCCCTATTTTTCCCCAGTCATTGCTGACCAGTGCATCTTTATTTTTGTCAAGCTTGAGGAGGATAACATATGCTTGTTCTATAATTTTCCCTTCGCGAAAACCCATCACTATGTTTTAACGAGCCTAGCAATAGTGAAACTTGTTCTTGTCTGTTATGGACAAGTTTGTTGCTATTCGGTTTTAATGAGTTTAACGACAAAGATAACTCGGTCCTTTTCAATTTTAGAGAGTCTGAAAAGGGACGTAAAGAAAGCTCCAATAATATTTTTTGTCATATAATCCCTTGAGTCCGAAAAAGTATAAAACAATACAAAAGGGATGAATTTTCGATACTTTTAACGAGCCGAACAAAACAAGCACTCGATCTTTTTGTGTAATAATCCCTCAAGTCCAGAAAGATTAAAATCTAAAGGAGGGATAGCACTTCCGGTCACTTTAACGAGCTGGAGAGGCCAATGGCTCGGAAATCTTTTCATATTTTACGAGTCAGTTGAAAAGAGCTTAAAGGAGACTCGTTTTTTGAGGAACGAGTGATAGATTTGGGTAGCAGCTGATTCCAGGTAAGGTTTGGAATTTCCCAATCACGACAGTGTCACAAGGATGGCTAACAGGATCAACTATTGCTTGCAATTGACTGTGTCTAGCTGTAGATCTTCAACTCATGTCAGGTTGTGCTTCGCCAGTTGAAGGCAGATTTGACTACATGTAAGACCCAAACCCAACATAGTTTTGGATATGACACTCTCATTATCTCCTTCATACTTGAGAGGGTACCAGTTAGGCACCCGCGGATGAGCTTAGGTCCCCTCGATCTAAGGGAGCCTAGGCAGAAGTGATGGGCACCACTTGATCCTCACACAGGAGGAGGACCCATCCGACATTTTTTTAAAGAGGATTTCTTCGAATGGCTCAATAGTCAAATTGTGGTGATAGACGACTATGCCTGCGAGGGCATGGACTTCCTAGGTGATATTGACTTGAGTTTTCCTCCTATTATAAACTGGGGGTGTTGGGCATGGAATCCCCCCACATCATGTTTTGGGGCTCAAAGCCCAAGTTTTTGTCAAATATGTTGTAAATACTTCGCGAATTGCGGGCACGAAGTGCGAAGTATAGGATGAGTCATAGGGTTGTTCGCCCTAATTATTGTAAAGTAATGTAATGTCATGTCGGCCTACCCATGGTCCATGGACCATGGGATTATATCCGAGTGTCCCAGCCCAACCGTGCAGTCTATCCTAGGTAGGATATCCATTCGTTCCCGTACCGTGTGCCATACCGTACCGTCGTACCATGCATGTGTCCAGAGTTATGTGGTTGCTTTATGTGGCTTCCTCCTAAGAGTGTATCAAGCCCATACCTGTATCGATTGAGGGGTGCAAGTCTATAAAGCACTCAACTAGTAAATCAACTTGTCTTTCTTTGCTATCAATTGTGCCTTGAACTCAGCGACAACTGGCATATACCGGTGGGTATGGGCTCCGGGGTATTGTCAACGGACGGTTATCCATTGGTAACAATCAATCGGTACCTCCTTCCTAGGAATGATCAACAGTTGTATCGACTGTTGGAATTTAGTGGTTGAAACCTATCATTGAGTGCACCCACACTTGGATCGCCACCGGCATCTGAACCTGTCATCAAGTGAATAGGGGCATGGAGTAGCAGCATTGGCACCTGGCATTGACTAGCAGCTCTCGTCACTTTCTGTCAAAGACTACCTCCTTCCTTATCGGCGACCACTGGACTAACCTCTTGGCATCGACAACCCAAAGACTAGCAGTTATCGTATACCCTCAGTGCCTCACTCACTCAGCCCTGTACCGTACCTTCCCATACTGTACCGTCCGTAGTAGTGCCCCACCCCAATATGTGTGCTGCTTCCGTCCGTTGGCCCTCTCAGAAGACTAATCAGTTTAAAATCCAATCTAATCCAATCATTCTTAATCGAAATGCTCTTAAGTAACAACCATGTAATCTTCCTGTCTCTAGTCGAGTAAGCAAGCTGAGTATCCCAGGCCAGGTAGGAGCCCTCCCTGTGTTCTGTATGGTAAGGTACTAGGCCAAGGTTCTAGGATTTCTCTGTGGGTTCAAGGGTCTAGTTGGAGGGTCGAGGTTGGAGGTGTAAGGCCACGGTTGTGTAAATTGAAAGGGTCGAGGTTGCATCATTACATCTATGTATAAGGAGAAGGGTTGGGGGCTGTGTTTCCTTTGAGGAGTTATGACTACTAAGATTAGTTCTCCCGGTTAGTTTTCCTGGCGAGGTCTCCTGGGTCTGATGGCAGCTCTGATCGGCTATGAGTGTTTCTTACTGTTGCTTGTGGGCTCTGACTGGAATGACCTTATGGCGGCTCTGATTGGCAATGACTAGAGCTTGTAGCAATGACCTTCCTTCTAGCAGCAATAGCTCTTGACAGTGCTTATGGGCTATGACCTGGCGTATGTGATCCTAAACAGGTGCATTGTAAGTAATGCGTGCTTATAAGATAAAGTTGAGGTAGGAACTTATGTTCTGTAGGGGTAAGCCTTGTCTGTCCCGGTGAATATGGGTAACTCCTTGCCCTCAGAAGCGCAAGCCCTTCGGACCTTTGATTTTCAAAGAAAAGCATAACTTTCAATGTTCATTTGGGGCTCCTCATATCAAGTTCAAAAGCTAGTTTCCTTCCTAACAAACCAAAATGTGATAATAATATCTTGAAGGTGGAAGCAGTAGAAGGATTATGCACAGGTGAGGTCAAATCCTATTAGATATCAATTCTATGAGCCACTCATCGAACGCTAAGAGATCGAGGTTTCACTCTTGCTGAACGAAGTAGGGCTAGTAGATAGAGCCATCCAGGTAAGGGAGGGTAGGTAGATAGAGAGACATTTAGTGAGAGGGGGCTATATAGATATATTTGGGGAGGGGATAGATACATTTCACATAAGCCTTGAGCTAACAACCCACCTAGGTAAGAACATTACTCCCAAGGCTCCATATTGTTAGAGGGTCTAGGTAGAGGTAAAGGTAGAGTTTGAGATCAGGACTTATAGGTATATATTTATGAGAAATATGTGCTGCTACGGGCTATTATTGGAAATGCTGGGCTATTGGCTATCAGCTAGTTGCCAATATGAGATGGGCTAGATGAAACAGGGAATTTGACAATAATTGGCTATTGTCTAGGATCAATCAGCTATGATCAGCTAGCAATGACACCTCCTGGGAATGGATTGGCTACTCAACAACTCATATACTTTAGCTATGTGGGCTACATGGCCTCATTCCACATTATTTGGTAACTAAAAAATTGCTACTTTTGAAGAGACAAAGAATTCTAATCAAAACGACGAAATGGCTTTTCTATTAATGAAACATATCCTTTCTGAAAGTTTATGCTTACAGGTGGTTATTCACTAGAGGCCTGTACCTTCATCCAAGGCTCAATCCAGGTGATTATACAATTGATCCAGGTTTCAATCAATTTGTCCCAGAGGCATATTCTCTCTGTCTCTGACAGAGGCTACTATGTCTGGCAGTAAGTCTGCACTGTGTGCATGAGGTAGGAACATGTGTTCCGTCTCGGTAAGGGCAAGAAGGAAGGACGTATGAAGGCTATCCCAGTACTCATGCAAATGTAACTAATTTCTATTCACGGACTAATACTGGAAGTGACCAGGCCACATACACATTATCGTCATTGTCCAGGCCTATCTCAAGTTCGACTGACTCCCAGAATGACTAACTCACTACCGGCCTAACTCATCTCACCTAATAGGTGGTGCCAACCCCTATGTGGTAGCAGAACCTCATCCCCAATTAAGGGAAAGGGGCAGTCTAGTTTCGACCTAACCATGGGTAGGGGCCAAAGGGAGCTAGTTTCAACCTAACCTTGGAATGGGAGCCTCCACCTACAGAGATTATTCAATAAAGGAACCAACCACCTACCCATAATGGAAGGGAAATGAGTGCTTATTTCTTGCCCCCAAAACATCCCATGAGGTTCCACTACTGGAAACACTCAGCGATGGACGATATCGCTATGCGGAAAAGAGAACCCTCAATAGACGATACTGCTATGGGAAAAAGAGCAAATGGCGATTGACGCTACTGCTAGGGGAAATGACTGGGTGGGCGAGAACAACAACAACAACTGGGCAGGAACAACAGGAAAGAGAGAGAAACCACTCCAAATATGTTGTAAACCCAATAATAAGAAGAACAAAGAAAGAAAGGAACATAGTCGCTTGTCCGCATCGGACAAGGGACAAAGCATCAAACCTCCGCCAAGGTGAATAAGTAAAACTAGGAGGGAAGGGTGGTCAAAGTGCCGCCAAGGCAGATCTGAAAAAGTAAGCTTCAAATGGGTCAAGATGGCCAAGTTGATATGATCAAATGATAAGTAAAACTTCCCTAACCTCCGCCACTTATATATACCTCAAATCTCCTAATATATGGGATATCTAAAGATGAAGCACTCCTCCATCTCAATCTCATGTAGATGATTTGATAAACCCTATCTATCCATCTGCGGGATATAGTGATCAGACTCGACCCATAGTTGGTGAGCACAAACTTTCAATTGAATGAACGAAATTATGAGGCCATGTATGTGGCCAGTGATGTTGAATGTATTCGAGGCAGATAACTTAGTCATCCTTAAACTGTCAAAAGTGCTCATAAGAGAAGGCAATCTTAGGGCCAAGAGCTGGGGTGGGAGATACGAGTGACCTAGATATACTTTTTTATATGTATTCTAAGCACCTTTCAGTTTAGTAGGGTGCGAGTGGCTAGGATCGTCCAGAGAAGAGCTAAAGGAGGGGAAACCCAGCTGAACTTGCTCCTAAATATCAATATTGATAGACTGTAGTAGTGAAGAAGCCTATGAAAACAAATACCACCTTCGCCCTGAGAGGAGGTCCATGGAGGAAATCTTATCTGGTGAATAGAGAGCCAAATAGGGGTTTCTCGTCCCACAACTAAATAACCCAGGGTGTGTGCATATCCTAGGAAGTGAAAAGACAAGCTTTCAAATGCTCTAAAAAACATATCTGAAGACAAGTCCCTTCGCATATGAAACAGAAGGTGGGGTTGGGTTGCCCAATAAGAAGAAACTGAATATGAGGTGGGCTATTTGTGGGGGTGTGCTATATGAGGTGGGAACACCGGTTGGTAGTGATGGGCTCTCCTCTCAGTAGGCTCAATGAGGTGGGCTACGTGGGGATTCGGCCATACTTGCGATGTGTAACCACTGGCTCTGAGCACTGTTTATGACTGGCTCTATTGGATATGTGAGGGTGTTGTATGTGTTGCTACGTCTGGTGCTTATTGTGAATGTTGGGTATGTGTGTGTGTGAGTAGTGTAGCTCAATGTGTATCTATGGTATCGCCTGTACGTAAATCCTCCTCTACGTGTATGGGCCTCGTGCTATGGGAATATTGGTATGTGAATCGTGCTCTACTAGGGAATTGGGAGTCATTGTGCTATGTGGAATCGTACTATGGTAATGGTGCTATGGGCCTCGTGCTCTCATAATAAGGATCACCTCCATCCATCTGTCCGCTGGCCCACCCCTCTCGACAGCAGATGTTGTCCGTTGTACCGCCCCACCCCCAACGATGTTCATCAATCGAATCAATCACTCCTCATCAGTGCACTCACATCCTTTACGTGTATGGACCTCAATATATGGGATTGATCTATGGGAATCGTGTATGGTACTCGTGCTCTACTAGGGAATGGGTAGTAATCGTGCTATGGGCCTCGTGGTATGTGAATCGTGTGGGAATCAAGCTAACAAGGGATGGGTAGTAATCGTGCTATGGGGAATCAGGCTCAACAAGGGAATCATGCTATGGTAATTGATTGAATACAACTCCTATCGACATTGATGGTGAACCTCATCAGTTAAGTAACCTCATCAGTTCAGTTTGGTAACCTCATCGCCATTGTCCAACCCCGGTTCACTAGTTCTCCAGGTGCAAGTATATAAAGCAATCAACCGTGAAGAAAGTCAAATAGAAGGTAAGCATCAAGATACATAAAGTAAAGTGCAGATAGAACATTAAACGATCGACAGAAAACAAACCAAGACAAGAGACACAAGATGTGGCGGCTAGCCAGGGACAAACCCCACAATGTGTGGGGAAACCCTTTGATCAAATATTCTTTTATCTTCCATAATTAAGCAGAGAGAAATAGTACAATAAATCTGATTTATATCAGCAGTAGCAAACCCTAGATCAGCAACATCAGCATTAGTGGCTTCATCATCAAAACTAGGGCAGTCGATATCTCACAAACCGACCGTTAGATCGACTTGATTCCACCACCAAAAGTTGCAGCCTTCAGAGGAGGTTCAGATGAACCTACAACATAGTTTAGATGAGGATATCTTCTATTCCACGCAGGTCAAACTTCACTTCTACAGTTGCAGCTTCAATTTCAGCAGCTTCATTTAAACTAGGGCAGTCGATATCTCGCAAACCGTCTGTCAGATCGACTTGATTCCACCAGGAAAAGTTGCAAACTTCAGAGGAGGTTTAGATGAACCTACAGAGCATATCAGAATAGGAGGTTTGATGGTCGGCGTTGGTAAAAGTTTGGATTTGTAGTTGCAGCTTCAGTTTCAGTAGCTTCCTTCAAACTAGGGCAGTTGATATCTTGCAAACCGTCGTCAGATCGACTTGATTCCACCACCAAAAGTTGCAGCCTTTAGAGGAGGTTCAAATGAACCTACAACACAGATCAGAAGAGGACGTTTGATGGTCCAAACTGGTCAAATTTTGGGTATGTAGTTGCAGCTTCAGTTTCAGCAGCTTCCTTCAAACTAGGACAATCGATATCTCGCAAACCATCCATCCGATCGACTTGATTCCACCACCAAAAGTTGCAGCCTTCAGAGGAGTTTCAGATGAACCTATAGTGCAGATCAGAAGAGGAGGTTTGATTTTCCACACTAGTCAAAGTTTGGATCTGCAGTTGCAGCTTCAGTTTCAACAACTTCTGGCTTCACATGTGTGAGAGAGAGACCCTTTTCTGCGCAGCAGAGAAGAGACTCTTTTCTTCGCAGTAGAGAGAGAGATGTGATGAGATGACTGAGTGAAAATGAGGAAAATTCATCCTATATTTATGCACAACTGTTGATGTTTGAATAGATGCGACGGTTGGGCTTCTGAGCCTACATGAGTTGTAGGTCAGCTTCATAATAATTCCATAATCAAAATAAATACTTATTGGAACAGGATGATCTTAAGATCAATCCTACACCTCTTGAAGAGAGGAATATAATGAACATATTATCAGCCATGAATAAGATGACCCACATGAAGTTCGGCCCTAGTTTCCAATTTTAACACTCCCTCTCAACTAGGGAGAACTTCATCTGTTGAAGAAAAAAAAGAAGTAACTGTTATAAGAATAGAACATACCATAACTCAACATGGGATCAGAGCTAAGGTGAAGACAAAGCCCGAGCAAGAGCAAGAGCAATCACTGAAGAGAAGTTTGGCAAGGCTATCCTAAAAGAACTATGGGGTCCTCATCACTATTTCCTGCCGATGACAAGCTCCATGAGAAAGCTGACTATCATGGATGGAAGAGGTCTATTGATCTAACTTTAGAAGATCACGGAGTGTTGGACCATGTGAGAGGCAATATTGTTGAGCCTCCATCAAATGCATTCGCTGCTACCAGGATCAAATGGAAAACCGGAGAAGTAAAACCAAAGAAGATCATCCAGGACTCTATCGACAAGCACTTGGTGGCCTACATCTCCGACCTAAACACCTCCAAGGAAATCTACAATATAATGGTGAGTTTATTTAAAGTTAATGATGGAAATCAAGTTTTGTTTCTTAGAAATAAGCTGAAGCTAATTCATAATGGTAAAGATGAGAGCATGCAAGCATATTTCTTAAGAATCACCGAGATCAGGAACGATATCCTATCTATTGGGGAGACTATTACTGATAGGGAAATGGCACTCACGAATCTTGGAGGATTACCATCCGAATGGTACATGTTCAGGACTACTCTTTTGAACAATAATGTAATTCCTAGTTTCGAGGAATTAATGGCAAGATGCATCCAAGAATAAACAAGGGTAGAAGAGAAAGAAATTCCCATACCTAAAGGTCCTCCTGCTACAAAGGCTAGATCTAAGGGTGGAAGAAAAGGATGATGTTATATTTGCGATAAAGCAAGTCAATATGCAAGGGAGTGCCCTGATAGAAAGGAATCACACCAGGACAATGATCAAAATCCCTCTCATGGAAATCAAAGGAATGGAAAATTCAATAGCAAAGGTAAAAGGAGTGCTAGAACTCAAGGAAGAGGTCAACCATTCAAGAGGGCAAGAAATTCCAGGTATGAATCTAATACTGTAGATAATAAGTAGGATGAAGACAAAGGTTACAAGGTAACCTTCAGCAATGGCAAGGTACATATATGGAAAAATAATGTTAAAGATGCCTTCACTCTTGGGTTTCGAGTTGATTCATTATATCAGGTCGGTGGAAGTCTGCTAGGTGTCATGTCTTGTGACACAACTCTTTAGTCCGCATCGGAGGTTTGCCAACATTCATTATAAATCTCTATCTGATGTAAGACAAATGGTAACAAGGATGCCTGGATTCCGAGTAGAGAAAGAAGGTGTATGTCCAAGATGTACTGAGGGAAAGCTCAAAAGAGGACCGTTCCCCTCAAGCCAAATCAAGCCTTTGATATATTACAGTTGGTTCACTTAGGCATACCTGCGGCTGGCATTAAGAGGGAGACTACTACTCCACATACTCCTGAGTAGAATGGTTTGGCAGAAAGGAAGAACTGTATGATTATGGAAGTTGTCTAGAGACTTTCGAAGTTTTTATGGGTAGATAATGTAACAATTCCTGATGTGGAGGAACCCATGGATCCTATTTATCCACCTGAGCCTTCCTCTTCTAGGAAGAGGCCTTCATGGCTTAGGGGGGTACTCGATGATGCTGAAGGACATGCTGCACCCTGAGGAACCTTCCGTGAAAGTAAGAAGCCTAACAGGTATGAGGGATACTTGTCCATCATGAGCACGATCATAAAAAATGAGCCTTCATCATTCTCAGATCTTGTCAAGCATCAATTATGGAAGGATGCTATGACTGAGGAATATGACTTTATTATAAAGAATGATGTCTGGGAAATAGTTCCCAGACCCTAGGAAAAATTAGTTGTCACCTCTAAATGGATTTACAAGATAAAGCATGCCGCTGATGGAAGTACAGAAAAGTATAAGGCTTGTTTTCTCTCTCGTGGCTTCTCCCAGAAGGAAGGCATAAACTATGATGAGATATTTGCACCTGTTTCCAGATATATGACCATCCTCTCTATCATAGCCCTTGCGGCTTCACAAGGATGGAACCTACATCAGATGGATGTCAAGACCGTGTTCTTCCATGGTTCAATCAAAGAAGAGGTCTACATGGAGCAACCTGAAGGAGTTGAGATTTATGATCGAAAATATCATGTATGCAAGTTGAAGGAAGCTCTCTATGGGCTGAAGCAAGCACCTCGAGCATGGTATGAAAGGATCGATAGCTACTTGATGAAGTTGGGATTCACTAGGAGTGAAGCCGATCCAAAACTTTATTTTAAGGCTGAAGATGACAAACATCTCATACCAGTGTTGTATGTGGACAACCTCTTTCTAACAAGTGCATACCATCTCATTCAAAAATGTAAGAGGGAGTTGGCTTCTGAATTTGAAATGAAGGACCTAGGACTGATGCACTATTTCCTAGGACTTGAAGTGTGGAAGAAGCCAGGGAAATTTTCCTATCTCAAGGAAAATATGTGGTAAAGATATTGGAAAGATTCGGTATGGTGGATTACAATCTTGTGACTACCTTGACGATATTAATTTTTAGAAGTTATATGGTAGTGATGTCGGACCAGATTTGGGAAATGCCTCTGAGTTTCATAAACTCATTCGCATTAATGTTCTTAGTGAACCTCCATCCGAACATATGTTTTGCAATCAACATTGTGAGCTCATATTTGGTTGAGCCTCACTGGATTGATGCCAAGAATCTTCTGAGATGTCTTCATGGCACAATCACTTACGGGTTAAAGTACACTGCCGGAGATGTGAGATTACTTGGATACATTGATGTTGATTAGGCAAGCAATGTGGAGGACTGTAAGAGCACTTCCGAGTGTTGTTTCTCCTTTGGATCTGCTTCAATATCATGGATTGATGTGTTCTCCATGGCGATTGTATTAGGATTGATGTGTTCTCCTGTGAGGCCTGGATTGATGTGTTCTCCATGGCAGCCTGGACTGATGTGTTCTCTATGGCGATTGTAGCAGGATTGATGTGTTCTCCTATGAGGCCTGGATTGATGTGTTCTCCATGGTGATTGTAGCAGGATTGATGTGTTCTCCTGTGAGGCCTAGATTGATGTGTTCTCCATGGCAGCCTGATGTGTTCTCCATGGAAATTGTAGCAGGATTGATGTGTTCTCCATGGCGATTGTAGCATGATTGATGTGTTCTCCATGGCAGCCTGGATTGATGTGTTCTCCAATGAGGACAGGATTGATTAAGTTCTCCTGTTGAGACATCCAGTTTGGGACTCATGGGAAGTACCTCTCATCTAATCAATGAGTAGGGAAATGAAGTTAGGGACCATAGTAGTATCGATAGACGCATCATTGTATATACCGTACTCCCTATGCTAGGATGACCTCCATTGATCTGGGATCACTGATACTGGTCTGGGACTAGTGGTAGGAGTGGTACATTCTATGACACTGACTTCGGGTCGCTTGTTATTGGTCTGGGATCAATGGTACGCACTATGAGACTGACTTTGAGTCAGTGGAGGATGTTACTAGTCTGGGACCAATGGTAGGAGTTGTACTCACTATGATGCTAACTTCAGGTTGGTTGAGACTGGTCTGGGACCAGTGGTACATACTCTTAGACTGACTTTCAGTTAGTATGATACATCCTCGATCATTTCTTCTTCTTCATAAATTGAACAAAAGTAGAGTAGAATAGAACAAAGCAGAGCAGAGCGTAATAGAGTAGAGCCATATAGATCAGTACAAGGTAGAGCAAGACAAAGCAAAACTAGGGTAGTCGATATCTCGCAAACTGTCTGTTAGATTGACTTGATTCCACCACCAAAAGTTGTAGCCTTCAGAGGAGGTTCATATGAACCTACAACGTAGATCAAAAGAGGAGTTTTGATGGTCCACGCTAGTCAAAGTTTGGATCTACAGTAGCATCTTTAGTTTCAGCAGCTTTCGGCTTCACATGTGAGAGAGAGACCTTTTTCTGCGCAGTAGAGAAGAAACTATTTTCTGTGCAGTAGAGGAGAGACTCTTTTCTGCGCAATAGAGAGAGAGAGAGATGTGATGATATGAGTGAGTGCAAATGAGGAAAATTCTTCCTGTATTTATACACAACTATTGATGTTTGAATAGATGTGACTGTTGGGCTTCTGAGCCTACATGAGTTGTAGGTCGGCTTGATAATAATTCCATAATCAAAATAAATACATATCTCCATGAATACTTATCAGAATCGGATGATCTTAAGATCAATCATAGACCTCTCGGTAAGAGGAATATAATGAACATATTATCAACCACGAATAAGATGACCCACATGAAGTTTGGCCCTAGTTGCCAATTTTAACATTCCAGGAAAACTATGTTGAGGGTTCACAAAACCATGAAGAAGAGGATGACACCTAGATAAACCTATTATGGATTAAAAACAATGATGTTGTTTTTATTACCCAGGAAGAACATGTATTGTACATGCTATAACATTTAGAATTAGAATCTGGAGAGTCCTTTGACTTCAAACAAGGATATGAATCGCCTGGATCTCCCGCAATCGTCCGTTGAAAATCTGCTCCTCTTTAGCTCCAAAACACTCTGACAACTCTCAAATAATGCAAATGGTGAATGTGGAGGCTCAAGAATTCCCTTATAGTCACTTTGGAGACATGAATTATCTTAATTTAAGTCATCAAAGTAGAATTAGTACATGTCCTATGATATTTACCATGCACCATCACCCCATATTGGCAGAAATTGCTTATGTTTTGATGAAAGAAATTTGAGGGTTGAACGACAGAAACCACCATGTTCGATTTTGAATGAGTTCTTTCTTTTATGGGATGTTTTCTTGCTATTAAACTAAAAAATACCCAAGTTTTTCATTGTTAGGCTCATTAAACACCTACGACGACAGTTTGAGCAACTGTTTTTCTCTCTTTTTCTAGCCCACTAAACTGAAAAAGATCGAATGAGCATTCTTTTTTGGGACTTTTTTCTAACTCATAAAATTGAAAAAACCCTGAGTTCCATCTTCAAGCTCGTTAGAAACTTATGAATAATCTCTGAGCATTCTTTTTAGGAACTTTTCTCGCTCATTAAATCGAAGAAACCCCGATTTTTCATCATCAAGCTCGTTAAAAACCTATGACGACGATATGAGCTCTTTCTTTTTTAGGACTATTTCATGCTCCTAAATTGAAAAATCCATGATTTTTTGCCTTCATCGGGCTTGTTAATTCTACAAAGAAGGAATTATCAATTATTTTCCCTCTTTTTCCTCACTCATTAAACTAAAAATGATACCTCCAGTTTTCTTCATTTGACTCGTTAAAATTCGATGAAGGTGTATTGAGTTTGTCATCGCGTGACTCATTAAAATTTCACGATGAATATCAAGTTTACTTTGTCTCCTTGTACTCATAAAAAAATTAGGCAAACATCTATTGAGCATAGGTTTCTCTTTATCCAAATTCAGTAGATTAACTTACAGAAAAGGAACCTTTTCAAGTATACTATTAAACCTTTGTCACACCCGATTAACAACTATGACAAAGGGACCACCCTGGAGTCGTTCTTTATGATGTTTTCAGACTCTCGAAATATGAAAAGACCACTAAGTTGTCCCATCTAGACTCATTAAATTAAATAGATGAGGAATGGAATCGCTCTTTACGATCTTTTCAGACTCTTGAAACATGAAAATACTAATGAGTTTTCCTATCTAGACTCATTAAACTAATGGGATAGGGCATAGCATAACTTCTTTACAGATAAATACTAATTCCATAGATAAGTAGTTGTATCTAGAACAATAGTTTAAAGTGTTTTAGATTTTTCCTATAAGAAATAGATAAGATGAGAAGATAAAAGGCCTACCTGTAGTTCTGGTTTCCTCTCGTCTCCCTTGTATCGATTCCGTCGCTCCTTCCTGTACTTAATCCACTTGAGAGGTACCCTGTAAACACAACAGAAGAAAAAAACGATAAAAGCATATGATCTATTGAATATAAGTGAAAGGAATCAGATACAATTCCCACACATAAGCATTATAAAACAATACAAACATATGGGAAAAAGGTTCAAACACTTTATTATATAGAATAAGGAATTACAACCATTGGTGTCTGATTCAAAGCCATTCCTCCAGCTTGGATCCCATCCACATCACATCAAAAACATGACAAACTTGTAGCATCACAATACTTGCTTCAAAGCCAAATCTCATAGCAGCATTATCTCCTTACAATTCAACATAATCCAGCCCCTGATCACTTAGATGAGTGGTCAATTTATAGGAAGATGAAGGAGGTTTTGTCATTAATGGTGGCATTGAATGGCCTTCCATACTTATAATTTTTTCCATGGAAGAAGGGATGAGAGGATAGGATGCACCTTAACTCATTCCTCATCTATTTTCGAGTTCATAGGAGTTGATAAGTGAGGGAAACTTCTAGATGACTCCAAAACATAAGAATATTCCCCAAACCCTATGTGAATTTCGCTCATTCTCACCCAACATAGGTGAAACGAAGCCTAAGTGCTTTGCAGAGCACCCTGGCAATGGAATTAACTGCTCTGCAACGCACCTTCAGAAGGGCTTACCTACGCTGGTCCCTCTAGAGGCTATTTCTGGATGTCTTCAAGTCATGAAACTGTCACGGAAGGAGGCATTCAAAGGGGTGACTTGTTTAGGGCATGAAACAACTGAAATTAGGGTTTGATGAGCCCTAAAACATTGATTTAGATGTTGGGATTTGATGTTCCTAAATGGATCTGTAACAACTGCCCCCTAAAGCATGAAGTAACAGCTTACAACATCACTGAGATAACAATGTATATGTTTTCAAAAAGAATAATTACAGATTATCAAATTCTAAACTATCTCTAATTTCCATTTGACCCTATATAACATAAAAGAGTAATTAGATAAAAGCGAATCCTCGGGATCAAGGGATCCTAAGGATTTCACAATACATAATCTGATCATGTGATAAAATAACATTATTTGAGCTGATCTCCCGCTTCCTTGTCTGCCCAACAAACTATAGCTTTTCCCTTTTATGGCCTCATGCTATTCTGTCAACTGAACGACTTTTGCCTAGTCAACATCTCTGCACACAAGATAGCAAAAAATCAATTTCTTGTACTAGATTTGCATATTCTGTCACCAAATTCCTTCATCCAACTTTAGCTGATACTTTCCTCATTTTAATCTATAAACAAAGATAATCGTATAAGGATGAATGGTAAATGAAGAATTTTATGAAGAGAAATCATACATTTTTCCTGTCCCAACACCCAGATTGAGACTGGAGACAAACCTACTAGTTTGGAAGAAGGGTTTCCTAATGTGCAACTCTTTGTTGTTCGTGTCACAGGTGATCACTTTGCTGACATAATCCATATTTTAACAACTGGAACATCCCTGGAAGGATATTCGACACAACAAAAGAAGGATTTGGTGGTTCATGCGACTGATTTTTCTGTGATCATTGGACACCTGTATAAAATGGGTTGCAATGAGATAATGTGCTGATATGTCCCATAGTTTGAAATACCGTAAATCATCATAGAAGCGCATGGAGGAGTGGCAGGAGGCCACTATGCAGGAAAAGCAACCACATAGAAGATCCTACGCACATGACTTTGGTGGTCAACAATACATAAGGATGCAAAAGCATACTGTAGGCCATGCGATGCTTGTCAAAGGATGGGGAGACCATTGTGGAGGGAAGCATTTCCTTTGAATCCACAGATCACTTTGCAGGTGTTGGATAAGTGGGCGATTGATTTTGTGGGTTTGATCCATCCACTAGGGAAGAGGGCTGGAGCATGATATATTATTACAACAACTAAATACTTGACGCGATGGGTGAAAGTGCAGCCGCTAAATGACTATACCACAGATACTGCTGCGAATTTTATCTTTGAATATGTCCTCTCCCAATTTGGTTGTCCTAAGATATTAATGAACGATAGGGGTACACATTTCTTAAATGAAATGATTGTCGCGATGCTTGAATAATTCCAGGTCTATCATTAGAAGAGTATGCTGTATCATCCTCAAGCTAATGGTACAGTTGAATCCTTCAATAAAATTATGGAGAGTGCTCTGAAGGTTTGCAACGTAAAGCAAAATGACTAGGATGTACGCATACCTGAATTCCTATGGGAATATAGAACTACTTGTAAACAGTTGACAGGCAAAACCCCTTTCAGATTGGTTTTGGGTAGGAGATTGTGATGCCCATGGAATATATTGTGCCAAGTCTATGCATTGCAACACTAAAAGATATGGTTGATTACGAGACCATGGAGGAGCACCTCACGCAACTGATGGAGTTGGAAGGCGATCGATTTTTAGCAGGATTTCACCAGTAGGTGCAAAAAGGAGCATTAAAGGGCATGGTGCAGTCGACAAATAAAGCAACACATCTTCTATGTTAATGATTTGGTCTTATTATATGACATAAAATTTACAAAATTTCCTAAAAAGTTTCAAATGCATTGCCTTGGACCATATATGCTCAAGGAAATTATAAATGCAAGAAAGTATGGGACTATAAACTACACTGACCAAAAGTTGGAAAGGCGAAGTAGGGGGTTGTGCGATGGAAGAAAGTAGGGCACTGAGGGGAGCTGCGCCAAGATGACTGCACCATGTTAGTTGATGTTGTGCAGTTGGGTAAAAAATTAGCCATTGGGTGCACTGTAGATTCTTGGATGGCACAATTTCCATTAGGAGGAACGAGGAGGGTGCATTTATCAAGAAAATCAATGGAAATCTATCGTGAAAGATGCATTTATGATAGAAAACTGGAGGGAACGGTTGGATTTGATTTCGAATTCTCCTATAAATCTAGCAAGTTGGCCAACATTCGATCACTTTGCATCCTGAGACTTGAGTTTAAGTTTTTATTCCTTCTATTGTGCGAAGAGCTGAATTGTATGTCTAACCCAGATTGGGATGAGCTCTTTTCTTGACTAGGGTTGGTTGACGTACCTGAGTTTCTTCGTGAAAGCTTTTTGGCCAGAATGACTACAACTCTCCAAACAATAGAAGCAATGCCTTGTGAAGCCTGACCCTCCACTGAAGCACTACCTCCTATTCCTATGATAGTTTTGGTGCCTAGGTCTCCTAGACATAAGCCTTCTACCACTAATAAAAATAAAAATACGCTGCAACAAGTTTCGGTGAGACAGTCACCCCACAGAGATTTGTGAGAAGGGGAAAATGGACAAAACACAGCAGCCGCATGAGCCAGTTGGCATAGATGAAGAGGATCTTGTGAAGGCATTAAGGAGATGAATGTTGAAGAGGGTGAGCCTATGACTCGGCTCACAAAGTACATCCCACTGTGTAAGGGCAAAGCCAAGGTGCCTAAAGATCTAGACATCGCAAAATTCATGGTGTCTACACCACTGTTGCTAGAGAAGGTGGTGTTTGAGGGTGCACTATTGGAGTGCACTCCATCCCTCAAGCTGGAGGATTGGGACTTTGAAGACCATGAGAATTTCCCTCAACTTGCGTCAAATAAATATTTGGCGAAAATTTATTATGAGGAAACCAGAGTAATGTGACTGGAGCGGATGAAGTGGGTCATGGGATTTGATAAAGTGGTCTTGATTAACATTCTCTGGGTATCACATTTCAGTCGAATGATCATTAACACCATTTGTGTTAGAAAATTTCTCACCCTGGTGCACGATGGGTGTCCTTAGCTGGGAGAACCCATCCTTATTACTGACATCCTGATCCACTAGATTACCATGCTACCATATCAAGGTGTCAATCGAGTAGAGGCATTTGGAGGAAAAACAAAAGAGAAACAACTCGCCAATCAAATGAAGAGAGAGTTAAAATTGATGGAGAAGTCATGTAGATGTTCCATCCTCTCCATTTCTGACAAATCAGTGTAGTTCACCGCCCAGATCTTGGCCTACAAGATTATACAGAAGTGTCACGTGGAAAAGGTTCTAGCACTGGTGATTTCATTAGCCACACAATGTGCCAAAGGACTCTAGTACAACAGGGCTCAGTATCTATGTAAAGAATTTTTGGAAAACTATCATGAAGCCCAGGATGAGGGCAAGTCATTTCATTATGCGTGGTTATTTTTGTTGATATTACTCATAGAATGGAGGATGTTGGAGGACAATCAATTTGCTCCATAAGACCCAGACCTTCCGGAGGTAGCAAATTTCATTTCCATCTGGGCGACCAAATATGTAGCTGGTGAGCTCCAGTATCGCAGCAATACTGCTGCAACTCTTGGGACTCCCTTCTTTACTTTTATCAACCCGGTAGTTCGTAACAAACTTGGAAGCGATAGTGCTGTATGCACAAGTACTAGCTCTTGCCGGAGCGGCAAACTTGGTCAGCTGGCACAAGTCCGCTAGGAGCTTAAGCCAACTTCTATGAGCTCTGAGAAGAAGATTTTTAACTGATGGATGAAAGCTAACTTAAAGAAGGCTGATCTACTTGCAGAAAGAAACTGGAAAGCTGAAAGGAAATGTAAACCCTAGCAAACCCTAATTTTACCAGCTATCCCTATCGATGCAAGAAAGAGGATGCAAGCTACTGAAAGAAATTCCATTGACTTCTAGGAAGGTAAATACATGTATCTAAGCTACTTCTACAGTAACATCTAAAAAAAACATCTTTTTGTATTTTTGAATAAGTTGCCAGAATTATCATGCATGCGATTTGACTGTTTTGACTGTGCAGAGGTGGATTGGCGAGAGGAAATGCTTGGAGGAGGTTGGGAAGGTTCAAATAGGGCCTAAGGGGTCCCTAACACCCTTCCAGAGAGTTTCACAGAGTTTGGCTATCAAGAAACCTCATTCGTGAGCTTGTACAGGAAGTATGCAGGGGTTCTACAAGATGTCTGAGATTTTCTACAGGATGTCTGTAAGTTTTCTACAGGATGTTCAGAAATGGGATTTCGGAGGATGGATGGATGAAGAAAGATGAAGGAGTGGGTATGGAGGTAGGATAAGGGCTGGAGGTGGTCTAGGACTTGGTGGATGGAGTTGAGGACAGATGTAGATGCCTGGATTTGTTCAAGGAGGACTGAAGCAATGATGCACAAAAACTAGGGTTATGTGAACAAATGGCAAACGTAAGGCTAGAAGCGGAGCTGAGGGATGGAGCAGATGGGTTTTATGGAGTATGGACAGGTAGAGAAGTGGTACAGGTGCTCTGCAAGTCATTTTTCCAATTGAACCAACAAAGACTTGTAAAATCAAAGACCTAGTCACGTTGACCTAATCTGATCTAGCTGTCAGTGAAGAGAATGAACAGAAGTTTGAACTACAATGAAACCATGTATACTAACTCATGCAACTAAGCAAGCAAAAGTTTGAACTTGTAACCAACTTCTACAAATGAAAATCAAACACTAGTGATTGCATGGCAAAGCAAAATCAGTGTTTTTGTGGGCAGCAAGGTCACCCTGATCCCATTGAGGGAAGGTGAAACCAGAGATGTTTGATGGCCATTTTTTGAAGCTTTTCCCTGTTAACAACCTATCAACTAAATTTGAGCATCAAAAGTCTTTCTAACCATTAACAGTGACCTAGTTAATCAGCAAGATGTAATCTACTTAACAGAAATGATTTTGCAAATAGATAAAGGACAAATAACAATACATAAAGGAGGCCTTAGCACTCAGGTTGGGCCCGACTACAAGAGCTGTAGGCTCCTATAAAGAACTCAGATCTGATGCCAAGTAAAGCTGCTTCTCATTACTCAAAAATAATCATCACAAGAAAGTTGTACAGCAATAGCTAAGAGAGACGAGCTGAAAAAGGACAGCACTATAGTGAAAATACCAACAGTTCCAAAAAAAACTACGAAGGCAGAGGCCTTCCTATTTATACAATATGAGGGGGCTAGTAGCCCTCCTTGATTCAAGGGACTCAGTTGTTCCAACTACTAGTAAACAGTAACTCTTCCCAAAGCTGCTTGGCTGCCTTTAGAACTCGTTTTGGTGGTCTGTTGAGCTTGAAGTTGAGGGTGGAGATTTCGAGGAAGTGTTGTGTGTGGAGCATGATTGTTCAAAGGTCTTTGTTTCAGCCGGATGTATACCCCAGGAAGTCTTGTACACCCCTCCACGCGGGGGGGACTTGTCCCCCCCGCGGGGATTCGGGGGGGCCGATCCCCCCCAGCTAGGGGGTCCAGGGGCCAGCGGTCCCCCGGCGGGGGCTCGGGGGCAGCGCCCCCGAAGCTAAAAACAAATGTAAAATTTCCTTGTAAAAGTAGAGTAATTTCTAGTCAATCTGGGCTGTTCATTAGGCAAATGATCTGACGATAGAACTTATGTTTAGTTTAGGGTTTTTTGCCCTAGAAGGCAACCGCTCTCTTTGTATGAGGGTATTGTATTTGAGGCTGAGATACAGATGTGTATTCTGTGAGCGAGAAATAGAGAGGTGAGACTGTGAGAGAAAACAGAGGATATTACAGCATATTTGCTGTAGGTTGTGTCTCTTCATTTTGCTGGATAATAGAAAGGAAGGACTAGCTATTCGGGGTGGACGTAGCCCAAACTGGGTGAACCACGTATATCTGTGTCTCTCTTGTTTTGTGCATTTTCTGTGTTTATATTTCTACAATATTTTATGTGTTCCATTGCTCCGTAATATATAATTTTCTAACAACTGGTATCAGAGCCGAAGGTCTATTTGGCTGATAAACTCGTAGGAAAGAAGGGTTCCTGGTTCGAGTGGGAGCAATGGCGGAAGATGGTAAGTTTAGGGTCGAGAAATTTAACGGCTAAAACTTCTCACTGTGGAAGATGCAGAAGGAAGATTATCTGTATCAGAAAGATCTATACCTATCATTGGGCGAAAAAACAAAGATGCCGACGGGTATGAAAGACGAAGAATGGAACCTTCTCGATAGAAAGGCACTCGGAACAATACGGTTGTGCCTTGCTGGGTCAGTCGCCTTCAACATTTCGAAGGAAACCATGACAGAGGGTTTGATGCAGATGTTGTCGAAACTATATGAAAAACCCTCGGCCTCAAACAAGGTATTTCTTATGAAACGGCTATTTAATATGAATATGTCGGAAGGTGGATCTGTTGAAAACCATTTAAATGATTTTAATACAGTTACAAGTCAGTTAAGTTCTGTAGGGGTAAACTTCGATGATGAAGTTAGAGCTCTGTTATTCTTGTGCTCATTACCAGAAAGTTGGAATGGTTTGGTAATGGCCATTAGTAACTCCGTTTCTCGATCTAGTACTTTAAAGTTTGATGATGTTGTCGGTGCTATCCTTAGCGAGGAAATGCGACGGAAAAGCTCCGGTGAGACATCGGGAAATGCTTTGAGTGCAGAGTCTAGAGGAAGAAAAATGGAAAGAGGAAAGAGCTCAAGATATCGCAGTAAATCAAGGAAAGGCAGATCCAAGTCCAGATCGGGGATAGTGTGCTGGAAATGTGGAAAGAAAGGACACCTAAAGAAAGACTGTAGATCTCGGAAGGGAAAAGAAGGAGATGGACAGCAAGAAAACAATCATGAAGCAAAGGTGACAGGTGAGGTGTTACAAGATTCTTTGATTCTTTCTTTCGAAAATATTACTGATTCCTGGGTGGTAGATTCAGGGGCTTCATTCCATGTCACACCTGATAAGAAATACTTTCATGACTATGTTCAAGGAGATTTTGGACAAGTTCGTTTGGGTGATGATAAACCCTGTAAAATCGTTGGAATGGGTAAGGTTCTTGTAAAACAGCAGAATGGAAACCAATGGCTATTAAAGGAGGTAAGGCATGTTCCAAATCTAAAGAAAAATCTGATTTCAACAGGGCAGTTAGGCGGTGAAGTTTGTGTGACAACTTTCACAGATAAATCTTGGAAGGTCACCAAAGGAACCCTGGTAATAGCAAAAGGCGAAAAGGTTGGTACATTGTATTTATGCAATGGTATTTCTAACTTTGTTAATGCTTTAGCTTCCAAAGGAGCAGATGCAGCATTATGGCATCATAGGCTCGAACACATGAGTGAAAAGGGGATGAAGATTCTTCACTCAAGGAATTTGTTGCCGGGTTTGAAGAATGTTGATTTGGATTTCTGTGAGAATTGCATTTATGGAAAACAGAAGAGAGTCAGATTTCTCAGAGTTGGGAAAGAAAAGAAGAGCGAAAAATTAGAGCTTGTGCATACAGATGTATGGGGACCTGCTCAGGTATCATCTCTCAGTGGCTCTCGTTATTATGTTACTTTTATTGATGATGCAACTAGAAAAACTTGGATTTAATATATTAAGAATAAATCTGATGTATTTGATACTTTCAAGAAATGGAAAGCTTTGGTTGAGATTGAGACAGGAAAGAAATTGAAGTGTCTTAGATCAGACAATGGAGGTGAATATTGCAGCAAAGAGTTTGATAGGTACTGTTCAGAGCATGGAATTCACAAAGAGAAGACAGTTCCAAGAACACCACAAGAAAATGGTGTGTCAGAAAGGATGAACAGAACAATCATGGAGCGCGCAAGATGCATGAGATTGCATGTAGGATTGCCTTTACAGTTTTGGGCAGATGCTGTAGATACTGATGTTTATCTAATAAACAGAGGGCCTTCAAGTTCCTTGGAAGGTGGTGTTCCAGAGGAAGCATGGATAGGTAAAAAGGTAAACTAATCTATTTTAAAGCCTTTTGGTTGTGAGGCCTTTGTCCATATTGATAAAGAAAATAGAACAAAGCTTGAGGCAAAGTCAAAGAAATGTACCTTTATTGGATATGGTGTTAATGATTTTGGTTATCGCTTATATGATTACGAAAATCACAAAATCATTAGGAGTAGAGATGTAATATTCAATGAAAAGGTCTTGTATAAGAATCAGTTGCAAGAAAAGAAACAGGAAAAAGAAAACAAGGAATACGCAGTTCTTGATGAAATCAGTGAAAAGGTAAAGGTGCCTGAAAATAATAATAATCAACAACAGCAACCACCACAACAGCAATAGGCATCCCAAACACCTGAAAGTGGTGTTAGAAGATCTACTCTCCTTCATTATATTATTTATTGTTGACTGATTCTGGTGAACCTGAATGTTATGAAGAAGCAATGCAGGTTGAAAGTAGGAAGAAGTGGGAGGTAGCCATGGAAGAAGAGATGGACTCCTTAATGCATAGCCAGACTTGGGACTTAGTCAGGTTGCCTGCAGGAAAAACTACATTGAAGAATAAATGGGTTTATCGGCTGAAGGAAGAAGATGGAGGAAAACAGAGGTACAAAGCTAGACTTCTGGTGGAGGGGTTTGCACAGAAGAAAGGTATTGATTTTGATGAAATATTTTCTCCTGTTGTTAAAATGACTTCAATCAGAACTATTTTAAGTCTTGTAGCAGCTGAAGATTTGCATCTTGAGCAGTTAGATGTAAAGACAGCCTTTCTCCATGGGGATTTGGAGGAAGAGATATATATGCAGCAGCCACAAGGATATGAGGTGAAAGGGAAGGAGAAACTAATGTGCAAGTTGAAGAAGAGCTTGTATGGCTTAAAATAGGCTCCAAGGCAGTGGTATCTAAAATTTGACAAGTTTATGTCTGAACAAGGTTATACTAGATGTCACTCTGATCATTGTGTTTATTTGAAAAAGCAAAATGATGGCAGCTATATTATATTGTTATTGTATGTAGATGACATGCTTGTTGCAGGATCTAACATGCAGGAAATAAATGTGCTCAAAAGAAAATTGGCAAATTCATTTGCAATGAAGGATTTGGGAGCTGCAAAACAATCCTTGGTATGAGAATAACTAGAGACAGGAAAAGTCATAAATTAACATTGTCTCAGAATGAGTACATACAAAAGGTGTTGAAAATATTTAACATGCACAATGCAAAACTAGTTAGTACACCTTTTGCTAGCCATTTCAAACTTAGAAAGGAAATGTGTCCAAAGACCCAAGAAGACATGGATTATATGTCTAAAGTTCCATATGCATCAGCAGTTGGAAGCTTAATGTATGCAATGGTCTGCATAAGGCCTAATATTGCACATGCAGTGGGAGTTGTAAGCAGGTACATGAACAATCTAGGAAAGGAACATTAGATGGCAGTGAAATGGATTCTCAGATATTTGAAAGGTACCACAAATAAAGCATTATGCTTTGGTGGTTCAAACATCTCCCTACAAGGATATGTTGATGCAGATATGGCAAGTGACAGAGATAACAGGAGGAGAAATATAAGATATGTATTTACTGTTGGAGGAATAAATGTCAGTTGGGTTTCAAAAATCCAAAGTGTTGTTGCACTTTCAACAACAGAAGCAGAGTATGTTGCTGCTACAAAGGCTAGTAAAGAAATGATTTGGTTACAAAGGTTTATGGGTGAATTGGGTAAGGAGAATGATATGGGCACGTTATACAATGATAGTCAAAGTGCCATTCATCTTGCAAAGAACTCAGCATTTCATTCCAGGACTAAACACATACAGCTCAAGTACCATTTCATACGATCAGTGTTGCAAGATGGAGAGTTGAAGCTGGAAAAGATACACACTAGCCAGAATCCTGCAGATATGTTAACAAAAGTTGTAACCAGGGAGAAACTGGGAATATGCTCAGTTTCAATTGGTTTTCAAGGATGACGATGAAGATGAGAAACAACCAGGTCCAAAGAGGAGTCATTGTCCAGCAAATGAAGCAACGGTGGAGTTTCTACAATCATTCTCCAAGTGGGAGATTGTTGTGTGTGGAGCATGACTGTTCAAAGGTCTTTGTTTCAGTCGGATGTATACCCTAGGAAGTCTTGTACACCCCTCCACACAGGGGGGTGTGGGGGGGACTTGTTCCCCCAGCAGGGGTCCGGGGGCCAGCTGTCCCGCAGTAGGGGCTCGGGGGCAGCACCCCCGAAGCTAAAAACAAATGTAAAATTGCCTTGTAAAAGTATAGTAATTTCTAGTCAATCTAGGCCGTTCATTAGACAGATGATCTGACGGTAGAACTTATGTTTAGTTTAGGGTTTTTTTCCCTAGAAGGCAACCCCTCTCTTTGTATGAAGGTATTGTATTTGAGGCTGAGATATAGATGTGTATTCTGTGAGCGAGAAACAAAGAGGTGAGACTGTGAGAGAAAACAGAGGATATTACAGCCGATTTGTTGTAGGTTGTGTATCTTCATTTTGCTGGATAATAGAAAGGAAGGACTAGCTGTTCAGGGTGGACGTAGCCGAAACTGGGTGAACCACGTATATCTGTGTCTCTCTTGTTTTGTGCGTTTTTTGTGTTTATATTTCTGCAATATTTTATGTGTTCCATTGCTTCGTAATATATAATTTTCTAACAGGAAGGGCCACTTAATGCCATAGAAAACCTCCCTACGAATCCTCACCTCAAGCTTGGCTGTCACCTGTTCCATAATTGCTTGGTTTTGCTCCAAAATTTTTCGAAAAAACCTGAAATGACCATGTATTAACCTCCTTGGTAGAGTGACCACCCTTATTCGTTCAAATAACATAAACATACTAGAAAAACATGCATAATCTATGAAAAATGGAGGATTGAACAAGGAAAATTAGGCAAAATGAGCCCAATTAGTTACCCAATTCAGGGCTCATCATCACCCCCCTGCTAAATGGGTTGCTCATCCTTTAAGAAACTAATCCATCTCATCATCCTTTATGGCTCTGATCACTTCCCTCACGTCCTAGGCCTCTGCTGTGATATCCTCTTCTCAGTCGTGGAATCCTGCCTTCCTTTCCACTTCCTCCCATTGTCTACCTTCCTCCTCTTCCTTCAATCCTTCTAGCAATCCCAAAAGTAAAGGAGGACTAATTTTCAGGCCAGTCCAATTGGCCTACAAATTCTGCATCAACTGTTTGTAGAGAGGTACCATTGCCAAGGCTTCCCTCATCCTGGTGGGAGAGTGGTATTCTTTTATCTTCAGGTTCTGAGGCAGTGTGTTCCACCGCCTTGTGCAGGCATGCATGCAGTTTTCTCGCAACAGTCTCTCCATGTCCTCAAAGTGGGCAATGGATTGAGCCTGTTGCTCAATGTATTCCAGTAGATCTTTAGGACTGTTGGCCAAGTGCTGGTGGGCGCTTATCACTGCTGAGGGGTCATCCGGCTCTGCTCTGATCATGAGTGGCTCACTGAGCTTTCTGCCTATGATACTGCAGACCTCTGCTACTCTCTTCTCGTCATGGCTCATCCAAGAGGCCATGGCCATAAGCTGGACATCTCCTATCACCGTGTTGGGATCCCATGTGTTCATGTTCGGAAGGGCGAAGTTGTGCAAGTAGAACTCTGATAATTTGGCTCTATCCTCAGATGAACTACTGCCACATAGAGCTGCAAATTGATGATAATTTTGGAATGGGGTGATGCCCCTTTTGGCCAAGGTATTGATCTAAAACTGTAACCACTGATCCTTGAGGTATAGGGCATAGGATTTGGCAGGATTCCTACACTGCAGAGCTTCCATTGCCCAGCTGGCCATGCAGGCCAGTTGGGCCTCCTTTTCTTGTGCCTACTATTTCAGAGACCGTGTCTCCAATTCTTTTTCATGTAGCTGTCGATTCAGTGTCTCAATTTCAGTCTGCATCCCTTCCTTTCTCTTCTGTTCATCAGGGGTATCTTTGGCTGTTGTGGGCTCCTCCTATTGCTGTTGTTCTCCCAAGATATGAGGCCTGTCTTACTTCCTCTATCCCTGTAATTGTAGTTGATGTCTAAGCAGCTCATTTTCTTCCTATAGCTTCACTCGCTGGCTACTCTCCACATGTCGTACCATAGCCAATTCCCTCCTTGCCTCTTTGAGTTGTTCTTCCAAAGGACCTATATCCGCCACACCCTTGGACTTCGTGATTTTCATCCAAGTGTGGGTCCTCACTCTCTCTTCTTCTAGTGCAAGGAAAAGTGCATTGTGAATTTTTAAGGAATGACCTTTCCGGCCTCTAAGAAGTTATAGTAGGACCCCAAGCTAGGCTGGGGGCTAGGTTCCACAATGTTCTCCACCTTTTCTTCCTCCTGTGGTGATTTAGTTGCCCATTGCTTCGGTCTCCTTCAGCCTAGCTAGTGTTTCCTGTAGAATAGTCTCAACATCTTGTAGAGAGGCCTTTGTGTCCAACATCTTCATTCTCTCTTTCTAGGTGGATGTCTTTGGGCTTCCCCGTTCATAAGTGATGGATACCTTGGAGGGGGACCTCTCCTTTTGTGTGGTAGGGGTGTCTACAATTGTGATTGGTTCTTTTGATGGTGGCTGGGGTCTGCCAGTCTTAATCCTCACACTCCTTCTTGCCTTAAAATATAGGGGAGGCTCCCTCTTTCACTTTCCCTTCTGCTTGGGAGATGTGCTTAGGGTGGCCAGTGCAGCTGCTGCCTCCCTAGCTAAAATTTCTGGTGATTTTTCCCTTTGTTGCTCTGTCTTCAAACTTCCTGTAGAAAGTCCTGTGCTGACTGTTTTCTGTCTTCGCGTAGAAACAGTTTTCGGGCTTCCTATAGAAACAGTTTTTGTTGTTTTGGCCTGCTTGGCTGGGGGTGCCTTCTCCTTCAATTTTGTTGTGGTTTCCTTGGATGTGCCCTCACTTGCTTGGACTTTTTCAGTCCTTTTTTCCCTGATTTGCAATCATTTCTCCCTTGGCGTTTGTGCGTTTATTCCACCCATAGTGTTGGGCTCAGCAGCTTGGCCCTTCTCTTGTTTCTCTTTTTGCTTTTTTCTTTGGTGGTCTGTCTTGGGGTTCCTTACCCTTGGCTTTCTCTTCTACCCCAATGTGTTACCTTTCCTCACTGTTGGATGAAGTGAGTTCCTCGGCCAGAATCCGGATATCATCATTCTTGGACATATTGTGGAAAATCTCTGAGGATAGAGGGACAATATAGGTATGGAGGGAATCTTCTACTAGAAGCTTGATAAGCCCATGATGAGCCATCTGGTCCGATGTCCCTTCCTTCATTTTTGTGCCACACTCCATCAATGATTGTAGGAGGAAATATGGGATGCTTAACTTTTGTTCTGTGGGTAAATCCATCTTATGCCCGAGTTTAGTGAGCAATCGGAAGTGATAACCATATACAATATTGAACCACCCCTCACAGGTAATGTATTTCATCAGCCCTCCTAGATTTAAGGGACTCGGTTGTTCCAACTGTTAGTAAACAGTCACTCTTCCCAAAGCTGCTTGGCTGCCTTTAGAACTCATTTTGGTGGCTTGTTGAGCTCGGAGTTGGGGGTGGAGATTTCGAGGAAGGGCCATTTAATGCCACAGACAACCTCCCTACGAATCCTCACCTCAAGCTTGGTTGTCACTTGGGCCATAATTGCTTGGTTTTGGTCCAAAATTTGTCCAAAAAACCTGAAATGACCACGTATTAGCCTCCTTGGTAGAGTGACCACCCTTATTCATTAAAATAACATAAACATACTAGAAAAACATGCATAATCTATGAAAAATGGAGGATTGAACAAGGAAAATTAGGCAAAATGAGCCCAATAAGTTACCCAATTCGGGGCTCATCAGTAGGGTGGGTCACAAAGACCAAGATGTTTTTGGTGCTCATAGAGATGAATCTTCAGACAGTGATTAGCGATAGGCCGAGGCTGTCACCTACTCTATATGAAGAATTGGAGCCTTATGTAGAATTCAAGGCAGATTTTCACAATGTTTCTATCTACACGAGACGAGATCCAAAGAAGCCATGGTACAAGTTACCTTACATTGTGGGCAAGGTGGATGTCCAAGAGATTATTGGGAAATGGATAGGTGAGTGGATGGCTCCATCAGATCAAGGCGCGGGAATAAGCAAGGAAGCGGAAGGTACCACTACGTAGACCTCGACATCAAACAAACTAAAGGAGACCCAACAAGCTACAACTCGAGAGAAAGCAGTGTAGCAGAAGGTAGTTGCTTCTAAGGAGGCTACTAACAAGGAAGTTGTTGTTAAGGTAGTTGCTGACAAAGAGTGGGAAGAGAAGGAAACAACAATAGAGGTTGACTTATCTGCCCCTCATCAAATCGAGGACCAGGAGGAGTCATATGTTGAAGCAAGCAGGGGTATAGAGTAGGGAACCCCATTTGTGCTAAAGAAAAGAACGAAGAAGACTACCTCAGGACCACAAAAAATGCAGACGTCCACCAGATTATCCTAGGTGAATTTTCTAGTCCTCATTGAGGGTGGCTTAGACGAGATTGGAGACAAGGTCTATGACACAACAACAAAGTTATGGATGCAGCTCAAGCAGTAGTACTAGTAGGTGTTGGGGAATGTGCAGAGGGATTTGCGCGATCTGTAGATCTAGACAGGGTGACTACAACCGAGTGTTGGTTAGGTGAGCCTCTAGCAAGCCAGTGTGACAATCCTAGATATAGACCAAACTTTGGATATCAAAGTGATTCAATTTCTAGACGGGACCCTACGTGCCCAATCAAAATAAGAGACTGTCCAACTTTCACAGATTAAGGATCTAGGTGTTAATAGTACATCCCTCCCTATCTACCCTCCATGAATTGCACCAAGTCATATCTGATGAGCTGAGGATTAGGGAGTATCACGTGTTGTTGGTCATTACTGAAGTCATGACCAACAACTAGCAAATATTCGTAGAAAAGACACAGGCACTGAAAGAAAAAGAAAAGATTACCACGTGTAGCCAACACTTGGAAGCAAAAATTACATAGGAGTGTAATGCGCTGCTCAACCTAAATATTTTAGTAGAAGAAGAATCAGTAGAGAAGCTACAGAAGTTGGTTGCAGGGTCTGAGAATTAAAGGATGAAATCGGGCGAGTCTAATTTGAACTACAACTGCATATTTCAGAGTTGCAATTGAAGCTGCAACCAACCACTCCGCCAGTGGTCTGAGGGTAGCACAAAGCAACGATGAAGGAAGGAATGGCCACATTAGATGCAATAGTCAAGGACTACACCAAATTATTTGAGCAGACCATGGAAATTTGGACATCTCTGCAGGAAGACTCCACTCTACAGAAGATCATCACAGAACTAAGGGAAAACTAGTAATAATTTGATGAGATAATGTCGACTGGATGCACTTTGGTGCTAGTAGAGTGGTTCACGTAGGTACATAAAGAAAATTAGCTGCAAACTAAAATTGAAGAGCTGCACCATAAAGAGGCCATCTTAAGGGTCAGAACACAGCCTTGGATAGAGGAAGCCAGTTAGCTCACTCTGTTAGTTTAGAATAAGTTAAATGGCATCCAGTAGACACAAAGGAAAATGGGCTTCATGGTGGAAGGCAATACTACAGAGGAGCTCATCTAGGAAGTAAATCAGGTAACTATGTAGGGAAAAGTTGATTTGCAGGTTCTGCAGATGGAGTTCCACGAACTCCTGGACAATATTACAACACCAGCTAAGTGAATCAATGATCCGAATCAGATTCATATACTACTGCAAAAGAATTCTGACTGTATCAGGATGAAACAAATCCTTGAAGAATCCAAAACAGCAATCGGAAACACCCTGAACCAGTGGCCATGGTAGTCGGTGCGGAACGAGGAGGACCTTAGTGAAAGCATGCTGATTGAGGTCCATGGAGACTGTGCAGGAGGTTGATGTAGCCCCTGGGAGCCCCAGAATGGGAAAAGGAGTTGATTTTCGATGGGCGATTAGCGCTTGGCACTAATCGTGCATTGCTAGGTGAACATGGTTGAAATGGTAGAGCCTTAAGAACTCAGTCATGTTGGGAGCCAGAGGACCATGGGTAGAGAAATGAAAAGAGCCATCGTACGAAGGTGGGACCCACAACCTAGAAATCGGCGGTTTGATCAGGGCGCCCTTGAACGGTAAGAGGTTTTGGAGAAAGTGGAACGATCACACTCAGCGATAAACGCGTGGGAGCAAAGGTGAGAGAAAAACTGCCATGATCGTGCATTATCGGTCAAGCAAGTCAACCGTGCTCGACGTGCGTATGACGTTGGATCTAGAGGAGCCTAGATTGGACGACTGAGATTGCGCCCAATAGACAAAAGCAGAATCGATAGGGGATTAAGCCATGATTTAAGGGGATTTGGAATCCGTTGACCGCCATGGTGGAGAAAGAAACAAATTGACAAATAGGCTGGCGCTGTTCTAATGGGGATGCGTGGCTACTTCCTGAGCATTGATGCTGACGCTGAACAGGGAACTCTAGGCACACGGGCGGAAGGAGAATCGACGTAGGAAGGAGAGGAACTGAACATGCATGGAGATCGAATGGGTAAAGCCATGAACTGTAAAGAAGAATAGAGACTCAGAGAGAGAGAGCGAAGAGTCCAAGCGACCAAGAGAGAGACAGTGAACAGTGAACCTTGAGAGGAGGACTAAGCATAGAGAGTAGTAAATCCAACCAGAGGGGACAGAGGGCTGAGCTAACCACAAGTAGCATTGAGCACTAGAGAGCTTGAAGAATCAAGCCTTCCCATAGAGGAATCTATCTAGATTGAGCATCACAGTTGGCTCTTTCCACTATAGACCAAGGGTCACAGAGCTGGTAGGAAGAACAAGAGTCTGTGTACTCCGAGTGGCTTGGGGAATCCAAGGACCACCCTGCCAAGCAAAATCTGCTTCAGGAGAACTCATATTGAGTCTCTGCATTATAATTTCTCTGCTCAAAGACACAATAAAACAAGGCCACCACTGATGCTGGACCGGAGACGTAGCCCTAGAGAATAGGGTGAACTCCTTATTAAAAACTGCTTGTGTCTTTGTGTTGCTTGCTATATTTCTCTGTTGTCTTTCCATTTATTTTCTATGTATTGGCAATCTGATTGATTCGTTGTTTCAATAACACAGAACACACACTATCACATGGGTTTGTAATACCTTTTGTTTAATAAATCTTTAACTGATGTCGCTCATAGGGTGACTATCAGATCAAGTGGTATCAGAGGTCAAGGCTGTAAGGTTAGACAAGCTTGTTTTGGTTTAGCTGTGAATTCTCACTAGATCAAAGCTCAAATTAGGAGGAGAGTTGGTGGAAACTAATCCTGAAATTGGGAGAGTCTATTCTCGAAAGACAATGTCAGAAGAAGGTTCTATAGGGCCAGACCCTCAATTCATAGAAAGTTTCCTAGCTATAAAGTCTATGGTAGAAGAAATGTATAGGAACTTTAGAAAGCATAAGGGTGAAGATTCATCAGGCTCTAAGCAAGATAAAGAAGAAGATGAATCTCATTCCCATGACCACTCAAAAGGAAAGGGGAAAGAAGAAAGCTTCCCTACACCTCCTAGTAGCCCTGTGCATAATAAGAAAGAATCTTTGATTAAGTTAGATGTTAAATTTGATTTGCCTATATATGATGGAGAGCTAAATGCCGAAAAGTTGGACAGCTGGATTAGACAAATTGATGTGTATTGCAGAGTACAAAATATAGACTCAGACAAGAGCAAGATTTAGCTGGCAAGCCTTCGCCTAGGGGGAACTACCTTGGTTTGGTGGGAAGGCAGAACCCAAGCTGATATGAGGAATCATGGTAAGACCATCTCTATTTGGAGAAAATTTGTTACTGCAATCAAAAAGCAGTTCTATCCATTGGCCTACATGCAATAAGCCATGATGAGTTGGCAAACTCTTCGGTAGTTGAAAGGGAAAAGTGTACAAGGGTATACTCAAGAGTTCAGAAAGAGAGCATTGATGTTGGGTATTTCATTAGACCCACTAGAAACTCTTTTGAAGTACATTGGTGGTCTACACAGCTATATGAGGCATACCATCCTCATGTTTAATCCCACTAGTATAGATGAGGTATCTGTACAAGCTACTCATCTAGAAGCTAGAGGAAAGAATGGAAATCCAGAAGTTGGGGGACCATCCCAACCCATTATAATCAAGAGCAAGGAGAAAATAAAGCAGAAGTGGAAAGCAAGGAAGGCTAACACTACAGAAAGGCAAAGCTTCATGCACTCACTGTAAAAAGGAGGGGCATGATGATGAGCATTGTTGGATTCTGCATCCAGAGCTGAGACCTAAGAAGTCCAAGGGCAAGAAGAAGAAGACTGCTATGACTATTCAGAAAGATTTGGGGCCAGACTCAGGAGATGAAACAATCATTGCAGCCACAGGTATAAACGGTAAGAATTCTGAAGCATCTACTAGTAATTCTGCTCAATCTATTATTGATGAAGAACATGAGAGAAAAAGGCATGAGCTTTTTCATATTCGAGTTGTTTCCAAAAATCAAAATATTGATACTTTGCTCGAGAAGCACACAACGCGAATAGGAAGGGAGATGAGATTGACTGCGCAAATCGTAGAATATGAAATGGATCAAGTGATTTCGGATCTAGGATCGGATGCAAACGTCCTACCAAAGCAGACATGGCAACGCATGGGCAGGCCCGAATTGCAATGGTCTCCTATTTAATTGTGAATTATGAACCAGTAAAAGATCCTACTGATGGGAAGATTGTAGGGAAGAACAATAGATATCGAAGGTGCGAGCGCGCTTGCAGATTTTGAAGTGATAGAGATTGTTGATGACAACAATCACTATCCCACACTAGTAGGGATAGATTGGGCCACTGACATGAATGGAGTGATAAATCTAAAGAAGAGCAAGATGATTTTTGACAAAAAGTCACTACGCGTAGTGGTAACTTTAGACCCTACGGAATGATCGCGCTACACAGAGCGAGTGCGCGATGATGAGAACAACGAATATCTAGCATGTATCTACAAGATAACTACTCGAGAATAGGATTGGGTGAATCCTACAGTGGATGACAGAATTTCATGGGAGCGCGAAAGCTCTTGCACATCAAATTTGGATGAAGAAATAGAACAATGGCAAAATCGGTTACATGAGGTAACCACACTCAATTGCAACATAATGGAAAGGTCACTGCATTGCGTGACAACAGAGGTAAGGGATTTGCCTATGTATGATGGATTGACTGCAGTGGATGAATTCTTGAACAAATTTGTAAGTGAGGTGCCAGAACAACAGTAGTTCGATGCTTTGAAATGGGCACTATGCGCTACACCTGCAAGGTGGTGGGGTACGCGCCAGCAAAATTTTGAGGACTTGCACAAATGTAGAAGGTGATGCTTATATGGTTTGGAAAGCCTTAGCTATGGAGGGAAGCTGGGTATGATGTACGAAATAGCATATGCACCCACCTCTCCAGATGGGTACATGCATATGGTACACAACCTGCATGAATGCACATGGTCCTCACGATAGTAAACACGAACAATAAGAACGAGCGGGAAAGATGAGGGCATGAATGACGAAGTATGATAAGACCAAGTGAACCAAATATTATCTATGGGGAAGCCTTTGAAAAGGTGTGCAAAGTACTGAACACGGTCCACCGTGTGAGATGCACTGACTGGGACCTACACATACCAGTGGTTCTATGGGCTTATAGGACCTTGTGCAAAACCGAGACCACACAAGCACTTCCGAAGCTGAAGTATGAAGCAAGGGCCGTAATCCATATTGAGCACATGAAGCCTAGTCCGCACATAGTAGCGCCCGTAGTTACGATGGTCCGCAAAGCCCGTAATGAAGGAATCACACAACCGCGAGAAACAGAACACATAAGAGTTAAGGAAGAAATCTAATGGGGAAACTGTAGACTCTGCAAACTTGAAAAATAAAGGGTACGATTAAGGAAGAAAAGCGCTATGATGGACGTGGAGGTCAAGAAGCTGGACGACGAGATAAAGGAAGTGTTTTTCTTCGAAGAACCTAGGATGGTAAGGCAAGGCGCATATGATCATGCTGACAAGTTTGAGCACTATCGCAGTGAATTGGTTAGTCTACTACCTTGGCTTTGACCGCATATCGCCAGATGTATTAACCAGAGTAGCATGTTGAACATAGTAAAGTGCGTGATGCTGACCACAACAATGGAAGGTGCGGATTCTCCACGAACCATGATAGAGGATGGATGGAGCTCCACACGGGTGGTGCAACCACCTGACTAGCCACGGGAAGGATAGTCTTAGCGCTCCAGGCAGTTGAAAGCAAGCACGAGACTATAAACTATTATTCCTGGGAGTTGCGTGATATTGGGGATGCGCGTAGAAGCAAATCATCACAGGGTCTACATCCGTCCATGGAGGGCTTCGCTGCCACGTAGTTTGGCCAGAAAGTGACTCTTGAGGTCATTATTCATGATGTGATGTGCGACTTGAGGCCAAATGGAGTGGGCGGTGGCAATTTAATATGCGATTTATGGGCAAGATTTGAGAAAATCTACTGCCAAGAAAGAATTAATGGACCGGAATTGGGGGGAATGGTCAAATTCAAATTCAAAAGGCGCTATAAAACACAAAGGGTTGCCCAACAAACAACACTTGGTCATTTGAGAATTGAGCGATTGAGTAGAGCACTGAGCATTGAAAGCCAAGTGATAATTGAGCCCCTGAGTACACGAGTGACAGAATATAGCCTAGATACGATGACCGCAACTAAGAATGGTGTTATCACCCTAAAATTTTTGTTTTTAAACTTTGGAAATTTTGCCTTGTTTCTAGTCATAGTCTTATAATAGGTTTTGATTCATCTTATCTCAATAGTGTCATTCTCTTTTCCAAATAAAGTTTGACAGCCTCATTCCATGTCCTAGAAGCCTCACCATGTGTTTAGAAGTCATATCTCACATAATTTAAAAAAAAAATGAAACTAGCTATGAATCCACATTTTCATAGCGCAGACAGTGTAAAAAACCAGTTTTCCGCTACGAAATCACCGAAGTAGCCTTTTTTTCAGCAAAAAAACTGTTTTATGTAGTCAACTTCCAGGAGGTTGTTTGAGAAGCTGAAAGCATATTTTAGAAACCTGAAAGAGCTTTTCATTTCTAACATATTGAAATAAAAAAACCGCTTTTAGTTTCTTCAAATTCATTATTATTTAGGATAAATGGATGACCCAACGTGCGCTATGAAATTGCTGTAGGTGCAGTTTTTCACAAACAGATTTTTCCTATTTTATATGTGTTTTTCAGGGACATCTTATGAATAGCTGGAGACATTTTTTAAAAAACCAAGAGAGGTTTTTGTTCTAGGAAGCATGGAATACGAAAACCTCCTTTAGTTTCGTAAAATATGTCATTGATGAGAAGATAAAGGCTCTGTCCCACGTGCTAATTTTCAAAGATCCTAAACCTAAAAATAGGGAAACATGTTCCCTAATTGCTAGGGTTTATCATCAGTATTAAGGTGACAACGTGGGAGGCTTCATCAAATTCGACCTCATGAAGTTGCAGCTATCAAAGAATGCATTCAATGTTTAGTTAAGGTGGTTTAGTCATAACAAGGAGTTGTACTCTTAATTGTATTAGGACTCTAGGACTGTTAGTTAGCTATCAAATGCTTTTAAAGGTTTGTTTTATGGTTAGAATAGGTGTCACTCATAGCAAATTCGAATTCTGTTGATGAGGAATGATGGAATCCTTATTGTAAAAGCTATATATGAGGCAAGAGATGAAATGAGAAAGGGTTGGAAAATGTTATAGAAAAAGACTACTTTTGTAAACACTGTGCAGGGACTAATATATACAGAAGTAGTTGGACTTTTTTGAACCTGAGATTCTTAGTGTACTTCAGTGAGCTTTATATTTTATTTTTGATATGTTTTACTTCCATAGTATTAATTCTTATTACTCAGAATTCATGGAGGAACACGCTCTAACTTCCTTTAAGTGTTAACTATGGTGAATTGAGTTCTTGGGTCCTATCTTTGGATGTTTTTCTTCAATGTTTTAATACTTATTACTCAGAATTCATGGTTACTCATGCTCTGACTTCCTTTAGGTATTAAACTCTGATCAGTCACTTTAAATTCTTTCCTTTTGAATATCTTGATGTATCATTACTCAGAATTCATGCTCACATGCTCTAACTCCTATGAACTTCAAGTTATTGAGACTTTCCTGAATGTGTCCTTCTTTCATCGAAGTATATAAAAACCTTAGTTTTATAAGAAGAGCTATTTGTTATCCTTATCTCTATCACTGACTCCATAGCCCAATGGAAGCAAGTCTCCATCTTTCAACCTATAAACATATAAAATCACAAACCATAGAGTTAGCCATCTATCCATATCTTTAGTCAATATCATTAACCCTTTGAGAGAGCCCTCTTAGGCTGAGGAGGCTAAACCTTAGCTAAAAGATTGGTTTGAAATAGTTACACTGAGATAGTCTGATTAGCAGCCTATCAGGGTCCTATTTTGGTGATAACATTTTGGTGCGTCTGCCAAGAGGCTGAAGATTATTCATTCCCGAAATCAAGAAGATAAACTTCTGAAGGTAGCAGGAGCTTAGAAATCTTTTTTGAGGTTGCAAAACTACCTTGGCGACTCCATTGTTGAAGAATTCGAAATTCATAAATTCATGGTGATTCCACTGGAGTTATGAAGAACTCAGATGCTACCATTCTTATTTCAAGGTATGCATGCATAAATTTTTTAGAGGTGTGGATCCACAGGTTGGAAACCGGAGTCCACGAGGCTAGAGAAGAAATGACCAAGGTTCAGCTAGAGCTGAATCTTTAGATCATTGAGCTGCAATTAAAGGCATAGCCTTCCACTCACCCACAAGTCCGAGAATGTTAACGGGAAAAGTTTCTATTCAGAACGACCCTATCCCACTAAGGTGTGACAGTGACCTTAGAAACAAACAGAGAAAACTACTTTCGTATTCTTCTTTATGAACTATAAACGAAGAGGAATAGGATGAACCAACCTGTGTCTTGCGCTAGTCTTTTGATCCAATCTCTCTCCTCTTTGACAGCTTCCAGCTACCTGCTCCCTTACTTGCCCAGCTTCACCAAGTTCCTGTAAGATCACAGAAGAAGGAAACTACACAAAGACATGGATTTATATTCATAAATAGCTTAGGATCAGATTTAAGCTAAACATACAAATGTAACAAACATCAATGATACACAAGCATGTAGGAGAAACTCAAATAGTTTTATTGATATAGCAAGAAGATCCAGGAGGAGTTACAACCGATGATTCCTGATCCAGCATCAACCTCCTAGCAAAGAATCCCCTCTTCACCCACAACAAAGCATAAATCACCAAATACTCTGATATCTATCTCAAAACCAACAGCAATTCTCTGCAATGTACAAAATTCCAGCCTCTGGATCTCTGGGATGATGGATCCATATATAGATGTATGAAAATAGGATGAGTCAGCTTATGATTTGACTAGTGGCTTCTCTCTGTCAGTTCTTGCTTCCACTTGGAGACTGAGAGCCTCTTACTCATCCTTGGTCGAACTCAGTGAGGCAAGTGTCATTGGAGAAGATTCTGGAAGCTTCCATTGTCTTTCCACCTCGCGGAATGACACTGCCATTTGTCATTTCCCGCTCAACGCACCCTGGTAGTGCATTTAGGTGCGTTGCAACGCACCTAGCTAGTGTACTTGGGTGCCATGCAACATAGCTAGCTAGTGGAGCAGCTGAAATGATCCTGACTTGACTGATTCTGAGCAGTTTCTCGTGGAGAACTTCTGGGAGAAGCTGTAATTTGTTGACCTTGTTCCTTTAGGGGTCAGAACAACACTTTTAGGGACTTAGGATCCCTTGGTTTATGGACATTTCATGCTTAGAGCTGTAAGGCACAAAAATGTCTATAACAATTGCCCCTTAAAGTATGAGGCCGTTTATCGGGTGAAATGCTTTATTAGGAGGATCCGAAGTTCTTTCAATGCTGGGAGGAGACCTGTAATAAGATACAATACAATACATTATCTTCATACTGTTTTCATGATCTAGTTGAGGTGGGCATTCCCATGCTCAGCTTTATAAATTCATTTTCATGTACATAGGACAGACAATCGTCTGATGGTAGACTGATGATTCTGATAGAGCCATCATCCTTTTGGTAGGATGATTATCTGTGCTGCAATGCTGTACATTTCAATGTCTTTATTTTCTTGAATATATATAGCAGCCCGGATGGATGAAACTAGATCCGGGGTCTTCAATCTCATCCGATCTTCACTCGAAGTACAAGTCGATCCATGTGAGAAATGTTTTGAAGTCGAACATGGAAAGACATCGCTTGATTACCAGTCAATGATGTAAACTGTTAACAAGCGCGAGAGGAATCACCGATAATGATGATGACCCTCAAGGTACTGCAGTACAATTCACGTGTTGTGAATAAAGGACTTGGCGTCGAACACCACGCAAAATCTTTCGGTCGAAGGTCATTGATGTATACCTGTCGCCGGAAGTGAGAAACTTGCCATTGAGGCATGCAAGCTTCAAAGTACTGAATGGGGTGTTCCTAGATCAACTTCTTGGATAATGAACTGATGTCGACAGGAAGCGATCCGTCAAAGGAGGGCCTTAATGAATCCCACATCAATGACATGGAACGGAGAAAATGATTTTAATGGAGGTGAAAACAATCTGATGATATATGGTTCAGGATGGCGGTCATGAAAGAACGAAATATAATGTATGGTAGTGGATGGGACACAGGTGACTTCTCTGGATGACTTCTCTTGAACATGTCGGAGACACTTATGTGATGGATTGGTAGCATTTACCCCAAATGTGGATGGTATGGCGTGACCATGGTGATGTGACCAGTGAATGAAACAACCCAACCCGACTCAGGCACGGAGTGGAAGTGTCATGTTCAAGAGCGACTTGCTACCAATAAAGATTCTTTGAGTTTTCTTCCCAATTTTTCCCCAGTCATTGCTGACCAGTACCTCTTTATTTTTGTCAAGCTTGAGGAGGATAACATATGCTTGTTCTATAATTTTCCCTTCAGGCAAACCCATCGCTATGTTTTAACGAGCCTAGCGATAGTGAAACTCGTTCTCGTCTAAAGACAAGTTTGTCGCTATTAATCTTTTTAACGAGTTTAATGACAAAGATAACTCGGTCCTTTTCATTTTTAGAGAGTCTGAAAAGGTACGTAAAGGTAACTCCAAAATTCCTTTTTCATCATCTAATCCCTTAAGTCCGAAAAAGTGTAAAATAATACAGAAGGGATGAATTTTCGATAGTTTTAACGAGCCGAACAAAACAAGCGCTCGATCTTTTTGTGCAATAATCCCTCAGGTCCAAAAGGATTAAAATCTAGAGGAGGGATAGCACTTCCGGTCGCTTTAATGAGCTGGAAGGCCAAAACTCGGCAATCTTTTCATATTTTACGAGTTAGTTGAAAAGATCTTAAAGAAGACTCGTCTTTTGAGGAACGAGTGATAAAATGGGTAGCAGCTGATTCCAGGTAAGGCTTGGAATTTTCCAATCACGGCAGTGTCACAAGGATGGCTAGTGAAATCACTCTTCGCAGCTGTTCCTCAAAATGGGTAAACAATCAAATGGAGGTGAATGATCGGACAATGGAAAAGTGGAGGTGACGGTGCAAACACGACCAAGGCTTTAATGGCTGAAATGTTATATTCATGGTGGTTATTTACCGAGGAATAGTTCATTTTTTAACGAGCTTAAACACGGATGGAAACATTTTCTCATGTCTTATGTTTATTTTTTAACGAGCTTGAACTATGTGCTAAAACTGCTCGATTAATCCAGTCATATGATAAGAAAGACTCGTATAAAAATGGCAATTTTTAGTTTTTTGCCCCACATCCTTTCTTTATGCAAGTTAGGTGACGACTAATCCTACGAGTTTAAAGGGTTAGAGGTCCTAAAAATTTAAAAAATAAATAGCCGCCCCTCGCTTGCACTCCAAAAGGTTTGCATGCCCCTAGGTATAAAATATGGTTTCAAGGTTACCCCTCAATTTGTAGACAAAACATTTGTTCTATCAGGAAAGGCCTACCTCTTACAGGTTACCCAAAGATTGTTCTATTCGCGGTGCAAACAAAACACTTCTTTGGCGATGTCTACCGAGATAAACAAAGGTGAGTAACGACGTCCGCCACTCACATAACTTTGACAAGAGAATCTTATTCTTGAATAACCCCTCTTCCACCGACGGATGGGGTACAGACTAGTCATATTCTCCCGTGGAAACCTACCCTATACCTGAAGTTTTCCTGCCGAAGCAGACCAGGACGCATGCCCCCTGGGTTTCAGTCATATCCCTCTGAATTACTCGTGCTCATCGGGAGGACGGACTGGGTATTGAGACATTTCTTGCGTGAAGAGACCATTTAGGGATGGTATATGACTATTTGCTATGCGTGATCTGGGAAATGAAAGTTGGTCCACGAGCTTGACCACTCTTCCTTCGTGCGGAAAACACATTACTCTAAAGAGTGAGGAGACGATGGCTCCCATGCAATAAATATAGTCTCGTCCAAGGAGTAGGTTATAATCAAAGGGTCCTTGAACAACCATTACGTTCATTTGAACTGTCTTCCTTCTCAATGTTATGGGCACATCGGGAAGGATCCCTAAAGGTCGACTGGTTCCTTTATGAAAGCCTGTCAGATTTCTCATCTCAGGCAAAAGCGATGGTGAACCAAGCGCTTTCCAAGCAATAGAGGAAAGGATACTCACAGAAGCCCCCTCATCTATGATGGTACCAGCCATGACCATTCTATATATTTGAACTATAATTCGGAATGGTATGCTTGCTGGTAAACGGGGTTTGCCTAGTTGATTCCAGTCGAAGGAGACAACTAGGTTGCTTGGAGGTGGGACCGAGTAGACGGCCGGGTATGGCTCTTACGAACTTCCTTCCTACGGTAAAGGAATGGGTAGATTGCCCCCATGTTCGTCGGAGTCTGCGTTGATGAAGAGAATTTGGACGGTGTCATCCTTGTTTTCTTCAGTGACTGTATCATCCGAAGATAAAACCTATGAAGGCAAGAACGGGTCAACTGCCGCCTCGACCTTTTGACTTTCGTCTGGTATGGATTCAGATGGTTTATCTTCAATTATAGACCTTCAACCGACCACTTGAGCGGGCCAGCTGGATTCTCAACTAGCGACGGATTCGGCCAGAGTTTTTTATATCCAGGAGGAAGTGGTAATGGTGAAACCGGACGATCATCCAAAACTCTTTTAGCTTCGTCTAAGAAGGGACAACCGTGGACGACATGATTGGCTTCACACAGTTTACAAGGAAATATAGCTTTCCCTTTTTGTCCTGGGGCTTCACTTTCGCTAGTTGACGGTGTGCTTTCAACATGATCATCAGAGGTTGATGACACCGGATTATGCAAACGACGAGACCAGTCCCTTAGTATCCGAGGGATGCAAGGACAATCTCTGTGAAAGTGGTCTCCTTTGCAAATGACACATGGCGATTTAGGCCTGGTCGGTGCAGTGTGTGGATTTTCGTTAGACGATACTCGTTTTCCCCCATTCGCCTTTGGCTCCTTCTTCTTCTTCTCTTTCTTCTTCTTTTCCTTCTTCTCCTTAGGAACTTGACTTTTGGCTTTGCCAGCCCCATCAAGCGAAGAGGAAGGAGGAGAGGAAGAATTAGAGGAAGTAGAAGGTTGGTGGGCAACTCTGGACTCGTCTAATTGTTGATTTGATTGTTCAGGAATAGTGGTGTTCTGAACGACATTGGTTGAGAAGAGCCATACCGGCAAGCCAATTGTCAGTCTGGAAGCGACAATGTGGCCATATGGGGTGCACCAACATCTCCCCAAGAGGAGAAGGGACTAGGATTTCCACCAAGGGGAATTCCTTGGTTGGTAGACTCCATTTTCTCAACCTAAGATCCACGTAGGAAAGGGGTAATGAATATTCCGTTTAAAATAAATTTTTAGACGCTTTGACACAACTTGTTTTTTTAATTTTTAAGAGTCGAGAAAAAACAAAAGATGACTCTAGTCTCCTTCGATTTTTAATGAGCCTGAAGTGACAAGTGCTCAGATGGACCTTTTCCGTTAAGGAGTCTGAAAAGGAATGAAAGGGACTGCTCTGGAGATCTAGGTAGAGGGAGTACCAAACCAATCGCAAAACTGCAGAATACTTTTTACGGTACGGCAGTCAATCTTCCTGAATGCTGTGTTCAGTGCATTGCGATCAGTAGGGCGGCCGACACGGCTTCCTATGGATAAAAGGTTTTAAGCCTATAGGGGTCTCCCAATATATACTCGACGGTACGTGGGAGCACAAGTCCGTACTGGTACTTATCGTCTCAATGTGGAGGAATCACCCAACCATCAGTGAGGACAACAGTTACCAGGCTTTACGACGCCGGAATACATCTCTAGCCTAGACCTCTAAATGTTGTGTGTTAAGTTCCAAAGCGTTGTTAGATTCATTCAATTTATTTTAAGTTGATATTTCTTATGAAGTTTGCCTTTTGGGTTCACCACAAGATGTAGATGTAATTCCTAAAATGCAATCTAAAGATGATAAGCAAACTTGTATCTCTTTTCAGTAATGAAAATCCTAGCTACAAGGGGAAAATAAAGACACAATATTTTCACAAAGAGCAAAGAGCACACTGTAAATGCACTTTCCTAAATCAAGCCAAACAGACTGTCAATATGCAAATGCACATGTGCATGTATTTGTTTTTCACTTTCTTAATATTGATGCCTGAAAAGAGAGTTGGTGTACAAATCTGAATTTTCTTTCAAGTGACAAACACAAACAAGCTTCTTTTCGAAATCAAAAGGTAGAGATGATTACGACACTTTATAATTTTGAAATAAATACTCGTTTCGACACTGGAAAGTCACAAATTCAAACCAAAGGCAAAAGTAAAAGCATAATCGACTGTCAACAACAAATAAACTTTCTCCTAAGATCAAAATCGACAGTTACGACAGATCTAAATCAAAGGATGACAGTATAACTATTCTACTTTTGCAATGGAAAACTGTAAATGATGTAACACACAAAAACATCTACAGTATTTTTGTACAAAGGAGGCGGAATTAAGGCAAAGAAAAGGGGTTTTCAAACAAACACATACACTGATCACAGGCTGCAAAAATCAGAGACAAAACTGAAAAAATGAAGCAAAGAACCTCAGTTGCACAGGGCTAGGCTGATCAGCGCACCTGTTACACAGAGAAACTGCATTTCAGCGTAGGTAGCCCTCTCGGGAAGTGCGTTGAAATGCAGAACCTCTTCACATAGCCTGTGCTGGGGCAGAAACGAGAATTCTATCCGGGTTCTGGGTCACGGTTTGCAGTTTAATCTATGGTTTTTGGCTGAGTAAAATCAATCAGTAATGCGCAATCAGAGGGTAGATTTAAAGGAGGTCTAAGAGCTATCATAAAGGGCAATCAGATCATTTGTGAATCAGCTGTTCAAATCATAAACAGATCCAGTGAATGGATTGAAGTATCAGATGTCTACTTTGCATTTGTTAATGGCAAATGCAGTTCGATTGCTACTTCTAAGTTTATGAAACAAACAACAAGAGAAACACAAACAAACTAACTAGACACGATCCCCAGCGGAGTCGCCATTTTGTTAATGGGAAAAGTGTCTATTCAGAACGACCCTATCCCACTAAGGTGTGACAGTGACCTTAGAAACAAACAGAGAAAACTACTTTCATATTCTTCTTTATGAACTATAAACGAAGAGGAATAGAATGAACCAACCTGTGTCTTGCGCTAGTCTTTTGATCCAATCTCTCTCCTCTTTGACAGCTTCCAGCTACCTGCTCCCTTTCTTGCCCAGCTTCACCAAGTTCCTGTAAGATCACAGAAGAAGGAAACTACACAAATACATGGAGTTATATTCATAAATAGCTTAGGATCAGATTTAAGCTAAACATACAAATGTAACAAACATCAATGATACACAAGCATGTAGGAGAAACTCAAATAGTTTTATTGATATAGCAAGAAGATCCAGGAGGAGTTACAACCGATGATTCCTGATCCAGCATCAACCTCCCAGCAAAGAATCCCCTCTTCACCCCCAACAAAGCATAAATCACCCAATACTCTGATATCTATCTCAAAACCAACAGCAATTCTCTGCAATGTACAAAATTCCAGCCTCTGGATCTCTGGGATGAGGGATCCATATAGATGTATGCAAAGAGGATGAGTCAGCTTATGATTTGACTAGTGGCTTCTCTCTGTCAGTTCTTGCTTCCACTTGGAGACTGAGAGCCTCTTACTCATCCTTGGTCGAACTCAGTGAGGCAAGTGTCATTGGAGAAGATTCTGGAAGCTTCCATTGTCTTTCCACCTCGCGGAATGACACTGCCATTTGTCATTTCCCGCTCAATGCACCCTGGTAGTGCATTTAGGTGCGTTACAACGCACCTAGCTAGTGTACTTGGGTGCTATGCAACACAGCTAGCTAGTGGAGCAGCTGAAATGATCCTGATTTGACTGATTCTGAGCAGTTTCCGGTGGAGAACTTCTGGGAGAAGCTGTAATTTGTTGACCTTGTTCCTTTAGGGGTCAGAACAACACTTTTAGGGACTTAGGATCCCTTGGTTTATGGACATTTCATGCTTAGAGCTGTAAGGCAAAAAAATATCTATAATAGAGAACAGAACGCTAGTGTTATTGCAGTGGGATTGGAAGAAATTGGAGGTACAGTGCAAGACTGTACCACTTTGTTGGAGCAAGCACTTGAGGTCCTCATAACTCTGCAGGAGGACCCCAACATCCAATTCCTAGATACAGAGGTGCGAGAACTCCAGCAACAATATGACAGTCTCCGAGGAACTGAACAGACTGTAGTCCTCACTCAGTGGCTTGCGATAATGTAGCAAGCTAAATTACTTAAGGAGCAAGTGGATGCGGCATGACATAAGGAGGTAGTTCTCAAAGTGCGCGTCCAACCATGGATCGATGAGGCTTTCACTATCACGACGCACATCAAAGGAAAGCGTGTGCACATATAGGGGATGTACACGTTAATGCAGAGAAGCACCCTAGACACGGAGGTATCAGAACAGAGGATGCAACAGATTCAGAAAGCAGCGGCTCAGGGTGTTGCTGACATCAGCACAGTTTGAGGAAAGTTGGAGGAACTCTGTGCCAAGATCATCACGTCGACAGAGTGACTCGAGGGCGAGTCACGATGTTTGTGTTGGGGGCCTGCTGGGCATGGAATTCCCCCAAGGCATGCTTTGTGGCTCAAAGCCCAAGTTTTGACCCAATATCATTGTAATGTCTCCGCGAATTGCGGGCGCAGAGCACGAAATGTATGATAGAGTCACAAGATTCTCCACCCTAGTCTTGTAATGTAATGTCGGCCTACCCATGGTCCATAGACCATGGGATTATATAAATAGAGTGAGGCTCTAAGTGTAAAAGAGAACAAACTAAGGAAAATAAAAGTCAAAGAGCATGAGTCTAAGTGATTAAGTTGCAAGTGTAAAGTGTGTCCTGGGTCATAGGGTGGGAGAAGACTCTGCAGCTGAGTGCGTAGAGGCCTAGTTTTCCGCAGTTGAGTGCGTAGACCCCTGCAGCTAAGTGCGCTGGGTGGAGCCGAGTCTGTAACTGAGGAAGAAAATAATAAAGAGAAGTTTTATCTTAATTTCATGTAACTATTCTTGGGTTATTACATGTTTGGTATAAATTGCAATTATACTATTTATTTATTGCGCACACTTATATGAATGATTTAAATTGCTAAGTATAACTTAACGCATACAAGTAGGCTAAGTTAATCAACTAATAGTGGAATAACAGTGTTTGGCCCCCAAGTAGGGTTGTGCGAAGGCAGCATTGAACGTTGCAAGGTACATTCAAGTGCGCCTAACGATGGGTGCGTAGGGTCAAACTGCAGACCACTTTAACTCATTAGACATCTCTAGGATGATGAAACTTGGTTCTAGCACCCTCCCATACTAGTTCGAGTGACACCTCAGTCCGCACTGCATGGACTGTTGCTGAAAGGGCTAGTAGTACCAGGATTTGTTTGGCTAAATCGCCTCTGAACTTGGGTCAGGCCCCAACAAGCCAACAACATGGAAGAGCCACAACCTAATTGGGTACACATGTTCTATCATACCCTGGATATCATACCCATGAATTGGTGTACTGAGACGGAGCTCTGCCATGGCACGAGCGAATGGGATATCTTGCATGAAGGATTCCTGTTAACCTTCATGTTTGAAGATCATTGGTGGGATACTATTGACGATGCGCTACAAGCAGTAAAAGCAGTTATTTTCAGCCAGAATGAAAGTGGTTCAGCCAGAATGGAAGTGCTATAGCCAGAATGGCAGACTCAGCTGAGCTGCGCGCTGGAGTGTTAAAATGTAAATATTGAAGAGGATGATGAGGATCCATGAAAAGTTAACATTCCATAAACTAAATTCTATCACAAGATTCAGGGACCATTCATTGAATATCTTGAAATCACCGCGCCAGTAAGAACGAAGTAGGTAAACATTGGGACGGAGGCCAAACCGAAGTATGCAATGTTGGGTGACTATTGGGATGATGCCACAATGGATAAGGTTGCTGAGTTAATCCACAAGTACCAAGACTTATTCTCGACCAAGATTACGGACTTAAAGGGGATCGTTGGAGATTTAGGGATGATGAAGATCACCCTAAAACCCAATGCGAATCCGTTTAAGCAGAGGCCTTACCGCTTGAATCTGAAGTAAAAGGAAAAGGTCTGCGTAGAACTAGACAAAATTCTCATAGCCAGAATTATTAAGCCGGTGGAAGAATTCGACTAGGTAAGCCCTATGGTAGTGTAGGGAAAACGTAGAAGGGTGAGATAAGAATATGCGTTGACCTCAGGGAGTTGAATGATGCCTGTGTACACGATTCATTCCCAACCCTATTCATAGATGATATATATATATATATATATATATATATATATATATATATATATATATATATATATATATATGCATGTCTTATTTCTACTTATGTGTTCATAACATGATTCAATTTTATAAATGACACAAATGTTTATCAAGAAAAAGATTTGCTAACGCATCGTTTAATGTACTTAAATTACGTGGAACATAACGATGCAATCGCTAGCTTAACATGGTGCAACAGATGATCATCACAGTTTTGAGCTTCATAACGGCGATGACCCTCATTTTAGGGTTTCAAGAGCTATTTCTTGAGGGAAAGCTCCAGATATTTTCCAATAAAAGTTAAAGGAAGGATCTGAACTGTATACATGGATGATTATACTGTATAATGATCATGTTTCTGACACTTCAGGGTATGTCATAGGGAAGTGCAGGAGACATGACAAAATAATTTGTAACAATTGTCTTTTCATTATTCTAGAGATTGTTTTTACAAGACCTTCTCTCTGCACAACCATCCTACAAGGCGCTCAACACCTCTCTGGAATTTTTACAGCCCTCAGGGACCTGTTCTGAACCCACATAAGTGAAATTTTCTTTCTCTTTTCTCTCCCACATGGTTTTTTCTCTAGCAGATGTGTGTGCAAATCTGCATGTGGCTAAACTTGCGTGGTCACCAGAAAGAAAAAAAGGAGCCTTGTATTTTCTCTTTTCTCAGGTGATTGGCAAACTTCAGTGAATTTTCTCCACCTCTAGATTCTATATTTTCTATTTAGTATGCCTGGTTTCTTTACAAACCTCAATTGGTGGGGAAATTAGAGTAGTTTTCATTTGATATTTGCAATACACATAAAAATTAATTAGGGAGAAAAGTAAGTGACCAAATTCCACATATGTCTTTCAAACTATTTTGCTAAATTTTTCTACAAATCACATATCTTAATTAATAAAGAATTAAGTAGCCCATCATCCACAAATATTACTACTAACCAAAGCATTTGTAATGGATTTGAGACTTCTTCGATCTGCATTATGTGTTGTTATATCTTCCGGATCCATCACATTTTGTTATTTTATGCATCGACATTTCGAACCATCCTCTGTGGTTCACCATCAGGATTTATTTCATCATTTTTTGGGACAGGGAGAAAATGTTATTAGTGAAAGTAAGTAATATTTGTTTCCCTTTCATCTCTCAGATGAACCTAGGCTTGCATATGAAAACTTTCTTAAAAGCATTTAAATTTCCATCTCCCTTGTTAAACTCTACATAGTTTAATATGAAAAGAGAAAGTGGCCCATAACCCACAACATATTTCTTTTTCAACGCAATGAACAATCCACACTTAGTGTAATTAGAAGGATATTGTAAAGGATAGCCACATATCCGCATCTTAGCACACTTTGTATGCTCACTTTCATGACACACTAAGCTTCCATACGCTTTGTACTCAAAGGCATCCAGTTTCTAGGAGCTTTGGGTAATTATTTTATTTTTCAAAATCACTCCCTAAGTGAATTAAGACTCCTTAAAAAAAACCATAACCTGAACCAACTAAGTTTCCCCACAGGGCCCATCAAAAAATGTATAGTTCAGATTAGGAACATTAGGGGTAGGCATCCCATAAGCTTCCATGGTCATGTTACAACTTTGAAACATAGTTGTTGACTTTCTATGGAGCTTAAACTACTTCAATCATTCCATGAAAAATAATACTCGAGCATGGCAAATATCCGATTAAGAGGGGGTTCAACTTAGATCCAATGTGCGCCATACTCTTTGGGGCTACATGACCCATCTAGTACTTGGTACTGGTAACTAACTACCAAGAAGCTAAATACTTGAATGCTCACATGGGACAAAGCTAATTTAGCTGCCAAAATCTAAGGCATCCTTTCCCTATAGCTGACAATGCATGTTACACTTGAGCCTCATTACCATTATCTTCGTTGATTCTTCGACTGCTGAAATGTGTCGCCAGTTATTTCAAGACATTGCCCCAAGACCCATCAGCATGTACCTTCGCAAGGCATAGTTACTTTAAGAGAGGTAAGTGGTGAGCTCTAGTATTGTAGCAATAATGCTACAACTCCTGGAACTCCCTTCTTTAATTTTATCAACCCGGTAGTTCGTAACAAACTTGGAAGCGACGGTGCTGTATGCACAAGTACTAGCTCTTGTCGCAGCTGTCACTTGGTCAGCTGGCACAAGTCCGCTAGGGCTCAAGCCAACTTCTATAGGCTCTCAGAAGAAGCTTGTTAAATGATGGACGAAAGCTAGCTCAAAGAAGACTAATCTACTTGGCAAAAATGAACTGAAAGCAAATCAAAACATGGAAACCCTAGGAAACCCTAATTTAACTAGTCTAACCTCTATGATGCAAAGAATGTGAAGGAAAATTCTACCAATGATGCCATTACTTCTAATAAGTGAAAATGCATGAATCTAATCTACTTGCATCTTAAAAGACATGTTTTTGTATTTTTTCTTTAAGTGGATGGAGTGATTGTGAGTTTGTGCTTATTAGGGTTTGGTTGTGCAGATGTGATGCGGAAGGAAGGAAAGCTTGGGAAAGGTTGGGGAGGCTAGGAGAGGTCCCCAGAGATCCTTAGCATCAGTCCACAGAGGTTCCTCACGTTCGGAGGCTCAGCAACCGAGTGAGTGGCCTCCTACAGGATGTCTGTAGGGGATTCTACAGGAAACACAGGGGTTTCTACAGGAAGGTCTGCAATTCTTCTACAGGATGTTCTGAAATGGGATGTTTGAGGATGGATGGTTGACGGAAGATGCATGGATGGTTATGGAGGTAGGATGGGGGTCTGAAGTGACCCAGGAACTGATGGATGGAGTGGTGAGGTGATGTGGAAAGCTGACTTGGCTTGAAGGTGGTTGAGACAACAATGGGGAAGAAGGTAAGGTTACTTGGCAAAAGAGAAGATGGGAGATGAGGGAACAGACTTGGTGATGGAGGAGCTGATCTGAACGAGGCTCAAATGAACGAGGAGGTGATGAAGATGCCCTGCATAGTGGTTGCTTGATCAAACCAACTACATCTTGCATGCAATCGAAATATCATGTGATCTATCTAACAAGTTAGTGAAATCGGTGGACAGCAACCTTATTCATGGAAATAATCACATACAACCTGTGAACAAAACATTATCAAAGAGATATAAACGCATGAATAACTCCTACCAATCTATCTTAAACATAAGAAACTACTTTAACCATCGAAAGCAACCTAAGTAACACAACATGAATTAAATCTAAAGAGCAGATTTTTTCTCAAGAACGCAGCAAACACACATAAAGAGAAACAAGGGAGGTACTGGGCGCTTGAGATGGGCCCAACCCCAAGAGCTACAGCCTCCCATGAAAGATTTAGAGCTGGTGCAAAGCTGGATCCATCTTTATTAATCAAGAAATGAAAAGTACATCAAAACTGTCCACAAGGAGAACTTGAACATGAGCTGAAAGCAAAGCTAATCTATTGCATAAAAATCGAACTACAAACTAGCTAACTAATGGCTAAAAAAAAATGACTAACTAGCTACAAAATGACTAACCACTAGCTAACCAAAATGAGGCCCCAAGCCTTCTTATTTATACAATTTGAGGACCCAACAGTCCTCCTAAAAGTTAGGGACTTGGCTGCCCAAGACTTGTAGTTAACAGCAGTCCTACTTGACTTGCTTGGCTGCCCTTGTGCTCATTGATTTGGTGGCCTTTGAACTCCGAGCTGATGGTGGAGAATTCGAGGTAAGGGCCCATAAATGAGGGGGACACCTTCCTACAAATCCTCTAGCTTGTTCTCCCACGAATTTGGTTGCCAAGTGCTCATTAAGACCTTCCATTTTGTCTCCAAGTTGACCAAAAAGGCTACACAAAGCACCCATTAGACTTGTTGGCATAATGACTAACCAAATTCACTCTATTAACATAAAAATAATAAAAAACATGCAATAAACAAATGAGAATGGTGGACTAAGCCAAATTAGGAGGTTGAATGAGCCCAAATAATTGTACATTTTTGGGGCTCATCATCACCCCCCTACTGAAAGTGTTGCTCATCCTCTGAGCAACCAATCTCTCTCCTTGTCTTTGATGACCCTGAAGGCCTCCTTGTCATGCCAAGCTTCTGAAGTGATGTCCTCTTTTCTATCATGAAACAATGCTTCTTTGCTTCTTCCCACTACTTGCTCCTTTTCCTAAAGAATTCTCAGCTTGGGTATGATTGTGCAAGTGTATTCAATCTGATGGCGGAAATGGTGGTGAAAGGAGATGAAACCAGTGGAGGATGGAAGAAAAGAGTGGTTGCATGCCTCCTCAATAGACTTCAAGTTTCAAATTCCTCTCCATAATTGATTCTGGCCTGCCAAAAGGCTTCTACAGGATGTTTTTGGTAAAAATACAGAACTTCCTGTAGAAGGTTGAACCGTGACTAAATTGTGCCCGAACTTTGAAAGAAATGAGTGTTCATGGAGGGGATGGATGTGCTTAGGGTGGCCAACACAGGTGCTGCCTCCTTAGCTAAAATCCCGGCCGATTTCTCCTTTTGCTGCCCTTTTTCCAAGCTTCCTGTAGAAACTGTTCGCTGGCTTCCTGTAGAAACAGTCCTGTAGTGGCTTTTTCTGTCTTCCTGTAGAAACAGTTCGCTGTTTTGGCCTGCTTGGCTGAGGGTGCCTTCTCCTCGACCTGTGCTGTGGTTGCCTTGGGTGTGTCCCTACTTGTTTTGACATTTTTAGTCCTCTCTGCCCGTGTTTGAAACCATTTCTCCCTTGGTGTTTGCGTTTTTACTCCACCCACAGCTTTGGCCTCAGCAGCTTGTCGTTTTTCTTGCTTTTCCTCTAGCTTTTCTTGTTCTTTTACCTGTGGCTTTTCCTTTGGTGGTCTGTCTGGTTATATTGCTGCTGCTGCCCCAAAACTTGACGGTTAAACTGAAATATGGCTCTCACAAACAGAGTGCAGAGCTAATTTTCATACTAACCATATAGCAGTCACAAAAGAAAAACAGGTGAGCCTTACAGCGGTTTCAATTTTTCTACATGAGAGATTTTAATTCAAGACCCTGGAGAAAATCTCACATGCAGACCATGAAGACAATTCCAGGCAGTGATAATAAAAACAACTTTTGAATTCGTAGACAGACTCCCATTCACATTTTCCTTACCCCCTCAACACATCGAATTCACCACCTTTTGAATTATTTGCATGGGAAAGTTATGTTCAGGCCTACCTCACTGAGAATTTCCACCTTTACCAAGAACACTTGAACCAGGCCTATGTGATTTCAACTCTGTCAAATGCTGGTTAGACATATTTCCATTACCCTTAGAGACTCCATTCTTTTTATCGCCAGTCACATTAGATTGGCCTGCAGTTGAATCACGTACTTCAGACTGATGTTTGTGGTCATCATATGCTTCACCATCTGTCTCAGTACTGTCTTGAACAATTGCTTTCTCTTCTGCTTGTTTTCTTTTTGCAGGGCAGTTTTCTGCGTTTCCTGTAGAAGACTTCCTGTAGAAACGCCTGTAGGGTGTCTCTGCGTCTTTGAATGATCTTGGCATGCGGGAGGATTTTTAACAAGCTGAAAAACTTGGCGAAGGACGTCAGTTTAACAAAATTCAGAGGCAGAGGATTCGGCTGAAGAGGTGTGCAAGTGTAAGTGAATCAGCAGTTAACGCGAGTCTTGTAGCAATAATGCTACAACTCTTGGAGCTTCCTATCTCTAATTTTATCAACCCGGTAGTTCGTACAAACTTGGAAGCGATGGTGCTGTATGCACAAGTACTAGCTCTTGTCGCAGCTGTCACTTGGTCAGCTGGCACAAGTCCGCTAGGGCTCAAGCCAACTTCTATATGCTCTCAGAAGAAGCTTTCTAAATGATGGACGAAGGCTATCTCGAAGGAAATTAATCTATTTTGTAAAAATGAACTGAAAGCCAAAAAGAAACACAAACCCTAGCAAACCCTAATTCTACCAGCTAGTCCTACTGATGCAAAGGAAAGAATGCAAACAACGAAAAGAGATGCCATTACTTCTAGGAAGGTAAAATTCATGTGTCTACGTTATCAATATCTGAAGAAAACATCTTTTTGTATTTTTGATTAAGTTGTTGAAATTATCATGCATGTGCTTCTAACTAGTTTTCCACTGTGCAGGGATGGATCAAGGGATGAAATGCTTTGGGAAAGGTTGGGATGGTACAGAAAGAGTCTAAGGGATCCCCAGTATCCTTTTTGAGAGTTTCACAAAGTCTGGATGACATGCAACCGTGTTCATGAACTTCTACAGGAAGTCTGCAGGGGTTTCTACAGGAAGTGTTGTAAGTCTTCTACAGGATGTTCTGTAATTCTTCTACAGGATGGTTCGAAATGGGATTTTTGAGGATGGATGGTTGATGGAAGATGCATGGATGGTTATGGAGGTAGGATGGGGGTCGCCTTGGTGGAGGAGGAGGCGATGGTTGTGTATGAGCAGGTGGTGGAGGAAAATGAGCGGGATGAGAGTTGTACTGGGGCCTCCACTCCTGATAAGGTGCATCCCACTAAGGCTGTGGCTGAGCATAAGAGTGAAATGAATGAGCAACTGGTTGGGCATAATATGTATCTGTGAAGGAACAAGGAGAATATGACCAAGGAGGAGGTGTAGACCAGGAAGGATGAGCAGGTGGATCCCAAGAAGGCATGAAAGTGGCTTGATAAGGGTCATAATAGGTCTTGGGTATCCCTTGCATCTCCTGCTGGTAAGATCTAGGTCCATGTGGCCTCCTTTGGTTCATATAATAGAGTGATTCAGTGGCTCCCTTGGCTCTTTGATATGCAGCTTTGATTCTGGGCAAGGAAGGGCACTGATCTGTAGGATGGTATTCTTCACAGATGAAACACACTTCTAGGGAGTGCATTGGACATTCATTCCTAGGATGCTTTCTAGTGCACCTGGGACAAAATATGACCAAAGCCCTCTTGGCTTCTTCTTGCCTCTTTTGGATCCGCAAGGTATCCAGTTGCATGGCAAGAAACTGCCTCATATCTCTCTTGAAATCTTTGATCTGATTTTCAAATTCATCCTTGGACAAGATGTTGCTCTCAACATTTCTGCTTGTAGCCATTTGCTTCAGAGGAATGTTTCTTCTTCTTCTCCCCTAGAGGTTCTTCAGATATGTCTTGATGTCCACCCAGGGGTCCTTTCATCACAGCCATCGAGGAAGAACGTTGGCTGTGTGAAGTAGTGGGGGTGTTGTGCAATCATTTTTCTAACTTATCTCTACTCCTACAAGGCATGAAATATATTGAACTGCAACTAACTACCTTGCGAAATTGAAATGAAAGCAGGAAAGGACTACTCTATTTTGCTCAAATGAAATTGCAAGAATGAAATGCTAGTTTATGCTTGCGGAATTGAAATGCTAATCTACGCTTGCAGAATTGAAATGCGGAATTGAAAGGCTATTCTAGGAAAGCAGGAAATGCTAATCTATGAAAGCAAGAAATGCTAATCTACTTTTGCATAAATGAAATTGCATAATGGAAATGAAATAAACTACTTAGTAGAAGGTTGTAGTAGAAAATAGAAGAATAGCAACAATCACCAATACTCTGCCACTTCCCCGGCAACGGCGCCAAAAACATGGTGAGCTCCAGTATTGTAGCAATAATGCTACAACTCCTGGAACTCCCTTCTTTAATTTTATCAACCCGGTAGTTCGTAACAAACTTGGAAGCGACGGTGTTGTATGCACAAGTACTAGCTCTTGTCGCAGCTGTCACTTGGTCAGCTGGCACAAGTCCGCTAGGGCTCAAGCCAACTTCTATAGGCTCTCAGAAGAAGCTTGTTAAATGATGGACGAAAGCTAGCTCAAAGAAGACTAATCTACTTGGCAAAAATGAACTGAAAGCAAATCAAAACATGGAAACCCTAGGAAACCCTAATTTAACTAGTCTAACCTCTATGATGCAAAGAATGTGAAGGAAACTTCTACCAATGATGCCATTACTTCTAATAAGTGAAAATGCATGAATCTAATCTACTTGCATCTTAAAATACATGTTTTTGTATTTTTTCTTTAAGTGGATGGAGTGATTGTGAGTTTGTGCTTATTAGGGTTTGGTTGTGCAGATGTGATGCGGAAGGAAGGAAAGCTTGGGAAAGGTTGGGAAGGCTAGGAGAGGTCCCCAGAGATCCTTAGCATCAGTCCACAGAGGTTCCTCACGTTCGGAGGCTCAGCAACCGAGTGAGTGGACTCCTACAGGATGTCTGCAGGGGATTCTACAGGAAACGCAGGGGTTTCTACAGGAAGGTCTGCAATTCTTCTACAGGATGTTCTGAAATGGGATGTTTGAGGATGGATGGTTGATGGAAGATGCATGGATGGTTATGGAGGTAGGATGGGGGTCTGAAGTGACCCAGGAACTGATGGATGGAGTGGTGAGGTGATGTGGAAAGCTGACTTGGCTTGAAGGTGGTTGAGACAACAATGGGGAAGAAGGTAAGGTTACTTGGCAAAAGAGAAGATGGGAGATGAGGGAACAGACTTGGTGATGGAGGAGCTGATCTGAACGAGGCTCAAATGAACGAGGAGGTGATGAAGATTCCCTGCATAGTGGTTGCTTGATCAAACCAACTACATCTTGCATGCAATCGAAATATCATGTGATCTATCTAACAAGTTAGTGAAATCGGTGGACAACAACCTTATTCATGGAAAGAATCATGTACAACCTATGAACCAAAAATTATCAAAGAGATATAAACGCATGAATAACTCCTACCAATCTATCTTAAACATAAGAAACTACTTTAACCATCGAAAGCAACCTAAGTAACACAACATGAATTAAATCTAAAGAGCAGATTTTTTCTCAAGAACGCAGCAAACACACATAAAGAGAAATAAGGGAGGTACTGGGTGCTTGAGATGGGCCCAACCCCAAGAGCTACAGCCTCCCATGAAATATTTAGAGCTGGTGCAAAGCTGGATCCATCTTTATTAATCAAGAAATGAAAAGTACATCAAAACTGTCCACAAGGAGAACTTGAACATGAGCTGAAAGCAAAGCTAATCTATTGCATAAAAATCGAACTACAAACTAGCTAACTAATGGCTAAAACAAAATGACTAACTAGCTACAAAATGACTAACCACTAGCTAACCAAAATGAGGCCCCAAGCCTTCTTATTTATACAATTTGAGGACCCAACAGTCCTCCTAAAAGTTAGGGACTTGGCTGCCCAAGACTTGTAGTTAACAGCAGTCCTACTTGACTTGCTTGGCTGCCCTTGTGCTCATTGATTTGGTGGCCTTTGAACTCCGAGCTGATGGTGGAGAATTCGAGGTAAGGGCCCATAAATGAGGGGGACACCTTCCTACAAATCCTCTAGCTTGTTCTCCCACGAATTTGGCTGCCAAGTGCTCATTAAGACCTTCCATTTTGTCTCCAAGTTGACCAAAAAGGCTACACAAAGCACCCATTAGACTTGTTGGCATAATGACTAACCAAATTCACTCTATTAACATAAAAATAGTCAAAAACATGCAATAAACAAATGAGAATGGTGGACTAAGCCAAATTAGGAGGTTGAATGAGCCCAAATAATTGTACATTTTTGGGGCTCATCAGTAAGGATGATTAGGTCTACTAGGATATTTTATCATATGCAACAAACAAAAGACCTTTTTTCTTGTTTGCTTGATCACATAGCTTAATTGTAAAAGTAAAATAACCATTTATATTGTCTCTTTTTTTTATGTATGTGATATTATTTCATTGATACTTATCATCTTCCCTCACCATACGCAAAGTACCACACTCTAATCTGCACCATAGGGGACCCCATGGCTCCCCATCGATCTAGAAATTTTTTAGACCTCCCCCCATTACCAGGAGGTGTGTTAGGATTCCCACCATTTAGGCATAGAGGACGTCACACAACCACCATTATTGGATATTCGTTTATTGGTGCATCTTTGGTCAGGACCCCTCCCCATCAAAGTACACCCTTCACCACCCTAGAAGAGTGCCCACATGCTACCCCTTTGGGGAGCCCACACACCACTCCTCTGTCCGCGAGACACCCATCAAGGTAGTTCTCCTCAAACTTCCATATACATGACCCCTTTGCATATAGACATCCAAAATCGTTTCACGATGGAAGGTAACTCACAGATCCTATTTTTGTATTCATTAAACCTACTAGATTTAAGCGAGCTAGACAATGACTTAATCGCCCATGGCCAGAATTGGCCAGCTATGCCCACCAAGCTCCCTTCATACATTCCAAAGTTTGAAGGGAAATAGGATGAAGACCCAGGAAAACATGTCATGACCTTTCACCTATGGTGTTTTTATAATAGTAGCACTGATGATACTATTAGATTATGATTATTTCAATGCACTATGATTGGGATGGCAGTGAAATGGTACATCGACCAACATTCTACATCACACAAAAACTTTAGCTCACTAGCTATAAATTTTATCACATTCTTCTAGGTCCTGATCCACCATGAATCGCGTTTGGAACTACTCACCTACTTCAAAGAAACACCCGCTACCCACATCTCATATCATATACCCTAAACCCCTAATATTCTAGGTTGTAAGATTCAATAAGAAAGGTTGGAAAAAGAGTAGCTGGTAAGATCTTTCATCTTACCTGAGTTAATCAGTAGTTTCCTATATTCAGTTAATAGTTCATTTTGCCTTTTCCTTCCTGGGTTTTTTGGAGATAGTGTCTGTAGGTGCTCCGTCATTTTGACCCCACTCTGCTCTTGGCTTTCATGGCTTCTTTTGACTCCAGTTCCCTTTGTTTGTGCCCTCCGTAGATAGAGTTGTTGTACTCGATCATAATCTTCTTTTGGCAATGAGTCCACTTCTTTATTCTTTCCTTGTTCTAGAAATTGTTCTAGATCGATATTTTCCCTATCTAGAATCTCCTGCAGTTCATGATCCTCCATGCCTGCCTCACTTGGGGTCATCTCTTGGTCTTTGTTGATCTCCATGTAGCTCTGTAGCTCCTTTATTTGCTGGTTGTTTGCTAGGATGTCCTCTGTTTCGGTTTCCGTATCCTGCTCCTTGGGAACATTTTCCTTGACTTGGGCTATCTCCTCGCTCTCCTCCACTTCCTCTAGGATTTTGAAACTATTGTGTCTTGTCTATATGTCTTTGCTTGGCTTCTTGTGTGATATTTTACCCCCTTTCCCTTTGCCCCCAACCTTGGTAAAACCCTCATGATCTTTGTTCACAGAGGATTTCCCATTGCTTTCCACATTGTTTATGGGGTAGTCTCTAAATAGATGGCCATGTTCATGACATTTGCGACATCTGAATGGAATGTGCTCATAGTCTACCATTTGCACCCATTCCTCATCATATACTTCTAAGATTATCGCTTCTGGAAGGGCTCCAAATAGATCCATTTCCACACATATTCGAGCGAAGGAGGTATATTTACCTTTGAGAGTTGCCTTTGATATTTTGAGAAAATGCCCCACTTTATTGCCTATAATTTTCAAGGACTCTAGTAGCCAGTAGTCCAGAGGTGAAGAGTATAGCCTAATCCATACCGGTACAGATGTGAATGTTTCATGTTTCGACACAATGTTCACCATCCAAGGACGCATGTAGAGTCTCGCTGCAGCATAGAAGTAAGGTCCCCCTTCAAACACTCTATCTTTGTCCTCTAGGCTCGCAAACACCACCATGAAGAAGCCCTTAGATCCCAGATGCAAATGTGTTTCTCCCTTGGGCTTCCAATGGCTCCTGATCCAGATGTATAAAGCCCTCTCCGTTGGCCATAACCCCATGAACTTGCAGATGATCACATGTTCTCTCATATGGTCTCTGTGCATTAGAATCGTTGGATCACTTAATATGACCCTGGGGATGATGCTCGATTTAGGTTTACAGACTCCCGCAGTTTTTGTTTGAGGCATTTTCCTGCTGCTACCTCCCTTCTCCTTTTCTTGACTTGGTTTCTGTTTTTTTTCTTCCTGATTTTGGATCTCATTCCTTCCCACTATTTCCTTGCCTCTTGTTTCTGAAATCTTTTCCATCGGTATTTTGAACTACTTCCCTCCTGCCTCCTTGTCTCCCTCCGTGACGGCTTGATTGTAGGAGGGAGCGGCGCTCCCCCCTACATGACCCACCATAGAACCCTAAAACCAAACCCGGCACCAACTTCAAGCCTTTCACAAGTTGCAGAGCTCGAATTTTAATTTCCTTAACTTGAAATGTGATCTTCAATCAATTGAACGACAGTCGTTCAATAGTTTTAAGAACAAAAACAAAATGAAAACAAATTGTGATTTTCAATCAATTGAATGGCAGTCGTTCAATAGTTTGAACAACGAAAGCAAAATGAAAACAAATTGTGTTGTTCAATCAATTGAACAACAGTCATTCAATTTTAGGTAGAGGAGGAATGCCTTGTTGTAGAGTTTTATGAACCCAACGTTTCGGACTACCAAGTGAGTCCATCATTAGGGGAGAATGCGTCAATAGATATTCTTAAAATCATAATGATGTATCCAAGAGCTATAATTAGGGTATATATATATATAAGTTACTAAACAAAAGAAATAAGAAAACTAAAACTATCCTCACCTGTATGGATTCATTATTTAAAGTCATTCAATTGTTTGAACAGCGAAAACAAAATGAAATCAAATTGTGTTGTTCAATCAATTGAAGGACAGTCATTCAATAGTTTGAACAATGAAAAAAAATGAAAACAAATTGTGTTGTTCAATCAATTGAATGACAGTCATTCAATTGTTTGAACAACGAAAAAAAAGAAGGAAAATGTGTTGTTCAATCAATTGAACGACAAAAGTTCAATTGTCTGAACAAAGAAAAACAAAAAAGGAAAGTGTGTTGTTCAATCAACTGAATGGAAATCATTCAATTGTTTGAACAACAGAAACAAAAAGAGGAAAATGTGTTGTTTAATCAATTGAATGGAAATCGTTCAATAGTTTGAACAGCAAAAAACAAAAAAGGAAAAAGTGTTGTTCAATCAATTGAATGGCAAATGTTCAATTGTTTGAACAACGAAAAACAAAATGAAAGGAAAATGTGTTGTTCAATCAATTGAACGATAAATGTGAAATTGTTTGAATAGTGGAAAAAACAAAAAGAACAAAATGTGTTGTTCAATCAATTGAACGACAGTTGTTCAATTGTTTGAAAAATTAAAAAAACAAAAAGAACAAAATGTGTTGTTCAATCAATTCAACGACTATCGTTCAATTGTTTGAATAGTGGAAAAGAAAAAGAAGAAAATGTGATGTTCAATCAATTGGACGGTAGACGTTCAATTGTTTGAACAACAAAAAACAAAAAAAAGAAAATGTGTTGTTCAATCAATTGAACGCAGATGTTTAATTGTTTGAATAGTGAAAGAAAAACAAAAAGAGGAAAATAAACTTCCAAGCTTTGTGAAACTTCCTAAAAAATTTCATATTTACATGGAAATGCCTAAAAGGGTATGTACGTTATTTACAATTTCTCAAGCAATTTCAATTTTTGGAAGGAAAAGCTGCTGGGTTGTTATTCCCTGCAGCTAGAATTTGCATGGAGGGATCCTCGCGTACCTTCTCATAGAAAGACTCCTTGGTAAGCGATTGATGATAGAGGTGCACTCGATTCCTGTTTACCTTACAAGAATGTCAAGATCTGTCTATGGTAGTAAAGGTAAGAGTACCATTATCGTGCACTTCTTGAATCTCATAAGGGCCGAGCCATCTTGTTTGCAACTTGCCTGGGAAGTCCTAGAATTTGGAATCGTATAGAAGTGCCCAATCCCCTTTTTGAAACATTTTCTTCTTGATAAGGATGTCATGCCATTTTTCCCTTTTCTTTTGGATTATTGCAGTTCGTTGCAAATAAAGCAATCGAGCCTCATCTAATTGATTAATTTTCTAAAGACGCTTGGTTTGGGCTTCTGTTAAATCTAGCCCCACTTCCTGGGCTATTCTTAGAGTCTTTATTTCCAATTCGATTTGAAAAATTGGTTCTTTACCAAACACAAGCTAGTATGGAGAGTATCCAGTAATATTACTCCAAGTCGTCTGATAGGCCTAGAAGGCCTCTGGCAATCTAGCAGCCTAATCTCACCAGTGTGTTGAGACTGTCTTTGTCATAATCACTTCTATAACCTTATTGGTGCTTTCGACTTGCTTGTTCGCCTGCGGGTGATACAGAAAAGTGATTTTGTGCATAATATGATGGTTTGTCAAAGTGGTAGTAATCTTGTGCCCTGTGAATTTATTTCCCCCATCTATGATCACTTCCTGCGGTAATCCATAATGCACAAATAGCCTAGAAAGGAAGTTAATCACTGCTTCCCCTGTGGCTCTTGGTAGATTTACTGTTTCCACCCATTTGTCACAAAATCTATGGCTACCAGTATGTAAGCCTTCTGATTGGATGGTGGATGGAATGGAACTACGAAGTCCAATGTCCAATGCTTGAAGGTTTCTATGACTAATTGGTGCTGCAAATGAATTTCATCAGATTGGCCAGGTTGGCCCATTCTTTGGCAACTATCACAAGCTTGGGCATATTTTTTAGCATCCTTAAAAATAGCGGGCCAATAATAGCCCATTTGTAATACCTTATGTCCTATCCTTCGATTTGTGAAATGTCCCCTGTAGGAGGTCTCAAAGCACGCTATCCCAATATACCTTAGATACTTGTAGGAGATTTCAATATGATAAGATCTCTCTCGGAAAAAAAAAAGGAGGCACTCGATAGCTTGGCAAAGACTCTGAAGCTTTCCAAGATTTCCTCATGAACATGGTACTGGTGGATATGAGACTACAAATGGAACCTTCACTTGAACAACAAAGGAGGAGGGGTTTCATAAGTGGCCTCAAAACTAGATAGGTTCATCATTTCTGAGGATCTCCTCCTTACAGGTTCAGCCATCACTGTGGCCATTTTTCCCTTTGGTGGCTCAGATCATTGGCCAGTCCAGCTAGAAGCCTCCTTTATGGGCACTCTGAGAATTAGGCCTTTCAGATTCGAAAATGCTTGGCTTTCTCACCCCAATTTCATCAGTAGTATTGCCAAATGGTGGAAGGAGGATTTGAATATTCAGGGCACTAAGATGTACATGCTCCAGTAGAGATTGAAACACATAAAATCCAAACTTGAGTGGAACAAAAAGGAATTTGATGATATCATCAAGGCTAGAATGAGCATTGAACAGAAACTCCAGGAAATCAATCAGATAAACATCACAGAGGGCTTCAATGAGGAAAGGCAAAAACTAACTGACTCCTTGCAGGAAGAATGGGAGGAGTGTTGCTTACAAGAGGAAACATTTTGGAGACAGAAATCCAGGATTCAATGGATAAAAGAGGGAGAAAGGAACACTAAGTTCTTCCACAAATCCACTATGGCCCACAGTGCACATAACAAAATTACAAAGCTAAAGGATTCTCAAGGTATTGAGCTTGTTGCTCACAAGGACATGGAATCAACCCTAGTACATCACTTCTCTAACATTGCAAAGGAGCTATTGGAAGACAGATCCAGGTTCATTGATAAGTTCACTCAGCACATTCCCAAGTTAGTCACCAGTGAGGACAACAATAATCTCAACAGACCAATATCAGAAGATGAGGATAGTGAGGTAATCAAGGAAATGCAAAGTGGAAAAGCACTAGGCCCAGATGGTTTCAATGTTGATTTCTTCAAAGCCTGCTAGGATACAGTCAAACAGGACATCCTCAAGGTTGTGGAAGACTCAAGACAAAACAAAAAGGTTTCAAAGCAGTGAATGTGACCTTTATAGATTTAATCCCGAAAAAGGAGAATGCTATGACTTGGGATGGGTTTAGGCCCCTCGCCTTATGTAATTCGGTGTATAAAATCATCTCCAAAGTGATAGCCAACAGACTCAAGCCTCTGCTTCCTACTCTCATCTCAAAAGAACAAACCGGCTATGTGGAAGGAAGACAGATTCTGAACAACATCATCCAAGCACATGAGGTGGAACACTCTCTCAAAAGCAACAAGAAAGTTGGTATGATCATTCAATTGGACCTTGCAAAAGCTATGACAAATTCAACTGGTCTTACATTAGAGCCACTCTAAAAGCCTATGGCTTCTACCATAACTGGATAATATGGGTTATGGCACTTGTCACCTCAACCAGTTTCTCCATTCTGCTCAATGGATCTCCCTCTAACACTTTTACACCTTCCAGAGGGCTTAGAAAAGGTTATCCGCTCTCCCCCTTCCTCTTTGTCCTCATGATGGAAGGGCTTGGTAGGGAAATCAAAGTAGAAAATGTTGAAGGTAGGATTTAGGGGATCAAGCTCACCCTGGATGGAGAGGCTAACATGCATCAACAATTTGTGGATGATACTATGCTACAGAGCATTCACACAGTTAGGGAAGCAAAGGAAATCAAAGACATCTTAAATGATTTCACTATGGCAGTAGGCACAGAGGTAAGCCAAAACAAGTCCAAAGTTTTTTTCTTTAATACTAATATTGCTATTCAGAGAAATATCACCAGGATTCTTGGTTTTCAAAGGGACCATTTGCCTTCCAAGTATCTTGGCATTCCTCTTATAGAAAAACCTCTGTGTAAGCAAATTTGGGAACCTGTTTTAAACAAACTTCAGGACGAAATCAGCAATTGGACTTGCAGGGCTTTAAACTTTGCAAGGCGACTTGTGCTTACTCAAGTGGTATTGTAGGCCATTCCCACTTTCATGTTTGCATCTATCCGTGCTCCTCAAGGTATTAAGTAGAAAATAAGAATCATTCAAAGAAATTTTATATGGGGTAGAGGGGAAGAGAAAAATAAATGGGCTCTAGTTGCCTGGTGTTGTAGGGAAAAGTATCCGACTCGGATGACCCTATCCCACTCTAAGGGTGATAGTACCTTAGCAACAACTGTAAAACAAACTACTTAAGGTTTACTTCTTTATGAAAGCAAAAGAGAATGGAGAAATGCACTAACCATTGCCTTGCGCTTAATGTCGAATCCAAACTCTTCTCTTTGGCTGCTTGCTTCCAGCTCCTTGCTCTTTTGCTGGCCCAGCTACAATGAGATCCTGCAAAATAACAAAGAAGGAAACTACAAGAAGCATGCAATCATAACTGGTTCAAGGATTAGTGTAAACCAAACATGCAATTATCACAATATATTATTGAAACAAGAGCACATAGAAGAACCTCAATAGCTTTTATTAATGAAGAAGTAAAGGTTCTGAGAGTATTACAACCATTGAAGGCTCCAATCCAGCAACACCTCCCAGCAGAAAGAATTTCTCCTCTTCACCTCTCTCAAACAATCACCCAATAGCTCTATAGTGAAACCAACAACATATCATTACTTTGCACCAAATTCCAGCCTCCTGAGCTCATAGGAGAGAGCTCAATATATAGATGAATTGAGAAAGGATGAGTCAGCTTGCAACTGATGTGTAGCTACCTTGTGTCCTCTCTCTCTTCAGTTAATCTTTAGTTGATCTTCAGTTCTTGAGTCCACTTGGAGAACCTTGCTTCCACTTGGAAAAACAGAGCCTCTGACTCATCACAAGGCGAAATCCCTGATCCAAGTGTCATTTTTGGAAGATTCCAGAGCAATGACTCATTGTGCCACTTGTCCCATCTCGCTCAGCGCAGGTGGTTTTTGTCCCACTTGCTTTGCAACGCAGGTACACCATGGAGCAATTGAGTTTCAGCGCAGAAACCTAGTGGAGCACCTGCTTTGATTTCAGGATTGCTTGTTTTTGAGTATTTTCAGGTGGAGAACTGATCTGAGAGCTGTTGGTTTGCTGACCTTGTTCCTCTAGAGGTAGGAACATCATGTTTAGGGAACTTTGGATCCCTTGGATTATTGACAATTCATGTCTGTTGCTGTAAGGCACAAAATTGTCTATAACAGATGCCCCCTAAAGTATGAGGTCGTTTATCGGGTGAAATGCTTTATTGAGAGGATTCGAAGTTCATTCAATCTGCTGAGAAGTGTCCTGTAATAAGATACAATACAATACATTATTTTTCATACATTTTCATGATCTAGCTGAGGCGGGCATTCCCATGCTCAGCTTTATAAATACATTTTGGTACATAGAACAGACGATCGTCTGATTGTAGACTGATAATTCTCTGCTGAAATTATCATCCTTTGAGAAGGATGATCATCTGCTGTAATGATGTACATATCAAATGTCTTTATGTCCTGAATATATATCGCAGCCCAGATGGATGAAACTAGATCCGGGGTCTTCAATCTCTTCCGATCTTCACTCGATGTACAAGTCGATCCATGTGAGAATTTTTTTGAAGTCGAACATGGAAAGACATCGCTTGATTACCGGTCAATGATGTAAACCGTTAACAAGCGCGAGAGGAATCACCGATAAGGATGATGACCCTCAAGGTACGGCAGTACAATTCACATGGCGGGAATAAAGGACTTGGCGTCGACCACCATGCAAAATCTTCTGGTCGAAGGTCATTGATGTATACCTGTCGCCGGAAGTGAGAAACTTGCCATTGAGGCATGCAAGCTTCAAAGTACTGAAGGGGGTGTTCCTAGATCAACTCCTTGGATAATGAGCTGATGTCGACAAGGAGCGATCCGTCAAAGGAGGGCCCTAATGAATCCCACATCAGTGACACGGAACGGAGCTAGTGATTGTGATGAGGTGAAAACAAACTGTGATGTATGATTCAGGGTGGCGGTCATGAAGTGGATGAAGGATAATGTATGGCAGTGGATGGGACACGGTTGACTCTTTGGAGAACCACATCTCTTGAACATATAACGACACTGATGTGATGGATTGGTAGCATTACCCCAATTGTGGATGGTGTGGCGAGGACCATGGTTATGAGACCGGTGAATGAAACAACCCAACCTAATGTGATACGGAGGACAAAGTGTCATGTTCAAGAGCGACTTGCTACCATTAATGCTGTGAGGTTCTCCCAATTTTTCCCCAGTCATTGCTGACCAGTACCTCTTTATTTTTGTCAAGCTTGAGGAGGATAACATATGCTTGTTCTATAACCTGCCCTTCGGGCAAGCCCATCGCTATGTTTTAACGAGCCTAGCGATAGGGAAACTCGTTCTCGTCTAAAGACAAGTTTGTCGCTATTTAATCATTTTAACGAGTCTAACGACAAGGAAAACTCGGTCCTTTTCATTTTTAGAGAGTCTAAAAAGGTACGGAAAGTTAACTCCAAAATTCCTTTTTTGTCTTCTAATCCCTTAAGTCCGAAAAAGTATAAAACCATACAGAAGGGATGAATTTTCGATTTGTTTAACGAGCCGAACAAAACAAGCGCTCGATCGTTTTGTGCAATAATCCCTCAGGTCCAAAAAGATTAAAATCTAGAGGAGGGATAGCTCTTTCGGTCCTTTTAACGAGCTGGAAGGCCAAAACTCGGCAAACTTTTCATATTTTACGAGTCAGTGAAAAGAGCTCAAAGAAGACTCGTCTTTTGAGGAACGAGTGATAAACAGGGATAGCAGCAGATTCCAGGTACAGGTTGGAATTTTCCAATCACGGCAGTGTCACAAGGATGGCTAAGTGAAATCACCCTTCGCAGCTGTTCCTCAAAATGGGTAAACACACATATGGAGATGAACGATTGGCCAAAATGAACGGATGGAGGTGATGGCATATAAACACGACCAAGGGCTTTTAATATGGCTTTCAAAGGTTACTTTTCTCAATGGTTATTTACCGGTTCATTTTTTTTGAGTGAGCTTGAACTGCTAGGGAAAGATTGCTCACAATTTATGTTTATTTTTTAACGAGCATGAACTCTGCTAAAACTGCTCAATTCTTGCGTTTATTTTTTAACGAGCATGAACATTGCTAAAACTGCTCAATTCTTGCGTTTATTTTTTAACGAGCATGAACATTGCTAAAACTACTCAATTTATACCAGTCTTAATACAAGGAATGCCTTAGGTGAGGTAATCTTATTTAAGGAGCGATACCTCACTAATTACTCCAATTTGGCAGGTTTTAACTTTTGCCTTTCATCCCTTTTTTATGCAAGCTGGAAACGGCTAATCCTACGAGTTTAACGGGTTAGACCTACAGGTTTAAAGGGAGGACCTAAAAATTAAAAAAAAAAAAATAGTCGTCCCGTGCTTGCACTCCAAAAGGTTTGCATGCCCCCAGGTATAAAGTATAATTTCGAGATTCTGTCCTCTTACTTATTATCCGAAAAATGGTTTCGTTCGTTGCCGCAAACTAAACTCTCTTTTCGGCGATGTCTATCATTAGGTTGCTAAGGATGGTGACTACTTGTTTCAGCAATTTCATCTCTTTCTTTGGAGACTGCCCCTACTCTCTTTCAAAACATATTGTTTTAATGGGTGAGGCTTGACATTCAAAGATGGTGGCTACTTGCTGCCACAAGTGGATCTCCTCCTTAGGAGAGCCTACTTTTTTAGACAAAGGGAGCGATCCTTCCACTTCACATAACTTTGACAAAATAATTTTATCCTAGAACAACCCTCTCTTCCTTTTTCGGACGGGGTACGGACTAGTCCATTCTTCTGCGGAAATTAACTTTATACCCAAGGTTTTCTCTGCCCAAGGCAGGCCAGGGTGCATGCCCCCTGGGTCCTAGTTCTTTCTTTCGAATTACTCGCATTCATCGGGAAGTAGAACCGGGGGTGGTGGCATTCCTTGAGTGAATAAACCGTTAAGGGATGGTATTTGACTATTTGCGATGCGTGATCCTGGAAATGAAAGTTGGTCTACGAGCTTGACCATTCTTCCTTCGTGCGGAAAACACATGACTCTGAAGAGGGAGGACACTATCGCCTCCATGCAATATATGTAGTCTCGTCCAAGGAGTAAGTTATAAACCAAGGGTCCCTGGACGACCATGATGTTCATATGAACTGTCTTCCCTTTCAATGTAACTGGAACATTGGGGAGAATCCCTAACGGGTGACTGGTTCCTTTATCAAAACCTGATAGATTTCTCATCTCAGGTAAAAGCGCCGGGCAACCCAGTGCTTTCCAAGCAATAGAGGAAAGGATACTCACAGATGCCCCTTCATCAATGATAGTTCCAGCCATCACCATTCTATAGATTTGGACTATGATTCTGAATGGGATACTGGCTGGTAACCGGGGTCTGCCTAGCTGATTCCAATCAAAGGATACGACTAGGTTGCTTGGTGGTGGGACCGAATATACAGCCGGATACGACCCTGACGATGTTCCTTCCTGCGATAAAGGAATGGGCACATTGCCCTGATGCTCATCAGAGTCTGTGTTGATGAAAAGAATATGGACGGTGTCATCCTTATCCTCTTCAGTGAGGGTGTCATTTGAAGATGGGTCTTCAATGACGGAGTCATTGGAGGATGAAACCTCTGAAGGAAGAACCGGGTCAACTGCCGTTTCGACCTTTAGACTTTCGTCTGGTCTGGATTTAGTAGGTTTATTCTCAATGACCGACACTTCAGCCGACCACTTGAGCGGGTCAGCTGGATTTTCAACTATCGAGGGATTAGGCACGAGTTTTTGGTATCCAGGAGGAAGTCGTAACGGTGAAACCGGACGATCTTCCAAAACTCTCTTTGCCTCATCTAAGAATGGACATCGGTGGATGGCATGATCGCCTTCACACAACATACAGGGTGATCTTGGTCTCCCTCTTCGTTCTTCACTCTCGCTAGTTGACGGACTGCAATCAACATGACTACCAGAGGTTGATGCTACCGGATTGTGCAACCTTGGGGACCAGTCCCTTAGTATCCGGGGAATATAAGGACAATCACGATGGAAGTGGGTCCCTTTGCAAATGACACATGGCGATTTAGGCCCGGTCGGTGCAGTGTGTGGGTTTTTGTCAGCTGTCTTTTGCTTGCCTCCAGTCGCCTTCGCCATAGGCCCCTTCTGCTTCTTTTCTCTTTTCTTCTTTTCCTTCTTCTCCATGGGAGGCTGACTTTTGCCGGCTCTACCTTGTGAAGATGAAGGATCAGAGGAAGAATTGTAAGAAGTGGAAGGCTGGTGGGTAGTTTTAGACTGGTCTGACTGTTGATTCGACTGCTCAGGATTAGTGGTGATCTGAACTACATTAGTTGAAAAGAGCCATACAGGTAGGCCGATTGTCAATCCTGGAAGTGACAATGTGGCCATATGAGGCGCACCAACATCTCCCCAAGAGGAGAAGGGATTTGGACTTCCATAAAGGTTACTTCCTTGGTTGGTGGGCTCCATACTTTTCAACTGAAAGATCAACGTGGGAATAACAGGTGATTATGTTCCGTTTAAAATAAATTTTATTAACGACGCTTTTAGACACAAACTTGCTTTTTCATGTTTTAAGAGTCGAGAAAAAGCTAAAGATGACTCTAGTCGCCTTCGATGTTTTAACGAGCCCGAAGTGACAAATGCTCGGATGGACTTTTTCAGTTATAGAGTTTGAAAAAGGCCAAAAGAAACTTCTCTGGAGTTCTAGGCAGAGGGTGTGCCAAACTTTTCGTGAAACCACAGAATACGTTTTACGGTACGGGTGGTCGATCTTCATGAATGCTGTGTTCACTGCATCGCGATCAGTAGGGCGGCCGACACGGCTTCCTATGGATAAAGGATAATTACCTATAGGGGTCTCCCAATATATACTCGACGGTACGTGGGAGCACAAGTCCGTATTAGTGCCACCGACTCTCAGGAGGAATCACCCACCTTCGTAGAGATCGACAGTCACTATGCGTAACGACGCCGGAACACGTCTCTACCTAGACCTCTATGTGTTTGCGTTATGTTACAAAGCGTTGTTATGTAAATTGGATTTATTTTAATGTTGATCTTGCTTAGCAGTTTGCCTTTAAGGATCACCACGAGATGTATATAACAAATTCCTGAATGCAGTCTAAGATGAGAAGCAAAATTTTCAATCTTTCAACTTTGAAAACCTTAACTACTGAGGGAAGAGAAAGGCAAATCTTTTCTCACAGATCATAGAGCACACACTAAATGCAAATTTTTTCTAAATCGTCAAGCAAACAGTCAAATGCAAAATGCACAATGCATGTATTTTCTTTTCCCTTTCTTAATGTGGATGGGTTACAAAAAGAAAGTCGTTATATAACTTTGATTTCGATTTAAAGCGAAAGTAAACAAGCTTGTCCAAAATCAAAAGACACCTTAAGATTTACTTGCTTAATCACTGGAAATGCATGAAATCAAACCATAATGACGAAAGTAAAATGACTAATCAGCTATGGACAGCAAACAAGCTAACTCTTTAGACCAGCAAAATGCCTAACACAGGTTCAGATCTAAGAGGCCAAAAGCAAGACTAGTTTACTCTTCGTTATGGGAAATTGTAAATGAGTAAGAAATACAAAGAACAAGTACAATTTCGTTATATAACAGAGGCAGAATGATGGCAAGTAATATTGGTTTCAGAACAGGTGCAAGACTGGTAACTGGCAGCCAAATCAATAGTGAAAACAGGCAAGAGAAAAGGAGGAAACCCCAACAGCACTAGGCAAAATTGGGCCAACGCAGGTGCTGCACAGCCAGTCTGGCTCTCAGCGCAGGTAGCCCCTTCGGGACCTGCGTTGCAAAGCAGGTAGCCTGTGTACTACCTGCTTTGGAAAACGAAACTTGCGTTTTCACAGTTTCCGGGTCATAATTTTCTCAAAAATGCAGAGTTTTTGCTCAAATCAGAAGCAATCAGTCAAGCACACTCAAAGGGATGATTAGGAAGGTGAAAAGCTATCACTAAGAGCTTACAAGGATCCTTGTAGATCAGCTCTTCAAATCATGAACTTGCTCAGAAATGAGCTAGAGTAGCTGCCCTCTACTTCGCTTTTGATATAGTCAAAAGCTTTTCGATTTGGTACTCTTTTGTTCAGGAAATGAATAGCAAAATACTACAAACACAATCAAACGGATACGATCCCCAGCGGAGTCGCCAGTTTGTTGTAGGGAAAAGTATCTGACTCGGATGACCCTATCCCACTCTAAGGGTGATAGTACCTTAGCAACAACTGTAAAACAAACTACTTAAGGTTTACTTCTTTATGAAAGCAAAAGAGAATGGAGAAATGCACTAACCGTTGCCTTGCGCTTAATGTCGAATCCAAACTCTTCTCTTTGGCTGCTTGCTCCCAGCTCCTTGCTCTTTTGCTGGCCCAGCTACAATAAGATCCTGCAAAATAACAAAGAAGGAAACTACAAGAAGCGTGCAATCATAACTGGTTCAAGGAATAGTGTAAACCAAACATGCAATTATCACAATATATTATTGAAACAAGAGCACATAGAAGAACCTCAATAGCTTTTATTAATGAAGAAGTAAAGGTTCTGAGAGTATTACAACCATTGAAGGCTCCAATCCAGCAACACCTCCCAATAGAAAGAATTTCTCCTCTTCACCTCTCTCAAACAATCACCCAATAGCTCTATAGTGAAACCAACAGCATATCATTACTTTGCACCAAATTCCAGCCTCCTGAGCTCATAGGAGAGAGCTCAATATATAGATGAATTGAGAAGGGATGAGTCAGCTTGCAACTGATGTGTAGCTGCCTTGTGTCCTCTCTCTCTTCAGTTAATCTTTAGTTGATCTTCAGTTCTTGAGTCCACTTGGAGAACCTTGCTTCCACTTGGAGAAACAGAGCCTCTGACTCATCACAAGGCGAAATCCCTGATCCAAGTGTCATTTTTGGAAGATTCCAGAGCAATGACTCATTGTGCCACTTGTCCCATCTCGCTCAGCGCAGGTGGCTTTTGTCCCACTTGATTTGCAACGCAGGTACACCATGGAGCAACTGAGTTTCAGCGCATAAACCTAGTGGAGCACCTGCTTTGATTTCAGGATTGCTTGTTTTTGAGTATTTTCAGGTGGAGAACTGATCTGAGAGCTGTTGGTTTGCTGACCTTGTTCCTCTAGGGGTAGGAACATCATGTTTAGGGAACTTTGGATCCCTTGGATTATTGACAATTCATGTCTGTTGCTGTAAGGCACAAAATTGTCTATAACACCTGGGACAAGCTATGCAAGCCCAAAAGCCATGGTGGTTTGGGGCTGCATGATCCGGAAACTCAGAGTCAAGATTCGGGAGCTAAGCTCTGGTGGCAATGGATCAAGAAGCTGAATGCTCCCTGGGCCAAGCTTTGGACACAAAAGTACACCAAGCACTGGTAGGAACAGGATCACATTCGAATGACAGGTCAAATCAGGGGTTCACACATATGGAACCTTGCATGGGAGAACAAATGGACTGTTCAGCAACACTATTTTTGGGAAATTATAGCAAGGGACCAGGCTCGTTTATGGGAGGACAGCTGGCAACAGGAACCCATCTTGTATAGGAACAAACTGGCAGCCCTCAAGAAAGACACAAATAGCAAAGGTCTTTTATTAGTAAAATATTTCTCGGATCAGGGTAGGGATAAGGAAAAATGGAGTAAATGGAAGGATCTAAGTTATAATGAAGAGAGCCCTCTGAAGGCCATGGTAGAGGTTCTTGCCATGGACTTAGAGCAAAGAAGGATTCTGGTTTCCTCCTCACCTGACCAATTAATATGGGGAAAGAATAATGAAGGAAACTATAACCTCAAAGAGGCCAAACAGGCAATCACAGGATTTAACTTTGGAAATGCAGAGAAAGTCTGGCAGGAGTTGTGGAAAACTCCTCATTGGATGAAAATAAAATTATTTATTTGGCTAGTTCATCAAAGGAAAATCCTAACTTGGGAAAACCTTCTTAAGAAAGGTTTCATTGGCCCCTCTAAATGTCTCCTTTGTCACTCTCATGAGGAAATGATTCAACACCTTCTAAATCTCTGTTCCTTTTCTGCTAAAATTTGGGATTGGGTGGCCTCAAGCTTTAGACAGACTGACAGGGATAGGCCTAGCATATCCAACACTTTATCAAAATGGTGGAAGAACTTTTCAGAAAATGAGATCATCAACAAAGCCTAGATGATTTTACTAGGCTTTGTCATATGGAATATTTGGAAAGAATGCAACATGCGGATCTTCAAAAATAGAGCCAAGGGCCACTGCTTATCATCAATCAGATTTCAAAACATCTCAAGGAAACAGTTAGGATTCTGAGAACAACTCCCTCGAATCCTCCTCTACCTCATGAGGAACACATTATTATTAATTTGGGTCTCCAGTCCATAAAAGCTCAAGGGTTAAAGAAGGAAGTGAGAGCAACAAACTTTGGGGATAGAGGTTGGCAGCCACCTCCTCAGGGCTTCTTCAAAGTAAATATTGGTAGAGCCTGTAAGGGCAATCCCAGGGAAGCTGGCTTCAGGGGTGCCATTAGGGATCCTAAGGGTCACACAAAATTCATATTCCATCGCCACCTGGAAAAGGGAACCAATAACATGGTTGAAATTTTGGCTTTAGATCAATGTTTGGAGATCCCGGTGGAGACAAATTTACAGAATGTTATCATTGAATCAGATTCATAATTGGTCATCAAAGCAGCCAAGCAGATACAAAATGGAACCTCGCCAGATAAATTATCAAAGCACTGGAAGCTACTGCAGGTTTTTCACTGCATCCATGCACACCTACAAATCCTCAAAACTTTAAGATTTGTTCATGTCAGAAGGAACATAAACATGCTGCCAGACAAGTTTGCCAACGAAGGAGTGGCCAATAAGGATAGGGACTCTCGACACCCTTGGGAGTTTCTTCCTGCCGGGAAACTATGAGAGGATTGTGTCATGCTGGCAAATGTAGATTGGGATGCATGGATAGGCAGTGCTGATACAGAGGACGGGGATGAGGATAACATTGCCTAATCCGTCTTTGTATTCTGATCATGGACACTCCTCACAACTTTCATGGCTTTTGGTGGGTGGATGAAGGTTTCAAGCTGGGCATTGACTCAAATTGGACTGCCAATGTACAGTTGGCTCAGTTGGATTGGACAAACGGCTGTCATTTGGCGAAACCATGAATGCAAAACCATAAGTGGTATATTGTGCAGGCTTTGGATGGTTTCTAGTTTAGTGGAAGGAGCACACTATTCCACTCAGAGGGTTACACATGGCATCATGATGAGAGAGGAAACTGCTCTCATCACGCGATTAACCTCTGTGCTTCTAGGTCACGTGATATCTCTGTGGGGCGTTGGATTGGGCTACTCCTTTCTACAGCTGGGATTTGTCGGGCGAGTTACTCAAGGCTTCAGACCCCATGGTCAATGGTGGATCCCTCTATGGGCCTGGCTCTCTGCAAAACCAGATTACTTTTCCTTGAATGGTTATCGCACAACACTTTGTTGGTTTCTGGTTTTGGGTAAATGTTAGCGATTCCTATCAGGGGGTGATGCATGGCATTGAGGGTTGTGAGGAAACTGCTCTTATCGCGCGACTATTCCCCGAGCTTCTTGACCTTGCAATATCTGTGCTAGCCGTTGGATCGGGACCTTGTCATCAATGGTGGGGATTGAGTGTGCTTGTTGTTTGCTGGCTGCTGGTTCAGAGTGTCGGTTTGCTGCACATGGGTCTCGTACCCGTTTGCTCAATGGACTCTCTGGTGGGTTGCTGTTAGTGCCTCTTTGACCTAGCGTTTTGATCCTACTTGCTTCTTTTCCACCCCTGCAATCTGGGGCACACTGTTGTTAGAAAGTTATATATTACAGAGCTATGGAACACATAAAATATTTCATAAATATAAACACAGAAAACGCACAAAACAAGAGAGACATAGATATATGTGGTTCACCCAGTTTGGGCTACGTCCACCCCGAACAGCCAGTCCTTCCTTTCTATTATCCAGCAAAATGAAGAGACACAACCTACAACAAATCTGCTGTAATATCCTCTGTTTCTCTCACAGTCTCACCTCTCTGTTTCTTGCTCACAGAATACACATCTATTTCACAGCCTCAAATACAATACCCTCATACAAAGAGAGGGGTTGCCTTCTAGGGCAAAAAACCCTAAACTAAACATAAGTTCTACCATCAGATCATCCGCCTAATGAACGGCCCAGATTTACTAGAAATTACTATACTTTTACAAGGCAATTTTACATTTGTTTTTAGCTTCGGGGGCGCTGCCCCCGAGCCCCTGCCGGGGGACCACTGGCCTCCGGACCCCCTAGCCGGGGGGGATCGGCCCCCCCAGACCCTCGCGGGGGGGACAAGTCGCCCCCGCGTGGAGGGGTGTACAAGACTTCCTGGGGTATACATCTGGCTGAAACAAAGACCTATGAACAATCATGCTTCACACACAACAATCTCCCACTTGGAGAATGATTGTAGAAACTCCATGCTGCTTCATTTGCTGGACAATGACTCCTCTTTGGACCTGGCTATTTTTCATCTTCATCGTCATCCTTGAAGACCAATTGAAACTGAGCATGTTCTCAGTTTCTCCCTGGTTACAACTTTTGTTAGCATATCTGCAGGATTTTTGCTAGTGTGTATCTTTTCCAGCTTCAACTCTCCATCTTCCAACACTGATCATATGAAATGGTACTTGAGCTGTATGTGTTTAGTCCTGGAATGAAATGCTGAGTTCTTTGCAAGATGAATGGCACTTTGACTATCACTGTATAACGTGCCCATATCATGCTCCTTACCCAATTCACCCATAAACCTTTGTAACCAAATCATTTCTTTACTAGCCTCTGTAGCAGCAACATACTCTGCTTCTGTTGTTGAAAGTGCAACACCACTTTGGATTTTTGAAACCCAACTGACAGCTATTCCTTCAATAGTAAATACATATCCTGTAGTGCTCCTCCTGTTATCTCTGTCACCTGCCATATCTGCATCAACATATCCTTGTAGGGAGATGTTTAAACCACCAAAGCATAATGCTTTATTTGTGGTACCTTTCAAATATCTGAGAATCCATTTCACTGCCATCCAATGTTCCTTTCCTGGATTGTTCATGTACCTGCTTACAACTCCCACTGCATGTGCAATATCAGGCCTTGTGCAGACCATTGCATACATTAACCTTCCAACTGCTGATGCATATGGAACTTTAGACATATAATCCATGTCTTCTTGCGTCTTTGGGCACATTTCCTTACTAAGTTTGAAATGGCTAGCAAAAGGTGTACTAACTGGTTTTGCATTGTGTATGTTAAATCTTTTCAACACCTTTTGTATGTACTCATTCTGAGACAATGTTAATTTATGTTTTTTCCTGTCTCTAGTTATTCTCATACCAAGGATTTGTTTTGCAGCTCCCAAATCCTTCATTGCAAATGAATTTGCCAATTTTCTTTTGAGCACATTTATTTCCTGCATGTTAGATCCTGCAACAAGCATGTCATCTACATACAATAACAATATAATATAGCTGCCATCATTTTTCTTTTTCAAATAAACACAATGATCAGAGTGACATCTAGTATAACCTTGTTCAGACATAAACTTGTCAAATTTTAGATACCACTGCCTTGGATCCTGTTTTAAGCCATAGAAGCTCTTCTTCAACCTGCACACTAGTTTCTCCTTCCCTTTCACCTCATATCCTTGTGGCTGCTGCATATATATCTCTTCCTCCAAATCCCCATGGAGAAAGGTTGTCTTTACATCTAACTGCTGAAGATGCAAATCTTCAGCTGCTACAAGACTTAAAATGGTTCTAATTGAAGTCATTTTAACAACAGGAGAAAATATTTCATGAAAATCAATACCTTTCTTCTGTGCAAACCCCTTCACCACAAGTCTAGCTTTATACCTCTGTTTTCCTCCATCTTCTTCCTTCAGCCTGTAAACCCATTTATTCTTCAATGTAGTTTTTCCTACAGGCAACCTGACTAAATCCCAATTCTGGTTATGCATTAAGGAGTCCATCTCTTCTTCCATGGCTACCTCCCACTTCTTCCTGCTTTCAACCTGCATTGCTTCTTCATAACATTCAGGTTCACCGGAATCAGTGAACAATAAATAATATAATGAAGGAGAGTATCGTTCAGGGGGTCTACTTATCCTGGTAGATCTTCTAACACCACTTTCAGGTGTTTGGGGTGCCTGTTGTTGTTGTGGTGGTTTTTGTTGTTGTCGTTGTTGATTATTATTATTTTCAGGCACCTTTCCTTTTTCAGTGATTTCATCAAGAACTGCGTATTCCTTGTTTTCCTTTTCCTGTTTCTTTTCCTGCAACTGATTCTTATACAAGATCTTTTCATTGAATATTACATCTCTGCTCATAATGATTTTGTGATTTTCGTAATCATATAAGCGATAACCAAAATCATTAACACCATATCCAATAAAGGTACATTTCTTTGACTTTGCCTCAAGCTTTGTTCTATTTGCTTTATCAATATGGACAAAGGCCTCACAACCAAAAGGCTTTAAAAAGGAGTAGTTTACCTTTTTACCTATCCATGCTTCCTCAAGAACACCACCATCCAAGGAACTTGAAGGCCCTCTGTTTATTAGAGAAACAACAGTATCTACAACATCTGCCCAAAACTGTAAAGGCAATCCTGCATGCAATCTCATGCACCTTGCACGCTCCATGATTGTTCTGTTCATCCTTTCTGACACACCATTTTCTTGTGGTGTTCTTGGAACTGTCTTCTCTCTGCGAATTCCATGCTCTGAACAGTACCTATCAAACTCTTTGCTGCAGTATTCACCTCCATTGTCTGATCTAAGACACTTCAATTTCTTTCCTGTCTCAATCTCAACCAAAGCTTTCCATTTCTTGAAAGTATCAAATACATCAGATTTATTCTTAATACAATAAATCCAAATTTTTCTAGTTGCATCATCAATAAACGTAACATAATAACGAGAGCCACTGAGAGATGATACCTAAGCAGGTCCCCATACATCTGTATGCACAAGCTCTAATTTTTCATTCTTCTTTTCTTTCCCAACTCTGAAAAATCTGACTCTCTTCTGTTTTCCATAAATGAAATTCTCACAGAAGTCCAAATCAACATTCTTCAAACCCGGCAACAAATTCCTTGAGTGAAGAATCTTCATCCCCTTTTCACTCATGTGTCTGAGCCTATGATGCCATAATGTTGCATCTGTTCCTTTGGAAGTTAAATCATTAACAGAGTTAGAAATACCATTGCATAAATACAATGTACCAACCTGTTCACCTTTTGCTATTACCAGGGCTCCTTTGGTGACCTTCCAAGCTTTATCTGCGAAAGTTGTCACACAACCTTCACCGCCAATTGCCCTGTTGAAATCAGATTTTTCTTTAGATCTGGAACATGCCTTACCTCCTTTAATAGCCATTGGTTTCCATTTTGCTGTTTTACAAGAACCTTACCCATTCCAACGATTTTACAGGGTTTATCATCACCCAGACGAACTTGTCCAAAATCTCCTTGAACATAGTCATGAAAGTATTTCTTATCAGGTGTGGCATGGAATGAATCCCCTGAATCTACCACCCAGGAATCAGTAATATTTTCGAAAGAAAGAATCAAAGCATCTTGTAACACCTCACCTATCACATTTGCTTCATGATTGTTTTCTTGCTGTGCATCTCCTTCTTTTCCCTTCCGAGATCTACAGTCTTTCTTTAGGTGTCCTTTCTTTCCACATTTCCAGCACACTATCCCCGATCTGGACTTGGATCTGCCTTTCCTTGATTTACTGTGATATCCTGAGCTCTTTCCTCTTTCCATTTTTCTTCGTCTAGACTCTCCACTCAAAGCATTTCCTGATGTCTCACCAGAGCTTTTCAGTCACATTTCTTCGCTAAGGATAGCACTGACAACATCATCAAACTTTAAAGTACTAGATCCAGAAACGGAGTTACTAATGGCCATTACCAAACCATTCCAACTTTCTGGTAATGAGCACAAGAATAACATAGCTCTAACTTCATCATCAAAGTTTACCCCTACATAACTTAACTGAATTGTAACTGTATTAAAATCATTTAAATGGTTTGCAACATATCCACCTTTCGACATATTCATATTAAATAACCGTTTCATAAGAAATACCTTGTTTGAGGCCGAGGGTTTTTCATATAGTTTCGACAACGTCTGCATCAAACTCTCTGTCGTGGTTTCCTTCGAAATGTTGAAGGCGACTGACGCAGCAAGGCACAACCGTATTGTTCCGAGTGCCTTTCTATCGAGAAGGTTCCATTCTTTGTCTTTCATACCCATTGGCATCTTTGTTTTTCCACCCAATGGTAGGTATAGATCTTTCTGATACAGATAATATTCCATCTGCATCTTCCACAACGAGAAGTTTTGGCCGTTAAATTTCTCGACCCTAAACTTACCATCTTCCGCCATTGCTCCCACTCGAACCAAGAACCCTTCTTTCCTGCGAGTTTATCAGCCAAATAGACCTTTGGCTCTGATACTAGTTGTTAGAAAATTATATATTACGGAGCAATGGAACACATAAAATATTGCAGAAATATAAACACAGAAAATGCACAAAACAAGAGAGACACAGATATACGTGGTTCACCCAGTTTGGGCTACGTCCACCCTGAACAACCAGTCCTTCCTTTCTATTATCCAGCAAAATGAAGAGACACAACCTACAACAAATCCGTTGTAATATCCTTTTTTTCTCTCACAGTCTCAACTCTCTGTTTCTCACTCACAGAATACACATCTATTTCACAGCCTCAAATACAATACCCTCATACAAAGAGAGGGGTTGCCTTCTAGGGAAAAAAACCCTAAACTAAACATAAGTTCTACCGTCAGATCATCCACCTAATGAACGGTCCAGATTGACTAGAAATTACTATACTTTTACAAGGCAATTTTACATTTGTTTTTAGCTTCGGGGGCGCTACCCCCGAGCCCCCGCTGGGGGGCCGCTGGCCCCTAGACCCCCAGTCGGGTGGGGTTGGCCCCCCCAGACCCCCGCAGGGGGGACAAGTCCCCCCCACGTGGAGGGGTGTAAAAGACTTCCTGGGGTATACATCCGGCTAAAACAAAGACCTCTAAACAATCATGCTCCACACTCAACAAGTACGGACTTGTGCTCCTCGTACGGTCAAGTATATAAAGGGAGATCCCATTGGGTTGCAATCTTTTATCCATAGGAAGCCGAGTCTACCGCCTTGTAAACGTGATACACTGAGCACAACATTCGGTGAGATTGCCTACCCATACTTCTCAGTTCGCCAGGAGGTTGAAGCGAAAAAAGTTCCTTCTACAAATTAATTACTCTAGAAGACTTGGAATATAAAGATATCCATGAGGATACAAATATTATATATTAAATGTATGAATAAGAACGATGATTACAATGAGAATAAGAGACTTGCTTATATATCAAGCAAGTGTCTCTTCATGAAGAGTCATGTCTCATTTAAACATGTCTCTTCAACCTAATTACTAATTAACTAATAATTATTTATGCCTATTATCATTTACATTATTTTACATTTATTTATATATATTTTATTCGTTACATTGCCTCCTGCCTCAAAAATATTTGTCCTCAAAGCTTGTCGATGAAAAAGGCTTGCTCTCTTTTTCGGATTTGAAAGTCTTTCTGGCTCGGAACAGTCATGTTCGTCGATACATTCTGATATGATCTTCTAAGCGACAAACAAAAGTGTCACACTGAGAAGGGATCAGACCATCCCAAATTAATGTTCCGTATAGTATTCTAATCACTGGAATTTTGTAATGACTTGTTAGCATAAGAAGAGATTAATTTTACATCATTATTCTTTGGAACATCAATTTGTTGTTTCGGTTCTGAATGGTCCTGATACATAGCGTGGTTGATTTGTCTATTTTCATGATTCAGATGCCGATAGGGAACCTTATTGGTTTGATTTTCCCTCATTGGGCATGTGGCAATTTTTATATTTTTTTTTCCGGCGAATATGTTGTTCAGTTGGTTATGGAACATTCTCTTGAGAAGTTGATTGTTTGAAGTGAAACATCCAAGCCCATCTTTTCTTCAACTTTCTTGTCTTCTTCCTGAGTTGTGACATTCATTGAATCGGTATTTGTTGTTTTGTCATCAACTTGAATTCCTACATTTGATGCTGCTTTCCCAATAAGTTGTTGTACCTTGTTTTCTAATGACTTCTTATCCTTCTTAAGTTTCTTAATTTGCGACAATAATTTTTCGCTATGGTTTTTAAATTGAGAAACTTCTTCATTTTTTTCAACATTGATTTTGTCAAATCCCTTTTGCATATTTTGTAATACCTTTTTACCTTCTTAAGACAGTACTTTTGAAATATCTGAGATATCTTCTGGTGTTACTGAATTTGGTTTTAGTGTAAAATCTTGGAGCATTATTTTCTTCTTCTTATAAGAAAATGTTAAAAACTTCTTCTTTGTATTTAGAATAAAGAAACCTAGAGTTTCCATCCAAGGTAAGCCCAAAATAATATCACTATTGTCAAGAAATAAAGTTTTCACGGTGAATTGCGAGGTAAAAGTGTAATCTCCAATACTTAGGTGTAGATTGTTTATGTCGTATTGTTTATCACATATGCCAAAACAATTTGTTTCAATTATATTTGATTCAGGAATCACCAATTGGTTAGCACATTTATGACTAACATAATTATTTTCTTCAACAAGACTGATAGAGATTATGATATCTCTTCTAGTGAGTGATCCTTTGAATTTAAATAATGTATCAACTCTTTTACTAAAGGTTCTAGGAAACCTTTCATTGCTAGTCTCCATTTTACTTCTTAAATATTAAATAGTTTTTTTTTTAAATATAAAACTATGTTGATATTATATAATATAGTTTATATTAATATTTTTTAAAATATATTAATATGTAACTATATATTAATATCAAATAGAATTTTATTAGTATTTAATATCTAATTGAATCAATCACCAGATTTTTTTATTTTTATTTTTAAAACAAATCAAACTTAGTTTTACGAAAGGGTGTGTCTTTGTGTTTACTGAAGGTGTGGCTTTTGGATACCCGAGACCACTTGAAAATGGTGGGGCCAACTATGCAGTCAGCACCCGTGGAATGTTTGGTCGGCCAATAGATAGCAGAGAGGGTAGGGTTGTCGGCTTTATACCAAATGGAACGATGATGGATCAATGGAACAAAAGCATAGGTAGGGTTCAGCGGTGGCAAGGAAATTATAGCGGAACTGGTGGGAGAAGTGTGGTGAAATATATGGAGAGTCTGCGGAGTTACTCTGGTCGCAGTATTGATAATATCCCTCAAACTTGACCCGTCAGATTTAATGATTGTCACGCTGTGTGGCTCGGTCATAAATGGAATATGATATTTGATATTTTTAGGCAACTCGTGTCACAGTAATAGTGAAGTTCAACGATGAGTCTCTTTCAAGGTGATGAAAATTCCAGGTTGCGGATTATGATAAGATATGCTTTCGCTACGTGCTAGGTTTCTTCAAGACGACGACACAAAGGATGGGTTTCCCTGGAAATCTTCCTCAAATGTTTAGAAACACGTGCAGGCAACCAAATAAATTTTTTTTTACGTGGTACTTGCTTTGTGTCATCAATCGAAGCCAAAGCAATTTAAATGTAGTGGATGTGTTTGGATTTTCTTGAATTCACAAAAATATAGTAGACATCCTCTCTGATTAGCGAAGACTAAAAAGCTTAAAAAAATGACAGCAGAACACACAGAGTATAATTGTTCTTACGGAAGAGTTGGTTTTTTGACTCTATTTTTGTATTTATAATTTTTCTTTCTTTTTTTTTAATATGGCCAAAGACCTAAAAAAAATGGAGACTCTCTAGAAACTGATAGCGAAACACTTTAATGGCAACGACGTTGATGAATTTGATGGTCAAGGACCTGGATCGAAGAGCGTGGCTCAATGCAGTGGTGAAGCAGCCAGAGGATTGACTACTCTGATACCAAATGAAGCGAACAAATTTCCTTCTACAAATTAATTACTCCAGAAGACTTGGAATATAAAGATATCCATGAGGATACAAATATTATATATTAAATGTATGAATAAGAACGATGATTACAATGAGAACAAGAGGCTTGCTTATATATTAGGCAAGTGTCTCTTCATGAAGAGTCATGTCTCATTTAGACATGCCTCTTCAACCTAATTACTAATTAACTAATAATTATTTATGCCTATTATCATTTACATTATTTTACATTTATTTATATATATATTATTCATCACAGAGGTATTTTGCAGTCCACGGTTACCTGGTAATCCCTTTTACCTAGATCATCTTGAGTATTCATTTTGATCTTTCTGACTCCCTAAATATAAAATATCACCTGAGTGCTTGTCCTTTCGAGCTCGTTTCAAACTGAAAGTGATAGAGTCACCTTTGCTTCTTTCTCAACTCTTAAAACATGAAAGAGCACTAGTTGGTCTTAACAAATTGTTTCCCACAATATTATAACATCCCCGTTAGTCCTTTTTAGACCACATCATGAGTATACCTTTAAATACATTTTAAATCCCTTGAAATCAATCTATCTTTTGGTTATCTAAGACAAAATCATTGTGGTTGAACCAACTAATTCACCTAGTTCCTCTTCCCTTTCCCTGTCTAAAATATTGGCTAAGGAGCCTTTTCTTGAATTGCCACAGTTGCTTGAGGACCAAGGTGTTGAGCTTGGATTTGTTTTGAGTATTCAACCTTTTTCATCTCCTCCTCCCCCTTTAGATACTGGTTCAGTTTCTGACATTGGCCTAGAATCTCCAAATAACCCTATCCAGACACCTGAGAGTCTGCCAACTTCTAACGGTCAGCTTGGACTCATTGTTTATCCTCTGAATCCTTTGTTTGATCCTATTGTGATATAACCGCAATGTCGTATAGTCCATACAATCAGCAAGGTATTCCTTTGGAATTATTCCCTTGAACATATTTTGTAGTTCATCGTCATCTATTTTCACCCATGGAATCAGAAGGCAAAATCCCAGTCTCTTCTCTAGGTCACTCAGAGGTTTCCACTCCATGCGCAGTCGAGAAGCAGGAATATCCCTTCCCTCCTAAAGGTTTCCCTTACACAAGAAGCATTCCTACTAGTGTTCATCTTGAGTTACCATGTAATTACGTGACTTTAGCTCCGTTGGTTTCGGGCATGTCTAATGCCTCATCTTTATATCACAACCCTATTTGGGCATTTGGCACTATGCCTACCATAGGTCCATTCATTCAGAACCCGATGTCCCAACAAATGGTGATTTCTACATTTACTTTAGTCTCAGCGCAAACCACCATTCCCAATCCTCTTGTTTTGTTGGTCCAAGTAACTTATCTAGTTCAAATGATGATATTGAGTCATGTCGTTGTCAGTTCCTCGATTCCTCTAGTAAGTGGACAGGCCATCCCATCGCCTCGGGGGTATAGTCTGAATGTTTCTATGATGTCTGGCATAGCCAATGTGAGTGGCTCACAACCTCACATGGTTGGGATGAACGAACCCTCTTTTGGTGCCATTTCACATCTTGCTAGTCCTGCTAGATAAAGTAGTGTCCAGTACCAACAACCCACTGTTGGTTCGTCTGGGTCAAGTCATGTCCAGTACCAATAGCCCAATGTTGGTCAGTCTGGGTCAAGTCACATCGAGTACCAGTAGCCCAATATGGCTCAAGGTCAATAGCAACCTCCTTATGTTCCATATGGTTCACAAGCGATGGCTAATCCATCATACATCCCTCATCCTGGACCTTATGTCCAACCTGGTCTGTCGACCATGCCTAGTGGGTATGGCCAGATACAGTTCAGGAACTTTCAAGCTGTCATTCTGGCAACTATTCAAGTACCTTTGCAACAGCAAGGAAAAATCCTGCAGCAGCAAGGGAAACCTTCATTGTAGCAAAGGACATCCATGCAGCAGCAAGGCTAGATCATGTCATATCAAGGACAACTGCAACAACAACAGGGGCAACCCTCGTAATAGTTGCAGCAAACCATGCAGCGACAAATATAGTATGCACCAAAATCCTCCCAGCTTATGCCTTTGCAAGGTCAACCTCTACAACTGTAGGGACAACCTTTACAGCAGCAAGTTCAACCCTTGCAGCAGCAAGGTCAACCTGGGTAGCAACAACCCTTATACTCATATCAACAAGGTCAACCCTTGCAAGGGAAAGGCCAGGGTCAAGTCCTGCAACAACAAGTGCAGAATCCTTATGTCCAAGGGCAATAGGTTCAACCTTCTTTTTTCCAAGGATAGCAGGTCCAAAACACATCTGTCCAGGGGGAGTAGGTCCAAAACCCTTATGCTCAGGGACATCAGGTGCAAAATCCATATGTCTAAGGCTAGCGGGCTCTACATCCTTTTAACTCATATGTTGCTTATTAGCAACCTCTGGTCAGATAGTTTCAAGGCTTTCAAGTTCAGAATCCTCCCTACAGTCAAGGTAACCTATAGTGGGGGAAAAATAAAATGCTTTATGCACAAAATCATCCACTTTGGGGACAAAATCCTTACCAACAGGGATGGGTCCCACCAGTTGGGCCCCCTTATCGACCTCAAATGCCTTTCAATACTCAATTTCCATTCTTGGCTATGCTGGAATAGCCAGATGTGTTTAGACTCATGAATGACCCTATTCTTCATTCACCATAATTCACCATACTAGCCTCCAATTTCATCCAAGATTCTGAGTGATTGTCCAATGTTTTAAGGAAAGGAGAAAGAGGATCCTCAAGCCCACGTGATGACATATCACCTCTAGTGCTCCTTGAATTCCTATGTTGATGATTCCATTCATCTTCGCCTTTTCCAACAAACTCCTACAGGGGTTGTAGCCAAATGGTATATCGAGCTACCTTAGAATACATATCATGACATTAACACTCTTGCCATGGCCTTTCTCACACATTTCCAGCTGTTAGTTCACTATGAAACTGGCACCCATATGTTAATGTCACTCAAGCAAGACATTGCAACTTACATCTCTGATCACATCCATGAATGGAGATGTAGGGGCCATCTGATTAAGTTTTAAATTGATGATCAGTTGTTGACCGAGTGGTTCACCAAGTCATTTGTCAAAAAAATTGCTGAGGACATTGCTATGGGTGGATGAGTCACTGAGGAACAGGGCATTGTGAGTGCCCAGTATCTAGACCTTGTCTATTCACAGTTCAGCACGTTATATGATGTGTTACCTGATGCACCTAGACCATCATCTAATATGATGACATCTAAGTCTTTAGCTACCCTTCCTATTGATGGAGTAATTGGTTGAGTGACTCAAACCCCTGTAAAATCTACTTCCAAATGGAAGTCGATCTCCAACACTACTCCTAATGATTCCTCTCACAATGCAACTGACCCTAGTAAAACCTCGGAGGTTCACGTTGTCTAGTCTACCACAGTAGATAAATCTTCTAAAGATAAGAAGAAAGGCAAAGGAAAGGGTAAATTTGATGCCTCAAAACAGGATCCTCCTAAGTCATCTATTGGTGATGCTTCCCAACAGAAACCCAAGTATCCATGCCTCATCTGTGAGGAGGATCATTATACTAAGGAATGTCGCAGATGATCTGAAGTTAGTCGTTTGCTCAAAGGGACCCTAACTGTCCTGAAAGAGCCCTTCCCATCCCAACAAACTCAAATGTTACACAAACCTCAGTCATCTGCTTACTCAGGTTCACAAGTATTCATGATGAGTACCCCGATTAATGTGGCTATCAGGTCAAAATATTATCAAACTCCTACCCCATCAGCAGGAAAAGAAAAAGAGGGTACCCCTTCTTCTTTCACCCCATCCAGTTCTGGCCCTCTCCATAAAGAGTGAACTAATCCTAATTTTTCCATTCGACCACCTTCTCGAGGTGTGCTTCGAAATTCCTCGTATAATCCCAACGCTTGAACCGCTCAACATTATAACATTGTTGAAGATTTGGCTCAAGTTCCACTAGCTATGTCTACTCTCGAGCTACTTCAAAGCTGTACTTCTCACCGGAAATCATTACGGTCGGCTATTGGGGGTATTGATCCAATTAACTCTAATCTCATCTATTTTTACCTGGAAAACCACATTCTCTGTTTACCTCATCAAATTGCCTTTCCCATTCAGGTAATCGTAAATGAGAAAACCATTCATAGGACCGTCATCGATGAAGGTGATTCTACCTACATCATGTCTATCGCTTGTTGGAAGGAAATTGGTTCTCCTACTCTGAACCAGTCCCCTAACACTCTTGAAGCTTTTGACAGGCATGATTCATGACCATTCAGTGTCCTTACCAACCTTGCCATTACATTGGAGGTCAAGATGGTACATTTCGAAGTAGAGATCGCTGACGTTAATCTCAACTACAATCTTATACTCAGACGAATCTGGACCCATGTTATGCATGCTGTAGCCTCCTCCTTTTTCCACATGATTAATTTTCCCCATCAAGGGAATATAGTCATAATCGACCAACTATCCTTCTTTGCCTCTTCCTCCTTGGATGGAAATGTTCTATATGTCAGCACACCGGTGCTCCTTATGAGAGTGTGGGTGCAGGGCTTTTCAAAGATCTTGCCTTGATGGGCATATTTCCACTCCCACCTCCTCGTGTTTCCTCTGTCAAAATGATTTCATTTAAGTCTGATCCTTGGGTCATTCCTTCGTCGAATCTTGTTGATACATGGGGCGAGGTTATGCTATTAAGTCCTGTTGAAATTGATTAGGTGGAAATTGTTTCAGCTTCACCTTCGGTATCCTCTAATCATCCTGTTTTGAGAACATCTCTCGATGTGTATTCTCATTCCCCGTGGCTTGGTTCTGACTTGGTGGTCATGTCTATGTGTCTTGAGGAGTTCTCTTCTCCGCTTCCCATTGACATGTTAGTTTCTCTTGACATTATCAAGATCTTTCAACTGAGGGCACCTTTATCTCTTCATGGATTCAGGTTTTTTCTCCCTCCCCGAGTTCTTACCAATTTCCCATAATTGCAATGGGGTTTCCATCTCGCTCGTAACCTCGCTCACCCAGGGGACATGGGGGCACAACCCTTTATGAGTTCTATGCCATTATTTGGCCAAGCCGATGCTTACTCGTCTTGTCAATGGTAAAACTCTGGTTTTCATCTGTGTTGATTGATTAACAGAGTTTGAGCATGGACTCTCTCAAAATGTACTATGCTTAGGTCATCTTTCATGGCTATGTTTGTACAATAGTGTGTTATTCATTTTTGTACAACGTGGTTTGGTGTGTTATTTTGCAATCAAATTTCATGCTTATTATGTTTTTCTTACTTTGTAGATATCGGTGTCTCCTCACATCGGTTTCACTGATGCCGCTTGTTGTAATACCAAGAATCTATCATCGGCGGCATGGGCCCATGGTGAGTTGATTGATCTTCAAGGTGTTTGTCTAGGTCAAACAACTAATAACATCACTGAGTATAGCGAAGTTATTTAATTATTGTCAGAAGCTATCATTCTTGGCATCTGGCAATTGGTTGTCAACCTTGATTCATAGCTTGTCATCCTTCAACTCAATGGGAAATATTCAGTTAGAAATCCTCAGATATTGAGAATGTATCTACTTATTCGACTACTAGAGAGAAATTTTTATTTCATATTCCCAGACACATGAATGCATTAATAGAAGCATTAGCTAATTATGTGTTGGATAGACATTTGCAAAACATCTAAAAACTCAAAAAACAAAAACATTTGTACTATAGTAAGCAAGGAAGTACAACACACACACACACACACACACACACACACACACACACACACACACATATATATATATATATATATATATATATATATGTATGTATATATATATCTGTGTGTGTGTGTGTGTGTGTGTGTGTGTGTGTGTGTGTGTGTGTTGGTAATGTTTGTCATACATCAAAAACCCAAAAAATAATAATTGTGTTCAAAATACATCCGTGGCTCACAAGCCTCAAAAATGTGGAATGCTAGACGTATGCACTAAACAGCATGATGCTCATGGTAGCATGTAACTGCTCGGACTACGCGAGTCAGCAGTCAGTGGATTTGATTTGATACCCCCACCGTATGCCTTTGGTACTAGAGTGGGACATTACCCATCTAGGCATACTTTGGGATCCCATGGGTCAAACCCTCGAGATTCCGTGCATTCTCATCCTTGTTGTCACTTCCTTCCTGATAAGGAGCGACATCAAACTACTGAGTGACGTGCCTAGTGATTGGGGACATATCAATAGGGTGTTTTGGTCCAACATCTACATTCATAAAATTAAAATGTCATGAACACATATATTTCAAAAAGAATAAAAAAACATCAAAAATTCAAAATTTTTTGCTTTTTACCTCCATCATCATAATCCTCCACTATGATTAGCTGTCATCATAGACATGAGAAAAAGGCGGCCTTAAAGGACATATGTTGGCCCCCAGTAACACTGGGCATCAACTCACTCCAACAAACCATCTGTGGGTCTCATGGCATCATCGATTCTACCTTAGTTAGCTGGTATTGGAATAGCAGAATCCACTATAGGAAGAAGGTCACTCGCACAAACCCAAAGCAAACATGTTTCAGGTTTCCCGCTTTAGCTTTTCATAGCTGACGTTTCATGTTGAATTTCATAGCTTTTTCCCAGTTAAAGATAGTGGGTGCCATGTAGTCAATAGCATACTGAAACTTTGACTTGTTGGTCTCATGCGAAGCTTGGGACCCAACCACTCTATTGATGGTCAGCAGCAACACTCTCAACATAAGATCTCGAACAATCATAATCTCGATCTTGCCACTTTTTTATTTGAGAGCTTCTGGGAAATGTTCAAGAAGTAGCATGGTCACACTTGCCCCAATCACCTCAACCCATATAGATTGATTGGTTCCCCTCTCCGAGATAGTCCTGTGATGAAACAAATGTCTAAAGTTTCCAACTCCAGCTCTTGGTCACCAATAATGAAAATTTCCTGATTCACATCCCAGCGACTGATTAGATACTATAGCAACTTGTGTTGAGTCCATAGACCTAGTGTAAGAAATAATCTGAGGAGCCCACAGTTCTGTTAGTTCCAGTCTTTGTAGCCTGTCACCAGGGATCAACATGAGCTCTTACTATGTCTGGTTTTGTTATATGTTTTACACATGATGTTCAACACAAAAAATGTCACAAGTGTTTCTATCAGAAGGATCTCGGAAAAATCTTTCCAGCAGCATATCACACTCCCGTAACCGGTTCCTGGATTAGAAGAAATGAATGAGTGATTCTTGGTTATGCATGTTTTGAGGTCAGTTGCTGCACACAATGACAAGTTTAGTTAAAAATCCGTTTCTAAACGAATAGTAAGGAATTTTTTAAAAGAGAAAGAGGTTTTTGTTCATCACATACCAAATAACAAAAACCTCCTTCAGTTTATGTACAGGTGCTACTATGTGGGAGATATACAATGATGTTTGGAGCTTATATTAAAACAAAGCAAATTTTTCATATTTTTTACTGTTTTAGTCATTTTAGTGCAGGACCATTTTACAGCAGATGGAAAGTAATTTTGGAAAACCCAAGGAGGTTTTTGTTAATCATGAGCCATATAACAAAAAATTCTTTTAGTTTATTCACAGGTGTCATGGATTGAGATGTGTGACTAGATCTTTACAGCTCATTTTCACATAATTAAATTTTTAATGATTTTCTGTTTTAGAGATGATTTTGTGGAACAGATTACGAGCTAATGGAAACGAATTTCCAAAATTTGAGAGAGGTTTTTATCTAGCACTACCTTATCTACAAAAAAGTCTTTTAGTTTTGCAACAGGTATTATGGTTTAGGAGATACAAGTTCATCTTCAACACCTATTTTCAGAAATTCGGCCCAAGTTTAATGTAACTAATTCTATTTTGAAGAAAATGGTTGAGCTCAATCCCTTAGTACAAGGATGAGAAAATGTATATATTATATGAATTTCATAGTGTAGGGGTTGGATTTTGGTAGATGGTTGGACTCTTGGGAAGATTTTGGCACAGTATTGTACATATTTTTCATATTTTGGCTAAGGAAAGATCAGAGGTTTTGCATCACCTGTTGGGATTCTTGTGGCTTTCAGTTCTTGATGGTGTTATCTCTCAGTTTATTGTAAGTTTATTCATGTTTAATGTATTCGATTCCCTTCTTATGCTTCTGAAACTAAATGAATGAGTAAATGAGGTTGAATCCATTGTTTACAGTGCTCTTCCTTTAAATTTGTTTAGTTTTACATGTTTTCGCCAGTTTGGAGAGGATCCATGTTCTCCCTTGCCCTCTTCAGCTCCTTGTCGATCTGATCCATCCATACACCTCATAAAAGGCATCAAGACTACTACCTACCTCGCCCCAACTCGAATTCTGCAAAGATCTGGCCTTATCCCCGGACCCAAAATTAGTTTTCCCTTTTCTCCAACAAAAACCTCAAAAATCTAAATCAAACTTTCCTATCTCTTTACTAGCCTAAAATCAGTATTAATTTTGAGTCATATCAGCCCCCTTTGAAGACCTTTTCCTGAGATAGACCCAGAGAGAGCCCTCCCCTATCCTTGTAGGGCTAGCTACGAGGCTGAGCTTGGTTTGATGTTGCCTTGAACCTCGTCTTCTTCAGCCTAAGTCGGATTCGAGCGCTAACATAGTGGCGACCATACTGGGGAAGAAAATGGTTTTCTTGTCGATGTAATTTGTTTTATAAGCTACAGAAGGAGCTTAAAGTTATGCCAGATAGCCTTCAAAATGCTTTTTCTTTGCATTAGCGGAAGTAGATAAACGCTGCTTCAGTCAATCTCCGGTCTAGCTTGTAATCGTGACATCTAACTTGTTAATTGACCCAGTACATGTATCAAGTTCATATCTGATTGTTGATAGTGGAAAATGGTCAGACACATATGAAGGCTGAGACATTCACCTGGCGACTCCAGCTCGATCCAGAGATTCCAGTGCTCACTGATCCATTCTTGCAAGGGTAGGGTATGTGGCAAACCCTGCACTTTGTGAAGTTGTAAAAGAAATTAGAGATCAGTTAGTAGATTTTGAAATTGATGAAAGATTTTTCATGTCGTGCTTCAATGTTTAAAATCTCCGAAGTTTCCTCTTGAAGCTAAAACGGGTGTTTGTGAGTTAATTTTTGAAAGAATTGAGAAGGCAATTCAGTGTTTAAATGATCAGATCCAATCATATGATTTCCGAGATCCCAGAAAGTTCTTGGAAACTCTTCCTCCTTCAAAACAAGAAACAATAGAGCTGCCCATAGATGTTTGCATTGACAGTTTGCAGTTGGAGGTCTATGTTGAGGAATTAGGGCAGCAAACAGAGTCTGGTTTCTTTGATACTATTGCAACATACATGGAAAATTTTTTCAGTTTGAATGATAGATCAAATTGTCTTTTACACAACCAGACTCGTTATGTGCATGTAGGGCTGCAAGAAATTGCATCTGTGATCTGGTTGAAGCACTCTCAAGCAACATTCTTCTCAGATTTACTTGATTGGTTGATATGGCATTACAACATTACTTGATCTATCAATTTTGCAGAAAAGTAGGTTAGATTTTTACATAAATAAGCTACCCGAGGCAGCATTTCAGTTTGCTGTATTTGTTTATGTACATGTTGCAGCATGTATATGTTTTTGGATTGGTATGAGTTGTTTTGGGTTTGTAGTTGTTTGACCATCCATGCCCAACAAAAGAGGCACTGTCTACATTCTAGAGATCTGTAGTTCTTGGCACCTCCAAGGAGCTACCATCCCCATTGGAGCCAATGTTAGTTCCAGTCTTCGTAGCCTGTCACCAGGGATCAACATGAGCTCTTACTATGTCTGGTTTTGTTATATGTTTTGCACATGATGTTCAGCACAAAACATGTCACAAGTGTTTTTATCATAAGGATCTTGGAAAAAATTTTCCAACGGCATATCACACTCCCGTAACCGGTTCCTGGATTAGAAGAAATGAATGAGTGATTCTTGGTTATGCATGTTTTGAGGTCAGTTGCTGCACACAATGACAAGTTTAGTTAAAAATAAGTTTCTAAAAGAATGGTAAGGAATTTTTTAAAAGTGAAAGAGGTTTTTGTTCATCACATACCAAATAAGAAAAACATCCTTCAGTTTATGCACAGGTGCTACTATGTGGGAGATATACAGTAATATTTGGAGCTTATATTAAAACAAAGCAAATTTTTCATATTTTTTACTGTTTTAGTCATTTTAGTGTGGGACTATTTTACAGTAGATGGAAAGTAATTTTGCAAAACCCAAGGAGGTTTTTGTTAAAAACGAGCCATATAACAAAATTGTCTTTCAGTTCATTCACAGGTGTCATGGATTGGGATGTGTGACTAGATCTTTACAACTCATTTTCACAGAATTAAATTTTTAATGATTTTTGGTTTTAGAGATGATTTTGTGGAACAGATTACGAGCTAATGGAAACGAATTTCCCAAATTTGAGAGAGGTTTTTCTCCAACACTACCTTATCTACAAAATCCTTTTTCCGATTTGCAACAGGTGTTATGGTTTAGGAGATACGGGTTCATCTTCAGCACCTATTTTCAGAAATTCGGCCCAAGTTTAATGTAACTAATTCTATTTTGAAGAAAATGGTTGAGCTCAATCCCTTAGTACAAGGATGAGAAAATGTATATATTCTATGAATTTCATAGTGTAGGGGTTGGATTTTGGTAGATGGTTGGACTCTTGGGAAGATTTTGGCACAGTATTGTACATATTTTTCAGATTTTGGCTAAGGAAAGATTAGAGGTTTTGCAGCACCTATTGGGATTCTTGTGGCTTTCAGTTCTTGATGGTGTTATCTCTCAGTTTATTGTAAGTTTATTCATGTTTAATGTATGCCATTCCCTTCTTATGCTTCTGAAACTAAATGAATGAGTAAATGAGGTTGAATCCATTGTTTATAGTGCTCTTCCTTTAAATTTGTTTAGTTTTACATGTTTTCGCCAGTTTGGAGAGGATCCATGTTCTCCCTTGCCCTCTTCAGCTCCTTGTCGATCTGATCCATCCATACACCTCATCAAAGGCATCAAGACTACTGCCTATGTCGCCCCAACTCAAATTCTGCAAAGATCTGGCCTTATCCCCAGACCCAAAATTGGTTTTCCCTTTTCTCCAACAAAAACCTCAAAAATCTAAATCAAACTTTCCTATCTCTTTACTAGCCTAAAATCAGTATTAATTTTGAGTCATCTCAGCCCCCTTTGAAGACCTTTTCCCGAGATAGACCCGGAGAGAGCCCTCTCCTATCATCGTAGGGCTAGCTACGAGGCTGAGCTTGGTTTGATGTTGCCTTGAACCTCGCCTTCTTCAGCCTGAGGCAGATTCGAGCGCTAACAAGTTCCTCAAAGCATCCAAGAAATTTGGTTCATCCAATGCTTGAGTATCAATATCCTCATGCTCAAGTTCCTTCCAATCCATCATTTTTCATGATTTTTTCCCTGCAAAAACCATATAATCAAGTCAATGATCATCTTTGGCTGGAAAATTCTGGATTCAAATGGTCAAATTGAGAAAAAAACATGAAAATCATTTCCTCACGACACCGATGCAACCGTTTTAAAAACAGTGGTGTTGATGGCGCGATTGGCAGTCTTAGCAACCCCCGATCAGTGCGATTTTGTGCCCGGAAATCGCACTAACCGAGGGAGAACAAGTTTTTCCAAAACCTCCTCATGAAATCCAACAAGTGGATAAAAATAGGTGAAATAAGTATGAAAATGGAGGTTAAGGTCTTGGCTCTTACCTACAACTAACATCTCGGTGAATGACCTCACGGATCTCCCGCAATATGCTTTGGAAAAATTAGGTTACAAATGGGTAAAAATCTCTTCACACAAAGGTAAAATGGTAAATGGTAAAGAATAATTACTTTTGCCTCATTTTTTCATCTTTTTCATGAAATGTTATTGTTTTTGAGTATTTTTTTAACTATTTTGCCTCAGAAATGGATAATGCATTTACCTTTTTTATGCAGCGATAGGTGACGGATTGTTGATGATGGTACTGGAGTCACATTTCAACTATTTTCTTGACTCGTAAAACTAAAATCAAAATATCACCAAGTATTTTTCGGTTTTTGACTTGTAAAAGAGAATAAAATCACGGGTCTGCTTTCAAGCTCTTTTCCGACTCTTTAAACACAAAATGATTGACGAGGTCTTGTCATTTTGAACTCGTTAAAGGCTACAAAACATTGTTCACCTCGTAAACGTTTACCCCTTTTTTAGGTTGGGATGCACTATTTATGAAAAAGGCACTCCTTGATTGAAATGGTCAAGCGGTTCTCTCAAGTATCGTTTTCTACCTTTTCAACCTCGAGAGACACAAATGTACGAAAAGGGACCATGTGGATTTTTCTTTTCTGTGTCTTTTTCAAACCCTCTAAACATGAAAAACATATCACGTTACCCCTTTGTCAGACTCATTAAAACATTAAACGACATTGGATTCATTTCCATGCCGAAAGTGAGCTTCTCTTTCTTAGGGCTAATTAAACTTCTTAGGTCAGATTCATCCGAAGGATGAACTTACAGGTGGAAGCACATGCTATCCCCTTCAAGCTTGTGATAAAAAATAATTGGGGTACCAGCAAAAAATGGTGGGGAAAAAGTCGCCGATATGTTAAAGAGTTAGTCCTCCTGCAGTTACACTTACTCTTGATTCTCTATATCATCTGAATCATTTACATCCCTTTGTCTCATGTCGATGATGTGGGATACATCATGGCCCTCCAATATGGTCACTTCCTGTCAACCTCAACTCATTATCAGGGAAGTTGACCTAGAGACTCCCTTCTAGTACCTTAGAGCTTGCATGCCCTAATGGAAAGTTCTTCACACTCGATGACAAGTTCACATCATTGACTTTCGATCGGGTGATTTTATGGGTGTTCGAACTCAGTTCCTTTATTCACATTCCTTGAACTGTGCTGCCAGTACCTTGAGAACCATTGTCATTATTGGCGGATTCTCTCACGCTTGTTAATGCTTCACATCATTGACCGGTAATCAAGTGACTTCCTAGCATGTTTGACTTCAACAAATTCATTCACATGTTTGGAGTTGTACTTTGATCGGGTTGCTTGGAGTGAAAGACCCTGGGCTAATATTACACAAGTCTAGGTTACGAGGTGATGTGACATGGTAATGTTGATATAAATGTCTCTTTTAGATGGATGAATGCGACCATACCATGAGTTGTTATATGTGATCCTGCTCATTATTGGATGGTTGCAACCATACCTTGGTTTCGTTATGATCCTTTCTACTGGATGGTTGTGCCCATGCCTTCGATCCATCTACATGATCATTTTCTGGATGGCAGCGTCTATACCATGATTCATGTATCATTATTCAGAGTTTTCAGTGATGTATATGTATCTATGCTTTCTTTTAGGTTTTCTGATGATGGACTCCGGTTCCCCACTGTTACCGGGAAAAGTGTCTATTTAGAACTGCTCTATCCCACTAAGGTGTGACAGCTGCCTTAGAAACAAACAGAGAAAACTACTTTTGTATTTCCTTTATGACTTAAAGATAGAAGGGGATAGAAAGAACCGACCTGTGTCTTGCGCTAGTCCTTTGATCCAATCCCTCTCTTCTTTGACAGCTTCCAGCTACCTGCTCCCTTACTTGACCAGCTTCACCAAGTTCCTGTAAGATCACAGAAGAAGAAAACTACACAAAGACATGGATCTATATTCATAAAAAGCTTAGGATCAGATTTAAGCTAAACATACAAATGTAACAAGCATCAATGATACACAAGCATGTAGGAGAAACTCAAATAGTTTTATTGATATAACAAGAAGATCCAGGAGGAGTTACAACCGATGATTCCTGATCCAGCATCAACCTCCCAGCAAAGAAGCCCCTTCTTCACCTCCAACAAAGCATAAATCACCCAATATTCTGATATCTATCTCAAAACCAACAGCAATTCTTTGCAATGTACAAAATTCCAGCCTCTGGATCTCTGGGATGAGGGATCAATATATAGATGTATGCAAGGAGGATGAGTCAGCTTATGATTTGACTAGTGTCTTCTCTCTATCAGTTCTTGCTTCCACTTGGAGACTGAGAGCCTCTTACTCATCCTTGGTCGAATTCAGTGAGGCAAGTGTCATTTGAGAAGATTCTAGAAGCTTCCATTGTCTTTCCACTTCGCGGAATGGCACTGCCATTTGTCATTTCCCGCTCAACGCACCCTAATAGTGCATTTAGGTGCATTGCAACGCACCTAGCTAGTTTATTTAGGTGCTATGTAACGCAGCTAGCCAGTGGAGCACCTGAAATGATCCTGATTTGACTGATTCTGAGCAGTTTCTGGTGGAGAACTTCTGGGAGAAGCTGTAATTTGTTGACCTTGTTCCTTTAGGGGTTGTAACAACACTTTTAGGGACTTAGGAGCCCTTGGTTTATGGAAATTTCATGCTTGGTGCTGCAAGGCACAAAAATGTCTATAATAGTTGCCCCCTAAAGTATGAGGCTGTTAATCGGGTGAAATGCTTTATTATGAGGATCCGAAGTTCTTTCAATGCTGGGAGGAGACCTGTAATAAGATACAATACAATACATTATCTTCATACTGTTTTTCATGATCTAGCTGAGGCGGGCATTCCCATGCTCAGCTTTATAAATTCATTTTCATGTGCATAGGACAGACAATCGTCTGAGTGTAGACTGATGATTCTGATAGAGCCATCATCCTTTTGGTAGGATGATTATCTGTGCTGCAATGCTGTATATTTAATGTCTTTATTTTCCTGAATATATATTGCAGCCCGGATGGATGAAACTAGATCTGGGGTCTTCAATCTCGTCCGATCTTCACTCGAAGTACAAGTCGATCCATGTGAGAAATGTTCTGAAGTCGAACGTGGAAAGACATCGCTTGATTACCTGTCAATGATGTAAACTGTTAACAAGCGCGAGAGGAATCACCGATAATGATAATGACCCTCAAGGTACTATAGTACAATTCACGTGGTGTGAATAAAGGACTTGGCGTCGAACACCATGCAAAATCTTTCGGTCGAAGGCCATTGATGTAAACCTGTCGCCGGAAGTGAGAAACTTGCCATTAAGGCATGCAAGATTCAAAGTACTGAATGGGGTGTTCCTAGATCAACTTCTTGGATAATGAGCTGATGTCGACAAGAAGTGATCCATCAAAGGAGGGCCTTAATGAATCCCACATCAATGACACAGAACGGAGCAAATGATTTTGATGGAGGTGAAAACAATCTGATGATATACAGTTCAGGATGGCGGTCATGAAAGAATGAAGTATAATGTATGGTAGTGGATGGGACACAGGTGACTTCTCTGGATGACTTCTCTTGAACATGTCGGCGACACTTATGTGATGGATTGGTAGCATTTAACCCAAATGTGGATGGTATGGCGTGACCATGGTGATGTGACCGGTGAATGAAACAACCCAACCTGACTCGGACACGAAGTGGAAGTGTCATGTTAAAGAGCGACTTGCTACCAATAAAGATTCTTTGAGTTTTCTTCCCAATTTTTCCCCAGTCATTGCTGACCAGTACCTCTTTACGTTTTTCAAGCTTGAGGAGGATAACATATGCTTGTTCTATAATTTGCCCTTCGGGCAAACCCATCGCTATGTTTTAACGAGCCTAGCGATAGTGAAACTCGTTCTCGTCTAAAGACAAGTTTGTTGCTATTAATCTTTTTAACGAGTTTAACGACAAAGATAACTTGGTCCTTTTCATTTTTAGAGAGTTTGAAAAGGTACGTAAAGGTAACTCAAAAATTCCTTTTTCGTCATCTAATCCCTTAAGTCCGAAAAAGTATAAAACAATACAGAAGGGATGAATTTTCGATAGTTTTAACGAGCCGAAGAAAACAAGCGCTCGATCTTTTTGTGCAATAATCCCTCAGGTCCAAAAAGATTAAAATCTAGAGGAGGGATAGCACTTCCTGTCCCTTTAACGAGCTGGAAGGCCAAGGACTCGGCAATCTTTTCATATTTTACGAGTCAGTTGAAAAGAGCTTAAAGGAGACTTGTCTTTTGAGGAACGAGTGATAAAATGGGTAGCAGTGATTCCAGGTAAGGTTTGGAATTTTCCAATCACGGCAGTGTCACAAGGATGGCTAGTGAAATCACTCTTCGCAGATGTTCCTCAAAATGGGTAAACAATCAAATGGAGGTGAATGATCGGCCAATGGAAAAGTGGAGGTGACGGTGCAAACACGACCAAGGCTTTAATGTCTAAAGTACTACATTCACGGTGGTTATTTACCAGGGAATAGTTCATTTTTTAACGAGCTTAAACGCGGGTGGAAACATTTTCTCGGTCCGGGTTTATTTTTTAACGATTTTGAACCTCGCGGTAAACACTGCTCGATCCGGGTTTATTTTTTAACGAGCTTGAACCTCGCGGTAAACACTGCTCGATCCGGGTTTATTTTTTAACGAGCTTGAACCTCGCGGTAAACACTGCTCGATTAATCCAGTCATATGATAAGAATGTCTCATATAAAAACGACAATTTTTAGAGTTTTGCCCCACATCCTTTCTTTATGCAAGTTAGGAGACGACCAATCCTACGAGTTTAAAGGGTTAGAGGTCCTAAAAATTTAAAAAATAAATAGTCGCTCTTTGCTTGCACTCCAAAAGGTTTGCATGCCCCCAAGTATAAAACAGAGTTTCAAGGTTACCCCTTCTTTAGTCCGTTAAAACATTTGTTTTACCGAGAGAGGCCTACCTCTTATAGGTTACCCAAAGATTGCTCTATTCGCGGCGCAAACAAAACACTTCTTCGGCGATGTTTACCGAGATAAACAAAGGTGAGTGGCGGTGCTTGCCAACTCTCATAACTTTGACAAGAGAATCCTGTACTAGAATAACCCCCTCTTCCACTCATGGACGGGGGTACAGACTAGACATATTCTCCCACGGAAACCTACTCTATACCCGAAGTTTTCCTGCCAAAGCAGACCAGGATGCATGCCCCCTGGGTTTCAGTCATATCCCTCCGAATTACTCGCGCTCATCGGGAGGACGGACTGGAAATTGAGACATTTCCTGCGTGAAAAGACCATTTAGGGATGGTATATGACTATTTGCTATGCGTGATCCAGGAAATGAAAGCTGGTCCACGAGCTTGACCACTCTTCCTTTGTGCGGAAAACACATTACTCTAAAGAGTGAGGAGACAATGGCTCCCATGCAATAAATATAGTCTCGTCCAAGGAGTAGATTGTAATCTAGGGGTCCTTGAACTACCATTACGTTCATGTGAATGGTTTTCCCTCTCAATGTTATGGGCACATCGGGAAGGATCCCTAAAGGTCGACTGGTTCCTTTATCAAAACCTGTCAGATTTCTCATCTCAGGCAAAAGCGATGGCGAACCAAGCACTTTCCAAGCAGTTGAGGAAAGGATACTCACAGAAGCCCCCTCATCTATGATGGTACCAGCCATGACCATTCTATATATTTGAACGATAATTCGGAATGGTACGCTTGCTGGTAAACGGGGTCTGCCTAGTTGATTCCAGTCAAAGGAGACAACTAGGTTGCTTGGAGGTGGGACCGAATAGACGGCCGGGTACGGCTCTGACGAACTTCCTTCCTGCGGTAAAGGAACGGGTAAATTGCCCCCATGTTCGCCGGAGTCTGTGTTTATGAAGAAACTTGGACGGTGTCATCCTTGTTCTCTTCAGTGATTGTATCATCTGAAGATGAAACCTCTGAAGGCAAGACCGGGTCAACTGCCGCCTCGACCTTTTGACTTTCATCTGGTATGGATCCAGATGGTTTATCTTCAATGATAGGCGCTTCAGCCGACCACATGAGCGGGCCAGCCGGATTCTCAACTAGTGACGGACTCGACAAGAGTTTTTTATATCCAGGAGGAAGTCGTAACGGTGAAACCGAACGACCATCCAAAACTCTTTTAGCTTCGTCTAAGAAGGTACAACGGTGGACGGCATGATTGCCTTCGCACAGTTTACAGGGAAATCTAGCTTTCCCTTTTTGTCCTGGGGCTTCACTTTCGCTAGTTGACAGTGTGCTTTCAACATGATCATCAGAGGTTGACGACACCGGGTTGTGCAAACGAGGAGACCAGTCCCTTAATATCCGAGGGATGCAAGGACAATCTCTGTGAAAGTGGTCTCCTTTGCAAATGACACATGGTGATTTAGGCCTGGTCGGTGCAGTGTGTGGATTTTCGTTAGACGACACTCGTTTTCCCCCATTCGCCTTCGGCTCCTTCTTCTTCTTTTCTTTCTTCTTCTTTTCCTTCTTCTCCTTGGGAACTTGATTTTTAGCTTTACCAGCTCCATCAAGCGAAGAGGAAGGAGGAGAGGAAGAATTAGAGGAAGTAGAATGCTGGTGGGAAACTCTGGACTCGTCTAATTGCTGATTCGATTGTTCAGGAATAGTGGTGTTCTGAACGACAGAGGTTGAGAAGAGCCATGCTGGCAAGCCAATTGTCAGTCCTGGAAGTGACAATGTGGCCATATGGGGCGCACCAACATCTCCCCAAAAGGAGAAGGGACTAGGATTTCCTCCAAGGGGAATTCCTTGGTTGGTAGACTCCATTTTCTCAACCCAAGATCAACGTAGGAAAGGGGTAGTGAATATTCCGTTTAAAATAAATTTTTAGATGCTTTGACACAACTTGTTTTTTTAGTTTTAAAGAGTCGAGAAAAAACAAAAGATGACTCTAGTCTCCTTCGATTTTTAATGAGCCTGAAGTGACAAGTGCTCAAATGGACCTTTTCCGTTAAAGAGTCTGAAAAGGAATGAAAGGGACTGCTCTGGAGATCTAGGTAGAGGGAGTACCAAACCAATCGCAAAACTGCAGAATACTTTTTACGGTACGGCAGTCAATCTTCCCGAATGTTGTGTTCAGTGCATTGCGATCGATAGGGCGGCAGACATGGCTTCCTATGGATAAAGGATTTAAGCCTATAGGGGTCTCCCAATATATACTCGACGGTACGTGGGAGCACAAGTCCGTACTGGCACTTATCGTCTCAAAGTGGAGAAATCACCCATCCATCAGTGAGGACAACAGTTAGTAGGCTTTACGACGCCGGAATACGTCTCTAGCCTAGACCTCTAAATGTTGTGCGTTAAGTTCCAAAGTGTTGTTAGATTCATTGAATTTATTTTAAGTTGATCTTTCTTATGAAATTTGCCTTTTGGGTTCACCACGAGATGTAGGTGTAATTCCTAAAATGCAATCTAAAGATGATAAGCAAACTTTTATCTCTTTTCAGCAATGAAAACCCTGGCTACAAGGGGAAAAGAAAGACACAATCTTTTCACAATGAGCAAAGAGCACACTGTAAATGCACTTTCCTAAATCAAGCCAAACAGACTGTCAATATGCAAATGCACATGTGCATGTATTTGTTTTCGACTTTCTTAATATTGATGCTAAAAGAAAGTTGATGTACAAATCTAAATTTGCTTTCAAGCAACAAACACAAACAAGCTTCTTTTCGAAATCAAAAGATAAAGATGATTACGACGCTTTACGATTTTGAAATAAATACTTGTTTTTGACACTAGAAAATCACAAATTCAGACCAAAGGCAAAAGTAAAAGTATAGTCAACTATCAACAACAATCAAACTTTCTCCAATGATCGAAATCGACACTTGCGACAGATATAAATCAAAGGACGACAGTACGACTATTCTACTATTGCAATGGAAAACTGTAAACGACTCAACAAACACATAAAAACATCTACAGTTCTTTTGTACAAAGGAGGTGGAATTACAACAAGGAAAAGGGGTTTTTAAATAGACACATACACTGATCACAGGTTGCAAAAATCAGAGACAAAACTGGAAAGAATGAAGCACAAGAACCTCAGCTGCACAGGGCTAGTCTGATCAGCGCACCTGTAACACAGAGAAACTCGATTGCAGCGTAGGTTGCCCTCTCGAGAACTGCGCTGAAATGCAGGAACTCTTCACAGTACCTGCGCTGAGGCAGAAACGAGAATTCTATCCGAGTTCTGGGTCACGGTTTACAGTTTAGTCTTTGGTTTTTGGTCGAGTAAAAGCAATCAGTAATGCACAATCAGAGGGTAGATCTAAGGAGGGTCTAAGAGCTATCACAAAGGGCAATCAGATCATTTGTGAATCAGCTGTTCAAATCATAAACAGATCCAGTGAATGGATTGAAGTAGCAGTTGTCTACTTTGCATTTGTTGTGGCAAATGCAGTTCAAATGCTACTTATGAGTTTATGAAACAAACAACAAAAGATACACAAACAAACTAATTAGACAATCCTCCCCAGCGGAGTCACCATTTTGTTACCGGGAAAAGTGTCTATTTAGAACTGCTCTATCCCACTAAGGTGTTACAGCTGCCTTAGAAACAAATAGAGAAAACTACTTTTGTATTTCCTTTATGAATTAAAGATAGAAGGGGATAGAAAGAACCGACCTGTGTCTTGCGCTAGTCCTTTGATCCAATCCCTCTCTTCTTTGACAGCTTCCAGCTACCTGCTCCCTTACTTGCCCAGCTTCACCAAGTTCCTGTAAGATCACAGAAGAAGAAAACTACACAAAGACATGGATCTATATTCATAAAAATCTTAGGATCATATTTTAGCTAAACATACAAATGTAACAAGCATCAATGATACACAAGGATGTAGGAGAAACTCAAATAGTTTTATTGATATAACAAGAAGATCCAGGAGGAGTTACAACCGATGATTCCTGATCCAGCATCAACCTCCCAGCAAAGAAGCCCCTTCTACACCTCCAACAAAGCATAAATCACCCAATATTCTGATATCTATCTCAAAACCAACAACAATTCTTTGCAATGTACAAAATTCCAACCTCTGGATCTCTGGGATGAGGGATCCATATATAGATGTATGCAAGGAGGATGAGTCAGCTTATGATTTGACTAGTGTCTTCTCTCTGTCAGTTCTTGCTTCCACTTGGAGACTGAGAGCCTCTTACTCATCCTTGGTCGAATTCAGTGAGGCAAGTGTCATTGGAGAAGATTCTGGAAGCTTCCATTGTCTTTCCACTTCGCGGAATGGCACTGCCATTTGTCATTTACCGCTCAACGCACCCTGATAGTGCATTTAGGTGCAATGCAACGCACCTAGCTAGTGTATTTAGGTGCTATGTAATGCAGCTAGCCAGTGGAGCAGCTGAAATGATCCTGATTTGACTGATTCTGAGTAGTTTCTGGTGGAGAACTTCTGGGAGAAGCTGTAATTTGTTGACCTTGTTCCTTTAGGGGTTGGAACAACACTTTTAGGGACTTAGGAGCCCTTGGTTTATGGACATTTCATGCTTGGTGCTGCAAGGCACAAAAATTTCTATAAGACTCGCTTCCACTTGTAAAGAATTTCACCCCTCACTCTAGTTCAGCCTTCATGCTTTAGGGGGCATCTGTTAGACAACATTTTTTCAATGTCCCTGTACTCCCCATCTATGATCCTAGAGGATCTCTATAGTGTACCCGCATGCTTTCCCATCATGAAGAAACTCCCAGTATGTCCCTCTTCATGAGTAGAACAATTCCCCTTTGCACCATTTCCCAAGAATCTTTCTTCTATCCTAGTTTACAAGACCGACACTACTGACCAGTTTTCTCCTCACGCTGATTTACAAAGGTTAAAGCTAGCCCTTGCACTGGAGTGACTGAGCCCTTTTCTAGTCGTGTTGATCCTCTCTTTGAAGGTTTTTTAAATAAGGAGCCGAATCTTCCATGTATAGAAGCTTTGTAATGGAAGTCTGGTAGATGTTTGGGTTAGATAGAGCTGAGAAAATCAGTTTGGCCTCCTTTCCCCTATTAGGATGGAACAACCTTAAGAGATAAGACCTTCTCCCATGATGAGAGGAACCATCTCCCATCCATCCAAGCTATATAAACCTCTCTTTTTCCCAAGCAAAAGCTAGTTGGAGTTTTGGAGCAAGTTTAAATAATTAGCAAGTCATCTATAGATTGTAGCTTTCTAGTGTATGTTTGAGGGAGAATAGTGTGATTTTGGGTCAGTTTGAGACTAGAGGCAAAGAGACCTTAAAACTTCCACTTTTGGGGCTATCCATGAAGTCCTAGTAGAAGTGTGGGAACTCAGATACGTTGAAGGAGACCAGAAACGTCAAGGCACCTGTTGTAATCTCTTTCTGATTTATATAAATGAAACTTTTGATTGATTTCCTACATGAAGTGTCATTTTACATATTTATGCCTTAATGTTCCTTGATCTATTAAGTAGGTTGAATACAATATTGTATGTTTTCACGTTTGTTGTTTGGTTGTTTCAGTTATTCAAAGGAAGGAAATATATGATAGCTAGAGTGAGGAAGCATGATCATCCCCAAGCGAAATAGCATTCTAAGAGGTAGGTCCTCTTAATTGATTCTAGCTTAAGGAGATTTTCCATAGATTGTTTGTTTGTGGCTAGACCCAATCTCTTGAGCTAGAGGAATTGTTTGTGTCCACACTGAGAATTTACCTGCACCACACTAATCCTATCTTTGGATAAGTCCTAAATCTCTTTCCTAGCCTATAAATTCATCCTCTCCCATTCCAAAATGGTTGGTTAGGTTAGAGGAGGTTTGGTCTATGTATTTTTGCACCCTTATGCTAAGCTTGTGACTAGAGGCTGTTCATTAGACTTGGAGAAGGACTGCTTGGACAGTTCTTAGCTTGGACTTGGATTACCACTCAAGGAGAGCCTTTCAACATGAATGATTTGGTTGTAATCTTCCCTTTATTTCTTAACAATATACAACTGTTCATTCATCTTCCCAAAATATATGTGTTCATGTATTATTTTGCTTGACATTCCTTGATCAGTTAAGTAGGTTGTTATTGGATTTGCTATTGGTTTTGGAATGATTTGTTGTCTCATCACTTGTGAAGGTACATAAACACTAAGAGAAGAAGGAACAAGTCTTTGACACAAGCAGTTCGAGACCCTCAACAAAGGAAAGTGGAATAACATCAAAATGAGGTAGGCCATATCTTCCGTTCTTCTTTTCAATTATAACATAGGAAGATGTCTAGATGATTGTCACTTTAGTTGCTAGACCCAATCATTGGGCTAGAGGGATCATCTCTATCCATGGAGAGGATTAACCTTGTCAAAACTAACACATCCACCAAATGTCTCCCCCTATCAATATAATTTTTCCCAAAAAAATGAAATTGAAAAAACATCACGGAACTTCTCTAAGCCGATGTTATTCATTGCAACACTAGCCCTTATTCATCTATGGTGGTCATGGTTATAAAGAAAGATGGTGAATGGCATATGTGTCTAGACTTCAGGGCCCTTAACAAACTCACTATCAAGGAAAAGTTTCTTATCCCCATAGCTGATGATTTTCTTAATGAAATACATGGTCCCAAGGGTTTTACCAAGTTGGAGCTTTTCCCAAATTATCACCAAATACGGATGAAGGAAGTTGACATTTCCAAGATAAATCTTTGAACTCATGAAGGCCATTATGAATTTATAGTCATGTCATTTGGTATCTATAATGCCCTATCCACTTTTTAGAGCCTCATGATCCACCTTCTGAAACTGTATCTCACAAAATTCATCCTAGTCATTTTTCAAGACATTCTCATCTAGAACATAACATGGGACACTCACCTTCAACATCTTTACCAAATATTGTGACTGCTCCAAGATCATAAAATATTTTTCAAATTGTGCAATTTTTCCTTTATCATGGAAGAAGTAGAGTATTTTTGACACATTGTGTGTTGTGAAGGAACGAGGGTTGATTAGAAAAATATCTAGGCAATGCAAGAGTGGGCCCAACAAAAAAACCTTTAAGATTTTGATGGGATTCTTAGGTATCACAGGCTACTATTGCAAATTTTTCCACAATTATGGACACATTTCCTGACCTCTCACTAATAGTATCAAGAAAAAATAATTTCTTTGGAGTGACATAGCTTATAATTCCTTTTTGGCTCTCAAACAAGCCATGTGCTCCACTCTAGTATTGGGCCTACCAGAATTTACAAAAATAATTGTGATTGTATGTGATGCTTCAGGTATGAGCATTGGTGAAGTATTAGTGTAGGAAGGTAGACCATTCCCTTTCACAAGTCAATAACTAAGTGGAAGGAATATTGTTCAATCTACATATGAGAAAGAAATGATGGCCATCTTAAATGCATTAGACACTTGGAGACCATACTTATTGGGGCGTCATTTCCAAATCCGCATTGACCATCATAGCTTAGAATATTTCCTTGTTTAATGTCTATCATCACCACAACTTAATAAATGGATTACAAAAATGTTTGGATATGATTATGAGATAATTTACAAGTACGAGTGTGATAATGTAGTGGTTGATGCCTTATTGTGCCAATTTATGGATGAGGGCACCCTTTTATCCCTCTCTACCCATACTAGATTGGATTGAATAAGTATATCATGAATGGTTTCGCCACCCCTCTCTATACCAAATCATTAATATATTAAGACAAAATTATTACTCCTCAAAGGACTACTCTTCAAAGGATGAGGTTCTTCTCTACAAGGCTTGGGTAGTGCTATCCCTGACATCCACCCTCAAAGTCTACATCTTGGAAGAGTTTCACTCCTCTTTGGTCACAGGCATTTCAGAATTCAAAAAATTTATGCATGATAATGCCACTCTTTCTTTTGGACTAGCATGAAGAAAACATTGTTACTTATATAGCTAAATGAGATGTATGCTAGCACAACAAAGGGGAAATGATCAAGCTACGGAGAAACTTGCAACCATTTCCAATCCTTGCTTCCATTTGGAGAAATGTTTCCATGCATTTCATTACAAGTCTCCCAAAGTCAGGAAACAAATTAGTCATCATGGTGGTTGTTGACAAACTTTCCAAATATTCTCATTTTTGTGCTCTATCACACCCATTAACCCCAACATCAGTGGTTCAAGTTTTCATGGACCAAATATTCAAACTTCATGGCATGTCAACTACCATTGTGTTTGATCAAGACCCCACTTTTACGAACAAGTTTTGGCAAGAAATTTTAAAGCTGTAGGGCACACAATGCCAACTGAGTACAACTTATCATCAACAAAATGATGGTCAAATAGAAGCAATCAATAAATCTTTGGAGACTTGTCTATAGTGCTTCACTTTAGACAAGAAGCATCAATGGGTACCGTTGGATTGAGGGGTCTTGACCCAGGTTTAGAGTTAGCTGCGCCAACCAACAAAACCTTAAATTGTTTGCCCTTTTGGAAATAGCCCGCATAGTGCAGGTTGTAATCTCACCCGAAGTAGTATTAGGGGATGCCAAGACTAGTTTTCTACAACCAAAGGTTTGTGCGATGGGTTCCTGTTACTTCTAGGGATTTATCCTAACCTTCACGAACCCTAACCCTTAAAATCTAGAAATCATAGTATTTTGCAGAGAACATAATCTAACCCTTTGTGGAACACTTGAAACATTCATATTCTCAAGTAAACATGTAGATCTACTACTTTTGAGCATCAATTAAGAGTTCCTTCAGATAAATGCAGAAAATAGACCAAATACACATAAATTTCATAAGAAAATATAAAGGCATAGATATGCAGGTGTTGCTCCAAAATAGTGTTTATTAGATATAATCTTTTTGTTACAGACTTCTCTTCCTTAGGCACACAGCTCCAGGGGCTTGCTCACATAGCTTGCAGACTTACCAAGGTCTCCACACAGATGTGTAGGAGAATTCCCCTTCTCATAAGTACAGAAAAAGGACTTTTCTACCTCATACTACTTGCCCATACAATGATCTTCAATTATCTACTTACTTCCTATGACTCACTATGAATTCTTTATATAGTTTCTTCCATTACAATACCATGGTTCGTGAACCATGGGTGGGTCACAAAACATCCTATCTTCTAAAAAACTAAGGGACTAAAGTCCATTTTGAATCATATTACCTTCGCGCTCCACTCCTTAAAATGAGGAGACTTTACATAATTAACAAAATTGATTACAAAATTTACCCTAGGGGACCCTATCCCAATAGGCCCCCAACACAATTTCATGACTCGTCCTTGAGTCACTCTGCTTGTGGCACCTCGATCTTCACTTGTAGCTCACTGAACTGAATATTTAACACCTGCATGTCTGTTGTTCCCTGTGTAGCATCTTGGTACACTTCCTCAACTATTTTTTCAGTAGTTGGGCCTTCAACTGCAAGGCCCATGGTCCTTTGTGTATGTTGCATCCTTTTAAGCTTTATCCATATTGACAGAGTCAACTAACTAGCCTCATCTATCCAGAACTTTGTCCTTGAAGAGATGATCACTTCCTTACACCGCAACTCATCAATTTCATTTTGGATGATATTTCCTTCTTATAATATAGCAAACCTTTGCACTCGTACGAAGGTTCGTGTAGTCAATCGGATTTCATCAAACTGCCTTTGCTTTTCCCTGATGTCGGCTCCAATATTTTGCAGAGTTGGATCCTCCTATAGTGAGGTCCATAACTCCATGCCCTACTCAAATAACTCAGTGAATACCTTGACTACATCTTCCTAGGTGGCCAATCCTTATTTAATAGCATCTTTCCACTGCTTTTTGACTTCTGGAGGGGTAGTGTCCTCCACCTTTAGTTGTAACTCTGAGATTTGCAGTTGCAGCTCAAACCTAACTTAGATGATTTCATCCTTAGACTCTTTCATTGTAGTGGCCAGCTTTTGATTTTCTCCATGGAGGCCACCGCTGGTGGGATCTTGAGCTCTACAAGCTCACTCCAAGCCTATGCAATCCCTGCTTCCAACTACTAGCTTCGTGATGTAAGCTCCTCCTTTTCCTTTAGGGCTTGTGCCTTTCCCTCAAAGATTTGCTAGTTATTAGTTTTGACTTCGTTGATTATCAACAGCCCGCGTTTCTCCTGAATCTTAAGTCCATCTGACACCCCTTGGTGTAGCTCATGCAGAGTTGGAATGGGAAGAACAACAAAATTTAGACTCAAGATCTTCATGTGGAGTAGATGTTCCTGCTCTTCATCTAAGTCACTGCGCAGGGACCCTTCTAGCAGTTGAATGGTGCAGAGTTCCATGGTGATATCTGCATCCAATACTAATTGACTCGCTTGATTCAGGCTCGCTTGCTTCATGCCCTCTTGTCCCATGCTCACTTGAATGATACCTTTTTGGACCTACTGTTGGGTAGTAGAGGGCTCCCGTAATAGTTTTGGGGCTCAAAGACCACAATTTTGGGAAAGGTATGGTAAAAACTTCGCGAAGTGCATGGAGCGCAAATTGTAAATGAGTCAAGTCAAAGGGTTGTCCTCCCAAAAATAATGTAAAATAATAGGAAGTGAGTCGGCCTGCCCATGGTCTGCGGACCATGGGAATGTATAAATAGAGCAAGGCTCTATGTATAGAAGTAGTAGCTGTTATGTACTTTTGGATCTAGAATGTAATGGGTTTTTGAAGAACGAAGTCTTGAAGCGTCTGTAATTCCAAGTCAAGGGTGTTGGTAGGTAGATAGAGGCTTTGTAGTTGTGTGTGCAGAGGCCTAGTAGAGTTTGCAGCTTTGTGCGCGGACCCCTGCAGCTGAGTGCATAGGGTGGATTTGGATGTATTGGTGGATGAATTGAATAAAGATAAGTTAATTCTGAAATACTGTGTTAAATTTGAATTTTTGTGGATCTGGTTGATATAAATGCTTGATCTGTGCGCGCATGCTTATGTTATGAGTTTATGCAAATCTATATCTTTTCTGGTTGCACAAACTGGTTATATCTATTAAATGTTTGCTTAAAGACCATAAAAAATAGATCTAATCTTTAACAACATAATAATAAGTAGTAAGGAATTGCCTTGGTCTAGATCTACGTTGAAGCAGAGTAGCGTGAGGCCATAAAACAGTGTGCGGACTTTCCAGACCACATCAAGACATCCCAAGGGTGTGGAAACTTGGTTCTAGCACCCTCCCCTACTACGTTAGGTGAAACCTGAGTCTATGCTCCGCGGGCTATTTCCAAAATGGCTGGTAGCTGCGGGATTTGTTTGGATAAATAACTCATCCGAACCTGGGTCAGGCCCCTATAAGCCAACAAATGGTTCCGTTGCCGAGACCAGGATCTGCCTAAGGGATGTCTGATGTCAGAACACTAGAATCCTACAAAGGAAGAGCTTGGAGATTGGCTAGATCAGAAGCTTCACGCATTCATGGTTTAGGAAAATAGAAACCCGTGGATATCGGAGGAAGGGTGGTTGGACCGTTACATATACATAGATATCCACGAGATCTTCTTTGCGACATTCCTGATAGAGTTGTACGAGTGGATCTCGAGGTTAGCGACAGCGTGGCCAAAGTGTAGACTAGCTCAACCTATTGTTTGGACTCCAAAATTGGTGCGTAGGCTAGAAGCATCCGAAGATAAAATCACACTCACCGTAGAACACTGGTTGGATTGGGTAATAGGAGGGTTTATTACTGAGTTCACGATAGACACATCTATGATTTATAGTGAAGCAGAAAGGCGCTTTCTCCAGGGACCGCGGGGTAAGTATATTAAATCGTTGAATACTTGGATTAAGATGTTGTTGTGTGAAAAATGGATTATGCGCATTTATTGATGTCTGGCATGACGAGGAGTGGAAGAGGCTACTGAGGAACTGAAGGATTAGAGAACAGTCCACTAATTTCTATTTCATGGGAAAGCAAGGAGGAGTTCACGAGGCTCTCTCCAAGAAGTGTAGTTGGGTTGATTAAGCAACGCTTTCCACTGATACCACCTCCATCTATGCCATCACCTACTTCACCAACGTCAAATCCATCTTCACCCTGTTTCTGGGAAAACTAGTGTCTTTTCGATCTACTAGTCCCACTAAGATAGGCAGCTATCTTAGAAACAAACAATTCAAAGTGATTCAAGATTTCCTTTATGTATGATAGATAAGAGAGAAGCAAAGAGGACCAACCTGTATCTTCCGCTTGGCTCCTTGCTTGTTTTCTCTCTCCCCTAATAGATCTTGCCACTCTTCTCCTACTTGTCCTGCTTTAGAGAATACCTGTAGAGGCAAAGCAAAAAAACACTATCTAAGCATCTCGATCTATGATATCATAAACAATGCAAAATCAGAAATACATTAACCATACAATTGCATCTACAAATAACAAGATTCACAGATACACGATTATATGGAGGAAAACTCAAATAACTTTATTAATACTAAAAATAGAAGAGAGGATTACAACCCAGCTGTCTGATCCATCATCATCCTCCCAGCATGAAAGCCCTCTTCACCTCATGAAAAGTAATATCACCCAACAATACAATGTTTCTTCTCAAAGAGAAACCAACAACACTTCCTTACAAATTACAAAATTCCAGCCTTCAGATCTCTCAGATGAGGGATCCATTTATAGATATTGGCAGAGGGGTGAGTCAGCTTCTGGGTTTTTTATTAGTGTCATTTCACTGATATTTTTTGGCCCCACTTGGAGATTTCATGATCTCTTACTCATCCCTGGGCGAATTCAGAGAGGCAAGTGTCATATGAGAAGTTTCTAGAAGATTCTTTGGGTTTCCACTTAGCAAACTGTCTCTGCCATTTGTCTACTCTCGCTCATCGCACCCTACAGAAGGCCTTTTCAGTATGCATTGCACCTCTTGTGTGTAGCAGGTGAGATGCATCGCACCTTGACCAAGGAGCAGTCAGTATGGTCCAGTTTTGGCCAGTTCTGAGTGGTTTTTCAGGTGGAACCTCTGGGAAATGATGTAATCAGTTGACCATGATTCTTTAGGGTGTGAAACAACACTTTTAGGGGTTTAAGAGCCCTTGGTTTATCGACATATATGATTGGGGTTGTAGTGCCCAAATATGTCTATAATAGTTGCCCCCTAAAGCATGAGGTCATAAATCTTCTGATGTCGGGTGAAATGCTTTATCATGAGGATCCGAGGTATTCGAATTGGAAGGTGACCTATATAAAATACAATAAAATACATCATCTTCATATTATTTTCACGATATAGCTAAGGCAGGCATTCCCATGCTCAGCTTTATAAATTCATTCTCATGTACACAGGACAGATAATCGTCCGCTGTTGCAGACTGGTGATTCTTGTAGAGTCATCATCCCTTAGCTTGGATGATCATCTGTGCAGCTTTTGTGTACATTTGATGTCTTTATTTTCCTAAATATATCACATCTTGGATGGATGAAACTAGATCCAGGGTCTTCAAAACTCGTTCAATCTTCACCTGATGTACAAGTCGATCCATGTGAAAATATGTTCTAAAGTTGAACATGGAAAGACATCGCCTGATTACCAGCCAATGATGTAAGCTGTTAACAGGCGCGAGAGGAATCACCGATAATGATAATGACCGTCAAGGTACTACAATACAATTCACGTGGTGTGAATATAGGATCTGATGTCGAACACCACACAAAATCTTTCGGTCGAAGGCCATTGATGTAAACCTGTCGTTGTAAGTGAGAAACTTGCCATTAAGGAATGCAAGCTTCAAAGTACTGAAAAGGTTGTTCCTAAGTCAACTTCTTGGATAATGAACTGATGTCAACAAGAAGTAACCCGTTGTAGGAGGGCCTTATTGAATCCCACATCTACGACATGAAACGAAGCAAATGATTTTTTGGAGGTGAAAATGATCTGTTGATACAAGGTTCAGGAATGGCGGTCATGAAAAATGGAGGGTGAAGGTATTGCAGTGGATGAGGCATTAGTTGGGTGGTAAATTCTCTGAATGACTTCTCTTGAACATACCAGTGACACTGAGATGGATTGGTAGCATTAACCCTAAAGATGGATGGTACCGAGGACCAATGGTGATGTGACCGGTGAACGAAATAATCCAACCTGACTCAATCATGGTGATGGAGTGAAAGTGTCATGTTCAAGAGCGACCTGCTACCAACGAAGTTCTTCAAGTTTTCTTCCCCTTTTCCCCAGTCATTGCTGACTAGTACCTATTTATTTTTGTCAAGCTTGAGGAGGATAACATATGATTATTCTATAATTTTCCCTTCGGGCAAACTTGTCGCTATGTTTTAGTAAGCCTAGTGACAGTGAAACTCACTCTTGTCCGGATGGACAAGTTTGTCGCTATTGTTTTAATGAGTTTAATGACAAAGATAACACGGTCCTTTTCATGTTTAGAGAGTTTTAAAAGGGGTGAAAAGGAAACTCCAGCAATCCTTTTTCGTGGCATAATCCCTTAAGTCTGAAAAAGTATAAAATAATACGAAAGGGATGACTTTTCGATCGCGTTAACGAGCCAAAAAAGACAAGCGCTCGATCTTTTTGTGGAATGATCCCTCAGGTCCAAAAAGATTAAAATGTAGAGGAGGGATGACACTTCCCCTTACTTTAATGAGCTGGAAAGGCCAGTATCTCGGCAATATTTTCATATTTTACGAGTCTAAAAAGAGCTTAAAAGAGACTCATTTTTTAGGAATGAGTGATGTTTTCGGGTAGCAACTGGTTCTAGGTATGTTTGGAACTTCTCAAACATGGCAGTGTAAAGAGGGTGGCTAACAAAATCACTCATTGTAGCTATTCCTCAAAAGGGTAAATGATCAAGTGGAAGCGTATGATCGGCCAAAAGAATGGAGGTGATGGTAAGAACACAACCAAGGCTCAAAAGACTGATAATAATGCAATCAAAAAGGTTATTTACCAAGGGTGGATTTATTTTTTAATGAGCTTGAATCGGAAGAAACTATGCTCAGTGGTGGGTTTATTTTTTAATGAGCTTGAACCTTGCGGAAACATTGCTCATGCCAGTCGCTTTAAAGATGTCTCTCATTAGTAGGTTCAGGTTTTAGTGAGCTTGCACCATGCGAAACTTTGCTCATTGCCTTTTTATGCGGGCTAGAAATGACCACACTACAGAGCTAACTACACGAAAAGCTAATGAATCACTGAGGTTAGGTAGGATAGTTTTGTCCTTTTCCTATATAAAACATTTCCTTTGCTTTGCCTGCACGCCATTGACAAAGGTGAATGGTGGATCAGACCAATCACCTAACCTAAGAAGTTGCTACTAAGAGCTAAGCTAAAACACTTACAAGGCTAGAATGAAACTGGTCACTTTTCACTTGCATAAAAAGGTTTGCATGCCCCCAGGTGTTGAGAAAATGAGAATTTCCAAGTTACCTTATGGAAGTTCCTGCATTTAAGTAGGATCGTCCCATCTGAAGAGTAGACAAAACACTTCCTTGGCTCTGTCCATCGAGATAGATAAAGGTGAATGGTGTGAACTTCCAATCACATAATGTGCGAGGAGATAAATGTTTTAGACTGATCCCATATCCTAAACGGAAATGGCGTTTCAGACTGGTCATATAACCTACAAGGAAATCTGTTTTTTTTAGCTGGGTTCGTCTGCTGAAGCAGACCAGGGTGCATGCCCCCTAAGCTTCGTTACATTCACTGGACTACTCGCGGTAATTAGGTGGATGAACTGGAGGTTGAAGAGACATTCTTGGTGTGAAGAGACCATTTAAGGATGGTGTTTGACTCGTAACTATGCTTGAACCAGGAAACAAAAGCTGGTCGATGAGTTGCACCATTCTGTCTTCATGCGGGAAACACATCACTCGAAAGAGTGTGGAAACAATAGCTCCCATGTTATAAACGTTGTCACGCCCAAGGAGTATATTGTAATCTAGTGGCCCTTGGACTACCATCATGTTGAAGTGAATGGTTTTCCTTCTCAAATTTATAGGCAACTCTGGAAGGGTCCCCTTTATTTTTAGTTGATCGAGTAATCCACAATCGTGGAAGAAAGTCAATTGAAACCCCGTCGTTCACGGAGGCTTACGAGTCAACTGTCTTTGTCTCCAGAGTCGAAACTGTTATGGACAAAGCGAAATCGTTTAACTGGTTCCAAATCCCCTGGTAAAATTAGAACAAGTGTTCCAATACCATCGGAGGCTCCGGTTACTCCAAACATTTATGGTATCCCTGTCTTTACATAAGAAGTTCAACAGCCACCAAAGGATAGTAGCATTTATCCTAGTGTGAGGGTAAACACTTGTATTACTGAACAAGCTCCATCTACAGCTGATTTGGAAGGTGTTATTGCCCAAGCATCAATCGTTGCAGATTCTATACCTTCTTCGGCACCAGAAATATTTTACGGACTAGACGGTCTACCTCTTCCACCTGGTCTGATTTCTATAGAAGAGATTGTAGAGGATCCTCCATCTAGTACTCCATCGCGATTTGGAGTCGGGATCACTCTATATCCTTCTTCATCAGAAATTAGTCAACCGTCATCGGAAGCTCCTGTAGAATCGCTAGGCAATATTTTGGATAGACTAGAAATGTCTGAACAACCGTCGACATCTAGGACTATGTCATCTGACACAGCGACGGCAGAACTTTCTGCTATCACTCCAACAATGTTCGTCGGCATACCATCTGTCCCAACTAGCTCTCAATTACTAGATGGGGCCCACTCAAGGGCTATTTCGACAGTATGGTCCGTTCCTGTTTATTCATCCAGAGCAGTATCCAGGAGCTCTTATGTTGAGTCTCAGCAAATTGATCCTTCAGGGTGTCAATTCGGGCAGTCAAGTCCTCAAGGGCAAACAATTCCTTTAAGTACCGGATTACCGCTATATGGGGGGCAGTATACCCTTTCATTGTCTCCTCCAGGAGGACAACCATACGAGAGTTCACAACAAAATTCAAGTTATACTGGAATTACATCTAGCGGTTGGGTGCCGATACTGCCTCAACAACCAAGAGTTGTATATTCGATGTAACAATGTTTACCTATGTCAAATATACCAACTACGTCGGCTATTGTGACGGTGTTGCAAGTACAAGTGTTGCTTGTTGTATGCAAACCTTAGGTTTCTCAGGTTGTAATGCAACAACCTATTGTCCCTGCGACTCAACCATAATCACCAACTAGTGGAATGACACAGGCCCAAACGGGTACAATTACCCCTCATCTTGGTCAAACAGTCAGTATTGGACAACAGCACATGGATTTGCAACCATGGCTAGTGCAATTTCAACAACCACAATTCCAACAAGTATACCAAGGGTCTGAGCAACAAATCTTTGCAAGTAGTGGGTAGCCGTATATTCAAAACGGTCAAAATCAACCATTCTACAATGGTTATGCCCATCAACCTTACCAAAGTTACCAGCATCAAATGCATTATCCTGGTATGCAAAGACCAATTGCTCAGGCCATTCCATCCTATCCTGGGTATGCTTCGCCAAACCTGAATCAACAGTTACCCTTCGTGGCGACTTTAGAGTTACCGGATCTAAATCGGCTAACGAACGATCCAATTCCTTACGCCCCTTGTTGGCCAGCGATTTCACATAAACTTCCGTCAGATATTCCTAAATTTAATGGAAATCCGGGTGAAGACCCGTCGAATCATGTGATGAAATTTCATCTGTGGTGTTCATCAAACACCCTAAACGATGATTCGATTAGGCTTCACCTTTTTTAGAGGACGTTAACTGGTCCGGCATTAAAATGGTATATCGAGTTACCCAGAGCTTCGTTTGACAACTTTAGTACCCTAGCCACAACATTTTTAACCCATTTTCAGTTACCAATAAGGTACGAAACAGGAATGGAACTTCTTACCAATTTCAAGTAAACAATGACCACTCACATATCCGATCATATTCATGAGTGGTGACGTCGTCGTAGAATGGTAAAAAAGTATGTTCCTGATCAGCTTCTAGCTGAATGGTTTATTAAGTCGTTATTACCTTCCATTACAGAAGATGTGGCAAAAGGAGTCATCACTGAAGAGCAAGTTATTGCTCGTGCGCAATATTTAGACTTGATTTATACCCAGTCTGGCATGCTTTACGATAAAATCCCTGACGCTCCTAGACCAGAATTTTCCATCCCTCCTCCTCCTAAATCAAACAATGACTCTCATGCCGGCGATGGCGTGATTGGTACGACAGACACAAATTCAACAAAGGCTACATCTAAAAAGGCCTGTAATATTTCCAGTCAAAATGCAAAAGAAGAACTTCTCGCCTCGGAAGTAAATGCCATCTCGACTGATAAAGGAAAAGAAACCAAGCAACCAGGAGGCAAGAAGAAAAACAAAGGGAAGAAGAAGAAACAGGAGGAATCATCACCTAAAAATTCTTCTGCAAACCCTCCTGGAGATAGGAAACCAAAAAATCCCTGCTTAATATGTGATGAGGATCATTGGACAAAAGATTGTCCACATAAAGCTGAGCTTAAGAGATTCTTCAAGAATTCAAAAACCTCAGCGGTATTGACTGATCCATTTCCAAATCCAGGGACAAATCTGGTTGCTAGTGAAAATGCTTCCCCATCCCAAGTGCTGATGTTGTCATTTTCGAAACAGAAAAATGATGCTTCGATATCGACAAGGAATAAAGATTATGAGAATCCATAACTGTCGAACAACAAGGATAATAATCAACCTAGTAGTTCAACAACAACTTCGACAGAAGTTGTGCCGCCCATCATTCCAGAGCTAACAATAAAACCGCCAAAGGGAGTAGTACACAAATCGACATTTAATCCTCGTGCCAGAGTAGCACAACATTATAATATAGTGGAAGATCTGGCCCAATCGCCATCCGCTATGTCGACACTTGAGGTACTACAAAATTTCCCATCCCAAAAGTAGGCTTTATTATCAGCTATAGGTGGGATAGACCCAAAGGATTCTAATCTTGTGTCCTTTAATCACAAAGGATACAATCCTCAGTTACCAGCTCAACTAGCTTTCCTCATTCAAGTGAAAGCCCTCAAAAAAACTGTTCATCGAACACTTATTGATGAGGGAGCATCTACATGTATTATGTCGATGAGTTGCTGGAAAACATTAGGATCTCCAACCTTGTCGCGATCTTCGACAACATTAAAAGCATTTGACGGACGAAAGTATACCCCATATGGTATTCTAAGTAACTTGCAAGATGAACTAGGGGGGAAAACAATAGAAATAGATGTCGAAGTAATCGACGGAAACCTTGATTACAACATCCTACTGGGAAGACCATGGATATATGCTATGGCTACGGTTGTGTTGACCTACTTTAGGAAGATTGCATTTCCTTTTCAAGGAGGAATTACAATCGTTGACCAACAAACATTTCTCCCGAATAGTTCCCAAGTTACGGGAAGCATTCCGATGATCCATGGAAGCCCCCATACGCTTCAAAATATCGGAGTAGGCCTACTAAAAGACCCTATATTAATGGGGACTTTTTCCCTCCCGCCTCTAATCAATCTGGCGGAAGTGGCAATGGTAGGAACCTGCAATATGATATCTTCGATTCAAAAGATCTCAGAAAACGATATTAACATGGATCATCTGCAGGTATTGCCTCCAAGCCCAATATAAATATTGTAGCAATCAATGTTTTCGGCATGGGAGACAGACCCGAATCAACGCTCATCAAGCGTTTGGATAGATAGGTCTAAGGAATATGGCACCCCTTCAGATCCTTGGTCGCAAGTGCATTACATCATCAAAGGAATTGTTCAGTCAATGATAACTCATGGGGTGCCATGGGAAGATTACCACCATCGTTCCCATCTTCCGGATTATGACGAAGATACCCCTAATGACCTCCATCATCCTTCAGTTTTTGATTTCCTATCAAATACTGTAAACACGGCGGATTCCGAGCAAAACTTGTCCAATATTGAAGAGACTATCACCATAAATATCTCGACCAAAACGGATGTTGTAGAGAATATTTATGTTGGAAAATGTTGTTATCCTTTAGAACTGGAAATATATAACGGTCTTCTTCGTGAATTCAGAGATGTCTTTGCTTGGTCATATGATGAAATGCCAGGCATTGACTCGAGTATAGTTGAACACGAAATCAAGATGTATCCAAATGTCAAACCAGTACGACAACTACTACGGTAGGTGCACCCCAAGAAAGCCGCTGCCATCAAGGCAGAAGTTGAAAAGCTTCTCCATGCTAGTTTCATTTACTCGGTTCCTCTAACTGATTGGGTATCGAACATTGTTCCTATAATGAAAAAACAAGGAACGATTAGAGTGTGCATCAATTATAGGCATGTAAATCAAGCTTGTCCAAAAGACAACTATCCTACACCCTTTATTGACCAGATAATTGATGAATGCGCCGGATGTGAAATATTTTCATTCATGGATGGATTCTCTGGGTATAATCAAATAAATATCCACCCACAGGACCAGTCAAAGACTGCATTTATTTGTCCATGGGGCACATTCGCATATCGCAAATTACCCTTTGGTTTATAGAACACAGGGGCAACATTTCAAAGGGAAATGAATTATGCCTTCCATGACATCAAAAACATCGTTCAACCATATCTCGACGACCTTCCGGCTCATTCGCGAAAATGGACCAATCATCTGCAGCATTTGAGAGCGATATTTCTACGTTGCCGACACTACAAGATATGACTCAATCCACAAAAATGTGTGTTCTGTGTCAGTTCTGGTCTTTTACTTGGCTTTGTAGTCTCAAAGGACGGGATTTGTCTTGACCCATGTAAGGTTCAGGCAATCATAAATTTGCCTCCGCCTTCAAATTTGCTTCAGATTCATAAACTCCAAGGGAAAGCAAACTTTCTGAGGAGGTTCATTCCAAATTACGCTGAACTTGCTAAAGGTTATACATGTCTATTGAAAAAGGAAGTGCCCTTTGTCTGGGATCAGGTCACGCAAGCTTCCTTTGATGCTTTAAAAGGATCCCTAATGAAAGCATCATTAATGTATGCTCATAATTATCAAAAATACTTTAACCTCTATCTGGCTGCAGCGGCTACAACCATCACAATGGTTTTAGTTCAAGAAGACAACGGAATTGAACATCCTATATAATATTTAAGCAGGAACTTAAATGATACAGAAAGCAAGTATTCCTATGTTGAAAAGCTCACCCTCGCAGCTGTTCAAGCGATACGGAGATTTCGGCACTATATCATCTTTCGAAAAACTACCGTTCTGTCAGATTGCAACCCCATGACTTATATATTGTCACGATAGTTGCTGGGGGCAAATATTCGAAATGGATAGCAATTCTTCAAGAGTTCGATATGGAATTTATAAAATCCAAATCGAAGAAATCCCTGGTATTCGTGGAATTACTATGCGATCTCCCATCGTCGTCTAACGATGAAACATCCGAAGAAACCATCATGGATGAATCTTTGTTTCTGATATCTTCAAGCAATCCGTGGTATGGAGATATAATCATCTATCTCCGAACCCAAAAATATAGGCCTAATACCTCCCGCTAGGAACAAAAATGTATTCGATACCAATCAAAAGACTACATGATCGTCGGTGATACGCTTTACCGTCGTGGTGTCGATACAGTTCTGAGGAGGTGCCTGACCCATGAGGAGGCCAAAAAAGTCCTGAATGATTGCCATTCAGGCGCGTGTTGGGGGCATCAATCTGGCTACGCTACGAAGCAAAATTTTTACGAACAGGATACTTCTGGCCAACAATGTTCAAATATTGCATAACGACAGTCAGAAGTTGCCATGCATTTCAAATTTTTGGTAGCAAAAGCAAAAGACCACCCGCACCTCTGCAGCCAATAGTTGCTGTTGGGCCATTCGCCAAATAGGGCATTGATTTCATGATATGTAACCCCACCTCGACCAGGGGCATGTGTATATCATAGTTGCTGCAGACTATTTTACCAAATAGGCTGAGGCGATGCCTACATTAGATAACACTGGTGAAACAACTACCCTTTTCTTTTTCAATCATGTATTCGCCAGATTCGGCGTTCCATAGGCTATAATCATAGATCATGGATCACATTTTTGCAATCACATGATGGTTGAATTGGCTGCCAAATTAGGGTTGTCCCATGATAGCTCTACTCCATATTACCTGCAGGCCAACGGACAAGTTGAAGCAATCAACAAGGTCCTAAAGCGGATGTTGCAAAGGATGATTAGAGTCCACAAAAGGAGTGGGCACTTGATCCTGTACTTGGCCTTATGGGCATACCGAACATCAGTAAGGAATGCAACTAGGTTTACACCCTTCCAACTGGTGTATGGCCTAGAAGCAATCTTACTAGTTCAGTGTAAAATCTCGTCCCTCAAACTTGCAGTCGACCTTCTCCCCAGAACTTCAGAAGAGGAGGCTCTTTTCTTGGAACTAATCCAATTGGATGAAACCTGTCGTGATGGCGCTTTGGCTAATGAAGCCCATAAGAAATGAGTCAAGGCGTAGTTCGACAAGAATGTCAAACCCCGTGTCTTCTCAGAAGGTGACTTGGTCTTACTTTACGACCAGGAATCCGATAAATTTGGGGCAGGTAAATTCAAGTCTTTATGGATGGCCCCCTATATTGTTAAACGTGTATTAGCAAAAGGAGCCTATGAGTTAATGGATTATGACGGGATTCCGCTGGCACAACCCCGTAACGGGTTGTAGCTTAAGCGTTACTACGCATGATGCATTGTAGTAACCCATATGCTTTTGTTACATTTTTGTTTTCGCTAAGAGTAATTGTTTTGGTCAAGTAATCCACTTTTTACATTTGTCGCAGATGTCAAACCTATTGGAATATTTTTTTGGATATGCCAATGGAGCAAGTCGTAGTTCGCAGAACCTATCTTCTGCGGCCTGGGCCATTTTTGATCCAAACGATGAGTTAGTAAGTTTCAGAGGGGTATGTATTGGTCGATCAACAAATAACATCGCTGAATATAGTGTGTTGATAGAACTTCTCTCTGATGCCATCACACATGGCATACGCCAACTTGTCATCAGGCTAGACTCACAGCTCGTCATACTACAACTCACTGGTATCTACTCCGTCCGAAATCTAGCTATCTATCGCATGTTTCTAGGAGTCAAGATTTTGGAAAGGCAATTTGATTTTATTCAATATCAGCATGTTTCAAGAAACTTAAACACATTAACGAACTCATTGGCAAATTATGTGTTAGATAGACATTTGCAACATTTATTAAAAAAAGCATTTTATCAATATTTGTATCAGGATCATGTAACTTAACCAAAATAAAACTCTGAAAATCAAAAATATATATATAATTGTTTATGGTTTACACATAATGTTCTGTAACCAAGACAAAATTGGTCAAATGACCCTAAACTCAAAACACTAGGGGGCACCCTAGTCAAATGATGCTAGTGATAAGAAGTCACCGCCTGTGCAATCATGCATAAAAGCCTAGTCCATTGACTCGGCACGCCGGTAGTATGTCGCTGTAGCATAAAAGGTAGCTCGTCAGTCCTCACATCTGGAATACCAAGAGTGAGGCCCTCGACCTGATCCTGTAATGCTGAAAGAGTCTCGGCCACATCGAGGTCGCGAAGGATAGCCCTTCCCACAGCCTATCCTGCTGGAGCGGCAGCTGGCACTCTCAGGCGTACTACTGGCCGAAATGGTCCAACATTTGCATGAGCACATGAGTTCTGATTAGTCTTGATAGAATAATGCACAAGAACATTATAAAGAGAAACGATAAACAGAGATATGGTCAAAAATTTTACCAATTGCGCCCCATTGCTCGCCAGCCAGCATTACCAAATCCGGGTCACCCCAGAAATCCATACCATCATATGGATACTCGGAAAAAGCCATCTCCTGAAGATTGAACCACCTGAAGAAGATATCAGAAAAGGAAACCTGAGACTGACCAGCATGTCTGGACATATGGTCGACCCATCTCTGCATCCGTGGCTCAGTCGGTGGAGGTAAACCAAGTGAAATATACTGCGGCTGCATCAGTGGGATCTTTTCCAAGCCAAAAGCGGTCAAAATAGAACCATATCCAAAGTTCTTCAATCTTCCGTTTTTCACCTTGGCCAATTGTTCTTTCATCACAAAGAGTACTGCATCACACCAGTTGAACACCTTTGGTTCAAGGAATTCTAAGGCATACTGCATATAAGACCAGTTGGCGACATGAAGAGCCGCACTACCAGCCATTCTAGCAAAAGTGAACAAAATGGTCCTCAAGGTCCTGTCAGTGACATCTCGGATATTGATCTTGCCATCCTTACTCCGCTGAGATCCCTCTCTGCAATACCTGCGAATGTAATCTCTCACAGATTCACCCCCACGGGCCGAACCTAATAATGAGATAGGGGCACCCTGCCTCGATAAGCCGGTCAAAAAATAGATGTCCACGACAGTCAAGGGGACAGATTTGCCCCTAATCTAGAACACCTGACTGGTAGGATCCAAAGCATCGAGCAAATACTGCAATAAGTTGATTTGTTGCCTCATGCTAGAGATGCGGAAAAACTTGAACAGGCCACAGTTTCCAAGTGCATTTACCGTACCCAGATCATGTAAAGTAAGCATGTCCTCTTCTTCATGTTCACGTTCTCACCATGTAACAGGCATTTTGCTCCAATGAATCTCTGAAAACAAACAAGAGAAGAGTCAGATCCTGATTTGGTGAAAAACAGGCAAAAATTTCCATGAAAAACTGTGCACAAATTTCCCTCCTTGCACCCATTGCACCCCCAGCAGTGTTCTGGGTGCATTGCATACTAACTGGCTAATGGCCAGGCCAACATGCAACACAACTTTCGATATAGAAAGGGTGCGATGGAGCCAGGGCGAGTTTTTCAGACCCCGGAGGCTCAGAAAAACTAGGAAAGATGCTCAGAATTCAAAAAGGAAAGAATGAAACTGAAGAGCTCAGGTTTAGCTCCTACCTAGCCCAGACGACGCCAAGAATCGTCCACAAAATCTCCCGAAATCAGCTAGTGAAAATTAAGGGGGAAAGCACCTCCAAAGCTCCAACAAACCAAAGTTCAAATGAAATGGTAAAATGAGAGGTAAAAAACCACTTTTAAATTACTTTTCACGTAATTCAAGTAAAATATTAATGTTTTGACTCATTTTCAAACATATATTGTTCATTTCAAACTAGTTTGATGAAGCAATTGAGCAGGCAGTACAACCTTTGAAGGAACAAAGTTATTAATGGTAAAATCAAGAAAATCAATGACTATTATATCGAGCAGTTTTAACGCGGAATTCAAGCTCGTTAAAAAATAAACATAAGCAATGAGAAAATGTTCCTCCAGAGTTTAAGCTCATTAAAGAATGAACCAATTTCTAGTAAATAACCATTGTGGATGTATTACCATCAGCCTTTGAAGCCTTGGTCGTGTTCTCATCATCACCTCCACTCTGTATTGGACGATCATTCACCCCCATTTGATTGTTTACCCTTTTTGAGGAACAGTTGTGAAGAGTGATCCTGTTAACCATCCTTGTGACATTGCCGTGATTGGAAAATTCCAAACCTTACTTGGAATCCGCTGCTACCCAAATTTATCACTCATTCCTCAAAAAACGAGTCTCCTCAAATTTATCACTGCGATACATTTACGCTCCATTCTTTCAGTACTTTGAAGCTTGCATGCCTCAATGGCAAGTTTCTCACTTCTGGCGATAGGTTTACATCAATGGCCTTCGACCGAAAGATTTTGCATGGTGTTCGACGCCAAGTCCCTTATTCACACCATGTGAATTTTACTGTAGTACCTTTAGGGTCATCATCATTATCGGTGATTCCTCTTGCACCTATTAACAGCTTACATCATTGGCTGGTAATCAGGCGATGTCTTTCCATGTTCGACTCCAGAACATCTCTCACATGGATCGACTTGTACTTTGAGTGAAGATCGAACAATATTGAAGACCCCGGATCTAGTTTCATCCATTCGGGCTGCGATATATATTCAGGAAAATAAAGGCATCAAATGTACATCATTGCTGCACAGATAATCATCCAATCTAAGGGATGATGGCTCTACCAGAATCATCAGTCTACACTCAGATGATTCTCTGTCTCACGTACATGAAAATGAATTTATAAAGCTGACCATGGGAATGCCCGCCTCAACTAGATCATGAAAATATTATGAAGATAATGTATTGTATTATATCTTATTACTGGTCACCTTCCAGCTTGAAAAAACTTCGGATCCTCATGATAAAGCATTTCACCCGACATCAAAAGATTAACGACCTCATGCTTTAGGGGGAAACTGTTATAGACATTTTTGGGCACTGCAACCCCAATCATAAATGTCCATAAACCAAGGGCTCCTAAGTCCCTAAAAGTGTTGTTCCAACCCCTAAAAGAACAAGGTCAACTGATTACAACATCTCCCAGAAGTTCTCCATGAAAAAGTACTCAGAACTGGTCAAAACTGGACCATTTCACCTGCTCCATGGTCAAAATGCATTGCATCCCACCTAAATACACACAGTAGGTGCGATGCATGTTAAAAATCTCTTCTATGGGGTGCAATGGGTGAGAATGGACAAATGGCAGGGTCAATCCGTAAGGTGGAGGATCATGGAATCTTCCAGAAACTTCTCCTGTGACACTTGCCTCTCTGCATTCGCCCAGGGATGAGTAAGAGATCATCAATCTCCAAGTGGAATCAAGAACTATCAGAGAGAGGACACTAATCAAATTGCAGAGGTTGACTGACCTCCCTTGCAAACATCTATATATGGATCCCTCATCCTAGAGATCCAGAGGCTGGAATTGTGTATCTTGTAAGGAAGTTCTGCTGGTTTCTTGGTGCAATATCATAGTGTTGGGTGATCTAATCTTTTCATGAGGTGAAGAAGGGATTTCTTGCTGAGAGGATGATGCTGGGTCAGAACAAATGTTTGTAATCCTCTTTGCTCTTTCTTGATTATCAATAAAGCTATTCAAGTTTTCGTCCACATTCTTGTATGACTGATATTATATGCATTCGTGTGGTCAATATATATCTGGTCATATATTGTTTATGATAGTAGATCTCTATTCTTGGATATTGTTATGCTGCTTTGATTCTGCGGGTGCTCTTTGAAGCTGGGTAGACAAGGAAGCGAGTGGCAAAGATCTATCAGAAGGGAGAGGAATCAAGCAAGGCATCAAGCGCAAGACTGAGGTTGGTCTCCTTTATTCTTCTCTCATCTACTTCTCATAAAGGAAAATGAAAGTGGTTTTAGTTTGTTTGTTTCTAATGTAGCTACCAGCCTTAGTGGGACTAGCAGCTCTGCATAGACACTAGATTTCCCGATAACAATAAGGAGTTCACCCAATACTCCTGCGCTACATCTTCTGGTCTAGCCTTTCAATGGTGGCCTCTCTATTATGTTTTCAAGTAGAGTTTTTACAACAGTGAGATCAATTCGAGAATCAGTAAACATAATGAAGTCAGTAGGAATGGAGTGCACAGACTCTCCTTATTGAAACTTGACCTCTGAGGGTCACAGTAGTATGACAGGCCTATGTCGAGGAGTTGCTTGAACCTCTCAAGCCTTCACTGTAGTACACAGACACTCTGACTCTCTCTGGCTTTATCTAGCTCGATGTTGCCTTCAGGTCAGCTCAGCTTCTACTCTCTGTTCTCTGCTGTCAGCATCTTGCGTCTCTTTGTTGTCTGCCTCTGTGTTCTACTTTTGTCAGTTCATGGCTTTAAAGCCAGTCTGTTCTTTGATTGTTCGTTTCTACTTCCCGACCTTCTGGCTTCCTTTCCTCCGTTTGTTTGAATTCCTCTGCTTTGTGTTATCATCAATGGGTAACACCTCGCAGGGAGATGGCCACCTGTTTGCCAACAAACTAGGTGTCAGATTCCCTAAATCATACTCGAATGGCTGTTAAATCTATTTGCTTCAAGATCACCTGTGAACACGAATTGTTTGCCAACTCATCATCCACGTCGGACTTCAAATTCCTTGTCATCTTGCTTTTTTACCTGTCAAATCCAGTCAATCATCGGGATGTATCTCCACCACTGATCTGGACCCCCCAGATCCTACGGTCGTCCTTCACATCAGGTGGAAAAGTTGCATGAAGTTTACCTGTCTGACGAGGACGGTTTTCTCTATCTTCCGTCGAATGCGTGTTGCTCATATGTGGCATCGAGCGGGACTCAGTCAAAACTTCTTACCACCTCGAAGCCTTCTGATATCCTGCTGGTTTTGGGGAATCCCATGCTATGGAACAAAAACAGTTATTTTTCTGAATTTTATAGCGATTTCGGGTCGGGGCGCTTCAGGGCTTTCCTTCACTGAGGGGGACGCGCTGCAATACGCGTATCAGAATCCACCTCTATTTCCCGAATTAGCCTTCAATTTTGCTAGTTTTGTTCCATTGTGCTTTACCATGGGCCAACGGTCTGCATGCTTGACCGAGGGTCCTCGTTTCTCTACCTTGGCCATAACTACAATTGTTATGAGCATTCCTTTTGATAGCTTCGATCTTTTATAAGACTTGAATCTTTTATCATAATTTGAAACAATCATGAAAACTTAGAGAGTTCTTAGGATCCAATTCGGATCATGGCCTTCCCACTGAAAAAGCTTTTGGACCACCAAAAGTTGGTTTTCTTTTAAGCATCAATCAAGTGAGGGTATTGCTTCCTCACTTGCTCAATTTCTATCCATTTCGCGCTGCTTGGATTTGAGCCTTTGAGTCCGATCCTGAGGTACTCAACATCCCCTCTGCATGTAGTTCTTACCTTCCTATATAGAACTGTATCTTCCTGCAACTCATTAAGATATTCAGGTAACAGATCATCAATAGAAGGCAATTGACTCTGCTCTTCGGGATCTTCAATTAATGAAGGTTCAAATAGTCTCAAGTTGTCTACATTCAACTGAGTAGATGTGCATGTAAGCTGGTAGATCAAGGCGAAAAGCATTCTCACCAATTTTCTCAAGTATCTTCAAAGTCCATACCTTATTGGCTTTAGCTTCTTTCCTTCACCTTGCATTCTGTCTTTGCTGATATATAGCCAGACTTGGTGACCAACTTGGAAACTGTGCTCCATCCGATGTTTGTCATGCCTTGCCTTGTACTTGGCTTGGCTCTTTTCCAGATGTTCCTGTACTGCTTGGTGAATCTCTTGGATTTGTTCAATGAACTTGGTTGCTTGAAACACATCACTGTGTCCATCAACTGCTATGTCTTTACCAAAGACAAAATCCAAGGGAGACCTTGGTGTGAAACCAAAATAGGTCTCAAAAGGAGATCTTTGTGTAGAAGAATGTTTAGCTCAGTTGTAAGCATGTTGTACATAACATAAATGTTCATCCCAAAGTTTGGGATGCTTACTGCAATAGCCTCTGAGCAACTGGATCACTGTCCTGTTGACCACTTCTGTTTGGCCATCTGTTTGCTGTGAAAAGTTGTGCTCTTCTTCAACTCGGTGTCCATCAATTCCCACAAGCTTGACCAAAATTTCCCAACCAATCGAGTATCTCGATTAGATATTATGGAAGTGGGTAATCCAAAATGAACCCATACATGCTGAAAGAACAACTTTGCAGTTTGTTCAACTGTAATCTGTTTGTTACAAGGTATTAAAATACACATTTCACTGAACCTATCCACAAGAACATATAAATAATCATGACCTTTCCTAGATTTAGGTAGTCCTCCAACAAAGTCCATGGAAACACTTTCCCAAGGATGAGAAGGAACTGGTAGCGGAGTGTAAAAGCCTAGTTTTCTATTGTCGGGCTTGCTTTTAGCACACATGGTACACCCTCTTACATATCTAGAAATTGTCTCATTCATTTTTGGCCAATAACAAAATCTTTGCAACTATGCAACCATTTTACTTACATAAAAGTGACCTGATATTAGAGAAGTGTGTGATTCTCAAATTATCTTTACTCTTCTAGTTTTTGGAATGCATAACTTTCCACAATGATACAAGAGTTGGTCCTTAATATGATAATCCAATTCTTCTACTCATTTGCCTTGACATAAAGTTGCATATACATCTTTAAAATCTGTATCTTGAGAATATTGTTCAATGTAGCTCTCATGCGATACTTAATTATGCCTAAGTATAGAAGATGCATTTATAATTGGTGTAGATAACATATCTGCAACTTTATTGTGTATGCCCTTTTTATATCCGGTGACTAAATGAAACTGTTGTAGAAAACCCATCCATCTATAGTGTCTGGATTGCTGCAACTCAGTTTGGGAGTGTAGATATTGAAGTGGTTGATGATCAGTATGTATAACTGTCTCTTTGCCCATTAAGTAATGTTTCCACTTTTTCACACTTTTTACTAATGCATACAATTCTTTATCATATGTGGGATAGTTAACTACTGCAGAATTAAATGTCTCAGAATGATAACATATGGGTTTACTGTACTACATCAACACTGCTCCCATGGGATAGTCATTGGCATCTATTTCAATCTCAAATAGTCTTTGAAGATCAGGCAGTGCTAGTACTGGTGTTGTACTAATCTTTTCTTTCAAGGTGTCGAAGGCTTTCTGCTATTTGCCTCCCCACTGAAACACCTTGTTCAATCCTGTTAAAGCATGTAAGGGAGCTGAAATTAAGGAAAATTTAGAAATAAACTTTCTCCAATATTGTGCTGCTCCTAAGAAGCTTCTAACCTCTGTAGCAGATTTTGGCTTAGGCCAATTTACTATATGTCCCAAATAATTCAAAGATGTTTTGCCAAATTCACATTTTGAGAGTTTAACATAAAGTTTTTCTCTTTCCAAAACATCTAGTGTCTACTTAACATGCTTTAAATGTCCTTCCCAAGTTTTGCTAGATATAAGAATGTCATGAAGATATACAATAACAAAATCATCACGAAAAGGTCTGAGTACATCATTCATTACTCTCATGAAAGTAGAAGGAGCATTAGTTAAGCCAAAAGGCATAACTAGCCACTCATACAATCCCTGCTTTGTTTTGAAAGCAGTCTTCCATGCATCTTGCTCTACAACCCTGACCTGATGATAACCACTATGCAAGTCTAACTTGGAAAAATAAATAGCTTCTTTCAACTTATCTAATAGATCATCTATGCAAGGAAGGAGAGAGCAATTTTTGATCATTATCTTATTGAGTGCTCTGTAATCAATGCATATTCTTCACGAGCCATATTTATTTTTCACAAAAACGATTGGAGACCCACATGGTGATGTGTTGGGTTTGATGAACCCCTTCTCGAGCAACTCCTATCCCTGCTTCTTGATTTCTTCATTCTCTAAAGTGGAAAACCTGTACATTCCGATGTTAGGAAATGGAGCATCTTGCTGCAAATTATTATCATCCACTATTTCCTTTTTCGATGGCAGACCTTTAGGTTCTTGAAGCAATACATCATATTCTAAAACAACTTTTTCTAAATCAGCTTGTTGTTTAGCATCACAACCCTCAGATACATTGGTTTTATTAGGTTTCTTTTCCTTTACAACCATTAGTAAATATTGTTTGCATGAATTTACAATTCATTTCATCTGCCTTGAGTTTATGAGAGTATAATTATTTTTGAGCTTATGAGCTCTCACAATATATTCGATTCCATATTTAGTGAGTAGATACTTATTCTCAGCTCTATAGAAAATAGCTTTTCTATCATACAAGTAAGGACTTCCTAAAACAATTCCACATACATCCAAAGGAACTATATCTAACTCAACCTCATCTACAAATGCTGACCCAAAAGAAAACTTAAGTTTACATTGTCTAGTCACTTGTAGCTTTGCTTTATCACATAGCCAACCTAATGGATATGGTTTCTTGTGATGTGTGGTTAGTAATCCCAACTTCTTTACAATTGCTTCAGAAATTAAATTTACTTGTGAGCCACTATCAAACAAAGTATCAGTATTTTGATGATTGGAAATAACTCAAATATGAAAAAGCTCACGTCTTTTTCTCTCATTTTCTTCATTATCAGTAGATTTTGCAGAATTACTAGTAGATGCTTCAAAATTTTTACCTTTTATACCTGTGGCTACGATTGTTGCTTCATCTCCTGAGTCTGACCCCAAATTTTTTTGAATAGCTGCAGCAGTCTTCTTCTTCTTGCCCTCGAACTTCTTAGGTTTCAGCTCTGGATGCAGAATCCAACAATGTTCATCATCATGCCCATCCGTTTTACAGTGAGTGCATGAGGGCTTGCTCTTCTATACAGTGTTTGTCTTCCTCTCTTTCCATTTCTATTTTCTTTCTCCTTATTTCTGCTTGCAGTGGGTTGGGATGATCCCCCAACTTTTGGGTTCCCATTCTTACCTCTAGCTTCTAGATGCGTAGCCTAAATGCATACCTCATCTATGCTACTGGGATTAAACATGAGGATAGTGTGCCTCATGTCGCTGTGTAGACCACCTATACACTCCAACAAAGTCTCAAGTGAGTCTAAAGAAATTCCTAGAATCAAAGATATTTTCCTAAATTCTTGGGTGTAACCTTGTACACTTTTCCCTTTTAGTTGTTGAAGAGTTTGCCAGGTCATCATGGCTTGCTACATGTAGGCTAGTGGATAGAATTCATTTTTAATTGCAGAAAGAAATTCACTCTAGATAGAAAGAATCTTGCCATGTTTCTTCATGTCATCTTGTGTCCTGCCTTCCCACCATACCAAGGCAGTGCCTTGAAGGCGTAGGCTGGACAACTGAATCTTACTCTTGTCTGAGTCAATTCTCTACACTCTGCAATAAACATCAATATGTTTGATCCAATTATCCAGCTTCTCTGCATTCAACTCTCCATCATATATTGGTAAATCAAATTTAACATCTAATTTAATTAAAGATGTCTTCTTTTTATTTTCAAGGCTATTAGGAGGTGTGAGAAATTTTTCTTCTTTCCCTTTTCCTTTGGAGTGGTCATGGAGGAGAGATTCTTCCACTCCTTTGTCTCTTTTGGATCTTGATGAATCTTCATCTCTATGCTTCTTAAAGTCCCTATACATTTCCTCCACCATGGATTTTAGGGTCATAAAACTATCTATGAACTGGGGGTCTGATTCTAAGGGATTTTCTTCTGACATTTTCCTCTTAGAATAGACTCTTCCAATTTTCAAGTTAGTTTCATCCAATTCTCCTCCTAATTTAGGCTTTGATCTAGTTAGAATTCAACAACAAAATCCAGCACAAACTTGTCTAACCTTAATAACCTAGAGCTCTAATACCACTTGATCTGGAATTTATCCAGGACAAAGAATGAAAGGTATTACAGACTCATGTGCATGGATATGCCTATGTTACTTATGCAATGGATCGATAAGATTGCTAGAATACATAGACACTGAGGCAATCAGAGAAGACATAACAATCAAACATGTAAACAAAACAAGTTTAATAAGGAGTTCACCCAATACTCCTGGGCTATGTCTCTTGGTCCAGCCTTTCAGTGGTGGCCTCTCTATTATGTTTTCAAGTAGAGTTTTTACAATAGTGAGCTCGATTTGAGACTCACTAAGCAGAATGAAGTCATTAGGAATGGAGTGCACAGACTCTCCTTACTGAAACTCGACCTCTGAGGGTCACAGTAGTATGACAAGCCTATGTTGAGGAGTTGCTTGAACCTCTCAAGCCTTCACTGGAGTACATAGACTCTCTGACTCTCTCTGGCTCTATCTAGCCTGATGCTGCCTTCAGGTCAGCTCGGCTTCTACTCTCTGTTCTCTACTATCAGCTTCTTGCATCTCTTCACTGTCTACCTCTGTGTTCTACTTCTATCAGTTCATGGCTTTAAAGCCAGTTTGTTCTTTGACTGCTCATTTCCGCTTCCCAGCCTTTTGGTTTCCTTTCCTCTGTCCATTCGAATTCCTCTGCTCTTCATCATCATCACTGGGTAACACCTCGCAGGGAGGTGGCCAACTGTTTTTTAATGAACTGGGTGTCAGATTCCCTGAATCATACTCGAATGGCCGTTAAATGTGTTTTCTTCAAGATCGCCCGTGAACACGAATTGTTTTCCAACTCATCATCCACGTCGAACTTCAAATCCCCTGTCATCTTGCTTTTTGACCTGTTAAATCCCATCAATCATGGGGAAATATATCCGGCGTTGATCTGGACCCCCCAAATCCTACAGTCGTCCTTCATATCAGGTGGACAAGTTGCATGACATTTACCCATCCGATGTGGGCAGTTTTCTCTCTCTTCCACTGGATGCGTGTTGTCGATGTGTGGCATCAGGTGGGAGTCAGTCAAATCTACTTACTGCCTCGAATCCTTTCGATATCCTTCCAGTTTTGGGGAATCCCGTGCTATGGAACCGAAACAGTTATTTTTTCTGAATTTTATAGTGATTTCAGGTCCGGGCGCTTTGGGGCTTTCCTTCACTAAGGGGGACGCCCTGTGATACACGATTAGCACTTAGTGCTAATCGTGTATTAGAATCCACTTATGTTTCCCAAATTAGCCTTTAGTTTTGCTAGTTTTGTGCCATTGCACTTTACCATGGGCCAATGGTCTGCGCACTCGACCGAGGGTCCTTGTTGCTCTGCCCTGGCCATAACTGCAATTGTTATGAGGATTCCTTCTAATAGCTTCGATCTTTTCCAAGACTTGAATCTTTTATCATAATTTGAAATAGCCATGAAAACTTATAGAGTTTTTTGGATCCAATTCAGATCAATCGAACACCTACTTATAGGATGCAAATGGTGGTGCGTGGGTAGGATCCTACTGCAGTAATAGCGCGGGGCAGATTCCAAGGACGTGGACAGGGCCGAGGGGGAAAGGGACCCGGATGCGGATGAGGACAATTAATCTGCTATAATTGTGGAGGACCGGGGCACTACGAGCGTGACTACACGAACCCAATCAAAACCTGTCGCCCATACTGTTACCAATTCGACCACGAAGTAGTCAATTAGCCCACGCTAAGTGCTCAGATGTGGGAAGAAGGGGTGCTTCCGGCTACTCCCACTCAAAATGTCCAAATGATGAAGACTAAACCACATGCAGAAGACCCTAACATGAATATGATGCTCATAAGTGGTGAAACTACGGGAGAAGATAAAGGGAAGCAACCAGAGGGGGATGCATGGGCTCGCAAGGCTCCCGCGAAAAAACCAGAATTTGATTTGGAGCACACGAAGGAAACATTTATGGAGGCCAAGAAGAACTTTGCAGAAGCTTCCACTTCACGTAGCATGGATCAAACAGAGTCGGAGAGGGATACTTCTATGCTAACTACCTTCTTAGAGACATGCATGAAGCTCCTCTGGGATACCAAAGTGGTGAAGGGACTGCAAGAGTTAATAACTAGGTGTGTAGGATCAGACGAACCTCGAATGGTACGGAAGTTGGGCAAGTATGTGTTGCGTGACACAAATGTCCTAGCTAAACAAAACTGGGAGCATATGGGCAGGCCCGCACTACAATGGTCCCCTATCCAGCTACTGATGGCAAACCAACAGAAGATCTTGCCTATGGGAAGACTGCAAGGAGTTACAGTAGACATCGATGGTGTAAGCACACTAACCGATTTTGAGGTCATAGAAATTTTGGATGACAGTAACCCATATCCTACATTATTAGGGATAGACTGGGCAACAAATATGAATGGAGTCATCAACCTGAAGAAACAAAAAATGATATTCGAGAAAAAATCTCTCCCCATAGTGGTTCCACTGGACCCAGCCGAAGGAGCATGTTATACCAAGCCACTGCACAATGAGGACAACAATGATGAACTTGATTGCATTTACCAAATCACTACATAGGATCAATATTGAGTGAATCCGACTGTAGACGGATGAATTTCATGGGACCGTGATAGTTCTTACACATCAAACTTAGATGAAGAGATTGAATGGTGGCAGAACCGATTGCATGAGGTAACGACACTAAATTGTAATATGACGGTTAGATTGCTATGCCATGCAACAATGGAAGGAAGGGAGCTTCTGGCTGATGAGGATGCCACAAAGGTGGAGGCACTAGTCGACCAACTCGAAACGACAATTCTGAGACAAAGGCCGCAGGAGGCCCCCGTGGTGACACCGTGTGTGACAATTGTCCACAAATGGAGTACATGCCAAAGATTCAGTGACAGTGGTGCGGATGTCAGAAGCAGGTACGCGCAAGGGTTAGAGGGAAATCCCATTCACCAGCGGCCCATGAAAAAGTCAATAGGGGAATAGGGGGAAGTTCTCTTAGCGTTCGCTCGAGAAAAAGACCCACGGGAAGTTGCAGATACCATGGGTTCAATGGGCCTATACCAGAGGGAGGCACAAATGACAGTGTCAATAAGGAAATGGGTGGGAGCCCAGAATAAGCAGGGTAGCAGCTAGCCTCGTGAAATTGAAAAACTATGGACACAGCACAAAAAGAAAAGTGCTTTAGTTGGGGAAAGAACAACAAGATGAAAGGTAGTGACGCCCACGAAAACCGCGCGAGTCTTCGCATAAGGGAATCAAGCCTAGTTGGGTATCTCGCAGAACAAAAACGAGCCACGACCCTTCTATCATGGTTGTGCTCACACGTACAGAAGGATACACCCCACACAACAATGAACAAAGAGATAATGGCTACAAAGACACTCGGAAGGTGCTTGCAGCTTGGGGTAGCAGGAAAGTTTTGAAATCGTACCAGAGGTGCTACCACGCGACTAGCTGTAGGAAGCACAGTCTCAACGCCCGAAGTAGTTGAAAGAAGGTGCGGGACTATAAATGAGTTTGTGGGAGGTTGACGTGGAAAAAAGGTTCTCTACAGAGTCATTTGGTGCACAACATTGCGGTTGTGCCCAAGGGACGGTGCTATCGCATGGAAAGGTCGAGAAGTGACCATTAACACCACTATTCCTGACAAGAATGTCAAGTTACTTCAGGGAGGAGTGTACGGTGGGCCATTAAGACGAAAGTTCCAAGCCAGCTACGAAAAGATCTGCTACCTAGACACTGTTAATAAACTACAAGTGGAGGGAATGGATCCATTCAAAATTACATGTTCCTTTAACAACTTGCGGATAACACTGGGATATTTGAGATTTGAAGTAGTAACGACCAACAAACACTCGGCTACTAGGTATTCCATGAGAACATGGCGAGAAATCGAGCACGGTTTGCAAAAGAACTATACTCAACCCAGGAGGAGCTAGATGAAGGTGCTAGGGTCCCCAAAGTCCAAAAATCACCATGCATTCGTGGGCTTGAAAAAATAAGTAGTCGATGGGGCCAGTTAGGATATTGTCGAGGTTCAATAAGTTATCAGGAGTTGAAAAGGGCAAAGCAATCACCATTGAACCTGCAGAGGATGACAAAGATTTGCAAGCTTTGATCGATCAGACTAACGCATAAGATGAGGACAAAGAGGATGCTTTCCAAATTGATTCACGACCCCCATACATCTCACCATGGATCGGCACAGCCAAGATGCCAAAGGACGTGGACACTGCAAAGAATACGCTCCAGACCTCGCTTCTTCCAGATGAGATAAGGTTCGATGGGCTGACGCTGGGCCGAGTCCTGAGCATCAAGTTTGAAGACTGGGATCTTACAAACAGCGACAAGTTCCCCGAATTGGCCGAGGAAAAATTACTACTGCGGAAGTGGTTACTAGGTGTGGAGAAGGTGGGATTACTTAATCTAAGGTGGATACTTCACTATCATCGCACGACCCTCACCATCTTTGTTATCTGGTAATTACTATGTCTGGTACATGATGGCTATCTCTAGTTGGAGGAGCCAATTCCTATCACAGTTGATTTAGTGCACTAGATTACCCACTTGCCGGTAAAAGGGAATGACCTCGCAAACATAGCTGGAACAAGTAGTGATGCGGGTGGCACCGAAACAATGAAGGCTAAATATAATTTGGAGAAGTGGAAGTGGGGGTAGGCAATAGCAAGCTTCCGAGACTAAGGGGTGTGAATTGCCACCCAGTTACTAGCCAGTAAAATAATGAGGAAATTCCATGTAGATGAGGTGCCAGCTCCTATCATTGTGCTTGCGGAGCAGTGCACCACAGTTCAATTTAACTGGGCACATTTTTTATGCGACGAATTTTTGACAAACTGTCAAGAAGCACAGGACAAATGTAAGATATTTTATTATGCATGGTTGCTACTGTCAATCCTTCCGGTTTAGGAGAACTGCCACAGGGTAGCCAGTTTCTAAGCATTGAAGATAACCTACCAGAAGCAGTGTGGCATACTTTGCTCCGGGCTACAAAGGATGCAGTGAGGGTTTTTGACATCAGGGTTTTTTGGACCTTCATGGAGGGTACTATCTAGACATGGATCGCTTGCAGGATATGGATGTCTCCAACAATCTACAACAATTTGCAAAGCATGACCGAGTTCAAAGTGGACATGCATAACTTATATATCTGGGTGCGGAAGGATCCAAAGGGAGCATGGGTCACACTTCCGTGCATTACAATAGATGATGCTATTTACAGGGTATTAGCAACATGGCCCCCAGAGTGGTGCGCCCCAGACAAGGCTGTACTAGAAAGAATGGTAGTGGAGCAGCACAAAAAGGAACTCCAATAGCGACTCACTCACTTGGTAGAAAGAGCCCGTCAGGGACAACAGATAGCTTCACAGAAGGAAGCACCCAAGGAAGTGATAGCTGAAGAAACCACAATAGATCAAGAAATGGCCTTAGAACAAGACATGCAATAGGAAAAGGAGATATAGGATCGCATGGACCATCTTACCAAATCAACCCCCGTCAAGCAACCCCGCAGCACAGAATCACCGTACACACGCAAAAAGTCAAAAACAACCAAAGCTTTGGGAAAGGAGTTTCTTGATAACAGCAAACCAGCAAGTAATGTCCCTACCAATGCATTGATGGAACTGATCACTGAGAAGAAAACTATGTTGGGGGAGATCCGAGCGTAGTTATAGGTGTTACAGGTGTGACCCCTGGGTAGGGTAATCCTAAAAATAACAGAGGACACAACCGTAGCTGACCAGATGGTGCACACCAATACAATGAACACCTTAGCACTGCTAGAAGGCACTGTCTTAGCAGAAGTAGAGGGGGATGTGTGAATTTTAGGATTGAATCTGGCTGCCCTGCCTCGAGAAATCTTATACCAACTACAGGATGGGGTAACCATTGAACTTCATGCCCGGGAAGGTCGTGCTCTCCAAACTTTGATGGAGCACAAGGAAAATATAGAGTAGGTTAGTCTCCAGTGAGAAGAATTGATCTCACACACCCAGCAAGTGGAGTAGGCAATGATGGCCGCTTGCAGCAAGGTATTAGAGTTAGCTATCCCAGCCGAACTTCGAACCACTGATAAGATTCATCGCATGGCCACAGCATTCTGTACAGCCTAGGAGGAGGCTGCGAAGGCTCACTAAGAATTAAATCTACAAATTTCAGAGCTAAGAATAAAGGCGCATCCGGCCACACCAACTGAAATCTGGGAGCAATGCCACGGTGAAATTCAAGCAGGACTGGAAATGATAAAGTGTGCTGTGTGAGATTGCTCAGGACTGTTAGATCAATCCCTCCTTATGCTCACCACCCTCCAGGAAGACCCAACCATACAACAAGTAGAAACCAAACTATGGGAGTTGCAACAGGCTTATGACACAGTCCGACGGACTGTGAAGACGGTTGCTATCATGTAGCGGTTGGCTAAAATGAAGGAGGCCCAGGCCCTCAAGGCACAAGTTGACATCGCACGACCAAAGGAGGTAGTGTTTAAGGAATGCATCCAGCCTTGGCTTGATGAAGCATTCATAGTCTCCACAGCTATCGAAGGAAAGTTAGTGCACATGCAAGAAGTATGTGATCCCGGATAGGTAATTCCAAGTGACATGGATGCATCAGCGGCTTGCGTAGAAGAGGTACAAAAGATAGCGGCCGAGTGTGCTGCAAGCACAAGTGACACACAAAAATTGTTGACCGACCTCTATGCGAAGATTACCACACTAGCCAAGTGACTCAGGACGAGTCACGATGATTGTGTTGGGGGACCATTGGGTAGCAGAGGGCCCGCATAATAGTTCTGGGGCTCAAAGCCTGCAATTTTGGGAAAGGCATGGTAAAAAATCTATGAAGTGCGTGAAGCACGAATTGTAAATGAGTCAAGTCAAAGGGTTGTCCAACCAAAAATAATGTAAAATAATAGGAAGTGAGTTGGCCTGCCCATGGTCCGTGGACCATGGGAATGTATAAATAGAGCAAGGCTCTATGGATAGAAGTAGTAGTTGCTATGTACTTTTGGATCTTGAATGTAATTGGTTTTGAATAATGAAGTCTTGAAGTGTCTGTAAGTCCAAGTCAAGGATGTTGGTAGGTAGATAGAGGCTCTGCATCTGTGTGCGTAGAGGCCTATTAGAGTCCGTAGCTGTGTGTGCGGACCCCTGCACCTGAGTGCACAGGGTGGATCTGGATGTATTGGTGGAAGAATTGAATAAAGATAAGTTAATTCTAAAATATTGTGTTAATTCTGAATTATTATGGATCTGGTTGATATAACTATTTGATCTATGTGCGCATGGTTATGTTATGAGTTTATGCAAATCTATATCTTTTTTGGGTGCGCGAACTGGTTATTTCTATTAAATGTTTGCTTAAAGACCATAAAATGTAGATATAATCTATAACAGCATAATAATAAGTAGTAAGGAATTGCCTCGGTCTGGATCTACACTGAAGCAGAGTAGCGTGAGGCCATAAAACGACGCGCGAACTTTCCAAACCACATCAAGACATCCCAAGGGTGCAAAAACCTAGTTCCAGCACCCTCCCCTGTTACCTCGAGTGAGACCTCAGTCTGTGCTCTGCGGGCTGTTTCCGAAAGGGCCGATAGCTGCGGGATGTTTTTGGCTAAATAACTCTTCCAAACCTGGGTCAGGCCCCTATAAGCCAACACCTGCATATTCTGCAGGCCCTGTTGTACCTTACTGAGTGACTCTTGGTACCATGCCTCAAAATGGCTCATGAGATCCATTGTCACATCGCGTACCACATCCCCAATTTCATCTAAGTCCCCCTTTGTGAGGACCAAAGGCATTGTGCCCACTATTTTGTTAGACTTTTGCTTCTTGCACTGCCTTGTGGAAGTCCTCTAATTCCTCTTCTTGATAGTGAAGGGGGACTCCAACTCCGCACCCACTTCCTCCTCCACCTATTTTTCTTCTATTAGGGTCCTATAATTTATAGGATCTCAAGGTGATTGAATATTTCATAGTTTGTAGATTTCAAATTGTTCACATATTTCAATATTCAATTGATTTCACAAAAAAAAAAGGGAAAAGAAAATAAATGAAAAGAGGGTATATAAAAAAGAATAAAAAGAACAAAAGAGAAAAAATAAGAAGAAAAATAAAACCCCAAATGTTGTTCAAATCATACAGTCTAAGCATGATTGAACAAATTTCAATTTCTATTGATAGGGTAGAAAATAAAGATCTGCCAAATAGTTTAATCTTGGCCAATCAGTAGCTAGGTATAAATAAAATTGGTTCAACTTTTTAATCTGGACCAATGGGAGAAATAAGTGATATAGTAGGTTAGAAATGAAAGAAAAAGTGAAAGGGTCTGCAAGTCCAAATGCACCCTACAAAAGCAAAAGAAAGATGTTAGATTAGAAAAATAAGGGTAGGTAGAATTGAGAAAAATTCAAAGGGAAAAAGACCTGAAAATTTCTTTTTGTGGTGACACATCTCAATGTTTTTCCTAAGGTCAGGAAAATAAATTAAAAGGGGAAGGGGTTTTTGTTATGTTTCCTAACCTTATTCTATACCCCTATATCCTATAGTCTACCCCCTATGTATTTCCCTACCCCACCAATCACTTACCTGTCACATCCAACCTTACTCACCCCCATCTCTCACCTAATCTCTGCTTACTCCATATGATCCGATGGCCCACATGATTTTTTGACCCCCCCCCCCCCCCTCACCCTCTGAAAGTTAATCCTGGGGGGGTGGGGATCCGAAATTAGTGGTTTCAAACCACTGATGTGTCGTGCTCCCAGGATTTCACACCCCCCATCATTTCGCTTACCATTCCTAGGGGCCCCCGAAAAGTGGTTTATGCCTTTAACTAAACCACTCTCCCATTGTGACCATTTATCACTCCCACCACCTCACGACATCATCCTGTCCCATCCGCCTATCATCTCCCCTCCCACCATTGCACATTGAATTGGTTGGACCATTAGCTAATCTACCCGTGCCAAGTTAGGCCAATCCAACGAGAACACCCCAGAGCTACAAAAGCACCATTTCACACCATTTACAAATTTTAACATGCTCTCTTCATTCACAGGTGCAATTCAAATTCATCCAAGCATACATAGTGAAAGCAGTGAGCACGCTCATACAATAGTATAGTTGCAGAAGGATCTATTTTTCTGTAGTGATCATACATTCCCTTTCTTGAACCCCACTTCTGGTTTATTCCTTTTCTTTCTCCTTCTCTGAATTCCCATTTCTTCTTATCCCCTTCTGTTACAAATTCAACACAGTTCAGTTTTCAAAGGTTTTACAGAAGACAACCATGGCACCAAAGAAAAAGGAACAAGAGGTGTTTAATCCAATGGTGCACCCACCATTGGATTTGGATCACATACCACTTGTAGACAGGGATTTTAAGATACATGAAACACTCTCAGAGTTTGATTTATTTGACATCTACTACTGGTGGGAGGATAAATTTGTCGATGAAGTGGATGACATAGGCCTATGGGACACTAATTTACCTTTCTATATCTTCCCTAAAACCCATAGTTGCCCAGAATTAATTAGAAAATTCCACTCATGCTACAATCCACAGCAAAGGGCAGTGATGGCCCCAACAGGACATATATTGTTTACTATAGATGCCAAGTCTATTATGCAGATGATGCAGGCTCCTATTATTGAAGGAACTACTCCCTTTTCCCATGAGATTCTCACTGAAATGTATCAGAAACTAGATTTTTCTAAGAGAGATAAAACCTTAGAATTCTTCATGAGTGAGAAAACACCTCTACCAAACAAGCATCCTCCTTATTCCTCCTCTGTTTTCCTTGACAAAACCAGACACATTGTCACTATTCTTTCTTATTTACTTGGCTATTATTCAGATCAGTGGCTTGATGAAGCTATCATAGGTTTTCTGTCTATTTTATCAACAGAATCCAAGCCCTCTATCCTTTTCAATTTCAGTCAATTTCTAGCAGATGCTATCCATGAGCAGTTTGTCAATTTCTTCATAGAGGAAGTGTTTCAATACTCCTCAGTTTTGGTATATATGTTTGTTTATTTTCAGGAAGACGGGTTCTAGTTTTCAATGAGAAAGTTGAATGAGGAAGGTGAACCCAAATCTGTTATTTTCTGGACAACATTAGTGATGAAGGACCAAAAGGACTTCAGATACAAGACATTTGTAGAAATGTTTCTTCACCCAACAATGAGCCTCCTCAGTGGGACTGCAGAACCCAGAATCAATGAAGAAATTAGAAGGATTATGCAGTTGACAGACCAAGCAAGAATAGGTGATTGGTACTTGTACCAACATTACACTGAATTAAGAGTATATTTCTATGAGTTGGCTCCTTATAAGCTTCCATTGTTCCTCCCCAGGAGGATCTTTGCACTTGAATACATTAGAAAAATGATTAATGTAGACGAAGTGCATTTTGTAGCAACCAAGAAAAAGTCACAATTTAGGATCAAATCCCAGATTGGTCCTCTCATTTGTAACAACAAAGCAGCAGGGGAAGAGGTAGATAAGAGATTGAAGGAAATGAAATTCACCCACAATTTTACATGGTCCCATGATACATGGGGCATCATCTCCAAGAAACGGTTGGAGAACAGGTCATTAGCCTATATTCAGACTCAAAGGCCTAAAATTGAAAAATACATGAACCAGATTGAGTGGATTCCTGATACACTACAAGAGGCTGAGGAACAAGTAATATCTTCCTCAAGTGTACAAACCCCAAGACAACAGGAAAGGAAGAGAATAGAAGATAGGTCAGACAAAGGAAAGGAACAGGAAGAGGGAACAATAGGGAAAAGACCAAGAGAGGATTAGTCATCAAAGATTGAATTCAAACTAAAATTTAGAAAAAGGGTCAAGAGACACATGGAAATAGGCAAAGAATTACCGCAACAAACAGTCATCAATCTCATTGACATTCCAGATTCATCCCCAATTGAAGCTCAATCTTTTCCTGACACTCCAAATTCAAAAAGGCAATAGTCTCTTCAAGTTTATTCATCTACAAATGTAACTGGAGAAAAGGAGGAGAACATCTTGGACACCTTCAGAGAGATAAATATCAGGAATGAGATGTTGAAAAAGAGCACTTATGCTCAATTTTGGAAACAAACTGCAACTTCTCAAGGCAAACTTCTCTCAACCTTTGATTCAGAAAAAGGAAAAATTCATATGGAATTCTTGGAGTCACAGACAACAGGACCTAAAACTCTAGTCGATTACAAACAAACTTCTTTTGAATTTGATGTCAAGAACGTTCATCCTATTGATCAGCTGGAAATGCAGAAACAAACAGGTGAAATGATTTCCTCTACTCTAACTAGTACATCCATGAGTTTGTTTAAAATGTAGGTGGCCTTGTGAAATTCTCAATCTCAGCTAAAGATGGAAAATATTTCATCTCATTCAAAGGAAAACAGAATTAAGTATTTGGAAGACTTAGTAGTGATAGTTGTGTATGATCCTTCAGATGTAAAAGCAGTAGAAGGATTAATCAATAAAAAGGAGTTGGATATATTAGCTTTGAATAAGCAGCTCAAAATGCCTGCAACACATGATCCCTTGACCAAAGAGATAGAGGAAACAGAGAGTTAGAAGGCCGAAATGATGAAGTTAATAATAGAACAATCCCTCCAAATTAAACAAATGGAAGCAGAGATGGAGAAAATGATACAAGAGAAAGATAAGGTAGCACAGATGGCCATCACTACTATGGAAGCTCTTCCTCTCTCAGCTCTTCCTACAACCACACCAACAACTGCTGCTACAGGGATAGGAAGCAGTACAGAACAGCTAGCTAGATCCATGGAGGGCATGAATCTTCAGACTGAGGAGATTAAAATATTAGAAACCTAATTTAATGTTATGTAGGACCAAATCAAAAGATATAGAAGTGAACACTCAGTAGATATGTAGAGGGCAAGGACTTTAAATGAAAGGTTGCAAAAATCAGAGAAAGAATCATTTATTGGGAACACACTAGGAAGAGTTAAGGAGATTATTTGAAATAACATAATCAATGGTATGAATGAAATTTGGCCCAATGCCTAAATTATATTTAAACAGAAAGAATTAGTTGAGCAAGCTAAAGAAGCTATTGTTGCCTTGATGGGCCCTCACCCAAGTTCAGCGTTAGTCAACCAAGAAAATCCCTACACTACTGGCCCTTTTGGCATCAATTCGTGGAGCATGGATTGAAGTCTCACCCAAAGTAGTATGGGGGGATGCAAGAACCAAGTTTCCACACCCTGAGATGGTTGTGATGTTAGTTTTGTACCTAAAACCCTTCCTTCATGCAGATTGATAAGCCTTTAGGGCTTATCGATGTACTTTTTCTGATAACACTTACAGAGGTATACGATCATCCTTCGTGCAACCCTACCCAGAGGATCATGCACTTACGCACCCTTGTTACTATGTTATTGTAGGATTTCCTGAATTATCTTAAGTGTTCGCCAAATTTACTATGCAATTAAGGTTATCTTCGTGTAAACATATATCCTTATTTGAGTTCATATAATAGATAGAAACATATATATTCGCACATAAAATTAGAATTATAACATAATCCCAGAACTTAACATAACATAATCACATGCGATTCACAGAGGAAAAATACACAGTAATTTCATAGTACTTCTCTTTGTTGATGATTCAGATCTCCAATACACACTCTATCTGCCTACGCACACAGCTGTAGGGGTCCATGCACTTAGCTGCGGACTTCTACCCTAGGCCTCTGCACACTCAGCTGTAGAGCCTCTTCCTATGCTAAGACTCTCACTCTTAGTTCTTCACAGACTCATAAAACACTTCTACTTCATTGACTTCTCTAATACCTCCTCTTTATACAATCCCATGATCTATGGACCAAGGGCGGATCTCTAAAACCAACCAAACCTATCTAGATTAAGGGCAGAAAACCCTTTTTGACTCTTGATATCTTCATGCTATTCAATAAAAAAATGCGGAGGCTTTACATTTCTTTATACAAACTTCGGGCCTTCTACCCCAGAACTTGGGTTTTTAATCCCAAAATTGACCCCTAGGGGACCCGTTCCCAACAGACCCCCAACACAAACATGGTGACTCACCCTCAAGTAACTCTGCTAGTGTGGATATCTTGTCATGAAGACCTCCCAACTCAACTTGGACAATTGCTCCCTTGGGAGTGCACTGTGTTTCCACATGCTTCATATCCTCAACCAACTACTACGTTGCTGGCCCTGCGTTGTCTGACTTAACCTTCTACTGAGTCTCCAATAGACTAGCCAGCTTTCCTTCAATAGTGGCCATGGTCAAGTAGGCCTCATCCAACCAAGGCTCTAAGCGAGCCTTCAACACGACTTCCTTTGGATGAGATGCATCTACCTGCTCTTTCAACGCCTTGGCCTCCTATAGCTTAGCTAACCTTTGCGTGATGGAAATAGTGCACGCTATCGCTTTGACTTCATCGTAGCGCTGTTGTAGCTCCCGCGCCTCTGTTTCCAGTTGTTGTATAGTAGGATCTTCTTGCAGGCAGGTGACTACCTTGAGTGAATGCTCAAAGAGCATGTTAGAGTCCTTCATTGTGCTCTCTACTGCTGTTACTGCATCTTTCATAGTGGTCTCGTGCTACTCTCTGATCTCTGGTGGAGTCAAAGGCTGGGCCTTCAACTGCAATTCTACAATTTTGAGGTTCAGCTCCAACTAAACCTTTGCCAACTCAGTTCATGCATTGTGCACTCTAGCAGTGAGCTTCAGAACCCTCACATCTATCGGCTTAGCCTCAGGTTCTTGTCTATAATGTCTTTTACAAGGTTAAGGGTGGAGTCTCTCTGCACGATTATCTGGGAATTTTTGAACTTTTGTTCGTTAATCACGTGCAACATGCTCTATTCACGGGCTTAAAGTTCCGTGATCACGCCGTCTTGCAAAAGGTGAAGTGCCTCATTGGGAAGTGCAGCCAAATTGAGTCGAACTATCTTGAGGGCACTGACAGCAGGTTTGTCAAATTCGGTCTTTGTTGTCAGTGCTTCATCCGGCAACACTATTGCTCAGGGATCCCTTGCGCATAGCATCCTTGCAGCTTCTGAGGTGCCAGGTGCCAAGATGGTTGATGTCACACTAGTCTATATCTGTGATGCATGGATCTGTAGCTCACGTAGACCCGTCTGTATAACACCCAACGCCTACTGCTATTGCTGCTCGAACTGCTACAGTAGTTCCACAGTGGCATCTCACACTATATCATTTATGTCATTTAAGTCCCCCTCTATTAGGGTGATTGGGTCTAGAGATGTCTTGCTAGCCTTGGACTTCTTCCATGGACCTACTTTCTTTGGATCTCTAGTGCACTTGGTATAGAATGGAGTCATCTTCGGGTCTACTCCTCCACGCTCCGTCTGATCATCTTCTTCCTCGGTCTTCGAGGAAGGTGATTTCTGACTCCGATCAGAGACACCCTCCTCTTCACCTGCCTATCCACCAAACTACTACGCAACAATGTGCTCTAGCTTGGCCTTGTCATCGACCTCCTTTTTCCTCTTCGCGACTAGTTGTTCCATCTTCAGCTTGGCTTCTTCCTCCTTTCGTTGCATGACAGTCTTGCTAGATCTCGCTGTCGAGTCCGTGGCATTGTGCCAATGTGCTGGCTAATAGTCGAGGATTGCTGTAATCGCATCATCTATGGCCATGTATGGTAGGTTGTGCCATTTCTTCTTAGGGTCCTTCTTTGCCCATATTGAGACATGGTCGAAGTTAGCCATGAATTCCACATACTCCTACAACTTCTCAAAATTTGTAGGTGTCAGCCGTGGATTGCGGTCGATGGCCATATGAATTCTCAATTCTATCAAGATCTAGAAGATCTTACTATCCTTTATCTGCTGAGGATCCTTCGTTGCCCCCAAGCGAAGTGAACTTCGCAGCCTCTGGTAGGTCCGGCATGACCGGAGGAAACTGGCTATCCTCAGGTAGCTCCCACGCAACAAGCACTATGGACAACAATAGCCATGCATAGTGGAAAGTCTTACTGTGATCTTGTTCCTCACGACAATTCATGTGGAACTCACTACAGAGGTAGCATGCCTAGTTAAATTGAACTCCCATTGTGCATTGGGCTACCAAAGCTAACATTAGTGCTAGCACTTCATCTACATGACAATTCTGCATGACTTTGCTTGCCAATAGTTGCATTACCACCTTGACCACGGGGTCAGGGATACTTGAAATGGCGTAGCCACACAGCTTCTTTACAAGCTTGAATTTTTCCTTCATTGCCTCGGCAAGCGCATGCTCGTCGGTCTTTCCGCCAGACGCCATGGCCAAATTTTCCTCTGTGTATGGCAACCACGTGATTCTATGGATCAGCATGTCAGTGATGGGTATCGACTTCTCCAACCATAGACACCCATCATGCACCAAGCACATCAACTACTTGATAACTACAATCATGATAGGTGTGCGTTTGTAATGCGGCACCCATAGCAAGTTTAGTAGGCCTGCTTTGTCCACGCCTTTCAGCCACTTCCTGAGCTCCAAAGCAGTCACTCCAGTATTTTTGTGGAAGACACAGTGCATAAGTTGGTTTGTCTCTAAATGAGGGAAGCGCTCTGTGTCAGCTAAGTCCCAATCCTCCAACTTCAAAAGGGGGACACACCCCAAGTGCGGCCCCTCAAATACAATTTGGTCTAGCAGAAGGGGTGTGTGCAGGGTGACCTTACTCATGAATATCTTTGGGCACCTTCATCTTGCCCTGTGTGGAGAAATGTATTCAGGCAACTTAGGGATGGGGTTCGACCCCTCAATTTCAATGTCCTCTATTTCCATTGCAATAACCTCATCATTCATGGGGATTTCTTCAGCTTATTCTTCTAGCTTTAGGTCAATCATTTTGGAATTTTCTGCTTGTCCTTCTTTGGTTTTGGACCCTCCTGGGTCGGCGTAGACCTTGGCCTGGTGTCCTAGGAGATTTAGGCACTTATATCGGCACTTCCATAGGCACAACTTCTGGGGCATCTCCCTCTGCTACCATAGCTACCTCTGGAACAACTCCCTCAGCTATCACTACTTCAGGGCTCATAACTTCTACAGATGTCGACATGATGCTATGCAACAAATCCTGTGTCTCCTTTGGCAACATCTCAAATACTGAACTTGCTATCAAAACTTCAAAGTTTTTACAATTCATGTGCACCTAATAGCTCAACACCTCAATTCTCAAAATGCCAAGTGTTTTTCTTGTAATTTATACGCATTTTTGAATTCAAATCCGACTATTCCCCCCAAAATCGGTTCATTAATGCGAGATTGGTGGTATATTTTCAAATATATAGTCCATAAATTCTAATTTAAATGCCACCCCCCCGCTCCATTTGGCCATTTTTCATCGTCAAATCATGAATAGTGACTTTAACGGTCACTTTCCATCTATCCCATGTGGTTTTTCCTTTAGCAACGCAGCTCCCTGTGAGCTCTGTGACATTTCTTCGTTCTGTGTAGCTCTCCCCTTGGGCAGCTCCCCAACCCATGTAGTGCAGTTTACAGTCCTGCGCCTCCTTTCAGTTGTCTGGAGCGCTAAGACCATGCTTCCCTCATATAGTCACCTAGCTAGATCATCAATGTATGGCCTCAATCGGCTTCCATTCACCTTCCATGGGAAGGGTTCTCCATTCAATTTGACCAGTTGAGTGGCTCCACCATGGGTAATCTCCTTGATGACATACAGCCCTAGCTAGTGCATCCTAAATTTCCCTGGAATTTTATTAAATTTGTTGTCATATAACAAGACCATATCATTGACCTTGAAGGTGCACGATTTGATGTGCCGATCATGCCATGCCTTTTCATGCTCCTTTTGAACTTGTTGATGAAATCTAGCTAGAAATCAGCCCTCCTTGAGCTCTGCTAGTTGTGTGAGCCTCTCTTCTAGGACTCCGCGATCCGCCATTCCTATGAGTGATGATATGCGTAGACTAGGTATAATGTATTCCATTGGCATCACAACTTCTACGCCATACATGAGTCTGAAGGGCCTTTTCCTAGTCAGCTTCTTGCAAGTTGTTCTGTAGGCCCATAGTACCGTGGGTATGCATACATCCCAATCATTTCTATGAGCATTGCAGACCTTTGTCAGTGTGCTTTACAGTATCTTATTGAATGCTTCCACCATCCCATTAGCCCGTGGATGATAAGGCATACTTTTCAGATGATACACCTAAAATTCTCCTATCAACGTGCTCATTGTTTTGTTAAGAAAGTGCATAGCGCAATCGCTCATCAATATCTTTGGACAACCAAATCTTGTCAACAAATATTCAAAATAAACTTTGTTATTGTTGCTCCTATACATTCCTTCATAGGCTATGCCTCCGCCCACCTGGTCAAGTTCTCAGTCGCGGTGATGATGTACTATACACCCATATTCTTTCCTTGAGGCTGAATTGGACACACAAAGTCAATCTCCCATTTCTCGAATGGTTGTAATGTCACCTACGTCATCAGATGTAGTTCATCCCTTCGCGATGGCTTGACAGTCCTTTGACATGTGTCACATGCCCTACAATATTCTTTCCAATCCTTATGCATGGTTGGCCACCACAACCAAGCACGTAGAATCTTCTGTGATGTTGTTTTCCCTGCATAATGTCCTCCCACATCTCCTCCACGAGCCTCATTGAGGATGCTACTTCATTAAAAGTTAGGCACATAACATTGCAATATTTCATCTGAATCCATTGTACAAGTTCCCTGCAATAATAGAAAAGTCTGTCATGCACACTACTAGTTCATTTTTCTGTTGACTTTTATAAACTTCCAGAGCCAATTCTATCATCAGGGAGTGGATAATATCTTCAAAGTGACTGTCTACGATGTGCACCAGAAAGAGCTATCCGTCAGGAAGTCCTTCCTCCAAATTAGTAGGTTCTTCTCCAGTTTCAATGTGCGATAGATGATCAAGTCCCACATTCAGTCATCTTGGCTTCACAATAACTTCAAAGTCATACCCCTAGAACAACAACAACCACCTACATAATTTCCCCCCCAACACAAGCTTTTTGATCAGGTACTTCAACGCGGAATGATACGTATACATGTTAAAGTGTTCGTCCAATAAATAGTGCCTGAACTTCTGGAGGGCGTACACCATAGCTAATCCTTCATGCTCGATTGTGGAATGTTTTTTCTCCGCTTTAGATAGCTTCCTACTTGCGAATGCTATAGGATGATCCAATTCTCCCTCACCTGCATGTGTCAGTATGAACCCTTGCACAATACATGATGCATCCACGTGCACATGAAATTCCTTCTTCCAGTCCAGGAAGACTAGGATCGACGCGGTGACCATTTTATCTTTTAGCACATCCAAATTCTTATGACATTCATCATTCCAGTAGAACGTAGTATCCCTTTTCAACAATTTCTCCATAGGTGCGGTGATCTGGGAGTAGCTATTGATGAAATTCCTATAGCATCTGGTATGCCCTAGAGTTATACGCAGTTGTTTCACATTCCTCGGTGCCTCCAACTTGATTATCACCACGATCTTCGCGGGGTCTACCATTAATCCTTGTCTACATAACACATGACCCAGAAAGATCCCAAAAGGGACACTATTGGGCATGGAATCCCCCCACATCATGTTTTGGGGCTCAAAGCCTAAGTTTTGGTCAAATAATGCGGTAAGACTCCGGGAATTGATAGTGCGGAGCGTGAAATGTATGTTGAGTCATAGAGTTGTCTACCCTAAGTTTTATAATGTAATCTAATGTCATGTCAACCTACCCATGGTCTGCGGGCCATGGGATTGTATAAATAACAACGAGGATCTAAGTTGTAATAAAGGGGAAGAAATGAAGGCAATGGATGTAATGGTCTAGTAGTGGATAGAGAAGAAGTCTAAGTGTATTGGGTTGTAATAGTAGGAAGAGGCTCCACAGTTGAGTGCACAGAGGCCTAGTAGAGTTTGCAACTGAGTGCGCAGACCCCTATAGCTGAGTGCGCAGGGTGGAGTTGAGTCTGTAACCCAAGAAGAAGAATAATAAATAGAAGTTTGATTCCAAATACTATGTATCTGCTTTTGTATTACTTTCTATGCATTTATACTGTTTTGTTTATCGCAAGCACTTATATAAACACTGAACACTGTTAAGTATAATTGGGATCATACAGATAAGTTAAGTAATCGGATAATATTGAGTTAATAGTAAGGAAATAGGGTAATAACATGGATTGTGGCTCAAGCAGGGTTGCGCGAAGGTAGCATCACAGGCTATGAGGGATTGATAGATGTGCGTAGCGATGTGCGCGCAGGGTGAAACTGCAGACCACCAAAAAACCATTGAATATCTCTAGGGTGTGTTAACCTAGTTCTAGCACCCTCCCATACTACTTCAAGTGAGACCTTCGTCCACGCTCCACAGGCTATTGCCAAAAGTGCTAGTAGTACCGGGATTTGTTTGGCTAAACCATCTTTGAACCTGGGTTAGGCCCCTACAAGCCAAGAAATGGTTCTGTTGCCAAGATAGGGATCTACATAAGGGATGTCTGGTGTCGTGTCACACGAATCCAACAAAGAAAGAAATTGAAGGGTGGTTGGACAAGAAGATTCACAAGTTTGTGACGTAGGAAAATAGGAATCCATGAGTATCTAAGGAACAGTGGTTGGAGCGCTACTTATATATGAAAATCCATGAAATTTTCTTTGCATTATTTCCTTTTGAGCTGTATTAGTGGATCGCGAAGCCAGCAGACAGCCAGGGAAGGTGTAGGCTCGACAAACCAATTGTGTGGACTCTAGAATTAGTGTGTAGACTAGAAGCGTTAGGAGATAAGATCGCGCAAGCTGTGGACCATTGGCTCGATCGAATTATAGGAGGATTTATCATTGAGTTCATGGTAGATATGACTGTCAGCTACAGTGAGGCGAAGTGATGCTTCCTCAAAGAACCGTGAGGTAAATATATTAAATCTTCGAACACTTGGATTAAGATTTTATTGTGTGAAAAGCAGGTTATGTGAATAAATTAATGTTTGGGACTACGCGAACTGGGAAGATACACAGAAGCGGAGCTAGTCAAGAATTAGAAACTAGTCCCTTAATTTCACCCTCGTGGGAAAGTGAGGAAGTAGTTGCGAAAGTTTCTCTAAGAAGAGTGGTTAGTCTGATAAGGCAACGAATTATGTGCTTACCACCTCCACCTACACCGCCACCCATCTCACCCTCCGCACCTCCATCTCCACCCACCCCACCTCTGCCACCACCACTGTTCAGTATGGCTAGTGTGATCAAACTACCGGTATTCAGAGGAGTAGGGAATGAAGATCCAAACCAATTCTGGTTCATGGTAAGGGTAGTATGGGAAGCACAAGATGTCATGGATGACAATATCAAGAAGGCTACGCTTGTAAGTGTGTTGCAGGATCGCACACTAACATGGTACATCAAGCATTCTAATGACCATCCAAACGTAGGAATCATCGAACTCCAGACCATGCTGAACAGGGAATTTAACAGGCCAAAGTCAAAGACACAATCAATTTTTGGGTTTAAGGAGATCACGATGCTCCTGGGCGAGACCCCCAGGGATCTGACCAAGGACTGAAGAGTATGATTCCCGAATCCAACATGACTCTGATGGATGGACAACACTGTGCATGGTTTGTAGCGTCTCTAACATCGCATTTAAGTATGGTGTTGTCACAACAAAATCTTTCCACCCAGGGCGAAGATTTGAATATGGAAATGAGATTGAATGAGACCCCTATACAAGTCCCCGGTCTGGGAGTCCAACAAATCCATGCACAACTACAAAATCTATGCCTGGAGATGCAAAGTTTGAAATAGGATAGGACATCTCAACCAGAGGCGCGCGAGGAGGTATGGTGCATAAAATGCAAAGGCCAAGGGCATGATAAGGACCATTGTCCAGTGCTCACGAATTACTTGGCGGAAGGAGGGCCGATGCTGTTAATACCTGAGGCAAAAAAATGACCAAGCACAACCCCTACACTATGGTGCACAATCTGTCAGAGAGGAGTAAAACACACTATAGATGATTGTCATCTATTGCAAAAGTATACACAGACATCCCAACAATTGTTTTGTAATTTTCGCAGGTTGGTAGGCCATGATGAATGCACCTGCAGAAGCTTCGAGCTAATGATGGATCAGACTCCTGCCTACAGGTTGTAGATTGAAACATGAGCCATTGACACAAATACAAAATGGCGCGTAATGGATTTTAGGGGCGCGGACGAGCTTGAGGTGGAATGGGACCAAGAAGGGGTCACTGATAGCTAATTTGTTACAATTGCGCAGGGCCAGAGAACTATGCCCGATATTGTACAAACCTGATTAGGAAATCATGTTTGTATTGTGCTCAGTTTGATCATGAGGTAGAATACTGCCCTACCTTGATAGCGAGGCTGAGTGAAAAATGGGTACTCCAGCCTCCTTCTACTCAGAATTTACAGATGATGAGGTCTGAGCTGCGTAAAGTAGAATCGCATGTAACTACAGTGCTTGAGAGTGGTATGACCACTGGTGATGATAAAGGTAAGTAGTCGGAAGAAACTGCGTGTTTGCAAGGCTCCTACAAAGGAGCCTAAATTCAATTTAGAATGCGTGAAGGAGAAATTCATGGAAGTTGAGACGAGCTTCACGGAGGCCTCCACTTTAAGTAGTAAGGATCAACTAGAACTAGGGATGGATCCTTCAATGTTTACTACCTTTCTGGAGACATGCATTAAACTGCTACATGACAGCAAGGCAATAAAAGGACTAAAAGAACTTATCACTAGGTGCGTGGGGTCAGGAGAACAACGCATTGTCCGGAAACTTGGAAAGCATGCATTGTGCATAGGAGCGTAAATGAGATTGACTACGCAAATTAGCGAGTATGAAATGGATTAGGTAATCCTGGATCTTGGATCGGACACTAATGTACTACCGAAACAAACATGGGAATGCATGGCAGACCTATGCTCCAATGGTCTCCTATTTAGTGGCGAATGGAAAAGCAACGAAAGATCTTGCCCATGGGAAGATTGCAAGGGGTAACAATGGATATTGAAGGTGCAAGCATGCAGGAGGATTTTGAAGTGATAGATATTATCGGTGACAACAATCCCTATCCCGTGTTACTAGGAATAGATTGGGCCACTGGTATGAACTGAGTCATAAACCTAAAGAAGTGAAAAATTATTTTTGAGAAAACGTCACTACGCATAGTAGTACCATTAGATCTAGCCAAAGTAGTGTGATACACTGAACTGGTGTGCAACGAGGATAATTATGACGAACTCAATTACATCTACAAGATAATTGCACGAGACTATGATTGGGTGAATCTGCTTGTAGATGGAAGGATTTTGTGGGAGTACGAAAGCTCTTGCACTTCAGATTCAGACGAAGAAGTAGAGTGTTGGTAGAATCGGCTGCAAGAAGTAACGACGCTTAATTGCAACATGATGGTTAGATCAATGTATTGCATGAAAACAGAGGTAAGGGATCCACCTACACATGATCAGTTGACAGTGGTGGGTGAATTCCTGAACAAATTTGAGAATGCAGTACCAGAACAACAATGGTTCGATGCTCTGAAATGGGCACTGTGCGTGACGCCCACAAGATGGTGGGGTACACATTAGAGACGTTTTGAGGATAGGAGTGGATGTATAAGGATGATGTGCATACGATTTGGAAAACCCTAGATAAGGATGAGAACCAGTTACAAAGGGTAGAACAACTTGCACGCCCACCTTTCTCGATGGGTACAGACATATGACATACAGGTTGCACAAGTGCACACCACTCCCAGAATAGAGAATCAAAACAAAATACAGCAACAGGAAAGGTGAAGCGCACCAAGAACTATCCACAGAGAAACATTCAACAGGGTGTGTGAAGTGCTGAACAAGGTTCACCAGGTGAGACCCACTGACTGAGACCTATGCGTACCAGCGGTTTGATGGGCCTATAGAACCATGTGCAAAACCCTAACTGTGGAAACAATTCCAAGGTTGTGGAATAGAGAAGGGGCCATAATTTCTAAAGAGCATGCAAATAGGAATCCATACATAATAGCATTTGCAGGTGTGACAGTGCATGAAGCCCAGGATGAAGAAATCACATAGTTACGCGAAGTAGAACATGTAAGACTTCGGGAAGCCATTCGGCAAGGGAACCTGTTGAAGCCCCGAAAATCGGGTCGACAACAAGGGGGATACCCACCCGGTCCGGACCTTAGTTGGCAGCTCCTTATCCGTTTGGTATAGCGGGTCCGACTGGGGATAATGGGACCAGTTTCCCAATCTAGGGGTGTGTGTGTGTGTAGAGTTGGATGATGCTGATCTAGGAGTACTTAAAGCTAATTTAATTCAAACTTCTAAACTAACTCTATGCTATTGTAATCTAATGAGAAACAACACATCTAATCTACGCTAACCCGGGGTGTATTTCTTCTATTATGCGATCTAAAGATATTTCGAACAATAACTGGTAATAAAGATCATTCAGCTATCACAAGAATAGAAATCAATTAAGATAAACCACTTTGCATAAAAAGTTAAGCAAAACAGTTGTGAACAACATATCGCATAATAAGTTATTCATATATCAAACACAAATAAATGACTCCACCGTACAGAAGTGCCAAATGGTAATCCTCACATTCATGTATTAACATATAAACAACTGAAAAATGTATATCACTTTAAGAATATAAGCAGAAATGGTCAAGAGATAAAAGTACCATTTATGACTGGTTCCACTCATAAGCTTCAAGCAACAACGATTTATCTCTACTTGTTCTAACATCTACTAAGAGTACAAAAGTGCAACATCAGTAGCAGATATCAAATGCAAACATTGATAAATCTCTATCCAACCATTCATAAAAAACCCCCTCCGAGGGTGCAAAAGTGTATGTTCTGAGGACAAGTTTTTTGACAAATTTCTGGACCCTTCTCCAAATGCCTGAGAAGGGTTTAAATACTGCTACTAAAGCAAAATTATTTCTAAAAATTGAATCTAATTCCTAACCGTTTCTGTATTTTCTCCTTAGTCCTGTAAGCATGCAACATTCGCTTGGGAAGAGTTGGCTGGTCATCTTCTCCTTTCGTTTGAGCTACAAAAATAGAAATAACAAGCGCTGGCACCACTTTCTGGTAAACTAGAAGATATTTTCGAAAATCTTCCTCTGGCTTGGTGTATTCACTGTGTGTATACTTGGTAATAACCCAAATTTCTCTCAAACTAATTCTGCTTTTGCTATTTCGGTTTCTGGCCTTGCGAATGACTGAATAAGTTAGAGACTTTGCTCTATGAACAATTTTCTGTATTGAAAACTGCCTCTGTTCTTTGTTCCAGGCTTTTCTGGTGCGTTTTCCCTCTTTAGCTCCTTCTTTCTTTTTGCTTTACCAGGCATAAGCTTCAGGATCTTTTGCAAACATGCTGCTTTTGTGCGCCTTTGATTCTGAGTTTTGGATGGCCTATTGACATCAGTATCTATTGAGTGATACTCTGGAATCTGTAGTCCTGTTGCATGCAGCATCCGTTTGTGAAGGCATCTCTTCTCTGTTCTCCGAGCATTAACGCTTTCCCCTTTTCCTTAGATGTTTCCTGCACATTGCTTTATGTTATTTGTTGTCTTACAGTTTACGCAAAGGAAAAGAGTAATGATGAAAAGATTGACATGAAAGATTTAAGCTCTAATGAATGCATAATCATGACACCCATAATGAACTGACTCTTCAAAAAACACAACACAATCCTTCTTGGATACTTTGGCGTACAATCATTAATTTCTTTTAAGGCGCGCGCTCAATTTTGGTCTACAGACAGCTTTCCTTGAATACAGTGTCGAGGAAATTTTGCGATGGGTGATTTCTGCGACTCGCATCGCAGTATCGAGGATCACGTCGTCAAGATGTGTCATTGCAGGAATTGATGATCGCATTCATCGCAGATCGCAACATCACAGATCGCAACATCACAGATCACAATATCGCAGATCGCAATATCGCAGATTGCGAATCGCAAATCGCGGTTAGTCATCCAATCATTATGTGTTGCTTATGTGATGTTGCGATATGTGACGTCGCATGTCAACCGTCGGAGATTCCTTAAGTTTTTTCATTTAAGAGTGCTTCATAATATAAGCGATGCGATGAATTTTACGTCGCTTCTTCGCAACTTATTATGCGCATAGGAAAATGTTTCACTCTCTTCTCGCGATGCGATACAGCTTTAGGGAGTTAAAATACAAAATTTTTTGATAAAATGTTTTTTTGGATTTTATTAAGGGTCCCCATTTGCTTGGTGTTATCGCTAATACCAAACAAAGAGGGGGGTTGTTGGTGGCCACAACAATGGCGATTCACTGTGAAGAACCAGTTATCTCTGCTTTTCTATTGAATTTTAACTTCCAAAGCAGAAAAATTTTCATACATCTAAATTTTGTTATGGACAGATAGAGTACATTATGCCTTATCCTATCAATGATATTTTGTCTCAACCTTTTCATATTCCAATTGTTTGTTTCCTCAGGCTTAGTCCTTGTATTCACATCAGACATTACTTCGTCTTTTAAAGATAAAATAAGGTCTTCTCTGCGTGTTGACTTTTAAAATATGCTCATTTGTCGTAGGTAGAGCCTCTACTGCCCGCAAGTGTCCATAGCCTCGACAGGGTTACCTGTTACCCATCAATGATCCTTTATCCTGCTTAAGGCTATTTACAACTTTTCAGAGAAAAACCCCTTTTGACACTTTTTCCTTTTTTTATTCTCTAAAGAACAATGTCTTGGTTTGGTGGCCAAATTATGACACAGTCATTCACTTGATTTACACTTTTGTTGAACAAGCTGGCTCGTGATGAGACCTATTATTCTTTGAGATACAGTGTTTTCTCGGATTGTTCCTCTGAATGCTGCGATTTCCTTTAGAAGGGAGGAAGTCATTGTTTTTCCTTAAGAAAGCTCTGGAAGACAATAATAGAGTTTGAAAACAGCTGTTTTACAGAGAATATTTATTTTACTATTGATACCTTTCATTGTGCTGATATAAATTTTTTTTTTACCAAAGGTTGCTTTCATCAAATTTTTCGAAGTTGAAACTAGTATCATATCTAGGCTAAAGTTAACTCTACCTGTTAATAATAAAGATCAGATTTTTCGAAAAAATTTTGCTACTTCTACAAGCGAAAAAGCTCAAAATCTGATAGAGAATTGGTGTCTTTTTCATGAACCCCTTTAGTAACCATCTACACCTGGTTTTATTTATAAGAAAGAGAAAAACAAATAAAAACTAAAACTATCCTACAAAATAGAAGAGTGATCTTCTATGGAAAATATATTTTAAGGATCTGTCCATTAACAGGAAAAGAATCCCTTCGACCTGCTAAATCCTGCAACACAAAAGTTGATGGGCCTATGACTTCTACAATCTGAAAAGGACCAAGCCACATCTTCTGAAATTTTGTATGTTTGCCCTTTTCTTCATGAGCCTTATCCCATTTCAAAACTAAATCTCCCATCTGAAAATTCTTTCTGGTCATTATGCTTGAGTCAAAACAGGATTTTATCAGCGCTTGGTGATGAGCATGGGTTTTCTTAGCTTGTTCTCGTCGTTCTTCTAATTTAATTATTTCCATTTGTCTTAGTTGTATGGAGGAAGTAGATACCTCATCGATGTCTTGTACTAAAGATAAAGAGGGGATGACTAAGTGAGTTGGAAGAACCACTTCTTTCCCATAAACTAGATTAAAGGGAGAAGTGCCGATTGAAGCTTTCTTCGTTATTCTATCTGCCGATAAAGCATTTACCAATGCTTTGTGCCAATTCTTTTGGTTCTGGTCAACTGTTCTTTTAATAATCCTGATCAGGTTTTTATTTGTCGATTCAGCCAATCCATTACCTTGCGGATAGTAGTTGGCCGAATATTTCAGTTTGAACCCTCTTTTAAGTGCAAACTCAGTCATTGTATTTCCAGAAAAGTATGAGGCATTATCAAACATTAAGGCCATTGGCAATCCAAACCTAGTGATTATAAATTGATCTATGAATTCAATAATGTTTTCAGAATTAGCTGTCTTGAGAGGAACTGCTTCTACTCATTTAGTAAAATAATTTGTTGCTGTGAGGATGTACCTATGCTGCTTAGAAGAGTGAGGAACGATCTCACCTATTATGTCCAAGCCCCACTGACTGAATGGTTGCTCGATGTTTACCGGCTGTAGTGGCATGGACAGTATCTTTTGTCTCCCTGCAGCAGTCTGGCAGACTTGGCATTTCCTCACGTAACTGTGTGAGTCTTTTAACAGCGTGGGCCAATAATATCCTGCACATAAGATTTTATGTGCAGTAGCATCTCCAGCATAGTGCCCGCATGCTGGTCCATCGTGGAGTTCCTGCAAAACATTTTCGGCTTCAGTTTTCTCAAGACACCTAAGAAGCACAGAATCGTAATTCCTTTTAAATAGAACATCATTTATGAGCTGGTATTTTTTAGCTTTCAGTCTCAGAGCTCTTTTCTTGGTGTGATCGAGGTGTGATGGAGCATACCTGTTCTTAAGATAATAAATGGTGTCAGCATATAATGATTCTGCATCGTTTAGGCTTACCTCATACGTATGTACCTCTTCAGATGAATTCTCAGGAATTTGCGATGCTCCAGCCAACATTTTGTAGAAGCCTTGACCTCTTACAATGCTTGCTGGTTTGATCTCAAGATCGTATTCTTGTAAAGTGGTGATCCAATTTGCTCTTTTTTCACCCACATCCTTCTGTATTAGAAGGTTTCTTACCACTGGAAATGGTACTATGACCTTAGTATGGGCTTTAAGTAAGAAAGGTATGAAATATTTGATCCCTTTGAAAACAACATATGCATGTTTCTCCACGTCTGAATAGTTGAGTTCAGCACCTTGTAAATTCGAGCTAAAAAATGCGATTGGAGCTTCCGCTTTCTCTTGATTTGCTTGAGTTAGAATCGCGGCATATGATTTCTCTGAGGCAAATGTGTATAAGATAAAAGATTCTGAAAAATTCGGGGTTGCTAAAGATGGAGTGTTAATGATAGCTTGTTTGATCAGGTTGAATGCTTCATGCTCATCTTGACCCCATTTAAAATTTGAATTCTTTTTAATCATGTTTTGCAAAGGAGAAACAATACGTGAAAAATCTGGGACAAATCTCTTCACAAAATTGATTTGACCAAGGAAAGATTGCATGGCTTTTTTGTTATGAGGCATGGATATTTCAGAAATTTCTTTGATTCTGTCAGGCTCAATGTGAATGCCAGATTTTGACACTATGAATCCTAGAAGTTTTCCTTCACTTAATGCGAAAAACGATTTCTTTGGGTTAAGTGAAATCCCATACCTTAAACATCGTTGAAAGATTTGTTTCAAGTCTTTGAGATGGTCACTTCGCTTCTTGGAGTACACTGTTATATCATCCAGGTAAATCACTACAGATTTATTGATTAAACCCTTGAATGCGATGTCCATGGCTCTCTGAAATGTAGCGCTGGCATTGATCAAACCAAATGGCATCTTCCAATATGCGTATGTGCCCCATTTAGTTCGGAATGTGGTTTTTAACTGATCACCGGGATGTACCAGCACTTGATTGTATCCTGAAAATCCATCCAAAAAAGACATTAATTCAGAGCCTGCTACTGCCTGTAATATCTGCTCCATAGGTGGGAGGGTAAAATTGTCTTTTTGACAGGCTTTGTTGAGATTCCCAAAATCGATACAGATTCTAATATCTCCGTTTTTCTTTCTAACGGGTACCATATTGGAGACCCATTTGGAATGTCTGACGGGGAAAATTATTCTGGCTCTTAATAACTTATTTAGCTCAGTTTTTATCTGATTTTCTAAATTGGGGTGGATTTTTCTGAGCTTCTGTTGGACAGGTTTTTCATTGTCGATCATAGGGATAGTATGTTGAATGATAGAAGTGTCGTATGTCTTCAGCTCATCGTAATTCTAGGCAAAAACATTTTTGTATTGTCTCAAAAGACGGATATACGCTAACTTTTCTTCAGGGGCTAGGCCGCGGCCTAGATTAACATTTTGTGGTTTATCATCGGTTCCTAGGTTTAATAATTCGTAGTTCAGAGTTGAACTGTAGAGCTTAGAATTGGTAGACCTTTTAAACCGACTTTTCAAATCATATAAGTCTTCTAACTTAACCACCGATTTAGGTATAGCATTATCAGTGCTATTTTGTTGTATTTGTCGATCATGATGGTCTTCGTCAATTATTTGATTGGAGTATGATCCTTCAGAAGTGAGGAAATTTACAATGTCAGGATCGTCATTGAATACTCTCCAGTTTGTAATGTTGTCAGGGATGGACGGTATAAAGATTAATTCTATTGAGAATCTATCTGGACTAAAATCTTCGGAGGGAATAAGTCTAGAGGCTACGTTAGCTAACAGGTCTACGCTCGCATTTTGGAGTCATGGGATTGACGAAATATTGAATACTATGAAATGTGCAGTCAGATCTTGTACTAAAGATTGATAGTGTTTCAAATCACCTGATAGGCAATGTATGGTGTTACGTACCTGTTTGACGACAATCTTAGAGTCTCCGAAGACTTGAAGGTACTTAACATTCAACCCGATTGCTTTGTATAGGCCTTGCACCAAGGTCTCATATTCCGCTGTAATGTTTGTGCAATCGAATTCAGGTATGCACGTAAGCATGGTCTTATTTCCTTCTGGGCTAATCAGAACGCATCCTGCTCCTGCTCCCTCGTTAGATTTAGAGCCATCAAAATATAATTTCCAAAACAAAGATGTATTTACAGGTTTATCTAAAAAATTAACACACTTTGAATTATCAGTTTGGGAAAAATTTTCGAGTTGGGACAAAACTAAATTTTCTAAGGTGAGGTATGAGCATTGAAATTGCCGAGGAAAGAATCTACCGAGTAATTGTCTATGATACTGTTGTTGTATGCTATTGCTTCATTTTCTCCCTCCAATTCCGTTACTATGTACTTCTGGTGTAACTCTCGTTCAACCTTTATTTGATTTGGTTTACCATTGTAGGGTAACCACATGTGCGACCAGTCGGTTGAGAAGTATCCATGGAGTTTTTCAGACCAATCCCTACTAAGAATCAAACCATAGAATTATGGGATATCAGCTACTAGAATGTCAATAACCTGACATACCTTTGGGTTAGACGACAATCTTATGGTCACTTGATTAAGTTCACCAATCACTTCGACTTGAGATCGATCAAGCTAAACTATGCGCACTGCGGAATTTTGTGGTTGAACATTCAACTGGGCACATATTGATCTGGGTAAAATATTCGTTGAAGCACCAGAATCTACCAAACAATTGTGCACATTTTTATTGAAAATTTCATAAGTGAGAAGAAAAGGGGGAGTGTGAGACATTGATCTTCCTCCAATCAAGGCGATGTCATTTGGATCAACCTTATTGATTGTGTTGGTTGGAGGTCTTCCCATGTTGTGGGAAGCTACAACTGTAGGCAAATATGTAGTAGGCACGGCATGTAATTCTTTCATCATTATCTTCTGTTGATGTTTCAATTTGCTCAATTCATAAAGAGTGATATTAGCCCTAGTCTTTTTCATGTCATCAATAATATTGTACTCCATTTCATCCGACACAATCAGTGTTCTTGATGGAGGTGTTTGATCTGATTGGATTGGGCTAGATTGAGTCGCTTTAGCGGTCGTTTTCTTTGTTGCGACTTTATATTTTGCTGCAGGGCTTGCGCCCTTCTGCTTAGGGGTAGTTTGGGGAGGATCAAGTTGATTTTTGCTTCGTGTGCTAACCGGAAATGCTTCTTGATCTTCTTCTTGCGGGAGGATGAAATCCCACATTCCTTGTAGTTCCAAAACTTCTTTGTCATCGGTCTGCGCTTCAGTGGTATTCTCTTCTTATTCCTCTTCTTCGGATTCGACGTTTGAGATAGCGTTGGGTGGTTTCACATCCATTGAAGGACTTCTTTTAAAAGCTCTGTAGGGATTTTTTGAAGAAGTTTCTGCTACTTGTTTTTTTATGTCAATCATCTCATTGGACATGGTTTTTAACACTTTTTGTAATCCTTTCAAATCAAAAGGGTCTTTCGTTTGTTTCTTCTTGGGGTCTTCCTTGAAGGAGACTTTCTTAGATTTGTGTTCCTCTATCGTAGATCTTTTTTCCAGGGCTACTACGCGTTTCTCTACTAGTATCGCCTCTGTCAAGTTTTCAACTAAGGTTGTCTTATTTGCCCTATCCACGAAGATTGCCAAGTTTGATGGTAAGGTCGTAATATACCATTCACATCTTACTTCTTCGCTGGGTTGGGAAGCAGCGGGAATTTTGTTGAGGATTTTATTGAACCGTAAATTGAAATCTTTGATGGGTTCTCTAGCCTCGGTTTTAAGATTGGATAGGTCATTGATTAACGTCGCTGTTGATCTGTCATCACCAAACTTGGTAAGGAATTGACTTTGAAAAATGTCCCAACTTGTGATAGACCCGGAAGGTAATGAAAAGTACCATGACCCGGCTGTTCCTTGCATTGTATAGGGAAAAAGCCGGACAACAGCATCCTTGTTGGTAACTCCGTTGAGATTGACAGAAAGCTTGAAATTATTAATATGCTCTTCAGCTATCATGCCTGCTTCTGGATTTAATTTGGGTAGCCATTTCTCAGGATGGGCCGGTATTTGGCTCAGGGGTGGAGGCATTAAAATTTCCCCAGGATTGTTCCATGGAGACTGGGCCATCGTTGAGCTGCTAGAAAATGAAAGTGCAGAGGATGATCCCTGAGGCTGGGAAGATGAAGATATTATGATCTTTGATGATTGAAGAGGAGGGGTTGTGGAAGATGGATGAGTGGTTTGGAATGAAGATGTGGGTGGCTGACTTTGCGGTGAAGGAGATGAAAGAGTCTCACTGTCAGACTCTGGAGGTGTTTTTCCTTGCTCTTTTCCTGGTGGGGAGAGGGAATTCAGTTGGCTGGATGCCAAATTTTTCACTCTTTAATCTGGTTAGGGGATGAGCAGGATTGTATTGCGAAGTCACGCTACTTTGATATTTATCAGACCTCTGTGTAAAAATAGAAAATCCCTGGAGTTTGCGAATCAGAGTTTGAACTTCAGGGGGTTCAATGGTAAATTGGTCTGAAATATTAGGCTATGTAGCAGCGGTTGATACTCGAGCGACTTCTGACTCTGGATTTAAACGTACTGGGGAAGTCGGGGGAGTTGATGAGGGCGATTTACTCTCAGAATGGTATTTAGATTTTGATTTAGGTACCATTCATAGTTCCGGCCCTCCTTCTAGCACCAAATATGTTGAAGCCCCGAAAATCGGGTCGACAACAAGGGGGATACCCACCCGATCTAGACCTTGGTTGGCAGCTCCTTATCCATTTGGTATAGCGGGTCCGACAGGGGATAATGGGACCAGTTTCCCAATCTAGGGGTGTGTGTGTGTGTGTAGAGTTGGATGATGCTGATCTAGGAGTACTTAAAGCTAATTTAATTCAAACTTCTAAACTAACTCTATGCTATTGTAATCTAATGAGAAACAACACATCTAATCTACGCTAACCCGGGGTGTATTTCTTCTATTATGCGATCTAAAGAGATTTCGAACAATAACTGGTAATAAAGATCATTCAGCTATCACAAGAATAGAAATCAATTAAGATAAACCACTTTGCATAAAAAGTTAAGCAAAACAGTTGTGAACAACATATCGCATAATAAGTTATTCATATATCAAACACAAATAAATGACTCCACCGTATAGAAGTGCCAAATGGTAACCTACACATTCATGCATTAACATATAAACAACTGAAAACTGTATATCACTTTAAGAATATGAGCAGAAATGGTCAAGAGATAAAAGTACCATTTATGACTGGTTCCACTCATAAGCTTCAAGCAACAACAATTTATCTCTACTTGTTCTAACATCTACTAAGAGTACAAAAGTGCAACATCAGTAGCAGATATCAAATGCAAACATTGATAAATCTCGATCCAACCATTCATCAAAAACCCTCTCCGAGGGTGCAAAAGTGCATGTTCTGAGGACACGTTTTTTGACAAATTTCTGGACCCTTCTCCAAATGCCTGAGAAGGGTTTAAATACTGCTAACTAATTAATCTTAATTACATAAATTTAGGACACGGTTTTAAATGACCGCCCTTCTATTAAAGCAAAATTATTTCTAAAAATTGAATCTAATTCCTAACCGTTTCTGTATTTGCTCCTTAGTGTTGTAAGCATGCAACATTCGCTTGGGAAGAGTCGGTTGGTCGTCTTCTCCTTTCGTTTGAGCTACGAAAATAGAAATAACAAGCTTTGGCACCATTTTCTAGTAAACTAGAAGATATTTTCGAAAATCTTCCTCTGGCTTGGTGTATTCACTGTGTGTATACTTGGTAATAACCCAAATTTCTCTCAAACTAATTCTGCATTTGCTATTTCGGTTTTTGGCCTTGCGAATGACTGAATAAGTTAGGGAATTTGCTCTATGAACAATTTTATGTATTGAAAACTGCCTCCGTTCTTTGTTCCAGGCTTTTCTGGTGCGTTTTCCCTCTTTAGCGCCTTCTTTCTTTTTGCTTTACCGGGCATAAGCTTCAAGATCTTTTGCAAACATGCTACTTTTGTGCGCCTTTGATTCTGAGTTTTGGATGGCCTATTGACATCAGTATCTGTTGAGTGATACTCTAGAATCTGTAGTCCTGTTGCATGCGGCATCCGTTTGTGAAGGCATCTCTTCTCTATTCTCCGAGCATTGACGCTTTCCCCTTTTCCTTAGATGTTTCCTGCACATTGCTTTATGTTATTTGCTGTCTTACAGTTTACGCAAAGGAAAAGAGTAATGATGAAAAGATTGACATGAAAGCTTTAAGCTCTAATGAATGCATAATCATGACACCCATAATGAACTGACTCTTCGAAAAACACAACACAATCCTTCTTGGATACTTTGGCATACAATCATTAATTTCTTTTAAGGCGCGCGCCCAATTTTGGTCTACAGACAGCTTTCCTTGAATACTGTGTCGAGGAAATTTTGCGATGGGTGATTTCTGTGACTCGCATCGCAGTATCGAGGATCGCGTCGTCAAGATGTGTCATCACAGGAATTGATGATCGCATTCATCGCAGATCGCAACATCGTAGATCGCAATATCGCAGATCGCAATATCGCAGATCGCGAATCACAAATCGCACTTAGTCATCCAATCATTATGTGTTGCTTATGCGATGTTGCGATATGCGACGTCACATGTCGGCCGTCGGAGATTCCTTAAGTTTTTTCATTTAAGAGTGCTTCATAATATAAGCGATGCGATGAATTTCACGTCACTTCTTCGCAGCTTATTATGCGCATAGGAAAACGTTTCACTCTCTTCTCGCGATGCGATATAGCTTTAGGGAGTTAAAATGCAAAAAATTTTGATAAAATGTTTTTTTGGATTTTTATTAAGGGTCCCCATTTGCTTGGTGTTATCGCTAATACCAAACAAAGAGGGGGGTTGTTGGTGGCCACAATAGAACCTTAGACTTTATGAACTCGAAAAAGACCGGGTACGACTAAGGAAGGAAAGCAGTTTGATGGATGTAGAGGTCAAGAGGCTGGAAAATGACATCAAGAAAGCATGTCTCATTGATAAAACAAGGATGGCAAGGCAAGGTGTGGATGATCATACCAATGAATTAGAAGACTATCGCCAAGAATTGATTAATCCGCTGCCATGGCTAGGACCACATATCACCAAACGCAGTAACTAGGGAAATGCATTACACACAGTACAACGTGTGGCGCTGAGTATTGCGAGGGCAATTGAGGATTTTCCGTGGACTATACTGGAAGGCGTGATGGAGCCTCACACAGGTGGTGCAACCGCCTAAATAGCTGTAGGAAGAACAATCTCAGCACTCCAGGTAGTAGAAAGGAAGCGTGGGACTATAAAAGAGTCTACTCGGGAGTTGCGTGATAAGGGAGGTGTGCACAGAGTCAGCATGTCACAAGGTTCACGCCTGCACATGTAGGGCTGCGTTGATCTGCGTGTAGGCTAGGAAGTGACCATTGGTGTCACTATTCATGATGGCATGTCTAGTTTGAGGCCAAATGGAGTGCACGACGAACATTTAAGACAATAGTTATGGGCAAGATTTCAGAAAATCTGCCCCCAAGAAAGCATTGATGGCCCCGAATTGGGGGGAACGGTCAAATTTGAATTCAAAAGGCACTATAAACTCCAGGGGCTAGCCACGAGACAAAACTTGTTCACTTGAGAGTTTTGAAGTTGAATAGAGCACAGAGTGTTGAGGGCTGAGTGATATTCAAGCCCTTAAGTTCGTGAAAGATTGCATACAGTACAGACAAGATGATGGATATCGGGGGATGTTTGCGCTTTGAAGAAGGAACCACCGGTGAGGCCACACTGATCTAGATAGTACAAGATGTTCCTGAATATACTGGGGTTGCTCCAGAAATCCCAAAATTTCCTCAGACGCCAAGACTGAGAAAAGATAAGCAGGCAATGGGACCAGTCTACATGTCCCCGAGGAATCCGTAGATCGGTAAGCTATCAATGGAGGAAAAGGGTAAGGCTGTCACCATTGAGAAAGATGAAGAGGAGGAGGAATTATAGGCTCTGATTTCTAAGGTAGAGGAAGAAGAAGACGTGGAGGTAGACATCCAACTGATGCACTCTGTAGCAAAATTCCCCAAGTATGTCCCTCCGTGAAAAGGGAAAGCTAAGGTACCAAAGGATCTGGATGCAAGGAAGAGTGCACTTTAGACCCTGCTCCTCTCCGCTGGAATTACCTTTAAGGGTCCCTTCCTAGGACGTGTGCCTACCATGAAATTTGAAGACTTGGACCTCGCAGATAGTGACAAGTTCCCACACTTAGAGACGAAGAGCCTAATGAAATAGAATACGAAGGGGCTGGTGATCACATTACAACTGCAAAAATGGTTGCACGGTGTTGAGAATGTCGAGTTGATTTATCTATTGTGGATACCACACTTTCACCGCACGCCTATTGCCATTTTCATCATCAAGCAGCTGCTTTACCTAGTGCATGATGGGTACTTATGGCTGGAGGAGCCTATTCCCATCACGGTGGATCTCATCCATAGAATTTCTTGGCTTCCTTGTAAGGGAAAGGACCTTGCGATGATAGAAAGAAAAAGTGGTGATTTGGCTCTCGTGGAAGCCATAAAGAAAAAATATAAGCTTTAGAAGAAAAGGAGGGGTTATGCCATCAACAATATCAAGGATAAAGGGGTGCGCGTAGCCACCCAACTCTTGGCAGGTAAACTAATGATAAAATTCTACGATGATGAAGTACCAGTTCCGGTAGTTGCATTGGATGAAAAATGTGTGGAAGGGGTCTAGTTCAACTGGGCCAAGTTCCTCTATGAAGAATTCTGCTCAACTTCAAGGAGGCCCAAGAGCAGGGTAAGACCTTCCACTACGCGTTGTTGCTCTTGTCCATCTTGCTAGTAGTAGGAGAACTACCAGAGGATAGTCAATTCCAGAGCATTAAGTGTGACTTACCATAGGTCAGAAAGTGTGCTTCACTCTGGGCTACCAAGGATGTGAAGTAGATTCACGATACAAATATTTTGTGGGTGCTCATGGAGGCGAGCATATGAATGTGGATTAATAGGAGGCCACGCCTATCCCCCACAGTGAAAAACAATTTGTAGAGTTTTACAGACTTCAAGGCGGACATGCACAATATTTACATCAGGGCGTGAAAGGATTTGGCACAGCAGTGGACAAAGCTCCCATCCATAGCCACTAATGATGCAATCTTTATAGTGTTAGAGACATGGCCTCCCGAGTGGTGCGCCCCAGATTTGGTGGAATTGGAGAAGACAATAACGCAGAAAAGGAAGGAGGATGCCAAGCTACACGTCACCCACTGGCCAAGAGAAGGCGTAACAAAAAAGCGGCAACAAAGGTCAGGGTAGCTCGTGAAGAGGCACATGCAGGCGCAGAGCAAAAGAAGGCCGCCGAAGCAGCAACATCAGCACAGACAGTGGAGGCTGCAACATCGCAGGCAAGGAGAGCTAGGAAGTGTCTGCAAGACAAGAGGCAGAGGACACAAACCTTACAGAAGAGGGTGTGGACCCAGGAACCATTTCGACCCAACTCAAATGGTCGCGCATCCTAGAGAGATCGAGTCCACAAAAAAATGTTAAGGCCTCGAAGCTGGCCATCGACCAAAGCTGGCCATCGACCCAATCACATTAACTGAAGGAGACCTCTATGACATCAACGAGATGGTTTGCTATGTCACCAAGGAAGTGTTCCAAGAATTTATGATGGAGAAGCAGATTGTGTTGGGGGCCCTAAGGGCATAGATGCAGGAACTATAGGTGCAGCCCCCGCAAGAAGGTACCTTATCCACCTACGTCACAGCATGTACATGAACAGCAGAACAGATGTTACGCGCAAGGATGGCCAATACCATAGTGTTACCGAAAGGAGCGCTAGCAACAGCAAATGAGATCAACAGAGCTGTGATTTGGAGGATCAAAGGACTCTACCTCAATTTGGTTGGCCTTCCACGAGAAACATTGTACCAATTGTAGGATGGAATAATATAGGCGCACAGGAGGACCCTCACATCTTTGCAGGAGGACCCAAATATATAGTGCCTAGAAACAGAAGCATGCAAAATTTAGGTGTAGTAGGACAGTTTCCGAGGAGCTACGTAGACAGTAATCCTCACTCAATGACTTGCAAAGACGCAGCAAGCTAAGGCACTGAAGGAGTAGGTGGATGCAGCGCGACAGAAAGAGGTAGTTCTCAAAGCGCATGTCCAACCATGGATTGATGAGGCCTTCACCGTCATTGCAGATATTGAAGGCAAGCTCACACATATGCAAGGGATGTACATGCTATGGCAAGGATTTGATCCTAACAAAGAGGCTTCAGAAGAGTGCATGTAGCAGGTCTAGCAAACCACAGAGCAGTGCTCTACGGACCTCCGAGCTTTTCGAGACCAATTGGAGGGACTCTGTGCCAAGATTGTTGTGCCAATAGAGTGACTCGAGGGTGAGTCACGATGTTATGTTTGGGGGCCTGTTGGCCATGGAATCCCCCCACAGCATGTTTTGTGGCACAAAGCCCAAGTTTTGGTCAAATAATGTAGTAAGACTCCACGAATTGTGGGCTCGGAGTAGGAAATGTATGTTGAGTCATAGGGTTGTTTGCCCTAAGTTTTTTAATGTAATGTAATTTCATGTTAGCCTACCCATCATCCGTGGGCCATGGGATTATATAAATAAGAGCGAGGCTCTAAGTTGTAAGAAAGGGGAAGAAATGTGTTATATACCTAGGGGGGATAATATGGGGTACCAAGGGAGGTACCCAAGGTAATAATGTAATAATGGGATGGGCCATAGTAATAAATAAGGTGGTTAACCCATGTCATGTAAGGGACCACAAGTAGTTAATAATAATGTAATGGTTCCATGGTATTAGTTGATGGTATGAGGGAACCATGGTAATGACCCATGGTATTGCATGTATGAGGCCTATATAGAGGCTAGAGACTCCACATGGAGAGATATGAAGAGAAGTATTATTGTATGAACAGGCATATGGCTTGTGGAGTGTTCTCCTTCCTTAAGGAGTGAATGTATGGTGTTGCCCTACCTTAAGGGTTTGATTAATAAAGAGAATCATTTCTATCTATTTTGATCTTGTTATTTCTTGGGTTTATTTCTGTTATCATATATCTTTTGGATCAGATCTACAACAATTGGTATCAGAGGACTTTCTTGGGCAAACTGTGGAGAATTTTTTATTTTTTTTTTTGCAGGGATTTTTGGGTGGCGAAATTGCAGATCAGATCTGTACATTTTGGTGCAAGATCTGCAAAATCTAATTGCATATCTATATTCCTGGTGAAAAAATAGCCGATTTCAAAAAAAAATCGGTTGAATCGGAGTCCGGATGAAGAAGATATCGCTGATTTAAAAATCAGTGGGGTTGCAGACAATTTTCAGGGCAGCGATTTTGCGGCGCAGATCTAGACGTCCTGGTACAAGATCTGCAAAATCTAATTGCAGATCTGGATTCTTTGGGAAAAAATACCCAAATTCAAAAAAAAATCAGTCGAATCGGAGTCCGGATGAGGGAGATATCACTGATTTAAAATCAGCTCTTTTTTCAGAAATTTTGGGTGACGGCGGGAGAGTAGCAGCGCAGATTTGAAATTTCATTGCCTGGATCAAAATTTTTATCACATGGGCAGATGCAGAATGGTTGTTCCATTTCCAAAAACAGGTTATAATAGAGATTCTAAGCAATATTGACGAAACTGTGACATTTTCACATTTTCGCCAAGTGAATTTTTTCCAAACCATTCATGGCTTCTAGCAAGGTTCTATACTTTACTGGAAAATATGATGGTCCTACTATTGAAGAATACATAAAACAACAGAAGTGGGTATGGAAAAACCTTTGGAGGGATTATTGGCGGTTGGGTTTCAAAGATGAGGCTTACAAATGGTATCTCTCACTTGATGACAAACAGTTGACCAAACTCTCAGATGCAGAATTTGAAAAAGTCCTTTTAGACAAATGGTCTCGTGCTAGAAAAAAGGAGAATGAGACACATAAGGGGTTAATTGCTATGGGTGTCTCCTTATTGCAGGTTCATGGATTGATTCAGAAGGAGAAAATCGTTGTGACTATAAATCCTAGTTGTAAGCAAAATCTTGTAAGTGTTAATTTGACAAAAATATTGCAAGTTCCAGCAAAACACATTGAAACGGCACAAGTTGATAATGAGGATGTTCAAGTGTATAAGGATTTGAAGATTTCTATGGATAAATATGTGTTGCATGGTGATTTTTATGCTTCAGAGATGGATAATATGGATGTTGTTTTGGGATATCCTTGGATGGAATCCGTGGGTACTATCAATATTAATGTGCAGAAGAAATTCCTGAAGCTATGGTATAAAAAGAAGAAAATTACATTACAGGATATTTCCATCCATAAACAGGGAGAGCACATGGAGGCTGAAGCAGAAGATGTTCAAGGGACTGACATATCAGATGATGAGCCTTTGATGATCGACAATCAAACACAAACAGACGTTGAAGCTGAAAAGGTAACAGGTGCTGACTCATCTGATGAGGGTTCAGTGGTTGAAGTCATATTAGAAAAGAAGCCATGACAACAGGAACCACAGCAGGGTGAAGTAAAGAAAAAGCCATCATGGGTTAAAACTTCAACATATCATCACCCACATCACCCCGCAAGACAACCATCAAGATGGCAACCAATTAGCCACATGGACAACAACCCCCGCACGACAGATCGAGAGGAGCGAAGATCCACCTACTACACATCCACACAAAAGAGCTACCACAGTCAACTTCCATCTCAAGCGAGCGAGGCACCAGCGAGATCGAGGGTTCACCTTTCTCTTGGATGGCTAGATGCACGTGCATGGTACCAGTGGACTACTCTTTTGAGTAGATCTTATTATTTATGTTCTTCCCATGTTTCGGGGACGAAACATGCTTAGGGGGGTGGAATGTTATATACCTAGGGGGGATAATATGGGGTACCAAGGGAGGTACCCAAGGTAATAATGTAATAATGGGATGGGCCATAGTAATAAATAAGGTGGTTAACCCATGTCATGTAAGGGACCACAAGTAGTTAATAATAATGTAATGGACCCATGGTATTAGTTGATGGTATGAGGGAACCATGGTAATGACCCATGGTATTGTATGTATGAGGCCAATATAGAGGCTAGAGACTCCACACGGAGAGATATGAAGAGAAGTATTATTGTATGAACAGGCATATGGCTTGTGGAGTGTTCTCCTTCCTTAAGGAGTGAATGTATGGTGTTTCCCTACCTTAAGGGTTTGATTAATAAAGAGAATCATTTCTATCTATTTTGATCTTTTTCTTTCTTGGGTTTATTTCTGTTATCATATATCTTTTGGATCATATCTACAACAATTATATACCTAGGGGGGATAATATGGGGTACCAAGGGAGGTACCCAAGGTAATAATGTAATAATGGGATGGGCCATAGTAATAAATAAGGTGGTTAACCCATGTCATGTAAGGGACCAAAAGTAGTTAATAATAATGTAATGGGCCCATGGTATTAGTTGATGGTATGAAGGAACCATGGTAATGACCCATGGTATTGTATGTATGAGGCCTATATAGAGGCTAGAGACTCCACATGGAGAGATATGAAGAGAAGTATTATTGTATGAACAGGCATATGGCTTGTGGAGTGTTCTCCTTCCTTAAGGAGTGAATGTATTGTGTTGCCCTACCTTAAGGGTTTGATTAATAAAGAGAATCATTTCTATCTATTTTGATCTTGTTCTTTCTTGGGTTTATTTCTGTTATCATATATCTTTTGGATCAGATCTACAACAATTGCTTACCACTTGTTGTAGATCTAGCCCGGAAATACTATAGATCTGATATAAAAATGTAAGATAATGCAAATAAACCCAGAAATAATATGAAATGATTCTTTATTGATCAAACCCTTAAGGTAGGGAAACACCATACATTCACTCCTTAAGGAAGGAGAACACTCCACAAGCCATATGTATGTTCATACAATAATACTTCTCTTCATATTTCTCCATGTCGAGTCTCTAGCTTCTATATAGGCCTCATACATACAATACCATGGGTCATTACCATGGTTCCCTCATACCATCAACTAATACCATGGGCCCATTACATTATTATTAACTACTTGTGGTCCCTTACATGACATGGGTTAACCACCTTATTTATTACTATGGCCCATCCCATTATTACATTATTACCTTGGGTACCTCCCTTGGTACCCCATATTATCCCCCCTAGGTATATAAAAAAATGAAGGTAATGGATGTAATGGTCTAGTATCAAATAGAGAAGAAGTCAACGTGTATTGGGTCATAAAAGTAGGAAGAGGCTCTACAGCTGAGTGCACAGAGGCCTAGTAGAGTCCGCAACTGAGTGCGCAGACCCCTGCAACTAAGTGTGTGGAGCGGAGTCGAGTTTGTAACCTAAGAAGAAGAATAATAAAGAGAAGTTTGAATCCAAATATTGTGTATCTGCTTTTGTATTACTTTCTATGCATTTATACTGTTTTGTTTATCGCGTGCACTTTTGAATACTAAAAACTATTAAGTATAATTGGGCTCATATAGATAAGTTAAGTAATCGGATAATATAGGGTTAATAGTAAGGAACTAGGGTAATAACATGGATCACACCTCGAGTAGGGCTAGGTGAAGGCAGCATCGCAGGCTGCGAGCGACCGATAGATGCGCTTAGCAATGTGCACGCAGGGTCAAACCACGAAGCACCGAAAAACCATCAGACATCTCTAGGGTGTGGAAACCTAGTTCTAGCACCCTCCCATACTACTTCGGGTGAGACCTCAGTTCGTGCTCTGTGGACTATTGTCGAAAGGGCCAATAGTACTGGGATTTGTTTGGCTAAATCATCTCTAAACCTGGGTCAGGCCCCTAGAAGCCAACATACACAAAACAAACACTTCTTCAGATTGAGCAATATATGGTATTTCCTACATGTATCAGTATCAAGTGTAGACTTGCCACGTGGCACTTGAGCAATCTAAACAGTGTCCAATCATCAAAGTGTACCTCCAAAAATTTATGAATGAAGTTTTTGAATGCCACAATGACTACGCGTGGAAAGATCGCTGGCACATTCTTTAGCCTAAAAGGCATTACGATGTACTGAAAACATCCCCATTCAGTCATGAAGGTCATCTTGCTTCTATCATCAGGCTCGATTTTAATCTGATGGTACCCAAAGAACCCATCAGTGAAAGAGTATTCTTCTTGGTTGCCTACATTATCTAGGACATCATCAGTGAATGGGGTCGAGAAGGGATCATGCACACAACCATCATTTTATTTCTGGAGATCTACACATATCCTTATTTCTTCCTTCTGTTTCTTTTCTTGAACCACTATTGAGCTCACCCAATCAGATTCTTCCACTAGTTCAATAATACCTGCCGCGAGCATCTTATCTAACTTAGTGCAGACACTTTCCTTATAATTCACATTAAGGCGATAAGGTCTTTGATTCACAGGTTTCACGTCTAGTTTCATGGTGATCTTGATGACAACCAGGTCTCCTATTATTCCCTTTAGAATAAAAAAAAATCACCAGGAACAAATCCTGATATTCGCAGAGAAGCTTATGACCTTATCTACTATCGCGTCGTCCCAATAGTCCCCAATCTTTGCAAAGTTCATCTGTACCTCTATGCCAATGTTGACCTGTCTAGTTTTCAGCGGTGCGGTTATGTCTAGATCTTCTATCTGCGGTCCTTCAACCTCACGGTGACCCTCGGTTTTTGAAATATTAATCTTTCTGGGATCCTCGTCTTCTTCTTCTTCAGTGGTCATGTTTTAGAATTCCAGCGCATGGCTCAGCTGGGTAGTCCAATCATGTTGAATCAAGTGCAAAGGATCCTGTGGTATCCTAAAGATCGCTGCTTTAACCTCTTGTAGTGCCACGTCAATATAGTCAAACCCATCTGCAAAGTTGAATATCATTATAAACCCCTGGTGCAAGATTTCCTATTCTTTAGTGCCATGGCGGATCTTTGTTTCCAAGTACCAATTCATTGGTATGACATCCAAGGTATGACAAAACAGATGCACCCATTTAGGCTGGGGCTCTGCTCCATAAGCCTTAGTCCATTTGGCCAGGTGATCACATGGATCCTCCATTGCATCATACTTGTCTATCATCCATACTTTCAACTGTCGAAAATGTATTCTTATCATCCTCCTATATTCGCGCTAATCACTGAAATTATCCTTGTGCATACCCCATCATCTTGCGGGCGTAGTGTGCAGCTCCCAATCCAAGGCCTAGAAGCGATGCTTCTTTGGCACTTCTCTTTCAAATGCATCCAAAAATATATCACATCAGTCAACCCATCATAAGAAGGCATATTCCTTATTTTTGATGACATGCAACGCAATGACATGCTCTTCATATTATAGTGCAACGTAGATACTTCATGCAACCGGTTCTACCAGTTCTCTAGTTCTTCATCCAAATCTGATGTGCAAGAGCTCTTGTGGTCCCATGCAATACTTCCGTCTGTTGTTGGATTTACCCAATCGTGGTCTTGCACCTATATCTTGTAAATCTGGTCCAAATCATCATCACTTTCATAATCGGAGACCGGTTCTGTATAACATGGTCCTTCTGCAGGATCTAGTGGCACCACTATGCAAAGCAATTTCTTTTCAAATATCATCTTTCACTTCTTTAGGTTGATTACCCCATTCATGTCAATGGCTCAATCGATCCCAAGGAACATAGGGTAGGGATTGCTATCATCAACAATCTCTATTACTTTAAAATCCACCAGTGCACTCACACCTTCGATGTCAACTGTTACCCCCTGCAACCTCCCCATTGGGATAATTTTCTATTGATTTGCCATCCTTAACTAGATCGGAGACCACTGGAGCGTAGGTCTCCCCATTCTTTCTCATGTTTTGTTTAGCAAAACATTCACGTCAGACCCCAGATCAAAGATAACTTGGTCCATTTCATATTCCCCTATCTATGCGATGAGTCTCATCTCACGTCCAATCCTTTCCTTATGCTTACCAATCTTTCTAACTACGCATGTTTCAATAGTGTCGTCCCTTCCAGCACACCGATTGATCAGTTCCTACACTCCTTTCACAGCCTTACTATCACGGAGCAGTTTCATGCAAGTCTATAAGAATGTGCTAATCATGGAAAGGTCCATTTCTTCAATTGGTTTCTCCTAACTTCCTGAGGTAGAGGCCTTAGTGAAGCTTTTCTTTGCTTCCATAAAGGTTTCTTTTCTGTGCTCTAGATGAAACCCAATCTCTTTTACTGGTGCTTTGCGGACCCATTCACCTTTTGCAAGTTGCTTCCATTTATCCTCACCAGTCGTTGTTCCACTCCGCAGCCTAATGTTTACCTTAGGGTCTTCCCCACGAGGCTCAACCCTCATCATTTGGAGGTTCTACATCAGCTATGGAGGCTATGCCCCTTTTTCAAGAATATTAGCCAACAATATAGTGCAATCCTCAATTGCATGGTCAAACTGAGTACAATAGCGGCATGACTGTCACGTCGGATTCACACAGTCTCGGATGTAGTGTCCTGGTCCTCCACAATTGTAACAAATAAGTTTCCCTCAGCCTCTACCAACCCCCCCTCCATGTCGGCCTCACCCATGCCCCTAATACTCACCTCTTATTCCCCCAATGCCTTGGTTTGGAGCTCGCGTTTCTACCTGCACCCTGTATGCAGGTGTCATGTCCATCATTAATTCATAACTACGACAATTGCACTCATCATGACCTACTGATTGACATAAATTACAAAAGAGATATTGTGGTGTCTGTATGATTTTTTGTAGCAAATGGAAATTGTCAATTGCATGTTTCCCAGCTACCTGGCATATAGTGCACCATAGCACGGGCCCTGCATGTTGCCCTACCATAGCCTCCATTTGTAGAGGCATTGGGCCCCCTGCTGCAACATAGTTCACAAAGAATGGATAGTTATCCTTGTCATGCCCCTAACATTTTCATTTAAAATACCAAACTTCATCATGCGCCACCAGCCGAGCTGTTCTGTCTTTCTTCAGAGTTTGAATTTTGGGGCAAACATTCTACAACTACGCATGAATCTATTGAACCCTCAGATTAGAATCTTGCATTGGTGTCTCATGCAGTTTCATCATGATTTCCAGAGCTTCTACCTAGGTCCCAATCTTTTGTTGTGATAACACAACCCTTAGGTGGGGCAGGAGCGAGGCCACGAACCATTGGCAGTGCTGCCCATTAATTAGGTTCATGTTGGCTTCATGGATCATACACTTCAATCTTTGATCCAAATCCTAGGGCATCTCCCTAGGCTTCATCATGATCTCCTTGAATCCGACAATTGATTATGCTTGAGACTTAGGTCTACTAAATTCTCTATTAAGCACAGTTTGGATATCTGCCAATGCGAACGTTGGGTTATCAGTATTGTACTTAATGTACCATCTTAGTGCGTGGTCCTGCAAAGAACTAACCAATGTTTCTTTCTTCATTTGATCATCTGTGATACCCTAAGCTTCTGTTACACTAAAATTTGTCACCATGACTATCTACAGTGAGTATGGCTCCATCAACTGTCATACTATCCTCCTTGGCAAGTCTTATACCTCTGCTCCTCATGTCAAACTCCAAGAAAGAGAGAAAGTCCTCAAAAAGTCAATTAACTCTGGTTACACAGTTTCTCTTAACCTTACCTGCATGTACGCACTCCAAGTTCACAATACCTGCGTGGTTGATTCTAGAGCATTCTAGAAGTTTGTTTGACGTGTATTGAGTGCCTCCAGATGGTTCATGTATCCCTATGAAAGAGGAACTTATCCCATCAAGAGGGGAGCTATCCCATTCAAAGAGGGGATTATCCCATTGATGGTGGACCTGATTAACTTCCTCCAAAGCACTATAAATACAGGCATTGGGCCAGAGGGAGGGGAGGTTAAAAAGTTGAACATTCCTAAGGGTAGATGCTGCTGGAATTAGAACTCCCTTATAGAGCTTGAGAGGAGAGATTCCCATCCTTTCTTAGCTTCATTTGGAAGTGGGTGAGCTAATCAAAGTAAAGGAGAACTCTTGCTGGACCCTGGGAGGAACCTGCACAACACCAAGGCTCAGGTTGTAATGGTTTCTTTTGTTTCCACTTAATGCAATTAAGCTCATTTTTCTCAACAGGTTGTTATACATGATTTGTTTCATATACTCCTTGGTCTCTATGATGAATATGTTTTATTTTATGAGTTATTCAGGTGCTATGTAATCTTTTGCTTGTTAGTGAATGCAGGTTTCGAAGAGAAGGAGGAGCTCATCCGGATCGGCGAGGCTGGACTACTACAAAGCGTTGGACTAAAGGTATGTTATAAACACCTGATTACTTGTATTCTAAATGCATATTTAGAGAAAGGTAGTGTTTAATTGTCTTGTTTGTCACTAGAAAGCCTTAGCTTCTAGGGAGGTCGGTTTTGTCCGTAAAATTGACTCTTTCTGCATGACAGCTTCCCATACAGTCTTCGCAATGAACCAAAACTGGTCCGGATCTTCATTTTGTACATCTTTGAATACAAGTAGCTTTACAGAGTTCCCCATATTGAACAGTGGTGGAGGTGGCAGTGGTGTGGGTGATGGGGTGAGTGGTGGAGGTGAGGATGGAGGCAATGTGGATGGATGGGATGAGGGTGGAGGTAGTGTAGGTATTCGCGGGAACCCTTCTCTTATCAATTGAATAGTGCTCAATGGAGAAGCCTGTGCTTCTCCTTCGTCGTCACTCAATGTAGGCTCAATTAGTAGGTCATACTCAGGACCTTTTCTTCCTCTATCCCTAAAATACCTTCCACTTTGCGTAGCTCCAAACATCAAGGTAACTGCATGACACACTTTTCACACAAGAGCATCTTAATCCAAGTATTTAGTGTTTTCAAATACTTATCTCGTGGTCCTTTAAAGAATCAATGCTTTGCTTCACTGTAACTGACAAAAGTATTGACTGCAAACTCTATCACAAACCATCCTATGATGCAGTCGAGCCAATGGTTGACAACACACATGATCTTATCTTCAGACGCTTCCAATCTTTGCAATAACTCCGGGGTCCAGAGAATCAGACCGTCAAGCCTCCACCTCCCTTGTCTTTCTGCCAACTTCGCGATCCACTCGTATAATTCAACCGGGAAGGAACACAAGAAGATTTTGTGTATTTTTGTGTATATATATCTTTCTAATCACTGTTCTTTCATCAATCACGGATTCTTGTTCTCTTGCGCTGCGAATTCGTGGATCTTTCTATCCAGCTAGCCTTCAATCTCTTTCTTAGTTGGATTCCAATGATACAACATCACACATCTCATTATGTAGATTGTGGTCTCGGCAACGGAAGCATTTGTTGGCTTGATGGGCCTTGACGTAGGTTTAGCGTTAGTCAGCCAAGAAAATCTCTACACTACTGGCCCTTTCGGCATCAGTCCATGGAGCGCAGACCGAAGTCTCACTCGAAGCAGTATGGGGGGATGCAGGAACCAAGTTTCCGCACCCTAAGATGGTCACGATGTCAGTTTTATACCTTAAACCCTTCCTTCATGCAAATAAATAAGAATTTAGGGCTTATCGATGTACTTTCTCTTAGAACGCTCACGAAGGTATACGATCATCCTTCACGCAATCCTACCCAGAGGTTCATGTACTTACGCACCCTTGTTACTGCATTATTGTATGCTTTCATGAATTATCTTAAGTGTTCACAAAATTTACCATGCAATTAATATTATCTTCACATAAACATATATCCTTATTTGCGTTCATATAACAAATAGAAACATATACATTCGTGCATCAAATTAGCATTATAACATAAACCTAGAACTTAACATAACATAATCACATGTGATTCACAGAGGAAAAATACACAGTAATTTCAGAATACTTCTCTTTATTGATGATTCGGATCTCCAATACAGACTCTATCTGCCATGCACACATATTTGCAGTGGTCTACGCACTCAGCTGTGGACTTCTATCCTAGGCCTCTACACACTCAGCTGCATAGTTGCTTCCTATGCTAAGACTCTCGCTCTTAGCTATTCACAAACTCATCAAACACTTCTACTTCACTGACTTCATTGAATTCTCTAAGACCTCCTTTTTATACAATCCCATGGTCCACGGACCAAGGGCGGATCTCTAAAACCAACACATCCTATCTAGACTAAGGGCAAAAAACCATTTTTGAATCTTGTTATCTTCACGCTCCGCGACCAAAAAATGTAGATAATTTACATTTCTTTATACAAAATTTGGGCCTTCTACCCCAAAACTGGGTTTTTAACCCCAAACTTGACCCCTAGGGGACCCATTCCCAATATCTATTTCAGCTACAAATGAAGACCTGGGAGACATGCTAGCAACAGCCAATAGGATAATCAAATTTATAAATTCAAGAAACAGGTATGAGATGGAAGAACTAGGAGTAGAAAACAGGGCAAAGAGTATACTTTAGGTGAATAAGGTGCTGACTAAGAAGACTTTGAATGTACAACTAGAAGAAAAATGTCAAAATTTGGAGCTAATAGTGAATAGGTTCTTCAACAGAATTCAACCTTTAAATTAGAAAGGTCTCCCATCTCTGTTTGTCATAAATGACAAACTCATGGCTAGAGAGGACTATGTCCAGAAACTCTAGGGCATAGCCACGGATGCTGCAAATATTACCAATATAAAAGGTAACATAACAAGAGGCTAATGAAGATCAAAGTTCCAGATGAAGAAGCGTTGAGTGACTTGTGTGATTATTAAGAAGAACGAGACAAGGATGATTGAAGCTGTTAGAAAATTATATATTACGGAGCAATGGAACACATAAAATATTGCAGAAATATAAACACAGAGAACACACAAAACAAGAGAGCCACAGATATACGTGGTTCACCTAGTTTTGGCTACGTCCACCCTGAACAGCCAGTCCTTCCTTTCTATTATCCAGCAAAATGAAGAGACACAACCTATAGCAAATGCGCTGTAATATCCTCTGTTTTATCTCACAGTCTCACCTCTCTGTTTCTCGCTCACAGAATACACATCTATATCTCAGCCTCCAATACAATGCCCTCATACAAAGAGAGGGGTTGCCTTCTAGGGCAAAAAACCCTAAACTAAACATAAGTTATACCGTCAGATCATCTGCCTAATGAACGACCCAGATTGACTAGAAATTACTATACTTTTACAAGGCAATTTTACATTTATTTTTAGCTTCAGGGGTGCTGCCCCCGAGCCCCCGTCGGGGGACCACTGGCCCCCAGACCCCCCATCCCCGGGGGATCGATCCCCCTGGACCCCCGCGGGGGGGACAAGTCCCCCCCGCACCCCCCCCCCCGCGTGGAAGGGTGTACAAACTTCCTGGGGTATACATCCGGCTGAAACAAAGACCTCTGAACAATCATGCTCCACACACAACAATCTCCCACTTGGAGAATGATTGTAGAAACTCCACCACTGCTTCATTTGCTGGACAATGACTCCTCTTTGGACCTGGCTGTTTCTCATCTTCATCGTCATCCTTGAAGACCAATTGAAACTAAGCATATTCTCAATTTCTCCCTAGTTACAACTTTTGTTAGCATATCTGCAGGATTCCGGCTAGTGTGTGTCTTTTCCAGCTTCAACTCTCCATCTTCCAACACTGATCGTATGAAATGGTTCTTGAGCTGTATGTGTTTAGTCCTAGAATGAAATGCTGAGTTCTTTGCAAGATGAATGGCACTTTGGCTATCACTGTATAACGTGCCCATATCATGCTCCTTACCCAATTCACCCATAAACCTTTGTAACCAAATCATTTCTTTACTAGCCTCTATAGCAGCAACATACTCTGCTTCTGTTGTTGAAAGTGCAACAACACTTTGGATTTTTGAAACCCAACTGACAATTGTTCCTCCAACAATAAATACATATCCTGTAGTGCTCCTCCTGTTATCTCTGTCACCTGCCATATCTGCATCAACATATCCTGGTAGGGAGATGTTTGAACCACCAAAGCATAATGCTTGATTTGTGGTACCTTTCAAATATCTGAGAATCCATTTCACTTCCATCCAATGTTCCTTTCCTGGATTGTTCATGTACCTGCTTACAACTCCCACTACATGTGCAATATCAGGCCTTGTGCAGACCATTGCATACATTAAGCTTCCAACTGCTGATGCATATGGAACTTTAGACATATAATCCATGTCTTCTTGGGTCTTTGGGCACATTTCCTTGCTAAGTTTGAAATGGCTAGAAAAAGGTGTACTAACTGGTTTTGCATTGTGCATGTTAAATCTTTTCAACACCTTTTGTATGTACTCATTCTGAGACAATGTTAATTTACGATTTTTCCTGTCTCTAGTTATTCTCATACCAAGGATTTGTTTTGCAGCTCCAAAATCCTTCATTGCAAATGAATTTGCCAATTTTCTTTTGAGAACATTTATTTCCTGCATGTTAGATCTTGCAACAAGCATGTCATCTACATAAAATAACAATATAATATAGCTGCCATCATTTTGATTTTTCAAATAAAGACAATGATCAGAGTGACATCTAGTATAACCTTGTTCAGACATAAACTTGTCAAATTTTAGATACCACTGCCTTGGAGCCTGTTTTAAGCCATACAAGCTCTTCTTCAACCTGCACACTAGTTTCTCCTTCCCTTTCACCTCATATCCTTGTGGCTGCTGCATATATATCTCTTCCTCCAAATCCCCATGGAGAAAGGCTGTCTTTACATCTAACTGCTCAAGATGCAAATCTTCAGCTGCTACAAGACTTAAAATAGTTCTGATTGAAGTCTTTTTAACAACAAGAGAAAATATTTCATCAAAATCAATACATTTCTTCTGTGCAAACCCCTTCACTACAAGTCTAGCTTTGTACCTCTGTTTTCCTCCATCTTCTTCCTTCAGCCTGTAAACCCATTTATTCTTCAATGTAGTTTTTCCTGCAGGCAACCTGACTAAATCCCAAGTCTGGTTATGCATTAAGGAGTCCATCTCTTCTTCCATGGCTACCTCCCACTTCTTCCTGCTTTCAACCTGCATTGCTTCTTCATAACATTCGGGTTCACCAGAATCAGTCAATAATAAATAATATAATGAAGGAGAATATCGTTCAGGGGGTCTACTTAACCTGGTAGATCTTCTAACACCACTTTCAGGTGTTTGGGGTGCCTGTTGTTGCTGTGGTGGTTGTTGTTGTTGTGGTTGTTGATTATTATTAGTTTCAGGCACCTTTACTTTTTCAGTGATTTCATAAAGAACTGCGCATTCCTTGTTTTCGTTTTCTTTCTTCTTTTCATGCAACTGATTCTTATACAAGACCTTTTCATTGAATATTACATCTATGCTCCTAATGATTTTTTGATTTTCATAATCATATAAGCGATAACCAAAATCATTAACACCATATCCAATAAAGGTACATTTCTTTGACTTTGCCTCAAGCTTTGTTCTATTTTCTTTATCAATATGGACAAAGGACTCACAACCAAAAGGCTTTAAAAAGGAGTAGTTTACCTTTTTACCTGTCCATGCTTCCTCTGGAACACCACCATCCAAGGAACTTGAAGGCCCTCTGTTTATTAGATAAACGACAGTATCTACAACATCTACCCAAAACTGTAAAGTCAATCCTGCAATGCAATCTCATGCATCTTGCACACTCCATGATTGTTCTGTTCATCCTTTCTGACACACCATTTTCTTGTGGTGTTCTTGGAACTGTCTTCTCTCTTCGAATTCCATGCTCTGAACAATACCTATCAAACTCTTTGCTGCAATATTCACCTCCATTGTCTGATCTAAGACACTTCAATTTCTTTCCTATCTCAATCTCAAACAAAGCTTTCCATTTCTTGAAAGTATCAAATACATCAGATTTATTCTTAATACAATAAATCCAAGTTTTTCTAGTTGCATCATCAATAAAAGTAACATAATAACAAGAGCCACCGAGAGATGATACCTGAGCAGGTCCCCATACATCTGGATGCACAAGCTCTAATTTTTCATTCTTCTTTTCTTTCCCAACTCTGAGAAATCTGACTCTCTTCTGTTTTCCATAAATGAAATTCTCACAGAAGTCCAAATCAACATTCTTCAAACCCGACAACAAATTCCTTGAGTGAAGAATCTTCATCCCCTTTTCACTCATGTGTCCGAGCCTATGATGCCATAATGCTGCATTTGCTCCTTTGGAAGTTAAAGCATTAACAGAGTTAGAAATACCATTGCATAAATACAATGTACCAACCTTTTCGCCTTTTTCTATTACCAGGGCTCCTTTGGTGACCTTCCAAGCCTTTATCTATGAAAATTGTCACACAACCTTCACCGCCTAACTGCCCTGTTGAAATCAGATTTTTCTTTAGATCTGGAACATGCCTTACCTCCTTTAATAGCCATTGGTTTCCATTTTTCTATTTTCCAAGAACCTTACCCATTCCAACGATTTTACAGGGTTTATCATCACCTAGATGAACTTGTCCAAAATCTCCTTGAACATAGTCATGAAAATATTTCTTATCAGGTGTGGCATGGAATGAAGCCCCTGAATCTACCACCCAAGAATCAGTAATATTTTCGAAAGAAAGAATCAAAGCATCTTGTAACACCTCACCTGTCACATTTGATTCATGATTGTTTTCTTGCTGTGCATCTCCTTCTTTTCCCTTTCGAGATCTACAGTCTTTCTTTAGGTGTCCTTTCTTTCCACATTTCCAACACACTATCCCCGATCTGGACTTGGATCTGCCTTTCCTTGATTTGCTGCGATATCCTGAGCTCTTTCCTCTTTCCATTTTTCTTCCTCTAGACTCTGCACTCAAAGCATTTCCCGATGTCTCACTGTAGCTTTTCCATCGCATTTCCTCGCTAAGGATAGCACCGACAACATCATCAAACTTTAAAGTACTAGATCCAGAAATGGAGTTACTAATGGCCATTACCAAACCATTCCAACTTTCTGGTAATGAGCACAAGAATAACAGAGCTCTAACTTCATCGTCAAAGTTTACCCCTACAGAACTTAACTGACTTGTAACTGTATTAAAATCATTTAAATGGTTTTCAACAGATCCACCTTCCGACATATTCATATTAAATAACCGTTTCATAAGAAATACCTTGTTTGAGGCCGAGGGTTTTTCATATAGTTTCAACAACGTCTGCATCAATCCCTCTGTCGTGGTTTCCTTCGAAATGTTGAAGGTGACTGATGCAGCAACGCACAACCATATTGTTCCGAGTGCCTTTCTATCGAGAAGGTTCCATTCTTCATCTTTCATACCTGTCGGCATCTTTGTTTTTCCGCCCAATGGTAGGTATAGATCTTTCTGATATAGATAATCTTCCATCTGCATCTTCCACAGCAAGAAGTTTTGGCCGTTAAATTTCTCGACCCTAAACTTAACATCTTCTGCCATTGCTCCCACTCGAACCAGGAACCCTTCTTTCCTGCGAGTTTATTAGCCAAATAGACCTTCGGCTCTGATACCAGTTGTTAGAAAATTATATATTACGGAGCAATGGAACACATAAAATATTGCAGAAATATAAACACAGAGAATGCAAAAAACAAGAGAGGCACAGATATACGTGGTTCACCCAGTTTGGGCTACGTCCACCTCGAACAACCAGTCCTTCCTTTCTATTATCCAGCAAAATGAAGAGACACAACCTACAACAAATCCGCTGTAATATCCTCTGTTTTCTCTCACAGTCTCACCTCTCTATTTCTCGCTCACAGAATACACATCTATATCTCAGCCTCCAATACAATGCCCTCATACAAAGAGAGGGGTTTCCTTCTAGGGCAAAAAACCCTAAACTAAACATAAGTTCTACCGTCAGATCATTTGCTTAATGAACAGCCCAGATTGACTAGAAATTACTATACTTTTACAAGGCAATTTTACATTTATTTTTAGCTTTGGGGGCACTTCCCCCGAGCCCCCGCCGGGGGACCGCTAGCCCCTGGAGCCCCCATCTAGGGGGGATCGGCCCCCCTGGACCCTCGCGGGGGGGGCAAGTCCCCCCCACACCGCCCCGCGTGGAAGGGTGTACAAACTTCCTGGGGTATACATCCAGCTGAAACAAAGACCTCTGAACAATCATGCTCCACACACAACAGAAGTGACAATGTATATCTGAGCTAGCACCATGTCATTAGGGCCACTACAGTTAAATTGACTTCTCAAGCAACACCATCCCTAAAAGAGAGGACTAGATGTCCCATTTTTCTCATTTCGGCCACTTCCTGGTTACAGTAGTTGAATTTCTTTTAGTGTAATTAATAATAGATTTCCAAGTGTATAAGGAAATCACTATAGGTTTTTGTTAAATACTTCATGCATTGGAAGTATTAGGGGTTGGACCCAAGTCATTTGAGTGATCTTTTCTCTTTTGAGCATTGTAATTTTAAGCTGGAGCATTAATAAAAATGACCGTTTGCAAGATACTTGATTTGTTTTGACCTGGTGATGTCTTCCTTTTTGTGTTGAGTGTATCTATGTTTTATTCATTTATGCATCATTAAGTCTTATTGTGAAGCAGAAATTCTAGTTTAAGATATGCAGTTGGAGCACCTTATTTCTATCGGTGTTTGCAATCTAAATGTTTTACTCTGAGGTATGATTAAAAAATACTTAACTTCTTTGAAATCATTACTGGTATCACTTTTCTGTCATCTCATTTCTCACTCTTCTTTTAGATCCAGTAGAGACAATTAGCTTGCCTTGTAAATTCTCTGGAAAATTTATGTTACCACCCAGCCTTTGACTCCATATCCCAATGGAAATGATTCAAATATGATCTACCCCAACCAAAAAAACAAAAAACCAAGGAATCAAGTGATAAATTTCTTTGATTATTTTATCTAGCTTGACACATTAAAGCATTGGAGATAAAGCTAAATCCTAAATATACAGAGAGAGTCCTCTCTGGGTCTAGGAGGGCTAGATCCTAGACTCCTAAGCAGTTTGATGTATCTTTTGTGAATTTGTCTTGCCAATATTAAAAATCACAAAATGATAACATCTTCCTCCACCTATGTTCGCTTGGTGTCTAACTCGTCGATGTCTATGGTCACTTGTGATGTAGTATTTCCTTGTGTTGCTTCTTTTTCCTTGGATGCCACTACTTTCTCCTTCGCAGCAACTTCTTTCTCCCTCGAAGCAGCTTCTTTCTTCTGCACAACCTTTTCTCGAGGTAGATTTCTGTGCATCCTTCTTCATTTTTTTGCCATGGTCTACATTGCTAAACCTTCGACAATTGTGTTAGTACCTACACCAACATTAGAAGGGGTCAGCCAGTCACTTGGCCACTCGCTGATGATTCCTATGATATCTTCCTCAACAACCAAGTAAGGCAACTTGTGCCATATCCCCCACGCATCCTTCTTTGCACAAATATGTAGATTATGGAAATATACCTTAAAATCAGAGATATTACCGTACTGTGCATGCAAAGTGGCTGATAACCTTGGTCGTTGGTTGATCACCGTTCATAGTTGTGTCTGAAACAACACCTAGAATATCTTGGTCTCCATTACGTGAGCGGGGTCATTAGTATCCCACAACGAAGCAAACTTCACTTCCTCCTCTAGGTCTGAGTCCTGCTGAGGAAATTGACTCTCTTTGGGCATCCTCCATACCACTAAAGTGATCAACAAGAACAACCAGGCATAGTGAAATGCCTTGCCCTCATCCTAGGCCTCCCTGTAGTCCTCCAGAAACTCTTTACATAAATATTGAGCACAATAATACTGGACTCCTTTCACACACTACACAGCCAAAGAGACAACGAGTGCTAGTACTTCATCCATGCAACACTTTCTCATGATCTTACCAGCTAATATCTGTGCAAAAAAATTCATCGCGCCATCTGATATGGACTGAATGGAGTATCTGCATGATGTCTTGACCAGACCAAATTCACCCTTCATTTGGTCCACCAACTTATTTTTATACGAATTTTATATGAAACCCTCCACAGGGCCTAATCCTTGGGATGGCACCATTGTTATACAGCGGATAAGCATGTCGGTGATCAGGATAGGTTCGCCTAGCCAAATAAACCCATTGTGTACTAGCGTCAACATTTGGCACACACCGATGGTGTTAATATTGATGCGACTAAATTGTCGCACCCATAACATGTTTAGGAGCCTCGCACCCCCAACTCAAGCCATCCAGTTCATTAGTTCAAGGTGCGTGACGCCTGACTCCTCATAGTAGACCTTCTTAAGTACTTGGTTGGTGCAATTGTAAAAATTTATCATGGTCCCCAAGGTCCCAATCCTCGATTTTGAGATTCGGTATATGGGCCAACAAGTTGCCCTCAAACAACACTATTGGGCATGGAATCCCCCAACAGCAGGTTTTGGGGCTCAAAGCCCAAGGTTTGGTCAATAATTTTGTAAGACTCCTAGAATTGTGGGCGTGGAGCGCGAAGTAGAGGTCAAGTCATAGGGCTATCTGCCCTAAAGTAATTATGTAATGTAAATTCATGTTAGCCTACCCATGGTCCGTGGACCATGGGATTGTATAAATAGAGAGAGGCTCTAAGTTGTAAAGATAGTAGAGGATAAAGTGATTAGCACAGGAATGGTGCAAGCTTAGAGTAGAATTCTATGTGTCTTGGGTTGTATTAGTAGCAAGAGGCTCTGCAGCTGAGTGCGCAAAAGCCTAATAGAGTCCGCAGACCCCTGCAGCTGAGTTCACAGGGTGGCGTGGAATTTGTAAGAAATATTGAAGATTAATAAAAGAGAAGTTGATTCTTATTCTTGTGTATTTTTTATGTACTATCTTCTTTATGTTTGTATTCATTTATGTATTACAGGCACTGATATGATTGATGAATATGCTGTAATAACCATAAATCTTACACACACAAGTTAAGTAATCAGTTAATTAGCAAGGATCTTGGGTATTATAAGGGTCGCACCGCAAGTATGGCTACACGGAAGCCACACCGCAGGTCACGAAGGGATCACAAGTGCGCGTAGAAACAGGTCAAACCATGGACCTCCAAAAGCCCATCAAACATCCCAAGGGTGCGGAAACCAAGTTATATAACCCTCCCATACTACTTCGGGTGAGTCCTCAGTCTGTGCTCCGTGGACTGTTGTCGAAAGGGCCAACAGTACCGGGATTTGCTTGGCTAAATCACCATTAAACCTGGGTCAGGCCCATACAAGCCAACAAATGGTTCTGTTGCGAGGACTAGGATTTTCATAAAGGATGTTTGATGTCATACCACTGGAATCCTTGTTGGATTATTGGGGCCTAACCTAGGTTCATAAGTGAGTTATCCAAACAAATCTTGAAACTACCAGCCCTTTCGGCAACAGTCTGTGGAGCGCAGACTGAGGTCTCACCCAAGGTAGTATGGCAAGGTAATGAAACCATGTTTTCTCACCCTAGGGATGTCTTGATGAGGTCTAGAAAGTTTGTTAACTGATCGAGTGCGCTAGCAGAAATCTATGCAGCTGTCTGACCTTCGTGTAGCTTTGTAAAGAGCATGAAGGGTTGTTGTCTTAGATCCTTTACCCTTACTGTGTTATTATTATATATCTGATTTAGTTTTGTGGGCCTAGTAGTTTTATCAATCATTCAACATTCATAACAATTGTATGCAATTACAAATGGTAAGGATATGCCTACACATATAACAGAAGCATAAACATACAAATCTAGGAATAGATACACAATAATTCAGAATCAACTTAGCTTTTATTAGGCTTCTATCCCATTACAATCCCAACACCACCCTGCGAACTCAACTGCAGGGGTCCATGCACATAACTGCGGACTCTAACAGGCCTTTGTGCACTCAGCTGCAGAGCCTCTATTTACTACTATGACTCAAGACTCGGACTTACAGACTCAGAGCGAATATTACACTCAAAAACCCATATCACTTGAGATCAATCCTTAACCAAGAATTACTTTCTACACTTAGAGCCTTTCTCTATTTATACATTCCCATGGTCCGCGGACCATGGGTAGGCTGACACATCTTTTATTAAATTACAATATTCTTAGGGAAAACTACCCTATACTTTTGCGCTCCACGCGTGCATTTTGCGGGGTCTTTACATTAAATTGACTAAAAAACTCGAGCTTTAAGTCCCAAAAATTCACTATGGGAGCTCCACTACCCAACAGGCCCCCAACACAATCAACGTGACTTGTCCCAAGTCACTTGACTGGTACGCTAATCTTTGCACAGAGTTCATCCAAAAACTTTTGTGCTTTGCTTACGACAGCAACAAACTCCTCTAGTGTTTGCTATATCAGTTGGGCGCATATCCCTAATGCATCATCATCAAGGGTACCTTCTTTCCTTAGCCCAGATGCATTCTGCATCTGTGCCAACTTTTCCTCGATTGTGGTGGTGACCAGGAAGGCTTCCTCGAGCCAAGGATAAATGCATGCTTTCATCATTGCTTCTTTCTGGCACGCAACATCCACCTATTCCTTGAGAGCCTGGGCCTCCTTCATTTTCGTAAGGCGTTGAGTAAGGGCAACCTTTTGTGCGGTCCCTCTGAAATTGTCATATGCCAGCTATAGCTGCCATGCTTCTGCCTCTAGCTGCTCTATGGTTGAATTTTCCTACAATGAAGTGAGCGTGAGGAGGGACTGATCCAACAAACCCGTGCAGTCCTATACCACGTGCTCTATCACTTCCAACCTCGATTAAATGGCACGGTGATGCTGCTCTTTGACTTCTGGGGTGTAGAGGGCTACGCCTTCATCCATAGCTCAGCGATATGCAAGTTCAACTCCAAATGAACTTTCACGGCCTCCTCTTGGGCCTTACAAAATCCTGCTGCCATGTGATGAATCTTTTCGACTGCTGGGAGTTCCATTGGCATAGCCAGTTCTGGCACGGTGCTATAGGCCTCCTCCACAGCCTATTCTGATCCTTGGCTGTGTGCAACCAAGTCATCACGCTGTAGACTGATCTTCTCTAGATTTCCCTTTTGCTCCATTAAGACTTGGAGGGCATGGCCTTCCCTGGCACGGAGCTCAGTGGTTACCCCATCCTGCAGCTGGTATAGGGTCTCTCTAGGAAGGGCAACCATATTCAACCCACAACCCTTTATTGTGGCCCTGTAGTCCTTGATGGTTGCCAAAACTACGCCTTCTGGTAATCCAACAATGTGGGCCGTGTGGGTGTGCATCAACTGAGTATCGTCGGATGGCTCTTTCGCGCCGTGTGGTGAAATCACTCCTGGGAGTCACTCTTGTAATGCCTACAGCTACTCTTTAATCACCCCCAACACAATCTCTTCTACATGATTAATTCCTCCAATGCATCTGTTGGCTCTATTGCCTTTATGCTTTTCCACGGCGCTGCTTTCTCTTGGTTACGTGACCTCTTGAGTTGAGTCGGGACAGGGTCCTTGCGTACCTCTAGATGATCTTCCCCCTGTATGTCTAGCTCTGTCGACATTTCCTTACCTTCCTCGTTCTCTCCGGTGGTCACAGTTGTGATTTGTGTCATCTGCGCGGTCGTTGTAGCCTCAGCCGCCTTCTGCTGTGCAGCCGCTTCCTGTTCCTAGTGCTTTCACTCCACCAACTTCGCGATGTGCAGCTTGGCTTCCTTCTTCCCCTGCTATGCTGCAATCTTTTCTAGTTCTACCAAGTCTGGAGTGTGCCACTCCGGAGACCATGCCGCCATTACGTCGAATATTGCATCGTCTGTTGCAATGAACGGAAGCTTCACCCATGTTTGGGTTGGGTCCTTTTGTGCCCTGATATACAAATTATGCATATCCACCTTAAATTCGGCTGCACTTTGCAAACTGTTGTATACTGCTGGGGATAAGCATGGCTTGCAGTTGATCCATGTTCAGATGCTCCCCTCCATGAACACCCAAAACACCTTGATCTTGCAAATGCTCATCGTGTCTTTCGTTGCCCAGAGTGAGGTGTACGTCGCGGATTTAGGTAGGTTCCTTTCAATGGTGGGAAACTAGTTGTCCTTCAGTAGCTCCCCTGCAACTAGCAGGATGGATAAGAGCAATCACGCATAGTGGAAGGTCTTACCCTGCTCCTAGGCCTCCCTACAATTTGTCAAAAATTCATTGCAGAGAAACTGCACCCAGTTGAACTAGACCCCCTCTGCACACTGCTCTGCCAACGCAATTACAGATGCTGGCACCTCATCTGCGTGACATTTCCTCATGAGCTTTCTGGCCAGCAGCTGGGTGGTGACGTGCAACCCTCGATCCTTGATGCTTTTTGTTACATACCCTTGCTTCCTCTTCTCCAACTTATATTTGGCCTTCATAGCTTCTGTGAGGCCCAAGTCGCTGCTCTTTCTTGCTATGGCTGTGGTATTTTTTCCTTTCATGGGCAGTCGAGAAATCCGATGAATTAATTTGGCCATGATGGGAATCGACTCCCCTAGCTAGAGATACCCATCATGTACTAGACACAGTAGCTTCCAGATGACAAAAATTGTGATGGGCGTGCGATGGTAGTGGGGTATCCACCGCAGATGGAGTAACCCAGCATTCTCCATGCCGCGGAACCATTTCTGCTACAGTAATTTCTCTGCGACCAATTGTGGGAACTTGTCACTATCCATGAGGTCCTAGTCTTCAAACTTCATATTCGGTACCCGTCCCGACAGTGGACCATCAAACATTATTTCATCCAGAAGAAGCGGGGTCTAGGGTGCACTCTTCATGGCCTCCAAGTCCTTCGGTATCTTGGTTGTTCCTCTCCACAGGGGCATGTAGGGGGGTAACTTTATCCTTGAAGGTACTTGGGAAACATTTTCTGCCTCATCATCCTATGCTTCAATCTGAGCGATCAGGGCTTGCAAATCTTACTCCTCTACCTCAGTTTCAATGGTGACAACTTTGCCCTTTTCTGCTATTGTCAGTTTACTAACTGGTGGGTTCCATGGTGATACTCGGACTAGCCCCATTGTCTACCTGTCTTTCTGTGGTCGCGGTGTGCATGGGGACTTTGGAACCTCTTGTGCCACTACCACCTTTCCAGGCTCCCCCTGGGTCACACGATGCTCTGGGGTAATTTCCGCGAATCTCACTCTGGTTCTTGCAGCCATCATCATTTCTATACTGGATTCGTTCAGTCGTGTACTTATGGGTGGTAAGGTAGCTTGGTGCTCAATGCTATGTACTGGCTCAAATCGCAAACAACCAAGTGTTTCCTCGAGGCTACCCCAAGGGTTTTTATAATAATGTTTGAATTTGAATTCGACCATTCCCTCCATTGTTGAGTCATTAGTACCTTCTCGGCGGTAGATCGCTGTGAATCTAGCTCTTAATTCTTATCTTAATGGCCCATCGCTCACTCCTTCTTATCTTAGATTGGACCTCTTATCATGAACAGTGACATCAATAGTCACCTCCCATCCAGTCTGCATAGCAGCACAACCCCTTGCATGCGACCACGACCCTTATGACATACTGGCCCTGTGTGGAACCTCCTTCCCGCCTAGCTCTCTTGCAGACTTATTTATAGTCTTGTGCCTTCTTTCAACTGCTTGGAGTGCTGAGATTGTACCTCCTACAGATAGTTAGGTGGTCGCACCCCCAGTGCGAGGCTTCACCTTTCTCGCTAGCCGAGGTCGTGGGCACCTTTCAAATACCCTTGCGTCACATTCTTCTTTGTATAGTACGCTCCCCTATTTTGTAAGATGCGGTGGAAGCCATGGTAGCAGGGTCACATCTCCTTCTAACACAATAGTAGGGCTGGCTAGAATTGGTCCCATCATGCTTAGTTTCTCAAGGCCAACTTGTGTGACCTCAATTTCCAGTTTGTTGATTTCTTCATCCAATGTCATGCTTTTCTTCCTCAACTGGGCCCACTCTTTGTCGAGTCCGTGAAGCTTCAAGCTCCCTCGCCAAATAGCTTCCCATAACTACCTAATTCCTGTACCCATATCCTCACGTCCTGTCCCAACCATGGGAGTTGTGGTTTTGCGATTCTCCTCTATCCTCCTGGTTTTGTCTCTTCTTGTCAGTGTTGGGGTCATTTCCGCGCACTGATTTTTGCTTATGGTCCTATAAGACCATTGAACCGCTAGTATGCGTAGGTCCCAGTCATTTCATCCTATCTGGTAAACTCTATTCATGATTCCACATAGCTTTACGAAGGCTCCAACGTGGAATTTTGTAGCATGCACCCCGTTCCCTACGTCAGGTTCAGATTTCTGATCCTTAGTCTGGAGTATGCTTGCAACCGGTTTCATCGACATAGGTGCGTGCGAAAACTTCTTCATCCTAGTTACCCATCTCGCGTATGATGTTGGGGACTTCCACACCATAAGCGCATCCATCTTCTATATTCGTGCCAGTTCCCCATAGTCTTCTGACATGTATGCCCCCATCATGCGGGCGTTGCACGCAGCGCCCATTCTAGCACATCGTACTGCTATTGTTTTGGTAATTCACTTTCAAATTGGTCTAAGTATTCCTCCACGTTTGTTACCCCATCATCTGTTGGTAGTTCCCTTGCTTCGGCTGTCACATGCCGGAGTGATCTAATCATCATGTTGCAATTCAGCGTTGTTACTTCGTACAACTGGTTCTGCTAATGTTCTATTTCCTCATCTGAATCTGAAGTACATGAACTATCACGCTCCCATGATATTCTCCCATCTGCTGTTGGGTTTACCGGATCCTGGTCTTGTGCCATTATCTGGTAAATGCAATCCAGCTCATCATTGCTGTCATCGTCACACATGGGTCCAGTGTAGCGCTCTCCTTCGGCTGCATCTAGTGGAAATATTACGCTTTGAGACTTTTTCTCGAATATCGTCTTCCGCTTCTTCAGGTTGATGACTCCATTCATATCAGTGGCCCAGTCTATTCCTAGCAACGCGGGATACAGATTGCTATCATCAACAATCTCTATCACCTCAAAGTCTATCTGTGTGCTCGCATCTTTAATGTCCACTGGTATCCCTTGCAACCTTCCCATGGGAAAGATCTTTTCTTGGTTCACCATTCGTAATTTAATCGGGGGCCACTACAATGCGGGCCTACCCATGCGTTCCCATGTCTGCTTTGGTAACAAATTCATGTCTGAACCCAAGTCTAGGATTACTTGATCCGTTTCATACTCGCCAATTTGTGTTGTCAATCTCATTTCCCTCCCAGTGCACAATGCATGCCTTCCCAGCTTCTGGACTATGTGCAGTTCACTCGACCTTATGCACCTAGTGATTAGCTCTTGTATTCCTTTAAATGCCTTATTGTCGCGCAACAGCTTAATTCATGTCTCTAAAAAGGTAGTAAGCATAGAAGGATCCATTCCTGACTCTGGTTGATCATTATTACCTAAAGTAGAGGCCTCCGTGAAGCTCTTCTTAGCTTCCATAAATGTCTCCTTAGCGCGTTCCAAGTCAAAGTCAGATTCCTTTGTAGGAGCCTTGCAAACCCATGTACCTTCCTTGAGCTGCTTCCCCTTATCTTCCCCAATAGTCGTGCCACTTTGAAGCACCATATTCACATTTGGGTCTTCTTCGCACAGTTCAAACCTCATCATTTGGATATTTTGGGTTAGAGTAGGCTGTAGTACCCCTTTTTCACACATTTGTGCTATCAGTGTAGGACAATCTATCATTTCATGATCAAACTGCTCACAGTATGAACAAGATAATCTCATCGGATTGGTACAATCGCGAGCGTAGTGCCCTGGTCCTCCGCAATTGTAACAAATTAACTATCCGCAACCCCTTCCTGGCCCCATTCCTCCTCGCCCTCAACCTCGTCATTGAAATCTGCATTCTATATGCTAGGTGTTGGGCAATTTATTGGGCTTAAATTGCTGCATTAAATTATCGACCAGGGAAACTCGTGAGCTTGTGATGATGCCAACAAAATATATGCAGGAGTAGGCAACTAACTCTATGTCTAGCTAAATTATGTACGATTCAATATAATATGCAAGGGAAGAGGCTCCTAGCTAAGGAGGTCCTGGTTGTCCCTCCCTACAGTATCATAGAGAAATCATTGATTACATAAAACTAGAAACTTGAAATGAAGACAAGAGAATGAACTTTAATTGTTGTTCAGATTCAAAGAGAGAGAAATACTAACTTAGTCTATTGATTGTCCTCTCATGTACTAATCCAAACTAAACTAAGATTCATCCATAAGCATAAGAAATGAAATAACTTGAAACTTAAAAGCAAAAGAATGAATTTCAATTATCATATGAATCAAATGGAGAGAGAGCCTAACTTAGACTCTTGGTTATCTCCTCATATGATACTTGAAACATAAAAGCAAAAGAATGAATTTCAATTATCATGCAAATCAAATGGAGAGAGAGAGCCTAACTTAGACCCTTGGATATCTTCTCATATGTTGATAAGATTCTAATTTAAAACTCATTCATCAATCACAAACAAATCCTCAAACATCTAAGCAACTAAATGAAATAAGATCTAATAGGAAATAACATGTTCCTTTGATCCTTCTACAGTGAGCTCAATTCTCCTAAGAACAAAGTGACAAGCTATTCCATATACTGCATTAAGGCAACTTATATCTAAAACTACATAATGGAAATATATGTACAACTTATATCTAAAACTACATAATGAAAATATATGTAAAATGAGGCTTTATTCTATTCCATCTTAAGTTGGATACAATACTCCAAGAGTCCTCCCTTTGGAATGGAGGAGGTACTCCTATTTATACAATGAGATGAGATAACAAACTCATAATGATGATCCACTAATCTCTCTTTAGTTCCATACATTTCTCAACCATCTAGACACATAACCCTATCCTCCATGATTTCCTCCATGAGGTCCATGATCTTCTCCATGAGATCATGATCTTCTCCATGAGGCTTATCTTATCAAATTCGAATTTGATCATTCAAGGCCACATAAAAATGCCCTGGAAGCTTCCTTTGTACCTACACATGTCAACAAACTCATTCTAATTTTTAGGTATAAGTATAAGCATATTATTTTCTAAAGTTTAGCCATAAATTCACTTAAAAATGTTAAGAATTAATAAACTTTGGAAAAGCATAGTTATAACCCAATAATGAGGTAAAGTAATGATGTGGAGGTGGAATGGAGGTGACATGAAGGTAAAATGTGAAGATATTGGTGAATAATGGAGTGAAAATAGGGACTATTTTGAGGCCCAACATCTCCCCCAAACTGAAGGTATTGCATGTCCTCATGCAATCTATTACATTACTTTTTTGGTACTTGAGCTTTGGCTTAAACTCTGCATGATATCATTTACTTAACTTTTGCAAAGCGTTATTTTGATGAACTACAACTTGGTTGGTTCTTGTGTTTCAGCCATATTTCGTTTGTTGCATTCAATGTATGATCTTTGCATATTGATAATTTGATTTTTATTGTAGATTATTTTTGTTGGAATGCATCATGGTTGGTTCTTGTGTAACAACCATGATTGTATTGGCATCCAATTAACTTTTAAATACTTTTGACAAAGCCATTTGTATGCTCATGTAATAGCGAATATATTTTGAAGGTAAGTGGGGTTAAGAATGTGATATATGAATGTGGATGTTATATGAATGTGACAAAGTATGTATGTAAATGTATCCTTCCCCTTAAAGAGATGGTTTGGGCAGTTATGTGAAATGAGGAAAAGAAGGGGAAAGGAAGTGAAGTTTTTCCAAAAATTATTATCCTAACTTTTCAAGGAATTTAATGGTTAAAAGTTAGAAAATATCATACCTTAACTTACCCTTCCAAAAATAGATGAGAGTCGTGCACGTGTGGCTGCAAAAAACTGTTGGTTGTAGTCTTCTTTACTTGGTTTGGAAAATGGTGGATGAATCATGCATGTTTAGCTGCCACAATTCTGCTTTGAAGCTTCTTCTTCAAGTTGTGGATGAAAGATGGATCTCTATTGTCGTAATCTGAGGAGTCTGCTGAACATGGCTGAAAGTCGTATCTGCTGCTGGATGATGAATCTGATGAGTCTGCTGAATATGGCTGAAAATCTATAAGGCTTGGAAGGTATACAAAATATATAAGTTACATTTCCCTCCCAGCCTTATTGATTAACTTGTCCTCAAGTGATGACAAACTGAAAAACAATGAATGGATATTGGCTTCATCTGCTACAAAATATGGGTCTTCAAGTCTTCAACGCTCGATGGCACAAATCTTACTATGTGATTAAATGTGTCAATGTCAAACATAGCAAGAAGTTGTTGACTTAGTGGCCGTTAATGAATGCCCCTAGCCAACACAAGAGATCCCACCATTGATTCCAATGGGAGTCAGGATGCCTAACACATCTTTGTAGGTACGAATAAATTTGTCGTGGTCGAGTCACCTACAAGATCCAACGAACAAGGGATATTAATGTACTCCAATTGTTCATTGGCAAGAGTACTTGCCATTAAGGCATGCAAGCCTCTAGGTGTTTTTTCAATGATACATAGACTCTAGGACTTTGACTCAAGCAGGGTTTTATTGGCGGAAATGAAGGGGAATGGTAATGACAAGGAAAATGGCGATAAGGGGAATGGAAATGCATGAACTCTTGCTGTGAAAAATGGATATGGAAATGTCATTCTTACAATTGGTGGAATTCAAAATCTTTTTCAGAAAGGAAGGTGGAAGGTAGTGGTTATGGAGATGGATTTGTCTTCAGAATTTTTCATGAATTTAGTCTTTGGAAGACTAATTGTCATCACAATGCAATCTCCTTAATGATCACTTTGTTATCCTGTAACCTGTGAAAAAACTTGGCAGAAAGAAAACATAAGTTTGTTCAAGAAGAATTGCGCATTTCCTTCATGATTCTTACGCAAAAATTTCATACCAAATAAAACAGATTTAAGAAAAATCAAAATGTTGAAAGTAACTCAATTCATGATATCAATTTCAATCCAATCTTAAAAACAACCGTGAAAAATAATACTCCCTGTTTGTGTTAGATAACTCATGAAATGTGCTTGGCAATTCTGTTCTGCATATTAGTGCATCATAAAGCATACAACAGAAAGATGTGATGAGTTAATGCCAACTTGAAGCTATCGAAACAAGAATCCTCCAATGTTTGATAAATCGATTTTTGAAATTTGTTTCCAAGTATTCCATTTTTTTTTTAAAGCTGTGTGAATTTTGTGAACTTTTATTTTTTATTTTATTTTATTATTATTATTATTTTTTGAATTTATTTATTTATTTATTTTTTTTTTAATTTTTGTTTTTTTTTTTTTTTTTGTTAATAAAAAAATAATAATAAAAAAAAAAATAAGAAAATCATGAGAAAATTGTTTTGTTTTTTTTTGTTTTTAACAACAAATTTTTAAAAAGAAAATATCAAATGTAATAAATAAATGAAAACAATATTTTTTATTTTATTTTTTTTATGTTGATTTAGAAAATATCAAATGTGATAAATAAATGAAAACAAATTTTTTTTATTTTATTTTTTATGTTGATTTTTTATTTATTTATTTAGTTTTTCTTTTTTTTTTTTAAACAATAAATTAAAAAACATAATTTTTTAATTTATTCTTTAAATTGAAATGTTTTAAAAATCAGTGAAATGTAACATTATTTAAATGGAGAAATTGTTTTTATGAGGCCGCAAAGCATGATTTCAATTTCCAAGTGCTATAATGCGCCGTGTTCATTTGTGCTTAGAGGCTGAGCGTATGTGAATAGCCCTCTATTTACCATGCTAAGGCTAAGTGCCTTCGTGCTCATAGTTCTGTTGTAACTGAGTGTGGTTTGGTATTTGATTTGGTAATTGAGGCCGTGTGCATAATTTTGGCACATTACACAGTCAAAATTTTTCAGTCAAAAGTTCTTTAAAAAATATATTGGGTTAGGCCGAGAGCATCTTGAATATTTGTTGATGAGGCCGAGAGCCAAATGTATGTGCACTACACAGTTTTCCTGGTTAAACATACAAAGTAATCAATCATTTGAATTTTGGTAAACAAAATAAGGCCAGGAGCATGTATAAAAATTGTTTGTATGTGTATTTTTGTTTTCAAAAACAGAGAGCAGCATATTGACAGGGTATACAAGCATTTGTTTGCATTGAACAGGGATTAAAACAGTGTTGTTGCTGAGGGCAGAGTCAAACAGAGGTGAATTGAGTGGATTGAAAAGAGGAAGGTAAGGTTCTTTGCCTTCAAAAATTTCATTTGGAAATCAAACAAATAATTATATCTTTCTTTCAAAATGAAATTAGTAACAGCAGAGGAATTCATTCATTGGTTTACAGAAGCAATGTCAGTCAGAGTAGAGCCAAAATTCCAGATAGAGAGTTGGGGGAAGGAAACTATAGAAAAACTTTACCAAGCAGGGATGATAAGTTTCCTACAAAAATTTGATGGCCACTCTGAACAAATAACCAGGGATTTCATAAACAATTTCAATCAAGACCAGACACGGGTGGGAGATGTCATTATTCCTGTAACCCAGGAATATCTTTCCCAAGCTTTAGATCTGCCTATGATAGGTGAGAAGTATTACAAAGGCCTGCACTTCAAGGAGAAAGCCTGGACTTTCTTTCTTGAGAAGAACCGGAAAGGGACATTTGACAGAACAAAAGGGATACCCAGGGAATGGTTTAATGAACCATGGGGTGAGTTGGTTTTGGTTATCCAAAAGTTTTTGACCTGTGATAGGGGGTATAGCGTGGCTCACTTGTATCATGTCAGACTTCTGCAGCATATAAAAGGGGAGGATAGGAATAACTTGCCTTATTTCCTATATAGGAGCCTTTTGAGAATGATTGAAACAGTCAAACATGAAAACAGGCCTAAAGTAGGACAGATATACCACCAAGGATTAATCAAAATCCTAGTTGAGTATCAGGTGAGATCACAGGGCATAGTGTGGCGAGAATTCATGTCTAAAAATCAATTCATTGAACAGGTTCATGAGGTACAGGATAAAACAGAGCAGGAAAACAAAGGATTGATGAACTCACCCTTATATTCTAGAACAAGAGCCAAACAACAGAACAGCATGGCCATGCAAGAAAATGAAACATCTGTTATGTCTATTCCTAGGCGATTTAGGAATAAGAGTCCCATTGATTTAGAGAAGGAAGTAGAAACATATTCCCCAAGACAGCAAGAAGAAAATGATATTGCACAAGAGGCATTTGAGAAGGATTCTTCATATGATGATGCAGCAGCAGCATCACTAATGAAAACAACACAAGATTTTGAGAGAGAACTTAATTTGGGAAGAATCAGGGATTTAACTGACCAATTGGAGATTAGCAAAATCTTAGAGAAGCAATTAAAAGAAGAAAACAAGGCAAATAAGAAAGATAATGCTAAATTGGTCAAGGCAAATGAGAAACTGAATGAAGAATTGGGGAGCCTGAAAAGGAAAAATAATCTACTTTCTAAGCAAGCATTTAAATGGCTAAAGGAAAAGAACATGGGGCAGGCAAAATATGAAAAACAAAAGGTCAAAGCAGCTTTGTTTAGGGAAAGACATGATACAGGTTTGGATTGTTTGGCCAGGGTACCACAAAAGGAAGCATCTACAGGTACAACATCTACTACAGAAAGGCGAAGGTCAAAGAGGAGCAAGCAAGCATGGGGACATGCTTGATGATAAGCAAGGGAGAGATGTTGGGCCTTAGTTTTAGTCTTATTTTTGCTCAAAGAAACTTACTTATCCATCTATTTTCCATCCATTTTCCCTTCATTTATCCCATTTTGATGTATATTTGATATTCATTCAGGTATTTAATTTTAATTTTTCAATTTCTAAAGTTTTTATGAAAATTTGGTTTTTAGTGCAAAATTGGCAGATTCAGAAATTCCCGTAATAGCTCTATGGTTGATATGGTTGCAGGACACTTGGGCACAAATGGAATGCATGGATGGATAGCTTGGGAACTAGGACTAAGCCAACAATTCTTAGTTCGAACAGAACAAGCTTTATTAGGCCCATTTGGTGCTAGTCAACCATGACTAGTCATGCAGGAATCCCATAAAAATAGGGCAGTTTTGAGATTTCATAGGAATGGTCATCTTTCTTGGGATGGGGATAATGAATTCGACTTGGATAGGTGGATGAGAGTAGATGGGTTTGTTTGAGTGAATATAGATCAGTTTGTTCATGAGACTTCTTATTTAAAGCCAAAACTTTGATGGCTTATGTATTGATTTTGTGATATACTTTTATGCTGTGACATATTTGGATTGAGGAGTTAATTTGAAGACTTGTGTTATTATTATTTTGCTGTTCAATACTATGGATGTGTGACTGATTTAAGCTTCTGATATCACCTCTCGAAGTGTGCAAGGCAAGGGTGGAGGGCCCCCATTCCAAGCTAAGTACACTTCCTTGTTAACTAGTTTTATTTCCTTGTAATCTGATTGATTGTAGCACTAATTTTTCAAAGCTTTATTTTAGTTTGCTTTATGGTTCATGCATAGTGATTGATTTCAGTTTTTAATAGCTTATTCATCACTTTATTGAGTTGGAAAAATAGGTGTTCAAGTTGGGCATCCCTTCTGCTAAAATGATGAATCAAAACTAGTTTCTTTTGTTTACATGCAAGTAGTTTTATTTTCATCAGGATTTGGATATTGAGATGAATGAATTATGATGGAATATCTTATGTGTCTCTTAAGTTAAGAGCTTCTTTCATTAATAATTTATCCATCTTAAGCTTTTGGTTTCGATCTCTGATTCATTAAGTGATAATTGAGGTGAAGGTGGACTTCTTGAGGTCAAGAACCCTTTCAATATTTCTCTCTTTTTAAGCTGATTGAATTAGAGTTATAAGATGTATTACTTTTAGCTTTTGAATAACTTATCTTTCAAGGTTTGGTTATATTTTATCTTCACATATAGTGAACTTGCCTCAAAGCATAAACAACCCGGATTGATAAGAAATAATTGTGTTAATTTAGGACCATAAATTAGCTCAACATTTTGGCGCCGTTGCCGAGGAGGCAAATATCGGCATAGTCAATAGAAAGATAAATTTCAAAACCACAAAAACATTAGTTACATTCCATTTTAAGTTATGTTTCTTTATGCCTAGATATAGAGATCCTCAAGGTAGATTTATCAAAAACCCCCCACAAGTAGAAATAGGATCATCACACACTCCAGTTATTGGTAATCCAATAATTGAGGAGTTGGTAGAAAAACAAAGAACTGGCTAAAGATTAACTTTAATTGAAAGGCAAACTTTGTTAGCTTGGGAAGCAAAACAAAAGCAATTCTCCACTTCCAGAAAACAAAAAGAAAAAGGAAAACAACTTGTCTTTCCATCCATTAATCCTCCTATCTTCCAACAACTTGAAATTCCACTTGAAATTGAAATAAATCAAACAATGGCAGAAGAGGGACATGGATCCATTCATCTCACTCCTGAACAACAAAGGGCTGAATATGAAAGACAACAAAGAGAATGGAGAAGAAAGAGAGAGGAAGAGGCAAAACAAGAAAATGATAGGAAGCTAGAAAACGACCGGAAAAGACAAGAAGATGGAATTGATCAAGAAACTACTTTTGGTTTTCCAATAGTAGATACAAGTGCAATATTGGGAGAAGAAGTAAAAATGAAAAATATTCCACCTTCTGTATTGCCAAACTTTTATGGAATGTCTACAGAAGATCCTGATGCATTTATGTTTGAATTTGATATCCTATGTAGAACATATGGATATATTGATGACGTTCATAAACTTCGTCTTTTCCCTGCAACATTAAAAGCAACAGCTTTAAAATGGTTTATGGGTTTAGGAGAACAAACAATAGCCTCTTGGGATGATATGCGAACTGTCTTCCTTAAGAAATATCAAGCTTATTGTAGATCTAGAGATTCAAAGGAAGATGTTTTTAGAATGACACAACGAGAAGATGAAAGTTTAGAAGAATATTTGGAAAGATTTGCATATAATATTCAGAAATCTAAACAACATTCTCTAAATCAAGAAACTGTTCGCACAATCTTCCTCAAAGGTGTAAGGGATGAATACCTTGACATTTTGAATGTGATGGGTAAAGGAGATATTTCAAACCTTCCATTTGATGAAATTGTCGAGTTATGTCAGAAATATTCTAGAGGAAGATCAAAAACCGGAAGAAGGGAAGTGAGTTCCAAAGCAGCAAAGTCAGCTGCAGGAGGGATAGCAAGAGCTGAAATAGGAAGTCTATTGGAAAATTTCAAAACAGACCTCTTGAGTACATTAGGGACACAAGTGGATGTGCTAAAGGCAAACAAGAAGAAATAAGAACAAGAAAAAGCTTTAGCAATCTTTTGTTCCAAATGTAAAAAGAAACATCCTTTGAGAGAATGTCCTTTGGATAGTATTCAGGATTGTGGTCTTTGTACAGGCAATCATTCCACAGATAATTGTGTAACATTGAAAGAGTTACAAATGAACTCAATGGAAGAAGTGCCAGGGACAGAAGGTTTCTATTATGTTGCACCACGAAGACCATGGCAACCTAGGATACCTCAACCAAATCAGCCACAATTCCCTCAACAAAATTATGCCTATCCACCTTATAATCCTTGGACCCCTCCAATGCCATGGAAAGCTTGGCCTCCACAACAATATTCACAACAACCTGCACAAGGTTGGAGAGGATATGGTTATGGCAACCAGCAGCCTGAACAGTATCAACAACAATACCAGCAACAATACCAATAACCATTTGCATATCCACAATATCCGCAATCCATACCCTTTCAACAACAACATTCTGTATATCCGCAATCCATCCCATTTCCACAACAAAATCCACCATCGTTGTTGACCCAACCACAACAATTACAGCTACCTACAAATCAACCCAGACCAACTCAACTACCAGCCCAACCAATGGCCAATCCAAATAATAAGGTGGACAAATCTGCATACACTGTGGAGGAAGCAGCATGTTTTCCTACATATTCGATCCTTCCTCTTAATGATGTCCATCTAAGGTCTGGAAAAGTGCTTAAAAAGGATTCTCCTCCAATTATAGAAGAACCAACTGAACAAGGAGAATCATCTGAAACATCACAAACTGAGATACAAAATCAGAAAGGAACAAATGTTACAACACAAACACCACCTTATCCTGAAAGGTTAGTGGAACAACAAAACAAAATAATCCTTCCTGAATTTGATATCTTAGATGAGTTAAAAAATGCTTATGTAAAAATTCCTTTGTTGAAGGCAATTAAAGAAATACCAATATATGCTAAAACAATAAAGGAATTGTGCATTCAGAAATCAGAGAAAAATAAAAAGGATCCTACAACAATCCAAGTCATTGGTAAATTAGCAAGCCTCATGTCTACACAAACCATAGTAGAGAAATATATTGATCCTGGCATCCCAATGGTTACCATATCAATAAATAATTTCTCAGTACCAAATACATTAATAGACTTGGGAGCAACTATAAACGTAATGACAATGGAGACAATGAAAACTTTGCAATTAAACAACATTAGATCAACTTCTACAATCTTGGAACTAGCAGATAGATCTAAAGTTGTTCCTGAAGGAATATTAGAAGATATCATAGTCTCCTTGGATTCATGGGAGTATCCTCTTGACTTCCTGATCTTGCAACCAAAAACAAACTTGGGAGGACATCCTCTAATCTTAGGCAGACCATGGTTAGCTACTGCTGATGCCTTCATAGGATGCAGATCTGGAAGCATGATTATTTCACATGGAGATGAAAGGAAACATATCACTCTTTATTCACCTGCACAATCCACTTCTTTAGAATCAATACTTGAAACTCAAGAAAAACAGCAAACAAAATCAGTTTTAAGTATAAATCAATTCTTTGATTTTAGAGAAGAAGAAGGGAATGAGGACTTAATGGATCTTTTCATTTCAGAACCAAGTATTTCAGAGCAGCTTAGGAAAGCTCAATATGAAGCTGCAAGTAACCTTCTGAATCAATGTTTTCAGGAAACTTGTACTGTTCAAACTTTGCAGAATTCTTTTATAGACATCTTTCCTGTAAACACAGTCTCCAAGCCAACAATCAAAACAATTGAGGTTCATCCTGGAAAACATCTAAACATTGGAAATGAATTGCAACCAGCACAAGAGCAAGAAGTAATTGCACTATTACAGAAATATTCAAAAGCTTTTGCCTGGGATTATACTGATATGCAAGGAATTCATCCTAGCACATGTCTCCACCACATCTATACAGATGATCAACTTAAACCTGTAAGACAACCTCAAAGACGAATGAATCCTATGATGAAGGAAACAGTGAAAGAAGAACTGCAAAACTTGTTAGAAGTTGGATTCATTTATCCTATTTCAGATAGTCAATTGGTTTCTCCGCTAGTTATTGTGCCAAAGAAAAATGGAAAGTGGAGGGTATGTGTGGACTACCGGGAATTAAACAAAGCTACACTCAAAGATCATTTTCCTCTACCTTTCATTGACCAAGTGTTAGACTCATTAGCTGGAAAGAAATTTTTCTCCTTCTTAGATGGGTTTAGCGGATACAACCAGATAAGAATAGAAGAAGAAGACCAAGACAAGACAACATTTACTTGCCCATGGGGAACCTATGCATATCATGTTTTGCCATTTGGTCTATGCAATGCACCTGCAACTTTCCAACGAGCAGTACTTGCAATATTTGCTGATCTAATTCATGAATGTGTAGAGGTCTATATGGATGACTTCACAGTTTACAGAAACACATACAATGATTGTTTAAACAACTTTGAGAAAGTTTTGAAACGATGCATTGAAACAAATTTGTCATTAAGCAATGAGAAATGCTATATGATGTTGACAGAAGGAATAGTTCTGGGACACCACATTTCTGCTTCAGGAATAAAGGTGGATCCAGCAAAAATCCAAGTCTTAGTAAACTTAATGCCTCCTACAACACAGAAAAAGGTAAGAAGTTTCTTAGGCTATGCAGGCTATTATAGACGATTTATTGAAAACTTTAGTAAAATAGCCCAACCTCTGTTCAAATTATTAGCAAAAGACATTGAATTTCACTGGACAAATGATTGTCAAAATGCATTTCAAATTCTGAAAGACAAATTGTCAGTTGCCCCCATTCTTCGTGGACCAAACTGGTCTTTACCATTTCATAGCTCAACTGATGCATCTGATACCGCGATAGGTGCCTCTCTTGGATAGAAAGAGAACTTGTTCACTTATGCAATATACTTCATAAGCAAAAATCTAACACCTGCAGAAATGAACTACACAGTCACAGAAAGAGAAATGTTAGCTGTTATACATGCAGTAAATAAATTCCGGCACTATATAACAGGATATCAAGTTTTCATTCGTACTGATCATTCAGCAATCAAATACTTGATGAATAAACCCATCACCAATGGACGAATAACAAGATGGTTACTGTTACTACAAGAATTTAATATCACGATACAAGATCGGCCAGGAAAGGAAAATCAAGTGGCTGCCTTTCTGTCCCGCATACACTCACCCCCTGATCCAACTCCAGTTGTAGATAACTTTCCTGATGAACATCTGTTTGCCATCACAGTCAAAACACCATGGTTTGCAGATATTGCAAACTATTTATCATCTGGAAGGTTTCCAGCTCAATTTACTAAAAAGCAAAAACACAAAATTGTTAAAGCAAGCTCTAGATATACATGGGTCAATGGTGATTTATTTTATACTGGTTCAGACCTAATAATTAGAAAATGTGTACGAGAAGATGAAATATTAGAAATTTTAAGAGCATGTCATGATGAACCCTGTGGTGGCCATTTTACAGATAAACGAACAGCATATAAAGTGATGCAACTAGGCTATTACTGGCCATCCATCTTCAGAGACTCTAAGAAATATGTCAAGCAATGTGATAGCTGCTAGAGAACAGGACGACCAATAACATCAGATGAAATGCCACTGAAGCCACAGGTTCTCATAGAACCATTTGAGCAGTGGGCACTTGACTTTGTTGGACCTATCAATCCACCATCAAATGGGAAGAGTTACATCTTAGTATGTACAGACTATGTAACCAAATGGGTAGAAGCAAAAGCAGTTAACAGAGCAACAGAAGATACAGTGGTCACCTTTCTTTTTGAAGAAATCTTTGTCAGATATGGAGTACCTAGACAAATTGTAACAGATCAAGGCACACAGTTTACATCAAAGCTGGTACGAGATCTAACGGAGAAATACAAGATCAAGCATAGGAAATCTACACCATATCATCCACAAGCAAATGGTCAAGTTGAATCAACAAATAAAGTCTTGGAAAATATTATGACAAAAACAGTACAGATGAATAGAAAAGATTGGTCTGAAAAATTAAAAGATGCACTCTGGGCCTATAGGATCACTTGGAAAACAACAACTGGTTTCAGTCCATACCAGTTAGTATATGGGAAGGAGGCTCTACTACCTATAGAGTTTCAGATACATACATACAGACTAGCAGCTGAACTAGGACTCGACTTGACAGAAGCACAACAACAACGGATCATGGAACTGAATCAGTTAGATGAGCATCGTCAACAAGCTATATAACATACTACATTAGTGCAACAACAAAGAATGAAGTGGCATGACAGATACATCAAAACAAAGACATTTCACAAGGGAGACTGGGCATTGCTTTTCGACTCCAAATTCGAAGACTTCTAAGCAAAGTTCACAACACACTGGCTAGGCCCATATGAAATAGACGAAATCTTTGACAATGGAGCAGTAAGGATCAAGACAATCGACTAGGATTCCACCTCTTTTATAGTGAATGGACATAGGCTCAAAGTTTACAATCGGCCTATCAATAAAGAAGCATTTATGAAACAACTGATCAAAGACACAGAACTGGAACTCATGGCGCAGGATCTGCCATCTTCCAGTCTACTAGTTGAATAAATAAAAAAAAAAAAAAAAAAAAAAAAAAAAACAGAGAGAGAAAAAAAAAAAAAAAAAACAGAGGGAGAAAAAAAAAACAACATAAGAAATAAATAAATTGTTTGCAAGTGAAAACCAGGCAACTGCACATTGCTTGGACTTGGACTCTATGAATTCTTTCTACTTGTTCTACTGTTCTCTTACTGCAGGTACACCCCACCAATCAATGACTTGAGGAAAAGTCATATCTTCAACAAGGGGGGAGACTTGCATTTGCTTTTTAAGTAGAAAACTCAAGTTGCAAACATCAAGCTCTTTAGCTGGAACGCTGGAATATAAACTTGTATTGTCAATAGAGGGACCTGATATAACAAATCATTGCCAAGGGACTTGAAAGACCTACCAATGTCAACACAACATGTGCATATTTTGTAAGCAGAAAGAGGGACCTGAAACAATGAATCATTACAGAGGGACCTGATTATCAATTCAAGAATTAGAACATGAAGAACAAGGAGCAGCAATAAATTCTACATTTGAATCCATCTACATCATCTGATCAAATTGATTTCATCCTACTTGTACAGCCATCATCCAGGGGAGTATATGTGGTCATTTTGTGCTTTAAAAATTCAAATTTTTCTTAGAAATTTTTAGTTTTTGTTAAGTTGAAATTAGTACCTGGGGATATTCATTATCATCTATATCCTATATTCCTATAACCCTTATACATTATAACCCTATTCTCTTTCATTTCCATACATATTCCCTCTTTTCATTAACCCTACTACCCCTAAGTATTTTTCTTTGTGAGCTTAAAAAGGCCAAACTGGGACAACTTTCAACCTGCACATACAAATTCATGCAACTCAGAGCATTAGTGATGGTAATAATTTTAAATATGACCCGAATGGTCATTTTAAAATTATAAAACTATGTTATACAAAGCAAATAAACCTATGCGCTATATGGAAATCAAAGGTTATTATATCATACCAACATATATACCATAGTTCGAAAAAGTGTGTGAATGCGCTAAAGTCATTTCTATTACCAAACGCGCATATGGTATATGGTAAAAGGTATATATATGTTGCACATAAATAAACGCGCAAAGGTTCATACATATGGTATAAGGTATGGAATATAACATAGTTACAAGCAAAGGTTCATGCATCAAAGTTTATGGAATATGGTGGACGGCTGTGAATAAATAAACATTAGAACATTGCGGTGGGAAATGGTATCCAAACATCATTGCGTACATATCATTACACAGCAAGCAGTGAATATATAGTAGTGCAAGCATACGGCGGTGGATATGATGATAAAACAATTGCAATGAATTAAACAGTAATCCCATACGACAACCGGCCAGCACACAGGTATGAACTTAACACGGTGGCATGGCAATTCGTTTATCCATTGGATGATATGCTGCGCAGGGATCATGCGTACCAAGCCATGACTTGGCCATCCTCATGACACAGTCGGGCGACTGGTCAACAGGACGGCCATGTAAGCCACGAATTTTAAAAACACCAATGGATATACATTGCAGTACAGCCTGAAACGGTCATGAACACTGACCGAGCTCTTGTGCAGTTCAAACAATAATCCTCTGTGTCGTGTTAAACCATAATCCTCATCGCCGCATAAGCTCAGAGAAATGGCGTTTGAAGCTGTAGCCTAGTGAAAAGGAAAGTGAACTGAGTTGGGAGAATTTAAAGAGGCAAATCGTTCCGGGTTTGACGTTTTGAGATAACGGATTTTCAGGGATTCAATAAGGTAAGGCGTTAATTGTTTAAAGCTCGGCACAGTGAATCAAAGTTAGAAACTCTCAGTCATTAATGGTAATGATTTTTTTGCCTTGCCACCAGTCAAATTGAATGGTTAAACCAAGATTTGGAGCGCCGATATCCCTCCAGGTGCTCGGTGATCTAAGGTAAGCCGAAATTGTAGCCCCAACTCGTTGATTTGCTGCGTGAATGTTGGTATGAATCCTTAGTGGATCAGGTCTCACTTAAATGCGAATGCATTGCATGGTCAACACGTAGATTTTGGCATTGTATGTGGAGTTGTATGCCGTGCCATGTCAATAATGAAATCCATGAACTAAGGAGGCACGACAGTTCAGTGTTATTGCATGTTGAATGGCGGTGAATGGCAATGTAAAGCGCTGTAGAATGCGCACTGCATTTGTATTGTCACATAGTTAATTGATTGTGCGCTGATTTAAACCGCAAAACAAACAGTCAAAACAGCATCCATACCTTTGCTGCGCACTGTTGTTTTCATTTACACCAAAACAGGGGATTGATATGCTTTAAGGATTGAATGCATAATGCCATTTCTGATTGAAGGATTGCATGTCGAAGCCATTTAAAAATTCATTTGAATGCACTATTATTTGTTTTTGTTTTGAGGCTGAGAGTTTTTATGAGATAGCCGAGAGCAGTTTTTGCAAAATTTTGATGGGCTGAGGGTTGTGTTTTGCAAATTTTTATGGCCAGGAGTATTTGCAAATTGTTTTTATGAGGCCGCAAAGCATGATTTCAATTTCCAAGTGCTATAATGCGCCGTGTTCATTTGTGTTTAGAGGCTGAGCGTATGTGAATAGCCCTCTATTTACCATGCTAAGGCTAAGTGCCTTCGTGCTCATAGTTCTGTTGTAACTGAGTGTAGTTTGGTATTTGATTTGGTAATTGAGGCCGTGTGCATAATTTTGGCACATTACACAGTCAAAATTTTTCAGTCAAAAGTTCTTTAAAAAATATATTGGGTTAGGTCGAGAGCATCTTGAATATTTGTTGATGAGGCGGAGAGCCAAATGTATGTGCACTACATAGTTTTCCTGGTTAAACATACACAGTAATCAATCATTTGAATTTTGGTAAACAAAATAAGGCCAGGAGCATGTATAAACATTGTTTGTATGTGTATTTTTGTTTTCAAAAATAGAGAGCAGCATATTGACAGGGTATACAGGCATTTGTTTGCATTGAACAGGGATTAAAATAGTGCTGTTGCTGAGGGCAGAGTCAAACAGAGGTGAATTGAGTTGATTGAAAAGAGGAAGGTAAGGTTCTTTGCCTTCAAAAATTTCATTTCGAAATCAAACAAATAATTATATCTTTCTTTCAAAATGAAATTAGTAACAGCAGAGGAATTCATTCATTGGTTTACAGAAGCAATGTCAGTCAGAGTAGAGCCAAAATTCCAGATAGAGAGTTGGGGGAAGGAAACTATAGAAAAACTTTACCAAGCAGGGATGATAAGTTTCCTACAAAAATTTGATGGCCACTCTGAACAAATAACCAGGGATTTCATAAACAATTTCAATCAAGACCAGACACGGGTGGGAGATGTCATTATTCCTGTAACCCAGGAATATCTTTCCCAAGCTTTAGATCTGCCTATGATAGGTGAGAAGTATTACAAAGGCCTGCACTTCAAGGAGAAAGCCTGGACTTTCTTTCTTGAGAAGAACCGGAAAGGGACATTTGACAGAACAAAAGGGATACCCAGGGAATGGTTTAATGAACCATGGGGTGAGTTGGTTTTGGTTATCCAAAAGTTTTTGACCTGTGATAGGGGGTATAGCGTGGCTCACTTGTATCATGTCAGACTTCTGCAGCATATAAAAGGGGAGGATAGGATTAGCTTGCCTTATTTCCTATATAGGAGCCTTTTGAGAATGATTGAAACAGTCAAACATGAAAACAGGCCTAAAGCAGGACAGATATACCACCAAGGATTAATCAAAATCCTAGTTGAGTGTCAGGTGAGATCACAGGGCATAGTGTGGCGAGAATTCATGTCTAAAAATCAATTCATTGAACAGGTTCATGAGGTACAGGATAAAACAGAGCAGGAAAACAGAGGATTGATGAACTCACCCTTATATCCTAGAGCAAGAGCCAAACAATAGAACAGCATGGCCATGCAAGAAAATGAAACATCTGTTATGTCTATTCCTACGCGATTTAGAAATAAGAGTCCCATTGATTTAGAGAAGGAAGTAGAAACATATTCCCCAAGACAGCAAGAAGAAAATGATCTTGCACAAGAGGCATTTGAGAAGGATTCTTCATATGATGATGCAGCAGCAGCATCACTAATGAAAACAACACAAGGTTTTGAGAGAGAACTTAATTTGGGAAGAATCAGGGATTTAACTGACCAATTGGAAATTAGCAAAATCTTAGAGAAGCAATTAAAAGAAGAAAACAAGGCAAATAAGAAAGATAATGCTAAATTGGTCAAGGCAAATGAGAAACTGAATGAAGAATTGGGGAGGCTGAAAAGGAAAAATAATCTACTTTCTAAGCAAGCATTTAAATGGCTAAAGGAAAAGAACATGTGGCAGGCAAAATATGAAAAACAAAAGGTCAAAGCAGCTTTGTTTAGGGAAAGACATGATACAGGTCTAGATTGTTTGGCCAGGGCAGCACAACAGGAAGCATCTACAGGTACAACATCTACTACAGAAAGGCGAAGGTCAAAGAGGAGCAAGCAAGCATGGGGACATGCTTGATTAATGAGGCCCAACACATCTTAGTTGTCTGCTAAATCCCTGTCATTTAATTTATCAATCCGGGGAATCGTAAACTTAGAAGCAAACCAATATATATGGGACCTTAGATGAAACAGGTGTAAGAAGTTTGTTTAGAATGGAAATGCATATTACAAATCTAAACTATCAGATCTATTCTATGAAAGCATAAAAATAATGTTTGATCAATGGAATTATTTTACTTTAGAAGATAGAGAAGAGTCTCTTGTTCAAGAGTCCTGGTTGTCCTTCTACCATCTTTCTATAATAACATTGCCAAACACCTAAGAAAGTAGGAAAGAAAGCATGTAAATGAAAGCAAGTAAATATTGTTTCCAATTCAATTCTTAGCTTATGGAGAAGAGTCTCCTAACTTAGGAGGACTTGATCTCTAGATACTGAAAGGGAATCAATATTCACATAAATGTAATCTAGGAAAACATATGAGAAAGTAAATCTTATTTCAATTTAATCTAGCTCATGAAGAAGGGACTCCTAACTTAGGAGTTCCTGGTTTTCCTTCTCACATCAAAACTAGCTATTGAAAGGAGATCAACCTTCACACAACAAAACATGGCCACAACATGAATTCATACTAAAATTATCTACAAGTATTTACAAGAAAGAAATAAGATGAACATCATAATTAAGATTAGTATATTCACAACATTACTTTACAACAAAGTGCACTTATCTTAGTATGGGGATCCTTCCATTCCTCAATGAGCACACATGAGCAACTATCACACCTTAAGAATCAAACAACACTCATAACTCATGATTTGGAGAAAATGATATTATTCATGTTGAATGAACAATCATAAATTTGGTGCTAATGAATAACTGATAATTGTTTTCTCTCCCTCCTCTCCTTCATTACATGATTTGGAGGATGCTTCTCTTATTTATACATGAATTAGGGATATCTACTCAATAAATGTAGATCCCTTAAATATCTACTAGACCCACACTTGTCTCAACTTATCCCTAAATACTAGATACAAATCCCATGACACATCAAAATCTCCATGATCTTCCTCCTTGGAATATGGTCCACCTCTTGAGTTGAAATTCGAATTTGATCTTGGGAGGCCACATAAGGGTGCCTTGGAAGCTTCCAAATGATCTACACATGTCATCAAACTCAAGCCACTTTTAGGTATAAGCAAATACATGTTATTTCTCTAACTTTTAATCATAAATTCACTCTAAATACATGAAATTAATAACTTTGGAAAATGAAAATATAAACTCATATGGTAATGGAAATATAGGGTTATGTAATGATAATATGGTGAAATGAGATGACAAAATGAAGATAAAAGGTGAAAATGGAGTGAAAATTGAGGTCAAGTTGTCGGCCCAACATAGCCCCCAACTTAAGTTATTGCATGTCCTCATGCAATCTATTGCATTGATCATGATTTGATCTTTTGAATTGTCTTGCTTTTACATGAACTTTGGCTGATGTCGATTTTTTTTAACTTCACATAATTTTCTTTTTGACAACTTTGTTCCTTTTTGCAAAGTGTTCTCTCTTAAAAACATTTGCTTGCAACATATTATTTTGGTTGGTTCTTGTGTGACAACCAAAATTTGTTTAGTATTGGTTCTTGTGTAACAATACTTTCATTGTTTTTGTGTTGCATCAAAATACTTTGAAAACATTTAATCAACCTTTCTTTCTTTGATCATTATTTGCAAAACATGTAACGTTTGAATCATAATGCAATAGTAGTTGGTTGGAAAAAGTATGTTGGTTAGAATGATATGTGTAGAAAGGATATCTATGACATATGGAGGGTGATAATGGAATATGGATGTGAATATGAACATGGTGAAACATTTTCCAAAAATTATAATTTTAGTATTAAAGGAATTGTATGATAAAAAGCTAGAAAAGAACATACCTTTACTTACCTGAGTGGACAAACTGTCTATATGTAGAAAAGTGTAGCTTCTGCTGTTGAATCATGGAATGAAGAATACAAGAATGTGATCTGTGCCTTGGTTTCATATATGATGGATGAAGTTGCGAATGTGGATCTTTTATTACTATTACTAAACCTGTTGAATCTTCTCTTGAATCATATAGTCTTCGTCTCGTCCCATATCATGGCACAATTCTTTCCATGTGAATGAATGTGTCGATGTCGAACATGGAAAGAAGTCATTGGATTACCAACCATTGATGAATGTCGTTAACCAATGCGAGGCAAACTCACCATTAATGTCAATGAGTGCCAAGGTACCCAAGTACATCTTGCGAAGTGGGAATGAATGAGTTGATGTCGAGCCACTTGCAAGATCCAATAAACAAGAGACATTAATGTATTCCCATTGTTCGTTGGCGAGAAGACTTGCCATTAGGGCATGCAAGCCTCAAGGTACTAATAATGACTCTAGTCTTTATCCCAAATAAGGTGCTGAGGTCGATGGGTCAAGACTTGTTGAAAGGTGGGCCTTAAGGAATCCCACATCAGTCAACGCGAGTTCGTACAAATGATTGGTAGGACTATAGATACAAGATGTTATTTTATGGCAAGGAAAGCAAGGCAATGTAGAGATATGGATGGTTTATTCATGAGGGAAAAAAATGAACTGAATGGTAGGCAAAAATGTATGCGACTCAGAAAAGTAGACATGTATGAAGTCATGATGGATATGGCAATGAATCAATGGACTTTAACATGTATGACTGATGAGGCTTTGAAAGAGAAGTGTGGGAAACAAATCATGACAACAAAACATTTCTCTGTAGCCACAAATGTCACGACAATTGTAATTAACTCCTTCAAGCTTCAATAATGAATGTGATTTCGAGAAATCACATCTTCATGGACTTGGATCATCGCGCAACTGTCAAAGCTCAGTTCAAATCTTGCATGAAAATTGTTAGAGCTTTTTGAAGAACATAAAATACAAGTATAAATGCTAGCAACAAATTAAAATGAAATGAATTTTTTTACCTGTTGCCTTTGTGCGCTAGTTCCTAACTCCAATAAGACAAGTAGCATAAAATGTTTCCAGCTGTTAAGAAATTTCCATTTGCAAATTTCTTTTTTAATTATTTTCAAATTTTTTAATTGGTTTTTTTTTATTTTTTTTTTTTTGAATTTTTTTTAATATATATTTTTTTAATGGCTTTGATTTTTTTAAATTGCTTTGGGTTGTTTATTAAAATAAAAATAAAATAAAATAAAAAATGTTTTGCATTGTTTTGATTTTCTTTTTTTTTCTTTTTTTTTTTGTTATGAGGGAAACTATAAAGAGCTTACCTAAACTACAGACAGCAATAAGACCTGCTAACTAAAAAGTAGGTGGCTAAATACAAAAGCATACAAATATTGAACATAGTAAGATAAGGATCTTATTTAGAAGAATCTTGGGAAATAGAGAAGTGATGGATTTGAATATTCTCCAAGCCCAAATTCTTGAAATTGTTGTCGCTTCTCCTCTTGGAGAACTCCCCCCAACTGGATTCTTTATATTTGGACGGATTTTTCTCATTAACCAACTCAGGTACAGGTCCAATCATCGCATGATGCGAGGGAAAAAGAAAGAATGGGAAAGAGAACCTTTCCTTCTTGTCATTCACAACCACCCTATGTTCTACACTCTCGTATTTTCCATTGCTCCAAACCTGCATGCAATCCCCAACATGGATGACAAAGGAATTGGGGATAGGCTTCACTCCAATCCATTCTCCATCTTTTCGCTTGACTTGCAGCCCTCCAACGTCATCCTGAGCAAGCACAGTGAGAGCCCCCGGATCCTTGTGGCTACCCACTCCTAGAGTCAGCCACAAGAAATTGGCTGCTTCGGATTGCACTGTGTGGTGCAGTTCGGGGAATACGCCATGGTTGATGACTTGGAAGAATCCCCCGTCCCTGCAAGCTGCGTGTATTTGGGCAACAAGGGAGTCCAAGGTGGTGGTGTGGGGTGGAATAGTGGAGTTAAGAGGGGAAAGATCTATGAGCGGAATTTGATCTATGAGCGTGAAGTCGTTGTGTTTGGCGTTTGGGCGATGCTCTGGAGATTGGATTAAGGCTGCATAGAGTGCTTCAGATTGGCTCTCTAAACCCATTTCTTTTCTTTTGTTTGATGTTGTGTCGATCTTGCCTGAAGTCTGGAGAATGACAAATTAAAGTAACTTGAAGGCTAAGAGTTTGCATGAAAAATTGGCGCTATCTATCCCAAATTTTATGAATTGAAAACTGAACTGGCGTGATCTTCTCCATGAAGAAATGAACTGAAAACTGATTTTCCTCATTGATCAGTTTGAATTCTAAAAATATTTCTCAATAGATATTAGATCTTCGAATGAATGATGGACTGGGGCAATCGATATCCTAGAGAGAGATCACAAGAAATCCGAGAAGCCAACTTTTGAGGAGTTTCAAGGATTTTTCTCAGATTAATTTTAGCTGATGCGTGAAAAATTACGGGCAGTTGAAACCGCCACAAAGGATGTCTGAGATAAGTGTGAGAAGGAATTGCGAGTTAGTTGTCATCTTGCCACTTTTTCCAACGCAACAACTCTTTTAGGTTAGGAAAATGGTCGTTTCTGCAACTGGATCTCTTGCTGCCTCCCCCACCATGACGAGAACAGCGATCCTGTGCCAGCAGCGGCGTGAGGTCAAGAGATCGAGTGCTGGCATCGCAAGAAGGCCTCGCTGGTACTGCCGCTAGTGAGATCGAAGACGATGGCCTTGATTGTTCGTTGGGTCGGGTGGCCGAATTGTTGTAAGCCTGGTTTCTGACTGTGGATGATGCTGCAAGCGCCGCTGAAGCCATTGCTGCCGATGAGACCCAGTACTTCCTGAAATGCCGATGAAAACCTTGAGCTGCTAAATACACATTTTGGTGAGTGACCAAGCGTGACCCACCCTTACAGACATGAACTGCATACATGTTGGATGGAGCTTGCGGGGAGCGCTTCACTTGGACGAGAGAAGGAAGAGACCTTCAGTACAGGGAGACGACTTGCAAAATGTTCCAATATTTGGAGACGACTTGCAAAATGTTCCAATATTTGGCGACCACTTACCATTGCCTCTGCCATGTTGTCCTATTTTTTATTTTTTTGTATTATTATTAAGAAAAATGTTTTTTTTTTTTTTAATATTGATTTTTTTTGAAAGTAAAATTGTTGTATTTTGTTTTGTGTAATTTTTTTTTTTTTTAAATCTCTAAAAAGAAATTTAATTTGATTTATTTTCTAATGTTTTTTTCTAACTTAAAAAAACAAAATTGATTTATTTGTATAAATAAAAAAAAAAAAGAAGAAAGAATTTATTTCTAAGAATTTTTATGTTAAAATCATTTTTTTTTTCTTTTTTTAATTGATTTTTGTTTTGGTTTTTTTTTTTAAATTAAAAATGAAAACTAAATTTTTTCTAAATTTATTTTTATATATATAAAAAAAAATTAAATTTATTTCTAAATAATTTTATTCTATTTTTTATTAAAATCAATTTTTTTTTTAAATAAAAGAAATTAAATTTTTTTAAATCAAAATCTTTTTTTAAAATAAATTAAAATTTTATTCTAACCCTAAAAAAACTTAGGATTTTTTTTTATTGATTTAAGATGATTTTTTTTAGCAAATGGAGATAAGTATATTGCTACCCTAAAAACATTTATAAACATGCTACTTTCTGATCCTCAAGATCATACAAAGACGCAGGAGGAGAGCATACTTATTCAAACTGAAAATATGATCCTACCTACTCTATGCTAATTGAAAATTACAAACTATTACGTGTAATTAAATTTCCAATGTAACCATTCATGCAATAGTAGTAAAAATATATTCATTTTCAATTTCACAATTTTAAAATGAAAATATACAAGGATGATCGAATCTAGTTTTTGTGAGTATGATCTAATGAAATAAAAACAAAATCGATCTAACCTCGTACTTGTTTGAAACCATCGAAACCACTTGTCGATAAGACTTTCATAAGCGTGATTTCCACTCTCATTCAGATCATGCTGCAACTTCTCTTTGTCCTCCTCAATTTCCTGTTCAAATAATTGTTCATCGTTAGATATACAAGATTCTTCAAATGTTAATTCATTGTTTTCTTCTAGAGGAGTAGTTAAACTTTTGGCGGCTGTCAAGATCTCTTCTTCGCAAGAAGAGGAGATCCTAACACTTGCTAGGATCTGAGCGAGTTGTTCCAAACTTATACTCATTGTTTTTCCATATATACATATGGATCTTTCTTGTGTTTTTTTTTTTTTTTTGAATGGGGGGTTTTTGATTTGTGTTCTATTTATATGTTTTCTATATGAGAATAAACTTAAATGAAAATTCCTAAATGCAATTAACCCTAAATGATCCTAAATAAAAATTCTTCCTAAACAATCTTCTTAACTAGCTTACATCTAAGTTTGCTTCCCCGGCAAACTTAGTTGTCCGCAAAGCATGATTTCAATTTATTGGGCTTAAAAACGTTTTTAGGAAAAACACAATGTTGGGCCTCCATTTTATTATTGTTGGGCCTCAAAATGGTCCCTATTTTCACTCCATTATTCACCAATATCTTCACATTTTACCTTCATGTCACCTCCATTCCACCTCCACATCATTCCATTTACCTCATTATTGGGTTATAACTATGCTTTTCCAAAGTTTATTAATTCTTAACATTTTTAAGTGAATTTATGGCTAAACTTTAGAAAATAATATGCTTATACTTATACCTAACAATTAGAATGAGTTTGTTGACATGTGTAGGTACAAAGGAAGCTTCCAGGGCATCTTTATGTGGCCTTGAATGATCAAATTCGAATTTGATAAGATAAGCCTCATGGAAAAGATCATGATCTCATGGAGAAGATCATGGACCTCATGGAGGAGATCATGGAGGATAGGGTTATGTGTCTAGATGGTTGAGAAATGTATGGAACTAAAAGAGAGATTAGTGGATCATCATTATGAGTTTGTTATCTCATCTCATTGTATAAATAGGAGTACCTCCTCCATTCCAAGGGGAGGACTCTTGGAGCATTGTATCCAACTTATGATGGAATAGAATAAAGCTTCATTTTACATATATTTTCATTATGTAGTTTTAGATATAAGTTTTACATATATTTCCATTATGTAGTTTTAGATACAAGTTGCCTTAATGTAGTATATGGAATAGCTTGTCACTTTGTTCTTAGGAGAATTGAGCTCACTCTAGAAGGATCAAAGGAACATGTTATTTCATAGTAGATCTTATTTCATTTAATTGCTTAGATGTTTGAGGATTTGTTTGTGATTGATGAATGAGTTTTAAATTAGAATCTTATCAGCATATGAGAGGACAACCAAGGGTCTAAGTTAGGCTCTCTCTCCATTTGATTTGCATGATAATTGAAATTCATTATTTTGCTTTTATGTCTCAAGTATCATATGAGGAGATAACCAAGAGTCTAAGTTAGGCTCTCTCTCCATTGATTTATATGGTAATTGAAATTCATTCTTTTGTGCTTTTATGTTTCAAGTCATTTCATTTCTTATGCTTATGAATGAATCTTAGTTTAGTTTGGATTAGTACATGAGAGGACAATCAAGACACTAAGTTAGTCTATCTCTCTACTTGAATCTGAACAATAATTAAGTTCATTCTCTTGTCTTCATTTCAAGTTTTTAGTTTCATGTAATCAATGATTTCTCTATGATACTGTAGGGAAGGACAACAAGGACCTCCTTAGTTAGGAGCCTCTTCCCTTGCATATTATATTGAATCGTAAATAATTTAGCTAGACATTGAGTTAGTTGCCTACTCCTGCATATATTTTGCTGGCATCATCACAAGCTTACGGGTTTCCCTGATCGATAATTTAATGAAGCAATTTAAGCCCAATAAATTTCCCAACATTATGTTTTACCTAAAAAACATAAACGTTTTTATGAGGCCGCAAAGCATGATTTGGGAAAATCAGTGAAATGTTTTAGAAATGGTAAAACAAAATAGAGAATTCATATTGGCCAAACAAGTTGGTTTTCCGATATGAATTCGAGTTTGTATTGTGCCACTTTCGTGGATTTTCAAAACCAAACTCCTTTATTATTTTTGACCTTTTTCTATTTTTTATTTTTATTTTTTATTTTCTGGATGGAGGTGGGGTGTAATGGTGTAGGGAAGTATGAAAGCTGATGAAAATAGGTTATATTGAAGTCATGATGTAGTAGTAAGGCTGGACTTCAACATGCTTGGTCGTGGAGCTTAACATACGGTATGGATGATGAACAATATGAATTCAAATCATGAACAAATGATGATGATCAAATCATGAATTCAATATGAAAGGCTTCTTTGAAGATTGATGACTTGACATAGTACTGAACTTGACTACTTCTAATGATTTTCTTCATGTCTTTTTGCCTTGATCTCGATCATGTTGTAGGGTTTATTGGTGTTGTTGGTCAGCATCTAAGAGCAAGCTTCAAGAGTTTGAGTTTCATTGAATGAACTCAACATCAGGTGAATTTTCACTTTGCTTTGTCTTGAACATTTGTATTCATATTCTGGAATATGAATTTGACTTTGAAAATTACTTCATCCATGGAATTCACTCCTTCATTCTTCCTATGACCTGCAAAAACATAGCACTTGCATGCAATACAGCATTAAATGATGGAGCAAGAGAGGTGTACAGTCTCTCTTATTCCAATAAACATGTAAATAATTACAAGCATTGCTTAGAAAACAAGTCCAAATATGATATACAAACAAAATGCATTTATTTACCCCTTTTGAGGAATGGTGGCCAGCCTAGACCTCCTAGCGGTATTTTGTTTACAAAATATTCATTTGATATCCTATTAGAGTGATTCCAAAGCCAAGTTGAAGTGAATTCATATGGCTACCTCCAGTATAAACAGGTTTTCAAAATTGTTTAAAATGATATGGTAAATATTATAAGGAGTGCCATGTTTGATAGAGCTGCTTGTGAATTTGTAACTAGACCAACAATCACTATTTGAAGTGTAACTTCTTCGTTAAAGATCAGATCAATGTGATTCCACTTGGATATTAAATTAGATTCATTTTTGTATTTCCAGTAGAAACAAGTTTTAAAAATTCTTAGGATTGATATCACAAAATTGGTGATAAACAGACCTAGGAGGCAGAGTTTTACTACGCTGTTTTGAAGACATGCAGTCACTAAATGTGGCATAACTTTTTCATTTCACTTCCAAATGGGATGATTAAAATTGTGTCTTAAACTAGACTTGAATATATATCTCCCATATAAACAGGTTTTGAAAAGAAGATGATTTGGTATGTCAAATATGCCAATGAACAGTCAAGACCTAGATTTGTCACCATGCAGATTTTTCGACGAGCAGTTAGTATTTCAAGAATAACTTTTTCATATGATACCTAATTGAAGTGAATCAAATTGATTTGGAAACTAGATTCCAAGGGCTATCTTCCCTATGAATTTTAGATAAAAATGTTTCCATTAGACACTTCAAATATAGGCTGTACTAACTCTGTCCTTAACATGTCACTTGAGACCTAGTTTTGATTTTGATCACATTTTTATTTGTGATATAAATTGAAAAATTCAGAATGGATTCCAAAACTAGATTTCAAGAGATATGTAAATAAACCATGATTTCAAAATGATCCTATATGGTTACCCAAAATAGGCTTGTTCTTACTGCATTTTTCCATGTAGTCCTTTCAAATGAATATTGAACAATGATTTGAAGAAATTGTTTGAAACAAATTTATTATGGAAGTCTTATTGTGAATTTATTCTACTTGTTTATTTATTCTATTCTATCCTATTCTATTTTAGAAAAATAATTCATTCTCTCAAGTATAAGAGAATTTCCAGTGCATCCATTTTCGTAACAAGATCATAAGTAAACTCATATCCAAATTTGAAAAATATACTTCAATGAAATTTTGGACATGAAAATTTATTTGATCAAGATTTGATGAGAAAGAATGTTGAATAATGGAGTAGTGTTGTGAGCTAATGACTAGTTGAAACCAAGTTTTAAGATGATCTTTGTCTGCTTGGTTCTCATTAATTGTCATAGCACAAAACTCTTCTTGTGGTACTTGTTCAAAATCTTGTATGCACAAGGGATCGTGTGATATACTTGCTTGAAATTCTTCAATTTCTGGCTCTAATGTTTGATCTTCATTTCCTGTGATCCATGATTCATTCACCTCCTCACAAAGATAGCTAGAAGAAAGTTCTAGGTTCTCTTCCCGTGGATCATCTTCATGTATGGTTTGTTGCTCTTCTATCCTTTGACATAAAGATTCAACCCTAGTGAGCATTCTAAATTGAGGACAAGGACTTGAAAATAGTTTTGTGGTAGCATACCCTCCTTCTCTAAATGATTTCTTTAACATCATTCTTTAGATCTTGTCTTGCAAATGGATTTTGTAGTTATTTTTTTATTTTATGTTTTTGTTGGGGGGTTTGTTTTGGGAAATCTACTTCTAGGATCTCTATTTCTAAGCATAAAGAAACATAACTAAGAGAAATGCATACTAACTAGATTTTTAGTGTTTTTGTTTATCTTCTATTTGACTATGCTGATAATTACCTCCTCGGCAACGGCGCCAAAATGTTGGGCTAATTTATTGACTAAATTAACACAAGTATTTAATTATCAATCCGGGTTTGTAAAACTTGGAGGCAAATCTACTGTATATGGACATCATATATAATTAAGTTTAGAAGATAAAATTTGAAGATTTAAAGAAGTACATATTACAAATATAAACCTATTTTAACAATTTCTAATTCACTTATGTAATATATGAGGGAAGAGGCTCCTAACTTAGGAGAACCAGGTTGTCCTTCCCTACAATACTACTTTCATGAAGATAAATCTAAGAGCACTAATTAACAATGGTTTATGATGCAGAAGATGTAAAAGAAGAGGCTCCTAACTAAGAAGGTCCAAATTTTCCTTCTTCACAATCCTACTATATCACAATCACCATAGCTTCAAATCAGAAATGCATAAGTAACTTCAAATGAGAAATGGAGAATGAAATTCAGTTTTAGTTCAAGATCAAATAGAAGGAGAATTTAACTTAAATTCTTGTGTGTCCCTTCATATGTAGATTAGAATTAAACCAATATTCATTCAGCAATCATCACACATCTAAATACATTTGAAACAAAAACTAGTCTATGAAAACTATGAAAATTAAACCAAGAAGTGTACTTAGCTTGGTGTGGGGGCCCTCCACCCTTGCCTTGCACACTTGAAGAAATCTCAGCTACAGAAACTTTAGTAAATCAACCAAGCATGAACAACAAATTGGAATGAAACAAGTTCTTCAAATTAGCTCCCAACTCAAATTATACAACAGTTACATACAAATTCCATTACAAAAGCCATCAAAGTCTTGGCTTTAAATAGAGGTTTAATGAAACAAACTGATCTATATTATCTCTAACACTCATATCTAATCATATCCACCTATCTAAGTCGAACTAATCCAATTCATCCCAAGAAATATGGTCAATCCCATAAAATCTCAAAACTGCCCTATTTCCTAGGGATTTTCTGGTGACTAGTCATGTTTGACCAGCCTTGACCGGGCCTAATAAAGCTTGTTTTGGCCGAACCAAGTGGAGTTAGCTTAGTCCTAGTTCCCAAGCTGTCCATCCATGCATCAAACTCGAGCCCAAGTGTCCTGCAAACATGTCATCCACATAGCTATTACGGGAATTTCTGATTCAGTCCAAAATTGCACTTGAAACTCAATTTTCATAAAAACTTCTAGAAATTGCAAAATTAAAATTAAACACCTGAATATGCATAAAATACATCAAAATGAGATGGATGTGATGGAAAATGGATGGAAAATATAAGGATTAAGTAGGTTTCCCTAAGCAAAAATAGACCAAAACTGAGGGCCAACATCTCCCCCTTGCTGATCTTCAAGCATGTCCTCATGCTTGCCTTTGTCTCATTGATCTTCTGCCTCTGTATGCTGACCTCCCTTGCTATTCTACCAATGGTTGTGTCCCTTGAATATTTCTCTTGAGCTACCTGTAAAAGGATATCTATGCTTTCATATACTTCTTCTCTTTTCTTGTGGATGACTTTCCTTACCAATATATCATTCTGGATGAGCGGCTTTAGAGAAGACAACAAATAAAACTTGAATTTTGCAATACATTCTGATATAGGATCCATGTCCCTCTCAAATCAACAATTTTACTCAAAGCATCCAATATCCAGTTTCCCTTACATCTCATTAAAAGAAGTAATTTTTTTATGTATAGGCATTCACTCTCAATTTAGCCACTGATTTACCCATGCAATCTGCAAAATATGGGTTGGAAGAACCAAAAAAATATTCCAAATAAAAAATGAATTTGAGAAAACTGTTTCCATGGAGTCTAATTAGGCTCGTTCTGAAGAAAACCCATGTTTTCGTTTTTCAAATTTCATGTTATTTTACTCAGAAAAAGGCAACGAAAAATAGTGGCTTTCAAAAATCAAAATGCCTTTCTGGGACTGATCCGTTGATTGGAAATCAATTGAAATCAAATTATTCAAATGAACAATTTTCACAAATCTGAATAATCATTTTCAAATTCACCTTCTGTGCCTTCTCAAAAATTGAAAGCTGGAGATTTACTCAAGGTAACCACTGCATGCAACCTAACACTCATTCATTCACTACCTTTTGAGTAATTGATTTTTGGAAAATGAAAATCAGCCTATAAGGCAATCAGAATTATGCTCAGCTACATAATATTCCCCAATTATCGAAATCTAGAAAATAAAAATCATTCTTCTCTGCCTTCAATTTCTGTGTCTTGCCAAAATTCATCAAAAGTCCCCTCTCTGTTTCGATTTTTTTTTACTGTGCCCATACATGGATGAAATGCATTTTTTCCATTGTGTGTAAAAAGAAAGATGGAAAAATTCTGTTCTCTGTATAAATTTTTATGCAAGCCTAATCTTCAGCATGACAATCGACATATGACAATTTTCACATATGTCATTTCATTGCTCCATGATCTATATACACCACTGCACTGTTTAATTCAATCAAAATATGACAATCAATTGCACCTACTACAATGTCCATTGGCATCTAATGGAGATAATTCCTTCTTTTCCATAGGCAATGGCTACAACCCTAACCAACGTAGTGAGTGCCACACTGACACAAATAAACCAAAATCTTAGAAATTCCATTGTGAATATTTAGGGACTCCAATAAACGTATTGAAGTTTTCCCTTCAAAAACTATTTTTATTTATAGTGTCAATGTATGGATCAAGGCTGAAATCCATCAAAAAATATCCAATATCCAAATGAGTCTCGAGGCCATGGATTCTACAAATTTATTGAAAACTGTTAGCAAATATGAATGCAAATCTTTAAACATCAGCCCACGCTGTGTTTTTAAAGACCCATTCCCTTCATGCATCAAACTGGAACGCGACTATTTGATCATAAAACGCATGGATAGGTGTAGACTTCGGCTCAGCAATTTCAAAAATCCGCTCAAACGTTTCATTCATTATTTCAGCATGCAGCCAAACCATAATAAACATTTTATTGCATGGAGAACCGGAATCATAGCTAACAACTCATTCCTCGTGCAATTAATCTGAAGATGTCATCATGCAAACACTCTGTTTTATCTAATAAACTCGGCGATTGCATGGAGAATCAATTTACCTGGCTGTGATGAACTGTAGTGATTTCCTCTGCAACGTGGCTCAATTAACCTACGTTCCTTCTCATTCTCTGGATTTCCTGGAATTTTTTGGCTTATCGTGTAGGCAAGACAATTTCAATTTAAAATCTTCTCTCAACATTTCAAAACAAGAAGGCAGCATGTGGCAGCGTATCTCAAAATCTACAGGTGGCAGAGGATTTTATGCATACGAGATCTGGAACATAAAATCTGGGATTCTTTGCATAAATTACGGCTTGGCATTATCTCCTACACGGTCTCAGCTATATTTATCCTTACCTCCTCTGTCAAAATGTTTAACGCTTTTCAACTGTATGCTAATGGCATCTCCCGTTCCTGAGCCCCTCAACGGCTGTGATGGCAACAAATTCATATTTTTGAGCTGCAAAATGGCAGAGCTATTTTGAGTAACTCACAGGGTTGATGTCAAAACGTTTTTACTATTTACTGTCCTCCCGACTGTAGCTTTACAGGGTTTTCACTGTTATTTTTTGAAAAAAACATTTGACTGTTTTCTTATTACCTTTGCTGTGCTCTGACTGGAATGCAACGTGGTTTTTTCTCTGTGTTTTTTTTAAAAACGTTTTGACCCATTTCCTAAAAACGTTTTTAACCATTTCACTGCTTTTTAAAACATTAAACGTTTCACTCCATTGTTCATCATCCATACTGTATGTTAAGCTCCACGACCAAGCATGTTGAAGTCCAGCCTTACTACTACATCATGACTTCAATATAACCTATTTTCATCAGCTTTCATACTTCCCTACACCATTACACCCCACCTCCATCTAGAAAATAAAAGATAAAAAATAAAAATAGAAAAAGGTAAAAAATAATAAAGGAGTTTGGTTGTGAAAATCCACGAAAGTGGCACAATACAAACTCGAATTCATATCGAAAAACCAACTTGTTTGGCCAATATGAATTCTCTATTTTGTTTTACCATTTCTAAAACATTTCACTGATTTTCCCAAATCATTGAAATGGTTAAAAACGTTTAATGTTTCCCAAATCACTGAAACGTTTTTAACCATTTCAAGGCTGGGAGGGAAAGGTAACTTATATATTTTGTATACCTTCCAAGCCTTATAGATTTTCAGCCATATTCAGCAGACTCATCAGATTCATCATCCAGCAGCAGATACGACTTTCAGCCATGTTCAGCAGACTCCTCAGATTACGACAATACAGATCCATCTTTCATCCACAACTTGAAGAAGAAGTTTCAGAGCAGAATTGTGGCAGCTAAACATGCATGATTCATCCACCATTTTCCAAACCAAGTAAAGAAGACTACGACCAACAGTTTTTTGCAGCCACACGTGCACGACTCTCATCTATTTTTGGAAGGGTAAGTTAAGGTATGATATTTTCTAACTTTTAACCATTAAATTCCTTGAAAAGTTAGGATAATAATTTTTGGAAAAACTTCACTTCCTTTCCCCTTCTTTTCCCCATTTCACATAACTGCCCAAACCATCTCTTTAAGGGGAAGGATACATTTACATACATACATTGTCACATTCATATAACATCCGCATTCATATATCACATTATTAACCCCACTTACCTTCAAAATATATTTGCTATTACATGAGCATACAAATGGCTTTGTCAAAAGTATTTAAAAGTTAATTGGATGCCAATACAATCATGGTTGTTACACAAGAACCAACCATGATGCATTCCAACAAAAATACTCTGCAATAAAAATCAAATTATCAATATGCAAAGATCATACATTGAATGCAACAAACAAAATATGGTTGAAACACAAGAACCAACCAAGTTGTAGTTCATCAAAATAACGCTTTGCAAAAGTTAAGTAAATGATATCATGCAGAGTTTAAGCCAAAGCTCAAGTACCAAAAAAGTAATGTAATAGATTGCATGAGGACATGCAATACCTTCAGTTTGGGGGAGATGTTGGGCCTCAAAATAGTCCCTATTTTCACTCCATTATTCACCAATATCTTCACATTTTACCTTCATGTCACCTCCATTCCACCTCCCATATATATTTGAAAGTTTCTTCTACACTGTCCCTATCTCGAGCTTTGACTTGCCCTACAAATAATTTACGATTGCTAATTGATGTGAATAGCAATTTGAATTTCATAGCAACATAATAGTATGCCTGATGAGCCAATGATGAATTGTTATGATGTGCCTTGACAGGATTGAAATCGTTGAACCACTCCCATGTTGTAAGAGGAACTGGCATATTTCTCAAACAATGGTGCTTTACCACATTCTCGAGTAGCTCTTTGCTCAAGATCATCTTATTTCTGAGGTGACCATTACTCTCAGCCCACATCTGGTCATAATCACTGAGCCCAATGCAAAAGATTACGGCCCGAACATCCTCAAACATATCCAGCCATTTGCAGCCTTCATTCAAGTCTTTCGCATTCGGCCTGATAAGCTGGTACCTCACAAGAGGACACTGGTAATCAACACCATCATGGTAAAATTCTGAATTTGAGTTCCTGTCATCCATTGAAAATTCAAAAACAAGCTAACTCCTTTACTTTGGGTCACTCCTTCTGCACATAAAATGTCTTCATCAGAAGGCTCATATTCATTACTCGCTATTGCAGCAACCTGCCCCAAAAAGTAACCAGCAACATCGGGAAGCATGTGCAGCTCATTTCTTCTTTTACATGTCGCCTGAATTGCAGGGTCCCTCCATGATTTCTCAACCAAAGGAGCATACTCACGTGTGGCAGCTGGGAAAAAGTTATCAAAATCCCCCATCGCCACAATTTTCAGAAGCCAGTCAGAAAAGGCCTTCAATCTCGGTTGGATGGAATAAACACTTTGAACATCAGCTTCTTGTTCACTCTCCCCTGATGAGATAGGTCGATCCTGTGCATTGTAATCTCTTTCTGTCAAACTTTCTTCCTCAAAACGCTCACGAGCCTCTAGCAAGATACTAAGGTATTTGTACAGGTTGCTTTGTATCATCAGCTTAATATTTTGCAGCTCTTCCTCGGAAAGTATGTCACCCTTGTATATAGTTCTTGCCTGCTTAAAAATAGTATTAGTACCAGATCCTTGATATCCAAGCAATAAAAGCTTTTGAACTTTCTTTGGCTCTAGGTATTCAGGAAGCAATCTGTTTGACTGATTATTCGCATCTGCTGCTATTGGAAAGGGATTTATGAAAGGGAACGAGAGGAACGGTACCTTGCGCTTGCTACGATTATTCTTCAATTTTGTTGAGGATACAGTCTTCCTCTATGATGTTTCACTTGTTCCAAAGAAACAAAAACAAAGAAATAGGTGTTGTGGCAAAGATCCAACAAATTGGTGCACATAGCGAAAAAACTACAACCATTTCATATCCAATTGTTCGCCTTGTGACAGAAGATGGTATTGGGTTTATTCAATTAATGAAGACAAACAGATCAGGATCTCAGAAGGAAAAGAATTTAGTTTGAAAGGTTATTTTTCATTTTTATTTTATTTTTATTTTGAAGTTTTTTTTTTTAAATAAATAAATAAAATAATGAAATTAAACCTATATCTAATAGAAATGGTTAGTTTTCAAAAAGTTTTTTTTTTTTATTTTTTTTATTTTTTTTTTTAAATATTAAAAACAAAAAAAAATGTGGTTTGTTTTCAAACAGTAGTTTTTTTTTTTTAATTTTTGTTTTTCTTGTTTGTATTTAATGTTTTGCAATTTTTTTTAAATATCTAAAAAAACAAAAACAAAAAAAAATGGTTAGTTTTTTTTCATTTTTTTTTTAATAATAATATGTGTATATACATATATTATTATTATTTTGTGGAATTTTTTTTTAGATCTAAAATTAAAAACTAAAATTTTTTATTTTTTTAAATCTAAAACTAAAAAAAACTAAATTTTTTATTTTTTTTTTTTAAAATCTAAAATTAAAAAACTAAATTTCATCTAAAAATTTAAAGATGTTTTTTTTTTTTATTCACAAAATTCTTTATTGTCTTTTTGCAAATTAGTTCTCCAGCAAGAGTATTTTTATTTGAACAAAATCAATAGATTTTCTGATCTTCCTGATCGCACGAAGCGCAGGAAGAGAGCATACTAATCGCTTGATTCGTTTTTATTTATGCAGGGGGGGTGTTTTTGAAAAGACAAAATTTAAAACTAGCTAAACACTAAAACATCAGAAAACTCAAACTTAAACTCCTTTGTGAAGATCCTGCTGTCACCAGGTTTCACAAATTATTTTGTCTAAAGAAAAATACTAGTACTGAATTAAATTCCTAATGCCTAATCCCTTAGCACCATCCCCGACAACGGCGCCAAAATGTTGGGCAATTTATTGGGCTTAAATTGCTGCATTAAATTATCGACCAGGGAAACTCGTGAGCTTGTGATGATGCCAGCAAAATATATGCAGGAGTAGGCAACTAACTCTATGTCTAGCTAAATTATGTATGATTCAATATGATATGCAAGGGAAGAGGCTCCTAACTAAGGAGGTCCTGGTTGTCCCTCCCTACAGTATCATAGAGAAATCATTGATTACATAAAACTAGAAACTTGAAATGAAGACAAGAGAATGAACTTTAATTGTTGTTCAGATTCAAAGAGAGAGAAAGACTAACTTAGTCTATTGATTGTCCTCTCATGTACTAATCCAAACTAAACTAAGATTCATCCATAAGCATAAGAAATGAAATAACTGAAACTTAAAAGAAAAAGAATGAATTTCAATTATCATATGAATCAAATGGAGAGAGAGCCTAACTTAGACTCTTGGTTATCTCCTCATACGATACTTGAAACATAAAAGCAAAAGAATGAATTTCAATTATCATGCAAATCAAATGGAGAGAGAGAGCCTAACTTAGACCCTTGGATATCTTCTCATATGTTGATAAGATTCTAATTTAAAACTCATTCATCAATCACAAACAAATCCTCAAACATCTAAGCAACTAAATGAAATAAGATCTAATAGGAAATAACATGTTCCTTTGATCCTTCTAGAGTGAGCTCAATTCTCCTTAGAACAAAGTGACAAGCTATTCCATATACTACATTAAGGCAACTTATATCTAAAACTACATAATGGAAATATATGTACAACTTATATCTAAAACTACATAATGAAAATATATGTAAAATGAAGCTTTATTCTATTCCATCATAAGTTGGATACAATACTCCAAGAGTCCTCCCTTTGGAATGGAGGAGGTACTCCTATTTATACAATGAGATGTGATAACAAACTCATAATGATGATCCACTAATCTCTCTTTAGTTCCATACATTTCTCAACCATCTAGACACATAACCCTATCCTCCATGATTTCCTCCATGAGGTCCATGATCTTCTCCATGAGATCATGATCTTCTCCATGAGGCTTATCTTATCAAATTCGAATTTGATCATTCAAGGCCACATAAAAATTCCCTGGAAGCTTCCTTTGTACCTACACATGTCAACAAACTCATTCTAATTGTTAGGTATAAGTATAAGCATATTATTTTCTAAAGTTTAGCCATAAATTCACTTAAAAATGTTAAGAATTAATAAACTTTGGAAAAGCATAGTTATAACCCAATAATGAGGTAAATGTAATGATGTGGAGGTGGAATGGAGGTGACATGAAGGTAAAATGTGAAGATATTGGTGAATAATGGAGTGAAAATAGGGACTATTTTGAGGCCCAACACTAGGGTTTGCTCCAACATTAACTCGTAGTTGTGACAAGTACACTCATCGTGGCCCATTGATCTACAAAAATTGCAAAACGACTGCTAGGGAGTCTGGGTATACTTCTGCAACAAATGACAGTTTTCCCTCGTGTGCTTTCCTCCCACTTGACAGATCGCACACCAGAGCGTGGGTTCCGTACTTGGCCCTACCTGTGCCTCTGGTCTCAACGACACTAGTCCCCCTCCTACCAAGTAGATCACCAATACTGGACAATGATCCTTATCGTGGCCCTAGCCTTTACATTTTATGAACCACACTTCTTCGCGCGCCTCCAGATGGGGTGCCCTATCCTACTTCAAACCCTGCATTTCCAAGCATAGGTTTTGTAGTTACACGTGGATCTATTGGACTCCCAATCCCGGATCTTGTATTGGTGTTTCATGCAACCTCATCACCATTTCCAGTGCTTCAGCCTGAATTGAAAGCTTCTACTATGACAACGGCATCCTCAAGTGTGGTGTTAAAGATGCCACAAACCATGTGTGGTGCTACGCATCTGTTAGCATCGTATTAACCTCGCGGATCATACTCTTCAGTCTCTGATCCAGATCCCAGGGGTCTCACCTGGAAGCATCGTGATCTCTTTAAATCTGATGATTGATTGTGTCTGTGATTTCAGTCGACTAAATTATATGTTCAGTGCATTCTGGATCTCCACTATTCCTTCATTTGGGTGATCATTTGAGTGCTTGATATACCATGTCAGTGCGCGATCCTGCAGTACGCTCACTAATGTGGCCTTCTTAATGATGTCATCCGTGACTCCTTGTGCTTCCCACACTGCTCTTACCACCAACCAGAACTGGTTGAGATCCTCATTCCCTACTCCTTTGAATACAAGTAGCTTGATCACACTTGCAATGTGGAACTGTAGGTTTGGTGGAGGTGGGGTGGTTGAATATGGAGGTGAAGTAGGTGAAGTGGGTGATGGCATAAGTGGAGGTGATAACTACGAAATGCGCTTCCTTATCAAATTGACCGCACTTCTTGGGGAAACTCGAGTGCACTCTTCCTCACTCACTCATGGAGGTGAAATTAAAGGAACGTTTCCTAACCCTTTGATTCCCTTATAGATCTTTCCATTCCACATCATTCCAATCATTAATGTATTCGCATAACCCGCTTCTCACATAATAGCATCTTAATCCATGTATTCAGGGATTTGGTGTAACTACCTTATGGTCCCTTGAAAAAATGTCGTTCTACTTTGCTATAGCTCACGGTTGTGTCTATCACGAACTCAGTGATAAACCCCCTTATTATCCGGTCGAGCTAATGGACCACGGCCCGCGCGATCTTATCTTTTGATGCCTCTAGTCTACGCACTAACTCCGGAGTCCAGACTATCAATTGATCGAGCTTGTACCTTCCCTGGCTATTATCTAACCTCGCAATCCAATCATACGGTTCTGACAAGAAGGTCGTGACGAAGATTTTGTGGATTTCTATATATATGTAGCGATCCAGCCACCTCTTCTCGAATATCTGTGGAGTCCTATTTTCCTATGTTACGAACTCGTGAAGCTTCTGATCCAACCAATCTTCAATTTCATTCATCGTAGGGTTCCAGTGTTCCGACATTAGACATCCCTTAGGTGGATCTCGGTCCTGGCAACGGAACCATTTTTTGGCTTTTTGGGGCCTAACCCAGGTCCAGAAGTTAGTTAGCCAAACAAATCCTGAAACTACTGGCCCTTTCGGCAACAGTCCGCGGAGCGCGGACTGAGGTCTCACCCAAGGTAGTATGGTAGGGTGTTGGAACCAGGTTTCGCACCCTAGGGATGTCTTGATGAGGTATGGAAATTTCGTGAACTGATCCAGCGTGCTAGCGTAGCTCTGTGCAGTTGTCTAACCTTCGCGTAGCTTTGTAAAGAGTGTGAAGGGTTGTTGTATTAGATCCTTTACCCTTACTATGTTATTATTATAGATTTGATTTAATGTTGTGGGCCTAGTAATTTTATCAATCATTCAACATTCATAACAAGTGTGCATAATTATAAACTGTAAGGAGATGCCTACACATATAATAGAAGCATAAACATATAGATCTAGGAATAGAAGCACAATAATTCAGAATCAACCTAGCTTTTATTAGGCTTTTGTCCCGTTACAATCCCAACCCCACCCTGTGCACTCAGCTGTAGGGGTCTGCACACACAGATGTGAACTCTAACAGGCCTCTGTGCACTCAGTTGTAGATCCTCTCTTTACTACTACGACCTATGACTTAGACTTATAGACTTAGAGTGAATATCGCAATCAAAAACCCATATCACTTGAGATCAATACTTAACCAAGACCTGCTTTCTACACTTAGAGCCTTGCTCTATTTATACATTCCCATGGTCCACGGACCACAGGTAGGCCGACACATCTTTTATTAAATTACAATATTCTTAGGGCGGACTACCCTAGACTCTCGTGCTCTGCGCCCACATTTTGCGGGGTCTTTACATTACATTGACTCAAAAACTCAGGCTCTAAGCCCCAAAAATTCACTATGGGGGCTCCACTGCCCAACAATCCTACAAAGAAAGAAATTAAAGAGTGGTTGGACAAGAAGATTCATGAGTTCACAGAGCAAGAAAATAGAAATCTGCAAATATCTAAGGAGTAGTGGGTGGATCGCTACTTGTACACTGAAATCCACAAAATTTTCTTTGAGTCTTTTCCGTCTGAGCTGTATGAGTGGATCGCAAATTTAGTAGACAACCAAGGAAAGTGTAGGCTCGACAAACCAATAGTTTGGACTTGGGAACTAGTGTGCAAACTAGAAGCCTTAGAAGAGAAGATAGCACGAGTTGTAGACCACTAGCTCGACCAAATAATAGGGGGATTTATCACTGAGTTCACAGTAGACACGACTGTCAGCAACAGTGAGGGAGAGCGACATTTTTTCAAGGGACTACGAGTTAAGTATATTAAATATTTTAACACTTGGATTAAGATCGTATTGTGTGAAAAGCGTGTTATGCGAATAATTAATGTTTGGGACTATGCAAAGTAGAAATATATATAGAAGTGGAAGTAGTGAGGAGTTGGAAAACAATCCCTTAATTTCACCCTCGCGGGAAAGCGAGGAGGAGCTTGCGAAAGTTACTCCAAGAAGCACGATTAGTTTGATAAGACAGAGAATTCTGCGTTTACCACCTCCACCCACACCGCCACCCGTTTCACCGCCCTCACCTCCATCCCCACCCACTCCACCTCCGCCATCACTGTAGTTCAGTATGGCGAGTGCAATCAAACTTTTGGTGTTCAAAGGAATAGGAAATGACGATCCAGACCAATTCTAGTTTATGGTAAGAGCAGTATGGGAAGCACAGCGCGTAATGGATGATAATATTTAAAAGGCTATGTTGATGAGTGCACTGTAGGATCGTGCATTAACATGGTATATCAAGCATTCTAATGACCACCCAAATGCAAGAATTGTAGAGATCCAAACTGCGTTGAACAGGGAATTTAGCCGGTCAAAATCAGAGACACAGTAAATCATCGAGTTTAAGGAGATCATGATGCTCCCGGGAGAGACCCCTTAGGATCTGGATCAAAGGATGAAAATTATGATCCATGAAGCCAATACAACATTAACAGATGCACAACATCACGCATGGTTTATGGCCTCACTTGCGCCACACTTAGGGATGAAGTTGTCACAGCAAAAACTTTCCACACAGGCCGAAGCATTGGAGATGGAAATGAGATTACATGAGACCACTATACAAGACCCTAGGTTGGGAGTCCAACAAATCCATGTGCAACTACAAAATCTATGTCTGGAGATGCAAAGTTTGAAACAGGACAGGAAAACTCGGCCAGAGGTGCGCGAGGAGGTATGGTGCATAAAATGCAAAGTCCAAGGGCATGATAAGGACCATTGTTGAGTGTTCGTGAACTACTTGGCTAGGGGAGGGTCAATGCCATTAACACCAGAGGCGCAGGTGGGGCCGAGCGCGACATCTGCATTATGGTGTGCGATCTACCAAATAGGAGGAAAACATACCACAGATAATTGTCATCTGTTGCATAAGTGTTACATAGTAATTTGTCACTGTCTCCCTGTTCGTCTCCCTACTAAGTCATGAATTCAAATCAATCATGCTCATGCTCTCTAATCTGGCCAAATGACCCACTTTGCCAAAGTTTTTGCTATCAGCGCGCCTTTTGGCCAAATAACCGCGCTGATGGGTGCTCCATAACAGACCGAATGCGCTGTCAGCGCGGAAGCACACGTGTTTTCCGCGCTGATCAAATGTCATGAGCCAGCGCATTTGTTATTCATATCTGATCGCGCTGACATGACCTTCTTTGTTATTCAGCTGCGATGTCAGCGCTCCAGTCCAGTTATGGACCCGCGCTGATCCTGTTTGGGCGAGTTTGTTCTAACAGCCGGCCTTCCAGATGACTCTAGACCTGGTTGTTGGCCTTGTAAATGTCGCCCTACCTTCTATGGCATGTTTGTTTCGTCATTTGAAACCCACTTCCTTGGAGATAAGCTTATCCTCCCATCATTCATGGGGACTTCTTCTCCTATTTAAACCTCGACCATTGCCATGAGCAGCTAGTTTTTGGATAGTGTGGAATTTATAGTGCTTGGATTGCTGCTAGTAGGTAGTTGGTGTGACAAGTGTGGTTTTGCTAGAGGAAGCTTAAGGAAGGTTGTGAGTATTACTTGTGTTAGAGAGAGCTTTTGTGTTGGGAGAATCTACCTCCAAGGGTGAATGCTTAAGAGACTTGCTGGCTGGACCCTCAAGAGAAGGACTCAGCGTCAGAACTTTGGTTGTACCTTTCTCTGTTACTGATTTAATAATAGATGACTACTGTTATGGTTCCATTCTCATTTGTCTTTGTAATGGTTAATGTGAATTACATCCTTTCTGACTGATGTATAATTGCTTTTATTAGATTTCACGCTTGTGTTTGTCTTTCTCTTCGTGTGTGCAGGTATCTATTCATGGAGATCGTGGAGGATTGTGACTGGCTGGAGTGAAGGAGCGAGAGCAGTATCTCTTCATCAAACAATAGCGTTGGAATCCAAGTAGGTGTTCATTGCCTCTCTTTTAATTGCAATTAGGAACTTGCACAGTAGCATTGATTGATTGTTGCTAGACCCATTCTGGGCTAGTAGGGATCGCCTCTATCCGTAGAGGGGATTTACCTCTCCAACAATTTGGCGACTCCGCTGGGGAGCTGGCCTTTGTCTCTTTGTGTTCATTTTTGTGTTTGAGTTTGATTGTTCTCTCTTTTCAAAATTGGGGATTAGTTCTCTGTTTTTAGCCCTCCTGGTTCAATCTGGGAAGTGTCTTAATGGTTTAAAGAGTTCTGGCCTTGGTTTGGGAGTTTTTTGGCTTGATTCTGCCTTTTTTTTAGCCTCAGTGCGGTTTATATCAAAATAGTTGCGCTGACAGCGCATAGCTGTTTCTTTAAACCTGTTGTCATCGCGCTTGTACGTAAAACAGTCGCGACGATTCTGAAATCGAACCAGCGCGCTTAAGTCGTGTCCTTCCACGCTGACAGCGCCAAGTTGCTACGCGTGACCTATTGTCAGCGCAGTGTTGCTGAGCGCTACCCGCGCTGATCCTGTAAAATTGAATTTTCTTCAATTTTGCCTCCTGAACCTGTTGGTTTGACTATCTCCAGCTTTTTCTACTTGGTTTATGACTTGATATTTATTGTTTGAACTGTTACACACTTGCTTGCGAAGTCTTGTCGGACGAATTTCATTTTTGTGTCCCGTGACCTAGTGCCATCATCCAAACTTCACTGGATTGACCTTGTTTTATCCACTTGTTCACTTGTTCACAAAGTTCGTTGCTACTTGCCTTTGCTATTGCGGAAACCTTCCTTTTTTTTGCTTTCTTTGCTTGTTTGCTTGAGGTGATTGTCATTGAACTGATCCTCGGATTGTTTCACTACCCAAGACACAGATCACGGTTGCTAGGGTTCAATCAGCTCTTTTCACGCTTGTTGTGCTTTTCATTGAGTGATTTTACTTCTTTTGGCTCGTTGTTGCTGTCTCTCAAAATTCATTTTAAAGTGCATAGTGCCATTGAAAAAGAAATCAAACTAGCATCTTTTACATTCAATAGTTAATGAAAAGAAGAGCATTTCATTGATTTGTGTTCTCAAAAGAAAATTTTCATTTCTTTGTCATTGGCTGCATTAGATTGTTTGATTGTTTGAGTTCATTTTGTTTGATTGAAAACTCTTAACCCTCTCATAGTTAGAATTCATCGAACGAAATGGTATTCTTTGGCATGTAGTTTTCATCTAAGTAATTGTGAGAGATCACACGATAAGGCCTGAAACCGAAACTTAATTCAAGATCAACCATAAAATAAACTGAATAAATCTAAAAACGCATTGGAACTTAACGCAAACATCTAGAGGTCTAGGTTAGAGACGTGTTCCGGCGTCTTTAAACATAGTCATTATTGTTTCACATTACGGTTGGGTGATTCCTCCTTCTGTGACTCGATAGTGGTCTAACACGGACTGCGCTCCCACGTACCGTCGCGTATATAGGGAGACCCCACTAGGCTTTTATCCTTGATCCATAGGAATCCGAGTCTGCCGCCCTGCGAGCCGTAAAGCACCGAACACAACATTCGGGAAGATTGACTGCAGTACGGAAAGTCCTTGGTTCTCATACGATTTCCAAGGTGTATAAGCAGTTTTACGGATTGCTTGGTAAACCCTTTGCCTAGAATCTCCAGAGCAGTCACTTTTGATCCTTTTCGGACTCCCTAAATGAAAAGGTGCCAGTGAGCTTCTTGTCACTTCGTGCTCATTAAACATTCGAAGGAGACTAGAGTCATCTTTTCGTCCTTTTCTCGACTCTTGAAACATGAAAAGGTCAAGTTTAGTTCCTGCGTCCTAAAAATTTATTCGACCACGTCAACATCACCTGGTTAAATCTTGTGTTAGCTTGAATAGGTTTCTTTTTGTTTGCCATGGCAACTTTTCCAGGGTTCACCAACCCAAGTTCCCCTCCTGACGGGAATCCCGGTCATTTCCCTCCTCTCAGGAATGTTGGTGCTCCTTATATGGCAACGTTATCCCTTCCGGGGTTAACTGTCGGGTTGCTTGTTTGGTTATTTTCAACCTCTTTGGTCCTTGCCGTGTCGGCTGTTAGTCCATCAGTCCCTCCACCTGAACAACATCATGTTGATCCTAAGGTGGACCTCTCTCCTTCGACGCCGACTTCTACGTCCTCATCTTCTACTTCGCCTGCCGAAGGCCTCGTTCCGAGTAACCAGGTGGCTAAGAAGAAGAAGAAGAAGACCAAGAAGAAGAAGTCTCCTAAGGGAGAGGCTACAAGTATAATTGTTACTCCCTCGAGTACACCTGAAGTCGGGCCCCCTTCCACTCCTCTGCGGAAGGTTAAGTTTCCTTGTCGATTATGCAAGGAGGACCATCTTCTTCGTGATTGTCCTGGCATTCCCAGGGTACTAGAAATATGGTCTCACGATCCGGCCCACCCCTCATCGTCCTCTGAAGCTCACGGCGATGCTACCTTATTAGTTGGGAATGGTAAGGGAAAAGGGAAGATTCGAATCCCTTGTAGACTTTGTGAAGGCAATCATCCCCTTCACCTTTGTCCACTCATGGATAAAGCCTCCAGTGTCTTGGAAAGTCTCCCAGCTCCCTCACCCCAACTTCCCGTTGGATATCAACATCTTTCTACAGCTGCAGATCATCCACCTCCCGACAAAGAGATTGCTTCAAATTCTTCTCTTGTCCAGGCCCCTCTTCCCGAACCTGGCTGCCCCTAGCCTGTTCCAGACCAACCATTGGTCGGAAAGAGTGTTGACTCGAGTCCGCCACTCGCTCACTCTGTTTCGGAAGAGAATCACACCCATGTTCTTCTCGTCTCTTCAGATTCTCCTCAGTCCCGAAATGACTCCCCTAACCCAGCTGCTCCTGAAGGTTCTCCTTCGTTCACTTTAGCACATGGGGGCAATCATACGCTTCCCCCACCAAGTAGTCTGGTCCCTTCCTTTGATTGGAATCGCCTGATAAGGCAGTACCTGGCACTGTTCTGGATGAAGGTGCGTCGGTCAGTCTTATGCCATACACTACTTGGCAAGCCTTAGGTTCCCCGCAGCTTGGGCTAGTCACTCAGAATCTGTTGTCTTTCGACGAAGGAGCTTGCCCATCTCTAGGAGTTCTCCCAAAGTTCCCTATTAGTTTGGGAGGCAAAACCATCTATATAGACGTCTTGGTTACCCAAGGTGTTTTAGACTTTAGTCTTCTCCTTGGTTGCGACTATGTTTATGCCATGGGGGCCCTTGTTTCTTCGCTTTTCTATGTGGTTTGCTTTCCACACGAAGGAAGAATTGTGACTATCGATCAATTGTCGTTCGTTAGTCCCCCAATGCCTCCTGCGCAGTTGTCGTCCCCTCCTAGTTTTTATCCACCAGTTGTATCTACCCCACCGCAGATCAACTACGTGACCACCTACCCCGTGCCTGTATCCAGTGATGACACCGTCGTGCATAGTGTCCTGGGGGCATTGGGCCCTGACTTCCAAGATGTTTCCCTTCCACCGGGAGTGGCAATCTTGGAAGCCCCGACTTCGTGTTCATTATGATGAAGTTCGGTTGGAGCATAGTTCCTTTCCGGTGTCAAGCTCCTTAAAAAATGAAACTAGGCTTGGTCGGAGCATAGTTCCTTTCCTGTGTCAAGCTCCTTAAAAAATGAAACTGGATCAGTCCCGAGGATAGTTCTGATCTTGTGTCGACCTCGTTAAAAAACGAAACAAGGAGTCGAGCATAGTTCCTGATCTTGTGTCAAGCTCATTAAAAGATGAAACAAGGGTTACGAGGATAGTTCTTTTACTGTGTCAACCTCATTAAAAAATGAAACAACCCCTTTTCCCAATTGAGTCTTTGATTAAGATCTCGTGAAATCCAAGTCGAGTCTTTCCAAGCTCTCAAAGGTGAACCTTCATTCCATCCACTTTGTTGAATGCAATGAAGCTTGGGGGGCATGTACCTCGATTTGCGTCATTATGCTGGGGGCATGCGAACTCATACCAAGCAAAGTTCTCCATGGTTCAGGCTTGTGTAAAAATGAACCCATACCCAATTTACATCTCGTGATTGCCATGTTTATCCGCTGAATTCTGCTAGATGAGCCTTGGTTGTTTTCATTCCATCGCCGCCATCTCTTTGGCCGATCATATGCTTTCACTTGGTTGTTTTTCCTTTCCTGAGGAACCGCAGCGATGAGTGGTTTTATTAGCCAGCCTCTTGACCATTACATGTTTTGAGCAGTTCCACCATTGCCGGAACCAGTTGCTACCCTTTATACCACTCGTTCCTCTAGGACGAGTCACCTTTAAGCTCTTTTCTGACTCGTAAAATATGAAAAGATTTCCGAGTATTTTTCCCTTTTTGACTCGTTAAAGAGAATAAAAATGGAGGTCTGCTTTCAGCTCTTTTCCGACCGTTTAAACATGAAAAGATTGCCGAGTCCCCCTCTCGGCTCGTTAAAAGGAATGAGAGGCGGTCGCCTTTAAAGCTCTTTTTTCGACCGTTTAAACTAAAAAGATTGTCGGGTGTTTGTCGTTTCGAACTCGTTATTGGATCCAAAACGACGTACTTCTGACCGCTTTTCTACTTTTTCGGGTCAAAGTCACTACTTACGAAAAGTATTCCTCGATCATACTGGTCGGGCGGTTCTTTCGATCATTGTTTTATACTTTTTCAGGCTCGAGAGACACAACTTTACGAAAAAGGACCCCCCTGGAGTTTTCTTTTCCGCTGTCTTTTCAGACTCTCTAAACAGGAAAAGACGCCGAGTTTTTCCTTTGTCAGACTCGTTAAAACTTAATGACATCAGACACCGTCGAAATGATGCTTTCCAAGCATATGCTATCCCCGTCAAGCTTGTCACAAAAAAATAATCGGGGTACCTGCCAGAAATGGTGGGGAAAATGAAACTGTAATAATGGTCGTATCGGCAGTATGTCGCTCTTGAACATGGCACTCGTCTGCATTCGTTTCTGGGTGGGGATTTCTCATCTTGTTTTACACTAGCCTCCATGGGTTCGGGTTATCCTATTTGACCTCTCATCTGCTCATTGCCTTTTCACCATGACCTCTGCTCATTTGACGTCAGATACTGCCAAATCCACTGTCGTGCCGCCGATATGTTCAAGAGAAGTTGACCTCTGCAAACTTACAACCTCCCTCTGGTGTCTCACACAAAATATTTTATCCTTCTCTGTCTCGTGTCGATGATGTGGGAATCATCATGGCCCACCTTCAGTCAAGGTTACTTCCTGTCGACTTCAGCTCATTATCCAGGAAAGTGACCTAGAGACTCCCTTCAGGTGCCTTAGAGCCTGCATGCCTCAATGGCAGGTTCTTCGTGTTCGACGTGAGGTTTTCATCATTGGCCTCCGATCGAATGATTCTGCGGGTGTTCGACACCAGCTCATTGATTCACACGCCGCGGATTGTACCTATAAGTACCTTGAGGACCATTGTCATTATTGGTGGTACCTCTCGCATCTGTTAACAGTTTTCACTATTGGCTGGTAATCAGACGATGTTCACGCATGTTCGACTTCAGCTCATGTATTCACATGCTTGGACTTGTAATTTGTTCGGGCTGGGATGGAGCGCAAGACCCTGGTTTTTGTCTGTTGCGAACAAGGCTGTGATTTTGTGGATTATTATTACATGACTCATTGATGGATGGCTGCGCCCATACCTGAGTCTTTGGATGGCTGCAACCATACCTTTTTATCATCATGGTCTCTTCAGCTGGGTGGCTGCGTCCATACCACAGACCTTCTTCGTATGTCTTTTGGATGGCTGCACCCATGCCTAGACTACATGTAATCGAGATATCAGTTGTACATACGTGCAGGTCCTTCCTGGTGGTGTTCCAGTTCAGCAGTTTTGTAAAGCATTTCACCCCTCCCACTCTCTCGGGCTTCATGCTATAGGGGGCATCTGTTACATAGTAATTTGTCACTGTCTCCCTGTCAGTCTCCCTACTATGTCATGAATTCAAATCAATCATGCTCATGCTCTCTAATCTGGCCAAATGACCCACTTTGCCAAAGTTTTTGCTATTAGCGTGCCTTTTGGCCGAATAACCGCGCTAATGGGCGCTCCATAACAGACCGAATGCGCTGTCAGTGCGGAAGCACACGTGTTTTCCGCGCTGATCAAATGTCATGAGCCAGCGCATTTGTTATTCATATCTGATCGTGCTGACATGACCTTCTTTGTTATTCAGCTGCGATGTCAGTGCTCCAGTCCAGTTATGGACCCGCGCTGATCCTGTTTGGGCGAGTTTGTTCTAACAGCTGGCCTTCTAGATGACTCTAGACCTGGTTGTTGGCCTTGTAAATGTCACCCTACCTTCTATGGCATGTTTGTTTCGTCATTTGAAACCACCTTCCTTGGAGATAAGCTTATCCTCCCATCATTCATGGGGACTTCTTCTCCTATTTAAACCTCAACCATTGCCATGAGTAGCTAGTTTTTGAATAGTGTGGAATTTATAGTGCTTGGATTGCTGCTAGTAGGTAGTTGGTGTGACAAGTGTGGTTTTGCTAGAGGAAGCTTAAGGAAGGTTGTGAGTATTACTTGTGTGAGAGAGAGCTTTTGTGTTCGGAGAATCTACCTCCAAGGGTGAATGCTTAAGAGACTTGCTAGCTGGACCCTCAAGAGAAGGACTCAGCGTTAGAACTTTGGTTGTACCTTTCTCTGTTACTGATTTAATAATAGATGACTACTGTTATGGTTCCATTCTCATTTGTCTTTGTAATGGTTAATGTGAATTACATCCTTTCTGACTGATGTATAATTGCTTTTATTAGATTTCACTCTTTTGTTTGTCTTTCTCTTCGTGTGTGTAGGTATCTATTCACGGAGATTGTGGAGGATTGTGACCGGCCGGAGCGAAGGAGCGAGAGCGGTATCTCTTCATCAAACAATAGCGTTGGAATTCAAGTAGGTGTTCATTGCCTCTCTTTTAATTGCAATTAGGAACTTGCATAGTAGCATTGATTGATTGTTACTAGAACCATTCTGGGCTAGTAGGGATCGCCTGTATCCGTAGAGGGGATTTACCTCTCCAACAATAAGTATACGCAGATGTCCCAGCAATTGTTTTGTAATATCTATAGGTCGGTAGGTCATGACAAACGCACCTGCCGAAGCTATGAACTAATGATGGATCGAACTCCTGCCTATAGGGTGTAGACCAAAACACGAGCCTTCAACCCAAATGTAGGAATGGTGCATGCTGGGTTTCAGGGGCGTGGTCGGGGTCAAGGTGGAATGGGACCAGGAAGGGGTCACAGATAGATAATTTTTTACAATTACGGAGGGCCAGGGCATTATGCCCACGATTGTACGAATCCTACTAGGATATCATGTTGACACTGTAATCAGTTTGATCATGAGGAAGAAGATTAACCTTCGTTGATAGCGAAGATGCGTGAAAAAGGGGTACTCCAGCCCCATCCGACACAGAATCTAAAAATGATGAGGTCTGAGCCACGCGAAGAAGACCCAAATGTAAACATGATGCTCAGGAGTGGTATGGCCACGGGAGATGATAAAGTGAAGCAGCTAGAAGATAGCACATGGGTTCGCAAAGCTCCTACAAAGGAACGAGTTTGACTTAGAACATGTGAAGGAGACATTCGTGGAAGCTAAGAAGGGCTTCATTGAGGCCTCCACTTCAGGTAGTAAGGATAAATTAGAACCAGGTATGGATCTTTCAACGGTCACTACCTTTATGGAGACATGCATGAAACTGCTGTGTGACAACAAGGTAGTTAAAGGGCTATAGGAACTTATCACTAGGTGCATAGGGTCAGGAGAACCACGTGTGGTTCGGAAACTTGGAAAGAATGCATTGCGCACAGGAAGGGAAAAGAGGTTGACAACGCAAATAGGTGAGTACGAAATGGATCAGGTAATCTTGGATCTGGGTTCGGATGCGAATGTACTACCAAAGCAAACATGGGAACGCATGGGCAGACCCGCGTTACAGTGGTCCCCTATTCAGTTACGAATGGCAAACAAACAGAATATTTTTCCCATGGGAAGATTGCAAGGGGTGACAGTCGATATTGAAGGCATGAGCACGCAGGCAGATTTTGAAGTGAGAGAGATTATTGATGACAACAATCCCTATCCCGCGCTACTAGGAATAGACTGGGCTACCAACATGAATGGAGTCATAAATATGATGAAGCGCAAAATTATCTTTGAGAAAAAGTAACTACGCGTAGTAGTACCGCTGGGTCCAGCCGAAGGAGCGCGATACACTGAACTGGTTGGGGATCCCCCCGTAGCATGTTTTTGGGGCTTGAAGCCTGAAGTTTTGGTCAATGTAATGTAAAGAACTCGCAAAATGCAGGTGTGGAGTGCGAGAGTGTAGGGTTTTTCGCCTTAAAATAATGTAATTTAATATAGAATGTGTCGACCTACCCATGGGATTGTATAAATAGAGTGAGGCTCTAAGTGTAAAAGGCAGTTTGAGTCTAAGCTTTGAGAAGTAATAGGGGTTTTTGATGAGGAATTTGCTTTGAGTTTGTAAGTCTAAGTCTTGGGTGGTAGTAGTAGTAAGAGGCTTTGTAGCTGAGTGCGCAGAGGCCTAGTAGAGTCTGTAGCTGTGTGCGTGGACCCCCGCAACTGAGTGCATAGGGCGGAGTTGGAATTATAACTAAATGAAGGATTAATAAAAGATAAGTTACTTGTGGAATATTCTGTGTCTATGCTTCTGATATCTTTATGCATCTCTTTACTGTTTATGATTATGTTCACTTGTTATGAATGTTGAATGATTAATGAGAATATTTGTCCCACATAATTAAGTTAAGATATATAATAAAAGCTCAGCAAGTAATAAGGATCTAGACAACCCCTCTTCGTGCTAGTTACAGAGCTATGCGAAAGTAGTTTCATAAGTTGCAAAGAACAGATGGTTGTGCGAAGTAGTGCAAGCACACAGGATCGGTTTGCGAACTTCCCAACCTTCATCAAGACATCCCTAGGGTGCGGAAACCTGGATCCAGCACTATCCCACACTACCTCGGGTGAGACCTTAGTCCGCGCACTGTGGACTGTTGCCAAAAAGGCTGGTAGTTTCGGGATTTGTTTGGCTAAATCACTTATGAACCTAGGTAAGGCCCCAACAAGCCAACAAATGGTTCTGTTGCCAGGACCAGGATCTGCCTAAGGGATGTTTGATTTCGTGCCACTGGAACCCAACAAAGAAGGAAATTGAAGAGTGGCTGGACAAGAAGCTTCACGAGTTCATGACACAAGAAAACAGAACTCCGCAGATCTCTAAGAAGAGGTGGCTGGATCGCTACATATATACGGAAATCCACAAGATCTTCTTCACTTCCTTCTCTTCTAAATTGTATGAGTGGATCGCAAGGTTAGCTGAGAGCTGGGGAAGGTACAAGCTTGATCAATCGATAGTGTGGACTCCGGAGTTAGTGCACACACTAGAGGCATCAGAAAATAAGATCGCACGAGCTGTGGACCATTGGATCAACCGGATAATAGGGGGATTTATCATTGAGTCCGTAGTAGACATGACCGTGAGCTATAGTGAAGCAAAACAATGTTTTCTCAAGGGACCGTGAGGTAGGTACATTAAATCCCTGGATACTTGGATTAAGATGCTATTATGTGAAAATCAGGTTATGCAAATACATTAATGTTTGGAAAGATGCGGAGTGGAAAGATCTACAAAGGTATCGAGGGATTGGGAAACAGTCCTTTAATTTCACCTTTGCTAGAGAGCGAGGAGGAGCTCGCTTGGGTTTCTCTGAGAAGTGTGGTGAGTTTGATCAAGTAGCACATTCCATAGTTGTCACCTCCACTTACACCATCACCCAGTTCACCTAATTCATCTCCATCTTCACCCACCCCACCTCCACCAAACCCGTAGTTTAGCATGGTGAGCATGATAAAACTACCCATATTCAGAGGAGTAGGGAATGAGGACCCAGACCAGTTATAGTTTGTGGTGAGGGTAGTGTGGGAAGCACAAGGGGTCATGGCTGACAACATTAAGAAGGCTACCTTGGTAAGCACACTGCAGGATCACGCGTTGACATGTTATATCAAGCACTCAAATGATCACCCAAATGCTAGAATAGCAGAGATCCAAAATGCACTGAACAGAGAATTTAGTCGGCCGAAATCAGAGACACAGTCAATCATCAAATTTAAAGAAATTACGATGCTTCCAGGTGAGACCCCTTGGTATCTGGATCAGAGGCTGAAGAGTATGATCCGCGAGGCTAATATGACACTAATAGATGCACAACACCATGCATGGTTTGTGTTGTCTCTGACACCACACCTGAGGATGGCACTGTCACAGTAGAAGCTTTCAACCCAGGCCAAAGCATTGGAAATCGTGATAAGGTTGCATGAAACACCAATACAAGATCCTGGGTTGGGAGTCCAAAAAATCCACATGCAACTACCAAATCTATGCTTGGAGATGCAGAGTTTGAAGCAGGATAGGGTGCCACAGCCAGAGCCGTGCGAAGAAGTGTGGTGCATAAAATGAAGAGGCCAGGGCCATGATAAAGACCACTATCTAGTATTTGCGAACTACTTGGCAAGAGGGGGACCGATGCCGTTGAGACCAGAAGCACAGGCAGGGCCGAGTACGACACCCGCGTTATGGTGCGCGATCTATCAGATAGGAGGAAAACACATGACAAACAATTGTCATCTGTTGCAAAAGTATACATAGACCTCGCAATAGCTATTTTGTAATTTCTATAGGTCAGTGGGACACGACAAGTGTACTTGTTGCAGCTACGAGTTGATGATGGAGTGGACTCCAGCCTATAGAATGAAGACAGAAACGTGAGGCCTCGACCTAGCCGCAAGGATGGTGCGTGCTAGATTTCAGGGCCGAGGGTGAGGACGAGGAGGAATGGGACCAGGAAGGGGCCGCAAACAGTTAATCTATTACAATTGCAGAGGACCAAGGCACTTTTCTCGTGATTGTACCAACCCAATGAGAATATTTTGTTCGTACTGTGCTCAGTTTGATCATGAAATGGTAGATTGTCCTATGCTAATCGTACATATGTACAAGAAAGGGGTACTACAGCCTACTCTGACTCAAAATATTCAAATGATGAGGTTTGAACTATGCAAAGAAGACCCAAATGTGAATATGGTGCTTAGAAGTGGCGTGACCACAGGGGAAGATAAGGGGAAGTAGCCCGAGGAAGATACCTGGTTCGCAAGGTTCCTAGAAAGGAACCTGAGTTTGACATAGAACGCGTAAAGGAGATGTTTATGGACGCTAAGAAGAGCTTTGCGGAGGCCTCTACTTCAGGTAGTCAGGATCGATCAGAGCCAGGAATGGATCCTTCTATGCTTACTACCTTTTTTGAGACATGCATGAAGTTGCTACGCGACAATAGGGCAATTGAAGGAATACAGGAGTTGATAACTTAATGTGCAGGGTCAAGGGAACCGCGCGTAGTCCGGAAACTAGGAAAGCATACATGGCACACCGGGAGGGAAATGAGATTAACGGTGTAGATTGGTGAATTTGAAATGGATCATGTAATCCTAGACCTGGGTTCAGACGCGAATGTGTAACCAAAATAGATATGGGAACGCATGGGCAGGCCCACATTGTAGTGGTCCCCTATTCAATTACGAATGGCGAAGCAGTAGAATATTCGGCCATGGAGAGGTTGAAATGGGTAACAGTTGATATCGAAGGCGCGAGCACGCAGATGGACTTTGAAGTAATAGTGATTGTTGATGACAGCAATCCTTATCCCACGTTGCTAGGAATAAACTGGGCCACTGATATGAATGGCATCATCAACCTGAAGAAGCAGAAGATGATATTCGAGAAAAAGTCCCTATTGTGGAGGTAAATCCCCTCTACGGACAGAGGCAATCCCTACTAGCCCAAATGGGGTCTAGCAACAATCAAACAACGCTAACACGCAGGTTCCTAATTGCAAATCAAAGACCGATGATGAGGACCTACCTGGATTCCAACGCTAATATTTGTAGAAGATTCGTCGCTCCCATTCCTTTGCTCCGGCCGACCACAATCCCCACGATCCTCGTGAACATACACCTGCACATGTAAATAATGACACAAACACAAGCATAAAATCCAATAGATGCAACTATATATCAGTCAGAAAGGATATAACTCAATCATCATTACAAAGACAATAAGAGTGGAACCATAATGATAGTTGTCTATTATTGATAAAGAACAAGGAAGAATACAACCATAGTTTTGACGTCAAATCCTCCTTTGGCTGGGTGATCAGCAGCACACGCCTTGCAAAGCTTGTTGGGAATGGGGAACAAGCCTCTCTCTCCTTGGCTACTTGGACGAGAATCTGCTCACTTTAGATTTAGCCTCATGGGAATGAATAAGGCTCCTTGTAGCATGAACTTGGCAATTCTCAGACTTTGGGACTTAGAATTTGGAACTTGGAGACTAACTTGTCAAAGACAAAAGGACAAGCTTTTATAGATAGAGGAGAAGGAGTTAGGGTCATCCACAAGATTCATGGGATTGGCTTTATCACTAAGAAGCTTCCATTAGAGGTGGAGAACTACTTCCCTTCTATGGAGATTCGAAGCCCAACTGAACTAACTCAAGACGGAATCAGTTCATGAATAGGTTAGGAAGAACCTTCGTAAGTTTGTTTGTTAAAAACTTTACCCAACTGGGCTGGCGCGAGTGCGACTCTGAGACAGAGCGCCAGCTGGCGCGCCCTCTTTGGAGGATTTCCCCCATTGGCGTGAGTGATACACAGTGGAACCGCGCCAATGGAAAAAGGGATATTTTTATGGGTATTTTGCAGAAGGTGTCTTTAGGGCATATGAAGTACATACTCAAGGGGATACAATGCAAGTGTTTTCAGGTTATGTCACTTCTCACAGGTCCCGGAATAAGTCCTCCAATGTGCGGGAGAAGGAGTAACAGGGACGGTGACAAATTATTGTGTAATAGATGCCCCCTAAAGCATGAAGCCCGAGAGAGAGGGGTGAAATGTTTTACAAGAACATGGCCAACTGAAAACACTGCCGCCGGAGAACCTGCATGAAGAAGTACAACTGATATCTTAAGTACATGATGTATGTGGTATGGGCACAGCCATCCATAGCAGAGTACATAAAAATCCAGATCCAAGGTATGGGCGCAGCCATCCAGTAAGGATCGATAAGTAGACTCAGGCATGGTCGCAACCATCCAGTGAATGAGTCATGTAATGATCATAATAATCCAAAAAATTGCAACTTGGATCTCAATAGACAAAATCCGGGGTCTTGCGCTCCATCTCGACCCAAACAAAGTACAAGTTCAAGCATGCGAATATGGGAGTCGAAGTCGAACATGCAAGAACAACGTCTGATTACCGGTCAATGATGAAAACTGTTAACAGATGCGAGAGGTACCACCAATAATGACAATGGTCCTCAAGGTACTATAGGTACAATCTACGGCGTGCGAATTAGTGAGCCGACGTCGAACACCCGTAGAATCGTTCGATCAGAGGTCAATAATGAAAACCTAGCGTCGAACACGAAGAACCTGCCATTGAGGCATGCAAGCTCCAAGGCACCTGAAGGGAGTCTCTGGGTCAACTTCCTGGATAATGAGCTGAAGTCGACACGGAGTGACCTTAATCAAAGGTGGGCCATAATGCTTCCCACATCATCGACACGAGACAGAGAAGGATAAGATGTTTTTTGTGAGGTATCAGAGGGAGGTTGAGTATTCTGCAGAGGTTAACTTCTCTTGAACATATTGGCAGCACGACAGTGGACTTGGCAGTATTTGACATCAAATGATCAGGGGTAATGGTGACAGGGAAATGAGCAGATGAGAGGTCAAACAGGATAACCCAAACCCACGGAGGCAAGTGTAAAAACAAGATGAGATGTCCCCACCCAGACACGAATGCAGAAAAGTGCCATGTTCAAGAGCGACATACTGCCGACACGACAATGATTGTGGTTCCATTTTCCCCACCATTGCCGGTGAGTACCCCGGTTATTTTTTGATGACAAGCTTGACGGGGATAGCATATGCTTGAAAGCCATCATTTTGATGGCATTCGATGTCATTAAATTTTAATGAGTCTGACAAAGGAAAACTTGGCGTCTTTTCATGTTTAGAGAGTTTGCAAAGACAGTAGAAAAGGAAACTCCAGGGGTGTCCTTTTCTTAAAGTTGTGTCTCTCGAGCCCAAAAAAGTATAAAACAATGCTCGAAAGAACTGCCCGACCATTACGATCGAGGAGTACAATACAACCATAGTTCTAACGTCAAATCCTCCTTTGGCTGGGTGAAAACAGCACACGCCTTGCAAAGCTTGTTGGTAATGGGGAACAAGCCTATCTCTCCTTGGTTACTTGGACAAGAATCTCCTCACTTTAGATTTAGCCTCATGGGAATGAATAAGGCTCCTTGTAGCATGAACTTTGCAATTCTCAGACTTTGAGACTTAGAATTTGGAACTTGGAGACTAACTTGTCAAAGGCAAAAGGACAAGCTTTTATAGATAGAGGAGAAGGAGTTAGGGTCATCCACAAGATTCATGGGATTGGATTTATCACTAAGAAGCTTCCATGAGAGGTGGAGAACTACTTCCCTTCTATGGAGATTCGAAGCCCAACTGAACTAACTCAAGATGGAATCAGTTCATGAATAGGTTAGGAAGAACCTTTGTAAGTTTGATTGTTAAAAACTTTACCCAACTGGGCTGGCGTGAGTGCGACTCTGAGACAGAGCGCCAGCTGGCATGCCCTCTTTGGAGGATTTCCCCCATTGGCGCGAGTGATACATAGTGGAACCGCACCAATGGAAAAAGGGCTATTTTTATGGGTATTTTGCAGAAGGTGTCTTCAAGGCATATGAAGTACATACTCAAGGGGATACAATGCAAGTGTTTTCAGGTTATGTCACTTCTCACAAGTCCCCGAATAAGTCCTCCAATGTGCGGGAGAAGGAGTAACAGGGACGGTGACAAATTATTGTGTAACAGTCCCTACAAGTAGTAATTCCACTAGATCCAGCCGAAGGAGTTCACTACACTGAACCTGTGCACTATGATGACAGTGACGATGAGCTAGATTGCATCTACCAGTTAATGGTGCAAGACCAGGATCAGGTGAACCAGACTGCAAATGGGAGAATCTCATGGGAACGCGAAAGTTCCTATACTTCGGATTCAGATGAATAAGTAGAATGTTGGCAGAACTAGTTACACATAGTGACAACGCTGAAATACAACATGATGATTAGATCACTGTGATGTGTGACAACAGGAGCAAGGGAACTGGCAACATATGATGGGGCAACAATGGTGGATGAATTCTTAGAAAAATTTGAACTGCGGTACATTAACAAGAGCGATACGGTGCTATGGAATGGGCATTGCATGTGACACCCACACGATGGTGGAATACACATCAGAATAATATTGGAAATTGGCACGAATGTAGAAGAAGGATGCGCTTACGGTTTGGAAGTCCCCAGCATCGAACGAGAGCCTGGTAGCCAGGAAGAAGCAGTGTGTGCGGCCACCTGTGTTGATGGGTGCAGACGTGTGCTGTACAAGCACATCCCAGACTAAGGATCGAAAATTAGAACCCGACGTGGTAGCAGGAAAAGCGATGCACACCAAAAAAATTCCACATCGGAGCCTTCATAGAGCTGTGCAGAATCATGAACAAAGTTTACCAGACAGGACAAACTGATTGGGATCTGTGCATGCCAGTGGTCCAATGGGCCTATAGGGCCATGTACAAGAACCTAAGCAGAGAAATGATTCCGAAGACAACGAGCAGAGTCGAGGCTGTGGCTTTCGGAAAGAATCCTCAAGCAATTGTGATAAAATGTGAGGACTAGAGTGAAGAGATTATGCACCTGCGAGGACGAACATATGTAGATCCAAGAAGCCATTCAGCGAGGGAACCTTGAGCTTCATGAACTTGAAGAATATTGGGTACAACTGAAGCAGAAAAGCATATTAATGGATGAGGATATTAGAAAATTGGAAACTAAAATCTTGCAAGCATTACGTGTCGATAGAAGGACGGGACTACATATGGGCAGCCCTACCACCACACTAGAAGAGTGTCACTGAGGTTTTTTGGCTATACTACCATGGTTGCGACCGCACTTTATAAGAAAAAGTAACCAAGGAAGCAGGAAGCAGACTGCATGGGGAAGAACGTGAGGCACTGCCTGACATGAGGGTAACTAAGGAATGGTTGTGGACCAGGTTGGAAGGTGACTGGAAGCCTCGCAACATTAGTGTGACCACCTGGCTATCTGAAGGAAGCACAGTATTAGCACTCCAAGTAGTTAAAAGAGAGCGCAGGACTATAGAAGAGTTTGTATGGGAGCTGTGCGACACAGAATTTGCGCATAGGACCACTATGATGCTCAGGTCGCATTCGTGCACAAGGGACTACATTGTCGCACAGATAGGCTGGAAAGTGACCATTGGTGTCACTTTTCATGACAATATGTCCAATTTAAGGCAACAAGGAGTGGACGACGAGTAATTAAGGCATAAAGTCAGAACTAGATTTGGGGCTATCTGCCGCCATTCTCGCATTAATGAGCTAAATGTGGGGGGAGCAGTCGAATTTGAATTCAAAAGGGCCTATAAATCACAGGTGGATCTCCACCGAACAACCCTTGGCATTTTGACAATTCAGTTGCTACATTATCAGGTGGGTATGAAATTGATGAATTTGGAGGTTGTGAGAGCAAGTCCATGGTTTTAAGCATTGCCGAAGGAGACACAGGATTCCTTGATTAGAATAATGTCAACAACTAAGGAAGCCGCGCAGATTTCTATGCCGCTGGTAGGGGATGCACTGAAAATGCCTAAATTTCCCCAGACATCAAGGCCCAAAAAGGATCCATAGGCAACAGGACTAGTCCGTATGTCTCCACGAAATCCATGGTTCAATAAACTGTCGATGGAAGAAAATGGCAAGACAATTAATATTAAGAGTGATGATGATGAGGAGGATTTCTAGGCATTCGTAGAAGAGATTGAACCAGAGGTAGAAATGGAAGAAAACATCCAACCAGTACACGTTGTAGCGAAGCTACCCAAATATGTCCTTTCGTGGAAAGGGAGGGTAAAGGTACCCAAAGATTTCGATGCCATTAAAAGCACACTCAAAACCCCATTCCTCCTTGAAAGAATTCTATTTGAAGGTTCGACTGTGGGCCGCATACCCATGATGAAGTTTGAAGACTGGGACCTCACGGATAGCAAAAAATTACCTCATTTAGAAACTAGCCAACTAATGGAACAAAGCCATGAGGGGGAAGTTACAGTGCTACAACCGTGGAAATGGCTGCACGGGGTGGAGGAGGCCAGGCTACTCCACCTCCTATCGATTCCACACTTTCATCGAGCAACAATCATGATGTTTGTCATCAGGCAATTGCTTTGCTTAGTGCATGATGGGTACTTGTGGCTGGAGGAGCCCATTCCCATTACGGTGGAGCTCACTCATAGGATTTCTCATCTTCCTTGTTCAGGAAGGGACCCCACGGAAATAGCTGGCACAAGTGGAGTCTTGGAGATTGCAGAGGCCATGAAAAAGAAATATAAGTTGGAGAAAAATCACAGGGGTTACGTTGTTACTAGCATTCAAGACAAAGGGGTCTGAGTTGTTACCCAGTTGTTGGTAGGAAAAGTGATGAGAAAATGTCGTGGCAATGAGGTACCAGCAACAATCATCACATTGTTCGAGCAATGCGCAGAAGGGGTACGATTTAACTAGGCACAGTTCCTCTGCGAGGAGTTCCTGACAAACTACAGGGAGGCCCAGGAGTAGGGTAAGACCTTCCACTACGCGTGGTTGCTCTTATCCATCTTGTTGGTTACAGGAGAATTTCCTGAGGATAGTCAGTTTCCTCCCCTTGACCAGGACTAGCCAGAGGCAGCAAAATAGACGTCTCTATGGGCAACGAAGGGTGCCATGTGAATAAGCGAAACCAAGATCTTCTGGGTACTAATGGAGGTGAGCATATGAATGTGGATCAACAAATGGTCATGCTTATGCCCCTCGGTATATGACAGTCTACGGAGCTTTGTAGAATTTAAAGCAGATATGAAAAATGTGTATAGCAAGGTGCGGAAGGATCTGGAGTAGAAGTGGACCACAATCCCCTTCATTGCAATAGATGACATTGTTTTCGCGGTGCTTGACTCATGGCCACTGGAATGGCATGCACCAGATCTAGCAATGTGCGATGAGGTAGCAATACAAAGATAGAATGATGCTGCCAAGCTGCTGGCACAACAGAAACAAAACGAGAAAATTGCTAAGGAGGTTAGTTCTTCCCGTGAATCAGCGAAGGCCGCCACAGAGTGGACGAAGGCATTTGAAAAATTAGTAGCAGCAGGGGCCACAATGACGCAAGAGGAAGAAGGCCCGAACCTGACCACAGGACATGGGATAGATGATATGATGGAAGGCACAGACCCAAGCAGCACCTTTACATAATTGAAACAGTCACTTAGGACGGAATGAACAGGGCCATAGAAGAAGACCAAGGCTTCCAAGTTGGATGGAGAGCCTATTACACTGACTGAGGGTGACCTACATGACATCGGTAACATAGTTCGTGAAGTCACCTGGGAGGCACTCCAAGAAGCAATGATGGAGCAACAGAATGTGTTGGAGGTGCTCAGGGTGCAACTCCCGGAAGTTCAAGTGCGGCCCCCATAGAAGGGAACGATAGCCATCTATGGGGCTGCGGGTACATCAACAACTGAGCAGTTGCTGTGGACCAAAATGGCTAATACCGTCATGCTGCCAGAAGGAGCACTAACAGCGGAAAACACAGAGGACAAAGCCACGGTAGGCTAGCTCAAGGGACTTTTCCTAAACTTGGTTGCCCTTTCACGAGAGATATTATACCAGCTGTAGGATGTAGTGACAATAGAGCTTTGCGTTGTACAGATGCTCAGTCAACAACGAATCAACATCGAGCAGCTGAGCCTCCAACATGATGAAGTGGTAGCACAAATTCAACAGTTGGAGAAAATCATCGAGGAGGGATGTCACTACGGCCCCGAGCTAGAAATTGCAACAAACTTACCAGTGGGTGTACAGATCCAAAAATTGGCTGGTGGATTCCGTGAGGCAAAGAAGGAAGCAATGAGGATCCAGCTGGAGCACGATCTACAGATCACAGAGCTGCGGTGTAAGGTGCGGCCCTCTACACCGCTGAAAGTCATATAGCAGTGGCACCACACCATTAAATCGGGGTTGGAAGCAATACAGAGCACCATACAGGATTGCACGGGCTTGTTAGATCAGTCACTCTTCACCTTCACTTCATTGCATGAAGACCCATTGCTACAACGTTTAGAGACAGAAGCACGGGAGTTGCAGTAGGCCTATCACAATTTCCGAGGGACCATGCAGACAGTCTCCCTTACTCAGCGACTAGCCAAGATGAGGTAGGCCCAGGCTCTAAAGGAATAGGTGGATGTCGTGCATAAGAAAGAAGTAGTGCTTAAAACACGCATCCAGCCTTGGCTTGAGGAAGCATTCACGGTCACCACCAAGGTCAAGGGAAAGCTGGCATAGATGCAGGGAATATATGCACTCAGGCAAGGAGTTGTACTTAACAACGATGCATTGGAGAATCGCGCACAACTGATACAGTGGATAGCGGAAGAATGTGTGGCAGACGTAAGTGAAGCGCAGAAGTTGTTGGATGGACTCCGCACGAAAATCATAGCACCAGTAGAGTAACTCGGGACGAGTAACGATGATTGTGTTAGGGGCCTATTAGGTAGCGGATCCCCCCATAACATGTTTTTGGGGCCTGAAGCCCAAGGTTTTGGTCAATGTCATGTAAATACCCCGCAAAATGTGGGCACGGAGCGCGAGAGTCTAGGGTTGTCACCCTAAAATAATGTAAATTAACATAGAATGTGTCGGCCTACCCATGGTCCGCAGACCATGGGATTATATAAATAGAGCGAGGCTCTAAGTGTAAAAGGCAGTCTGAGTCTAATCTTTGAGAAGTAATAGGGGTTTTTGATGAGGAATTCGCTCTGAGTTTGTAAGTCCAAGTCTTGGGTGGTAGTAGTAGTAAGAGGCTCTGCAGCTGAGTGTGTAGAGGCCTGGTAGAGCCCACAACTGTGTGCATGGACCCCTGTAGCTAAGTGTGCAAGGTGGAGTTGGAATTGTATCTAAATAGAGGATTAATAAAAGATATGTTACTTGTGGGATATTCTGTGCCTATGCTTCTGATATCTTTATCCATCTCTTTACTGTTTATGATTATGCGCACTTGTTATGAATGTGGAATGATTAATGAGAATATTGGGCCCACATAATTAAGTTAAGATCTATAATAAAAGCTCAGTAAGGAATAAGGATCTAGATAGCCCTCTTCATGCTAGTTACAGAGCTACGCGGAAGCAGTTGCATAAGTTGCGAAGGACAAACGGCTGTGTGAAGTAGCACAAGCGTGCAGGATCGGTTCACGATCTTCCCAGCCTTCATCAAGACATCCCTAGGGTGTGGAAACCTGGTTCCAGCACCCTCCCATACTACCTCGGGTGAGACCTCACTCTGCGCACCGTGAACTATTGCCAAAAGGGCTGGTAGTTTCTGGATTTGTTTGGCTAAATCACTTTTGAGCCTGGGTCAGGCCCCAACAAGCCAACTACGATGATAGTGATTACGACCTCGACTGTATATACAAGATAAGTGCACAAGGAGAGGATTGGGTGAATCTGACTGCAGATGGAAGGATTTCATGTGAGTGTGAAAGCTCCTGCACTTCGGATTCAGATAAAGAGATAGAGCGATGGCAGAATTGTCTGCACGAAGTAACAACAGTGAACTGCAACATGATGATCAGGTCATTGCGTTGCGTAACAACAGAGGCAAGGGAGCTGCCAACATATGATGGATTGTCAGCGGTGGATGAATTTGTGAGTAAATTCGAAAGTGCAGTACTAGAGCAGCAATGGGTCGATCCGCTGAAGTGGGCACTACACGCAACACCCGCACAATGGTGGGGTACACATCAAAGAACTTTTGAAGACTGGCACAGATGTAGAAGGATGATGCGCCCGCATTTTGGAAAAACGCAATTACGACTAATAGACAAATATGATTGACGAGATGATCCACACATGTACCTTGTGAAACGGACCAAGGTCTATGGCGAAGAGCCACAACCTGAATGGGTGCATTTATTCTACCATACCCTAGACTTCATACCCATGAATTGGTATACTGTGACAGAACTACGCCATGGTACATGCGAATGGGATGTCCTGTGCGAGGGATTTTTGTTAACATTACATTTGAAGATCATTGGTCAGATATTGTTGACGACGTGCTACAAGCAGTAAAATACGCTATCCTCAAGATACCACAAGAGCCAATGGGAGTACTTCAGGTAGAATAGGCGACACAGTTAAGCAGTGCGTTGGAGTGTTATAACGTGAATGTCGAGGAGGATGATGAGGACCCTCAGAACATTAAAAATTCAGAAATAGAAGGCTCTCGCGAGATTCACAGACCATCACTTGAAGACCCCAACATCACTGCACCACTAAAGACGAAGCAAGTCAACATTAGAATGGAGGTAGAACCGAAATATGCAATGCTTGGAGACTATTGGGATAATGCCATGGTCGATAAGGTCGCTGAGTTACTCCACGAGTACCAAGACTTGTCTTGACCAAAATTACAGACTTAAGAGGGATCTGGGCGATTTAGGGATGATGAAGATCACCCTGAGGCCTGAGATGAAGCTAGTTAAGTAGCAACCTTACCGCTTAAATCCAAAGTATAAAGAAAAGGTCTGTGACGAATTAGACAAAATGCTCGCAGTAGGAATTATTGAACCAGTGGAAGAATCCGACTAGGTGAGTCCTATGGTAGTATAGGAGAAAAAATAGAAGGGTGAAATAAGAATATGTGTAGACCTCAAGAAGCTGAACTATGCTTGTGTACACGACCCATTCCCAATACCATTCATAGATGAAGTACTAGAGAATGTTGGCGGTTAGGAAGCATACTCGTTCACAGATGGGTTCTCAGGCTACCATTAGATCAAGATCACGCCAGAAGATAGGATCAAGATGACCTTTGCAACAGAATGGGGATGCTTTCAATACATCGTAATGTCATTTGGATTGAAGAACGCGCCAGCTATATTTTCACGCATCGTGGTAGTCGCGTTCAAAGAATACATCCACAAGTTTTTGGAGGTCTACCTGGATTATTGGACTATTTTTGGATTAGTTAAGCACCATGTAGAAAGCTTACGTTTGATTTTGGATACTTGCCATCAACACCAAATTGCACTAAACCTAAAGAAGTGCACATTACTCATTCCCTTTGGAAACCTGCTTGGGCATGTGGTCTGCAAACAAGGACTGATGATGGACCCTGCGAAGATTGTCTTTATCCTCAATTTGGAAGTACCACGAAGTGTTAAACAATTACGTGCTACCTTGGGAAACACTGGATACTATAGGAATTTCATCAAAATTTATGCCCAGATAACCACACCAATGGAAAGTATATTGAAAAAGGATGTTACATACTGCTCAAATGATGATTTCATGAAGAGTTTCGATGTTCTGAAGGGGAAACTGGCTTCCACGCTAATCCTAATCTTCCCAAAATGGGACGTGGAATTTCATGCACATGTTGATGTGTCGTGTATCTCATTGGGACCCGTACTCACACAGGAGAATGCAGAGGTTGTAGATCACCCAATCATGTTTGCAAGTCGAAGATTGTCCAAAGTAGAAAAGAACTACTCTACCACCGAGAGGGAGGGGTTGGCAATGGTGTACACACTCAAAAAATACCGACACTATTTACTGGGAGGACATTTCAAGATGTATACCGACCATTCCGTGTTGAAATACCTGGTGAACAAGCCTGTGTTGCGGGGGCGCATATGCAGATGGCTTTTACTGTTCCAAGAATTTGATTTTGAGGTCATAGTCAAGCCGAGATGCTTAAATGCAGGACCAGACCACTTGTCACGAATTGAGATGGGCGAGGAACCAACAAATTTGGAGGAGGAACTACTTTATGCACAAATATTTGTAGTGCGCATCGCGGACAAAGACTTCGAAGATATAATCCATTTTCTAACAACAGGGACTACGTTGAAGGAGTACTCAATCCAATAGAAGAAGAAATTGGTGGTGCACGCAACGAACTTTTCTCTCATCACAGGGCACCTCTACAAGATGGGCAACAATGAGATATTACAAAGATATATACCTGAATTTGAACGAGGTCAGATACTCGCGGAAGCACATGGGGGCGCTGTAGGAGGACACTATACAGGACGCGCGACCGCACAGAAGATTCTTCGTGTAGGGTTATGATGGTCAACCCTACACCAGGATTCGAAAGCGCATTGAAAGGCCTGTGATATATGTAAAAGGACGGGAAAACCATCACAAAGGAATGAGATGCCACTAAATCCCCAAATGACACTATAGCCATTTGAGAAATGGGCGATCAACTTCGTGGGCCCGATCAAACCTCTAGGAAAGACGGGTGTGTGCTACATCATCACCGCGACGGGGTACATGACACGATGGGAGGAAGCATAGCCTGTCAAGGACTGCACATCTGCTACGGCTGCAAAGTTTGTGTTCGAAAACATGTTGACACGATTTGGCTATCTGAAAATCTTAATGAGTGATCGCAAAACACATTTCTTGAATGAAACCATTAATAAGCTCACAGAAGAGTTCCAGGTGTATCATTAGAAAAGTACATCGTACCACCCACAGGCCAATGGAACAGTCGAAGCATTCAATAAAATACTGGAGACTGCGTTGACCAAAGTATGTAACATGCAGCAGAATGACTAGGACCTGCGCGTACCCACTGTGTTATCAGCGTATAGGACAACATGCAAGAAATTGATGGGACAGACACCATTCTGGTTGGTCTATCACATGGAAGTTGTCATGTCGATGGAATACATTGTACCTAGTCTGCAAATAACAGTGCTCATAGGCATGACAGACCGTGAAGCTATGGAAGAGAGGCTCATGCAATTAGAAGAACTCGAGGAAGAATGGTTTTTGGTTGGATTTCATCAACAAGTACAAAAGAAATGTGAAAATTCCTTACACAACAACCATATCAAGTTGTGCACCTTCAAGGTAAACGACCTAGTGCTACTGTATGACAGTAAGTTTGAAAAATTTCCGAGAAAATTCAGAATGCACAGGCTAGGACCATACGTGGTAAAGGAGGACACAAACAGAGGAGCGATCAAACTAGTCAAACATAATGGAGAATCCTTCCCAGGAACAGTAAACGGCAGTCACCTAAAGCCCTACACGAGTGGGCCAACTATCTCACTAACTGGCCAAAGCATAGTCTTCGTGGCCGGAGGAGCCAAACAAGGGTGCGGGACTATAAACACAAGCACCAGAAGCTGGTACCAAATAAATGGCACGAGTCAGATATGGATGATTTAGAAGCAACGGAAGAGCACATGCAGTAGGTCCAGCAAACAGTAGAACAGTGCATCGTGGACCTCTGAGCAGTACAGGAACAGTTGGAGGGGATCCATGCTAAGATCACTGCACCAGCAGAGTGACTCGAGATGAGCCATGATGATTGTGTTGGGGGCCTGTTGGGCATGGAATCCCCCCATAGCAGGTTTTGGGGCTCAAAGCCCAAGTTTTGGTTAAGAATTTTGTAAGACTCTGCGAATTTCGGGCACAGAGCACGAAGTAGAGGTCAAGTCATAGGGTTGTCTACCCTAAAGTAATGTATGTAATGTAAAGTCATGTTGGCCTACCCATGGTCTGCAGACCATGGGATTGTATAGATAGAGCGAGGCTCTAAGTTTAAATATAGTATAGGATAGAGTGATTAGCACAGGAATGGTGCAAGCTTAGAGTAGAATTCTAAGTGTCTTGGGTTGTAGTAGTAGGAAGAGGTTCTGTAGCTGAGTGCGCAAAGGCCTAGTAGAGTCTGCAGCTGAGTGCACGGACCCCTATAGCTGAGTGTGCAGGATGGTGTCAAGTTTGTAAGAAAAATTGAAGATTAATAAAAGAGAACATGATTCCTATTCCTGTGTATTTTTTGTGTATTATCTTCTTTATGTTTTTATTTGTTTATGTATTGCACACACTGATGTGATTGCTGAATATGCTGTAATAACCATAAATATTACACGCACAAGTTAAGTAATTAGTTAATTAGCAAGGATCTTGGGTATTATATGGGTCACGCCCCGAGTAGGACTACGTAGAAGCCGCACTGCAAGTTGCGAAGGGATCACAAGTGCGTGTAGCAATAGGTCAAACTGCAGACCTCCAGAACCCCATCGGACATCCCAAGGGTGTAGAAACCTGGTTCTAGCACCCTACCATACTACTTCGAGTGAGACCTCCGTTGGCGCTCCATGGACTGTTGCCGAAAGGGCTAGTAGTACTGATATTTTCTTGTCTAAATCACCTATGAACCTAGGTTAGGCCCTGTTGAAGCCCCGAAAATCGGATCGACAACAAGGGGGATACCTGCCCAGTTCAGACCTTGGTTGGCAGCTCCTTATCCGTTTGGTATAGCAGGTCCGACTGGGGATATGGGACCAGTTTCCCAATCTATGAGTGTGTGTGTGTAGAATTTGATGTTGCTGATCTAACAGTTCCTAATTAAGACATTCTAATTCTAACTTTAATCTAATGCTATGCTATTGTAACCTAATAAACAACACATCTAAGTCTATACTAACCCGGGATGTAATTCTTCAATTATGCGATCTAAAAAGATTTCAAATAACAACTGGTAATAAAGATCATTCAGCGATTATAAGAAAGGAAATCAATAAGGATGAACCACTTCGCATAAAAAGTTAGACGAAACAATTGTGAAAAACATATCACATAATGAGCTATTCATACATTAACCATAAATAAATAGCTATCACCATACAAAAGTGCCAAATGATAACTCAGGCATTCATGCAATAATACATAAACAACTAAAAACTGTATATCACTTTAACATATAAGAAGATTGGTCAAGAGATAAAAGTACCATTTATGACTAGTCCTACTCATAAGCTTCAAGCGAAACTGATTTATCTCTCCTTGCTTTAACATCCACTAAGAGTACAGAAGTGCAACATCAGTAGCAGACATCAAATGCAAACATCAACAAATCTTGATCCATTCATTCACCAAAACCTCCTCTGAGGGTGCAAAAGTGCATGTTCTGAGGACAAGTTTTTGATAAATTTCTGGACCCTTCTCTAAATGCATGAGAAGGGTTTAAATACTACTAACTAAATAAATTAATTACACAGATTCAGGATACGGTTTAAATGACCGCCCTTTTTCTAAGCAAAAATAAAACAAAACTATTTCTAAAAATTAAATCTAATATCTAACTATTTCTGCATTTGCTCCTTAATGTTGCAAGCATTCAGTATTTGCCTGGGCAGAGTCGGTTGACTGTCTTCTGTTTTTGGTTGAGCTAAGCGAATAGAATTGGCAAGAGCAGGCACCACCCTCTCAGCAAATTTGATGATATACTCGAGAGTCATCCTCTGACTATGTGGATTTACTGCGTAGGCCCAGTAATAATCTCAGTTCACTTGGTTAACCCTTTGGATTGCTTCTGCCTTTTCTTTAGCTTTCTATTTCCAGTTAGCTTTTTATCATTGCTTTCTTGCTCTTCTCGGGCTTATAGGTGACTGAGCAGTTCGAGGCTTTCCTTCTCGAACAATTTTCTCAGCGATGCATGATTAGTGCTAGGCGCTAATCACGCATCGGAAACTGTGTCTGTTCTTTGAACCGGGCTTCTCTAATGCGTTTTTCTCCTTTCGCGCCTCTTCATCTTTATCGGGTATAAAGCTTCAAATTTTGTAAAAATAATGCTTCTGTGAGCTCTTGACCATGATCATTAAACTTCCTATTGATATCAACATCCTTCAGTGCTCATTTAACCATGGCTATATATGAAAGGTCTGTAATGGATGGCTCAGCATCATTCTGTGAATTTGTAGCTCTGTTGCATGTGGTATTTGTTTATGAGGGTGTCTTTTCTCTGTCTTTGAACATTGGAGTTTTACCCTTTTTCGTCATAGCTTCCTGCACATTTTCTTTGTGTAACTTTTGTTTTTCGTTCCTGCAGTTCACAAGTGAGGAGAGAGTAATGACAATAAATAACGACAGGAAAGCTTTAAACGTTACGGATATGAAAAAACATGCCACCTGATGTGAACTGACTCCTCGAACAACACAAAACCATATTTCATTAACAACTGGCATATAATTCATTAATTATCATTAAAGCGCATATCCAGTTCTTGGTTTATGGAAACTTTTTCTTGAATATTGAGCCAGGAAAATTTGCGATGGAATGTTTCTGCGATTTTCATCGCAGTATTGAATTATCGCAGTATCACATTATCACAATTTCATTGTGCTGTGTTATCACAAGGTTGGTTGATCGTGCTATCGCAAGATCGCGGATCGCAGTATCACATTATCACAATATCGCAGATTTCTCTAATCGTTAAATCGTTATGTATCTTTCATAAAATTTGTGAGAGGCAATATGCGATATCGCATATCGGTGATTCCTTAAGGTTTTCCAACATGAGTTTTTATTAATGTAAGTGATGCAATAGAATTCTCATCGCAACCTCACAGCTTATCATTTTCACTCATAAGGAAATGCGCTATCATTCTTTGCGCGATGCGATGTTTCTTAAGGAGAAAGATATATGAGCACTAATTGATTTTTGAATTTTTCTACCAAGGGTCCCCACTTACCTAGTGTTATTGCTAATACTAAATAAGGGGGGGGTTGTTGGTGGCCACAACAGGCCCATATAAGCCAACAAACACACTCTCTAGAAAAAATGGCGTGGAAACCATAAATTTTGTATTGTGGAGATATTTTGGCACTTTAGCAGTAACTTTTCAGGGTAGGATATACTTCGGAAGTTCTGTTATTGGTTCAACCTCTTCTACATCAACCTCCTCTATTCCTCCAGGTAGTTCTTCCTCATCCAGATCCGGTGGCTCTGTTGGCTGTTTGGACTTATCCATTTTTTCCTTATGGCAGATTTTTGTCAGATTTTTCCCTAGCGATTGTCACACCGACGCTTGGTGAGGCTTCTTCTGCTTTGTAGAAGTATATGGCGTAGGCCTTGGCAACCTAGGCACGGTAGTAGTTAATCATGTAGGTATAGGCTAGTTCATCATTGTCTCAGGTGGGGTTGTCTCTATCTTAGGGTGAGTGTTTCCATCATTCTTGCAAGGAAGATCTTATGGTAGCAATTAGGCAAGTTTGCGAACTCTAACTGTGACGGAAGTTCCTCCCAATCTGGCTCAGACATATAGTACTTTGCTTGGCGCAAAGCAAGGTGAACAACATTAAGGAAAGCTATTAGGAAGCAAAGTGTTTGAATTCGGAGTGGTATTCCATATTTGTAGACCAATTTGAATTCAAATCTAGTTGTTCCCTCTAATTCTTGGTCATTAATGCACATTTGGCAGTAGATTTCCCAATATATGCTCCATAAATTATTTTTCCCTACTCCTTCCAACAAATAATCACCATGAAATCGGCTACAGTGCATCCAATGGTCATTTTATAGTCATGCTGCATGGGACCCATCCACCTAATGCAGTTTCTTCCATGCAGCTCCCCTCAACACCATCCTTCGACTTGTCATGTAGCCCCTTCACTTTTCTTTTCTAACTTTCGAGCAGTGTAGTTTAAAGTCTCGTACTTCCTTGAAACTGCCTAGAGTACTAAGACTGTCCTACAATTATATAGTCATTGCGTAGGGGTGGGATCACCCCTGTACAACTTCAAGCGATTCTCGTTTACTTTTCCTGGAAATAATTCCCCATTCAGCTTCATGAGTTGAATTGTGCCTCCATTTTTAATTTCCTTGACAACATATGGCCCCAACCAATGCATCTGAAATTTTCCCGGGAACTTTGTGAACTTACTGTCATATAGAAACACTAAATATTCGATCTTAAAGGTGCATTGTTTGATATGGTGATCATGCCATGCCTTTTCACAGTCCTTCTACACCTGCTGATGAAATCCAACCAAGAAGTAATCCTCCTCCAACTAAATGAGTTGTGTGAGTTGTTCTTTCATGGTATTTCGATCAGCCATGTATGTAAATGCTACAATCCATAAACTTGGCACTATGTACTCCATCAACATTAAAACCTCCTACTCGTATACCAGTCTAAACGGTGTTTGTCTTGTCAATTTTTTGCAAGTAGTCCAATACGCTCATAGGACCATTGGTATGCACACGTCCTAGTCCTTTCACTCCACATTGCAAATCTTTGTCAAAGCGCTTTCCAAAATTTTCTTGAAGGCTTCTACTATGCCATTATCTTGAGGGTGATAAGGTGTACTCTTATGATGATATATCTAGAATTCCTCAAGAAATGCAGCAATTGTCTCATTCAAGAAGTGCTCTCCCTAATCACTCATCAACATATTAGGGTAGCTGAACTGAGACAAGATATATTCAAAAATAAACTTCACGGAAGTAAAAGCACTATGATATTTCATAGGATGTGCCTCTGCCCACTTGGTTAAGTATTCAGTCATGGTGATGATATATCTAGCCCATGTCTTCTTCCCTAGTGGTTGTATTGGTCCCACAAAATCTATTGTCCACTTATCAAATTCTTGCAATGTCACTTATGGATTTAGTGGCAATACATCTCTTCGTGATGGTCTCCCCATCCTTTGGTAGACATCACACGCCCTGCAATATATTTTGGAGTCCTTATGCATAGTCGGCCACCAAGGTCATGCGCATAGCATATTCTGCGTGGTTTCTCTTCCTGCATAATGTCTTCCCGTTATTCCTCCATGTGCTTCTACAATGATACTTTTCCCTCTCATACTCTGGAACATACCTACGTAGTATTTCATAAAAGCCCATTTTATATAGATGTCTACCGATAACCGAGAAATCTGCAGATCAGACCACTAATTCCTCTTTTGTTGTGTCAAATACCCTTCAGGAGTTGTACCTGTAGATAGGAATTGAATGATATCTGTGAAATGATCATTTGTGATGTGAACATCGAAGAGATGTGCATCAGGAAACCCTTCCTCTAGAGTCATAGGCTTATCTCAAGTGTCAATCCGCGTTAGGTGATCTAGGCTAGCATTTAGGTGCCCTAGCTTCACAACTACCTTGAAATCATATTCCTAGAAAAGAAGAAACCATCTGCAGATGTTCTCCCCCAACACAGGCTTGTTGACCAAGTATTTCATAGCAGAATGATCTGTATACATCTTGAAGTGCGCACCCAATAAGTAGTTGTTGGGATAGGGTCCCGAGGGTCAATTATGGGTTAGTTTAACCAATTTTTTAATAAATTTTGTAAAGAGTGTAAAGTATTCATGAAATGTGGACACAGAGCATGCAGCTAAGTAGGAGTCAAAGGGGATTTAGCACCTTGTTTGGGTAAGTGATAGGTTGGTTTTTGAGACTCACCCATGGTCCACAGACCATTGTATTGTATTGAAAATGCTATGTATAGTTTAGTCATAGAGAGACAAAGTAATCAATAGAGGATAGAATATTATTGCTTTGGGAAAGTGCTAAGGTAGGAGAGCTATGTTTCCTACACTTAAGCGAAAGGGGAAGGCTCCTGCGGTTCAGTGTGTGGAGACCTTAGCAAGTTCACAACTGAGTGCATGGGCCCTACAGTTGATTGTGTAGGGTGGAAGAGTCTGTAAATTGAATGCTAATCTTAATAAACAATGATTTTGGGACAAATATCTTTCCCTTGAGTATTATTCTTATTTCTATTCAAGTTATGCGTTATGGTTTAATGATCTCTTTTCTGTGGAATAATATGTAATTGTTGCGCCAACCTATTGAATCCTTAATATTTATGCATGAACTAAGTAATTATTTGTTTTCACGAAGATAAAGGTTAAATATGTTGTGATTTTTGTTGAATTGGGTAGATTTGAGAGAAGGTAGATCTAGGGTTATTATTTGGTGCACGAAAGTGGATAATATGCTTCCTTTAAGTCTATAAAATCTGATCGTATACCTTCACAAATGTGTAGAAGTCATTCTCTTAGAGTTACAATAGCTGACAATATAAGGATACAGATCTACGCGAAGGTAGATCTGAGCTACAAGGCTTAAGATCACTTATCACATGGTCCCTTGATGCAGAAACTTGGTTATAACATCCCCCAATAGTGCTTCAGGTGAGACTGTAGCCTGCGCTTTGTAGGTTGTTGTCGAAAGGGTGACCATTTATGGTTTTATTGGTTGGAGCAAACAACTCTAAACTTGGGTCAGACCCCTTAAGCCAACAAATGGTTTCATTGTCAAGATCGACATTTATATGACAGACGTGTGATAGATGGTTACCTACGAAGGAAGATATTGACAAGTGGATTGATCGAAATGTGAATGCGCTCGTGGCTCAAGAGAACAGGAACCCTAAATTATCTAAGGATAAATGGTTCTAGATATTTTTGTACACAAACGAGATAGACACATTATTTTTTTCTTCCCTAATGTGTTAAGAAATTTACTACATAACATAAATAAATACTGAGATGAATAAATATAAAATTAACTAGCAATAACCATAAACACATAAATGCACATGTTTATCCGGGAAAACCCCAAATCCAGGGAAAAACCCAATCATAATGAAATTTCATTATCCTTGGCCAAAACCCTGGCTAATCTGGCTAAGTGAGCCTTCAGGGCTCACCTCCAGGCCTTTTCATTACAATGAAGTCCTTCCAGCCTTTTATAGGCTCCATTACATATGATACCATGGGCATAATACCATGGGTGCACAATACCATGTGCCCCAAAACCATCACTATTTACCCTGGTCAACTTTTGACTCTATCCCGAGTCAAGTTTACCTAAAAATTCCCCCCTTAAACTTGACTTGGGGTTCCTTGACTAACTCCAGCCATACCTGCTAAGTGAGCCAATCCCGCTCACTCTAGCTCTTACCCCCGTCAGAGTTTTTACCCGGGGTATTGTTAACCCGACATCCCCCCTATCACCTAGGTATAACCCAGACTTTACCGGTGATCACCGAGGGGTACACATGCCTTACCAGGTCTTACAGTAGTATGCCCATTTACATGCAATAATTTTGACTTCATTAATTTTTTATTTTATTTTTTTTGTTTCATTCTGCTGTGATTCTGATCCATCCTCTCTCAATTTGATTTGCTCAAAAACTTCTATCAAACCACTCCAACTGCGAGCCTGATGAGAACCTCATAGATTCCAGTACCAGTGGCCTCATGTAGCAGAAAACAAACAATTTTTGAAGCTGCATGAACCTTGAACAATTTGTCAGAATGTTCCAAACTGGTAAATATCGCAAATGCACTACGATCCCTGGTGGTTACGACACTATCTTCCGCACATTCTCCTCGAGGTTCTTCCACGTACGATTGTTCCACCATTATTTTCCAAACCTAGATCTAGAAAAACATTGCATTGATCTCATCAGGCACTATAAACCCCTGGCATCAAAGAATTGCTTTGAACCCAATATCTGGCTCTGATACCAGTTGTTAAGAAATTTACTACATAACATAAATAAATACTGAGATGAATAAATATAAAATTAACTAGCAATAACCATAAACACATAAACACACATGTTTATCCGGGAAAACCCCAAATCTGGGGAAAAACCCAATCATAATGAAATTTCATTATCCTTGGCATAAACCCTGGCCAATCCGGCCAAGTGAGCCTTCACGGCTCACCTCCAGGCCTTTTCATTACAATGAAGTCCTTCCAGCCTTTTATAGGCTCCATTGCATATGATACCACAGGCATAATACCATGGGTGCACAATACCATGTGCCCCAAAACCATCACTGTTTACCGTGGTCAACTTTTGACTCTATCCTGAGTCAAGTTTACCTAACATAATGAACTACACGAGTGGTTATCTAAGTTGGCCGATAGTTAAGTGATGTGGAGGTTTGATGGTCCTATACCTCCTGACATGGTGCAATGTATGCAGACATCAGGAAGAAATATCGCACAGGTTATGGATCACTTGATTAACCGCACATTGGGAAGCTTCGTGACTTTTTTCACAATCGATAGAAATATCAATTATAGCGAAACGGAACGAAGGTTCTTTAAGGGACCATAAGGTAAGTATTTGAAACCATTAAAGACTTGGATTAAAATGTTTTTATGTGAAAAGAGGGTTATGCAACTACCTTGATGTTTGAGGCTACACTAAGTGGGAGATTATTTAGAAGGAATGAAGGATCAAGCTCGTAATATAGTCTGCTCATTGAACCCCCTTCAAGTGACGATGAAGGGATGTGCTAACTATGTTGTGAACTGTAGTTCAGTTAATTATGTAGGATATCCTAAGGATACCTCATCCATCCACTGTGCTTCCACCTCCACCTCCACCTCATACACCTACATTTTAACCCCCTCCACCTCGACTTCCACCATTCAACATGGGGAACAAAATGAAGATGTCAATTGTTAGAGGAGTAGGGAACAGAGATCTCGAAGAGTTATGGTTTTTCATAGGAGTTGTATGGATTAAAATTATATTACAGATGATAGCATTAAGAAATTGCAGCTTGTCATAGCCTTACAGGATCATGCATTAACATGGTATATCAATTATTGCAGTGATAACCCCACCGTGTCATTGGCAGAGACCTAGCAAGCTATGAATAAGGAATTCAGAAAGCCTAAGTCAGAGGTGCAGTTGGTGATTGAGTTTAAGGAAATTCGATAGAAGATAGATGATGTGCCTTGGAATTTCGATGAAAGGTTGAAATGCCTGATTAGGCAAGCTAATATGATAATCTCAAATTCCCATCATCAAGACTAGTATATAGCGTCGCTTTTACTGCACTTAAGAGTGCCTGTGTCACAACAAAAGATAACAACGCAAGCATAAGCCGTAGAAATCGTGATGAGATTGGATGCCTTGCCCATACATGATGCAAACCCTGGAGTGCAATAGATTCACTCATAGCTAGAAAGTCTACACTTGGAGTTGCAAAGCCTGAAGAAAGGAAAGGAAGCTCAGTTGAAGGTGTGTGTTGAAGTCTGGTGCTTGAAATGAAATAGTCATGGACATGATAAGGACCATTGTCTAGTTTATAAGAACTATCTCTTTGCGGGAGGGCCCGTTCCCATGAAACTAGAGAATAACGTCGGGACGAGTGTGGGAGTTGTGCTATGGTACACTATGTGTCAGGTTAGAGGAAAACATGCAACTGATAACTGTCATTTACTACAGAAGTTTTCATAGACCCATCAACATTTGTTTTGCAATTTCTATAAGTCTGTGGGACATCATGAATGCCATTATAGAAGTTATGAGCTAATGATGGATAGAACCCATACTAACTGAATGCAGGAAGAGAACTGGCCTTAGGATCAGGGCGCAAGAGCAGTACGTGGAGGATTCCAAGGCCAAGGGAAAGGAAGAGGCAACAAACCTTGTCGAGGGTGTGGGCAGGTCATCTGCTATAACTGTAGCGAAGCAGGGCACTTTGCGTGAGATTGTACAAGCCCGACCATGTGATAGAAGAATGTCCAATCCTTATGGAAAAAATTCAAGAAAAGAAGGTGCATCCCCAAAAACCTATGTTTAACATTCAAATGATGAGGACAGAGCCCTAGGAAGAATATCACAACATAAATATAGTGACAAGAAGTGGTATGGTGATTGGTGCAAATAAAGGAAAGAAGCCTGAGGATGATAGGTGCGTGTGCAAGGCTGCTGAGAAGGAAATAGACTTTGATCTTAATCACGCTAAAGAGACATTCATGGAAGAAAAGAAGAACTTTGCTGAGGCCTCCACCTTAGGAAGCCAAGAGAAAATGCCAGAAACTAGCATGACATAAGAGGTAGATCCTTCAATACTAGCTACTTTTCTGAAGACCTGTATGTGTTGGAAATAATATTGGGGGGGGGGGGGGGGGGGGTGAATCAGTATTAGTCAAGTCAATAATCTTTTTCTTTTCTTACTCAATTTCATATACGCTACTTCAATGAAGGCAACCCATGTGTGTATGCAACTGTGTTTAAGGAAACGAGCGTGTATCCAACAAACTAATGATTATGTTAATTCATCATATGTTGATATTTAATTTGAGTATCAGTACCTTATTAAACATTAAACAGTGACCATGGGAAGTTAATAATAGAAAGAACCATCACACATAGTCATCACGCATGAACACTAAGATGTAAGGTGGAAACTCAATGTGAGTAAAAACCACCTGCTTCTGTCGTCTTTGTCTTCTTTTAATAAAAAGAAAATCTGTTTACAACAATGTACTCGTGCAGACTCATACTAGTACGCAGGCTTCGACTTGCAGAAGGCTATAACCTTCTTTCGTTCTCCAGCTTCTACTGGAAGGAAGATACAACCCCCTAGTGCATGTACTAGCCGATATATTTACTAGTACATAGGTGCCGACCTATAGAAGGCTATGACCTTCTTTCTTCCTCCAGGTACCACATTTCATAAATTTTCAGACTGGATACTCTTGGAACAAAACACCATAATCTGAAGGCCACATTTCATCCAATTTTCATACTGGACCCATCAACAACATTAAAGCACAAATCAATCACTACTACAATACAACCATCAACTACACCTGCATCATCAATCTCTGAATCACCCAATACTGAATCACTGAAACCCTATCATCAAAACAAAGTCACCAGAACATAGAGCAGAACCCAAAACTCTACAACATTATTCAGAGCCAACTGTATCATCAAAAACCATACATCAGAGTGGATACGCTACTTAGAAGAGTTGAACCAGCGTGTATACCTAGCTTCACCAAAGCGAACCAACGTATATACTTACTTATAACTTCGCTGCACTTCCCGACTTCAGACATACCCAGATCATTACATACAAAGGATAATACGTGTGTTAGAAACCAGATCTATTCCATCAGATCACATAAAGATAATTCATTATGATCCTGATCCATTATTAGATCTCATCCATCAACACTGAAGCTAATCACAATCAACCAATATAAATATGCAGAATATTGTCACCAATAAATAGTCACGAGAACTCAGAATTTTGCATCAACAACCAAAACCACCTGTAACTTCAAACATCATAGTTCATATGGTATACACTACTTAGATGTGTCTAACCTGCGTGTATACACACTTTTATCAAAGTCAACAAGCATATACATCTGTAAATATTCATTCATAATTTTGCAGCTATTCCAAACTTCAGTTATACCCACATCATAATATTTACAGAACATCACAAGCGTCAGTATACAGATATAGAAAAGAATGATCAAACCATATAGAGATGATTCATTGCAAGCCATAAGATCCCGATCCATGATTAGATCTTTTCCTCCATCAACCGCTGAGATTCCTCGGCTCCAATCAAGAAAGCATCATAAACCCATAGCCTGCATACTGGATCTCACACTTCATCAGATATTTGAGACTTGCCCCTTGGCCTAATGATCTTCTCTTGCTTTTAAAGTCTTAGGCCTTTATGGTCCAAAACCACGTAGGACCAATATCTTGGACCCAATACCTGGGGTCAATACCTCGGACCAGATACCATGGACCAATACCAAAATACCATGGACCAAATACCACAGACCAAAACTTAGTTTTCCAACATTTACGCACCTTTCCTTCTGTGAAAGTGCGTGTGTACGATATCTGCGCCTTTGTATATAGTGAACCTACGTGTATACACGGCTTGGTATATATTGAACCTGCATATAGCTTTCTTTCTTCATTCTTATTGTTTACCTACTATATTATGATCTTTCATCTGAGAGAGTTTCCTTCTAAACTGATTCCTTGAAGCTTCCCTGCATTTCATCACATCTATAAATACTATTGTCATGCATTCTGTCACATCTGATATCTCTTTTGTAGAGTCATCTAGTTACCATGTACAAGTGATTTGTTCTGCTACAAGTGGGTTGCCATCAAGTACAACACATTCATCATAATGCCAACAATCTCCCCCTTTGGACTTGATGGCAACAACAACACCAAGTCACTCTACCCCTTTGACATCAAGGGCAAAGGGCAAACCAAGATCTTCTACCCCTAAGAGCAGAAAACTTTCATATCTGAATAGTTGAATATTAATCATGCTCCCCCTAGGCACATCTGAATTCTTTGATTGAATTCCCCCTTTGTTCATGCTGAGATGTATTGAATCATCCATGCTCCCCCCGAGCACATGCAAAGTCTGCAACTATTTTCAAGAAAATAACATGACTCTATAACTCAACTATGTGAGTTTGACCTTCCTATCACCGATGACTTATACATACATTCATTCTCCCAACCAAGTGGGGATAAACTTGACTCATCCACCAAACCAAGTGGGGATATACCAGATACCAATTGTTTATACATGACTGAAATATTACATCATTCTTCCCATGCATAGTGGGGGTACAAATTACATCATATGACCAAAATGGATTCATCAAAAGACTACAATACACAAAGACAAAATATTACATCATGGGTCTTGATATGACCTTTACATCGAATGATATACATGACATTTATAACAGAGACCAAATACATAAACAAGACCATGATAGTCATAAGCAACTATCATACACCATGTATGTTTTCTGCTCCATAAGCATCTGTCAATAGCATCCAGACCAGCAACCTGTATATGTCCATCATTAGTCCCCAAGATATGACAGTGTAAATCTCATCAACCTGTGACAAAGTATGTCTGCATATAGATATCAACTCATCCTCTTGATTTCATCAAGATAAACTTGCTTCGTTTCCTTAGTAGAAAGAGACTTGTCATAACCTTAGCATATGTCATATCTCCAATCATTCACATCATATCATCTGTATGTGAAAACACCATAGTCATCATCTATGATTATAACATTGTCTTTAATAATAGTATGATCTTTCCACAAAATCCTTCAATATATCAACCATGTATCATCACTAGGGAACATCCCACATCTGATAAGCATCAACCATGATAATCAACATATGTGAGTATCAACCTATCATCATAAGGTAAGAACTCAAAGTGATTAAGTAAGCCATGTCTTCGAATATCCATGTCTTCAAATAGCTATGTCTCCATGTGACCTGTAATAACACCATTCTCTTGGCCAACCAACAATATGCAACTTAAGTAATCATCCATGTATCCATCATACTGTATATCCATAAAAGAGATATCAATATGTATCTAGCAAGCCATGATCTTATGGTCATTTGTCAAGATTTCTTGATATCATCAACAACAACAATCCTCAACCATGTGAGAGCCAAGAACTATAGGAATCCTGCATCATAACTGTACTATATGATCTTTATGCATCTTTGAAGGCATGACGACAACAGCATAAAGAAATGAGTGACTCATCATCAAATAATGAAGTTGTGTATTAGAGAATCATCCATAAATCTGATTTGAACACCAACTATGTGACCCCAAGAATCATATGAGATTTTGTCATGGGAAACTCATAACCATATCATATCAAGATGTATCATTTAGCCATATAAGCATCATCATCATTGATTAGGTACTAAAGACTTCTAAACATAATGCCAACAATGCTTTATTAGAAGCATAGCATGTTCTCCCCCTGAACCTATTCCATCTGTTCACTCTCAAATCTGATCATGCATATATCAGCAAGAAGTATCAAGGCATCATCATCAATCAGATATACATTAAGTTAATCTTGTGAGGATCAAAACAACATCTTATGAGTATCAATACATTTCCACACATTATCAACAGATTGTAACCATCACCAAATAGAGCAAATAATTGACTAAACCATATCAGACCCTTTTTCCTGAGTCTGTCCCATTGCTTTTCCTCAAATTAACATATACACGATTGTGCAGTGCCTAACTCGCATATATACGTAAATTCTCTTCACGAAACTTGCGTATGAGATTTAGAACACTAAATTTTCACACTTTTAGCTCCCTCTGAGTCTGTCATGTCTGTACATTGTGTTGTGCCACATTTTTCTGACTGTACTTCCTTCTTCTCCCATATCTTCAAGTGTGATGAAGTTTTCTCCTTTTGGTATGGTGCCCGTACTTTGTTCCTGCATTCCTTTGCTATATGTCCAAGCTTGTTACATGCATAACATCTCATATGTTTCATATTCTTTTTATAGCAGTCAATGGCTTTGTGACCAAACATATTGCAAGCAAAATAATATCCCTTAAAGTAATTGGAACGTGATGATCTTTCTGTGTGATGATCTTGAACCATTATACTTCTGCATCTGGCTACACCACTATAACATTCAACATTATTCATTTGAGGAAATAACCAACTATCACTTTCATCATCTTCAAATGGATGGAGAAATGTATCACCACAGGATAAAAAATTCATACCTGATAGTTCTTTTTCTTGTTCATCTTCATTCTAAGGTGATTATGAATCTGAAGTGCTACTTCCACATATTCACCAATCGATTCTTCCACTGTCATAGTTCCTTTGAGATGTCTTCTTCTTTTGAGGCACTTTCTTCTTTAGCTTCTTTCCCATTGTTCTATGGATCTCCTTCAAGTGATCAAGCTTCTACCAAAGGACCTGCTCTGATACCAATTGTTGGAAATAATACTAAGAGAGGGGGGGTGAATCAGTATTAGTCAAGTCAATAATCTTTTTCTTTTCTAACTCAATTTCATATACACTACTTCAATGAAGGAAACCTGCGTGTGTACGCAACTGTGTTTAAGGAAACAAGCGTATATCCAGCAAACTAATGATTCTATTAATTCATCATATGTTGATATTTAATTTGAGTATCAGTACTTTATTAAACATTCAATAGTAACCATGTGCAGTTAATAACAGAAAGAACCATCACACATAAGCATCACACATGAACACCAAGATGTAAGGTGGAAACCTAATGTGGGTAAAAACCACCTGCTGTTGTCGTCTCTGTCTTCTTTTAATAATAAGAAAATCTATTTACAACAATGTACTGGTGCAGACTCATACCAGTACGTAGGCTTCTACCTGTAGAAGGCCACAAGCTTCTTTAGTTCTCCAGCTTCTACTGGAAGGGAGCTACAACCCCCTAGCTCTTGTACTAGCCAATATATTTACTAGTATGTAGGTCCTGACCTACAGAAGGCTACGACCTTCTTTCTTCCTCTAGGTACCACGTTTCATAAATTTTCAGACTAGATACTCTTCGAACACAACACCATAATTTGAAGGCCACGTTTCATCCAACTTTCATACTGGACCCATCAACAACATTGAAGCTCAAAATCAATCACCAAAGTAATACAACTATTGCATTACCCATTCATTGATACTAAATCATTACTCTTTGAATCAACCAACACTTAATCAATGAAACCCTGTCATCAAAACACAGTTACCAGAACACAAAGCAGAACCAAGAACTTTGCAACAATATTCAGAGCCAACTGTATCATCAAAAACCATACATCAAAGTGCATATGCTACTTGAAAGAGCTGAACCAACGTGCATATGCAACTTCACCAAAGCGAACCAGTGTATATACTTACTTATAACTTCGCTGCACTTCCTGACTTCAGACATACCCAGATCATTACATACAAAAGGATAATATATGTGTTAGAAACTAGATCTAGTCCATCAAATAACATAAAGGTACGTTATTATGATCTTGATCCATTATTAGATCTCATCCATCAACACTGAAGCTAATCACAGTCAACCAATCTGAATATGCAGAATATTGTCACCAGTAAACAGTCACCAGAACTCAGAACTTTGCATCAACAACCAGAACCACCTGTAACTTCAAACATCATAGTTCATATGGTATACACAGGTTAGATGTGTCTAACCTACGTGTATACATGCTTTTATCAAAGTCAACCAGCGTATACATCTGTAAAAATTCATTCATAATTTTGCAGCTATTCTAGACTTCAGTTATACCCAGATCATAATATTTACAGAACATCACAAATGTCAGTATACAGATTTAGAAAAATCATGATCAAACCATATAGAGATGATTCATTCCAAGACATAAGATCCCGATCCATGATTAGATCTTTTCCTCCATCAACCGCTAAGATTCCTCCTTTTTCAGATCAAGCGAAGCATCATAAACCCATAACCTGCATACTAGATCTCACACTTCATCAGATATTTGAGACTTTCCCCTTGGCATAATGATCTTCTCCTCCTTTATAGTCTTAGGCCTTTCTCAATACCATGGTCTAAAACCACATAGGACCAATACCTTGGACCCAATACCTGGGGTCAATACCTCGGAGCAAATACCATGGACCAAATACCACAGACCAAAACTTAGTTTTCCAACATGTACGCGCCTTTCTTTCTATGAAAGTGCATGTGTATGATATCCGTGCCTTTGTATATAGTGAACCTGCATGTATATGGGTCTTGGTATATAGTGAACCTGCGTATACCTTTCTTTCTTTATTCTTGTTATTTACCTGCTATACTGGGATCTTTCATCTGAGAAAGTTGCAGCTATTCTAGACTTCAGTTATACCCAGATCATAATATTTATAGAACATCACAAGCGTCAGTATACAGATCTAGAAAAAGCATGATCAAACCATATAGAGATGATTCATTCCAAGCCATAAGATCTTGATCCATCATTAAATCTTGTTCTCCATCAACCACTGAGATTCCTCCTTGGCTCAGGTTAAGCAAAGCATCATAAACCCATAACCTGCATACTGGATCTCACACTTCATCAGATATTCGAGACTTGCCCCTTGGTCTAATGATCTTCTTCTCCTTTTATAGTCTTAGGCCTTTCTCACTACCATGGTCCAAAACCACGTAGGACCAATACCTTGGACCCAATACTTAGGGTCAATACCTTGGACCAAATACCACGGACCAATACCAAAATACAATAGACCAAAACTTAGTTTTCCAACATGTACACGCCTTTCCTTCTGTGAAAGCGCGTGTGTATGATATCCACACCTTTGTATATAGTGAACCTGCATGTATACGCAGCTTGGTATATATTGAATCTACGTATATCTTTCTTTCCTCATTCTTGCTATTTACCTGCTATACTGTGATCTTTCATATGAGAGGGTTGCCTTCTGAACTGATTCCTTGAAGCTGCCCTACATTTCATCACATCTATAAATACTACTTGTTACGCAGTAATTTGCCACTGTCTCCCTGTCAGTCTCCCTACTGTCCCATGAAATCAAATGCACCATGCTCATGCCCTCTAAACTGGCCAAAAGACCCACTTTGCCTAAGTTTATTGCATCAGCGCGTCTGTTATTAAAATAACTGCGCTGACAGGCGGCTGATAGTGTAACTGATGCGCTGCCAGCGCGGAAGCACACGGGTTTCCCGCGCTGGTCGAATTTTATGCGCCAGCGCATCCTATGAAAGTATTAAGCCGCGCTGACACAGCCTGCTCTGTTACTGTGATGCGCTGTCAGCGTGGCAGTTCCGGTTACACCCGCGCTGATCCAGTTTGGGCGAATTTGTTCCAACAGCCAGCCTTCCAGACGGTTCCAGACTTGGTTGTTGGCCTTGTGAGTATCGCCCTCCCTTCTATGGCATGTCTGTTCGTCATTTGGAACCACCTTCCTTGAAGATAAGCTTGTCCTCCCACCATTCAAGGAGACTCCTTCTCCTATTTAAATCTCTATCATTACCATGAGCAGCTAGTTTTGGATAGTGTGGAATTCATAGTGCTTAGATTGCTGCTGTTAGTAGGTAGTTGGTGCGACAAGTGTGGTTTTGCTAGAGGAAGCTTAAGGAAGGTTGTGAGTATTGCTTGTGTGAGAGAGAGCTTTGTTTTGGGAGAATCTACCCCCAAGGGTGAATGCTTAAGAGACTTGCTGGCTGGACCCTCTAGAGAAGGACTCAGCGTCAGAACTTTGGTTGTACCTTTCTCTGTTATTGATTTAATAATAGATGACTACTGTTATGGTTCCATTCTCATTTGTCTTTATAATGGTTAATGTGAATTACATCCTTTCTGACTGATGTATAATTGCTTTTATTAGATTTCACGCTTGTGTTTGTCTTTCTCTTCGTGTGTGTAGGTATCTATTCACGGAGATCGTGGAGGATTGTGACCGGCCAGAGCGAAGGAGCGAGAGCGGCATCTCTTCGTCAAACAATAGCGTTGGAATCCAAGTAGGTGTCCATTGCCTCTTTTGTATTTGCAATTAGGAACTTGCACAGTAGCATTGATTGATTGTTGCTAGACCTGTTCTGGGCTAGTAGGGATCGCCTCTATCCGTAGAGGGGATTTACCTCTCCAACAATTTGGTGACTCCGCTGGGGAGCTGGCCTTTGTCTCTTTTTGTTCATTTTTGTGTTTGAGTTTGATTGTTCCCTCTTTTCAAAATTGGGGATTAGTTCTCTGCTTTTAGACTTCCTGGTTCAGTCTGGGAGGTGTATAAATTGTTTAAAGAGTTCTGGCCTTGGTTTGGGAGTTTTTGGCTTGATTCTGCCTGTTTTTTCAGCCTCAGCGCGGTTTATATCAAAATAGTCGTGCTGACAGCACATAGTTGTTTCTTTGACTTTGTGGTCATCGCGTAATTACACCTAACAGTCGCGACGATCCTGGAAATCGGATCAGTGCGGAAAAGACGTGTATAGTCGCGATGTGAGCGCCACTTGGTATGCTTTTTACCCGCGCTGACCTTGGGTTTCTAGCTTAATTCTCGTGACGACTCCTGAAATCGGATCAGCGCGGGTGGTCTGTGTAAAATTTGCGCTGACATCTCGGGTGGTCTATGTAAAAATTGCGCTGACATAGTGATCAGCGCGGGTGCTCAGTGTGTAACTTGCGCTGATTCCTAAAAAGTTGTTTTTATAACTTTATCTCCTGAATTCATCAATCTTTCTTATCCCCTGTTGTTTCTTGTCTCTCATTAGCTTGTTTTGATTGCTTTTGGTTAAGGGATGCTCTCTCTTTGATTTCATTAGAGTGAGTCTTGTGTTTTTTAGACCATGTGACCTAGCCCTTTAGAAGTTTCATCGAGAAACCATTTGCTTAGGTTACTTGTCTATTCAAGGTTCATCCACAACCCTCTTATTGATTTGCTTGAGGCTTTTTCACTGCTTTTTGCTGGTTGATTTTTAGTGTCGATTATTGAACCACTTTTTATGTTGATTCGATTTCTTCACTACCAAGCATAGATCACAATTGTTTGGATCGATCAGTTCACACTTGCTTGGTTGTTTAGGTGATTGTTATTGAACCAGTCTTCGTATTGTTTCGATTACTTCTCACTACACGGACATGGATTACAGTTGTTTGGGGTCAACTGGTTCTTTTCACATTTGTCTGTTATCATTTCTCGAAAGTTTGTTTAGTGCACTTTGCCATTGAAAAGAAATCAAACTAATATCTTTTATATTCAATAGTTAATGGGAAAAAGAGCATTTCGTTGATTTGTGTTCTCGAAAGAAAAAATTTTATTTCTTTGCCATTAGCTGCATTAGATTGTTTGATTGATTGAGTTCATTTTGTTTGGTTGAAAACTCTTAACCCTCTCATAGTTAGAATTCATCGAACGAAATGATATTATTTGGCATGTAGTTTGCATCTAAGTAATTGTGAGAGATCACACGATAGGGCCTGAAACCGAAACTTAATTCAAGATCAACCATAAAATAAACTGAATAAACCTAAAAACGCATTGGAACTTAATGCAAACATCTAGAGGTCTAGGTTAGAGACGTGTTTCGGCGTCTTTAAACATAGTCACTATTGTTTCACATTACGGTTGTGTGATTCCTCCTTCTGTGACTCGATAGTGGTCTAACACGGACTGTGCTCCCACGTACCATCGCGTATATAGGGATACCCCACTATGTTTTTATCCTTGATCCATAGGAAGCCGAGTTTGCCGCCCTGCGAACCGTAACGCACCGAACACAGCATTCGGGAAGATTGACTGCAGTACAGAAAGTCCTTGGTTCTCATACGATTGCCAAGGTGTATAAGAAGTTTTACGGATTGCTTGGTAAACCCTTTGCCTAGAATCTCCAGAGCAGTCACTTTTGATCCTTTTCAGACTCCCTAAAAGAAAAGGTGCCAGTGAGCGTCTTGTCACTTTGTGCTCATTAAACATTCTAAGGAGACTAGAGTCATCTTTCCGTCCTTTTCTTGACTCTTGAAACATGAAAAGGTCAAGTTTAGTTCCTGTGTCTTAAAAATTTATTCGGTCACGATAACATCATCTGGTTAAATATTGTGTTAGCTTGAATAGGTTTCCTTTTGTTTGCCATGGCTACTTTTCTAGGGTTTACCAACCCAAGTTCCCCTCCTGACGGGAATCCTGGTCATTTCCCTCCTCTCGGGAATGTTGGTGCTCCTTATATGGCAACGTTATCCCTTCCAGGGTTAACTGTCGGGTTGCCTGTTTGGTTGTTTTCAACCTCTTTGGTCCCTGTCGTGTCGGCTGTTAGTCCATCAGTCCCTCCACCTGAACAACATCATGTTGATCCTAAGGTGGACCTCTCCCCTTCGATGCCTACTTCTACATCCTCATCTTCTACTTCGCCTGGTGAAGGCCTCGTTTCGAGTAACCAGGTGGCTAAGAAGAAGAAGAAGAAGACCAAGAAGAAGAAGTCTCCTAAGGGAGAGGCTACAAGTATAATTGTTACTCCCTCGAGTACACCTGATGTCGGGCCCCCTTCTGCTCCTCCGCGGAAGGTTAAGTTTCCTTGTTGATTATGCAAGGAGGACCATCTTCTTCATGATTGTCCTGGCATTCCCAGGGTATTAGAAATATGGTCTCGTGATCTGGCCCACCCCTCATCATCCTCTGGAGCTCACGGCGATGCTACCTTATTAGTTGGGAATGGTAAGGGAAAAGGGAAGATTCGAATCCCTTGTAGACTTTGTGAGGGCACTCATCCCCTTCACCTTTGTCCACTCATGGATAAAGCCTCCAGTGCCTTGGAAAGTCTCCCAGCTCCCTCACCCCAACTTCCCGTTGGATATCAACGTCTTTCTGCAGTTGCAGACCATCCGCCTCCCGACAATGAGATTGGTTCACATTCTTCTCTTGTCCAGGCCCCTCTTCCCGAACCTGGCTCTGTCCAGCCTATTCCAGACCAACCATTGGTCGGAAAGAGTGTCGACTCGAGTCCGCCGCTCACTCACTCTGTTTCGGAAGAGAATCATACTCAAGTTCTTCTCGTCTCTTCAGATTCTCCAGAGTCCCGAAATGACTCTCCTAACCCAGCTGCTCCCGAAGGTTCTCCTTCATTCCCTTTAGCACCTGGGGGCAATCATACGATTCCCCCACCAAGTAGTCTGGTCGCTTCCTTTGATTGGAATCGCCTGATCGTCGGTCGCCTTCCATCCCATGTGCCCTTCCAGATTACAGTACTTGCCTGTGATAAGGCAGTACCTGGCACTGTTCTGGATGAAGGTGCGTCGGTCAGTCTTATGCCGTACACTACTTGGCAAGCTTTAGGTTCCCCGCAGCTCGGGCCGGTCACACAGAATCTGTTGGCCTTCGACGGAGGAGCCTGTCCATCTCTAGGAGTTCTCCCGAAGTTCCCTATTACTTTGGGAGGGAAAACCGTCTATATAGATGTCTTGGTTACCCAAGGTGTTTTAGACTTTAGTCTTCTCCTTGGTCGCGACTATGTTTACGCCATGGGGGCACTTGTTTCTTCACTTTTCCGTGTGGTTTGCTTTCCGCACGATGGAAGAATTGTGACTATCGATCAATTGTCGTTCGTTAGTCCCCCAATGCCTCCTACACAGTTGTCGGCCCCTCCTAGTTTTTATCCACCAGTTGTATCTGCCCCACCGCGGATCAACTACGTGGCCACCTACCCTGTGCCCGTACCCAGTGATGACACCGTCGTTCATAGTGTCCTGGGGGCATTAGGTCCTGACTTCCAAGATGTGGTCCTTTCACCAGGAATAACACTCTTGGAGGCACCGACTTCCTATTCATTATGAGGCAGTTTGGTCAGAGCATAGTTCACCTTCCTATGTCAAGCTCCCTAAAAAATGAAATTGGGACTGGTTGGAGCATAGTTCACCTTCCTATGTCAAGCTCCCTAAAAAATGAAATCAGGACTGGTCGGAGCATAGTTCACCTTCCTATGTCAAGCTCCCTAAAAAATGAAATTGGGACTAGTGAAGCACAGTTCCTTGTCTTGTGTCAAGCTCGTTAAAAAATGAAACAAAGTATCCCGAGCATAGTTCCTGATCTTGTGTCAAGCTCATTAAAAAATGAAACAAGGGTTATGAGGATAGTTCTTTTACTGTGTCAACCTCATTAAAAAATGAAACACCTCCCTTTCCAAATCGAGTCTTTCGATTAAGATCTCGTAAAATACAAGTCGAGTCTTTCATCGATCTCGAAAGTGAACCTTCATTCCATCCACTTTGTTGAATGCAATGAAGATTGGGGGGCATGTACCTCGATTATTATGCTGGGGGCATGCGAACTCATAACAAGCATAGTTTTTCGTTTCAAGCTTGTGTAAACATGAAACCGAATCCAAGCAGAGTTCTCCATGGTTCAAGCTTGTGTAAAAATGAACCCATATCCGATTTACATCTCGTGATTGCCATTTTTATCCGCTGAATTCTGCTAGATGAGCCTTGGTTGTTTCATTCCATTGCTACCATCTCTTTGGCCGATCATATGCTCTCACTTGGTTGTTTATCCTTTCCTGAGGAACCGCAGCGATGAGTGGTTTTATTAGCCAGCCTCTTGACCATTATATGTTTGAGTAGTTCCACCATTGCCGGAACCAGTTGCTACCATTTATACCACTCGTTCCTCTAGGATGAGTCGCCTTTAAGCTCTTTTCTGACTCGTAAAAGATGAAAAGATTGCCGAGTATTTTCCCTTTTTGACTTGTTAAAGAGAATAAAAATGGAGGTCTGCTTTTAGCTCTTTTCTGACCGTTTAAACTAAAAACGATTGTCGGGTTTTTGTCGTTTCGAACTCGTTATTCGCTCCAAAATGACGTACTTCTGACCGATTTTTTACTTTTTTCAGGTCGAAGTCACTACTTACGAAAAGTACTCCTCGATCGTACTGGCCGGGCGGTTCTTTCGAGCATTGTTTTATACTTTTTCGGGCTCGAGAGACACAACTTTACGAAAAAGGACCCCCCTGGGGTTTCCTTTTCCGCTGTCTTTTCAGACTCTCTAAACAGGAAAAGACGCCGAGTTCTTCCTTTGTCAGGCTCGTTAAAACTTAATGACATCGGACATCGTCAAAATGACGGCTTTCCAAGCATATGCTATCCCCGTCAAGCTTGTCATCCAAAAATAACCGGGGTACCTGCCAGAAATGGTGGGGAAAATGGAACTGTAATAATGGTCGTGTCGGCAGTATGTCGCTCTTGAACATGGCACTCATCTGCATTCGTGTCTGGGTGGGGATTTCTCATCTTGTTTTACACTAGCCTCTGTGGGTTCGGGTTATCCTATTTGACCTCTCATCTGCTCATTGTCTTGTCACCATGACCTCTGCTCATTTGATGTCAGATACTGCCAAATCCGTTGTTGTGCCGCCGATATGTTCAAGAGAAGTTGGCCTCTGCAAGCTTACCACCTCCCTCTGATGTCTCGCACAAAATTTTTTATCCTTCTCTGTCTCGTGTCGATGATGTGGGAATCATCATGGCCCACCTTCAGTCAAGGTTACTTCCTGTCTACTTCAGCTTATTATCCAGGACAGTGACCTAGAGACTCCCTTCAGGTGCCTTAGAGCCTGCATGCCTCAATGGTAGGTTCTTCGTGTTCGACGTGAGGTTTTCATCATCGGCCTCCGATGGGATGATTCTGCGGGTGTTCGACACCAGCTCATTGATTCACACGCCGCGAATTGTACCTATAAGTACCTTGAGGACCATTGTCATTATTGGTGGTACCTCTCGCATCTGTTAACGGTTTTCATCATTGACCGGTAATCAGACGATGTTCATGCATGTTCGACTTCAACTCATGTATTCACATGCTTGAACTTGTACTTTGTTTGGGTTGGAATGGAGTGCAAGACCCTGGTTTTTGTCTATTACAAACCAGGCTGCGATTTTGTGGATTGTTATTACATGACTCATTGATGGATGGTTGCGCCCATACCTGAGTCTTTGGGATGGCTGCGACCATACCCTCTTATCTTTATGGTCTCTTCAGCTGGGTGGCTGCGTCCATACCACAGACCTTCTTCGTATGTCTTTTGGATGGCTGCGCCCATGCCTAGACTACATGTGATCAAGATATCAGTTGTACATTCATGCAGGTCCTTCCTGGTGGTGTTCCAGTTCAGCAGTTTTGTAAAGCATTTCACCCCTCCCACTCTCTCGGGCTTCATGCTTTAGGGGGCATCTGTTACGCAGTAATTTGTCACTGTCTCCCTGTCAGTCTCCCTACTGTCCCATGAAATCAAATGCACCATGCTCATGCTCTCTAAACTGGCCAAAAGACCCACTTTGCCTAAGTTTATTGCATCAGCGCGTCTGTTATTAAAATAACCGCGCTGACAGGCGGCTGATAGTGTAACTGATGCGCTGCCAGCGCGGAAGCACACGGGTTTCCCGCGCTGGTCGAATTTTATGCGCCAGCGCATCCTATGAAAGTATTAAGCCACGCTGACACAGCCTGTTCTGTTACTGTGATGCGCTGTCAGCGCGGCAGTTCCGGTTACACCCGCGCTGATCCAGTTTAGGCGAATTTGTTCCAACAGCCAGCCTTCCAGATGGTTCCAGACTCGGTTGTTGGCCTTGTGAGTATCGCCCTCCCTTCTATGGCATGTCTGTTCGTCATTTGGAACCACCTTCCTTGAAGATAAGCTTGTCCTCCCACCATTCAAGGAGACTCCTTCTCCTATTTAAATCTCTATCATTACCATGAGCAGCTAGTTTTGGATAGTGTGGAATTCATAGTGCTTAGACTGTTGCTGTTAGTAGGTAGTTGGTGTGACAAGTGTGGTTTTGCTAGAGGAAGCTTAAGGAAGGTTGTGAGTATTTCTTGTGTGAGAGAGAGATTTGTTTTGGGAGAATCTACCCCCAAGGGTGAATGCTTAAGAGACTTGCTGGCTGGACCCTCTAGAGAAGGACTCAGCGTCAGAACTTTGGTTGTACCTTTCTCTGTTATTGATTTAATAATAGATGACTACTGTTATGGTTCCATTCTCATTTGTCTTTATAATGGTTAATGTGAATTACATCCTTTCTGACTGATGTATAATTGCTTTTATTAGATTTCACACTTGTGTTTGTCTTTCTCTTGGTGTGTGCAGGTATCTATTCACGGAGATCGTGGAGGATTGTGACTGGCCAGAGCGAAGGAGCGAGAGCGGCATCTCTTTGTCAAACAATAGCGTTGGAATCCAAGTAGGTGTCCATTGCCTCTTTTGTATTTGCAATTAGGAACTTGCACCGTAGCATTGATTGATTGTTGCTAGACCCGTTCTGGGCTAGTAGGGATTGCCTCTATCCGTAGAGGGGATTTACCTCTCCAACACTACTGTCATGCATTCTATCACATCTGATATCTCTTCTATAGATTCATCTAGTTACCATGTAGAAGTGAGTTGTTCTGCTACAAGTGGGTTGCCATCAAGTACAACACATTCATCATAATGCCAATAGTATGAAGTTACTACATGATAAGGAAGTGGTAGAAGGGTTGCAAGAATTAATTGGCAAGTGCATAAATAAAGAGAAGACTCATGCTGAACAATGCACCGTGAGGAAAATTGGTAAGCATAAGAAGCGCACCGGGCACGAGATGAGGTTGACTATAGAAATAGGAGAATATGAAATGGACCAGATAATATTGGATCTGGGATCAAATTCCAATGTCTTTCCTAAGTAGACATGGGAGAGAATGGGTAGACCTATGCTACAGTGGTCTCTTATTTAGTTGTGAATGGATAATCAACATTAAATTATTCTGATGGGGTGCTTATATGGTGTAATGGTGGACATTGAGGGCACAAGCATGCTGGCTGACTTTGAAGTTATTTAAATAGTGGATGATAGTAACCCATACCCCACACTACTAGGAATTAATTGGGCTTTTGATATGGGCTCAGTAATCAACTTGAGTAAGCAGAAGATGACATTTGAAAGAAAGTTGCTCAAGGTTGTAGCACCACTAGACCCTGCCGAAGGAGTGCGTTATACTGGCCCTGTTTGTGACTTCGTGGAAAGTGATGATGATCTGGATCAGATATACAAGATCACAGTGCGAGATTAAGATTGGATCAATCCTATAGCCAATGGACCAATTGCGTGGGACAAGAATAGCTCCTCCACCTCAGATTCAGAATAAGATCTTGAACACTGGCAGAATCAGCTTCATGAAATATCTACGCTCTACTGCAATATGATGACCAAATCACTGTGGTGTGTCTCGACAGAGGTAAGGAATATTCCACATTATGATGGTTTGACTAATGTGGATCTGTTTCTAGATGAATTTGAAAGGGAAGTACTATAATAACATCGCTTCCAAGCACTAGAGTTTGTGTTGTGAATTGTGCCTACCTGTTGATGGGGTATGCACAAGGAGAACTTTTCTGGATGGAAGGAGTACAAAAGAATGAAGAAATTAAGGTTTGGGTATGCTAACACTCGCATGATAGAAAAATACAGTGGGAAGGATGATCACCACCATCATTTGGCACGATGGATTAAGGCTTGGGGAACTAAACCACAACCAAAATGGGTGCAGATTTTCTATCATACCTTAGATGCAATTTCAATGAACTGGTGCAAATTTTTGCCACAGGACAGTTGAATGGGATATCTTAAAGGAAATTTTCTTATTGACTTTTAGCTTTGAGAATGCGTTTGAGTGCATTAATGAAGCGCTCTAAGAGATAAGAGCAGTTATATTCAGAACACCTATGGAATCGGTAGAATGGTCTTGGCTGGATTGGAGTACACAACTATGCCATGCGTTGGAGTGCTACAATGTGACTTATGAAGAGGAAGAAGAAGACCCACAAAATTTTAACATTCCAGAGACAAAATGACAACGTGAATTCAAAGGTCTGAAAGCTATGAACCCGGATATATCAGAACCTTTGAAAATTAGGAAAGTAAACATTGGATCTGAAGTAGAACCTAAGTTTGCGAAGATAGGAGACTATTAGGATGGAGATATAGTTGATAAGGTAGTTGAGATGTTGTGCGAATATCAAGATCTATTCCCAATAAATTTTTTGGATTTGAAAGGGATCATCGTACATTAATGTTTCAAGAAGATTACATTGAATCCAGATGCGAAGCCTATTAAGCAGAGACCTTATCGACTAAATCCAAAGTATAAAGAAAAGGTGCGCCAAGAACTGGACAAGATGCTGGAAGTTGGTATTATTGAACCAATAGAGGGATCTAATTGGGTAATTCCAATGGTGGTCCAAGATAAGAAATAGAAAGGTGAAATCCAAATATGCATAGATCTAAGAAAGTTAAATGATGCATTCGTGCACGATCTCTTTCTGACACCATTTACGGATGAAGTATTAGAGAACGTTGGTAGATAGGAGGCTTACTCATTCATTGATGGATTTTTGGGATATCATCAAATAAAGATCACGTCAGAAGATCGAAGTAAGACAACCTTTAGGGTGGAGTGGGGTTTCTTTCAATATACAATAATGCCATTTGGATTGAAGAACGCGCCTGCAATTTTTTCCCGAGTAGTAATCATAGCATTCAAGGAATTTATTCATAAATTTTTGGAGGTTTATTTCGATGATTAGGCTGTCTTTGGGTTGGTGAAGCACCATGTTGTGAGCCTGTGCCTTATGTTGGATATGTGTCGAAGGTATCAGATCATGCTAAATTTGAAGAAGTGCATTTGTGTGCCCTTTGGAATATTTCTTTGCCACGTAGTATGTAAGTAGGGATTGATGGCGGACCCTATGAAGATCGATTTGATTGTGAATTTGTAAGCGCCTAGGAATGTAAAATAGTTGCGTGTGACATTGGGACACATTGGGTATTATAGAAAATTTATCAAGGCATACACTCATATAACCGCACCAATGGAAAAATTATTGAAGAAATATGCAATGTTTTGCTAGGATGAAGAATGTCACTGCATTTTGGATGTCTTAACGGAAAATATTGTATCTCATTCTATTTTGGTGTTTCCTGACTGTAAGAAGGAATTCCATGTGCATGTAGATGACTCTTGCATTGCACTAGGTGCAATATTAACACAGGCAAGTGAAGGAGAAATTGATCATCCGATAGCCTTCATGAGTAGAAAGTTATCCAAGCCCAAGAAGAATTATTCCACTACAGAGCATGAAGGGTTGGTGACAGTCTATGTGCTGTAAAAATTTAGGCATTATTTGTTGGGTGGACACTTGAAAATGTATAAAGATCACTCCACGCAGAAGTATTTGGTCAATAAGCCTATGTTGGGGGGGAAGATATGCCAATGGTTACTCTTGTGTCAATAATATGACTTTGAGGTGATTGTAAAGCCTGGAAGGCTAAATGCGAGACCATACCATCTATCAAGGATTGAAAAGGGTGAAGAACCAAATAGTTTGGAGGAAGGATTGTTGAATGCATGACTCTTTATGGTGCGCATCAAAAATGACCATTTTGCTCGAAACGTGGATACAAAGAATTATGGATGCGATAATCCCAGAAGAAAACTCTATACATAATACAAATCATAGAAGCCTCAAAACAATAATGACCATTTTGCTGATATAATTCAGTTTTTGGCTATGGGAACAACTCTGGAAGGATATTATGCTCACCGGGAGAAGGAATTAGTAGTCCTCTCTATGGATTTCTCAGTAATTGTGGGTCACTTGTATAAGATCGGGATAGATGAAATAATTTGAAGGTATATTCCTGAGTTTGAATGTGCTAGTATCCTCGCTGAAGCACATGGAGGAGTGGCAGGAGGTCATTATGCAAGAAAAGTGACCACACAAAAGATTTTGTGCACTGGGTTATGGTGGCTAATATTACATAAGGATTCTAGGCATAATGTCAGGCATGCAATGCTTGCCAAAGGATGGGGAATCCTTCACGCAGAGATGAATTGACTTTAAATCCTCAAGTTTCAATACAAGTATTTGATAAATTGGCCGTTGACTTCATAAGTCCAATACAACCACTAGGAAAGAAGATGAGTGCATGGTATATCATTACTACAATAGAGTATTTAACTTGATGGGAAAAAGTACAACCAGTGAAGGATTGTACAGTTGCCACTGTTGTGAAGTTTTTATTTGAATATGTCTTAACAAAATTTGAATGCCCGAAGATATTGATGAGTGATAGGGGTACAAATTTATTGAATGAAACAATCAGCGCAATGCTTGAGGAATTCCAAGTGTATCATTGAAAGAGAACTCTCTATCATCTGTAGTCGAATGTAATGGTGGAAGCATTTAACAAGATCTTGGAGAATGCATTTAACAAGGTCTACAACACGAAGACAAATGATTGGGATATGCGTGTACGAGCAGTGCTATGGGCATATAGAATGACTTGCAAGAAGTTGACAAGCCAAACACCATTTAGGTTGGTCTATGGGATTGAATTGGTGATGCCAATGGAGTATATTGTGCCATGTTTATGTATTGCAGCTTTGACGGAGATGACAGATCGCGATACCTTGGAGGAATGGCTCACACAGCTGATGGAGTTAGAAGAGGACCGTTTTCTTGCAAGATTTCACTAGAAAGTGCAAAAGGAACATGAGAAATCATGGCATGATAGGCATATTAAGCTACGCACTTTCAGGGTGGATGATTTAGTGTTACTATATGACAGCAATTTCACAAAATTTCCAGGGAAATTTAAAATGCACTATGTTGGATTTAGGGGGCCTGACTGAGGTTCCACGTTAGTTAGCCAAACAAATCCCCAAATTATTGGCACTTTTGGCATCAGCCCGTGGAGCACAGACTGAATGCTCACCTGAAGCAGTATGGGGGGATGCTAGAACCAAGTTTCCACACCCTTGAGATGGCTATGATGTCGGGTTATCCTGACTATACTTGCCTACGTGGAGGTTTCGTAGCCCTCTGTTCCACTCTTCAGTACCTTCGTGAAAGTATACAATCGGCTTTTATGCAGCCCTAACCTAGGGCTGACATACTTCTACACTGCTAGGGTAGCGAAGTGCGATATCTCCCAAACTAGGCTAAGTGTCTTACTTATCTTATTAACCGATCTTAGTTAGCTTTGCATAAACATATGTTCTTACTTGCATTTTCTTAACCAACACATTTACATACATTCGTGCATCATATAATCATTATAAGTGAAATTCATACCCAATATAACAGATGCATAAATAGGAAATAAAGACACAAAAATTATAGAATCCTTCTCTTTATTAATAATTTTAGACAATTACAGACTCGACCTACCCTACGCACTCAGCTGTAGGGGTCTGCAAACTCAGCTGCAGACTTCTAGGCCTCTGCTCACTCAACTGCAGAGCCTCTACCTATGCTACAACCCAAACTTAGACTTATACTTTAGAGTTATCTCTCATACATGTCAATGCTTTCTTAATTCCTCTAGATACTTAGAGCTTAGCTCTATTTCCACAATCCCATGGTCCGTGGACCATGGTTAGATCTTTTATAGCTGACATTACATTTCCAAAATAAGGGTAGACAATCCTATGACTCTTTAACACCTACATGCTCCGCGACCACGAAATGTGGAGTATTTACATTTGGATTACAAAATTGGACTAAAATATGGGCTTTTAGCCCCAAAACTGACCTTGGGAGATCTCGCACCCAACAAGCCCCCAACACAAGCATACTGACTCACCCTCGAGTCACTCTACAAGCATGGAGATCTTAGCACGAAGACCTCCTAGCTCTATTTGGATCACTGCAACTTTGGCAACGCACTAAGTAGCCACCTGCTAGACTTCTTCCACTTGTTGTTTAGTGACTGCTGCTGAATTGTTGTCCTCAATTTTCTCCTGAGTTTCCTGCAGTTGCACGAGCTTTCCTTCAATGGAGTTTGTCATCATATAAGCCTCGTCTATCCATGGCTATAGGCATGATTTTAAGACCTCTTCTTTGTACCGAGCGGCATCCACCTGTTCCTTGAGCTCCTTTACCTTTTGCATTTCTGCTAGCCTCTGTGTGAGGGCGACTGTCTGCGTGGTCCCTTTGACCTTGTCATACTTTTATTTAGCTCATGCGCCTTTGTTTCCAGGTGCTCTACATTCGAGTCCTCCTATAGGGTGGTTAGGACCTTGAATGACTATTCAAAAAGCTGCATGAAGTCTGCTACTGCACTATTGACTGCCACTATTGTTGTTGTAACAATGGTGGTACATTGTTCCCTGACATCTGGTGGAGTTGAAGGCTGAGCCCTCAACTGAAATTATGTGATCTAACTTGCAGATGCACACCTCTACCAATTCTTCTGCTTGAATGTCTAACTCTGAGACCATTCGGTAGGCGTACTCCACTACCTATATTATTTTCTTATTCTACTCCACTGCCTTGTTGCGTTGTAGGCCCAACTACTAGATGTTGATGCAATGCTTGCTCATCACCTATAGAGAGTGACTCTCCATGGCCAGAAGTTCCACAGTGACTCCATCCTACAAGAGGTAGAGTGTCTCTCAAGGGAGCGTAGCCATATTCAATCCTACCCCTATCAGACTGATGACCGTGGGCCTATCGGCCTCATTCTCTGTGCTAAGTGCCCCATTTGGTAGCACTATCTTGTTGGTCACCCTTGTGCAGAACATCTCCTCAGCAACTGAAGTGTTGATCGTGACCCTGGTAAACATTGTGCCAGCCTGTGGAGTGTGAACCTGCAACTCCTACAGTTCTATTCGGAGAGCCCCCAATACCAACTATTGTTGTTCTTAGAACTATTCGAGGGCCTCCACGGTGACATCCCTCATCATTTAGCTGATATCGTGAAAATCCCCCACTGTGAGGGTGATTGGGTCCAATGATGTCTTTCAAGCCTTGGTTTCCTTTCGTGATGCTGCCTTTTGTTGTGGGCATGGATGCTTGAGTTGGGTGGAAATCGTTTGTCGGTTTGTGCCACCTTGTTCTTTCAGCTCGTCGGTTTCTGCGTCAGCCCCGGGCGAAGGTGGCTTTTGTCCTTCACGTGCTTCTTCTCCTATCTTCTACTGTTCCACCACTTTCACATCATCGCACGCTGCTTGGGCCTTAGCCTCTGCTTCCTCCTTTCTACACTTCTCAGCCAGCTACACCATTCAGAGCTTTGTTTCCTCCTTACGTTGCATGACAAACTTATCTATTTCCACCATGGAGCTTATTGGAGCATGCCACTCCAGTGGCCAAGGCTCAAGGACTGCAAAGATCACATCATTAGTCACCAGATATGGTAAGTTATGCCATGTCTTCGCGGGGTCCTTCTACACCCTAATAGAAAAATGGTGGAAATCTACTTGGAACTTTGAAAATATCTACAAACTGTCATATACTATGGTCAACAACCATGGCTTGCGATTGATCCCCATCCGAATACTCATCTCCATTAAGACCCAAAAGATTGTGCTTTCTTTTATGCATTGTGCATCCTTGGTCACCCACAGTGAAGCATACTTCACTACCTCTGGAAGGTCCGTCACAACTGAAGGGAATTGGTTGTCTTCTGGCAGCTCCCATGCCACCAATGCAATCAACAGTAGGAGCCATATGTAGTGAAATGTTTTTCCCTGCTCCTGTGCCTCGAGACAGTTCACAAGGAACTTGCCACAAAGATAATTTGCCTAGTTGAACTGGACTCCTTCAGCGTGTTGGTCTGCTAGTGCAATCATAGGCGTGGGCACCTCATCCGTGCGGCACTTCCGCATCACCTTCCTTGCTATTATTTGCGTCGCTACCTTAACTATAGGGTTGTTAATACTAGAGATGGCATATCCTTGCTTCTTCTTCTCCAACTTGAATTTCTTCTTCATAGCTTCCATGAGGGCCAACTCACCACCTTTTCCTTCTGAAATATTGGCTGAATCCTCCCCTGATTAAGGAAACTGTGTAATCCAATGGTTCAAGTGTTCTATGATGGGAATGGGCTCCTCCAGCCACAATCACCCATCATGCACCAAGTAGAGAAGCTTCCTGATGATGAAGAGAGTCAATGGGACACAGTGGTAATGCGACACCTAGAGCAAGTTAAGCAACCCGGCTTTCTCTACACCCTTGAGCCAGGTCCGTGGATCCAATTCAATTATTCCAGTAGTCGCGTCAATCTGTCGGTGCATTAGCTACTTAGTCACTAGATGTGGGAATTTCTCATGATCTACGAGGTCCTAATCTTTGAATTTCAGTATAGGAACTCACCATAAGTGCGGCCCCTTAAAAACAATGTCATCTGGGAACAACAAAGTTTGCAAGGAGCTCTTGGTCTCGTCTATGTCCTTTGGTACCTGGGCTTTTCCCCTGCGTGAACATATTCAAGTAGCCTGGTAATAGGGTCCGCACCGTCGGTTTCAACTTCCATTTCCACGTCCTCCTCATCTACTAGGATTTCTTGAGATTCTTCCTTGTCGGCCTCCAGATTAATGGCCTTCCCATTTTCCTACAAGGTGAGTTTGTTCCTCTATGGGTTTCTTGGTGAGACGCGCATCGGGATCATACCCTGCTTATCCTTCTTAGGTCTCGGTGTTTTGGGTCATTTAGGGACCTCAACTATCACTCTAGCACTCTCTAGGGCTTCTACTACCACAATTTCTTGTGCGGCTTCCTTGGTTGTCGACATCATTCTGGTCAAGAGCTCCTGTGTCTCCTTCGAAAATCTCTCAAACACTGAACTTGCTCTCGAAGCCTCAAAATTCGAAAGGTCCATACACAACTGATGGCACAACAACTGAATTTTTAAAATGCCAAGTGTTTTTTGCTAGACAGGAACTTGTACTTTATGGGGCTTTTTGAATTCAAATTCAACGGTCCCCCCCACATTTGGCCAATTAATGCTAGATTGGCGGTATATTTTCAAGAATCTAACCCATAAATTTCACCTTAAATGCCTGCTGCCAACTTCATTTTGCCTCAAAACGACCATAAAATCATAATAGTGACTCTAATGGTCACTTTCCAGCAGACCTACATGCTAGCGCAACTGTCATCGCATTGTCACGGGTCCTGTGACACTTCGTTGCTTTGCGCAGTCCTAAAATCATGCAGCTCCCCAACCTGGGAAGTGTAGTTTGTAGTCCCGTGCCTCCTTTCAGCTTCTTGGAGCAATATGATTATGCTACTTTCATATAGTCACATGGCCAAATCACCGGTGTATGGCTTCAAGCGACTGTCATTCACATTTATTGGGAAGGTTTCTCCATTTAACTTGACCAGTTGTATTGTGCCTCCATTGGTAATCTTCTTAATAACATACGACCCTAACCAGTTTGTCCTGAATTTTCTGTGGAATTTATCAAACATACTATCTTACAACAAAATCATATCATTTACCTTGAAGGTGTGCAGCTTAATATGTTGTTCATGCCATGATTTTTCATGTTGCTTTTGGACCTGCTGGTGAAATCCAGCCAAAAATCTCTCTTCTTCGAGCTCATCCAACTACGTGAGTCTCTCTTCCAAGGCTCGACGATCTGTCATAACTGTGAGCACTGCTATGCGCAGACTAGGCACAATGTATTCCATAGGCATCACTGCTTCAACCCCATATACCAACCTAAAGGGTGTCTGCCCCATCAGCTTCTTGCATGTCGTTCGATAAGCCCATAACACTGCAAGTATGTGTAGGTCCTAATCACTTCGTTGAGCATTTCATACCTTGGTCAGCATGGTTTCAAGCACTTTTTTGAATGCCTCCATCGTCTTGTTAACCTGTGGGTGATAAGGTGTGCTCTATTGGTGATACACCTAAAATTCCTCCGTTAGTGCACTGTTCGTCTCATTCAGGAAGTGCGTACCATGATCGCTCATCAAGATCCTTGGACATCCAAATCGCATCAGTACATGCTCAAATACGAACTTCACGGTAGTCGCACCCATGCAATCCTTCACCAGTTGTGATTCTCCAATGAGTCAAATACTCCATCGCAGTGATAATGTACCTCAGGCCTGTCTTCCCTTGAGGCTATATGGGTCCTACAAAATCTATTTCCCACTTTTCAAAAGGTTGCAACATCATTTTTGGATTCAAAGGGATTTCATCCCTCCACGATGGCCTACCTGCTCTTTGACATACATCACATGCCTTGCAATATGCTTTTGAATCTTGATGAAGGGTTGGCCACCACAACCCTGTGCATGGTTTCTCTCCTTGCATAATGTCCTACCGTGGCACCCCCATGAGCATCTGCAAGGATGCTGCCTCATTCAAACTCAAGTACATACCTTCATAGTATTTCATATTCCCCATCTTGTATAGATGCCTAACAATGATAGAGATTTCTATCGTGTGCACCACTAATTCCTTCTTTTGGTGGACAGACTATCCTTTAGGCGCAGTTCTAGTTGTTAGAAAGTGTATTACATCCTTGAAATGTCCATCCGTGATGCGCACAGCAAAGTGTTGCATGTCAAGTAATCATTCCTCCAAATTAGTATGTTCCTCCTCTGTTCGATGCGTGACATATGGTCTAGTCCCGCATTCAATCATCCAGGCTTCACAACAACTTCAAAATCGTACTCTTGGAACAATAAGAGCCATCTACAAATTCACCCCCCCAACATAGGCTTATTGACTAGGTACTTCAGCATGGTGTGGTCCATATACATCTTAAAGTGGCCTCCTAACAAGTAGTGTCGGTACTTATGGAGTGCATACACCATAGCTAGCCCCTCGTGTTCAGTGGTAGAATAGTTATTCTCTGCTTTGGATAATTTGCAGCTTGCAAACGCAATAGGGTGGTCCGAGCCTTCTCCGCCATCCTGTGTTAGTACTACCCCCAGCGCTATACATGACGCGTCGACATGTACATGAAACTCTTTCTTCCAATTCGAGAAGACTAGAACCAGTGCGGTAACCATATTTTCCTTCAATATATCCAAGATTTTCTTATAGTCATCATCCTAGCAGAACGTGACATCCTTCTTCAACAATTTTTCCATTGGCGTGGTGATCTAGGCATAGCCCTTGATAAAATTTCTGTAATATCCCATGTGTCCTAGAGTATCATGCAGTTGTTTAACACTCAATGCTTCCAAGTTCAGAATCACTGTGATCTTCGCAGGGTCTACCATCAGCCCTTGTCTACAAACCACATGCCCCAATAGGTTCCCAAAAGGAATGAAAAACAAACACTTCTTGAGGTTGAGCACAATCTGGTATCTTCGACAAGTATCCAACATCAAGCGTAAGCTCACTACATGGCACTTAACCAGACCAAATACAGTTCAGTCATCAAAATAAACCTCCAGGAACTTATGAATAAATTCCTTGAATGCCACAACAACCACGCACGAAAAGATAGCAGGCACATTCTTCAATCCAAACATCATTACAGTATATTGAAAGCAACCCCACTCAGTCACGAAGGTTGTCTTGCTCCTATTCCTTAGTGCGATTTTGATTTGGTGGTACCCAGAGAACCCATTAGTGAAAGAATATGGTTCCTAACCACCTACATTGTCCAACACTTCATCTGTGAATGGAGTTGGGAAAGGATCATGCACACAAGCGTCATTCAATTTTCTGAGATCCACGCATATCTTTATCTCATCCTTATTCTTCTTCTCTTGCACCACCATTGGGCTTACCCAACCAAATTTCTCCATAGGCTCAATAATGCCTACTGCTAGGATTTTTTCTAGCTCTAAGTGGACCTTATCCTTGTATTTCAAGTTTAGGTGGTAAGACCTCTACTTGACAGGATTCACGTCGGGCTTTAGCGTGATCTTCATCACTCCTAGATCTCTGATTATTCCTTTCAAATCTGTAAAAATGGTCTGGAATAAGTCTTGGTATTCATGGAGTAATTAGCGACCTTATCCACCATCACGTCATTCCAGTAGTCTCCAATCTTGGTGAATTTGGGTTCTGCCTCCGTACCAATGTTCCCCTGTTTAGTTCTCATCGGCACGGTTATATCAGGGTTCTCAATCTGTGGTGCTTGAACCTCGTGGTTACCTTCTGTTTCTGGAATGTTAATCTTCCGTGGGTCTTCATCCTCCTCTTCAGTAGTTACATTATAACATTCTAGCACATGACTCAGCTGAGTATCACATTCAGGATGAATCAGGTCTAAAGGATCCTGTAGTATCCTAAAGATGGCTACTTTCACCTATGGTAGCACTTCATAAATACTATCAAATCCATCCTCAAAACTGAATGTCATCATGAATCCTTCATGTAGGATATCCCATTCACCTGTCCCATGGTGGATCTCTATTTCTATATAACAATTCATTGGGATAACATCCAAGGTTTAACAGAACAGGTGCACCCACTCAGGTTGAGGCTTTTCTCCATAAGCCCACGTCCATTTTGCCAGATGCATGTGTGGGTCATCTTGTCCATCGTCCTTGTTTGTCAGTCACATATTAGGCTTCTCAAATCATGCTCTCATCATCTTCCTATATTCACACCAATCATCAAAGATTCCCTTGTGCGTACCCCACCATCTTGCTGGCATAGCATGCAATACCCAATCCAAGGCCTAGAAGTGTTGATTTTTTGGCACCTCCCTTTCAAATGCATCCAAAAAGGTATCTACCTCAGTTAGACCATCATAAGTAGGAAGATTTCTTACCGCAGATGACGCACAATGCAACAACTAGGTCATCATATTTCAATTTAGTGTAGTGACTTCATGTAACCGTTTCTACCAACATTCTATTTCTTTGTCGGAACCTGAAGTGCAGGAACTCTTGTGATCCCATGTAATTCGTCCATCCATGGTGGGATTCACCCAGTCTTGGTCTGATCCGGATTTAAACAAGAGCACAACAAATTACAGAGATAATCATAAACATAGAGATGCAGTGGAAATAATACTTCATTTCATTAATGTAAAACACTGAAATATGCTTACAAACAGAAATTGAAATAAACTAGCTAGGGCGATGGTAGCTTATCTTTGAGAAGAGATGTGGCGCTACATGCCTCTGAACTATGTTACAATGAGGCTCGAAGGCCTATTTATTGTTGAGAAACAATGGAAAACCCTTAACATCCCAAAACCTAACCCTAGAAGATGAAACGCCGAATTGTGGGCCCCGTTTGGGTAAATTGGTACATCAATTTCCTGGGGTCGTAACTTTTTAGCACCCGATCTCCGTTTGACACGTACAATAGCTCATTAGAAAGATCTATCTGAGAAATATAAATTTGGGAAGAGAAACATCAATCCATGGACCCATGTTACTCCCATATTTCCCATAAAACGTCATTTAGGGCCTCAAAACAGCACCAGAAGTTTAGGACCCGTAAAACTGCTAAAAATAGTAAATTGTGCTACAATTACGGAAACTGAAAAGCTAAAAGAGATAGTCATGGGGGTCTAAATTGGATAGGTGGGTGGCCACCAACATCCACCTGGATCATTCCTCCCCCCTTAGGAAGCAATCATCCCCATTGCGTTGAGTTCCTCCATCTACTGAACTTGGTCCCTGGTGAGTTGTTCTGCAATCTCGAATGTGTCCAGTAATGGTGGGAAGCATGGTCAAGGGTGGTACACATTGAACACTTAGTGCAGGTGAAGGAATGGAGGAATGATGTGCTCCAAGGAATTATTTCCCACAACCTTAGTAATGGTTTAAGGAGCATGTCAGCGTGGTCGGAGCTTGTATGGGTTCTTTAAGGCGTTCTTTCTGTAGATGCAACTAGACTTTGTTTCCCACCTGAAGCTTGTGTGGTACCCCTGTGGGTGAGGAGAAGTTGTTCCTATGTTTTTTCATGACCGTATCCTTTTGATGTTGCTACTACATGGAGGAAACCTTTGAGGGGGTCATGGATGTGGTGATGATATTCCCCTTACTTTGGGAGCAAACCAGACAAAAAATAATTTTTCTAGTCTGTGAGATGAGCTTACTACCTTTCTTAGCAATGATCAAAGAGGTGGTGGTAGGTGGGGCTACCTCTGGTATCCTGTATAATTAATTACCCAAAGAAATAATGATAGCTTGAGGCCTTGACGCATACATAGCATGTCACCTCCACAAGTATGGTTGGCCTAATAGTACATCACAAGCATCCAGAGAAGTAAAATCACACAATACCTCATCTATGAAGGGCTTGATGCTGTAGGGAAGGCGGCACTGCTGGCGAATTTTGAGATCTCATCCTTCATGAAGCCACATGATACTGTATGGTTGCGGGTGTGGTGTAGTCAGTAGGCCCAACCGCTTCACAACCTCTGTTGAAATGAGGTTCTTTTGGCTACCATTGTCAACAGTGAATTGTAGTGGTGAACCCTTCACCCACATCTGTGAGTAGAAAAGACATTCTCCATCTTCTAGATCTTCGAGCTCATTCTTCTGGATCTTGGAAGTGGAAACAGTGACACTAGGCTCCGCATCAATGATCTTCCTCCCTTTGCCATTCCCCTTGTCGAGTTCTGACTCAGGGTCAGAACATGCATATGATTCTCAAGCCTTCAACTCGGCCACCAGTGACTGCTTGGTCCAACACTCACTTGTGTTATGAGTGGGACTCTTGTGGAACTCACACCACTTTCATGTGTCCTTCTTCAACTTCATGGTGTTGTTCCTTTCTTGTGGCTTTGACGGGTTGTCTTGGGTCACCCCAACTTGGCTTTGTCCTTTGGTCTTCGGATTTGCAGATCCAAAGTCTCACTTCTTCTATTTGAACTTTTACTCGATTTTGACATCGTATCGGCACGCCGTGCCGAGCGAGGAGATGTTCAAGAACTCCATCTCTTCCTAATGTATCTGTGTAGGCAGCCACAGTATTTGAGTACCAAATGCAGCTCAGAGTCCTTGATACCCAACTGTGTGTGAAGGGTATGAAAAATGTTTGTGAACTCTGGCACATCTTGGTCCCTTCCCTACCACAGTGTAGTCCATTTGATGTATTTTTCCTCATAGCTTTTGACAGGGTAGTACTACTCCTTGACGGCATCCCAGAATGAATCCCAAGTGGGTGTGGTTGAAAATAGTGAGCCCGTACTTTCATTCTCCTGCTCTCAGTAGGTTTCCCACTAGTCCTTGACATGGGGGGCTGCTTTGAGAAGAGAAAAAATAATCTTTTCCCTACTCAAAAATTCTTGAATAGAAAAATACCCATCTAGCAAATTTAACCATTCATCTACGACATCTGTGTCTATTTGACCCTCGAATATGGAGATTTCAAAATTTACTTGTACCATAAATGGTGTGGTGTTTCTAGAGTAGCTGTTGGAAGCTGATGCGTCGCCTCTGGGTAGCCATTGAAGGATCTGTGCAAAGCTATCCATCATCGCGTTCCTTTGCCGCTCAAGGGCTTCTTCGAGTAAGATTTTTATGGGATCCCCTACCCCCTCATCTTTTCTTTCATCTGCCATGGGAGGCCGTCGGGATTTACGAGGCTGGTCTTGCAAAGGTTCAACCAGTTCAAGCCCTAACTCCTTATATCCCGACCTCGTTGGGGACATGCAAAAAAAAACAGAGAAAAAGTAGACTCCTCTAATACCACTGATCTAGATTTAAACACGAATGCAAAAAATTACAGAGATAATAATAAACATAGAGATGCAGTGGAAATAATACTTCATTTCATTAATGTAAAATACTGAAATATGCTTACAAACAGAAATTGAAATAAACCTGCTAGGGAGATGGTAGTTTATCTCTAAGAAGAGATGTGGCGGCTACATGGTTGTGAACTATGTTACAATGAGGCTCAAAGGCCTATTTATTGTTGAGAAAAAATGGAAAACCTTTAACATCCCAAAACCTAACCCTAGAAGATGAAACGCCAAATTGTGGCCCCATTTGGGTAAATTGGTACATCAATTTCCCGAGGTTGTAACTTTGGCACCCAATCTCCGTTTGACATGTACAATATCTCATTAGAAAGATCTATCCGAGAAATATAACTTTGGGAAGAGAAACATCCATCCATGGACCCATGTTGCTCCCATATTTCCCAAAAAACATCGTTTAAGTCCTCAAAATGGCTCCGAAAGTTCAGGACCCGAAAAACTACTAAAAATAGTAAATTGTGCTACAATTACGGAAACTGAAAGAGATAGTTGTGGGGGTCCAAATGAGATAGGTGGGTGGCCACCAACATCCACCTAGATCATGGTATTGCACTGCTATCTTATAGATTTATTCTAGATCATCATCACTCTCATAGTCGCGGACTGGTTCTGTATAGCGCGATCCTTTAGTAGGATCCAGGGGTATTATTACTTGCAGTGATTTCTTCTCAAAGATCATCTTTCACTTATTCAGATTGATTACCACATTCATATCAGTATCGCAGTCAATTCCCAGGAGTGCATGGTAGGGATTGTTGTCATCCACAATCTCTATTACTTCAAAATCTGCCAGCGCACTCGCTCCCTCAATATCCACGGTCACTCCCTGCAGCCGCCCCATGGGTATGATTTTCTGTTTATTCACCATCCTTAGTTTAATCGGAGACCATTGCAGTGTAGGTCACCCCATTTTCTCCCAAGTCTTCTTCGGTAGGACATTCACATCTGACCCTAGGTCCAAAATGACCTGATCCATTTCATACTCCTATTTGCGTGGTCAGTCTCATCTCCCATCCCATCCATGTCTTATGCTTGCCAATATTTCGCACTACACACAGTTCAACTAGTGCAATTCCAATGCATCTATTGATGAGTTCTTGTAGCCCTTTTACAGCCTTACTGTCGTGCAATAACTTCATAGAGTTTTCCAGGAAAGTTGTGAGCATAGAAGGGTCCATTTCCGACTCAGGCTTATCTTTGCTTCCTAAAGTGGAGGCCTCAATGAATCTCTTCTTAGGTTCCATGAAGGCTTCCTGAGCATGCTCTAAATCAAACTCAGCCTCTTTCACGGGGGCATTGATAACCCATGTATTGTCTTCTCTTTGATTCCCCTTATCATCTCCCATCACGATTTCACTCTGGAGCGTTATATTTATGTTCGGATCTTCCTCGCCAGCTTAGACCTCATCATCTGCAAGTTCTGAGTCAAGGAAGGTGGTAGCACCCATTTGTCATGTATCCTAGCTATCAACATGGGACAATCTCTTGTTTCATGATCAAACAACATTCAATACTTGCACGATGGATGCGTTAGATTAATGCAGTCGTGGGCATAATGTTGTGGTCCTCCACAATTCTAGCAAATCAATTATCCTCGACCTCTACCAGGTCCTCCTCCACCTCAGCCTCATCAGCACCCCTGAAATCTTGTCTCTGCCATCCCTGCATTTTGGTCAAGGGGCCACGTTTCATTCTAGACCTTGTAGGTGGGAGTTTTATCCATCATCAATTCATAGCTCCTACAAGTATGCTCATCATGACCTACTGACCTACAAAAGTTGCACAACAACTGTTGCAGTGCTTGCACATACTTCTGTAGCAAGTGACAGTTATCTGTGGCATGTTTTTCGGTTACTTGACAGATAGCGCACCATAAAGCAGGCACTGCACTAGGTCTTGCTTAAGCTTCCGGCCTTAAAGGAATCGCTCCTCCTCCTGTAAGGTAATTTGTGAAGACTAAGCAGTGGCCTTTGTCATGACCCTAACTCTTGCATTTCAAGAACCATACCTCTTTGTGTACCTCTAGTCGAACTGTCCTGTCCTGCTTCAGAATTTGCATCTCAAGGCATAGATTTTTCAGTTGTGCATGGATCTATTGGACTCCTAGATTAGGATCTTGCATTAGAGTCTCATGTAATCTCCTGGAAATCTCCAAGGCCTCTGCCTGAGTGGTTATATTACACTGCAATAGCACACTCCTTAAGTGTGGTAGTAGCGAAGCCACAAACCACTCACGATGTTGTTCATCTCTCAAATTCATGTTGGCTTCACGAATTATACATTTCAACCTCTAATCTAGCTCCCAAGGCATCTCACCTGGTTGAATCAGGATCTCTTTGAATTTCATGATCGATTGTGCTTCAGATTTAGGCCTTCTAAATTCCCTATTTAGTGCTGCTTGGATGTCCACTACTCCAACATTCAAGTTATCATTGGAGTACTTAATATACCAGGCTAGCGCACGATCCTGCAGAGTGCTAACCAGTGTTTCTTTCTTTATATGGTCATCTATAACACCTTGAGCTTCCTGTGATGCAGGAAAGTGTTCCCTCTGTGGACAGAGGCAACCCCTCTAGCCCTAGAGTGGGTCTAGTCACAAACAAGGATAGATCAACAATAGCTTTCCTTAAATATTCATAGTTGGAGGCCTACCTCAACCGGCGGTCGATGGAGTTCCGTTGCGCTGCTTCAGCCGTCTCTTCTTTCTCCTGATGAGTAATCAACCTGAAACAATGCAAAGGAAATACAACAAAGCACGTAACCAAAACAACAATGATCTATTTACTCACAAAGTCAAGAAGTCATGAGCTATCAAGTACATTACATACAAGAGATAGGAAAACATCAATGATTGCATTAATAATGAAATAAGAGTAAGCTTACAACCAAAGTCTTGACATCACAAACCTTCTCAGAAGGGTCCAGCCAACATGTTCCTCAAGCACTCACTCTTTGAAGATGGATCTCCTAACACAAGACTCTCTGACTCACAAGTTTTACACAAGATTAAGGGCACTTCACAACCTCCCACAAGCTATCACCAATCCTACACTTGTCACACTCACACCATCTATCTAGCAAACTCACAAACACTAACAGCACTATCAACAACCATTCCAAAAACTAAGAACTAGTAGCACATAGCAATGGTGAGAGTTTAAATAGGAGAAGGAGTCTCCATGAAAGGTGGGAGGGTGAGCTTATCCCCAAGGAAGGTAGCACAAATGACAGAACAAACACGCCAGAGAAAGGAGGGCGACACAAACTATGCCAACAACCAGGTCTGGAGTCATCTGGAAGGTCGACTGTTGGAACAAATCTGCCCAATCTGGATCATCGCGGGCACATAACTGATCTTCTGCACTGACATCGCTATTGAATAACATAGCTAGTTAGGTCATTGCTTAAGGTTACAAACGACCTCATGCTGGCACATAAAATCGGACCATCGTGGGAATCAGGTGTACTTCCGCAATGGCAATGCTTCCAGACTGTTTTGGAGCGCCTTTCAGCGCATTTATTTAGCCAACAGACACGATGAGGTAGAAACCTTTGGAAAAGTGGGTCATTTGGCAACATCAGAGAGCATTTGTCTAACATGAGAATGAATGACTTGGACACATGACACAGTAGGAAGACTGAGATGAAGACAGTGGCAAATTACTGTGTAACAGATGCCCCCTAAAGTATGAAGCCCGAGAGAGTGGGAGGGTTGAAATGCTTTACGAAACTGACTATGCTGGAACACCATCCATCTAGAAGAACCTGCACGCAAGTATAACTGATATCTCTGATAATGAAGTACATGTAGTCTAGGCATGGAAACAACCATCCAAAAGACATACGAAATAGGTTTGTGGTATGGACGCAGCCATCCAGCTAATGAGACCATGATAATGATAAAGGTATGGTCGTAGCCATCCATGAAGACTCAGGTATGGTCACAGCCATCCATCAATGAGTCATGTAATCATAAACCAATCCACGTAGCCCGAACATGTGTAATCCGAGTTCGGGGTCTTGAACCCATTCGATCATAGTACAAATTCTAACACATGAATATATGTGTTGAGGTCGAGCATGATAGAAAATCGCTTGATTACCGGTCAATGATGAAAATCGTTAACAAGCGCAAGAGAAACCACCAATAATGCCAATGGCTCTCAAGGTACTATCTAGCACAATCCACGAAGTGTGAAGAAGGAGATGAAGTTGAACACTCATGGAATCACCCAATCGATGACCAATGATGAAAGTCAACCATCAGGTGTGAAGAACTTTCCATTGAGGCATGCAAGCTCTAAGGTACCAAAGGGGATCTCTAGATCAATCTCCTGGATAATGAGCTGATGTAGACAAGAGACAACCCGTCACAAGAGGGCCATGATAAGGAACAAGTGGTAGATGGTGAAACAGAGTGTAAACTGCAGAAGGATTATACTCTTGAACATGTCAGCGACATGACTCTAGAGGGGTGTGGCAGCATTCAGGCACCAAGGGATCAGAGGCTCGGTGGAGACGGCATGAATCGAATGGAATGAGGCTAAATGACAACCTAAACCCGTGGAAGGCCAAATGACAATGTATGGATGTCCCAACCCGACAAAAAGCAAAAGTGTCGATGTTCAAGGGTGACTAGCTGCCATAGACAATCAATGATAAACCTGTCATTAAGTCCAACCTAGTAATAGTTTAACGAGCCCTAGGAAGGAGAAGGTCGAGTCTTGTCATGGTGATGAGTCCAATGTCATCAGGGTTTAATGACTCTGACATAGGTAAAACTCGGAGTCTTTTTCATGTTTAGAGAGTTTGAAAAATACACGAAAAAGAAAACTCCACGGGGGTCCTTTTTCGTAAATTTGTGTCTCTCGAGCCCGAAAAGTATAAAACGATATTCAAAAGAACCACCCAAGCATTACGATCGAGGAGTACTTTTCATAACTAGTGAATTCAACTTGAAAAAGTAGAAAAGCAGTCGGAAGCATGTCGTTTCATAACCAATAACGAGCTTGAACGACAAAGTCTCGGCAATCTTTTGTGTTTAAATGGTCGGAAAAGAGCTTAAAGGTGACCGCCTCTTGTTTCTTTTTAACGAGTCAAGAGGAAAACTCGACTATCTTTTCATTTTTCAAGTCGAAAAAGAGCTTAAAGATGACTTTATGGATCAAGTGCTCACGAAATTATCATAACTCTGCTACCTATAGCTTTGCACAAAAACACGTCACACGTAAACCCATTCGAGATAAAATGAACAATATTCATAAAGATATAGTTAAAAAGCCAAAATTTGACTAACCATGTGGCAAAAAAATGAGAAAAACCCACATTTATAAAATATAATTTTTTAAATTTCCAAAAATTGCTATAAAAAGGGGTTAATCCAACCATTTTTACCATAGTTACTGTTCATTGCACTGTGGAGCACTTTGGAGCACCGAAGTTGGCGAGCTAAATTCGGCTTTGATCGTCCATCATTCACCCCGAAACTTGTTCCAGGTAAGTAGTCCTTGTCCTGTGCTTCAATTCCATACCTTTTTCATGCATTTTGAACGTTAAATGTGTTAATTTGGGCGGGTTTTTGAACCAAGCTCCGCCACTCGGTCATCGTGGCTATAGCCTTCGAGTCCGCGATGAATGAAAAAATTGACACATAGCGCGCTCCAATCATCATGGAAAAGTGGTGTACTTTCGCGATGACTGCGAAAAAAATGAACTAGAGACCTCGCATCATCGCGTTTGTTTTTAAAATAGACGCGATGACGATGCGGACTTATGTTTTTTGCAAATTACGCGTTGAATTTCAATGAACGAAGTGGTAATCTAATTTTCTTCATCATGTAGGTGATAATGGAATTTGTTTGGCAAGAATGGACGCATGATGACAATGATATAGAAGATTTCACCAATGCGGGGTGCCGAAATGCATTACGAGCATGCAGATTGCTCAAATTATTCCTAACTCCGCATCTCCGATCACAACCTAATTTTCTGGAGCTACTGATTCGGGCCTGGAATCCCATAGATGGGAAATTCATCATCTGAGGTCGGGATATCGATTTTGACACTACAGACATATAGTTTTTAACCGGCTATCCTGCCGAGGTGAGAGGTCCATTTTGGAGGGGCAGCGACCCAGGGGTGATTCCTTAGAGATGTTGATGGCTCAAGTGTGCCCATGGGCATGCAAGATAAGGAGTGGGAAGGTGGAAATCCCAATAGTGGATGACGTAGTCCTTCATGCTATGCTTTTCATGGTGACATGGGCAGCGGGCTCCCAAGCCCAACATGAGGCTTCGAAGACCCATCTCTGGCTGGCTCTCGAGTGTCTCAATCCCACCATGTTTAACTGGGCAAAGACGGTGACGGCGAACATGAAGAGGCAACTCACCAACTACCGTCGAGGAGAGACAAAGCAGTTTGGTTATGGATCCATCTTAGTCCCGCTCATGCTGGAATGGGTGCCGACATTGCAGTTACAGGACATGGATTTGGATTTACCCAGACCACGTGATACAAGGGCCACCCGATGGGCTCACGTCATGCCACGAGGAGGTGGCGGATGACCAGTGGCATGGGGGACATTGTTCCGAGAGTGGCTGGAGCGCCAGACGATCTTTGTGGAGGATTGGCTATATGCCGACATGGACTTCCGCGAAGATCCTGACATACAGCTGCCCGTTGGAGAGCAGTGGGATGACGGTGGTAAGACACTTGATCACATTTTTTTTTTTTTAATGATTTTTTTTTATTTTTTCATGTGTATGTCCTAATGAAGAATGCTATGGTATGCAGATTTAGGACCAGTGAGACCCATCGGGCTGGTTCCAGAGGCGCGGAGGGATGCACAGGGCATTACAGCACTAGCCTTGGCTCCTCTGGCTGATCATACGGTGGAGACAGTCGCCCGAAACCTTGAGGGCCTCATAGCAGGGATTCCAGATTACATGGGGATCGAGGAGGTCCCCATAGCATTCCAGATCCACACAGTAGGAGTGGAACCCAGGGTGCACTACCTGTTGAGGCGAGTGGTACGGGCGGTGGTATGCTATAGAGAGCATAACCCACCATTGTAGACATCTAGGTTTTTTATTTCCTGCTGGTGATTTTTTGAGAGACATGTGTCACAGATGTAGGGAGAACACAGACTCTATTTAGACATGTACACTTATTTTTTGAGCGCCTCGGTGCGCCACAAGATATATATATATATATATCTATATATATATATATATATATATATATATAGATATACATATATATCTATATCTATATATATATCTATATATCTATATATATATACATATTCCTATGGTCTATTATTGTGTTTTACATGCTTCTTGTATGCTGCTTTGATTACATGTTACGCAAATGTCTGTCTAGTTAACGTGTTTAATCGTCGTGGAATATGTTGATACGTAATGAAATAAAAAACTCCTCTCTAATAATTTAACACGCAAATACAACCTTAAAATCTGATGGTCTCTGACGGAAACCAACGTAAGGTGCACCAGGCATCTGCACAAAAAGCAAAAAGACATAATAAGCGACAAACACGAGGTGTCGATCAGGTATGGGTTCATTTTTACACAAGCTTGAACCATGGCGAACTCTGCCTGGATTCGGTTTCATGTTTCCACAAGCTCAAAATGAAAAACTATGCTTGTTATAAGTTCGCATGCCCCCAGGCATAATGACGCAAATCAAGGTACATGCCCCCCAAGCTTCATTGCATTCAACGAAGTGGATGGAATGAAGGTTCGCATTTGAGAGTGTGGAAAGACTCGACTTGGATTTCACGAGATCTTAATCAAAGAATCGATTTGGAAAGGGGAGTTATTTCATTTTTTAATGAGGTTGACATAGTAAAAGAATTATCCTCATAACCCTTGTTTCATTTTTGAACGAGGTTGAGATAGGAACAAACTATCCTCATGATACCGTGTTGCATTTTTTAACGAGGTTGAGATAGGAACAAACTATCCTCGTGAATCCTTGTTTCATTAATTAACTAGCTTGACACAAGATCAGGAACTATGCTCGTACTTTTGTTCATGGGCCATCCAAGAATGTGGCTCCCAAGAGATCTTCGTGGGATGGAAGAAACGCACTCTAGGAGGAACACATGTCATGATGCACCAATGACAGATCGGGTTCCAATGCCCCCAGTACATCTTGTACCAGACCATCTACATGTTCATCAATAGAGGCGGAGACCAAACGGGTAGCCACATAATTGACCTGTGGCAAGGAAGGCACTGCTTGCGAGCAAGAACCTAGAGGGGATGACAACTGCGCAGGAGGCACCGAGGGGCTAAAGAATGATAATTGACCTATGGTCACCATTCTTCTGTTGTGTGGAAAACAAACCACATAGAAAAGTGAAGAGACGAGGGCCCCCATGGCATAAATATAGTCACGGCCAAGGAGGAGACTGAAATTCGCACCTTGGACAACCATGATGTCTATATAGGTAGTTTTGCCCCCAAAGTAATAGGAAACTTTGGGAGGATCCCTACAGGTTGACAGGGTTCTCCTTGTAATGTCAAAAGATTATGTGTGACCAGTACAAGCTGTGGGGAACCCAAAGCTTTCCAAGTAGTGGAGAGCATAAGACTGACAAATGCACCCTCATCCAGTATAGTTCCAGGTACTTCCTTATCGTAGGCGTGTACTGTAATCTCGAAAGGCACATAGGATGGAAGGTGGAAAGCAGTCAAGTGACTCCAGTCAAAGGTAACGACCAAACTACTTCGTGGGGGAATCGTATGATTGCCCCCATGCTCTAGAGGAATCGAAGAAGGACTCTCGTAATCAACAGGGATAGGAGGGTCATTCTCAGACTCAGGAGAATCTGGTGAGACGAGAAGAGCATGAGCATGATGCTCTTCCGAAACAGAGTGATCGATAGGTGGTAAACCCAAGTCGACACTCTCTCCAGCCAATGGTTGGTCTGGAACAGGCTTAGCACAGCCAGGCTTGGAAGGAGGAGGACGTACAAGAGAAGAGTCTAAGTCAATCTCTTTGTCAACGGAGGGAGGGTCTGAAGAGAGCCTCTGATAACCAACGGGAAGCTAGGGGGAAGAAGCTGTAAGACTTTCCAAAATGGAGGAAGCTTTATCCATCAACAGACAAAGGTAAAGGGGATGGGTGCCTTCACATAGTCTAAAGGGGAATCGAATCTTCCCTTCCTTCTTACTGTTGCCAGTTGATAGGATAGCATCGCCTTGAACTTTAGAGGATGATGAGGGACGAGCCGGATCATGAGACCATACTTCAAGGATCCTTGGAATGCCAGGACAATCACAAAGAAGATGGTCACCCTTGCACAATTTATAAGGAAAATTAACCTTCCGCATAAGAGAAGAAGGTATTTGGACCTGGGATGGGATGGACTCGGAGCAGTAACTGCACAGGTGGCCATGGATTTATCGGACTTCTTATTCTTCTTATTAGTCTCCTGGTTACTAGATATGGAACTCTTACCGGGCAAGGGAGGAGAGGAGGAGGAAGAAACAGGAGAAGAAGGCGTAGGCTCAACCTTGGAATCAACATGTCATGGTTCAGATGAAGGAGACGGTGGAATAGGAGTCATGACACTCGGGACCACCGAGGTTGAAACAACCATACGGGCAAACTGATGGTTAACCCAGGCAACGACAATGTTGCCATATACGGAGCACCGACATTTCCAAAAGAAGGAAATGGACTAGGATTCCCATCTAGGGAAAGACCTTGGCCGGTAGACTCGGGGAATGTTGCCATCAAGAACGAGCCTGAAAACACTCAAACTGTAATGAAGAGCTCTAACTGTTACCAGGAATATTTCGTGGGTAGTAAATTTTATGACACAGGGACAAAACTTGACCTTTTCATCTTTAAAGGGTCGAGAAAAGGACAAAATATGACTCTAGTCACCTTTGAATATTTAATGAGCCTGAAGTGACAAGTGCTCAGATGGGCCTTTTCTTTTAAGGAGTCCGAAAAGGAACGAAGTGACTACTCTGGAGAACTAGGCAAAAGGTTTACCAAACAACCCGTAAAATTGCATATACACCTTAATAATCATATGAAAACCAAGGACTTTCCATACGGCAGTCAATCTTCCCGAATGCTATGTTCGGTGCGTTACGGTTGTAAGGCGGTAGACACGGCTTCGTAAGGATAAAGGATGATAACCTAGTGGGGTCTCCCAACATATACTTGATGGTACATGGGAGCGCAATTCTGTATTAGACCACTATTGAGTCACAGAAGGAGGAATCACCCAACCTTGAGTGGAAACAAAAGTGACTAGGTTTAACGACGCCAGAGCACATCTCTAGCCTAGACCTCTAAATAGTGTGCGTTATGTTCCAATGCGGTTTTAGGTTTATTCAGTTCATTTTAGAGTTGATCTTGGATTATGTTTTAGTTTTCAGGCCTTACCGTATGTATATAACAAATCCTAGCTAGAATGAATGAAATATCATTTTTCTTCGATGAACACCTACCTATGGGAGGGTAGAGAGATCATTCCCAAACCAAGAAAACCAAGACAACAAAGCAGTCACTCAATGCAAACAGACATCAATTACTAAAGTGCACGAATACTACTAATGAGAGATTTAAACATTCGCTTTTCAATATGCAACTTGAAATTCAAATTCACTTTCACTTTCGTAGACTAAATGAATGCAATCCTTTTGATTTTGATGTCTAAAAGAAACCAATAAGCAATAAACAAATGTGGAAAAAATGGTTGATCCAAACAATTGCAATCGATGTCTGGGTAGTGAAGAGAAATCGAATCAATGTCGAGATTGGTCCAATAACAATCACTAACCAATCAACCAAAAGTAAGCAAATGGGAAGGCTCAATCAGACCAATAGAAATCTGCAAAAAAATCTTTGAGCAACCATGAAACCAAGCGAAACTGATCCAAAAGACTTGAAACAATGAAACTAGGTCACAAAGCAAAAAAACAAGATTCATTCAACAAAGCTCACGAGAGAGTGCCTCAACCTATGAACAGTGAAAAAAAAGTTGTCAAACAAGTGAGAACAGCAAGGGACTAGCAGGACTGGTGGACTCAGGAGGCAGAATTGAGAAAATCAATTCTACAGCAATCAGTTTGGGTGATACACAAGAAACAAGCGCTGATAAAGAGCACACCGCAGCAAAAGCGATGTCAACGTGGAAATACATGACTTTTCCACGATGGTCCGATTTACATAACTATCGCGACTGTTAAGCATAATTACACGATGAACAGGATACTACAAAAGGGGTGACGCGATGATAGCACGACTGTTAAATTAAAAGCCACGATGATGTTCAAAACAGTAACAAGTGAACCAAAAACTCCCAAATCAAAGACAATCAATCCTTTAATCAAATAACGACATTTCCCAAATTAGGACAGGAAACTCAAAAGACTGGTAACTAATCCCAAAAACTTCAAAAGAGACCAAAACAAAAATCAAGACAAGAACAAACAAGAAAAGAAAAAAGGCCAAACCTCCCCAGCGGAGTCGCCAATTTGTGATGAAGGAAAGTGTTCACTCTGCGGACAGAGGCAACCCCTCTAGCCCTAGAGTGGGTCTAGTCACAAACAAGGATAGATCAACAATAGCTTTCTTAAAGAGTCATAGTTGGAGGCCTTCCTCAACCGGTGGTCAATGGAGTTTCGTTGCGTTGCTCCAGCTTCCACTTCCTTCTCCTAATGAGTAATCAACTTGAAACAATGCAAAGAAAATACAACAAAGCACATAACCGGAACAACAATGATCTATTTACTCACAAAGTCAAGAAGTCATGAGCTATCATTTATTGCATTAATAATGAAATAAGAGTAAGCTTACAACCAAAGTCTTGACGTCACAAGCCTTCTCAAAAGGGTCCAGCCAGAATGTTCCTCAAGCATTCACTCTTTGAGGATGGATCTCCCAACACAAGACTCTCTCACTCACAAGTTTTACACAAGATTAAGGGCACTTCAACAAGCTATCAACAATCCCACACTTGTCACACTCACACCAGCTATCTAGAAAACTCACAAACACTAACAACACTATCAACAACCATTCCAAAAACTAAGAACTAGTAGCACATAGCAATGGTGAGAGTTTAAATAGGAGAAGGAGTCTCCATGAAAGGTGGGAGGGTGAGCTTATCCCCAAGGAAGGTAGCACAAATGACGGAACAACCACGCCAGAGAAAGGAGCAAGGTGGACACTTGAAATCCCTAATATGCCAACATAGTCTCAAGTTGGCGATGGAGTCATTTGGAAATTGGCGAATCAACATGGAAAATTAGGAACATTAATTTTCACACAAACTAAACAACCAAGTCTGGAGTCATTTGGAAGGCCAACTGTTGGAACAAATTCACCCAATCTAGATCATCACGGGCACATAACTGATCTTCTGTGCTGACATCGCTATTGAATAATGTATCTATTCAGGTCATCGCTTAAGGTTACAAACGACCTCGCACTGGCACATAAAATCAGACCATCGTGGGAATCAGGTGTACTTCCATGATGGCAGTGCTTCTGGACTGATTTGGAGTGCCCTTCAGTGCATTTATTTAGCCAACAGACGTGATGAGGCAAAAACCTTTGGAAAAGTGGGTCATTTGGCAACATCAAAGAGCATTTGTCTAACATGAGCATGAATGATTTGGACACATGACACAGTAGGAAGACTGAGATGAAGACAGTGACAAATTATTGTGTAACACTTCCCATACAGTCCTCACAATGAACCAGAATTGGTCTGGGTCCTCATTTCCCAAGCCTTCAAACAAAGGAAACTTCACTATGTTTGCCATACTGAATTGCAGTGGAGGTGGAGGTGCTATGGGTGAAGTTGGAAGTGATGGCGGTGAAGCCAGTGGTGGTGTGGGCAGAGGTGGTATTCGTGGGAATCCTTCTTTTATCAACTGAATAGCACTTCGCGGAGAGACCTTCATGATCCTTTCTTCATCCCCTCATGAAGGTGAAATCAAGGGGCTATGCTCTGGACCCTTATTTCCTTCGTTTCTGTAAAATCTTTCGTTTGGCGTAGTCCTGAACATCAAGGTAGCTGCATAACCCATTTTTTGCACAACAACATCTTAATCCAAGTATTCAAAGGATTTACATACTTACCTCATGGTCCTTTGAAAAACGCTCTCCCTTGCTATAGCTGACTGAGGTGTCGACCATGAATTCAGTCACAAATCCTCCTATGATGCAATCGAGCCAATGGTTGATAGCGTAGGTGATCTTATCCTCTGATGATTCCAACCTTCACACTAGCTCTAGGGTCCACACAATACGATCGTCAAGTTTCCATGTCCCTTGGCTATCTGCTAGCTTTGCGATCCACTCATATAGCTTAGTAGGAAAGGAGGCGAAAAATATTTCGTGGATCTCCATATACAACTATCGATCCAACCACTGTTCTTTTGATAGTCATGGGTTCCTATTTTCTTGTGCCACAAAATCATGAATCCTTCTATGCAACTAGCCTTTGATTTCCTTTTTAGTTGAATTCGAGTGATACGACATCACACATCTCTTATGCAGATTCTGGTCTCAACAAAGGAACCATTTGTTGGTTTAAGGGGGCCTAACCCAGGTTCAGTGTTAGTTAGCCAAACAAATCCCTACACTACTAGCCCTTTCAGCATCATCCAGCGAAGCACAGACTAAAGTCTCACTAGAAGCAGTATGGGGGGATGATGGAACCAAGTCTCCACACCCTTGAGATGGTTGTGATGTCGAGTTATCCCGTCTATACCTGCCTATGCACAAGTTTCTTAGCCCTCTGTTCCACCCTTCATCACCTTTGTGAAAGGATACAATTGGATTTCATGCAGCCCTAACCTGGGGTTGATATACTTTTGCATTGCTAGGGTAGCAAACTACGATATCTCTCGAACTAGGCTAAGTGTCTTACTTATCTTATTAACCGATCTTAGTTAGCTTGGCGTAAGAATATGTTCTTACTTGCATTTTCTTAACCAACACATTTACATACATTCGCACATCATATAATCATTATAAGTGAAATTCATACCCAATATAATATATGCATAAACAGGAAATAAAGACGCAGAAATTATAGAATCCTTCTCTTTATTGATAATTCTGGGCAATTACAAACTTGACCCACCCTGCGCACTCAGCTGCAAGGGTTTGCGCACTCATTTGTAGACTTCTAGGTCTCTACACACTTAGTTTCAGAGCCTATATGTATGCTACAACCCAAACTTAGACTTATACTTGAGAGCTATATCTCATACATGTCGATGCTTTCTTAATGTGTGGTGAAGTAAAATTAAAAGTGCAGACACAAGCGAATTCCTCTAGCCCGATAATGGGTCTAGCCATAACAGATACATTCTATGGAAGATTTCCTTAGGTTAGAATCAATCAACAGGGTCTACCTCTTGGTCACTTATCCTACTTGATGATGTCCTCACTTGCTCGCTCCAGCAATCTCTCACTTCCTTCTTCAAGCTCCTGAAACAAGTAAACAACAACAACACACAAACATAATAATAGACAAATTGCAATTCAACCTACTTAACGAGTCAAGAAGCATTAAGACATGGATATGTAATATTACAAAACATGTAGGAAATCAATCAATAGTTGCATATATTAATATTAAAGAGAGATTACAACCATTCATCTTGACATCGCAGTCTTCCTCTGACAAGACCAAGTTCCCACACACTTATGCTAGCATTCCATGATGGCTTCAAACAAAAATAGTTTAAAGTCTCTTCCCTTTAGGCTTCACTCCAAACCGAACGCACTTCTCCCTCACACAACTAGATGGCTACAACTAGTAATAGCTTGCTTGTCTAATCCAAAATAGTATACTCAAACTCAGCCAAAACTGTAGCTATGACCACAGCATTCACACACTAGTTTGTGCTTGGGAAGAAGGGAAGTTTATATAGGAAATATGGATGGGAGATGGATCCTCTTCTCATGGGGGACAGACTTATCCCTTGGGGTAGTTACATCATTATAGGGGAAAGGAGCCCAAACTGTCATCCTCGACCCCATCTGGCCAAACCATTTACCAGACTTCCATTACGGAGCTTCTAGAGCTGGAAGCTTCGACTCTAATTTAAAAAAACTTTCCATAACAAGATCGGTGTGACTGGAACACAGCTCAGTCACTCCAGTCAGCGTGAGGAGTAGTGCCTATCTCTACACATTGGCACGAGGGAGATAAATGCCATTAGCATCGGTCTTGTAAACTGGGCAAAACAGAAGTTTAAGGGGAAATGGCGCAAAAGGGAAATGATCTGCTCATGAAGAGGGACATAATGGGAGTTTCTTCATGAAGGCAAAGCATGCGGGGTTCACTATAGAGGTCCTCGAAGATCAAGGAATGGGGAGTACAAGGATAGTGACAAAATGTTGTGTAACGTATGCCCCGTAAAGCATGAAGGCCGACTAGGAGTGAGGGATGAAATGATTTATAAATCAGTGTGGGGAACTGGTCTGTCATCAAAAAACTTACAAGCAAGTACAAAATACATATACATAAAGTGAGATCTTTGTCAAATGATACATGAATCGTGGCATGGACACATCCATCGAGAGAATGATCACATAAAAGGATCTAGGTATGGACGCAACCATCTATCAAAGAGGATCATAATGAAACCAAGGTATGGTCCCAGCTATACAATAATGAGAAGGGTCACATATGATAACTCATGGTCTGGTCACATCCAACCATCTAAAAGAGTCATGCATATCATCATAACCATGTCACACCACTTCGCAACCTAGACTTGTCTGATCTAAGTCCAGATTCTGGTGCTCTAACACAACCTGATCAAAGTATAGATCCTAGCATGTGAATAGATGTGTTGACGTCGAGCATGCTAGAAAGTCACTTAATTACCATTCAATGATTTAAACTGTTAACAAGCATGAGAGAAACCACCAATAATGATAATGTTCCTCAAGGTACTATCAGCACAATTCACAGAATGTGAATACAAGGACGTCAAACACCTGTGAAATCACTTGATCAAAAGAAAATGATGTGAACTTCTTGTCGAGTGTGAAGAAAATTCCAATAGGTCATGCAAGCTCTAAGGTAATAGAAGGGAGTCTCTTAGTCAACTTCCCAGGTAATGAGTTGAAGTCAACAGAAAGTGACCGTGTCGAAGGAGGGCCATAATGAATCCAACATCATCGATGTGAGATGAGAGGATGAAAAATTATTTTGGATGATACAGAGAATCAGAGGTAAGTTTAACTGCAAAAGGACAACTCTTGAACATATTGGCAACACAACTAGAAGTTTGGCGTCTTTTTGATCCATAGGATCGGTGGTCATGACAACATGGCAGAGATCAAATGGAAGGAAAAAATGAATGGCCCAAACCCAGGAGGGTCAACGATTCAAAGGAGGATGTCCCAAACCGACACAAAGCAAAGTGTGTCATGTTCAAGAGTGAGCTGGTGACACGACTGCTAGATTTCCAAATTTTCCCCCACCATTTTTGGCGAGTACCCCAACTATTTTTTAATTGCAAGCCTAAAGGGGACATCATATGGTTGCACTGTAAGTTCATCCTTTGGATGAATCTGACCTAGTAAGTTAACAAGCCCTCAGAAGGATAAGCTCATTTTCATCATAGTGGCGAATCCGATGTCATTTAATAGTTTATTGAGTCTGAAAAGGTGTAACTCGGTATCTTTTTCATGCTTAGAGAGTTTGAAAAATACATGTAAAAGAAAACTCCACATGGTCCCTCTTCGTACATTTGTGTGTCTCAAGCCCGAAAAGGTAGAAAACAATACTTGAGAGAACCACTTGAAAATTTTAGTCAAGGAGTACCTTTTTCATAAATAGTGCATCCTAGCCCAAAAATGGGGTAAACTTATACTGGGCACATGACGTTTCGTATCCATTAATGAGTTCAAAACGACAAGGGCTTGGCCATATTTTCATTTTTAAAGGGTCGGAAAAGAGCTAAAAGAGGACCCCCCCATTTTAACAAGTCGAGAAAAGAGATGAAATGCGACTCATCATCATGATCCTTGAACATCCATCACCTGTTGTTGCATAAGTAAGGCAAAGCGTCTTATCGAGTCCTTAAGGTAAAATAGGTCAAAAATATTTACAAAACTTGATATTTTCATGAAAAAATGAATCAAAAGGGGAAAGTAAACATATTTTTACCATTTACCATTTTACCTTTGAAGTGAAGACTTGTTACCCACTTTTTCCATAGTTGTTCCAGAGTAGATTGTCGGTGATCCGGGAGGTCAATCGATGGGCCATCAGTTCCAGGTAATTGCTGAAGCGCCGCACTCCATTTTCATGCCATTCATTTCTATTTTAGCCACTTATTTGGATATTTAGGTGTTGGGTGTGGATCATGATTATTTAGTCAACTTTGTTTTAGCTGGATGTATACCCCAGGAAGTTTGTACACCCCTCCACGCAGAGAGATGTAGGGGGGACTTATCCCCCCTGCAGGGGTCTGGGGGGGCTAATCCCCCCTGGTTGGAGGATTCGAGGGCTAGAAGTCCCCCCGGTGGGGGTGTCGGGGGCAGCACCCCTGAAGCTAAAAATAGATGTAAAATTGCCTTGTAAAAGTATAGTAATTTCTAGTCAATCTGGACCGTTCATTAGGCGGATGCTCTGACGGTAGAGCTTATGTTTAGTTTAGGGTTTTTTGCCCTAGAAGACAACCCCTTTCTTTGTATGAGGGCATTATATTGAGGTTGTGTAATATATGTGTATTCTTTGAGCGAGAAATAGAGAGGTGAGACTGTGAGAGAAAAAATAGGATATTACAGTGGATTTGTTGTATTTGTGTCTCTTCATTTTGCTGGATAATAAAAAGGAAGGACTAGTTGTTCAAGGTGGACGTAGCCCAAACTGGGTGAACCACATATATCTGTGTCTCTCTAGTTTTATGTGTTTTCTGTGTTTATATTTATGCAATATTCTATGTGTTCCATTACTCTATAATATATAATTTTCTAACAACTGGTATTAGAGACGAAGGTCTATTTTGCTGATAAACTCGCAGGAAAGAAGGGTTCCACATTCGAGTGGGAGCAATGGCAAAAGATGGTAAGTTTAGGGTCGAGAAATTTAATGGCCAAAACTTCTCGCTATGGAAGATGTAGATGGAAGATTATCTGTATCAAAAAGATCTGTACCTACCATTGGGCAGAAAAAAAAGATGTCAACGGATATGATAGATGAAGAATGGAACCTTCTCGATAGAAAGGAACTTGGAATAGTACGACTGTGCCTCGTAGTGTCAGTCGCCTTCAACATTTCAAAGGAAAAAACAATAGAGGGTTTGATTAAGGTGTTGGCGAAACTATATGAAAAACCCTCGGCCTCAAACAACGTATTTCTTATGAAATGGTTATTTAATATGAAGATGTCAGAAGGTGGATCTGTTGCAGACCATTTAAATGATTTTAATACTGTTACAAATTAGTTAAGTTCTGTAGGGGTAAGCTTTGATGATGAAGTTAGAGCTCTGTTATTCTTGTGCTCATTTCCAGAAAGTTGGAATGGTTTAGTAATTGCCATTAGTAACTCTGTTTCTGGATCTAGTACTTTAAAGTTTGATGATGTCGTCGGTGCTATCCTTAGTGAGGACATGCGATGGAAAAGCTCCAATGAGACATCAGATAATGCTTTTAGTGTAGAGTCTAAGGGAAGAAAAATGGAAAGAGGAAAGAGCTCAAAATATCGTAGTAAATCAAGGAAAGGTAGATCCAAGTCCAGCTCAGGGATAGCATGTTGGAAAAGCGGAAAGAAAGGACAGCTAAAGAAAGACTGTAGATCTCGGAAGGGAAAATAAGGAGATGCACAGCAAGAAAACAACCATGAAGCAAACGTGACAGGTGAGGTGTTACAAGATGCTTTGATTCTTTCTTTCGAAAATATTACTGATTCTTGGGTGGTAGATTCAGGGGCCTCATTCTATGCCACACCTGATAAGAGATATTTTCATGACTATGTTCAAAGAGATTTTGGACAAGTCCATTTGGGTGATGATAAACCCTTTAAAATTGTTGGAATGGGTAAGGTTCTTGTAAAACAGCAGAATGGAAACCAATCGCTACTAAAGGAGGTAAGGCATGTTCTAGATCTGAAGAAAAATCTGATTTCAATAGGGTAGTTAGGTGGTGAAGGTTGTGTGACAACTTTCACAGATAAAGCTTGGAAGGTCACCAAAAGAGGCCTATTAATAGCAAAAGGCGAAAAGGTTGGTACATTGTATTTATGCAATGGTATTTATAACTTTGTTAATGCCTTAACTTCTAAAGGAGGAGATGCAGCATTATGGCATCATAGGCTCGGAAACATGAGTGAGAAGGGGATGAAGATTCTTCACTCAAGGAATTTGTTGCCAGGTTTGAAGAATGTTGATTTAGACTTCTGTGAGAATTGAATTTATGGAGAACAGAAGAGAGTCAGATTTTTGAGAGTTGGGAAAGAAAAGAAGAGAGAAAAATTAGAGCTTGTGCATACAGATGTATGGGGACTTGCTCAAGTATCATCTCTCAGTGGCTCTCGCTATTATGTTACTTTTATTGATGATGCAACTACAAAAACTTGGATTTATTGTATTAAGAAGAAATCTGATGTATTTGATACTTTCAAGAAATGGAAAGCTTTAGTTGAGATTGAGACAGGAAAGAAATTGAAGTGTCTCAGATTAGACAATGGAGGTGAATATTGCAACAAAGAGTTTGATAGGTACTATTCAAAGCATGGAATTCACAGAGAGAAGATAGTTCCAAGAACACCACAAGAAAATGGTGTGTCAAAAAGGATGAATAGAAAAATCATGGAGCGTGCAAGGTGCATGAGATTGCATGCAGGAATGCCTTTACAGTTTTGGGCAGATGTTGTAGATACTACTATTTATCTAATAAACAAAGGGCCTTCAAGTTCCTTGGATGGTGGTGTTCCAGACGAGCATGGACAGGTAAAAAGGTAAACTACTCCTTTTTAAAGCCTTTTGGCTGTGAGGCCTTTGTCCATATTAATAAAGAAAATAGAACAAACCTTGAGGAAAAATCAAAGAAATGTACCTTTATTGGATATGGTGTTAATGATTTTGGTTATCGCTTATATTATTATGAAAATCAAAAAATCATTAGGAGAAGAGATGTAATATTCAATGAAAAGGTCTTGTATAAGAATCAGTTACAAGAAAAGAAACAGGAAAAAGAAAACAATGAATACATAGTTCTTAATGAGATCACTGAAAAAGTAAAGGTGCCTGAAAATAATAATAATCAACAACCACAACAACAGCAACCCCCACAACAGCAACAGGCACCCCAAACACTTGAAAGTGGTGTTAGAAGATCTACTAAGATAAGTATACCCCATGAACGATACTCTCCTTCATTATATTATTTATTGTTGACTGATTCTGGCGAACCTGAATGTTATGAAGAAGGAATGCGGGTTGAAAGCAGGAAGAAGTGGGAGCTAGCCATGGAAGAAGAGATGAACTACTTAATGCATAATCAGACTTGGAACTTAGTCAGGTTTCCTGCAGGTAAAACTACATTGAAGAATAAATGGGTTTATAGGCTGAAGGAAGAAGATGGAGGAAAACAAAGGTACAAAGCTAGACTTGTGGTGAAGGGGTTTGCAAAAAAGAAAGGTATTGATTTTGATGAAATATTTTCTCCTGTTGTTAAAATGACTTCAATCAGAACTATTTTGAGTCTAGTAGCAGTTTAAGATTTGCATCTTGAGCAGTTAGATGTAAAGATATCCTTTCTCCATGGGGATTTGGAGGAAGAGATATATATGTAGCAGCCACAAGGATATGAGGTAAAATGGAAGGGGAAACTAGTGTGAAGGTTGAAGAAGAGATTGTATGGCTTAAAATAGGATCCAAGGTCGTGGTATCTAAAATTTGACAAGTTTATGACTAAAAAGGGTTATACTAGATGTCACTCTGATCATTATGTTTATCTAAAAAAGCAAAATGATGGCAGCTATATTATATTTTTATTGTATGTAGATGACATGCTTGTTGCAGTGTCTAACATGCAGGAAATAAATGTGCTCAAAAGAAAATTTGCAAATTCATTTGCAATGAAGGATTTGGGAGCTGCAAAACAAATCCTTGGTATGAGAATAACTAGAGACAGGAAAAATCACAAATTAACATTGTCTCAGAATGAGTACATACAAAAGGTGTTGAAAAGATTTAATATGCACAATGCAAAACCAGTTAGTACACCATTTTCTATCCATTTCAAACTTAGTAAGGAAACGTGCCCAAAGACCCAAGAAGACATGGATTATATGTCTAAAGTTCCATATACATCAGCAGTTGGAAGCTTAATGTATGCAATGGTCTGCACAAGGCATGATATTGCACATGCAGTGGGAGTTGTAAGAAGGTACATGAACAATTTAGGAAAGGAACATTGGATGGCAGTGAAATGGATTCTCAGATATTTGAAAGGTACCACAAATCAAGAATTATGCATTGGTGGTTCAAACATTTCTCTACAGGGATATGTTGATGCAGATATGGCAGGTGACGAAGATAACAGGAGGAGCACTACAGGATATGTATTTACTATAGGTGGAACAACTATCAGTTGGGTTTAAAAAATCCAAAGTGTTGTTGCACTTTCAACAACAGAAGCACAGTATGTTGCTGCTACAGAGGCTAGTAAAGAAATGATTTGGTTATAAAGGTTTATGGGTGAATTGGGTAAGAAGCATGATATGGGCACGTTATACAGTGATAGCCAAAGTGCCGTTCATCTTGCAAGGAACTCAACATTTCATTCCAGGACTTAACACATACAGCTCAAGTACCATTTCATATGATCAGTGTTGGAAGATGGAGAGTTGAAGCTGGAAAAGATACACACTAGCCAGAATCCTATAGATATGCTAACAAAAGTTGTAACCAGGGAGAAATTGAGAATATGCTCAGTTTCAATTGGTCCTCAAGGATGACGATGAAGATGAGAAACATCCAAGTCCAAAGAGGAGTCATTGTCCAACAACTAAAGTAGCGGTGGAGTTGCTACAATCATTCTCCAAGTGGGAGATTGTTAGGTGTGGAGCATGATTATTTAGAGGACTTTGTTTCAGCTGGATGTATACCCCAGGAAGTTTGTACACCCCTCCACATGGGGGGGTGCGGGGGGAACTTGTCCCCTCCGCGGGGGTCTTGGGGGGTTAATCCCCCCTGGCTGGGGGGTCCAGGGGCCAGTGGTCCCCCTGTGGGGGTTTCGAGGGTAGTCCCCCCGAAGCTAAAAATAGATGTAAATTGCCTTGTAAAAGTATAGTAATTTCTAGTCAATCTGGACCATTCATTAGGCGGATGATCTGACGGTAGAACTTATGTTTAGTTTATGGCTTTTTGCCCTAGAAGGAAACCCCTCTCTTTTTATGAGGGCATTGTATTGAGGCTATGTAATAAATGTGTATTCTCCGATCGAGAAACAGAGAGGTGAGACTATGATAGAAAACAGAGGATATTACAATGGATTTGTTGTAGGTTGTGTCTCTTCATTTTGCTGGATAATAGAAAGGAAGGACTAGCTATTCGAGGTGGATGTAGCCCAAACTGGGTGAAACACATATATCTATGTCTCTCTAGTTTTATGCGTTTCTGTGTTTATATTTATGCAATATTCTATGTGTTCCATTGCTCTGTAATATATAATTTTCTAACATTAGGGAGGTTTTTGAGAAAAAATTTCTCCCTCGATCAGCATGATTTCTGGGCACAGGATCGCACCGGCCGCGGCTGATTTGCATGACCAACTACACCGATGAATGCAACTATTTTTAAAACACATGTGTCAGCATTGTGGATAGGGAAAAAGACATTTTTCTCAAGAATTGACCATTTCAACTTGAATTTGATATGCCAATGATGGTTATTGACTTAAATTAATGGCTTTTGCAGGAGAGAAATCGCCGAAAATGGTGGATTGGAAGGAAAGAGAACATGAAGATATTGACACCCAAGCACTGAATGATGAAAACTTCCTGGAGGCTTTGAGGGCTTGTGAGATCCTAAAATTCTTCCTTACACTAGGTATTCGGGCCCAGCCTGAGTTTCTTTCAAACTTGATAAGCCTTTGGGACATTAATCGCGCGATTTTTTTCATTGGGGACCAGGAGTTGGATTTGACAACTTCAGATATCCACTTCATCACTGGACTGTCTCGTAGAGGTGAGGTATTGAACTTGTATGGGTCACATTTGGTCAGCGCAAGCATATCTTCCGTGCTTTCCAAACACTTCCCTGAGGCCTTGAAATCCAAGAGTGGGAAGATAGAGATTTCTAGTGTGTAGGATTTGACACTAAGGGTGCTTCTATTGACTATCAATAGAGTGGTAGGGTCCCAGGTGGAACATGAGACTAACAAGTCGAATTTACTTTATGATATTGACTGCACAGCTCCTACGATCTTCAACTGGGCAGAGACCATGAAGATGAACATCAAGCACCATCTGTCCAAGGCTAAGGCAGGGAATCTGAAGTAATTTGGCTTCGGATCACTACTTGTGACCTTTTAACTGGAACGAGTGCCAATGTTCCAGTATGAGTTTACTGAGGTTGATCCTCCTACGCCATGCAATCCTCGGATTGCCAACTGGAGTCGTTTGATGCCCAGGATCACTGGGGGTCAGCATATGTCATACCGCCCTGCATTCTTCTCATGGATACAATGACAAAAGATCGTCATGGAGGACTGGCCATACAGTAGCACTAATTTCCATGGAGACCGAGATATGCCCTTACCAGATGGAGAGGACTTCTATGATGAAGGTAAGAAATCAAATTTTTTAATTTTGAGATTTGTTAATTGATTTTGGTATATGCATGCTTATAACATTTCTCTTATTTATGCACATGTTGGATCAGAGTAGCCAGCCGAGATGTCCACAATAGCCAAGCGCGTACCTCGCCCTATTGATGTTGTTGCCGCTTATCAGGAATGGATTGACAACAAGGAGGCGATCGCGAGGAACCTTGAGGGGTTAGCTCATGGTATTCTGGAGTATGCTTGGATAGGAGACATGCCCCGTCAGTACCAGAGGCATACAGTGGGAGTCTCATATCAGATCTGCTGACTGCTGAGTCATGTAGAACGAGTTGTTTCGTGCTACCACAACCACCATGCTGAGTAGTTCCTAGGTCAAGCACTTACATATTTTTTTAGGCCTGCATGTCACAGATGTATGAGGCCTGCGAGCCGCCGATGTTATTATAGACACATATATTATTTTTTGGGGTTTTGATGTATCAAACATTCTCTCTCACACACACACACACATATATATGTATATATATATATATATATGTATATATATATATGTATATATATATATATATATATATATATATATATATATGTATATATATATATATATATATATATATATATATATATAGATATAGATATGTTGTATTTTCCTATCTATTATGGTACAAATAGTTTGTCTTATCTTTTTACCTATTTTGTAAATGTCTATCCAACACGTAATTAGGTAATGCATCTGTCAATGTATTCATGCATCTAGGAATATGATGATATGTAATATAGTCAAAATGCCTTTCCAATAAATAGATATGGAGATACGTTTGTAATATTTTAGGGTTCCTGACAGAATATTTCCTGTTGATTTGAAGGGCGACAAGCTGTGAATCCAGGTTGACAACCAATTCCCTGATGTCTACAGCAATGGCTTCTAATAATAGTTTGATGATCGCACTGTATTTAGTAATTTGTTGGTTGTACGACCTAGGTAGATACCTTGAAGGTCAATCAACTCACCGTTAGGGTCATAGATAGCCCATGCCGTGGATGATAGCTTCTAGGTACTACGACAAGCACCATCGGCAAAACGAACGTGAGGAGTTGCACACATCTGCAAAGTAAGAAAATCATAGTAGACAGGAAATCTATTTGAAAGCTATCACACAAAACCACATTGTATAGAAATGAATCACACACTAATGTACATAAGTAACCATGCAAGATGACCTAAGCATAGTACTTTTTGAGGTAAATCCCATTTCAAGGCTTATCTAGAGGATTTTGTTCATAGTCAATAAGCTCATAGGCTCCTTTCTGCAAAACATGTTTTACAATATAGGGCCCATGCCACATAGGTTTGAAATTACTTGTCCTCAGCTTATCCTTAGCTTGGTCATATAGCAGGACCAAATCACCCTCAGAGAAAGCAGGAGGGGAGACAGACTAATCGAAATGGGATTTGACCCGTTTCTTTTGTGCTTCAATGACCAAGGTAGCGAGACGACGAGTCTCTTCTAGTTGTTTTAAATATAAGAGGCATTCCTCTTGAGGTGATGCTTTGGGGAGGAGTTCAATGAATATCTTGAGTGAAGGAATCTCGCATTCAATCAGCAATGTTGCTTCCAAATCATAGACCAGCTCGAATGGTGTGAAACCGGCTACATCATTGGTTGAAGTTCGGTAGGCCCACAGAGCTTAAAAGAGCACAAGATGCCAATTTGACTTGTGCATCCCAATAGTATGCTAAAGCATGGTGACCAAAACCTTGTTCATGGCTTCAACTTGGCTGTTGGCTTGAGGGTAATATGGGGTCGAGCCGTCATGGCGCAAACCTAATGCAGATGTCAGTTCTTCCATCATGTAATCTATGAAATGGGAGCCATGGTCTGTGATAATGGCTTGGTGTACACCAAACCTATAAATAACATGGTTAAAAAGGAATTGAGCTGTCATCTTACCATCTGTAGAATATGTAGGCATTACCTCGACCCATTTGGTGAAATAATCCACAACAATGATAATATATCCATGCTCCCTGGTCAAACGAGGATTACATGTCATACAATCGATGTGCCATTTGGCAAAGGGACCAACGGTAATGACAGGGTGTAGGTGAGCGGGTGGGGCGCGCATCTTACATTAGTAAATTTGGTACTCGTGGGACTTATGGATAGCAAGAATGCAGTCTTTGAAGATAGATAGCCAAAAATAACTAGCGCGAAGGATTTTTTGAGTTGTAGCATAACCAGACATATGACCACCACATGCCCCAGAGTGGCAATCATTGAGAGCTCTTTCATCTTCCTCAATCATGAGGCATTGGTGAAGAACAGAATCGACACTGACATAATATAAAGTATTGCTAATAATATGGTAGGGTTGAGAATGATGTCGAATCCTTCAATGATCAACCTTGGTCAATGCAGACCGGAAGGTGGAGGTTTGGAGATACACGATGATATCACTGTACCATGGATCAAGGGTTCTAATCAGGAAAATGGTCTCATCTGGAAGTTGCTCATCTGCACTAGTAGGGAGAGCTTTGGAGGGAAGGGAACAAATCAATTCAGTGAAAACAAGTGACTTCTTAGATTTGGCCATAGTGAAGACAAAATCATATTCTTGCAGGATAATGATTCATTTAGAATATTTGCCCCACAACAACTGACGAGTCAGGATCTAGGTCATAGGGTTGCATTCAAAAATCACTTGTATTCGTACGTAAAAGGATATAGTGTCAAAAGCATTGAACAACTTGAATGATAGCCAAAGCCAACCTCTCAACATGTGCATAACGCGTTTCCATATCAAGGAGATTCTGACTAAGGTAGTAGATCACATGCTTGTTGCCTTCGCCATCGTCTTGGACCAAAACCATAGAAATGGTGCTAGGGGCTACTGTTATAGACATTTTTGGGCACTGCAACCCCAATCATAAATGTCCATAAACTAAGGGCTCCTAAGTCCCTAAAGGTGTTGTTCCAACCCCTAAAAGAACAAGGTCAACTTATTACATCATCTCCTAGAAGTTCTCCATGAAAAACTACTCAGAATTGGTCAAAACTGGATCATTCCACTTGCTCCATGGCTAGGGTGCGATGCATCTCACCTTGCACACACAGGAAGTGCGTTGCATTTCAAAAATCCCTTCTATGGGGTGCGATGGACGAGAGTAGACAAATGGCGGAAGCATTTTGCTAAGTGGATGATCTTGGAATCTTCCAGAAACTTCTCCTGGGACACTTGCCTCTCAGAATCGCCCAAGGATGAGTAAGAGATCAATGAGATCTCCAAGTGGAATCAAGAACTATCAGAGAGAAGACACTAATCAAAAACCCAAATCTGACTCACACCTCTGCAAATATCTATATATAGATCTCTCATCCTAGAGATCAGGGGGTTGGAGGCTGGAATTTTGTATCTTGTAAGGAAGTGCTGCTGGTTTATTGGTGCAAAGTCATAGTGTTGGGTGATCTAAGATTTTCATGAGGTGAATAAGGGCTTCTTGTTGAGAGGATGATGCTGGTTCAGAACAATTGGCACCTCGATTTGCGTTATTAGGCTGGGGGCATGCAAACTTATCATGACCAGTGTTACTGCAGGGTTCAAGCTCATTAAAAAATAAACCTGCATCGAGCAGTTTTATCACGGAATTTAAGCTCATTAAAAAATAAACATAACCCATGAGCAAGATTTTCCCCCAGCGTTTAAGCTCATTAAAAAATGAACCAATTTCCGGTAAATAACCATCATCAATGTAGTACTTTAGCCTTTGAAGCCTTGGTCGTGTTCTCATCATCACCTCCACTCTGTATTGGCAGATCATTCACCTCCACTTGATTGTTTACCCCTTTTGAGGAACAGTTGCGAAGAGTGATCCTGTTAGCCATCCTTGTAACACTGTGTGATTGGAAAATTCCAAACCTTACCTGGAATCAGCTGCTACCTGAATTTATCACTCTTTCCTCAAAGACGAGTCTCCCTTAAGCCTTTTTCAAATGACTCGTAAAATATGAAAAGATTGCCGAGCCATTGGCCTCTCCAGCTCGTTAAAGTGACCGAAAGTGCTATCCCTCCTTTAGATTTTAATCTTTTTGGACCTGAGGGATTATTACACAAAAATATCGAGCGCTTGTTTTGTTCAGCTCGTTAAAAGTATCGAAAATTCATCCCTTCTGTATTATTTTATACTTTTTCGGACTTAAGGGATTAAATGACGAAAAAGGATTTTGGAGTTTCCTTTACGTTCTTTTTCAGACTCTCTAAAATTGAAAAGGACCGAGTTATCTTTGTCGTTAAACTCGTTAAAACCTAATAGCGACAAACTTGTCCATAACATACAAGAACGAGTTTCACTATCGCTAGGCTCGTTAAAGCATAGCGATGGGTTTGCCCAAAGGGAAAATTATAGAACAAGCATATGTTATCCTCCTCAAGCTTGACAAAAATAAAGAGGTACTGGTCAGCAATGACTGGGGAAAAATTGGGAAGAAAACTTGAAGAAACTTTGTTGGTAGCAAGTCGCTCTTTAACATGACACTTTCACTCCACATCCTAGTCGGGTTGGGTTGTTCCATTCACTGGTCATATCACCATGGTTCCGTCATACCATCCATATTTGGGGTTAATGCTACCAATCCATCATGTCAGTGTCACTAATATGTTCAAGATAAGTCACTCAGAGAATTCACCTGTGTCTCACCCACTATAATACATTTTTGCTCCATTCTTTCATGACCGCCACCCTGAACCGTATATCACTAGATTGTTTTCACCTCCATTAAAATCATTTGCTCTGTTCCGTGTCATTGATGTGGGATTCATTAAGGCCCTCCTATGACAGATCGCTTCTTGTCGACATCAGCTCATTATCCAAGAAGTCGATCTAGGAACAACCCTTTTAGTACTTTGAAGCTTGCATGCCTCAATGGCAAGTTTCTCACTTCTGGTGACAGGTTTACATCAATGGCCTTCGACCGAAAGATTTTACATGGTGTTCGATGCCAAGTCCCTTATTCACACCACGTGAATTGTATTGCAGTACCTTGAGGATCATTATCATTATCGGTGATTCCTCTCGCACCTGTTAACAACTTACATTATTGGTTGGTAATCAGGCGATGTCTTTCCATGTTTGACTCCAGAACATCTCTCACATGGATCGACTTGTACTTTGAGTGAAGATCGAACGAGATTGAAGACCTCGGATCTAGTTTCATCCATCCGGGCTGCGATATATATTCAGGAAAATAAAGTCATCAAATGTACATCATTGCTACATAGATAATCATCCAATCTAAGGGATGATGGCTCTACCAGAATCATCAGTATACACTCAGACGATTATCTATCTCATGTACATGGAAAAATGAATTTATAAAGCTGAGCATGGGAATGTCTGCCTCAGCTAGATCATGAAAATATTATGAAGATAATGTACTGTATTGTATCTTATTACAGGTCGCCTTCCAGCTTGAAAAAACTTCGGATCCTCATGATAAAGCATTTCACCCGACATCAAAAGATTAATGAGCTCATGCTTTAGGGGGCAATTGTTATAGACATTTTTGGGCACTGCAACCCCAATCATAAATGTCCATAAACTAAGGGCTCCTAAGTCCCTAAAGGTGTTGTTCCAACCCCTAAAAGAACAAGGTCAACTGAATACATCATCTCCCAGAAGTTCTCCATGAAAAACTACTCAGAACTGGTCAAAACTGGATCATTTCACTTGCTCCATGGCCAGGGTGCGATGCATCTCACCTTGTACACACGGAGTGTGCGTTGCATTTCAAAAAGCCCTTCTATGGGGTGCGATGGATGAGAGTAAACAAATGGCGGAAGCAATTTGCTAAGTGGATGATCTTGGAATCTTCCAGAAACTTCTCCTTGGACACTTTCCTCTCAGAATCGCCCAAGGATGAGTAAGAGATCAATGAGATATCCAAGTGGAATCAAGAAATATCAGAGAGAAGACACTAATCAAAAACCCAGAGCTGACTCACACCTCTGCAAATATCTATATATAGATCTCTCATCCCAGAGATCAGGGGGTTAGAGGCTGGAATTTTGTATCTTGTAAGGAAGTGCTGCTGGTTTATTGGTGCAAAGTCATAGTGTTGGGTGATCTAAGCTTTTCATGAGGTGAAGAAGGGCTTCTTGCTAAGAGGATGATGGTGGGTCAGAACAATTGGTTGTAATTCTCTTGGCTCTTTCTTAATTATCAATAAAGCTATTCAAGTTTTCCTCCATACTCTTGTATGATTTATGTTTTATGCATTCGTATGGTTAATATACATCTGATCCTATATTGCTTATGATAATAGATCTATGTTCTCGTATAGTGTTATGCTGCTTTGATTCTACAGGTACTCTGTGAAGCTGGGTATACAAGAAAGCAAGTAGCAAAGGACTATCAGAAGAGAGAGGAATCGAGCAAGGAACCAAGTGAAAGACAGAGGTTGGTCTCCTTTATTCTTCTCTCATCTATCTTTCATAAAGGAAAACGAAAGTAGTTTTACTTTGTTTGTTTCTAAGGTAGCTACTAGCCTTAGTGGGATTAGCAGTTCTGCATAGACACTATTCCCAGTAACAGCTGCGGCTAGGTAAAGGAAGTAATCTTGATAATAGTCTGATGGATCCAACAAAGGAGAATTTATGAGGACGATCTTAACGTCATCAAAAGATTTTTGGGCCACCTTGTCCCATGCAAAGGGTGTTCCTTGTTTGAGCAATCAGGTAAATCCTGTGGCTAGTTAGGCATAGTTGGGTATAAAATGATGGAGAAAGTTGGCCTTTCCTTGCAGGCTCTAGAGTTGGTGAAGTGAAGATGGAGGGAGTAAATTTATAATGGCGTCGATTTTAGTGGATCTAGGCGAATACCATCCTTGGAAACGATGAAGGCAGGGAGTTGTCCTGATTCCATGTAAAAAACAAATTTGTGCAGATTTCAACAAATGTTATATTGTGCATAGCGTAAAAAAATATGCCAAAGATGGTCTGTGTGATCTTGGCACTTGTGAGAATTGGCGGGAAGGTTATCCAAGTAAGGATGGACAATGTTGCAAATATCATGAAACGTGTAGGAAATTTCCTGTTGAAATGTGGCTCCAACACTTTTTAGGCCGAAAGGGAGCTTCTTGTATGCGAACATACCCCATGGGAAGATAAAGGCTGTCTTCTCTTGGTCAGCTGGTGCGATATTAATCTGGTTATAACCAAAAAAACTATCCATAAAGGAAAATATTTCTCTCCCAGCACATTCATCAATGATTTGATCAATGAAGGGAGTAGGTAGTTGTCTTTAGGACAGACACGATTAAGATCTCGATAATCCATGCAAACGTAGATCATGCCTTGTTTTTTAGTCACCGGGACAATATTGGACACCCAGTCTGTAAGGGGGATGGGATAAATGAACCCAGTTTTGAGAAGATTTTCGACTTCACCCTTAATAGCAGCAACCTTCCTAGGGTGAACTGGGTGAAGCCGTTGGTGAACGGGCTTCGCGTGCAGATACGTTGGTATTTCATGCACCACAATGCTAGGATCAATGCTAGGAATTTCTTTGTAAGACCATGCAAACACATCATGGAAATCCTAAAATAGACGAGTATATGTCTTGATCTCATCCAGAGAACAAGATATGCCAATATGAACATGTGCAACGATACTCGGTTTGATACAAATATCAATCGGCATCGTTTGGGTAATATTACTAGATTTCCTTGTGACCATACTTCATGAGTAACAGTTGGTGGCAGAAATGGAGAAGAGGGCTCTTTGAGAGTCGTAGACATAACTGTTGGGCAAGGCAAGAACGAGGAGCGATGATGAGTATCGATCCATGGCAGTTCCTCGAGAGACACGATTTCGATGATAACTTCATTACCAAGGAAGGTCTCACCCAAGAGATCGGATGATTCCAAAGTGCCAAGCTAGGGGGATTGAGAGTACATATCAAGAGTGTTGGGCAGCGGATCCCCCACGTAACGATTTTGGGGCTTAAAGCCCACAATTTTGGGTATTGGTATTGGAAAGGCTCCCAAAGTGCACAGAGCGTGAATTGTAATGATTCAAGCCAAAGAGTAGTCTGCCCCAAAATAATGTAAGATAGTAGAAAGTAAGTCAGCCTACCCATGGTCTGCGAACCATGGGAAGGCATAAATAGAGCAAGGCTTTAGGTGTACAAGGAAGTGTTTGGAAGTTAGATTGGATCTGAAGTGTTATGGGTTATTAACAGCGATATTTGCTCCGAGTCTGTAAGTCCGAGTCGAGCGTTGTTGTAGTAGAAGAGGCTCTACAGCTATGTGTGTAGAGGCCTAGTAGAGTCCGCAGCTATGTGCGCGAAATCGTGCAACTGAGTGTGCAGGGTGGAATTGGATTGTACTGGAACATAGGATTAATAAAAGAAAAGGGTTTTTGAAATATTGTGCATCTGCTCATAGTTCAGTGTGATTTTTATTCTGTTATGGTTTTATGCTTTTCCTAAGGGTTATGTTTGCACGCATTGGTCATAAATATTGAATGTTTGATAGACCATTAAATCAAGTAAGATCTATAATAATAATAAGGAAACTAGAATGTTCCCCTTCACTGAGCTACACGAAGGTCAGGCAGCTACGCAGAGCAACGCGAGTGCACAGATCTGATTGCGACTCCACCAGACCTCATCAAGACATCCCTAGGGTGCAAAAACCTGGTTCCAGCACCCTTCCATACTACCTCGGGTGAGACTTCAATCCGTGCTCTGTAGACTGTTGCCAAAAGGGCCAGTAGTGCGGGATTTGTTTGGCTAAACACTTCTGAATCTAGGTTAGGTCCCAATAAGCCAACAGAGGGAGGTCTTCGACATATGAGAATCAAAGGATGCGGAGTTTGAAGCCGAAAAAATGTCCACGTAATTGACTTCAGTGGGAATAAGTGGCATAACCTCACCCCAAGTATCAACAAGATTTGGCACAAGTATGACCCAAGGATTAGATTTGATCGAGATCATTTGATAGAGGAAACACAAGGAGGTGGGAGTGGAAAACTTCCCATTAAGGCAGAATATTTGAAGGGACCCACCCTCACACTCTCATAGGGAGCACCAAAGTGCTTGACGTACATAACATTTCCATATGAGGAGGAAGAGGCAAAGAAAGACGCTGATCGATGGTGACAATCTTCCCTTGATGGGGAGAACGGATCATGAAAATCAAAGAGGAGGCCACGGCATGCATGGAATGAGTCCAAATTCAACCGAGTAGAACATTATAAGAGAGATTGGCATCAATAATCTCTACTTCAACTTGCACTGTCTTGCCTTCCAGCGTTGTTACACAGTAATTTGTCACTGTCTTCCTAACCAGTCTTCCTACTGTGACATCAGTCCAAATTAATCATGCTCATGCTCTCTAATGTTGCCAAATGACCCACTTTGCCAAAGTTTCTGCATCATCGCAACTGTTGTCAAAATAAATGCGCTAATGGGCGCTCCATAACAGACCGAATGTGCTGCCAGCGCGGAAGTACACGTGATTCCCGTGCTGGTCGAATTTCATAAGACATCACGTCTGTTATTCATATCTGATCGCGCTGACATGACCTTCTCTGTTATTTAGCAACGATGTCAGCGCCCCAGTGTAGTTATGGACCCGCATTGATCCAGTTTGGGCGAGTTTGTTCTAACAGTCGGCCTTCCAGATGACTCCAGACCTGGTTGTTGGCCTTGTAAATGTCGCCCTCCCTTCTCTGGCATGTATGTTTCGTCATTTGAGCCACCTTCCTTGGAGATAAGCTCATGCTCCCACCATTCATGGAGACTCCTTCTCCTATTTAAGCCTCTACTATTACCATGAGCAGCTAGTTTTTGGAATTCATAGTGCTTGGAGTGTTGCTGCTAGTGTGTGAGCTTGATAGGTAGCTGGTGTGACAAGTGTGGGATTGCAAGAGAGCTTAAGGAAGGTTGTGGAGTGTTTCTTTCTTGTGTAAACTTGTGTGAGAGAGAGCTTTTGTCTTGGGAGATCTACCTTCAAGGGTGAATGCTTGAGAGACTTGCTGGCTGGACCCTCTTGAGAAGGATTTGACGTCAGAACTATGGTTGTATTCTTCTTTGTTTATTAATAATAGACGACTATCATTATGGTTCCACTCTTATTGTCCTTATGATGATGTTTGAGTTATATCCTTTCTGACTGATATATAGTTACATCTACTGGATTTTATGCTTATGTTTGTATCGTTCTTTGCATGTGCAGGGGTCCGTGCACGAGGATCGTGAGGATTGTGACCAGCTGGAGCAAAGGAACGAGGGCTTCAACTCTTCCACAAGTATTAGCGTTGGAATCCAGGTAGGCCTTCATCATTGGTATTTTATTTGTAATTAGGAACCTGTGTGTTAGCGTTGTTTGATTGTTGCTAGACCTTGCTTGGACTAGTAGGGATCGCCTCTGTTCGCAGAGGGGATTTACCTCCACAACAATTTGGCGACCATACTGGGGAGACCTGTTTTACCTTCTTGTTTGATTTGTAAACTTTAGACGGAGCCTGAAGCACGGCTAGATAGCCTTCGAAACACTATTGCTCTGCATTAGTGAAGTAGATCAAAGCCACTTCAGTCCATCTCTGGTTTGGTTTACGAACTGAACAGCTTGGAGCTAGCTTTTGTCCTTTTGTGTTCATTTTTTTTCCTTGAGTTTGATTTTTGCTCTCTTTTCAAAATTTCGGGGATTAGTTCTCTGTTTTTGGAATTCCTGGTTCGATCTGGGAGGTGCCTTGATTGTTTAAAGACTGATTGTCTTGGTTTGGGAGTTTTTGGCTTGATTGTGCCTGTTTTTTAGCTTCAGCGTGGTTTATAATAAAACAGTCGCGATGCCATCGCATAGCTGTTTCTTTGACCTCTTGATCATCACGTTAATACACCAAACAGTTGCGACGGTTCCGAAAATTGGACCAGCGCGGTTAAGTCATGTACTCCCGCGCTGACAATGCTTTGTTGCTACGCGTGGTTTCTGATCAGCGCATTGTTGCTATGTATCACCCGTGCTGATTCCTGTAGAATTGAATTTCTTCAATTCTGCCTCCTGAGCCTGTTGGTCTTGCTATCCCCTGTTGTTTTCACTTGGTTTATGACTTGATTTTCATTCTCTGAAGATTGAAACACTTTCTTGTGAAGTCTTGTTGAGCGAATCTTGCTTTTTGTGTCTTGTGACCTAGTTTTGTCATTCCAATTTCTTTGGATCAACTTTGCTTGGTTACTCGCTTACAAAGGTTCGTTTGACGTTCGCTTGTGGTTTTGTGGAACCTTCCTCTTTGCTTGCTTTTGCTTGGTTGTTTAGGTGATTGTTATTGAACCAGTCTTCACATTGTTTCAATTACTTCTCACTACCCGGACACGGATCACAGTTGTTTAGGGTCAACCGGTTCTTTTCACATTTGCTTGTTATTATTTCTCAAAAGTTTGTTTAATGCACTTTGCCATCAACAAAAAGAAAATCTCTTTTGCTTTTTATTAGTTAATGAGAACTAGAAGCTTTTCGTTTTGATTTATGACTAGTGATCTTAAAGAAAAGTTTGTGAATTTCCATTAGCTACATTAGAGAAATTGTTTGTTGCTTTGTGATCATTTCGTTTGTTTGAAAGCCTTCTAACTCTCTCATAATTAGCGTTCATCGAATGGAATGACATATTTCGGCATATAGTTTGCATCTAGGCATTTTTTGAGAGATTTCATACGGTAGGGCCTGAAAACCAAAACCTAATTCAAGATCAACTGTAAAATGAACTGAATGAACTTAAAAACACATTGGAACATAACGCTCATTGTTTAGAGGTCTAGGCTAGAGACGTGCTCCGGCGTCGTTAAACCTAGTCACTTTTGTTTCACTTAAGGTTGGGTGATTCCTCCTTCCGTAACGCAACAAGTCGTCTAGCACCGACTTGAGCTCCCACGTACCATCGAGTATATGGGGAGACCCCACTAGGTTATCATCCTTTATCCACAAGAAGCCATGTCTGCCACCTTACAAGCTGTAATGCACCGAACACAGCATTCGGGAAGATTGACTGCCGTACGAGAAGTCCTTGGTTTTCATATGACTGCCAAGGTGTATATGGAGTTTTACGGATTTGTTTGGTAAACCTTTTTGCCTAGCTCTGCAGAGTAGTCACTTTTGATCCTTTTCAGACTCCTTAAATGAAAAGGCTCATCTGAGCATTTGTCACTTCGGGCTCATTAAACATTTGAAGGAGACTAGAGTCATCTTTTTGTCCTTTTCTTGACTCTTAAAAAATGAAAAGGTCAAGTTGTGTCCTTACGTCTTAAAATTTATTTGGCCGTGATTAACATTACCTGGTTAGATCTTGTGTGCGTTAGTTTAAGTAGGGTCCTTTCTCGTTAGATTCCCTTAGGTTTTGTTTTGAAGTTTGTCATCCTGGCTGAACCATCGATCCCGTCTCCCGTTCCAAGTGATCAAGGGTCTCCGTCTTCCGTTGCTCCTGAGGTACCGGTTGTGAGCAATACTCTTCCTGTTATCCCGAGTATCCAACCGATCAACTCTCGTGCTCCGGATGACGAGGATTACGAAATTCATTGGAACCCCATTTGGGAGCCTGACGAGGACGATATTCCTTTTACCCCTCCCGGTGTTTCGTCTCCAATGTCTACCTCTCACATGGATGAGACATCTCCTAGAGTGAGTGAGACACCCGTTTTGTCAAGTATTGAAACTCCTATCCCACCCACTTTTCCCATACCCTCATGCTATAAGTCATTGAGGGATAATATGAGTGCCAAGATCATCACTTCAAGTACCATGTGGGACCTCCGTATCACTCCCACTACGGGATATTTTGTTTCACAAGTTCACAGTACACTCATCACTTCAGTTCTAACGAATCCAACTGTTTGTGTAGCACATTCAACTCCAGTTGTTAGTGTCGTTACGACATCTTCAGCTGTGACTACTGGTGCTGGTCTGCCTCACAATCAAGTGAGTAGTGGCCAGCTGGCACATACACCCAAAGTTGTTCATCCTACACAAAGTGCACCACCCTCTTCTAGTCCCATCCCAGGAGGGGGGCTGTATGATCAGTATATGCAAGCTGTTCAGGATCCGAACGCGCAAGGTCCATTTTATTATTACGATTCTACTGGTCAGTTCCTTTATCTTTCCAGACCCTTGCCTACTCAACCTGTTGTTGAGGTCTCGGTACCATCATCCGTTGCTTGGGGCACCACCACTTACCATGGGAGCCAAGCATTGCCTGCGCAGCTTCAGGGACCGCCTAACCAAGGCCAGCTGTCTTACACGCAAACCCCCCAAGGGCAGTAATATTACGGCCAGTCTTACCCAGGACAACCTGGGGGCCCACAAGGACAACCCTATCAGGGACAACCTTCGGCCCCTGGTGGTCCATCTTTTACTTATCTGACTAAACCTTCTGGTAATCCAGGGCAACCTGGTGTCTAGCAAGGTTATCCCTCTGGACAAGCACGACAAACTTATATTCAACAAGGTCAACCGGTAGTCCAGCAGGGGCACCCTTCTGGGCAAGGGGGTCAGCCTTACGTACAGCAGGGCCAACCCACTGCCCAGCCTAGTCATCCTTCTGGACAAGTTGGTCAACCTCAAGGTCAACCGGCCGTCCAGCCCGCTCAACCATCTATTCCACAAGGACAACCCTCGGTTGCACAAGGACAACCTAATACCCAACAAGCTTGTCCTTCTGGGCAAACAGGTCCGTCCCAAACTCAACCAGGACAACCTTCCGGCCAGATGGTCCAAGCTCAACCTGTTCAAGGACATCCTTCTGGGCCCCAGACTCAAATTGGTCTTTAGATGCAAGGTGGGTTGCAATCTCAACCTTCTTACCAAGCGCAGCCTGCTTACCAGGCTCAGTATGGAGCTCAGCAACCGTATGGTTACCAGCAACCCCAGGGGCAAACTCAATTAGCCCCTTATCAAAATTATCAACAAATGCAGGTCACCCCTTATCAGAATTATCAGCAACATTATATTGCGCCTGCAAGTCAAGTTGCTAATCCATGGGGTGCTAGGGGGAAGATCCAGAGTCTGCTGTCTGCTTATGGATAGAACCACTATGGACAAAATCCCTATGGGCAGAACCCTTATGGGCCAAGCCTGTCCGGACAAAGTCCATGGGGGCAACCACCACCTGGTTGGAACCCTGGTACTACCTCTCTTCCATGGCCACATATGTCCTTCAATCCTCAGTTACCTTTCTTAGCGACATTGGAATTGCCAGATGTGTCCAAATTGACAAATGATCCCATTCTGCATAATCCATATTGGCCACCAGTTCTGACCAAGATACCCGGTGATTGCCCGAAATTCGATGGCAAAGCTGGCGAGGACCCTCAAGCCCATGTCATGACGTATCACCTTTGGTGCTCATCCAACTCGTGGCTTGATGATTCCATCCAGCTCCGCCTCTTCCAAAGGACTCTCACTGGCTTGGCCGCTAAATGGTATATTGAGTTGAATCGCGGAACATTTCAAGATTTCAACTTGTTGGCAATGGCATTTCTAACTCACTTTCAGTTGCCCATTCGGTATGAGACAGGGACGCATCTCCTTACGTCTCTTAAACAGGACACGGCCACGCATATATCCGATCATATACATGAATGGAGACGGCGTCGTCATTTGATCAAGTTCTGGATTCCTGATCAGCTCCTAACAAATTGGTTTACAACCTCCTTTGTCCCTGCGATTGCACGAGACATTGCTATGGGAGCTTGTGTAACTGAAGAGCAACCTATCGTGCATGCTTAGTACCTCGACTTAGTTTATTCTCAGTCAGGTACTTTATATGATTATTTTCCAGACGCCCCGAGACCCGGAACATCCAAAGCTCCGCCAAAGCCATCTGTTGACAGTGTTATTGGCTCTATAAACACATCTTCAAAGAAATCATCCGCGAACCCTGGGAAGCAAAAATCGAATGCTCCTAGTGAAAACACTTCTCAGGGCCAATCTAATTCTGGAAACACCTCCGAGGTTAACGCCGTTCAGTCCACCATGGCGGATAAATCCTCGAAAGGAAAGAAGAAAGGAAAAGCTAAGAATAAATCCGAATAGCCCAGACAGGACTCCCCTAAACCTCCACCTGAGGAAGGAGCCAAACGTAAACCTAAGTATCCTTGTCTTATCTGTGACGAGGATCACTATACTAAAGACTGCCCCAGGTGATCCGAAGTTAGTCGATTGTTGAAAGGTGCTCCTGGGACTCTTGCTGTGCTTAAAGAACCTTTCCCTTCACAGAAAACTCAAATGGTGGCAGATCCATCGCAACCCTCTTCTTCATTTGGCTCTCAAGTATTTATGGCTGGGACGATTCCCATCCACATCACTACTCGAGTGAAAGAATATCCGTCGCATGCCAGGAAAGAGCCTGAGGTCTCCTCTAGCACTCCTCCATCCAGTTCTAGTCCACTCCACATTGAGAGACCTAGCACTGAGACGACTATCCGACCCCCTCCAAAAGGTGTACTCCGGAAGTCTTCTTACAACCCTAATGCTCATGCTGCCCAGCACTACAACATCGTTTAGGACTTAGCTCAGGCTCCGTCTGCTATGTCTGCCCTAGAAGTGCTCTAGAGCTGCCCCTCCTAGAGGAAGTCCTTGCTATCGGCCATCGGTGGCATAGACTCGGCTGACTTGGATCTGATTTCTTTTGACCTCGAGGGTGATACGCTGAGACTGCCTCACCAAATCGCTTTCCTCATACAGGTCATTATCAATACTAAAACGATTCATCGTACAGTCATTGATGAAGGTGCTTCGACTTGCATCATGTCTGTTGCCTGTTGGAAAGCTATTGGTTCTCCGACGCTGAGCCAGTCTCCTACAACATTGGAAGCCTTTGACAGAAGAGAGTCCCGTCCTTATGGTATCCTCCAACAGTTGCCCATCTCTTTGGAAGGGAAGACGGTCGAAGTGGAGGTCGAAGTTGTCGATGTTAATCTTACCTACAACCTCCTCGTCGGACATAGTTGGACATACGCCATGCAAGCCGTGGCTTCCTCTCTTTTCCATGTCATTTGTTTCCCTCATCAGGGGAAGATTGTCACCATGGACCAGCTCTCCTTCTTCGCCTCCTCTTCCGAAGGCAACGTGCCTTTCTTGGAGCATACCTCCAAATCATGTGAGAGTGTGGGAGTTGGACTCTTTAAAGATCCCGCCCGGATGGGTGTCTTTTCCCTCCCACCTCCTAATCTCGCTCCTATTAATATGATCTCCATGTGCTCTGATCCGTGGGTCCTTCCTCCCGCTCATCAGATAGAATCTTGGGGCGATATGATGCCGTTGAGTCCTGCCAAGCTCAACTACGTTGAAATCGTTGCTGCATCGGCTCCCCCTCCCGAACTTGCTCCTCCGAGAAGCATTCCCGACTCGTATGTTCATTCCCCTTGGCTTGGAGATGATGCTACTTCGGATCCATTAAAGGAAATATTTCCTTCCGATGAAGCCATTATAGAGACCATGTCTCTTGAGGAACCTCCTTGGTCTGATTATCACCACCGTTCCTCGTTCCTCCCTGCCCATCAGGAAATGATCGCCTGTCTCGAACGGTTTGCTTCTTGTATCCCATTTCAACCCCTTCAAACACCTATTCAAGTTTATCAAGTGTCTTCTGAAGGCAATATGGGAAACATTACGCAGACCCAACCCATCGACATCTCTGTGAAACCAGGGATTGTCGAGCATATTCACATTGGAGTCACTTGTACTCCGAAGGAAGTTTAGCTCTACATCGATCATTTTCGCGAATTCTGTGATGTCTTTGCTTGGTCCTACGAAGAGATGCCCGACATTGACCCTAGCATAGTGGTGCATGAGATACCTACGTATCCAGGTGCCAAGCCCGTTCGTCAATGCCTACGCCCCGTGCACCCCCGAAAGGCTATAGCCATTAAAGCAAAAGTTGAAAAGCATCTCAAGGCTGGTTTCATTTACCCCATTCCTCTTACGGATTGGGTTTCTAATACTATCCCTGTGAAAAAAAAGTAGGGTACTATTAGAGTCTGTGTTGATTGCCGTGACATCAATCGCACCTGTCGTAAGGATAACTTCCCCACACCCTTCATCGATCAGCTCATTGATGAATGTGCGGGGAGCGAAATCTATTCATTTATGGACGGTTTTTCTGGCTATAACCAGATCAATATTGCTCCCGCTGATCATCATAAGACGGCCTTTATCTGTCCTTGGGGCACTTTTGCTTACAAGAAGCTCCCTTTCAGTTTGAAGAATGCCGGTGCTACCTTCCAACGTGCAATGTCCTATGCTTTTCATGACATCCGTCACATTGTACAACCATATCTGGATGATCTACCAGCTCATTTAGTCAAACTTCAGGACCACCCTTCCCATCTTCGCGAAATCTTTCTCCGTTGTCGACACTACTGTATCAGGCTTAATCCTCATAAATGTGTCTTCTGTGTTGAATCAGGCCGACTACTCGGGTTTATCGTCTCCCGAGAGGGCATCCGTCTGGATCCCCTCAAAGTCGAAGCTATTCTGAATCTTCCTCCCCCTCCTTCTTTGCAACAGTTGCAGAGCTTGTAGGGCAAAGCAAATTTCCTAAGACGATTTGTTCCGAACTATGCTGAGGTGGCTAAAGGCTTCACACGGTTATTGAAGTGAGATACTCCCTTTCATTGGGATGCTATCGCTCAAGAGTCTTTTGAGCGTCTTAAGGGTCTCCTTGTTTCTGCTCCATTATTGCAACCTTTGAATTACCATCGCAATTATACTCTGTATTTGGCCGCCGCCGACACTACTATCGACATGGTTCTCGTGCAAGATGACGAAGATGACAATGAGCACGTCATATATTACCTCAGCCGCAACCTCTTAGACACGGAAACTCGATACGCTTATGTCGAAAAGTTGGCATTGGCCGCTGTTTGTGCCATCCAACGTTTCCGACATTATATCTTGTTGCGCACCACGACTGTGATTTCTGATTGCAACCCGATGACGTACATTTTGTCACGTCAGTTACTGGGGGGCAAATACTTAAAGTGGATCATCATGCTCCAAGAGTTTGACTTGGAATTCACTACTGCCAAGTCTAAGAAGTCCCTGGTCTTTGCTGAGTTACTTTGCTCTTTGCCATCTCCTTCTGCACCCCCTCACTCAGACGATCATATCCCAGACGAAACTCTTTTTCCAATCAACACCCTCGACCCCTGGTATGGGGATATTATTGTATATTTGTAGACGTCCTCTTTCCGTCCCGCTGTCTCCAAAGATGCTCAGCGACGGATCCGTCATCAGTCTCAACCCTACCATATTATCGGGGACACCCTGTACCGTCTCGGCATTGACTCCATCCTCCGTTGATGTCTAACCCTCGAGGAAGCTGAGAGAGTCCTGAATGACTGCCACTCTGGCTCCTGTGGTGGTCACATGTCCGGATATGCCACAACTCAAAAAATCCTTCGCACTGGTTATTTCTGGCCCTCCATTTTTAAGGATTGCATTCTCGCCGTCTGTTCGTGTCATGTGTGCCGGATATACCAGCAGAAGATGCATGCACCACCAGCTCCGCTGCACCCTGTTGTCACCGTTGGCCTTTTTTCAAAATGGGGCATTGATTATATGACCTGTAAGCCTCGCTCGACTGGGGGGCATGCGTTTATTATCGTTGCCATCGATTACTTTACAAAATGGGCCGAGGCGATGCCCACATTAACTGAAGACGGTCACACAGCGGCGCAGTTTTTGTTCAACCATGTTATTACGTGGTTCGGAGTTCCACAGGCCATCATCATAGATCACGGGAAGCATTTCCGTAATCGCATGATGACCGAACTGACTACCCAACTAGGCTTACGGCATGATAGTTCGACCCCGTACTATCCTCAGTCCAACGGCCAGGTTGAAGCCGTTAACAAGATTTTGGTTACGATGCTTCAACGTACTATTGACATGCATAAGTCTAATTGGCATCTGATGTTGTTTCTCGCCTTGTGGGCCTATCGAACCTCTGTGAAGGATGCCACCGATTTCACTCCATTTCAACTAGTTTACGGACTAGAGGCTACCCTTCCTATAGAATGTGAAATCCCTTCGTTAAAAATAGCCGTTGAGTTGCTTCCCAACACTACTCCAGTAGAGGAACGACTTCTTTACCTAGAACGGCTGGACGAGACCCGTCGCCTAGCCTCTCTAGCTATCGAAGCTCAAAAGAAGAGAGTTAAAACTCACTTCGACCATACCATCCATCCTCGTTCCTTTGTTGAGGGAGATCTAGTCCTGCTATACGACCAAGCAAATGACAAGCTGGGGGCAGGCAAACTCGAGCCCATGTGGCTAGGCCCTTATATTGTAAAGAAAGTGTTACAGAAGGGGGCATATGAGCTAGTTGACTATGAAGGTAATCCTCTTGATAAGCCCCGCAATGTGCTATACTTGAAAATGTACTATGCATGATTCCATGCACTTCGATTTATACATGCATGTGTTTTAGCGAGTGCGTGTGTGTGTGTTTTCATGTTTTTGGCTTGGTGTGAAGGCGTGATTGCCCTTATTGTGTTTTTGCTTCTTGTGCAGATGTCAGGTGCACCTTATGTTGGTTTCGCTGATGGTGCCTGCCGCAGCACTCGCAATTTTTCCTCTGGGGCATGGGTGATCCATGATCCTCACGGTGAGTTGATAGATCTTCAAGGTGTGTGTTTAGGCTGTACTACAAACAATGTTGTTGAATATAGTGCTGTTATTGAATTATTAGCCGAGACAATTAATCTCAATATTCGTACATTGGTTGTTAACCTAGACTCTCAACTTGTCATCCATCAGCTCAATGGGCGATATTCCATCACAGACCGTCACATTTTAAGGTTGTACTTACGTGTTAAATTGTTGGAAAGGAATTTTGACTTTATCACATATCAACATATTCCACGATGATTAAACACATTATCTGATGCATTGGCTAATTATGTATTAGATAGACATTTACGTAATTTATAATCAAAACATCATCCAAGTAAGCACATAAAAGCACAATAATAAACCATAGGAATATGTATATATATATATCATGTGGCGCACCAAGGCGCTCAAAAATAAGTGTATATGTCTAGATAGGGCCTGTGTTCTCGGTACATCTGAGGCACATGTCTCTCAAAAAATCATCAGTAGGAAATAAAGACCTAGATATCTACTGTGGTGGGTTATGCTCTCTATAATCTGCAGCCGCTCGTGCCACCCACCTCAAAAGGCGGTGCATCCTAGGTTCTACCCCCACTGTATGGATCTGAGATGCTATGGGGACCTCTTCTATCCCCTGGTAATCTAGAATCCCTGACAACAAGCCCTCGAGGTTCCGTATCATGGTCTCCATCGTATCGGCCCTTGGAGGAGCCAAGGCCAGAGCTCCAATGCCCTGTGCATCCCTCCGCGCCTCTGGGGCCAAGCCAAGGGGTCTTGTTGGTCCTACATCTGCATACCATAGCATTTATCATTAAGACATGTACATGAAAAATCAAAAAAATGAGATCAAGTGGCTTACCACCATCGTCCCACTACTCTCCAGCAGGCAGCGGCATGTCTGGGTCTCCACGGAAGTCTATGCCAGCATATGGCCAGTCCTCCACAAAAATAGTCTGCCTATCCAGCCACTCTCGGAAGTACACTCCCCATGCCACTGGTCGACCGCCACCTCCTCGTGGCATGACATGGCCCCATCGTGTGGCCCTCGTCTCTCGAGGGCCTCTAGGTGGATCCACGACCATGTCCTGCAGCTGTAATGCCGGTACCCGCTCCAGCATGAGCGGGACTAAAATCGACCCATAGCCAAATTGCTTCGACTCACCACATCGGCAGTTGGTCAGCTGTCTCTTCATACTGGTTGTTACTGCCACTGCCCAGTTAAATATGGTAGGATTCAAGCATTCGAGAGCCAATCGGAGGTGGGCCTTTGAGGCCTCATGATTGGCTAGGGAGCCCGCTGCCCGAGTCACCATGAAGAGTATAGTTCGAAGGATGATGTCCTCCACCGTAGGAATAACTACTTTCCCGCTCCGCGACTTGCGTGCTTGTGGGCACACCTGGGCCATCAAGATGTCCAGAGTATCACCGCCGGGTCGCTGCCCCTCCAGAATAGGCATCTCACCTCGAGATGATAACCCGGTCAAAAAAATAGATATATGTATAGTCAAACTCAATATCTCGGCCTTGGATCACAAATTTCCCATCAGTGGGATTCCAGGCTCTGATCAATAATTCAAGAAGGTCAGGTTGTGCTCGCAGGCGCGGAGTTAGGAAGAATTTGAGCAACCCGCATGCCTGCATTGCATTTCGGCACCCAGCATCGGCAAATGCCGCTATGTCCTCGTTATCATGAGCTCACTCCTACCAAATGAATGCCATTTTACCCTGCATGATCAAAAAAAATTCATTAGGGCCCTGTCCATAAAGTTTCATACGTTCAATTTGTTAAAAAACTTTGCGCGGCATTAGCGCGACTTTTTTTAAAACAGTCGCGCTGATCATGGCACCCTTTGATATTTTTTTCGGGTCAGCGCGAAAGTACATCACTCTTCCGCGCTGATCCAGGGGTGGTCAGTGTAAGTCTTTTTCGATCAACGCAGACCCGATAAGGAAATCCACGCTGACCGAGAGCGGATTGAGTTTCAAAAAATCCGCCCAAACCATCACTTCCCACCATTAAAATGCAGCTAAAATACTTCAAAATGGAGCGTAAAGGGAGATTAACCTACCTGGAATTGATTGCAGGATGGTTGATGCGCGTATGGAGTGGAATTCGGCTCGTCAACCTCACAGCTCCAAGACGTCCTCCAAAGCTCCAAATGGTAAGAATGGTAAAATTTTTGTTTACCCCCCTATTTATGGTAAAATTTCATAATTAAATATTATTTTTCATAAGTGTGGGATTTTTATGATGATTTTTACCATGTGCTTGGTTCCAATATAGTTTTACTATGTTTTTATGCATGTGGTCCATATTATTTCGAACAGGCTAATGCGTGCGGTGTTTCTTGTGCAGATTCTCATGCTGGTGGAATTAAGACCATTCCATACCCACTTGGTCCCACAACGTTGTCTTTAAGCTCTTTTTTCGACATGAAATAAGAAAAGATAGCCGAGTCTCCCTCTCGACTCGTTAAAAATAAGCAAGAGGCGGTCACCTTTAAAGCTCTTTTTCCGACCGTTTAAAATTTAAAAGATCGCCGGGTTTTTGTCATTTCGCACTCGTTATTGGCTCCAAAACGACATGCTTCTGACCACTTTTCTACTTTTTCGGGTCAAAGTCACTACTTACGAAAAGTACTCCTCGATCATACTAGTCGGGCGGTTCTTTCAAGCATTATTTTATACTTTTTCGGGCTCGAGAGACACAACTTTACGAAAAAGGACCCCCCTGGAGTTCACTTTTCTGCTGTCTTTTTAGACTCTCTAAACAGGAAAAGACGCCGAGTTCTTCCTTTGTCAGACTCATTAAAACTTAATGACATCGGATTCTGTTGAAATGACACCTTCCAAGCATATGCTATCCCCGTCAAGCTTGTCATCAAAAAATAATCGGGGTACTCGCCAGAAATGGTGGGGAAAATGGAATCATAATCATTATCGTGTCGGCAGTATGTCGCTCTTGAACATGGCACTTGTCCGCATTCGTGTCCGAGTGGGAACCTCTCATATTGTTTTACACTGGCCTCCGTTGGTTTGGGTTATCCTGTTTGACCTCTCATCTACTCATTGCCTTGTCACCATGACTCTTGATCATTTAATGTCAGATACTGCCAAGTCCACGGTCGTGCCTCCGATATGTTCCCGAGAAGTTGACCTCTGTAAGAATACTCAACCTCCCTCTGATACCTCACACAAAATATCTTATCCTTCTCTGTCTCGTGTCGATGATGTGGGAAACAGTATGGCCCACCTTCGATCAAGGTCACTTCCTGTCGACTTCAGCACATTATCCAGGAAGTTGACTTAGAGACTCCATTCAGGTGCCTTGGAGCCTGAATGCCTCAATGGCAGGTTCTTCGTGTTCGACGCAAGGTTTTCATCATTGGCCTCCGATCGAATGATTCTGCAGGTGTTCGACGCCAGCTCATTGATTCACATGCCGTAGATTGTACCTATAGTACCTTGAGGACCATTGTCATTATTGGTGGTACCTCTCGCGTCTGTTAACAGTTTTCATCATTGACTGGTAATCAGACGATGTTCTTGCGTGTTCAACTTCAACCCTCATATTCACATGCTTGAACTTGTACTTTGTTCGGGTCGAGATGGAGTGCAAGACCCTGGATTTTGTCTCTTAAGATCCAGGTTGCGGTTTTGTGGATTATCATGATCATTACATGAACCATTGATGGATGGCTGCGTCCATACTTGAGTCTTCACGGATGGCTGCGTCCATACCACAGACCTCTTTCGTATGTCTTTTGGATGGCTGCGCCCATGCCTAGACTACATGTAATTGATTATCAGAGATATCAGTTGTACATCCGTACAGATTCTTCCTGGTGGTGTTCCAGTTCAGCCAGTTTCGTAAATCATTTCACCCCTCCCACTCACTCGGGCTTCATGCTTTAGGGGGCATCTGTTACACAGTAATTTGTCACTGTCTTCCTAACCAGTCTTCCTACTGTGACATGAGTCCAAATTAATCATGCTCATGCTCTCTAATGTTGCCAAATGACCCACTTTGCCAAAGTTTCTGCATCATCGCGACTGTTGTCAAAATGAACGTGCTGATGGGCACTCCATAACAGACGGAATGTGCTGCCAGCGCGGAAGTACACGTGATTCCCACGCTGGCCGAATTTCATAAGACACTGCGTCTATTATTCATATCTGATCGCGCTGACATGACCTTCTCTGTTATTCAGCAGTGATGTCAGTGCCCCAGTGCAGTTATGAACCCGCGCTGATCCAGTTTGGGCGAGTTTGTTCTAACAGCTGGCCTTCCAGATGACTCCAGACCTGGTTGTTGGCCTTGTAAATGTCGCCCTCCCTTCTCTGGCATGTCTGTTTCGTCATTTGAGCCACCTTCCTTGGAGATAAGCTCATCCTCCCACCATTCATGGAGACTCCTTCTCCTATTTAAGCCTCTACCATTGCCATGAGCAGCTAATTTTTGGAATTCATAGTGCTTGGAGTGTTGCTGCTAGTGTGTGAGCTTGATAGGTAGCTGGTGTGACAAGTGTGGGATTGCTAGAGAGCTTAAGGAAGGTTGTGGAGTGTTTCTTTCTTGTGTAAACTTGTGTGAGAGAGAGCTTTTGTCTTGGGAGATCTACCTTCAAGGGTGAATGCTTGAGAGACTTGCTGGCTGGACCCTCTTGAGAAGGATTTGACGTCAGAACTATGGTTGTATTCTTCTTTGTTTATTAATAATAGATGACTATCATTATGGTTCCACTCTTATTGTCTTTATGATGATGTTTGAGTTATATCCTTTATGACTGATATATAGTTACATCTACTGGATTTTATGCTTGTGTTTGTATCGTTCTTTGCATGTGCAGGTGTCCGTGCACGAGGATCGTGAGGATTGCGACCAACCGAAGCAAAGGAATGGGGGCTTCAACTATTCTACAAGTATTATCGTTTGAATCCAGGTAGGCCTTCATCATTGGTCTTTTATTTGTAATTAGGAACCTGTGTGTTAGCGTTGTTTGATTGTTGCTAGACCTTGTTTGGACTAGTAGGGATCGCCTCTGTCTGCAGAGGGGATTTACCTCCACAACAAGGGTGATGGCAAGGTTTGGTAAGACACTGAAGGGTTGTGAATCACTCCCATCGAAAGCTTCCAAAGTGTTGGAGACTATTTCAGTGTAGGGGAACTAATAGCCTTCCAAAATGCAATTGACATGATGAAGGTGGAAGAACCATCATCGATGATAGTGCAGTGGATGGTCTTCTCATTAATTATTACCTGAATAAGAAATGCAATATGATGAGGGATCCGTGGAACATAGTTCTCCAGATCAAAACATATCAAATTAGAATCGGTGGGATCGATGCCCCAGAAAGCTGATAACAAAGATTTCTGCTGCGACAGGTAGCTTTGGAGTACCTCGAGAGCCAACATGGTTGATGGCACCTGAGCGAAATCCTCAACAATATTGTAGTGCTAAGCGACTCGGGCATTGGGATTATACAAGGATTTCTGTAGCACACCTCAAGAGGGTGGTCGCGTAGCGGAATCACGGTTAGGTCGCTCAATTTGCAGAGGGCCAGAACTCGGGGTAGAAGAAGAAGGTGCAACTTCTTTTTCTTTCCTAGCTACTGGAGTTGGAGTTTGATATTATTTCAACTGAGTGGCCACATTATTGGGCTTGATCAACATGAACACTTCAGATCTAGAGGGAGCAGATCAGGGTTGGTCTACCATTTGGGTCTTCTGAGACAGAAATGGCTCTTTAAGAATAGGAGGGCTCCTTTTGAGCAAGCGACTAACTTCAAATCATCAAGGACAATCCTTAGTGTAGTGATCCTTCTTGCAAATGAGGCAGGGACACTTGGGTTTCCGTTACGAAGATTCACCAGTAGACGATTTGGGAGGACCCTGTTTTGGGGCATTGGCTTTAGATTTGCCTTTGCTTTTCTTTTGTCCTTTTGAGGATTTGTCTGTTGCGGTAGATTGAACAACATGAAACTTTGAGGTTTTACCAGGGCCAAGCAGATCCTGGGATGAACTATTAGGAGAAGCATTCGAGATAAACTTCTGTTTGGAAGAAGTTTTAGCAGGGGTCTGGGATATTGAACCAATAATTCCATCAATGAGAGGAATAGCTGGTGACTTTGAAGATGTGGGATCGGATGATGGCCATGGAGCATTGGGTAACAACTCATATAAAGTGCCAGACTAAGAGTAAACCAGATCCAAGTATCGGGAACGAGTGATGGCTTGCTCTTTAGTGACGCATCCAACCATAGGTATATCGTGAGAAATTGGGGATACGAATGATCTGGTAAACCGTTCAGTGAGAAATTGATCAGTTATCTCAAATTTGATCAGGCGATGTCTACATCTCCATGCATGGATGTGATCAGAGATGTGCATCACAGTGTATTGCTTAAGCAATGTTAGCAAATAGGTGCCAGTTTCATAGCAAATCAAGAGCTGAAAGTGCACGAGGAAATCCATGGCTAACGAATTGAAGTCATGGAAAGTATCATTTCATTGCAGAACCCATGAGGGTTCATTGGAAAATACGAAGATGAATGGAATTGTCGACATACGAGTTCAATGAGCACCAGAGGTGATATGTCATCACATGGGCCTAAGGACCTTATTTAGATTTTCCATCAAACTTTGGGCAATCACTTGGTATCTTGGATGGCATCGGAGGCCAGTACATTTAATGAAGGATCAGATCATTCATAAGGCACGATACATCTAGCAACTCAAGTGTAGCGGAGAAAGGTAATTGAGTGTTAAAAGGCATGGGACGTCGATAAGCGGGCCCATAGGGAGGATCCCATCACTTCTGGTAAGGATTTTGGCCCTAAAGTGGGGGATTTTGGCCATATGGCATCTCAGGTTTCCCCCATTGCGGGTTACCTTGACCATAGGGAGGATTATGGCCTCGAATACCTTGAAACTATCCAAGCATAGGTTGTTGATAGGCAACATATGGGTTAAAAGGTTGTTGAACCTATTGACCTTGGACATATAGATATGGGACCTGTTGTCCTAGAACATAGGGCTGTTGAGCCTGTTGTCCTTGAACAAGAGGGTTCTGGACCTGTAGTCCTTGGGCATAAGGTTGATACACTTGTTTTCCTTGGATGTAGGGGCTTTGTACCTGGTGCCCTTGGCTGCTAGGATTATGAACCTGTTGACCTAGGACAAGAGGAGTTTGGGCATGCTGCTGCAGGACTTGACCTTGACCCTGCCCTTGCAAGGGTTGACCTTGCGGTTGCAAAATTTGTCCCTGGGGTTGCAGAGGTTGGCCCTGCGAGGGTATGAGTTGAGAGGTCTATGGAGTACATTGCATCTGCTGCTACACGACCTATTGCAACTTTTGTAACTATTGACCTTGCAGTTGTTGCAGGTGACCTTGCTGTGGGATAATTTTCCCTTGTTGTTATGTAGAGAGCCCTTGTTGCAACAAAGGTTTCCCTCGCGGTAACAAAGGCTTCCCTAGTTGTTGTAAAGATTGTCCTTGTTGTTGCAAGGGTACTTGAATAGTGCTTGGGAAATTATCGAACTGAATTTGGCTGTAGCCAAGCTGGATGTACTGCCGAGATTGAAGGGTGTAAAGTTGATTAACCAATTCTTGAGAACCATATGGAACATAAGGATTTTGGTATTGGACTTGAGCCCCATAGGGCTGCTGATACTGAACATTGCTTGATCCAGAATGACCAATGGGATTTTGAACCTATTGGTACTGCACATTGCCTCATCTAGTATGGTCAACAAGGATATAAATAATACCAGAAGAGGGTTGGTTTATACCAAGCATGTGAGCTGTTAACATTAGTGGCACCTAACACCATAGAGACATTCAGGTTCTGCCCCCCAGGCAGTGGCATAATCTGGCCACTAACTAATAGGGCAGAAGAACTAACAGAGACAATCTTTGAAACTTTCGGTTGTGAATGATGTGTAACTAGGATCAATGATAAAAGAGTATTCGGAATGGTGGGTTGAATCGTGACTGAAGTAACAACCTATTGGGAAGTCATGTTCGTGACGAATGGACCTGACGTAGCCCTAATGCCTGATGCCCATACAGGATTATGGTAGAGTGATGAAGCACTAGGTGTGCCTGAAACTAATTGTTCCAAAGACACATAGCCAGGTGGAAAACTAGCGAGAATACCTTCCAAATAAGGGAAACTGTTGGGAGGGAATTGCAATTGCAATTCTTCTCCCTCAACAGTGTGTGGAGTAGAAATTTGGCACTCATCCGTAGATGTGACTAGAGCATCACTTTCAGGTTCCATGTTTGAAAACAAAGGATGATGAATGGTCGAACATGTACTAGGGGATAGTTCCAAAGGAAAACCCGACTGGTTGTATGGACTGTAACGACATTAAGGTGATATCTCAACAACATCAAATAGATGGTTTGGAGGATAGATAACCAGTCCAAGCTGATCGTCAGTGGTCAGCGAGTTCTCTGGAGTTTGAACAGGATTGTCCGGAGATTTTGGGCCAAGATTAGCAGATGACCCTGAATCAAAATTAGGTAGAGGATGAGATGACAGTGGTTGAACACTCAAAACAATTGTGAGTTCAACATTTTTGTCCTCCAGTGACTCTAATAACTTAGGAAACAACTCCTCAGACAATCTTTCAGATGAAGGAGAGGAAGAGGAATTGTGTGAACCAGATGGTTTAGCCACAATGACCTTGTCTTAGTCGACAAAAAAAATAACTTCAAGGCTTTGAAATGTCCTTTTAAGGGAACTCACGATTTGGTCGAAAAGACTAACAGCATGTTCTTGGATTGTGGGAAATCAATTATTAAGATGCATAAAAGATTGATGTTCTTTCATTTTTCAAGAGTCGAGAAAGAAACAAAGATGACTCTATCACTTTCGATTGGAAACGAGCTTGAAAGGACAAATGCTCTAATGATATTTTAAGTTTAATGAGTCAAAAAGATCAAATGACTACTCTAGATGATCTAGGTAAATAGGATTACCAGGAAACTGTGAACTGAAAAATACCTCCTAGTGAACCAAGAAGTACGAGAAGGCAATAGCCTCGAATAATGTGTTCGGTGTATCACGTTGTCAAGGTAGCTAACTTGGCTTCCTAAGGATAAAAGGATTGCATCCTAATGGGGTCTCCCGTTATATAATTGATGGTATGGGGAGCACAAATCTATGTTAGTGTTGTCTAATGCTGAAGCAAATGACAACTGCTAGGCTTAAAGATGTTAGAACACATATCTAGCCTAGACCTTCTAGATATGATTGTTAATGCCAAATGTGCCTTAGGTTAATCGAATTCATTTTAGAGTTGATCTTGAGTTAAGTTTCAGTTTTCAGGTCTTAGCGATGCTACTCGAAAAAACCTAAAATGCAACTAAATGGGACAAGACCTGTTGGGCATGGAGTCCCCCCATAGCATGTTTTGGGGCTCAAAGCCCAAGTTTTGGTCAAATGTCCTGTAAGACTCCGCGAATTATGGGCACGAAGCGTGAAGTATAGGATAAGTCATAGGGTTGTCTACCCTAATTATTGTAAAGTAATGTAATGTCATGTCGGCTGTTGGGTAGCAAAGGCCCCCGACAACGGTTTTGGGGCTCAAAGCCCACAATTTTGGTAATAGGATGGTAAAAGGCTCCACGAGATGCCAGAGTGTGAATTTTAATGAGTCAAGTCAAAGGGTTGTCCGCCCGAAAATAATGTAAGAAAATAGAAAGAGATTTGGCCTGCCCATGGTCTGTGGACCATGGAAATGTATAAATAAAGCAAGACTCTAAGGTTAGAAGTCAGTTTTTGTTTTGATCTTGAATGTTATGGGTTTATGAAGGGAATAATCTCTCTGCATCTATAAGTCTGAGTCAAGGGTGTTGGTAGATAGATAGAGGCTCTGCAAATGTGTGCATAGAGGCCTGGTAGAGTCTGCAGCTCTGTGCACGGACCCTTGCAGCTGAGTGCATAGGGCATATCTGGTTGTACTAGGGAAGAGATCAATGAAGATAAGCATTTCAGAATCATCATGTCTTTTATCGTGAATCTATCTGTTATTTATGTTCTGAGTTTATGCATATTTTTGCATGCACTGGGTATTATCATTAAATGTTTGCTTAAAGACCCTAAGAAGTAAAGTAGATCTATAATAAACTCATAGTAACTAGAGTGCGTTGGTGCGAATCTGTGCGAAAGCCTGATAATAGTACAGAGTAGCATGCGGCCCCAGATTAGTTCGCGACCCCATCCAAACCACATCAAGACATCGCAAGGGTGCGGAAACCTGGTTCCAGCACCCTCTCCTGCTACCTTGGGTGAGACTTCAATCCACGCTCCATGGACTGTTTCCAAAAGGGCTAGTAGCCCAGGATTTATTTGGCTAATAACTCTTCTGAACCTTGGTCAGGCCCCAATAAGCTAACAAATGGTTCCGTTGTCGGGACTAGGATCTTCTTAAGGGATGTCTGATGTAGGAAAATTGGAGCCCTACGAAGAAAGAGATTTAAGAATGGCTAGATCAGAAACTACACGAGTTCGTAGTATAGGGGAATAGAAATTTGCAGATATCAAAAGGTGGCTGGATCTCTACATATACACAGAAATCCACGAGATCTTCTTCGCGACCTTCTCGCTGGAGTTGTATGAGTGGATCGCGAGGCTAGCTGATAGTGTGGGAAGGTGCAGACTAGATCAACCCATTGCGTGGACTCCAGAATTGGTGCACAGGCTAGAGGCGTCTAAAGATAAAATCGGATGTGCAGTAGATCACTAGTTGCATCGGATAATAGGAGGGTTTATCACTGAGTTCGTGATAGATATAATTGTGAGTTACAGCGAAGCAGAAAGGTGATTTCTCCAAGGACCGTGAGGTAAGTACATCAAATCGTTGAATACTTGGATTAAAATTCTATTTTGTGAAAAATGGGTTATGCGCATCCATTAATGTCTAGGGTAACGAGGAGCGGAAAAGGCTATCGAGGGATCAAGAGATTGGAAAACATTCCTCTGATTTCACTCTCGTGAGGAAGCAAGGAGGAGATCATAGGGTTCTCTTTGAGAAGTGCAGTCCGACTGATAAATCAGCGCATTCCAGTGATACCACCGCCATCCACGCCATCGCCTACTTCACCTACATCAAACCCATCTTCACCTACCCCACCTCCGCCACCACCAAGGGTTGGAATGGCAAGTGCGATCAAGTTGCTGGTATTTAGAGGCATAGGAAATGAGGAAACAGGTCAGTTATGGTTTGTGGTAAAGGCTGTATGGGAAGCCAAAGGCGTAACAGATGATAAAATCAAAATGGCTACTCTGGTTAGCATGCTACAGGACCGAGCATTGACGTTGTATATAAATTACTCAAGCGATCACCCGAATGCGGGAATAGTGGCGATCCAGGATGCTTTGAACAAAGAATTTAGCTGTCCAAAATCAGAGACACAGTCGATCATCAGGTTTAAGGAGATTATGATGTTACCTGGTCAAACCCTATGGGATCTAGATTAGAGATTGAAGAGTACAATCTGTGAGGCTAACATGATGCTAACAGATGCGCAACATTGCGCGTGGTTTGTGGTGTCTTTGACACCACATCTGAGGATGGCGCTGTCACAGTAAAAGATCTCAACCCAAGCTGAAGCATTAGAGACAACGATGAGGTTACATGAGACTCCAATACAGGATTCGGGGTTGGGAGTTCAGCAAATCCACATGCAATTACAAAACCTATGCCTAGAGATGCAAATTTTGAAATAGGATAAGGTGCCCCGGTCAGAGACGCGAGCAGAGGTATGGTGCATGAAGTGTAAAGACCAGGGCCATGATAAGGATCATTATCCGATATTCATGAACTATTTGGTAGGAGGGGGACTAATGCCATTATGACCAGAGGCACAAGTGGGGCCAAGCACGGTGCCCACACTCTGGTGTGTGATCTACCAAGTGGGAGGAAAGCATACGACGAATGTTACACAGTAATTTGTCACTGTCTTCATCCCAGTCTTCCTATTGTGTCATGAGTCCAAAGTCATTCATGCTCATGCTCTCTGATGTTGCCAAATGACCCACTTTTCCAAAGTTTCTGCATCATCGCGACTGTTTTCCAAATAAGCGTGCTGATGAGCGCTCCGAAACAGAACATACGCGCTGCCATCATGGAAGTACACGTGATTCCCGCGATGGTGGATTTTCATATGACAACGCAACTATTTCTTGTATTTTCCCGTGATGACATGACCTTCTCCGTTATGCAGTAGCGATGTCAGCACGCCAGAACAGTTATGTACCCGCGATGATCCAGTTTGGGCGAGTATTTTATAACATTCGCCCTTCCAGATGACTCTAGGCCTGGTTGTTGGCCTTGTTTATGTCGCCCTCCCTTCTCTGGCATGGCTGTTCCGTCATTTGTGCTACCTTCCTTGGAGATAAGCTCATTTTCCCACCATTCGTGGAGACTCCTTCTCCTATTTAAGCTTTCACCATTGCTATGAGCTGCTACTTTGGAATTCTTAGTCTTTGGAGTGTTGCTGATAGTATTGTGAGTTTGATAGGTAGCTGGTGTGACAAGTGTGGGATTGTTTGAGAGCTTGAGGAAGGTTCTGAAGTGCTTTTGATCTTGTGTGAAACTTGTGAGTGAGAGAGACTTGTATTGGGAGATCCATGTTCAAGGGTGAATGCTTGAGGAACATGCTAGCTGGATCCTCCTGAGAAGGCTTGTGACGTCAAGACCTGGGTTGTAAGCTTACTCTATTTCATATTTAATACAATTAATGATGTTTTCCTATGTCTCGTATGCAATGTACTAGATATCTCATGATTTCTTGACTTTATGGGTAAATAGTTCTTTGTTGTATCCGGTTATGTGCTTTGTTGTATTTCCTTACTTTGTTTCAGGTTGATTACTCATTAGGAGAATGAAGCGGAAGCTGGAGCAACGCAACGGAACTCCATCGACCACCGGTTGAGGTAGGCCTCCAAGTTGAACTATTTAAGGAGAATTGTTGTTGATTTGTCCTTGTTTGTGACTAGACCCACTCTAGGGCTAGAGGGGTCGCCTTTGTCTGTAGAGGGGACACTTTCCTGCTTCACAACGGACAACTGTCATCTATTGCAGAAACTTATACAACCCCCTTAGCAGCTATTTTTCAATTTTTGTAGATCGATGGGCCATGACGAATGAAATTGTTGAAGTTATGAATTGTTTATGGAGCGAACACCTACTTACAGGATGCAAACTAAAGCGTGAGGTCAAGATCCCAATGCAGTAATAGCATGGGGCGGATTCCAGGGACGCGGATAGGGATGAGGAGGAATGGGACCCGGATGAGGGCGGGGATAATTAATTTGCTATAATTGTGGAGGACCTGGGCATTACGCATGTGATTGCATGAATCTAACCAGAACATGTTGCCCGTACTATTACCAATTTGATCACGAAGCAGTAGAATGCCCCACACTAATTACACAGATGTGGGAAAAGGGGGTGCTCCCAACTACTCCCACTTAAAACATCCAAATGATGAAGGCTAAACTGCACGAGGAGGACCCTAACATGAACATGATGCTCAGAAGTGGTGCAACTACAAGAGAAGATAAGGGGAAGCAACCTGAGGAGGATGCATGGGTTCACAAGGCCCATAAAAAGCAACTTGAATTTGATTTGGATGAAGGAAACATTTATAGAAGCTAAGAAGAGCTTCATGGAGGCTTCTACTCTGGGTAGCAAGGATCAAACTGAACTGGAGATGGATACTTCCATGTTAGCTACCTTTTTAGAGACATGCATGAAGCTATTACGAGACATTGAATCAGTGAAGGGATTGCAAGAATTAATAACTAGGTGCACAAGATCGGACAAACCGTGCATGGTTTAGAAACTAGGCAAGCATGCTTTGCGCACCGAGCAGGAAATGTGGTTGATTGCCCAGATTGGGGACTATGAGATGGATCAGGTCATTCTGGATTTGGGGTCAGATGAAAATGTCCTAAGTAAACAGACTTGGGAACAAATGGGTAGGCCTACACTACAATGGTCTCCTATCTAATTACACATGGCAAACCAACAAAAGGTCCTACCTATGGGAAGGCTGCATAGTGGACATTGAAGGTGCAAGCAGACAGACCGTTTTTCAGGTAATAGAAATTGTGGATGATAGTAATCCTTACCCCACATTATTAGGGATAGACTGGGCCACGAACATGAATGGGGTCATCAACCTGAAGAGACGAAAAATGATATTCGAGAAAAAGTCTCTCTACGTAGTGGTCCCGCTGGATCCAGCTGAAGGGGAACGCTACACTGAGCCTGTGCGCGATGAGGACAGTGAAGATGAATTGGACCCCTTTTACCATATCACAGCGCAAGATCGGGATCAGGTGAACCCGATAGTGGATGGGAGAATCTCATGGGAACATGACAGTTCCTACACATCGGACTCACATGAAGAGATCGAATAATGGTAGAACTGGTTACATGAGGTCACAACACTAAATTGTAATATGATGGTTAGATCCCTACGTCGCGTAACTATAGAAGAAAGGGAGTTACCAATCAACACAACGTATATGGAGGAACTGGTAGACCATTGTGAAAAGGCACTTCTGAAGAAAAATCAGCGAGGTGCACATCCGAGGGCATTGTGCGAAACAACTGCACAAGGGTGGAGGACACGCCAACAGACTAGGAGAATGTGGCGCGGACGTAGAAGGCAGGTGTGCGTATACATTGGAGGAAAAAGCGGGGGGAGTGTCCATCAGTGGTGTAGGATACAGGTGTATATGGTGAATGTGTCGAACCGGCTAAGAATCAAGAATCCAAATTCGCCACAGCGATGCATTCTGCCAGTTGATCACGACAAAACCAGTACAAAAACTAGGGAACAGGAGCAGCGTCCATCTGATAAGATGACCCAATAAGAATCTATAGATACCAAGGGTTTGATGGGCCTCTAAACTCAGCATCAAAAGGAAGGGGAGGAAGGTGATGGCAATAATACTCAAACTATAAAATCCGTAGTTCACGAGGTCTTGGGCAAAGAGATTTAGCGGTTGCAGGAAGCTATTCAACACGGCAACAGTAGGCTTCACGAAATCGAGGAAGAATGAGCATGACTGAGGAGGAAAAGTGCGATGTTGGATGAATATATCAGCAAAATAAAAGCCGGCGTCACACAAGCGGGCATCACAAATTTGCAAATAAGGGAACTAGGCTTGGCTGGGTCTAGCTTGGTACTTGAACGAGCTGCGACCCTGCTATCATGGCTGTGACCACACCAACGAAGAAGTGTGCCATATACAATAGTGCCTGATAGGATAACGAATACGAAGGCACTCAAAAGGCGCCCGCAGCCCAGGCTATCAGGGAAGCGGAAATCTCGCACCTGGGGTGCAACCACCTGACTAGCGGTGGAAAGCATAGTTTCAATGCTTCAATCAGTTGAAAGCAGCCGCAAGACTATAAACAAGTCTACAGGAGGTTTGTGCGGAAGGAAGGTTCCATGCAGGGCTAGTCGGTCAGCAAGATCATGGTCGCACCGAGGGGGCTGCACTACCACGTGGATAGGCTTGGAGGTGACCGTTGCCATCACTATTCATGACAAGAAGTTTGAATTACAGCAGAAAAGAGTGGGCAGCGGGTCATTAAGACTGGGGCCATGAGCTAGATATGGAAAGATCTACCACCCAGAAGATATTAATGAAGTGAAAAAGGAGGGAAGGGTTCCATTCAAATTTACGCGCTCATCTAAAAACCCTTGGACAACATTGGGAGATCTGAGATTTGAGCCGATACAGAATAGCGAACATCCAGCTACTAGGCCCCCCATGAGTACCATGGCTAAAAGCTGAACACGGTTTGCGGAAGAGCTGTATCCAACCCAGGAGGATCTAGAAGAAGCAGCTACCACCCCCAAAGTTCCAAAGTCCCCACGCACACCATGACCCCAGAAAAACAAGCAAACTATGGGACTCGTCCGGACACCATTGCGACTCGGTAAATTATTAGTGGCTGAAAAGGGCAAAGCAATCACCACTAAAATGGATGAGGACGAGGAAGAATTGTAGGCCCTGATCACTTGGATTAAAGCACAGGATGAGGAAGAAGAGGATGTTATCCAAATACCTTCACTACTAATGTATATCTCTCCATGGAATGGGACAGCCAAGATACCGAAGGACCTAAGCACTGCGAAGAGTACCCTTCAGACCCTGCTCCTTTCGGACAAAATAAGGTTTGACGGTTTGCAGCTAGACTGAGTACCGAGTATAAAGTTCGAAGATTGGGATCTTGTGGACAGCGAGAAGTTCCCCCAATTGGCCGAAGATAAATTATTGCCGCAGAAGTGGTTACTAGGTGTGGAGAAGGCATGATTACTCAATCTGAGGGGGATACCCCACTATCACCATGCAGCCATCACCATTTTTGTTATTCGACAGTTGCTATGTCTGGTACATGATGGGTATCTTTGGTTGGAGGAGCCGATTCCAATCATGGCTAATTTAGTACACTGCGTTACCCACCTGCCTATTAAAGGGAAAGACCCCATAGACATAGCTGGAAAAAGTAGCGATGTAGGTCTCACGGATGTAATGAAGGCTAAATATAAGCTGGAAAAGTGAAAGTGTGGGTATGTAATAGAAAGCATCAAAGATCGAGTGCTGTGAGTCACCACCCAGCTACTGGCCAGTAAACTCATGAGGAAATTCTGTGCCGATGAGGTGCAAGCCCCTGTCATTGTGCTTGCAGAGCAGTGTGCAGAAGGGGTTCAGTTCAACTAAGCATAGTTTCTATGCAACAATTTTTTTACAAATTTTAAGGAAGCCTGGGAGAAAGGTAAGAATTTTCATTATGCTTGGTTGCTACTATCAATTCCTCTGGTTGCAGGAGAACTGCCATAGGGTATCCGGTTTCCCAACATTGAGAAGAACCTACTTAAAGCTGTGCGGTATAACTCACTCTAGGCTATAAAGGATGCCACGAGGGTTCGTGAGATAAAAGTATTCTAGATATTCATGGAGGTAGATATCTGGACATGGATCGCTCATAGACTATGACTATCCCCAACAATCTATAACAATTTGCATAGCACGACTGAGTTCAAAGTGGACATGCATAACCTATATATCCGGGCGCGGAAGGATCCACAGCGAACATGGGTAAAGATTCCTTTCATCGCCACAGACGATGCAATTTATGAAGTTTTGGCAGTATGGCCTCCAGAGTGGCATGCTTTAGATGTGGCTACATTAGAAAGGATAGCCACCCAGTAGCGAAAGAAGGAAATCTAGCTACGACTCACTAAACTGGTGGAAAAGACACATCAGGGACAAAATGCAGCTTCGCAGCAAGAGGCGACAAAGGAAGTAACCACCGAGGAGATCAGGGAAAATCAAGAAGTGTCTTCGGAATAGGACATGTAGCAGGAAACAGAGATACAGGCACGCATGGACCTTCCCCCAAAATCGACCCAAGCCAAGAGGCTGCACAGTAAGGAATCGCCATAGCCACACAAAAAGTAAAAAATAGTAAAAACTTTGGAGAAAGAATTTCTTGACGGTAGCAAACCGGTGCGTGATGTCACTCCAGGTGCTCTGAAGGAATTGATGACAGCACAGACAACTGTGTTGAGGGAGATTAGCACACAGTTGTAGGCGGTGTGAACCCTAGGAGGGATGATTCTGACCCTTGCAGAAGGTATAAACACAACGGAGCAGATGGTGCACACCTCCACTATGCACACTTTAGTATTACTAGTCGGTGTTGTCATAGCAGAAGTTGAAGGTGACATGAGGGGTTGGGGGCTGAATTCTACTACTCTTCCTAGAGAAACCATATACCAACTATAAGATGGGGTAACCACAAAGCTCCGTACCAGGGAAGGTTGCGCCCTCCAAATCTTATCTGAGCACAGGGAAAATCTAGAGCAGGTCAGTCTACAGCGTGATGACTTGGTCGCACACAACAAGGAATTGGAACAGGTTGCGGCAGAGGTTTGTAGCATGGTACAAGAGTTGACTATGCCAGTAGTACTTCCAATAGCCGAAAATCCATCACATGGCAGCAAGCTTTCATACGACCCAAGAGGAAGTAGAAAAAGTTCAGTGGGAATTGAACTTACAAATTGCGGAACTAAGGATGAAGGCACAACCACCTACACCTCCAAAAGTACGGGAACAGTGCCATGGAGAAATTCAAGCCGGATTGGAAGTAATAGGGTGTGTTGTCCAATATTGCTTGGGATTGTTGGATCAGTCCCTCCTTATGCTCACATCCCTTCAAGAAGAGCCAACACCACAGCAGGCAGAGGCAGAAGCGTGGGGGTTGCAGCAGGCTTATGACCAAGTCCACGGTACTGTGAAAACAATCGCCCTGACGTAGAGGTTGGAAAAAATGAGGGAGGCCTAGTTTCTCAAGGCACAAATTGACGCCGCGTGCCAGGAGGAAGCTGTGCTTAAACAGTGCATAAAACGTTGGCTTGATGAGACATTCACGGTCTCCACCAACATTTAGGGGAAATTAGCACAAATGCAGGCAGTGTATGAACTCGGACAAACACCTGAAATGGATACATCGGAGGCTCGCATACCAAGGCTACAATAGATGGCAGAAGAATTTGTTGCGAGCATAAGTAAAGCACAGAAGTTGTTGATGGACCTTCACGCAAGGATTGCCATACTAGCCGAGTGACTCAGGATGAGTCATGATGATTGTGTTGGGGGCTTGTTGGGTAGCAAAGGCCCCGCACAATTTTTTTGGTAATAGGATGGTAAAAGGCTCTGTGAGATGTGTAGAGTGTGAATTGTAATGAGTCAAGTCAAAGGGTTGTCTGCCTGAAAATAATGTAAGAAAATAGAAAGAGAGTTAGCCTGCCCTTGGTCCACGAACCATGGAAATGTATAAATAGAGCAAGACTCCAAGGTTAGAAGTCAATTTTTGTTTTCATCTTTAATGTTATGGGTTTATGAAGGCAATATTCTCTCTGCGTCTGTAAGTCTGAGTCAAGGGTGTTGGTATATAGATAGAGGCTCTACAGCTGTGTGCATAGAGGCCTTGGTGAGTCCGCAGCTATGTGTGCGGACCCCTGCATATGAGTGCGTAGGGAAGATCTAGTTGTACTGGGGAAGAGATCAATAAAGATAAGCATTTTAGAATCATTATGTGTTTTATCGCGAATCTATCTGTTATTAATGTTATTAGTTTATGCATATTTTTGCGCACACTGGGTATTATCGTTAAATGTTTGCTTAAAGACCCTAATAAGTAAAGTAGATGTATAATAAACTCATAATAACTAGAGTGCATTGGTGAGGATCTACGCAAAAGCCTAATAACAATATAGAGTAGTGCAAGGCCCCAGATTAGCTTGTGACCCCATCCAGACCACATCAAGACATCCCAAGTGTGCGGAAACCTGGTTCCAACACCCTCCCCTACTATCTCGGGTGAGACCTCAGTGCGCGCTCCGCGGAATATTGCTGAAAGGGTAAGTAGCACAGTATTTGTTTGGCTAATAACCCTTCTTAATCTGGGTCAGGCCCCAATAAGCCAACATCAGCCTACCCATGGTTCGCAGACCATGGGATTGTATAAATACAACGAGGCTCTAAGTTGTAAAAAGAGGAAAAAGTAGGATTGGAGAGATAAATGAATACGAATGGTTCGAGCACAGAGTAATATTCTAAGTGTATTAGGTCATTGTAGTAGGAAGAGGCTCTGCAGCTGAGTGCGCAGAGGCCTAGTAGAGTCCGCAGCTGAGTGCGTGGATCCCTGTAGCTGATTGCATAGGGTGGTATCGAGTCTGTAATCTTAATCGAAGAATAATAAGGAGAAGTTGATTCTTATTTCTGTGTATCTGCTTGTGTATTTCCTTCTTTACATTTATACCATTTTTTTTATTGTGTGCACTAATATGATTGCTGGATATGCTATTAATTATCACTAGTTTCACAAAAATAAGTTGAGTAATCAGGTAATAATAGATTAAATAGCAAGGAACTTGGGTATAATATGGGTCGCACCCCGAGTAGGGATGCATGGAAGCATCATCATAGGTTGCAAGTGACTAACAGGTGCACATAACGACGATCACGCAAGGTCAAACCGCGAACCTCCAGAAGCTCATAAGACATCCCTAGGGTGCTGAAACCTAGATCTAGCACCCTGCCATACTACTTTGGGTGAGACCTCAGTCCGTACTCCACAGATTGTTGCTGAAAGGGCTAGTAGTACTGAGATTTTCTTAGCTAAATCACCTCTAAACCTGGGTCAGGCCCATACAAGCCAACAAATGGTTCCATTGCCGGGACTAGGATCTACATAAGGGATGTCTGATGTCGGGCCACTGGAATCCAACAATGAAATAAATTAAAGATTCACGAGTTCGCGGCGTAGAAAAATAGAAATCTGCGAGTAAATAAAGAATAGTGTTTAGAGCACTACTTGTATACGGAAATCCATGAAATTTTCTTTGCATCCTTTCCTTCTAAGCTAGATGAGTGGATTGTGAAGCTAGCAGACAGTTAGGGAAGGTGTAAGCTCGACAAACAAATCATGTAGACTCTAGAATTAGTGCACAGACTAGAAGCATCAGGAGATAAGATCGCGCAAGCTGTGGACCATTGGTTCAACCGAGTTATAGGAGGATTTATCACTATGTTTGCAGTAGACATGACAATCAGATACAGTGAGGTAGAGTGACATTTCCTCAAGGGACCATGAGGTAAGTATATTAAATATTTGAACATTGGGATTAAGATGTTATTATGTGAAAAGAAGGTTATGTGAATAAATTAATGTTTGGGAGTACGCAAAGTGGGAATATGTATAGAAGCGGAAGTAGTGAATAATTGGAAACTAGTCCCTTAATTTCCCCCTTGCGAGAAAGCGAGGAAGAGCTCACGAAAGTTTCTACGAGAAGCATGGCTAGTCTGATAAGGAAGTGCATTCTGCATTTACCACCTCCACCCACACTGCCACCCATCTCACCCTCCTCACCTCCATCTCCACCCACCCCACCTCCGCCACCAGCATAGTTCGGTAGGGCGGGTGCTAACAAACTACCGGTATTGAGAGGAGTAGGGAATGAAGATCCGGACCAATTCTGGTTTGTGGTAAGAGTGGTATAGGAAGCACAAGGCGTCGCGGATGACAATATCAGGAAGGCTACACTGGTAAGCGCATTACAGGATTGTGAATTAACATGGTACATCAAGCATTCTAATGACCATCCAAATGCAAGAATCGCAGAGATTCAAGTTGCGCTAAACAAGGAATTTATCAGGCCAAAGTCAGAAACACAATCAATCATCAGGTTTAAGGAGATCACGATGCTCCCAAGCGAGACCCCCTTGAATCTGGACCAAAGATTGAAGGGTATGATTCACGAAGCCCACATGACATTGACAGATGGACAACACACTACATGGTTTGTAGCATCACTAACACCACACTTAAGGATGGCACTGTCACAACAAAAAGTTTCCACCCAGGGTGAAGCTTTAAAAATGGCGATGAGATTGCATGAGACCCCTATACAAGACCCTAGTTTGGGAGTCCAACAAATCCATGTACAATTGCAAAATCTGTGTCTGGAAATGCAAAGTTTGAAACAAGACAGAACACCTCGGCTGGAGGCGCGTGAGGAGGTATGATGCATAAAATGCAAAGGCTAGGGGCATGACAAAGACCACTGTCTAGTGTTCGCAAACTACTTGGCAAGAGGAGTATCGATGTCATTAAGATCAGAGGCACAGGCAGGGCCAAGTGCGATGCCTACATTATGGTGCACGATCTGTCAGATAGGAGGAAAACGCACTACAGACAATTGTCATCTATTATAGAAGCATACACAAATGTCCCAACAATTGTTTTGTAACTTTTGTAGGTTGGTAGGCCATGATGAGTGCACCTGCAAAAGCTACGAACTAATGATGGATCAGACCCCTGCTAACAGGGTGTAGATTGAAAAATGAGCCCTCGACCTGAATGCAAGAATGGCACGCACCAGATTTCAGGGGTGTGGTCGAGGTCAAGATGGAATGGGACCAAGAAGGGGTTGCGGACAGTTAATTTGTTATAATTGTAGAGGGCCAGGGCACTATGCCTGCGATTATACAAACCTGATGAGGACATCATGTTTGTACTGCACTCAGTTTGATCATGAGGCAGAAGACTTCCCTACACTAATAGCGAGATTGTGTGAAAAAGGTGTAATTCAACCCCCTCTGACTCAGAATTTACAGATGATGAGGTCGAAACCGTGTGAAGAAGACCTGAATGTAAACGTGATGCTCAGGAGCGATATGACCACTGGCGATGATAAAGGTAAGTAGCCAAAAGAAAGTGTGTGGGTTCGTAAGGCTCCTACTAAGGAACATGAATTTGATTTAGAATGTGTGAAGGAGACATTCATGGAAGCAAAGAAGAGCTTCGTGGAGGCCTCCACTTTAGGTAGTAAGGATCAATTAGAACCAAGAATGGATCCTTCAATGCTCACTACCTTTTTGGAGACATGCATGAAACTGCTACGTGATAGCAAGGCAGTAAAGGGGCCATAGGAACTTATCACTAGGTGTGCGGGGTTAGGAGAATCGCACGTGATCTAAAAACTTGGACAGCATGCATTGTGCATAAGAAAGGAACTGAGATTGATTGTGCAATTGGCGAGTATGAAATGGATAAGGTAATCCTAGACCTAGGATCGGACACGAATGTACTACCAAAACAAACATGGGAACGCATGAGCAGACCCGCGCTACAGTGGTCTCCTATTCAGTTATGAATGGCGAACCAAAAGAAGATCTTGCCCATGGGAATATTGCAAGGGGTAACAGTAGATATTGAAGGTGCGATCGTGAAAGAGAATTTGAAGTGTTAGATATTGTCGATGACAGTAATCCATATCCCGTGTTACTAGGAATAGACTGGGCCACCAATATGAACAGAATCATAAATCTTAAAAAGTGCAAAATGAACTTTGAGAAAAAGTGACTACGTGTAGTAGTACCACTAGATCCAACCGAAGGAGCATGATACACTGAACTGGTGCACGACGATGATAGTGATGACGATCTCAATTGTATTTACAAGATAACTATTGTGGAGTACTAAAAAAGGTATGTTTTTGGTAATTATTTCAGCATCTTTTCATTAGAACTTACAAACCTTTTGCATCATGAACTAGGTAGATGATAAGGAATTGTAATAAACCTGTGAGATTAATGTGCAAAACAAAAACATTGACAATTGTTATTTTCTTATGCAGGAAGAAGGAAAAATGAAACACTTCCATTCCAAAGGAAAGGACAAGGCCAGGTTAACTATTGTCCCTATGATGGGAAACCGTATGCAAACAAGGCAAACTAAATCAAAGCGTATCAGCCCTGGAAAGGAAATGGAGATATCAGCTCGATGCAAGAAAGTAAAGAGATAACTGAGGATCAACGGTTCAGCGAATCCCTTGGGATCCTTTGATCCTGAGGGATTGCTGCTTTAACTATTTTTACACCTAGACATCTCCGCCTTTACCATTATAAAAAGGGGCAGCACTGTTAGTCTGAGGAGTCTGTTATGTTTTATGTAATTTCTCTTAAGATTGAAACTTTGATCATCGAGTCTCGTTGAGAACTGATCTACTATAATTCTATCTTATGCATTAATACAAACTTGGTTGCTATTTCATCTCTGAGTCTGGAATAACTTCGAGAGGTGTACCCCTGGAGGTTAAGGGCCCGACCCTGGAGGAACACTTGCTCCTGTACTATTACTTTTGGTTTATGCGTGGTTTGCTTATCAGTGTTATTTGGTAATCTGATATGTTCTGTTATTTTACATCACAGCTCTGTTACATTTAATTCACTGAGTAATATCATTTCTGAAGACAGAACCATTATATTAACTTTGCAATGTATTACTGTTCCTTTAAGCACTAATATAATATTGCCGGTCTTTACAGAATACTGTTGTTTTTTAATTACAGAGTATCTATGTTGCATACTTATTCATTGGTATTACTGAATTCATCTTAGGGATTATGTTCCTTGCGATTGTTGAATCTATAGACATTGTTGTTCCATTCTGAAATACAGTCGTATTCTTTATAACTAATATTGATAACTGGATTACCAAGATCAGATTACTATTAAGGTGTGCTGTGTGCATGTATGTGTGGTTTTCAAGCGTGGTTCTATATTAATCAGTGTTGTTCCATTTCTGTGTGTTGTTTAATTCATCCTCAGAAGTGGAGGATTGCCATTTGGTTTCTGTAGGACATGATTATCGCATTTGAGCTTGTAGACTAAGGTGTTGTTGTTATTAAACTTAATTGCTGTTATAGTTTCCTGTTTGCTGTTCCATTTCAGGTTTGTTATTCTATTTCCTATTTTCTGTCCTATTTCTTATCTGCCATTCCATTTCCTGTCATTTGCGTTATTGTTTGGTGTGAAGAGTGATCTAAGGCTGTAGTGAGCATTGAAATTTACTGTCTGGATCCCAGGTCGACGATCTATTCCTTGATTTCCTTTAGTTCCATTAGTTTACAAAGGGATGAGTTACTGCTACTGAACCCTTGACTGATAAATTGTTTGGTTTTCTGAATGCATGGTTTAGTCTTTAAAAGTATTTTGTTGTAAACAAGCATCTGTTTACTCTTGTATTTTTGAGCACTGTACTACTAGAATTACTCTGTCAAATGATAGCCTCAGACTGAGACACTCTTTGAAATAACAAAACGTTCCTAGATTGAAAAACTAATGTGAGGTAATTAGAGGTGAAAGAGACCCTTTTTATAGCTCGAGAACTACCTGACAAGAGGATTGGGTGAATCTGACTGCATATGGAAGGATTTCATGGGAGCATGAAAGCTCCTGCACTTCAGATTCAGATGAATAGATAGAGCGATGGATAACAACGATTAATTGCAACATGATGGTTAGATCACTGTGCTACGTGACAACAAAAGCAAGGGATCCACCAACATATGATGGGTTGATAGCGGTGGATGAATTCCTCAGAAAATTTGAAAGTGCAATACCGGAATAGTAGTGGTTCGATGCACTGAAATGGGCACTGCGAGCAACACCCACACGATGGTGGGGTACGCATCAAGAAAATTTTGAGGACTGGCGCAGATGTAGAAGGATGATGTGCCTATGCTTTGGAAAACCCCAGCTCAGAATGCAAGCCAGTCAATAGGGGCAGAACGACTTGCATGCCCACCTTTCTCGATGGGTACGAACATATGTTGTACAACCTGCACAAGAGCACACCACTCCCAAAATAGAGAATTGGAACAAATCGCAGCAGCGGGAAAGGTGATGTGCGCTACCAATTATTGGTGGCAAAGCATTCGATAGGGTGTACGAATTTCAGAACAAGATTCACTAGGCAAGATGCATTGGTTGGGACCTACGTGTACTGGCGGTTCGATGGGCCTATAGGACCATGTGCAAAACCCTGACCATGGAAATGATTCCGAAGGTGCGAAACAGAGTAGGGACCATAATTCCTGAAGAGAATGCAAACAAGGATCTGCACATAATATCTCTCACAGTTGTGATAGTATGCGAAGATCAGGATGAAGAAATCACACAGCTATGTGAGGTCGAACACATAGAGATTCAGGAAGCCATTTGGTGAGGGAGCCTTAGACTTCACAAACTCAAAAATGATCGGGTACGACTAAGGAAGAAAATCATTTTGATGGACACCGAAATCAAAAGGCTAGAAAACAAGATCAAGCAAGCATGTCTCATCAATCACCCAAGGATAACTAGACAAGGTGCAGATGATTGTCCCATTGGATTAGAAGATTTTCGCCGAGAATTTATGACTCTGCTACCATGGCTATGACTGCACCTCACCAAACGAAGTAACTAGGGGAGCACACTACATACAGTAGAATGTGAGGTGCCAAATGTCATGAAGGCAATTGAGGACTTTTCGTGGACTATAATGGAATGCGAGTTGAAGTCTCACAAAGGTGGTGTGACCACTTAAATAGTCATAGGAAGCACAGTCTCAGTGGTCTAGGCAATTGAAAGAGAGCACGGGGCTATAAAAGAGTCTATTTGGGAGATGCATGACAAGGGAGGTGCACGCAGAATCAACATGTCACAAGGGTCGCAACTGCGCACGGGGGCTGTACTACCATGTGGGTAGGCTGGGAAGTGACCATTGGTGTCACTATTCATGACGAGATGTTTGATTTAAGGCAAAAGGGAGTGGGTGGTGGGCATTTAAGACACGAATTAAGGACAATATTTGGGGCAGTCTTCCGTTAAGAAAGAATTGATGGCCCAGAACTGGGGGGAATGGTCAAATTTGAATTCAAAAGGCGCTATAAAAATCCCAGGGCTAGCCATGAGACAACACTTGTTCACTTGATATTTGAGCAGTTGATTAGAGCATAGAGTGTTGAGCACCGAGCAATATTTCAGCCCAGAAGTTCACAAATGACCACAGACAGTTCAAACAGGATGAAGGCTACTAGGAGAGGTTTTGGCTCTATAGTAGGAATCACCGACAAGGCCGCGCAGAACCCTATGGTACATGATGTTCCCGAAGATACTAGGGTCGTGCCAGAAATCCTGAAATTGCCTCGGATGTTGAGGCCTAAGAAAGATAAGCAGGCAACAGGACCAATTCGTATATCCCTGAGGAATCTACGGTTCAGTAAACTCTCAATGGAAGAAAAGGGCAAGGTTGTCACCATTGAGAAAAATGATGAGGAGGAGAACCTACAGGCTCTCATTGATGAGATAGAGGAATCAGAAGACATGGAAGAGGACATCCAACCGTTACGCTCTGTAGTGAAATTGCCTGTGTACGTCCCTCCGCGAAAAGGGAAAACTAAGATACCAAAGGATCTAGATGCCACTAAGAGTGCAATCCAGACCCCTCTCCTCCCCAATGGAATTGTGTTTGAGGGCTCACACCTAGGCCGCATGCCCAAAATGAAGTTTTAATATTGGGACCTCGCGGACAGCAAGAAGTTCCTACACTTAGAGACAGAGAGCCTCATGAAGCAGAGTGATGAGCCCCAGAAATGGGTAATTATATGGGCTCATTCAGCCTCGTAATTCAACTTAATCCACCATTCTCATTATTTATTTCATTTTTTGATTATATTTATGCTAATAGAGTGAATTGGGTTAGTCATTATGCCAACAAGTCTAATGTGTGCTTTATGCAGTCTTTTTGGTCAATTTGGAGACAAAATCAAAGGTTTAAATGAGCACTTGGCAGCCAAATTCGTGGAGAAGATTTGTAGGAAGGTGTCCCCTTAATTTATGAGCCCTTACCTTGAATTCTCCACCAGCAGCTCGGAGTTCAAGGGCCACCACATCGATTATCACAAGGGCAGCCGAGCAAGGGCTAGTAAAGTTGTTGTTAACTGCAAGTTTTGGCAGCTGAGTCCCTAAAGTTTAGGAGGACTGTTGGGGTCCTCAATTTGTATAAATAAGAGGGCTTAGGGCCTCATTTGGGTTGGTTAGAATTTAGCCATTTTTTTAGTTCTATTTTAGTCAGATGTTAGTTAGATTTTAGTCAGTAGGTTAGCTCTGCATTTCAACACATTTTCAAACTTTTTCTTATAGACAGTTTTTGGGATGTAACTATTCTTTTGATCAATAAAGATGAATCTAGCTTTGCACCAACTCTAATCTCTCTTAGGGGGCTGTAGCTCTTGGTGTTGGGCCCAACCCAAGTGCCCAGTACCTCCTTTGCATACGTTTATGTGTCTTTGCTGCATTCTTAGAATAAAATCTGTTATTTAGATGAAAATCTTGTTTTGTTACTTAGGTTGCTTTTGATGATTAAAATAAATTTTCATGCTCCAGGTTGATTTGACAGTTTGAGTACAGAAAAGATCTTCAGAAAATGCCATCAAGAAACCCTTGATCTCAACTCTCCCTTCTTGGGACCATGAGCTGAGACCAAGGCATACTTGCTGCCACAAAAACACTGTTTTGCCTTTCAATGCAATTGCTAGTGTTAGATTTTTTAGTTGGAAAAGTTGATACCAGTTGTACTTGCATGTTTAGAATATACTCTTGCTTATTCTCCATAGTTATATTGCATGATTTTCTTCCAATAAACTTCTGTTCATCATATTTTTGGTTTGTAGGTCAAAGTAGGTCAAAATAGCTAGATCTTTGGTTTTTTAGTCTTTCTTCGATTAGTTTTGAGAAATAGTGTGCGGAGCATCTGTAATACTTTCCTGTCTATCTTCCCTTCCTCACACCACCTACTCCAACCCCAGATTTCGGATTCTTGCCCTTCAGTCACCACACTTTGCCAGTTTGACCTAATTCCCATATCTTTGTGCAACCTTGCTCCCTCCATCCTTGAACCAAATCCGATCGCTTTAACCATTCCTCATCCTCATTCACCAAGTCCTAGACTTCCTCACACCCTTATCTCACCTCCATACCCACTTCTTCACCTTTTTTCCACCATCAGCCCTTCAAAATTCCCTTTCGGAACATCCTGTAGAAACATCCTGTAGAACCCCTGCAGACTTCCTGTAGAAGCTCATGAAAGCGGTTTCTTGAGATCTGATCACTATGAAACTCTTTGGAAGGGTGATAGGGACCCCTTAGGCCCTATTCTCACCTTCCCAACCTCCTGCAAGCATTTCCTTTCACCAATCAACATCTGCACAAAAAAAATAGTCAAAGCACATGCATAATAACTCTGCAAAATTACTCAAAAATGAAAAAAGATGTTTTCTTCATATTTCTCTTCAGAAGTAGCTTAGTCACATGGATTTTACCTTTGTAGAAGTCAATGGCATCCATTTCTATAGCATTCATCGTTTTACTTGCAGCAGTAGGGTTAGTCAGTAAAACTAGGGTTTGCCAGGGTTTGCATTTCCTTTCTGCTTTCCGCTTCTTTTTGCAAGTAGATTAGCCTCCTTTGAGTTAGCTTTCATCCATCATATTTAAAAGCTTCTTCTAAGAGCTCATAGAAGTTGGCTTAAGCTCCTAGCGGGCTTGTGCCAGCTGATCAAGTGATATCCACAGCAAGAGCTAGTACTTGTGCATATAGCACCATTGCTTCTAAGTTTTTTACGAACTACCAGGTTGATAAAAGTAAAGAAGGGAGCCCTAGGAGTTGTAGCATTATTGCTGCAATACTAGATCCCACCATCTTTTTGGCGTCATTCCTGGAGAAGCGTCAGAGTATTGGTGATTGCTGCTTTTCTTCTATTTTCTACTACAACCTTCTGCTAAGTAGTTTATTTCATTTCCATTCTGCAATTTCATTTCTGCAAAAGTAGATTAGACATTTCCTGCTTTCATTTCATTTTAGCAAGCATAGATTAGATATTTCCCGCTTTCATAGATTAGCATTTCAATTCCACAATTTCATTTCTGCAAGCGTAGATTAGCATTTCAATTCCGAAATTTCAATTCTGCAAGTGTAGCCTATCATTTCATTCCTGAAATTTCATTTCAGTAAAATAGATTAGTTCTTTCCTGCTTTCATTTCAATTCCGCATTTTCATTTCAGCAAGATAGATTTTAGTTATTTGCAGTTCAATCTATTTCATTTTCGCAGGTACAAATAGAAAAAAGAAACAAAAATCAATGAAAAATATTTCCTTTCATGCCTTGTAGGAGTAGAGATAAGTTAGAAAAATGTTTGCACAACACCCCCACTGCTTCACACAACAAACCTTCTCTCTTCTTCGATGGATGTGATTAAGAAGAACCCCTAGGTGGACAGAAAGACGTATTTTGAAGAACCTCTAGGGGAGAATAAGAAGAAAACATTCCTCTGGAGAAAATGGCTACAAACAGAAATGTTGGGAGCAGTACCTTATCCAAAAACGAATTTACAAATCAGATGGAAGATTTCAAGAGCGAGGTGAGGCAGTTTCTTGCCATGAAAATACCTTGCGGATCCAAAGGAAGCAAGAGGAAGCCGAGAGGGCTTCGGTCATCTTTTGTCCTAGGTGCATTAGAAAGCATCCTAGGAAAAAATGTCCATTGCACTCTGTAGAAGTGTGTTTTGTCTGTGAAGAATACCATCTTATGAATCAGTGCCCCTCCTTACCTGGACTTAAAGTTTCATATCAAAGGGCAAAAGGATCCACTGAACCACCCTATTTCATGAACCAAAGGAGGCCACATGGACCCAGAACTTACCAGCAGCAACTGCAAGGGACATCCGAGACCTATTAAAACCCCTATCAAGCCACTTCCATGCCTTCTTGGGGTCCCCCTGCTCATCCTTCCTGGTCCAAACCCCCTCCTTGGTCGTATCCATCTCAGTACCGTGCTCCCCCAGTTGCTCATTCATTTCACTCTTATGCTCAGCCATAGCCTCAGTGGAATGCACCTCATCAGGGGTGGAGGCCCCAGTATAACTCTCCTCCCGCTCCTTTGCCTCCACCACCTGCCCAACCACAACCCCATCCTCATCCATCTCAAACATACACCCCCACTCAACTACCCATACCACCATTTCCAAACGCGCACATTGGAATAACTCAACCCAATTGCAAAGCTGAGGCACAACATGTCCAAATGACTCCTCTTGAGCTCAATGATATTCACCATAGTTGAGGAAGAGTATTGAAAAAAGGAGATTACATTGAAAGCATTGAAGGACCACATCCAACAAAAGAAGATTCAAAGGAGGAGATCAAAGAACCATGGGCTGCACTTGATAAAGAGAAGATAACATAATCAAAGATCGAGAGAGCTCCCTCATGGTTACCATCAAATCCTCCATGTAGTCAAGAGAAAGATCAGCAAAAAGAGGAAGATGAGAAGGTCATGGTAGAAGGTGACATGAATAGTGATCTAGATCAGCAAAAGGACCAAGGATATCAGAGCTATATTGAGATATGGTTCCAGACGGTCACTAAGTTGCAGCAGTACTCTCTTCCTCAGCTATGTTTGATCCCTTCAAAGTCAAATCATTTGGTCTCTGAAATCCGGATAGCTATCAAAACATGCATTCCAAGCCTCCACATCATTTTGTCTCTAATCTCGATGTGCACATGGCTCCATTGGAAGTATTCTTATACTTGAAAATGATTTTATTTTTCAAGTAGGGTAGGGTAGGAAAAAAGAGAAAAAAGAAAAACGAAAAGAAGAAAAAAATGAAAATAAGAGGAAAATAAAAATCTAAGGTGAAAACCTCCTCGGAGGCACCTCAGATTAGCTCATTGATTGAAAACCTCCATAAAGCGGTCAATGGATTGGAAAAAAGAGAAAAGAGAAAAGAATAAGATCCTTGGGTGAAAACCTCCTTTGGAGGTGCCCAGGGCAAGCAATTAGGGTGAAACCTCCATGAGGCGCCCTAGTTGTTTTCAAAATTAAAAAAAAAAAGGGAAAAAAGAAATAAGAAAAGAGAAAAAGAAAAATAAACCTAATTTCCATTGAATAATTGCAGGTTGCAGCTCACTCAAAGCAAAGATAGAGGAAGTTTTGTGCTTTCTACAGGAAGTTCTGTGCCTTCTACAGGAAGCCTACAAACAAGCCAAAATTGATCTCCGAAGAGGACCCGAAGGCTGGGAATATGTCCATGAGGCCTGCAAACATCCATGTTTCCATCCCTCACCCTTCTCCATTATTTTTTCCATCTCATTGTGCTTCTTTCCTAAAAATTGTGTGTTCTAGAGGAAGTTCCTGTAGAAATTACAGGAATCTAGAAATGGATTTTAAAGGGTAGTTTGGCGAACATGATAGCTTCCTAAAGGGTTCATAAGTCCTCCTGCAATCCTCAAACCTCTCTCCCATCAATTCCAAGTCTGCATTACAACCCAATCTCATTTTTTCTTGTTGTGAAAACCGCCTGTAGGATGCTTTGAAGCAAAAATACATAGAACATAAAAAAAAATTTCCCCTCACGTGAAAACTGTGCATCCATTTACAAAAATGTTTTATGGGGAGTTGTATAGGGATGATGGCAACATGCCCGAACAATTTCAGCCAATACCAGTGCACAGTTTCCAAGAAATCAGCCTACATCACATTCAGCCATTTTTTCATTTTCTCCATATCCATGCATCCATTTCAAAACCTATTCCATGGGAGATGCATATAGGTGATAGTAACCTATCCAAGTAGTTTCAGCTGATTCCGATGCCTGGTTTCTGAGAAATTGACCCCTGTAATCTTCAGCCATGTTTAGTTTTTCTCAATATCTGTGCATCCATTGACCACAATTTTGCTATGGGAGGTGCATAACAACGATAGAAGCATGCTCGAAAAGTTTCAGGTCAATCTGATCTATCGTTCGAGAGCAATGGAGAAAACAAGCTGTTGTCCTGTAAAAATTCAGCGTCAACGGCATGAGGGTGCAAATGTGAACAATGAAGTAGGCTCCTGCAGTGTAGGTCCACCCAGAGGATACCTTGTCAGGCGGAAAGAGTCGATTGTGTGGACACAACCAACCTCCCTAGGAGCCTAAGACTCTCTAGTGACAAACAAGACAAACAAGAGCAATCCTTCTCTAAACATGCATTTACCATATAAGAAATCAAGTGTTTAGATCCTACCTGTAGTCCCACGCTGTTGTAGCAGTCCAGCTCTGCTGATCCGGATGAGCTCCTCCTTCACTTTAAAACCTGCATCCACTAACAATCAAACGATTAAATAGCACTTGATAATCTCATAGAATAAAACATATTTAACACATAGACCAAGGAGTACATGAAACAACTCATAAATAACAAGTTATTGAGAAGAATGGACTCATTTGCATTGATAGGTAACAAAAGGAACAAATACAACCTGAGCCTTGGTGTTGTGCAAGTCCCTCCCAGGGTCCATCAAGAGTTCTCCTTTACTTTGACAAAGCTCACCCACTTCCAAATAGAACAAGCAAAGATGGCAATCTCTCCTCACAAGCTTCTAAATGGGAGTCCTAATTCCAGCAGCATCTACCCATAGAAATGTATAGCTTCCAACCTCCCCTCCTTCTGGCCCAATGCCTGTATTTATAGTGCTCAAGAGGAAGTTAATCAGGTCCACCATCAATGGGATAATCCCCTCTTTGGATGGGATGGCTCCCTTATTGATGGGATAAGTTCCTCTTTGGTAGGGGTGCATGAACCATCTAGAGGCGCTCAATACACGTCGAACAACCTTCTAGAATGCTCTAGAAATGACCACAAGTAACTTTTTAAAGATGAAACTTGCGCATTTTGACCTTTACAGGGGGACGCACCTGCCCCTTTACATACAGAGCGTCCAAAGACGCAACTTTTGTGAACATTGGATGCGTACCCGCAAGTAAGGTTGAGAGAACCTGCGTACCCAGAGATAAATACATTTATAAAGACATTCTCTCTTTTTGGAGTTTGACATGGAGAGCAGAGGCATAAGACTTGCCTAAGAGGATAGCATGACTGTTGATAGAGCCATACTAACTGTAAATAGTCATGGTGACATTTTTTAGTGTAACAGATTGCCCCCTAAAGTGCGAAGCCTGTAATAGATTAGGGTTTTGTATTATCTAGGAAGGGTGAAGCGCTTTATCATTTCAAGGATTATCTCGTGGAGAACCTGGTCAGAACCTGCAATTTTCAACACAAAATACATGTATAAGATTATATCATCACTAAGGTAGGCATTCCCATACTCAGATCAAAACTTTAACTAACAGATTAACTACTCTGATACAGGAACGATCTTGCAGTACATCATAATCATAGACTTTTGTAGACACAGTATGGGCGCAGCCATCTGTTTATGATTAGTCTACTTAGATAATGAATACAAAACTCCTCGCAACCTGGATGGTGGAAACTAGATCTAGGGTCTTCATTTCTACTTCCCGAATTGGTACGATTCTAGCCATGTGAATAAATGAGTTGATGTCGAACATGGTAGAAACCACTTGATTACCAGTCGATGATGAAAACTGTTAACAAGCGTGAGAGAGACCACCAGTAATGTCAATGGTTCTCAAAGTACCCAGTACAATCCATGAGATGTGAATGAATGAGTTGATGTCGAACATTTCATGGAGTCCTTCGATCGAAAGTCAATGATGTAAACTGACGTCAAAGGTGAGAAACCTGCCATTGATGCATGCAGACTTCAAGGTACTGACGATTTCTAAGTCATCTCTCTAGATAATGTGCTGATGTCGATAGAAAGCGACCCGTTGCAGGCAAGCCCACAACACGAAATCATTGTTCAAGTTGAAGAAATGTTGCTGTAAGGACTGACTCAGGGATGGTCAAATGGATGACAAGTATTTTGCAGATGAAAGTTTTGCTTGCAGACCTCTTGAACACATAACGACACGACAAATGGCTTGGTGATGAATAACTCAAAGTTAATCCTCGGAACCCGGCTGAAGACTTTCAAAGTGGTTTGATCAATTGTGAGGTAAAGGACTTCCCAACCCAGGTGAATGAAAAGTGTCGTGTCCAAGAGTGGTAATAAAGTTTCTTCTGAGACAAAAGGTAACAAATAGGCTCATTCTTCTCTCTTTTCCCCCACCATTTCTGGCAAGTACCTCTTTATTTTTAACAAGCTTGAGGAGGATAACATATGCTTGATTATAAGCTCATCCTTCGGATGAGTCCAACCTAATTTTGATTCGAACCCTAGGAAGGAGTGGTTCGTTCCTGTTTGTAATTGAACAGGTCCTTTACTGTGAAATGTTTAATGAGCCCAGTGTTGGAGACCTATACCAATAGGTTTCATATTTCATGATTGGCAAGAGAAAGTCCAAATATGCTCTGCTTTGAGTTCACAAAGATCCCATATTTCCTAGAGAACAAAAAGGTGTGTAAAGTGTTTCAATGTTGATGACCTTATTTCAAATTTTGATGGATGATCCAACAGTTTAATCTGGATCATGCCATGTGTTCAATTTTGTGCTATAGACTAGAGAAAGAAGTCTGTCCAAACTGCTTAATCTTGGCAGACAACTAGTTTAGGTAGAGAAGAAAAGGATCCCAACAGCCTAATCTGGGACCTTGGAAGAGATAAGGGCAGAAGTAGATAGAAAAAACAAAAGAAAAAGCCAAAGAAAAGAAAAGGCAAGTAAGGGTCTGCAAGTCCAAGTGCACCCTCCAAGAAGAAATAAAATGCTAGGTAAGTAGCTGGGTAGGTAGTTGGGGTTGCAGAAAGGTTATCCCTACTATTGCAAGAATGGTGATGGTAGGTATCAAAGCAAAGTTGATTAAGTGACAAGGGTGTCCTTCTTCATCAATTCTCAGCAGGAAGCATGACTAATTTCCCCATCTCCCCTCCAATTTCATTTCTAACACTCCCCTATCAGCTAAGATTCATGGAAAAGACTAAGGTTCCATGGTGTTTCTTAAATCTTTAAGAAGCCACATTTCTTGTCTAAAGTTCTTTTCATTTTGATCTACTCTTAAAACCAAGTTTGTTTCATATAAACTTAATGGTTCTCTCTCCACTTACCCCCTCCTCCATACTAACACTAACCCTATTATATAAATCCCTTATATCACCCTTTTCCCTAATATTACTAACACCAAGGTGTATAAATCCCAAAATCTTATAAATACTCACCCCTTGGCATTATAGCCAATAAAGTCACAAGTCAGGGATCAAATGACACCAGGTCATGTTGATAAACCTCTGCCAAATACCCCTTTTCCCTCATGAGCAAGTTCCTCTATCTCTCCCCCCTTTTTTGCACATAAAACCAATGGAAAAACCCTAAAAAAAAAAAAAACCACCTTACCCGCTTCAAAGGGCAAAAAAGCATTAAAACCCTCTTTCCGTCACATAATCAAGGTCAGGCGCATGTAATTGTTTTTATCAAAATACATTAGAAAAGCGCTCAAAGCAGGTTTATTTGCCTCCGCCCTCATCCGTATATTCCACACATGTCACCTCCCCGGCGACCGTTAGATCAAAGACCTACAGATCCGACGGCCCTGATCGCGTCGGACCCCTTCCGACGTCTGACCGATACCTGTACTAACGTCCCGTCACATCTGCCCCACGTCCGCCGTCTGATCAAAGTCCGTAGATCTAACGATCATCGTGACGTCGGAGCCCATCCGATGTCCGATAGATATCTCCCGACGTCCGTATCTGGAGGACGTCATTCCACTGCGACGTGTCCTCACCACCACACGTCGGAGGTACTACTGACCGATACCGCCCCCGTACAGGAGGCGGTGCGATATGAAACCACTGCTGGTTTCCGGATCCCCTTATCCCGCCCACTCACGTCATCATCACGTCAGCAACATGTCAGCGCCCCGTCACCCAGGTACGCTGCCCTGTCAACCCCCTGGCCCTGCCATTGGTCCACCTGTCCTGCCATGTCACCGCCACCGTGTACCAACCAGATCCCGCCACGTCACCCGATGACGTCAGCATGACGTCATCCGACCTTGACCCCACCAATGACGTCATGCTGACGTCAGCACGAATTCGCGCCAAAAGCGTCAAAAGGTCTATTTTAGCCAAAAATTCGCGCTTTTTGTCATTTTGGTGTGTTCGTCGTTATTCTGCTCTGCATGCAAACTACGTCCAATCTTGCACCAGCCGCTGAAAACCGTCTCCCGACCGCCAGAGCGTCTATTCCTTCAACGCCAACAAGCTCTGACCGATCCAATTTTACAGGTATTGCTCGTTTGTGCTCTAAAACTCCATTTTCACCTACATTTTGCATGTAAATGAGTAGCAGGCCTTAGGAGCAGAAATTCACCGTTGAAAACCACTAAATTGCCATTTAAGTTTAACCAGAAACGTTATTTAGCCTCTGTCAAGCCAATTATTGATAATTAAAAACAAAACTACAACTGTTCGCGCAATCGCGAGCCCGTTACCTGCAGGGGACAAATATACCGTAAGAGAGTATCCCCTTGACATTTCCGCTACCACAGAGTCATACAGAGGCAGTATTTCAACTGCTGCGGCCTTATTTCCACCTTCCACTTGCTAAACCATCTTTCTCTGCAAACAAACCTTGTTGTTGTTACTCTGCATAGTAACACAGTCTTTGAGCAGACGGAAATCCTAAAACAAGAGTCATGGACCCCCCTGTAGCTCCTATAGCCCTCAATGTGGCTCCCCTAAATGTTCCTAATAGAACATTTAACACCAGAGCATTGGCAGACTTGGACTACAAGATAACAGAGGAAATGCTGAGCAGAAGCAGGTTCCATCTGCAAATATTAAATGAGATAAAGATCAAACATGAGAGGGGGACAGACATCCTGGGAATTTGGGATTCATTCCTCCCAATATTCAAGCTTCCTCAGGTTAATCAATTCCCTGAGCTTGTGCACATAGTTGCTGAACACTATGATGCATCCCAGAGGGCAGTGCTAGATGCTGAAGGTTCAATTCTGTTCCTCATTACCCCTGAAGCAATCAGGGAGATGTTGCAATTCCAGACAGATCAAAAGTTGGTCCCTCTGTCACTAGCTGATTTAATAGTACAGGGAGCCAGAACCACAGAGGCCCAAATCACTAAGATCAACCAGCTCTTCATCAAGGTTGACACTTTGCAAATTCCTCCCATCAACTGCGTTTACCTCAACCAATTGGGCCAAGACCTGGTTGACATGATCAGTCCCATCTTGGGATATGATTCAATAGAACATATAGATGAAACAGTTATACAAATGATGCTGATGTTTTCCCCAGGAAGGAAACCAATCCACTATGATTATGCCACATACATATCAGACAAGATGCATGATCAGTTGATGAATTTGTCAAGAGAAAGGGTGTTTAGATACACCTCTTACCTATATCATCTGCTCCTTTACTTCCAGCATGATAAGTTCTCTTTCCCAAAGAAAAGAGTAGATGCACAGGGCAATCTGAGATCAGTTGTATACTGGACATCTGTTTTTCATGTAAGGAGCCATTCTCCATACACCTACTGTGAATTTATTGATCTTTTCATCCATCCAGCCTTGACTCTACTGTTGGGTTCACCTCCTCCCAGATTGACAGATGAGATGAAAAGACTCCTTCAGCTATCAAAAGTATACAGTATTGGGGATTGGTATCTCTACCAACACCACACCGTCATCAGAATATATGGGTGTGAGTTGCCCCCATTTAGACTACCCAAATTTGTGCCCATGAGGCTATTTGCCTTAGAATACTTCAGACAGTTTGGCTTTGTGGATATGTTCCACTTCTCAGGCAGAGGCAAGAAGGCACAGCTGAAAATCAAGAGCCAACTTGGCCATTTCATTTACAATGAAAGGGATGAAGGGTGGAAGGAAGCAGATGCAACACTGGGGGGATTTGGTCTCAAGTACAGTTTCGTATGGAAACCCTATGACCCCAACAACTTCATCACAATGAGGAGACTCAAATACAAACTGTCTGCTTATGGTCATTACAGCCTCCCTCAAATAGAAAGATATGCCAACCAAAGCAAGTGGAAAAGAGGAACTTTAGAAGAAAATGTGACTCAAGAAGAGCTTAATCAAAGAGCTCTAAACAACCAAAACAAGATGGCTGACCTTGAGTTTTATGCACAGGTCCCCTCACTGCCAAGCACACAAATTGGAGCAGCAGCCTCCTCTTCAACCACCCCACAGCAAACTACAAGAGTTGCTGGAAAAGTATCAGAAAAAGGAAAGGAAAAGGAAATGGAGGCAGAGAAAGAGATGGAGCAGGAGCAACAGTAGGAACAGCAACAAAAACAACAGCAGCAAGCAGAAGGGCTGCAGCCAGGGAAGCAAGAAGAATCAGGACAGCAAGAGCAACAACAGCAAAAAGAACAAGGGCAGGAGCAGCTTGACCAACAAAAGAAAACAGTGGAGACCCCTCAGACCACTGAAACAACATTGCCTCCAAGACAAGATACCACATTTGATGCCTCGGTCCTCCAAACCCCGCAAAAGGAGGATACATTTGTCTTTAGGAAAAGGGAAAGAGAAACTCCCCTCACATCCTCCATAGACCAGGGAGAGAAAAGGCAAAGACTTAATGATTTCCCAGAGGATGATGTAGCAATAAGAGATGCATTGGGCATGGGCCCACCCAGTCAAGAAGTTTCAGCAAGTTCCTTCCAGCAGGAACAGGACAGGACCATGGGAGGGGAGGTCAGCTCCTCCAGCCAGCAGAAAGAAGGACAAGTGGGCATAAAGCAGCAGTTTATAGACATTAAGAGGAGGAGTGACCCGATCAAGGTGCAATTGTATAATCACTTACTAAATATGGCTCCTTCCAATCAGCAGAGACTTATGTCTGCTTTTGATGTAAGTGAGGGCAAACTGACAATGAGTCACTTCATGCCTACGGCACTCAAACCACAGTCTTCTGCTGACTACCTCAGGACCAACCTAGAGGTCCTTGCCAAAGACATACACCCCATGGACAAAATTGAGCTGCATAAACAAACGGGAGAAATGGTGTATGCTTCATTGGCCGATAAGACTTTGGACAACTATAAATTAACAAGCAGTCTGAATGCCACAGCTTCCCAGCTAGAGCTAGAGAGGGCCTCTTCTCAGGCCAAAGACAACAGGATCAAAACCTTGGAGGAAATCATTATAGAAATTGGGCACAATCCCAATGACATCAAGGGAATACAAGAGATCTTGAAAATTAGAGATGCTGATATGGCTGCACTAAGAAAGAAGATCAAAATTCCAGCCACTATCCATCCACAGACTGATGAGGTAGCAAAGCAAAGGTATGAGCAGGATTCCACTGCCCTGCTAATTTCCATTTACAAAGAGCTTATCAAGGCACAAGAAAAACTGGGGCAATATGAAGCTGCACAAGTACCTGCCCAAACATTATCACAACAAGTACAAGAAGGACAGACATCTCAGCCTCCTCCACAGGTCATAAATCTTGAGGAGACTGTTCCTACTACTGTACCTCCACCTCAGCAGGCTGAACACCCAGCCACATCTACTGCAGAAGCACCCATCAACACAGATCAGAGCCTAGACATGCAAAAGCTAAAAAATGAAATACAAGCTTTAGAAGCTCAAATGATGCAGCTGAATGAAACAAAGGAGCAGCTGGCTAAGGTAAATGAAAGGCATGACAAAACAAAAAGAGAAGTGGGAGAGAAGGCCAGGGAAATCAAAGCCCTTAAAGACAAAATCAAGGAGCTTGAGAACGAGCTAAAGCTAGATAAAATCATAGCTGAAATCAGAGCAATGATATGGTCCAATATTGGTAAATCCATCAACAACCAATGGCCATACATTGAGACAATCCATGAGCAACTAGAGCTCATTCCAAAGGCACAGAGGGAAATCAGAACATCAAGGGCCTTATTGGGGAATATGCCTGAAATTGCTACAAGAATGATCAATGTGCTCAATCACAAGACAAGTTCTCAGTTGGCCATCATGGGAATTGCAAACAGAACTGAGACTATCCAAATGATCAAGAGGGTTCTTACTCTTAGAAATCTGGTGCAGACATTGGACAGAAGAACCCAGGATATGCAAACAGAGGTAAACAGGTTCATGGAGAGATTCCAAGTATTGGAGAGTAAAGGACTCCCTAGCTTACTGAACAGCGGAGGGAGATTATTCACCCATGAACAATATGCCAAGAGAGTGAATGTTTTTGCCTCATCACAGGTAAATGAGAAGGCCAGCAGTTCAGAAGACACAGGGCCTATTACAGGACAGATCTTCTATAGTAAAATAGAAAATCTACTTTTTGTAATGAATGAAATAAATCACTTATTTGATATAGCCCCGAATTTTTTCAAGTATACAGAAGCTGAGGAAACAATGGAGGCCATCCTCAGGCATCAGCTCCCTACACAGGAATGGTGGACAGATGCCATCCAGAGAATTTTGTAAACATTGAGCCATACATCAATTCCTGTTTCTTCTACAAATTTTGATGAAAAGAACAGTCAGCAAAGTCAGCAGGCATCATAAATTCAAAGCTGAGCCAACTCAGCAGATGAAGCGGCCAACAAAGCAGAAAAAGGAGAAACACAGCTGGCAAAGCCGAGAACTCATTACGCAGGCAAAAGTAAATGCGTACCTACAGGATTAATGCAGAGTAATGCAACCGACTCAGTGACTCCTTAAAAGTCAAACAATCCTCTGACAGATATAAATGGCATTTACGCTGCATTTAACATTGTAATAACTTCTCGCCTACTTTCTGAACACTACTGAAGATATTTCTCTCTCTCAAATGACTCAATACCTGAGATATTTTGTATACATATTTCTATATAAACCCCTTCGCATAATGTAGCAAGGTTGTTGGAAATTTCTCCTGAACGGTTTCTTATGCTGTAATTGTTTTCTGAAAGTCAATAAAGGAAAGCAATGGAATTTCGTGGATGCTATGATGTGTTGAGGATGTTCTGTGCCTGTTTATGACTGCTGGATCCCTGCGTATCTTACCATGCAATAAGTCTCTGTAACTCTCTCCATGTTCATTTTGTTTTGTCATAATTCCATATACGCTATCTGATTTCCAGTATTGAGCAGCAGAGAAAAGGAATAACTCCCAGGATTTGCTCACTGAGCACCCTGAGTTCAGTCTGTGTTGCTTATAAATGTTTTCTTCAGGTGTAATCTATATAAAGTGTGATTCTTAATCTGCTGCACTTTCAGAATACATCTTTCACATGGGTCACTGTCACAGGAATTCGTAACTTTGCTCCTGTGCTCTGTGTCCATTTTCATTTCACCAACATAACAGAAAATTCTTAACAGATTTCTGCTGGTTGACACACATCATCACTCAAAATATTGAACTTGTCTGCTAAGTACACAATAGGCCTTGCAGTTATAACACTACTCAACATTTAAGATCATCTCACAGCATCTAGACTCCATTGCCCAATGGAAAATCATTATCAAAGTATTACATCATAAGAACTGAAAGAGATCCTTCAACCAAAACACAAACAAAAACCTGAGCATCATAGCTAGCCTAAAACACAACTATAGCAAAGATAAATCATAAAGAGAGAGCCCTCTCTGGTTGCAGTTAGGCTAGGAACTGTAACCCAAAGATTGGTTAGTGGTTACCCCGGCCGTATTCCCTTGGGAGTCATAGGGAACAACCTGGGTGTTAACATAACTGGCGACTCCGCTGGGGATTTCTTAAAGATTTTTCAATTACTATCTATCTTCCAAAGCTACCATCAAGCCTGAAACTAGCCAAGAGGCCTTAGGACTGTTTCTGTAATACAGGGACAACTTTAGGGAAGAGCTAATTGGGGAATCTTCATCCTAGCTTTGAAACATATATAGCCATTCCAAAAATTTTCATCCAGTCCTTGCATACATAAACTTCTTGTGCAAATTCAAAAGAATATTTAGAAGCTGGCTCCCAAAAGAAACCCAAGGCACACTAGGGCAAACCCTGACCCCAATCAACCCATCATTGTTGATAATCCAAATATCATTCCAAAGAACATAAGGAGACAGCAAAAGCAGGAGAAGCCTGCTGATTTAGATATAAGTTCAGATCGACCTATCCTTATTCCTACTCCTTGCAAAGTTCTTTTCCGGTCCACCCCTAGTTCCCCTAGTTCATCATCGACACCTCAAAGCCCTCCGCTTCCATCTTCACCATCTGCACATACTCTTTCAACCAGTTCCCCTTTTGTTACCCATCCCATTAACCCTGTTACACCTGTAATCCCTGCCGTCCCATTTATTCCTGTCAACCCTGTAAATCCCATAAACATGGCCAACAGGTATGCACCTCTGCAGATACCAGCTAATGCTCCAGCTTTACCCCAAGACTACCAAACCAAAATCTCATTTTTTGACTCCCATGGCCCTTTGACAGCTGTTCAGCATGCTAAGAAGATGCAAGACCACTTTGAGACCTATGAAATAGATGATAACAGCGTCAGAATGAGAATTTTTGTCCAAAGCTTAACTGGGGATGTTAGAACTTGGTTCAGATCCCTCAATGCAAACTCCATTGCAACACCTGATCAGCTTTACGAAGCTTTTACTGAGAGATGGGAGAAGAAGAAAGATCCTCTCCACATACTTGGTGAATATAACACTATTAAAAGAGGTCCCCAAGAAACAGTTTTGGAATATTGTGCTAGGTTTAACAATGTATATAATGCTATCCCCCAGAACTTAAGGCCCCCTCCTGATTTGGCCCTGTATAACTTCCCTGACGGTTTTGATTCTGATATGGCCTATCAGTTGAAAGAAAGAGATCCTCCAACCCTTGCAGAAGCTCAAAGGGTTGCAGTCACTGTAGAGGCTAACCTAATTGCCAAAAGAAACAGGGCAAAGTTGGAAAAGAAGGCTGGCTTCAGAGAAGAGCCCTCAGGTTTTGATCAAAAGCTGGATGCAATACTAAACAGCATGAAGAGATTGGGTGAAAGAGTGGAATCAGTTGAAAGAAAATCATCATGGGAGGCATCACAAAGTAACCCTCCTAGAAACCCGAATTTTAGGAGAACTCAGAACCCAAACATAGGAAAAACAAGTGCTGACCAAGATATTAGACCCCCTTTTCAAGAAAACTATGCAGAAACTTCCACAGACAATCAGCTCAATGAAGATCCTGAAATTAACTTAATGGGTCTAGATGGTAAAAGCCATGTTTTCTTAACACAAGAAGACCATGAGGAGGATGAAAGCAAAACATTCCAAACTAAATCAGGAGAATCCTTTGACTTTAAACAAGGATATGATACTGCTGTCTATGAAGTCCATAAACAATACAAACTAAGGAGTAGGACTGTAAATGTAAATCAGCCTGAAAAGATAAAGGAGAAACAGCAGTTTAAAGAAACATCAGTCACAGAACCTAATGACAAAACAAACTGGCCTACAAAAGAAGTAATGGTTGAGGAGGTTACTGAACTACCGTCACCACCACAACAGCCCATGGCAACTTTGTCCTCTCACCCTGATTCAAATTTTACCCCTCAAAACATGAGTAAAAGGGGCAGGTCTCAAAGTCAAGATGAAATCCAACAAGAAGATTCAATGAACAAAGAAAAGACTGCTACCCGTGACTCTAAAACCCAAGTTGACAAACCTTTTGACCTAGCCACAGAGATTGGCAAGCTAAAGATAGCAATTCCCCTCTCAGAGCTAGCCAAGCATGATATCTATAAACAGCAGATCAAGAACTCCCTTCAACTCACTAATAGCAAAGATGATGTAAATGTGCTAGATGACACTCCAGAATTACTGTTTGGCCCAGAGGTAGATGGAAAAACAATAGTCACAGGCGTTTTACCTTTTTACGTCAGCCTGCATGTTCATGATAAAATACTGCATAATGCAATGTTCGACTCAGGCGCCTCTCACAACCTTATGCCAAAAGCAGTCATGGAAAGATTGAATTTGGATATAACAAGACCATACAAAGACCTGTTTTCCTTTGATTCTAGCCAAGTCAAATGTTTGGGCCTAATAAAAGATTTATGTGTGTCCCTGGTTCAATTTCCCAACAAAACCATTCTAATGGATGTTGTAGTCGCTGATATCCCACCCAAATATGGGATGCTGTTATCAAGATCATGGGGAGCCAAGCTCCAAGGCTCCCTGCAGTTAGATATGTCATATGCAACCATCTCTGTCTTTGGGCAACCAAAAAGACTTTACAGGGAAACACTCATGAAGTATATGGTCAGCAGTGAAGAAAAGCCTCAAAATTTTCCAATATATGCTGTCCATTCGGACATAGACTCCTTCATCCTCTTCAATAACAGCGCAGACCTCTCAAACAATGACATTAGGACCGAAACACTCATACAAGAACAAAACAGTGATCAAACAAGTAACACCTGCGAAACATCAATCAGCCCAACAATACACATTAGCCCTCCTCTGGTTATCAAAGATTGTCAAACAAGTGATGAAATTGTCCTAGAAAACAAAGGGGAAAAGAAACCCCAACTCATGCTCACATTGCCATCCCATGAAAAGAACTTCAAATCTCCTGTCCAGCAAGACATCCTGTGGGTCCTAGAATTTGATGGCTCAGTCAACAAGTTAGGGGCAGGAGCTGGAGTGTGGATACATAACAAAGAGAAAGATTATGCAGAAGGCAGGGCTTATAGATTGAATTTTAGATGCACTAACAACATGGCAGAATACGAAGCTCTGTTGCTAGGCCTAAAGCTAGCAAAGTCATTACAAGCTCCTAAGCTCTCCATCATGGGAGACTCTGATCTAGTAATTCAACAAGTGAAAGGAAACTTTGTCACCAATGACAAAAGATTGAGGTCCTACAGATCTGCTGTAATTGAGATTTTAGACACTTTCTCTGAGTTTGTTATCACAAAAATTTCAAGGGGCCACAATCTCCATGCACGCAGCTTGGCAACGTTTGCCAGCACCTTCAAATTCCCATTAGAACCCAATAACTGTTTCACGGCCGAGGTCAAATACAGACCCTCTATTCCAAATAATGTCAAAGAATGGCAAGTATTTGAGGATGACATGCAAATAAACAATTTTTTAACCTTGCAACAAGAGTTTACAGGATTAAATATTGATATTGATGGAGCAAGTCAATCACAAATACTTGATGGAGCAAGTCAATCACAAGTACTGTTTCAACAATCTGCTCATCCAATGTCACCTAGAACAGCAAAACAACTACTGAGTCCAACCATTTTCAACAATGAAAACATTCAGCAAATTCACCAAATTGACTGCGAAGAGATAAGCAACGCTGAAACTGAAATCATACAACTCAAAGACAATTTCCTTCCAGTAGGCCTTACCCCACTAGAGGATATTTTTGACTCAAATGACATCCCTAGGAAGCCAAAGATGCAGCCATTAGATGCAGCAGTTGAAGAATGCAACATTGGTACCACTGACAAGCCTAAAATAATAAAACTATCTGCTGCTTTGCCCCCTGATCAAAAACCCAAATATATTGACCTCTTTAAAGAGTTTCAAGATGTTTTTGCTTGGGGTTATGAGGATCTAAAGTCCTATGATACTTCTGTCATCCAGCACACCATTCCCCTCAAGCCTAATCAAAAACCATTCAAACAGAAATTGAGAAGGATCAATCCTGTGCTCCTTCCTTCCATTGAGAAAGAATTACATAAAATGTTCAAAGCTGGTATCATAGCACCAATCAGGTTCTCTGAGTGGATTTCAAATTTGGTCCCTACAAGAAAGAAAACTGGTGAGATTAGACTTTGTGTAGACTTAAGGAATTTGAATCAAGTATCACTCAAAGATAACTACCCTTTACCCAAAATGGATCACATTCTTCAAAGAGTAGTAGGGGCTTCAAGGATATCATTGCTTGATGGATTCTCAGGCTTCAATCAAATCCTAGTTCACCCTGATGACCAAGACAAAACTGCATTTACAACCCCATGGGGAACTTTCAAGTATGTGAAAATGCCCTTTGGATTAAAAAACGCAGGGGCAACGTTTCAAAGAGCAATGGACATTGCTTTTGCAAAAGAGATTCATGACTTCTTGGTCATTTACTTAGATGATCTCACACCCTTTTCAAAATCTGACCAAGAACACTTGAAACATTTGAGACAGATTCTCATAACATGCAGGAAATATGGCATTTCCTTAAACCCCAAGAAGTCATTATTTGGCTTGGAAGAAGGGAAACTTTTAGGACACATTATCTCAAGAGATGGCATAAGAATTGATCCAGATAGGATACAAGCTATCCTACAAATGCCTCATCCAAGGAATGTCAAGGAGTTGCAAGGATTCTTAGGGAAAATCAACTTTTTAAGAAGGTTTATCCCGAATTTAGCAGAATTAATCAGATTACTAAACAATATGCTAAAGAAAGATTCAAAGGTCAAATGGACTGTTGAAGCAAAACAAGCCTTTGAAAGTATAAAATTGGCCTTGACTCAAACCCCAGTGTTAACCAATCCTCAGTTTGACAGAGACTTTATCATTTTCTCCTTTGCCTCCCAACATACTATTGCTGCTGTTTTATTACAGAAAGATGACCAAGGGAATGAGAAGCCTATTGCTTTTTTCAGCAGAGCTCTTAGAGATGCCCCTCTAAAGTATCAAATTATGGAAAAACAAGCCTATGCTTTGATCAAAGCTATTAAAGATTTTAGGATTTACATCCTCTACTCCCATGTTGTGGCTTATGTACCAAGTCCTATTGTCAAAGACATTCTCACCCAAGAAAACTTGGAGGGTAGGAGAGGAAAATGGATTGCCAACATACTAGAATTTGACATTGAAATAAAACCCACAAAGCTGATAAAAGGGCAAGGTTTGGCCAAATTAATGACAGAAGCAAATTTCCAAGCCTTAGATATCAACCAACTGGACAGTGAAACAGAGCTGGCGACTCCAAAGATCAATGTAGCCTTTGAACAATCTCCTTGGTACTCTGACATCTGTTATGTGTTACAAAACCTGTGTGCTCCCCCAGGACTGTCCAGAACTAAGTGTAGGTTCCTAAAAATGAAAACATCTAGATTTTGTGTGATGGATGGAAATTTACTTTGGAAGAACCATGAAGGCATTTTGCTGCACTGTCTAATAGAGAATGAAACTAACAATATCATGCAAGATTTTCATGCTGGAGACTGTGGTGGACATTTGTACTGGAAGTCCACTGTGGACAAGATATTGAGGGCTGGTTATTACTGGCCCACCATGTTCTCTGATGTTAAGAAATTCACAGCCTCATGTCACAAATGCCAACTGTTTGAAGGCAAAAGACAGTTGCTGCCACTTCCTTTGAAGCCCATTGCAACTGAGAGACCTTTCCAACAATGGGGTTTGGATTTCATTGGGGAAATTCATCCCTCATCTTCAGGGCAACACAGATGGATCCTAACAGCAACAGACTACTTCACCAAGTGGATTGAAGCTGCCCCATGCAGACAAGCAAATGATTCGGTGATTATTCAGTTTTTGGAAAACAATATACTGGCTAGATTTGGCTGTCCAGACAAGATAATAACAGACAATGCTGCTGCCTTTAGATCCAAGAGAATGGTGAACTTCTGCCATAAATTTCACATTACTTTGGGCCATTCTACTGCTTACTATCCTCAAGGAAATGGCCTTGCTGAATCATCAAACAAAAGTTTAATAAACATCATAAAGAAAGTGCTGGAAGAAAACAAAAAGAATTGGCACAAGAAACTGGTCAACGCTTTATGGGCAGATAGACTAACAACTAAAAGATCAATTGGGACCAGCCCATATGAGTTAGTCTATGGATTAGAAGCCAGATTTCCTTCATCACTTGGAGTACCGGTTATGAAGCTTCTGTAAGAGAGCCAAGCAGAGCCAAATGACATGCAAAGGAGGATTAACCAGATAATTTGCCTGCAGCAGACCAGAGAACAGGTTTTCAGCAGAGTGCAGACATTACAAGAGAAACTGAAAAAGGCCTTTGATAGAAGAACCAAAGCAGAAGATTTCAATGTGGGGGACAAAGTCTTAAAGTGGGATGCAAGAAGAGAAGAGAAAGGAAAACATGGGAAATTTGATTCTTTATGGAGAGGACCATTTGCTGTCCAAGCAGTCCAAGGTAACAACACCTACTTCCTTGAAAGTCTGACTGAAACTGACTTGGATGAAGGTCCTGTCAATGGCAGGATGCTGAAGCACTACTTTGACTATTCCCCATGAGCTGAACCTAAGGATTCGTTGTATATATACAGATGTACATATTATTTTCTGTTTTAGATTGTAAAAAGCAGTTTTCCCAAGTGATTCACCAAGCAGCAAGAGGCAAATAGAATCAGAGGTCTTCCAAGAAAGAAGCACACAATTTTGACACATTAAGGCAGCAAGTTTCAAAGATTGGTATGGGCAGCTAAAGAGCAAGGCAATCTGACCTGCTGTTCTTGGTCTTTCAAAAGAAAAACCATCCCCATGTGGAGCCACTGTTGGATACCTATACCAATAGGTTTCATATTTCATGATTGGCAAGAGAAAGTCCAAATATGCTCTGCTTTGAGTTCACAAAGATCCCATATTTCCTAGAGAACAAAAAGGTGTGTAAAGTGTTTCAATGTTGATGACCTTATTTCAAATTTTGATGGATGATCCAACAGTTTAATCTGGATCATGCCATGTGTTCAATTTTGTGCTATAGACTAGAGAAAGAAGTCTGTCCAAACTGCTTAATCTTGGCAGACAACTAGTTTAGGTAGAGAAGAAAAGGATCCCAACAGCCTAATCTGGGACCTTGGAAGAGATAAGGGCAGAAGTAGATAGAAAAAACAAAAGAAAAAGCCAAAGAAAAGAAAAGGCAAGTAAGGGTCTGCAAGTCCAAGTGCACCCTCCAAGAAGAAATAAAATGCTAGGTAAGTAGCTGGGTAGGTAGTTGGGGTTGCAGAAAGGTTATCCCTACTATTGCAAGAATGGTGATGGTAGGTATCAAAGCAAAGTTGATTAAGTGACAAGGGTGTCCTTCTTCATCAATTCTCAGCAGGAAGCATGACTAATTTCCCCATCTCCCCTCCAATTTCATTTCTAACACTCCCCTATCAGCTAAGATTCATGGAAAAGACTAAGGTTCCATGGTGTTTCTTAAATCTTTAAGAAGCCACATTTCTTGTCTAAAGTTCTTTTCATTTTGATCTACTCTTAAAACCAAGTTTGTTTCATATAAACTTAATGGTTCTCTCTCCACTTACCCCCTCCTCCATACTAACACTAACCCTATTATATAAATCCCTTATATCACCCTTTTCCCTAATATTACTAACACCAAGGTGTATAAATCCCAAAATCTTATAAATACTCACCCCTTGGCATTATAGCCAATAAAGTCACAAGTCAGGGATCAAATGACACCAGGTCATGTTGATAAACCTCTGCCAAATACCCCTTTTCCCTCATGAGCAAGTTCCTCTATCTCTCCCCCCTTTTTTGCACATAAAACCTATGGAAAAACCCTAAAAAAAAAAAAAACCACCTTACCCGCTTCAAAGGGCAAAAAAGCATTAAAACCCTCTTTCCGTCACATAATCAAGGTCAGGCGCATGTAATTGTTTTTATCAAAATACATTAGAAAAGCGCTCAAAGCAGGTTTATTTGCCTCCGCCCTCATCCGTATATTCCACACATGTCACCTCCCCGGCGACCGTTAGATCAAAGACCTACAGATCCGACGGCCCTGATCGCGTCGGACCCCTTCCGACGTCTGACCGATACCTGTACTAACCTCCCGTCACATCTGCCCCACGTCCGCCGTCTGATCAAAGTCCGTAGATCTAACGATCATCGTGACGTCGGAGCCCATCCGATGACCGATAGATATCTCCCGACGTCCGTATCTGGAGGACGTCATTCCACTGCGACGTGTCCTCACCACCACACGTCGGAGGTACTACTGACCGATACCGCCCCCGTACAGGAGGCGGTGCGATATGAAACCACTGCTGGTTTCCGGATCCCCTTATCCCGCCCACTCACGTCATCATCACGTCAGCAACATGTCAGCGCCCCGTCACCCAGGTACGCTGCCCTGTCAACCCCCTGGCCCTGCCATTGGTCCACCTGTCCTGCCATGTCACCGCCACCGTGTACCAACCAGATCCCGCCACGTCACCCGATGACGTCAGCATGACGTCATCCGACCTTGACCCCACCAATGACGTCATGCTGACGTCAGCACGAATTCGCGCCAAAAGCGTCAAAAGGTCTATTTTAGCCAAAAATTCGCGCTTTTTGTCATTTTGGTGTGTTCGTCGTTATTCTGCTCTGCATGCAAACTACGTCCAATCTTGCACCAGCCGCTGAAAACCGTCTCCCGACCGCCAGAGCGTCTATTCCTTCAACGCCAACAAGCTCTGACCGATCCAATTTTACAGGTATTGCTCGTTTGTGCTCTAAAACTCCATTTTCGCCTACATTTCGCATGTAAATGAGTAGCAGGCCTTAGGAGCAGAAATTCACCGTTGAAAACCACTAAATTGCCATTTAAGTTTAACCAGAAACGTTATTTAGCCTCTGTCAAGCCAATTATTGATAATTAAAAACAAAACTACAACTGTTCGCGCAATCGCGAGCCCGTTACCTGCAGGGGACAAATATACCGTAAGAGAGTATCCCCTTGACATTTCCGCTACCACAGAGTCATACAGAGGCAGTATTTCAACTGCTGCGGCCTTATTTCCACCTTCCACTTGCTAAACCATCTTTCTCTGCAAACAAACCTTGTTGTTGTTACTCTGCATAGTAACACAGTCTTTGAGCAGACGGAAATCCTAAAACAAGAGTCATGGACCCCCCTGTAGCTCCTATAGCCCTCAATGTGGCTCCCCTGAATGTTCCTAATAGAACATTTAACACCAGAGCATTGGCAGACTTGGACTACAAGATAACAGAGGAAATGCTGAGCAGAAGCAGGTTCCATCTGCAAATATTAAATGAGATAAAGATCAAACATGAGAGGGGGACAGACATCCTGGGAATTTGGGATTCATTCCTCCCAATATTCAAGCTTCCTCAGGTTAATCAATTCCCTGAGCTTGTGCACATAGTTGCTGAACACTATGATGCATCCCAGAGGGCAGTGCTAGATGCTGAAGGTTCAATTCTGTTCCTCATTACCCCTGAAGCAATCAGGGAGATGTTGCAATTCCAGACAGATCAAAAGTTGGTCCCTCTGTCACTAGCTGATTTAATAGTACAGGGAGCCAGAACCACAGAGGCCCAAATCACTAAGATCAACCAGCTCTTCATCAAGGTTGACACTTTGCAAATTCCTCCCATCAACTGCGTTTACCTCAACCAATTGGGCCAAGACCTGGTTGACATGATCAGTCCCATCTTGGGATATGATTCAATAGAACATATAGATGAAACAGTTATACAAATGATGCTGATGTTTTCCCCAGGAAGGAAACCAATCCACTATGATTATGCCACATACATATCAGACAAGATGCATGATCAGTTGATGAATTTGTCAAGAGAAAGGGTGTTTAGATACACCTCTTACCTATATCATCTGCTCCTTTACTTCCAGCATGATAAGTTCTCTTTCCCAAAGAAAAGAGTAGATGCACAGGGCAATCTGAGATCAGTTGTATACTGGACATCTGTTTTTCATGTAAGGAGCCATTCTCCATACACCTACTGTGAATTTATTGATCTTTTCATCCATCCAGCCTTGACTCTACTGTTGGGTTCACCTCCTCCCAGATTGACAGATGAGATGAAAAGACTCCTTCAGCTATCAAAAGTATACAGTATTGGGGATTAGTATCTCTACCAACACCACACCGTCATCAGAATATATGGGTGTGAGTTGCCCCCATTTAGACTACCCAAATTTGTGCCCATGAGGCTATTTGCCTTAGAATACTTCAGACAGTTTGGCTTTGTGGATATGTTCCACTTCTCAGGCAGAGGCAAGAAGGCACAGCTGAAAATCAAGAGCCAACTTGGCCATTTCATTTACAATGAAAGGGATGAAGGGTGGAAGGAAGCAGATGCAACACTGGGGGGATTTGGTCTCAAGTACAGTTTCGTATGGAAACCCTATGACCCCAACAACTTCATCACAATGAGGAGACTCAAATACAAACTGTCTGCTTATGGTCATTACAGCCTCCCTCAAATAGAAAGATATGCCAACCAAAGCAAGTGGAAAAGAGGAACTTTAGAAGAAAATGTGACTCAAGAAGAGCTTAATCAAAGAGCTCTAAACAACCAAAACAAGATGGCTGACCTTGAGTTTTATGCACAGGTCCCCTCACTACCAAGCACACAAATTGGAGCAGCAGCCTCCTCTTCAACCACCCCACAGCAAACTACAAGAGTTGCTGGAAAAGTATCAGAAAAAGGAAAGGAAAAGGAAATGGAGGCAGAGAAAGAGATGGAGCAGGAGCAACAGCAGGAACAGCAACAAAAACAACAGCAGCAAGCAGAAGGGCTGCAGCCAGGGCAGCAAGAAGAATCAGGACAGCAAGAGCAACAACAGCAAAAAGAACAAGGGCAGGAGCAGCTTGACCAACAAAAGAAAACAGTGGAGACCCCTCAGACCACTGAAACAACATTGCCTCCAAGACAAGATACCACATTTGATGCCTCGGTCCTCCAAACCCCGCAAAAGGAGGATACATTTGTCTTTAGGAAAAGGGAAAGAGAAACTCCCCTCACATCCTCCATAGACCAGGGAGAGAAAAGGCAAAGACTTAATGATTTCCCAGAGGATGATGTAGCAATAAGAGATGCATTGGGCATGGGCCCACCCAGTCAAGAAGTTTCAGCAAGTTCCTTCCAGCAGGAACAGGACAGGACCATGGGAGGGGAGGTCAGCTCCTCCAGCCAGCAGAAAGAAGGACAAGTGGGCATAAAGCAGCAGTTTATAGACATTAAGAGGAGGAGTGACCCGATCAAGGTGCAATTGTATAATCACTTACTAAATATGGCTCCTTCCAATCAGCAGAGACTTATGTCTGCTTTTGATGTAAGTGAGGGCAAACTGACAATGAGTCACTTCATGCCTACGGCACTCAAACCACAGTCTTCTGCTGACTACCTCAGGACCAACCTAGAGGTCCTTGCCAAAGACATACACCCCATGGACAAAATTGAGCTGCATAAACAAACGGGAGAAATGGTGTATGCTTCATTGGCCGATAAGACTTTGGACAACTATAAATTAACAAGCAGTCTGAATGCCACAGCTTCCCAGCTAGAGCTAGAGAGGGCCTCTTCTCAGGCCAAAGACAACAGGATCAAAACCTTGGAGGAAATCATTATAGAAATTGGGCACAATCCCAATGACATCAAGGGAATACAAGAGATCTTGAAAATTAGAGATGCTGATATGGCTGCACTAAGAAAGAAGATCAAAATTCCAGCCACTATCCATCCACAGACTGATGAGGTAGCAAAGCAAAGGTATGAGCAGGATTCCACTGCCCTGCTAATTTCCATTTACAAAGAGCTTATCAAGGCACAAGAAAAACTGGGGCAATATGAAGCTGCACAAGTACCTGCCCAAACATTATCACAACAAGTACAAGAAGGACAGACATCTCAGCCTCCTCCACAGGTCATAAATCTTGAGGAGACTGTTCCTACTACTGTACCTCCACCTCAGCAGGCTGAACACCCAGCCACATCTACTGCAGAAGCACCCATCAACACAGATCAGAGCCTAGACATGCAAAAGCTAAAAAATGAAATACAAGCTTTAGAAGCTCAAATGATGCAGCTGAATGAAACAAAGGAGCAGCTGGCTAAGGTAAATGAAAGGCATGACAAAACAAAAAGAGAAGTGGGAGAGAAGGCCAGGGAAATCAAAGCCCTTAAAGACAAAATCAAGGAGCTTGAGAACGAGCTAAAGCTAGATAAAATCATAGCTGAAATCAGAGCAATGATATGGTCCAATATTGGTAAATCCATCAACAACCAATGGCCATACATTGAGACAATCCATGAGCAACTAGAGCTCATTCCAAAGGCACAGAGGGAAATCAGAACATCAAGGGCCTTATTGGGGAATATGCCTGAAATTGCTACAAGAATGATCAATGTGCTCAATCACAAGACAAGTTCTCAGTTGGCCATCATGGGAATTGCAAACAGAACTGAGACTATCCAAATGATCAAGAGGGTTCTTACTCTTAGAAATCTGGTGCAGACATTGGACAGAAGAACCCAGGATATGCAAACAGAGGTAAACAGGTTCATGGAGAGATTCCAAGTATTGGAGAGTAAAGGACTCCCTAGCTTACTGAACAGCGGAGGGAGATTATTCACCCATGAACAATATGCCAAGAGAGTGAATGTTTTTGCCTCATCACAGGTAAATGAGAAGGCCAGCAGTTCAGAAGACACAGGGCCTATTACAGGACAGATCTTCTATAGTAAAATAGAAAATCTACTTTTTGTAATGAATGAAATAAATCACTTATTTGATATAGCCCCGAATTTTTTCAAGTATACAGAAGCTGAGGAAACAATGGAGGCCATCCTCAGGCATCAGCTCCCTACACAGGAATGGTGGACAGATGCCATCCAGAGAATTTTGTAAACATTGAGCCATACATCAATTCCTGTTTCTTCTACAAATTTTGATGAAAAGAACAGTCAGCAAAGTCAGCAGGCATCATAAATTCAAAGCTGAGCCAACTCAGCAGATGAAGCAGCCAACAAAGCAGAAAAAGGAGAAACACAGCTGGCAAAGCCGAGAACTCATTACGCAGGCAAAAGTAAATGCGTACCTACAGGATTAATGTAGAGTAATGCAACCGACTCAGTGACTCCTTAAAAGTCAAACAATCCTCTGACAGATATAAATGGCATTTACGCTGCATTTAACATTGTAATAACTTCTCGCCTACTTTCTGAACACTACTGAAGATATTTTTCTCTCTCAAATGACTCAATACCTGAGATATTTTGTATACATATTTCTATATAAACCCCTTCGCATAATGTAGCAAGGTTGTTGGAAATTTCTCCTGAACGGTTTCTTATGCTGTAATTGTTTTCTGAAAGTCAATAAAGGAAAGCAATGGAATTTCGTGGATGCTATGATGTGTTGAGGATGTTCTGTGCCTGTTTATGACTACTGGATCCCTGCGTATCTTACCATGCAATAAGTCTCTGTAACTCTCTCCATGTTCATTTTGTTTTGTCATAATTCCATATACGCTATCTGATTTCCAGTATTGAGCAGCAGAGAAAAGGAATAACTCCCAGGATTTGCTCACTGAGCACCCTGAGTTCAGTCTGTGTTGCTTATAAATGTTTTCTTCAGGTGTAATCTATATAAAGTGTGATTCTTAATCTGCTGCACTTTCAGAATACATCTTTCACATGGGTCACTGTCACAGGAATTCGTAACTTTGCTCCTGTGCTCTGTGTCCATTTTCATTTCACCAACATAACAGAAAATTCTTAACAGATTTCTGCTGGTTGACACACATCATCACTCAAAATATTGAACTTGTCTGCTAAGTACACAATAGGCCTTGCAGTTATAACACTACTCAACATTTAAGATCATCTCACAGCATCTAGACTCCATTGCCCAATGGAAAATCATTATCAAAGTATTACATCATAAGAACTGAAAGAGATCCTTCAACCAAAACACAAACAAAAACCTGAGCATCATAGCTAGCCTAAAACACAACTATAGCAAAGATAAATCATAAAGAGAGAGCCCTCTCTGGTTGCAGTTAGGCTAGGAACTGTAACCCAAAGATTGGTTAGTGGTTACCCCGGCCGTATTCCCTTGGGAGTCATAGGGAACAACCTGGGTGTTAACACCCAGTATAGGAGAAACTCGACGTTTTTCAATTTTAGAGAGTCTGAAAAACTTAAGAAGACTCCAAGTCGAACTTTTTCGTAGATTTGTGTCCCTCAAGCCCGAAAAAGTATAAAATAATACCTGGGGGAACCGCTTGATCTTGCGACCAAGGAGTACTTTCATAACTAGTGTCACTGACTTGAAAAGTAAAAAGTGATCAAGGACACGTCGTTTTATTTCCGTATCGAGTTTGAAACGACAAAAACCCAGCAATCTTTTCCTGATTTTACGGTCAGAAAAGAGCTATAAGGGGACCGTCTTTTAATTCCGTTTTAACGAGTGTAAAAGAAATGCTCGGCAATCTTTTCATATTTTAGGAGTCAGAAAAGGGCTTAAAAGATGACTCTGATATTTTGGTTCATGAAAAATGACAATTTTCCCTCTAAATCCCTTTGTCCTGCACAAAAACGACACGTTACTCATACCTATTTAAGATAGGCAAAAATGCATTTAAAAATATCCTTCCATGGTGAAAAATGAACAAACCTAGCATTCATTCATCCAAAAAACCTATAAAAAGACTTTTTACCATGTCATTTTTACCATTTTACTGCTGAGGTTGAAAAAAGGGCTTTTGGCAAGAAACTTCCCGTGGTCGCTGCGGAGAATCCGACCGTCAGAATCGAACGCCGTCTCTTCCAGGTATTTCACAACATCCTCCTCTTCAATTTCATCCGATTAAAAGTTTGTTTTAGGTTTTAGTTTTGATTTTTGGGGGCTTTTGGGTTTCAAAGTTCGCTCTGCGGGGTACGCAGGTGCCCTTAGGGTGACCTGTGTCCCCCGACTTTTTCCTGTACAGGAAAAAGGTCGGGGGACGCAGCCCACCTTCAGGTCAGCTGCGTCCCGACGCTCTGTGTCTTAAACGTGGGGTGCGTCCCCCGCGAAAGGCGGAATTTGAAACCCCAAACTCCACAAACAACCATTTGAATTTTCCCAAATCAATTCTAATCTTTGTTTCTTGGTGTGTAGGGCACTCACCATGTTGGATTGGAGAGAAAGAGAGCACGAGGACGTTGATTTAGCCGCAATTGAACATCAACCTTCCATTGATGCCCTAAAAGCATGCGGACTATATAAATACTGGGCCATACCTGGCATGAAGGCTCAGGTGAGATTCTTGGAGTGGCTGGTTGAGAGATGGAACATTCATGAGCAATGCTTTTATATCGGAGGGCACCAGCTCGAGATAGAGCCCTCTGACATATACTTTCTCACTGGCTTGCCAAATAGGGGCGAGCAACTCAATCTAGCCGGGACTAGGTCGGGTGGCCAATCCCTTGCTAGTCTCCGGGCAGATTGGTGCACACCCAATGCACACCATGCGAAAGGCGTAGAAATTAAACACATCTCTCTGCGTGAACTCAAGGTTATAGCTTTCACGGTTACCGGAATTTGCGGCGCAGCTACTTTACATATTGCCACCGGGTCCCAAATGCGGATGGCGATTGACTGTTTCCAAGGCACCATTTTCAACTGGTGTGATGCTGTGTCGGCCAATATGAAGGGCCAACTGACTAGGGCAAAGAACGGACAACTGAAGACCTTTGGATATGGGCCTCTAGTTGTGAGCTTTGCCTTAGAGAGAGTTCCGATGTTGATCCCTCAGCAACTCACCGTTGATATCCTGGGTCCTCGGGAGCCAAAGCTGATACGATGGGTTACGGTGATGGCCCGACATCCTGACGAGGGCACGGCAGTTGTTCGATTCTCTGATAGTTATTTTCACTGGTTAGAGGACCAGGTTTTTTCGATCCAGGACTTTCCGTATGCTGGAGTAGATTTTCGAGGTGATCCGGACATGGTTCTTCCATAGGGAGAACAATGGGATGACAGAGGTACTTTATTTTTCACAGATTTTCAAATTATATATTTTTTTTGTTTTTTATATATATCGTCTCAAAACTGACAGTAAAATTTTTCAAAATGCAGATGTTGGTCCACAGCGCCCAGCCAACCTCCGGCCTTTTGAGAGGAGACATCCAGTTGCACCGGTACCGGCCCCACAGGACGCGGCTGCAAAGTCACTAGCTGAGTTGGAGCAGGATCTAGAGCGTCTGACGGTGGATATACCTGAGACTACCATAGATGATATTCCTATCAGACTTCAGCGCTATGTAGTCGCAGTCCCTGGGCCGTTTAGGAGATTTTTGTGTAAGGTAGCCCGTGCAGTGGTGTCGTATAGGGAGCACCACCAGTGATTGGCTAGTCACTTTGTAGACACATGTGACATTTTTGACTTTTTGTACTTATCATTTTGCCGATCATAAGGTGTTTTTCAACCTATGATCGAAGACGATGTATATTTTTTGACACACTCCTATCTATATATATATCACTATTACCGGCTTATCTTGTTTAACATATGTGATGAAATGTTTTTAAATTTACTTGCATGATTATCGTAAATGTCTGTCCAACATTCGAGAAGCAATTGCATCTGCTAATGTATTTAAAGACCTCGGAATATGCTGATATTCAATGTAATCAAATTCACGTTCCAAGAGACGAACTCTCAAAAACAACCTTAATAACACAGGATTTCTAATGGCATATACTCTATTAAGCTGTAATACAACAAGTTCAGAATCTAACCTCACTATCAAACGTCGAATTCCAAATGAAATAGATTCGGATAATAATTCAACCACTGCACTGTATTCTGCAATGTTGTTCGTTGTTTGACCGAGGCTTACCCCATGCATAGAAACTAACTCGTCAGAGGGCGAATAGATAACCCAAGCTGCGGAAGAGATATTCCATGTACTACGACAAGCACCATCAGCAAATCCGATGTATGTTTGGAGAGGCGTCGACATCTGCAATATCAAGAGTAAAACCAAGATAAGCCAGAATAACGACGAAAAACACACTCTCTAAGCTAAGCACACTGACTAAACTAACAAACATACTAGCTACAAAGAAAACCTAACCTAACTAAAAATTCTCCATACCCACCGTTTAAGCATAATACCTCTTTAGGTAAAGTCCATTTCTGGGTTTACCCAAAGAGTCCCCATCAAAATCTACCAGCTCATAAGCCCCTTTTGCTAGCTTTCGCTTTACAATGTAGGGTCCATGCCACATAGGAACGAATTTTCTAGCACCTAGCTTATCGTTAGCTTGATCATATAATAATACTAGGTTTCCCTCCGAAAAAATTCGAGGGGTCACATTTCTATCATACTGAGCTTTCATTCGCTTCGCGTGAGTCTCGATTGCCAATGCAACGTCACGTCGAGTCTCATCTAATTTAGCTAAGTATAATAAACGTTTCTCCTCTTCGGAAGTAGCTGGAAGTAATTCGACAGCCATTTGAAGTGATGGGATTTTGCATTCAATGGGTAACACAGCTTCCAAGCCATAAACTAGCTGGAAAGGAGTGAACCCTGTTGAAGTTTTCACTGAGGTTCGGTATGCCCATAGCGCTGAAAATAACATGTTGTGCCAATTCGACCGATGAATACCAATGGTTCGTCGGATCATGATAACTAGAACTTTATTGATAGACTCAACCAAACCGTTGGCTTGCGGATAATAAGGAGTAGAGCTATCGTGGCGCAAACCAAGCTGGCTTGTAAGCTCAGTCATCATGATGTTTCGAAAATGGCTCCCATGGTCAGTAATGATTGCTTGTGGGACACCAAACCTAGTTATAATATGATTGAATACGAAAACTGCAGCTGTTTTGCCGCTTGCGTCGAATGTAGGCATCGCCTCGGCCCATTTAGTAAAATAATCAACCGCGAGGATGATATACGCATGCCCCCCGGCCGAGTGAGGGTTACAAGTAATAAAATCGATACCCCATTTGGCGAATGGACCAACGGAAATTATAGGGTGGAGAGGAGCAGGTGGTGCGCGCATCTTGCGATCAAACACTTGACAGTTGTGGCACTTCCGGACTGCAATGATACAATCTTTGAACATGGAGGGCCAGAAGTAGCCAGCGCGCAACACCTTCTGAGCTGTGGCATACCCGGACATTTGACCGCCACATGCTCCAGAGTGGCAATCATTCAAAACCCTCTCAGCCTCTTCGTGAGTTAAACAACGTCGAAAAACTAAGTCTGCCCCCCGGCGATAAAGTGTATCTCCAATAATTTTGTATTGCTGGGATTGAAACCGAATTTTTCGACGTTCCACCTTTGAAGCTTCAGGTCGAAAGGTTTGGGTTTGGAGATAGATGATTATATCCCCGTACCACGGATCTACAGTACTGATAAGAAACAAAGATTCGTCCGCAATGGACTCCTCTGCCACAGTCTCTGTGTCAGCACGCGGGAAATCACACATCAATTCCGCAAAAACTAAGGATTTCTTAGACTTGGACTTCTCGAACTCCAAGTCGAACTCTTGCAGGATAACGATCCATTTAGAGTACTTGACCCCTAGCAGTTGTTTTGTCAAAATATAAATCATAGGGTTGCAATCCAAAATAACTGTAGTTTTACGGAGAAGAATGTAGTGACGAAAACGCTGGACAGCTTGAACGGCTGCCAGGGCCAATTTCTCCACATGCGAATATTTTAGCTCAGTGGGATTTAGGGTCCTACTAAGATAATATATCACGTGTTCCGCTCCGAATTCATCTTCTTGAACTAACACCATTCCAATAGTGGAATGCGAAGCTGCGAGGTATAAGAAGTAGTCCTGGTTGTAGTTGGGAGGATGCAACAACGGTGCATGGGTCAACACGTGTTTTAGTGCATCAAAAGATTGTTGGGCAATCTCATCCCAAAAGAATTGAGCATTCTGTTTCAACAACCGTGTAAAACCTTTAGTGACCTCGGCGTAGTTTGGAATGAATCAGCGTAAAAAGTTCGCTTTCCCTTGCAAACTTTGGAGTTGGCGCAAACTCGAAGGAGGAGGCAAGTTGATGATAGCTTCGACCTTCAAGGGATCGACGCGAATGCCGACTTTTGAAACAACACACACTTGTGGGGATTCAACCGAATTCGATAATGCCTACACCTCATAAAGATTGCTCGTAAGTGGACAAGGTGATCAGCTCGATGTAAAGAATGAGCAGACAAATCATCGAGGTACGGTTGCACAATGTGCTTGATGTCATGAAATGCGTAAGACATCGCCCGTTGAAAAGTGGCCCCGGCATTCTTAAGCCCGAAAGGTAATTTGCAATAAGCAAATGTCCCCCATGGACAAATGAATGTCGTTTTTGGTTGGTCGGCAGGTAGAATATTGATTTGATTATAGCCCGAAAAACCATCCATAAAGGAAAACATTTAACTTCCGGCACACTCATCAATAATTTGATCGATATAAGGCGTAGGATAGTTGTCTTTTGGACAAGCTCGATTTATATCCCTATAGTCGATACAGATTCTTATTGTTCCTTGTTTCTTGTTGACCGGAACAATATTCGATACCCAATCCGTTAACGGGATCGGATAAATGAAACCTGCTTTCAACAGCTTTTCGACTTCTGCTTTAATCGCAGCCGCTTTCTGAGGGTGAATCTGAAGCAACCGTTACCGGACGGGTTTAGCGTCCGGGTAGGTCTTGATTTCATGAACAACAATGGCAGGATCGATTCCCGGCATTTCCTCGTAAGACCAGGCAAACACATCGCGGAATTCTTGGAATAGGGCCTTGTAAGTTTGGATTTCATCCTCTGTACATGCGGCACCTATATGAATGTTTTCCTCGATTCCGGGCTTCACTGAAATATCAATGGTAATAGTGCGAGAAATATTCCCTAAATTCAACTCTGAATCAGAATGTTTCGTTGGATTCTGAGCGTCTTTGACATATTCAGTGGTAAAGATAGATGAAAAATCATTTTCAAAAGCATCATCCTTAGGTAAAAACTAAGATCTTTGATGGAGATCTTCCCATGGTAGATCGTCTACACTTAGGATTTCGCGAAGTTGTTCGTCAGATGACACGACTTCGGGAAACACTATCTGTTCTAAGGTTGAGGTGAAAAGTGATTCTTCACTGACCACATTCATTTGGTCGATTTCGGTTGAACGCGAGTCGGTAAAAGACATGACAACTTCATAAGCAATTTCATATGGACTCAAAGGCATAGCATCACCGAATGAGTCTATCTCAGATTCAGATGGGACGATCCAAGGATCATCATAAATAATATTTTCTGATGTAATCATATGAATTGATGCAAATGAAGGGTCTGCGTTGATTGGAGGGAAAGGAAAAGTTCCCAGTAAACCGGAATCTTTAACTAAACCTACGCCAACGTCCCTATAAGGGATTGTCGTCTTACCGACATGCTGGATACTCTCTGAAGAGGCTGGGTCGGATGAAAAGTATGTCAGCTGATCAATAGTCACGATCTTACCGTTATATGGAAACTTAATTACTCTGAAGACCGATGAAACGACCGTTGTCATAGCATATGACCAACTTCGACCCAAAAGAAGGTTGTAGTCTAGAGGGGCATCAACCACTTCCACATCCAGACTAACGGTTTTACCTTCTACCCCTATAGGCGATTCTTGTAGAATACCAAACGGACGGAACCCACGGCCATCAAAGGCCTTAAGGATGGTGGGGGATTGGTTCAACGAAGGAGAACCAAGCGATCTCCAACATTGAATCGACATAATACACGTACAAGCTCCCTCATCAATCACAGTCCGATGAATAGGCCTGTTTTTTACTATCACTGGAATTTGGAAAGCCATTTGATGGGGGAGACGGGGTGTACTATTTTCTAGATCGAAGATTATCAGGTTCGGGTCCTGAACATCAACAGCTCCGATAGCCGACAAAAGTAATTTTCGTTGTGCTGGGCATGATTGCAGCACTTCTAAAGCCGACATTGCTGAGGGTGAAACAGCTAAGTCCTCAACGATGTTGTAATTCTGGGCCGCTCTCGCATGTGGATTGAAAGCAGACCTTCGAAGTACACCCTTGGCGGGCGGTTTAATTACTAAGTCCGGGTTAGGTTTTTCGATCTGTAGTGGATCGGAACCAGGAGCTGAGGTTGATGGGTTAGAGTGAGAAGATTCTGCTTCCTTACCATCAACAGGATTCTTACTACCATAATCTTGCGATCGAGTCGCAATCCTCACATGAGACATCATCAAAATGGGTTCTTCACTGGCATTCGAGGAAGAACCTATCATCTTATTCTCCTGCTCCGGAAATGGATTTTTTAACACAGCAGGAGTGGGAGAACCTTTGACTATTTTCACAACCTCGGCCCGATGAGGGCAATCTCTCGTAAAATGATCCTCTTCACAAATAAGACAAGGATATCGAGGTTTGCGCTTTTCGTCATTGGTTTCCGACTTTTTCGTTTCCTCCTTCGGAGCCTTGTCTGCTTTAGCCTTCTTCTTTCCTTTCTTCTTTCCACCGTTTTTTGATTTGGCCGTAGATGACTCTACAGCGTGAATATCGGCGGTAAGTTCAGGAGAAGACTCTCCTGTCGGGGAATCGGGCAAAGTGATTATAGGAGTAGTTGAAGCCTTGGAAGACTTCTTCTTACTCTTTGTATTCACGATACCAATCATACCATCAGCGGCATGAGATCCCGAAGGAGAAGCAGCGATTTGATTCGATTTTGGAAGATCCGGAATCTTCTCGTGTAACGTACCCGACTGAGTGTAAACTATGTCAAGGTATTGCGCCTGAGCAATGACTTGCTCCTCAGTAACTACTCCGGCCTTAGCTACATCTTCAGTAATCTTCGGTAGTAATGATTTAACAAACCATTCAGCTAAGATTTGGTCCGGGATAAAAACTTTCACTAACCTTCTTCGACGCCTCCACTCATGAATGTGATCAGAAATATACGTGGACGTCGATTGTTTTAGTGAAGTTAATAACTCCGTGCCATTATCGTATCTGACCGGCAATTGAAAGTGAGTTAGGAACGAGGTAGCTAACTGGCTGAAATTGTAAAAAGAGGCCCGTGGTAACTCAATGTACCACTTGGCCGCAAGACCAATGAGTGTACGCTGGAAAAGACGTAAGCGGATCGAATCATCTGAGATAGAATTTGAAGCACACCAGAGGTGGTAAGTCATCACATGATTGGACGGATCCTCTCCAGACTTACCTTCGAACTTGGGTATATCACTGGGCAACTTATTTGGCATTGGCGGCCAGAACTGAAGATATTGAATTGGATCATTCGTCAGGCGCGTCAAGTCTGGTAAATCCAAAGTTGCGATAAACGGTAACTGCCGATTAGGATCTCTAAAACTCTGGGTCACAAGACCAGTCCCAGGAGGAGGATATCCAGGATAACTAGGAACAGGAGTCGCATTTGGGATATTATATCCTCCTGGAAAACCAGGATTAACCGGACCGTACTGGGGTTGTTGAGGTTGTTGATAAGTATACCCAGGATACGGTTGATACTGGTAAACCGGTTGTTGGACAGCTTGCCCAGGTTGGTACTGTCCCTGGTACGGTTGGTGAACAAATTGAGGTTGAGTAGTGACAACCGTACTTATACCAGGCTGACCTGTAGGCATCTGGACCGTGGTTTGAATCGTAGATCCAGACAACGGTAAAGATGTCTGAGGCGTGGTCACAGAGACAGTAGAAACCGGAGCTGTCGATACTCCAGAAGTAAGTGCGGCAGATGTAGCGGTAGTTGCAACAGCCGTTTGAGATGGAGTACTAGGTGCGATTGGCGGCTGAGTAACTACCGAAGTTACAGAAGTTTGAACATTTGACTGGACAGCTTGCGGTTGCTGGGGTGGACCAGAAACTACAGGTTGTCCAGCTTGAGGTACCAACTGTAAACTTGGCTGCAACACCTGTTGACCCTATGATGGATCCCACACTAACATTCCGGGGTATTGACCCGTAACAGGTTGAGGATACTGAGATCCATAACTGGATTGAGGATATGATTGATAATTGTAAGGTGCAGTTCCCATACTTGGAACATATGACTGACCTTGAGGTGGTTGATAACCTTGACTCGAGTATTCACCTTGAGGTTGATAACCTTGATGTAAATACGGATACTGGGGTTGACCTTGACCTTGAGGTTGGTACCCTTGAGGTTGATACCCTTGGGGTTGATACCCTTGGGGTTGCCATCCTTGAGGTTGCCATCCTTGAGGTTGATATTGATACTGAGGTTGACCCTGGGGTACATATTGAGGCTGGGGTTGACCTTGAGGCATCTATTGCATCATAGGTGCATACTGACCTTGAGGTTGCCCCCCAGACACGATTTGTGTACCTTGAGGTTGCCCCACAGGCGTTAACTGAGGTTGCCCCCCAGGCGGTAATTGGCCACCTTGAGGTTGGGAAACGGGAACTGAACCTGACATCATGTAAATGTCTCCTACACCCAATGGTATATTACCACTGTTTCCAGTTAATAACCCATGATCAACGGGTTGAGGAGATGCCCCCGCAAAGGTACCAGAAAGTGATTGATACCCGGTGGGAACAGAAGGACCGCCATGTAAGAAAGATTCAGGACTTTGAGTAAACACGGACGACTGACCAGACATATTTACAGGAGTATAAATACCTCCAGGTGGAAAAGGAGTACGAGGTGTAGAAAAACCTACCCCTGAGTTGTCTAAATAATTGGTTAACGAAAGGTACCAAGTAGTACTTCTAGGAGGACTGTAAAAGATGGATTCATGCTCCCTTAGATCAATAGTAAGTTGATCTTCAAGGTTAGAGACGCCTATTTCTTCCTCTGGAGCAAGTTCTTCGATAGCAATCAAACCAGGAGGAAGATTTTCGGTGATAATTCTTTCTATTCTTGGTGAATCTGGAACACTAGAAGTTGGAGTAACAGGTTCAGATATTTCAGGTTCTTCGCCTGTATCACTAGCAGACGAAAAACTACCAACAAGTTCAGAAACTGTAACAGCTTCGGGATTATAACCTGTCTCTAAGCCTTGGTAATCTGAATGGACTACCAAGGAAGATTCTCCTTCTTCAGGTGAACCTACTCTACTGCCACTAGGAGGAGTTACAAGGACCTTCAACCCTTCTAGATTACCGGGGTCGTCTCGAGGAGGTGATCCCCTAAGTCTACGGGATCTTCTCAACAATTCGGCCACAGAAACAACTTCAGGAGACTGCCCCCGAAGTCTACGGGATTGTCTCGGTAATTCCGCCACAGCTAAAAACTTTTAACTACTACACACGAAAACAAAGTAAAATTTCAAATCAAACCACCTAAAGTCTCTAAAGAACCAAACAAATTTGAATCACAAGCCTAAAGAATCTAGGGCGTCAAACCAAGCACAAATAGTAGCCTTCCAGACCGAAAGCGCTAGTTGGTGATGAAACCCAACATCGTCGGATTCAGTACAGAAGTGGTGGGTGGAACAGTTACCCCGGCAACCTGCTTAATGAATAGACCGGCACAAGTTCCTCCACATTAACCGTCTCGAGTGAAGTGAACCCCCCAGAAAATCCAAGTGAGTCTAGCCGACGTCTGCTCCAGGTACAGTGGGATCTTCCCTCCACCGTCACCTCAGTAGAATCCTAAAGATAATGGTCACTAAGGTTACCAACCGCAACAAATGCACCTGGGAGAACAGTCTACACTCCGACAGCACGCAAGGGCAAAATATCAAGCTCAATCCCCTTGCCGGTTCCTTGAAAATAATCCAAGGTTTACCGACAAGTGACCCCTGGCTCCTCGACAATGGTTAATCCGAGGTTTACCGTTTGTAATACGTGCGTGTCTGGCGTCGTTCCAAACGAGGGGGGATTGATCCCCTCACTGGTTCGGACACGAGCTCGTGCTTCTCCTTTAAGAGGAGCTTTCCCAGAGTACAAATGAGACAATTGGATTTATTCTATCACAAGATAAGCTACTTGTTTGGTTTTGTTGTCTTGGAGAGTTAATTACTCACCTACTCCAAGACACTAGCCTGATCTAAATTGGTGTTTCAGAGCCCTAGTAAATAAAAGTTACTACGTTGATTTTACTTTAAGCGTTAATTTTATGGTTTTTCTTAAAGACAAAAGGTAGCGGAAGTGAAACCAATGGTGTGTAGACTCGACTCAAACCACTACAAAGATGCACCTAAGATGATTTATGCTACTTTCATTTTTCAATGAAATTCTTAACTAAGAGAGTTGAGAGATGCAAATTTTATAGAAAACAACTTTCTTAGTAAAGACAATCAAAGAAACAATTCTCTTTATCTTTCCAAGCATACAAACATGACCACTCTTTACGTGCACGAAAAACTCTTTTTCTTCCAAAACTCTTCAAAGCTACTTGAAACAAAACTTTTCAAAGCAGATGTTTTTGTATTTTCTCTATTTAATAAAGCATATAAATCTATTTTAACAAAAATCAATATTAAAAGCTATAAAATCTATGAAAACTTGACTCACAAGCAAATCAAAAAGGAAATTATTCTAAGCAAACCTAACGAGGAAAAAGCCTACAAAGATGATTCTAGGTTGTTTTACTTGACCAAAATCAAATCAAGGACCAGCTAATGCAGAATCAAAAGACTAGTCAAAACAAAACTCAAATCTTTTTGTTTTTTTGTAAAATGGAATTCAAGACTTAATCAACAAGCACTTCGAAATTTGCCCAAGAGACCAATCAATGGTAAGTTGCTCTCACAGGTAGACTTTATGACAGGTCTGACTTCTAAGAATGCTGACAAAACCAGAGAGATCTAAGGCTTGACAACTTCTACCGCCAAAGTCACTACAAGACCTACTCAAAAATCAAACCCTAGGGCTTAAACTTCTATGAAATCCACTAAAACACTCAATGCTATCGAAACAAGTTCAGGTGAAGATCTTTGACAAGAGACTAATGGATCTAGGCAGTAGAAACTAAGAAAAAGCAAAATCTAAGAGAAAAAATGCAAAAAATGGAATTTTCTCAAATTTTAGCAGGGGACGCAGGCAACCCGTTAAAACAGGCGCGGGCCCGCTCTGTGCACACAGCGACAGTGCGTCCAGGGACGCACTGTGTAATACTCAGAGGGTGTGTCCTACTGGAAAATTCAAGAAAAACTAAAATGAATCTAACCCTAAGCTAACCCACCCAAAAACAAAGTCACAGAGCCAAAAACCAAAAAAATAAACTAATTTTCTCAGAGCAAAGTTCATACAAAGGAAAAGACTTTCACATCAATGGAGTCCCCAGTGGAGTCGCCAATTTGTCAGGCGGAAAGAGTCGATTGTGCGGACACAACCAACCTCCCTAGGAGCCTAAGACTCTCTAGTGACAAACAAGACAAAAAAGAGCAATCCTTCTCTAAACATGCATTTACCATATAAGAAATCAAGTGTTTAGATCCTACCTGTAGTCCCACGCTGTTGTAGCAGTCCAGCTCCGCTGATCCGGATGAGCTCCTCCTTCACTTTGAAACCTGCATCCACTGACAATCAAACGATTAAATAGCACTTGATAATCTCATAGAATAAAACATATTTAACACATAGACCAAGGAGTACATGAAACAACTCATAAATAACAAGTTATTGAGAAGAATGGACTCATTTGCATTAATAGGTAACAAAAGGAACAAATACAACCTGAGCCTTGGTGTTGTGCAAGTCCCTCCCAGGGTCCATCAAGAGTTCTCCTTTACTTTGACAAAGCTCACCCACTTCCAAATAGAACAAGCAAAGATGGCAATCTCTCCTCACAAGCTTCTAAATGGGAGTCCTAATTCCAACAGCATCTACCCATAGAAATGTATAGCTTCCAACCTCCCCTCCTTCTGGCCCAATGCCTGTATTTATAGTGCTCAAGAGGAAGTTAATCAGGTCCACCATCAATGGGATAATCCCCTCTTTGGATGGGATGGCTCCCTTATTGATGGGATAAGTTCCTCTTTGGTAGGGGTTGTTACACTAAAAAATGTCACCATGACTATTTACAGTTAGTATGGCTCTATCAACAAGTCATGCTACCCTCTTAGGCAAGTCTTATGCCTCTGCTCTCCATGTCAACCTCCAAAAAGAGAGAAATTCTTTATAAATGTATTTATCTCTGGGTACGCAGGTTCTCTCAACCTTACCTGCGGGTACGCATCCAATGTTCACAAAAGCTGCGTCTTTGGACGCTCTGTATGTAAAGGGGCAGGTGCGTCCCCCTGTAAAGGTCAAAATGCGCAAGTTTCATCTTTAAAAAGTTACTTGTGGTCATTTCTAGAGCATTCTACAAGGATGTTCGATGTGTATTGAGCGCCTCCAGATGGTTCATGCACCCCTACCAAAGAGGAACTTATCCCATCAATAAGGGAGCTATCCCATCCAAAGAGGGGATTATCCCATTGATGGTGGACCTGATTAACTTCCTCTTGAGCACTATAAATACAGGCATTGGGCCAGAAGGAGGAGAGGTTGGAAGCTATACATTTCTATGGGTAGATGCTGCTGGAATTAGGACTCCCATTTAGAAGCTTGTGAGGAGAGATTGCCATCTTTGCTTGTTCTATTTGGAAGTGGGTGAGCTTTGTCAAAGTAAAGGAGAACTCTTGATGGACCCTGGGAGGGACTTGCACAACACCAAGGCTCAGGTTGTATTTGTTCCTTTTGTTACCTATTAATGCAAATGAGTCCATTCTTCTCAATAACTTGTTATTTATGAGTTGTTTCATGTACTCCTTGGTCTATGTGTTAAATATGTTTTATTCTATGAGATTATCAAGTGCTATTTAATCATTTGATTGTTAGTGTATGCAGGTTTCAAAGTGAAGGAGGAGCTCATCCGGATCAGCGGAGCTGGACTGCTACAACAACGTTGGGTTACAGGTAGGATCTAAACACTTGATTTCCCATATAGTAAATGCATGTTTAGAGAAGGATTTCTCTTGTTTGTCTTGTTTGTCACTAGAGAGTCTTAGGCTCCTAGGGAGGTTGGTTGTGTCCGCACAATCGACTCTTTCCGCTTGAAAAATTAGCGACTCCACTGGGGAATCCATTGATGTGAAAGTCTTTTCCTTTGTATGAACTTTGCTCTGAGAAAATTGGTTTATTTTTCTGGTTTTTGGCTCTGTGACTTTGTTTTTGGGCGGGTTAGCTTAGGGTTAGATTCATTTTAGTTTTTCTTGAATTTTCCAGTAGGACGCACCCTCTGAGTATTGCACAGTGCGTCCCTGGACGCACTGTCGCTGTGTGCACAGAGCGGGCCCGCACCTGTCTTAACGGGTTGCCTGCGTCCCCTGCTAAAATTTGAGAAAATTCCATTTTTTGCATTTTTTCTCTTAGATTTTTCTTTTTCTTAGTTTTTACTGCCCAGATCCATTAGTCTCTTGTCAAAGATCTTCACCTGAACTTGTTTTGATAGCATTGAGTGTTTTAGTGGATTTCATAGAAGTTTAAGCCCTAGGGTTTGATTTTTGAGTAGGTCTTGTAGTGACTTTGGCGGTAGAAGTTGTCAAGCCTTAGATCTCTCTGGTTTTGTCAGCGTTCTTAGAAGTCAGACCTGTCATAAAGTCTACCTGTGAGAGCAACTTACCTTTGATTGGTCTCTTGGGCAAATTTCGAAGTGCTTGTTGATTAAGTCTTGAATTCCATTTTACAAAAAGAACAAAAAGATTTGAGTTTTGTTTTGACTAGTCTTTTGATTCTGCATTAGCTGGTCCTTGATTTGATTTTGGTCAAGTAAAACAACCTAGAATCATCCTTGTAGGCTTTTGCCTCGTTAGGTTTGCTTAGAGTAAATTTCGTTTTGATTTGCTTGTGAGTCAAGTTTTCATAGATTTTATAGCTTTTGCGATTGATTTTTGTTAAAATAGATTTATATGCTTTATTAAAAAGAGAAAATACAAAAACATCTCCTTTGAAAAGTTTTGTTTCAAGTAGCTTTGAAGATTTTTGGAAGAAAAAGAGTTTTTCGTGCACGTAAAGAGTGGTCATGTTTGTATGCTTGGAAAGATAAAGAGAATTGTTTCTTTGATTGTCTTTACTAAGAAAATTGTTTTCTATAAAATTTGCATCTCTCAACTCTCTTAGTTAAAATTTTCATTGAAAAAAGGAAAGTAACGTAAATCATCTTAGGTGCATCTTTGTAGTGGTTTGAGTCGAGTCTACACACCATTGGTTTCACTTCCGCTACCTTTTGTCTTTAAGAAAAACCATAAAATTAATGCTTAAAGTAAAAACAACGTAGTAACTTTTATTTACTAGGGCTCTGAAACACCAATTTAGATCAGGCTAGTGTCTTGGAGTAGGTGAGTAATTAACTCTCCAAGACAAAAAAACCAAACAAGTAGCTTATCTTGTGATAGAATAAATCCAATTGTCTCATTTGTACTCTGGGAAAGCTCCTCTTAAAGGAGAATCACGAGCTCGTGTCCGAACCAGTGAGGGGATCAATCCCCCCTCGTTGGGAACGACGCCAGACACGCACGTATTACAAACGGTAAACCTCGGATTAACCATTGTCGAGGAGCCAGGGGTCACTTGTCGGTAAACCTTGGATTATTGTCAAGGAACCAGCAAGGGGATTGAGCTTGATACTTTGCCCTTGCGTGCTGTCGGAGTGTAGACTGTTCCCCCAGGTGCATTTGTTGCGGTTGGTAACCTTAGTGACCATTATCTTTAGGATTCTACCGAGGTGACGGTGGAGGGAAGATCCCACTGTACCTGGAGAAGACGTCGGCTAGACTCACTTGGATTTTCCGGGGGGTTCACTTCACTTGAGACGGTTAAAGTGGAGGAACTTGTGCCGGTCTATTCATTAAGCAGGTTGCCGGGGTAACTGTTCCACCCGCCACTTCTGTACTGAATCCAGCGATGTTGGGCTTCATCACCAACTAGCGCTTTCGGTCTGGAAGGCTACTGTTTGTGCTTGGTTTGACGCCCTAGATTCTTTAGGCGTGTGATTCAATTTGTTTGGTTCTTTAGAGACTTTAGGTGGTTTGATTTGAGATTTTACTTTGTTTTCGTGTGTAGTAGTTAAAAGTTTTTAACTGTGGCGGAATTACCGAGACAGTCCCATAGACTTCGGGGCCAGTCTCCTGAAGTTGTTTCTGTGGCCGAATTGTTGAGAAGATCCCGTAGACTTAGGGGATCACCTCCTCGAGACGACCCCGGTAATCTAGAAGGGTTGAAGGTCCTTGTAACTCCTCCTAGTGGCAGTAGAGTAGGTTCACCTAAAGAAGGAGAATCTTCCTTGGTAGTCCATTTAGATTACCAAGGCTTAGAGACAGGTTATAATCTCGAAGCTGTTACAGTTTCTGAACTTGTTGGTAGTTTTTCGTCTGCTAGTGATACAGGCGAAGAACCTGAAATATCTGAACCTGTTACTCCAACTTCTAGTGTTCCAGATTCACCAAGAATAGAAAGAATTATCACCGAAAATCTTCCTCCTGGTTTGATTGCTATCGAAGAACTTGCTCCAGAGGAAGAAATAGGCGTCTCTAACCTTGAAGATCAACTTACTATTGATCTAAGGGAGCATGAATCCATCTTTTACAGTCCTCCTAGAAGTACTACTTGGTACCTTTCGTTAACCAATTATTTAGACAACTCAGCGGTAGGTTTTTCTACACCTCGTACTCCTTTTCCACCTGGAGGTATTTATACTCCTGTAAATATGTCTGGTCAGTCGTCCGTGTTTACTCAAAGTCCTGAATATTTCTTACACGGCGGTCCTTCTGTTCCCACCGGGTATCAATCACTTTCTGGTACCTTTGCGGGGGCATCTCCTCAACCCGTTGATCATGGGTTATTAGCTGGAAACAGTGGTAATATACCATTGGGTGTAGGAGACATTTACATGATGTCAGGTTCAGTTCCCGTTTCCCAACCTCAAGGTGGCCAATTACCGCCTGGGGGGCAACCTCAGTTAACGCCTGGGGGGCAACCTCAAGGTACACAAATCGTGTCTGGGGGGCAACCTCAAAGTTAGTATGCACCTATGGTGCAGTACATGCCTCAAGGTCAACCCCAGCCTCAATATGTACCCCAGGGTCAACCTCAGTATCAATATCAACCTCAAGGATGGCAACCTCAAGGATGGCAACCCCAAGGGTACCAACCTCAAGGGTACCAACCTCAAGGTCAAGGTCAACCCCAGTATCCGTATTTGCCTCAAGGTTATCAACCTCAAGGTCAATACTCGAGTCAAGGTTATCAACCGCCTCAAGGTCAGTCATATATTCCAAGTATGGGAACTGCACCTTACAATTATCAATCCTATCCTCAATCCGGTTATGGATCTCAGTATCCTCAACCTGTTACGGGTCAATACCCCGGAATGTTAGTGTGGGATCCATCACAGGGTCAACAAGTGTTGCAGCCAAGTATGCAGTTGGTACCTCAAGCTGGACAACCCGTAGTTTCTGGTCCACCCCAGCAACCGCAACCTGTCCAGTCAAATGTTCAAACTTCTGTAACTTCGGTAGTTACTCAGCCGCCAATCGCACCTAGTACTCCATCTCAAACGGCTGCTGCAACTACCGCTACATCTGCCGCACTTACTTCTGGAGTATCGACAGCTCCGGTTTCTACTGTCTCTGTAACCACGCCTCAGACATCTTTACCGTTGTCTGGATCTACGATTCAAACCACGGTCCAGATGCCTACAGGTCAGCCTGGTATAAGTACGGTTGTCACTACTCAACCTCAATTTGTTCACCAACCGTACCAGGGACAGTACCAACCTGGGCAAGCTGTCCAACAACCGGTTTACCAGTATCAACCGTATCCTGGGTACACTTATCAACAACCTCAACAACCCCAGTACGGTCCTGTTAATCCTGGTTTTCCAGGAGGATATAATATCCCAAATGCGACTCCTGTTCCTAGTTATCCTGGATATCCTCCTCCTGGGACTGGTCTTGTGACCCAGAGTTTTAGAGATCCTAACCGGCAGTTACCGTTTATCGCAACTTTGGATTTACCAGACTTGACGCGCCTAACGAATGATCCAATTCAATATCTTCAGTTTTGGCCGCCAATGCCAAATAAGTTGCCCAGTGATATACCCAAGTTCGAAGGTAAGTCTGGAGAGGATCCGTCCAATCATGTGATGACTTACCACCTCTGGTGTGCTTCAAATTCTATCTCGGATGATTCGATCTGCTTACGTCTTTTCCAGCGTACACTCATTGGTCTCGCGGCCAAGTGGTACATTGAGTTACCACGGGCCTCTTTTTACAATTTCAGCCAGTTAGCTACCTCGTTCCTAACTCACTTTCAGTTGCCGGTCAGATACGATAACGGCACGGAGTTATTAACTTCACTAAAACAATCGACGTCCACGTATATTTCTGATCACATTCATGAGTGGAGACGTCGAAGAAGGTTAGTGAAAGTTTTTATCCCGGACCAAATCTTAGCTGAATGGTTTGTTAAATCATTATTACCGAAGATTACTGAAGATGTAGCTAAGGCCGGAGTAGTTACTGAGGAGCAAGTCATTGCTCAGGCGCAATACCTTGACTTAGTTTATACTCAGTCGGGTACGTTACACGAGAAGATTCCAGATCTTCCAAAATCGAATCAAATCGCTGCTGCTCCTTCGGGATCTCATGCCGCTGATGGTATGATTGGTATCGTGAATACAAAGAGCAAGAAGAAGTCTTCCAAGGCTTCAACTACTCCTATAATCACTTTGCCCGATTCCCCGACAGGAGAGTCTTCTCCTGAACTTACCGCCGATATTCACGCTGTAGAGTCATCTACGGCCAAATCAAAAAACGGTGGAAAGAAGAAAGGAAAGAAGAAGGCTAAAGCAGACAAGGCTCCGAAGGAGAAAACGGAAAAGTCGGAAACCAATGACGAAAAGCGCAAACCTCGATATCCTTGTCTTATTTGTGAAGAGGATCATTTTACGAGAGATTGCCCTCATCGGGCCGAGGTTGTGAAAATAGTCAAAGGTTCTCCCACTCCTGCTGTGTTAAAAAATCCATTTCCAGAGCAGGAGAATAAGATGATAGGTTCTTCCTCGAATGCCAGTGAAGAACCCATTTTGATGATGTCTCATGTGAGGATTGCGACTCGATCGCAAGATTATGGTAGTAAGAATCTCGTTGATGGTAAGGAAGCAGAATCTTCTCACTCTAACCCATCAACCTCAGCTCCTGGTTCCGATCCACTACAGATCGAAAAACCTAACCTGGACTTAGTAATTAAACCGCCCGCCAAGGGTGTACTTCGAAGGTCTGCTTTCAATCCACATGCGAGAGCGGCCCAGAATTACAACATTGTTGAGGACTTAGCTGTTTCACCCTCAGCAATGTCGGCTTTAGAAGTGCTGCAATCATGCCCAGCACAACGAAAATTGCTTTTGTCGGCTATCGGAGCTGTTGATGTTCAGGACCCGAATCTAATAATCTTCGATCTAGAAAATAGTACACCGCGTCTCCCCCATCAAATGGCTTTCCAAATTCCAGTGATAGTCAAAAACAGGCCTATTCATCGGACTGTGATTGATGAGGGAGCTTCTACGTGTATTATGTCGATTCAATGTTGGAGATCGCTTGGTTCTCCTTCATTGAACCAATCCCCCACCATCCTTAAGGCCTTTGATGGCCGTGGGTTCCGTCCATTTGGTATTCTACAGGAATTGCCTATAGGGGTAGAAGGTAAAACCGTTAGTCTGGATGTGGAGGTGGTTGATGCCCCTCTAGACTACAACCTTCTTTTGGGTCGAAGTTGGTCATATGCTATGACAGCGGTCGTTTCATCGGTCTTCAGAGTAATTAAGTTTCCATATAACGGTAAGATCGTGACTATTGATCAGCTGACATACTTTTCATCCGACCCAGCCTCTTCAGAGAGTATCCAGCATGTCGGTAAAACGACAATCCCTTATAGGGACGTTGGCGTAGGTTTAGTTAAAGATTCCGGTTTACTGGGACTTTTCCTTTCCCTCCAATCAACGCAGACCCTTCATTTGCATCAATTCATATGATTACATCAGACAACATTATTTATGATGATCCTTGGATCGTCCCATCTGAATCTGAGATAGACTCATTCGGTGATGCTATGCCTTTGAGTCCATATGAAATTGCTTATGAAGCTGTCATGTCTTTTACCGACTCGCGTTCAACCGAAGTCGACCAAATGAATGTGGTCAGTGAAGAATCACTTTTCACCTCAACCTTAGAACGGATAACGTTTCCCGAAGTCGTGTCATCTGACGAGCAACTTCGCGAAATCCTAAGTGTAGACGATCTACCATGGGAAGATCTCCATCACAGATCTTCGTTTTTACCTAAGGATGATGCTTTTGAAAATGATTTTTCATCTATCTTTACCGCTGAATATGTCAAAGACGCTCAGGATCCAACGAAACATTCTGATTCAGAGTTGAATTTAGGGAATATTTCTCGCACTATTCCCATTGATATTTCAGTGAAGCCCAGAATTGAGGAGAACATTCATATAGGTGCCGCATGTACAGAAGATGAAATCCAAACTTACAAGGCCCTATTCCAAGAATTTCGCGATGTGTTTGCCTGGTCTTACGAGGAAATGCCGGGAATCGATCCTGCCATTGTTGTTCATGAAATAAAGACCTACCCGGATGCTAAACCCATCCGGCAACGGTTGCGTCAGATTCACCCTCGAAAAGCGGCTGCGATTAAAGCAGAAGTCGAAAAGCTGTTGAAAGCAGGTTTCATTTATCCGATCCCGTTAACGAATTGGGTATCGAATATTGTTCCGGTCAACAAGAAACAAGGAACAATAAGAATCTGTATCGATTATAGGGATATAAATCGAGCTTGTCCAAAAGACAACTATCCTACGCCTTATATCGATCAAATTATTGATGATTGTGCCGGAAGTGAAATGTTTTCCTTTATGGATGGTTTTTCGGGCTATAATCAAATCAATATTCTACCTGCCGACCAACCAAAAACGGCATTCATTTGTCCATGGGGACATTTGCTTATTGCAAATTACCTTTTGGGCTTAAGAATGCCGGGGCCACTTTTCAACGGGCGATGTCTTATGCATTTCATGACATCAAGCACATTGTGCAACCGTATCTCGATGATTTGCCTGCTCATTCTTTACATCGAGCTGATCACCTTGTCCACTTACGAGCAATCTTTATGAGGTGTAGGCATTATCGAATTCGGTTGAATCCCCACAAGTGTGTTTTCTGTATAGAAACAGGTCGATTGCTGGGATTTGTTGTTTCAAAAGCCGGCATTCGCGTCGATCCCTCGAAGGTCGAAGCTATCATCAAATTGCCTCCTCCTTCGAGTTTGCGCCAACTCCAAAGTTTGCAAGGGAAAGCGAACTTTTTACGCCGATTCATTCCAAACTACGCCGAGGTCACTAAAGGTTTTACACGGTTGTTGAAACAGAACGCTCAATTCTTTTGGGACGAGATTGCCCAACAATCTTTTGATGCACTAAACACGCGTTGACCCATGCACCGTTGTTGCATCCTCCCAACTACAACCAGGACTACTTCTTATACCTCGCAGCTTCGCATTCCACCATTGGAATGGTGTTAGTTCAAGAAGATGAATTCGGAGCGGAACATGTGATATATTATCTTAGTAGGACCTTAAATCCCACTGAGCTAAAATATTCGCATGTGGAGAAATTGGCCCTGGCAGCCGTTCAAGCTGTCCAGCGTTTTCGTCACTACATTCTTCTCCGTAAAACTACAGTTATTTCGGATTGCAACCCTATGATTTATATTTTGACAAAACAACTGCTAGGGGGCAAGTACTCTAAATGGATCGTTATCCTGCAAGAGTTCGACTTGGAGTTCGAGAAGTCCAAGTCTAAGAAATCCTTAGTTTTTGCGGAATTGATGTGTGATTTCCCGCGTGCTGACACAGAGACTGTGGCAGAGGAGTCCATTGCGGACGAATCTTTGTTTCTTATCAGTACTGTAGATCCGTGGTACGGGGATATAATCATCTATCTCCAAACCCAAACCTTTCGGCCTGAAGCTTCAAAGGCGGAACGTCGAAAAATTCGGTTTCAATCCTAGCAATACAAATTATTGGAGATACACTATATTGCCGGGGGGCAGACTTAGTTTTTCGACGTTGTTTAACTCACGAAGAGGCTGAGAGGGTTTTGAATGATTGTCACTCTGGAGCATGTGGCGGTCATATGTCTGGGTATGCCACAGCTCAGAAGGTGTTGCGCGCTGGCTATTTCTGGCCATCCATGTTTAAAGATTGTATCATTGCAGTCCGGAAGTGCCACAACTGTCAAGTGTTTGATCGCAAGATGCGCACACCACCTGCTCCTCTCCACCCTATAATTGCCGTTGGTCCATTCGCCAAATGGGGTATCGATTATATTACTTGTAACCCTCACTCGGCCGGGGGGCATGCGTATATCATCCTCGCGGTTGATTATTTTACTAAATGGGCCGAGGCGATGCCTACATTCGACGCAAGCGGCAAAACAGCTGCAGTTTTCGTATTCAATCATATTATAACTAGGTTTGGTGTCCCACAAGCAATCATTACTGACCATGGGAGCCATTTTCGAAACATCATGATGACTGAGCTTACAAGCCAGCTTGGTTTGCGCCACGATAGCTCTACTCCTTATTATCCGCAAGCCAACGGTTTGGTTGAGTCTATCAACAAAGTTCTAGTTATCATGATCCGACGAACCATTGGTATTCATCGGTCGAATTGGCACAACATGTTATTTTCAGCGCTATGGGCATACCGAACCTCAGTGAAAACTTCAACAGGGTTCACTCCTTTCCAGCTAGTTTATGGCTTGGAAGCTGTGTTACCCATTGAATGCGAAATCCCATCACTTCAAATGGCTGTCGAATTACTTCCAGCTACTTCCGAAGAGGAGAAACGTTTATTGTACTTAGCTAAATTAGATGAGACTCGACGTGACGCTACATTGGCAATCGAGACTCACGCGAAGCGAATGAAAGCTCAGTATGATAGAAATGTGACCCCTCGAAGTTTTTCGGAGGGAGACCTAGTGCTATTATATGATCAAGCTAACGATAAGCTAGGTGCTGGAAAATTCGTTCCTATGTGGCATGGACCCTACATTGTAAAGCGAAAGCTAGCAAAAGGGGCTTATGAGCTGGTAGATTTTGATGGGGACTCTTTGGGTAAACCCAGAAATGGACTTTACCTAAAGAGGTATTATGCTTAAATGGTGGGTATGGAGAATTTTTAGTTAGGTTAGATTTTCTTTCTAGCTAGCGTGTTTGTTAGTTTAGTCAGTGTGCTTAGCTTAGAGAGTGTGTTTTTCGTCGTTATTCTGGCTTATCTTGGTTTTACTCTTGATATTGCAGATGTCGACGCCTCTCCAAACATACATTGGATTTGCTGATGGTGCTTGTCGTAGTACACGGAATATCTCTTCCGCAGCTTGGGTTATCTATTCGCCCTCTGACGAGTTAGTTTCTATGCATGGGGTAAGCCTCGGTCAAACAACAAACAACATTGCAGAATACAGTGCAGTGGTTGAATTATTATCCGAATCTATTTCATTTGGAATTCGACGTTTGATAGTGAGGTTAGATTCTGAACTTGTTGTATTACAGCTTAATAGAGTATATGCCATTAGAAATCCTGTGTTATTAAGGTTGTTTTTGAGAGTGCGTCTCTTGGAACGTGAATTTGATTACATTGAATATCAGCATATTCCAAGGTCTTTAAATACATTAGCAGATGCAATTGCTTCTCGAATGTTGGACAGACATTTACGATAATCATGCAAGTAAATTTAAAAACATTTCATCACATATGTTAAACAAGATAAGCCGGTAATAGTGATATATATATATATATATAGGAGTGTGTCAAAAAATATACATCGTCTTCGATCATAGGTTGAAAAGCACCTTATGATCGGCAAAATGATAAGTACAAAAAATTCAAAAATGTCACATGTGTCTACAAAGTGACTAGCCAATCACTGGTGGTGCTCCCTATACGACACCACTGCACGGGCTACCTTACACAAAAATCTCCTAAACAGTCCAGGGACTGCGACTACATAGCGCTGAAGTCTGATAGGAATATCATCTATGGTAGTCTCAGGTATATCCACCGTCAGACGCTCTAGATCCTGCTCCAACTCAGCTAGTGACTCTGCAGCCGCGTCCTGTGGGGCCGGTACCGGTGCAACTGGATGTCTCCTCTCAAAAGGTCGGAGGTTGGCTGGGCGCTGTGGACCAACATCTGCATTTTGAAAATTTTTACTGTCAGTTTTGAGACGATATATATAAAAAACAAAAAAAATACATAATTTGAAAACTTGTGAAAAATAAAGTACCTCTGTCATCCCATTGTTCTCCCTGTGGAAGAACCATGTCCGGATCACCTCGAAAATCTACTCCGGCATACGGAAAGTCCTGGATCGAAAAAACCTGGTCCTCTAACCAGTGAAAATAACTATCAGAGAATCGAACAATCGCTGTGCCCTCGTCAGGATGCCGGGCCATCACCGTAACCCATCGTATCAGCTTTGGCTCCCGAGGACCCAAGTTTTCAACAGTGAGTTGCTGAGGGATCAGCATCGGAACTCTCTCTAAGGCAAAGCTCACAACTAGAGGCCCATATCCAAAGGTCTTCAGTTGTCCGTTCTTTGCCCGAGTCAGTTGGCTCTTCATGTTAGCCGACACAGCTTCACACCAGTTGAAAATGGTGCCTTGGAAACAGTCAATCGCCATCCGCATTTGGGACCCGGTGGCAATATGTAAAGCGGCTGCACCGCAAATTCTGGTAACCGTGAAAGTGATAACTTTGAGTTCACGCAGAGAGATGTGTTTGATTTCTACACCTTTCGCATGGTGTGCATTGGGTGTGCACCAATCTGCCCGGAGACTAGCAAGGGATTGGCCACCCGGCCTAGTCCCGGCTAGATTGAGTTGCTCGCCTCTATTTGGCAAGCTAGTGAGAAAGTATATGTCAGAGGGCTCTATCTCGAGCTGGTGCCCTCCGATGTAAAAGCATTTCTCATGAATGTTCCATCTCTCAACCAGCCATTCCAAGAATCTCACCTGAGCCCTCAGTATTTATATAGTCCGCATGCTTTTAGGGCATCAATGGAAGGTTGATGTTCAATTGCGGCTAAATCAACATCCTCGTGCTCTCTTTCTCTCCAATCCAACATGGTGAGTGCCCTACACACCAAGAAACAAAGATTAGAATTGATTTGGGAAATTTTAAATGGTTGTTTGTGGAGTTTGGGGTTTCAAATTCCGCCTTTCGCGGGGGACGCACCCCGCGTTTAGGACACAGAGCGTCGGGACGCAGCTGGCCTGAAGGTGGGCTGCGTCCCTCGACCTTTTTCCTGTACAGGAAAAAGTCGGGGGACGCAGGTCACCCTAAGGGCACTTGCGTACCCCGCAGAGCGAATTTTGAAACCCAAAACCCCCCAAAAATCAAAACTAAAACCTAAAACAAAATTTTAATCGGATGAAATTGAAGAGGAGGATGTTGTGAAATACCTGGAAGAGACAGCGTTCGATTCTGACGGTCGGATTCTCCGCAGCGACCACGGGAAGTTTCTTGCCAAAAGCCCTTTTTTCAACCTCAACAGTAAAATGGTAAAAATGACATGGTAAAAAGTCTTTTTATAGGTTTTTTGGATGAATGAATGCTAGGTTTGTTCATTTTTCACCATGGAAGGATATTTTTCAATGTATTTTTGCCTATCTTAAACAGGTATGAGTAATGTGTCGTTTTTGTGCAGGACAAAGGGATTTAGAGGGAAAATTGTCATTTTTCACGAACCAAAATATCAGAGTCATCTTTTAAGCCTTTTTCTGACTCCTAAAATATGAAAAGATTGCCGAGCGTTTCTTTTACACTCGTTAAAACAGAATTAAAAGATGGTCCCCTTATAGCCCTTTTCTGACCGTAAAAACAGGAAAAGATTGCCGGGTTTTTGTCGTTTCAAACTCGATACTGGAAATAAAACGACGTGTCCTTGATCGCTTTTTACTTTTTAGGTCAGTGGCACTAATTATGAAAGTACTCCTTGGTCGCAAGATCAAGCGGTTCCCCCAGGTATTATTTTATACTTTTTCGGGCTTGAGGGACACAAATCTACGAAAAAGTTCAACTTGGAGTCTTCTTAAGTTTTTCAGACTCTCTAAAATTGAAAAACGCCGAGTTTCTCCTATACTGGGCTCGTTAAACATTTCACAGTAAAGGACCTGTTCAATTACAAACAGGAACGAACCACTCCTTCCTAGGGTTCGAATCAAAACTAGGTTGGACTCATCCGAAGGATGAGCTTATAATCAAGCATATGTTATCCTCCTCAAGCTTGTTAAAAATAAAGAGGTACTTGCCAGAAATGGTGGGGGAAAAGAGAGAAGAATGAGCCTATTTGTTATCTTTTGTCTCAGAAGAAATTTTATTACCACTCTTGAACACGACACTTTTTCATTCACCTGGGTTGGGAAATCTTTTACCTCACAGTTGATCAAACCACTTTGAAAGTCTTCAGCCGGGTTTCAGGGATTAACTTTGAGTTATTCATCACCAAGCCATCTGTCGTGTCGTTATGTGTTCAAGAGGTCTGCAAGCAAAACTTTCATCTGCAAAATACTTGTCATCCATTTGACCATCCCTGAGTCAGTCCTTACAGCAACATTTCTTCAACTTGAACAATGATTTCGTGTTGTGGGCTTGCCTGCAACGGGTCGCTTTCTATCGACATCAGCACATTATCTAGAGAGATGACTTAGAAATCGTCAGTACCTTGAAGTCTGCATGCATCAATGGCAGGTTTCTCGCCTTTGACGTCAGTTTACATCATTGACTTTCGATCAAAGGATTCCGTGAAATGTTCGACATCAACTCATTCATTCACATCTCATGGATTGTACTGGGTACTTTGAGAACCATTGACATTACTGGTGGTCTCTCTCATGCTTGTTAACAGTTTTCATCATCGACTGGTAATCAAGTGGTTTCTACCATGTTCGACATCAACTCATTTATTCGCATGGCTAGAATCGTACCAATTCGGGAAGTAGAAATGAAGACCCTGGATCTAGTTTCCACCATCCAGGCTGCGAGGAGTTTTGTATTCATTATCTAAGTAGACTAATCATAAACAGATGGATGCGCCCATACTGTGTCTACAAAAGTCTATGATTATGATGTATTGCAAGATCATTCCTGTATCAGAATAGTTAGTCTGTTAGTTAAAGTTTTGATCTGAGTATGGGAATGCCTACCTCAGTGATGATATAATCTTATACATGTATTTTGTGTTGAAAATTGCAGGTTCTGACCAGGTTCTCCACGAGATAATCCTTGAAATGATAAAGCGCTTCACCCTTCCTAGATAATACAAAACCCTAATCTATTTCAGGCTTCGCACTTTAGGGGGCAATCTGTTACACTAAAAAATGTCACCATGACTATTTACAGTTAGTATGGCTCTATCAACAAGTCATGCTACCCTCTTAGGCAAGTCTTATGCCTCTGCTCTGCATGTCAACCTCCAAAAAGAGAGAAAGTCTTTATAAATGTATTTATCTCTGGGTACGCAGGTTCTCTCAACCTTACCTGCGGGTACGCATCCAATGTTCACAAAAGCTGCGTCTTTGGACGCTCTGTATGTAAAGGGGCAGGTGCGTCTCCCTCTAAAGGTCAAAATGCGCAAGTTTCATCTTTAAAAAGTTACTTGTGGTCATTTCTAGAGCATTCTAGAAGGATGTTCGACGTGTATTGAGCGCCTCCAGATGGTTCATGCACCCCTACCAAAGAGGAACTTATCCCATCAATAAGGGAGCTATCCCATCCAAAGAGGGGATTATCCCATTGATGGTGGACCTGATTAACTTCCTCTTGAGCACTATAAATACAGGCATTGGGCCAGAAGGAGGAGAGGTTGGAAGCTATACATTTCTATGGGTAGATGCTGCTGGAATTAGGACTCCCATTTAGAAGCTTGTGAGGAGAGATTGCCATCTTTGCTTGTTCTATTTGGAAGTGGGTGAGCTTTGTCAAAGTAAAGGAGAACTCTTGATGGACCCTGGGAGGGACTTGCACAACACCAAGGCTCAGGTTGTATTTGTTCCTTTTGTTACCTATTAATGCAAATGAGTCCATTCTTCTCAATAACTTGTTATTTATGAGTTGTTTCATGTACTCCTTGGTCTATGTGTTAAATATGTTTTATTCTATGAGATTATCAAGTGCTATTTAATCGTTTGATTGTTAGTGTATGCAAGTTTCAAAGTGAAGGAGGAGCTCATCCGGATCAGCGGAGCTGGACTGCTACAACAGCGTTGGGTTACAGGTAGGATCTAAACACTTGATTTCCCATATAGTAAATGCATGTTTAGAGAAGGATTGCTCTTGTTTGTCTTGTTTGTCACTAGAGAGTCTTAGGCTCCTAGGGAGGTTGGTTGTGTCCGCACAATCGACTCTTTCCGCTTGACAGGGGTGCATGAACCATCTGGAGGTGCTCAATACACGTCGAACAACCTTCTAGAATGCTCTAGAAATGACCACAAGTAACTTTTTAAAGATGAAACTTGCGCATTTTGACCTTTACAGGGGGACGCACCTGCCCCTTTACATATAGAGCGTCCAAAGATGCAGCTTTTGTGAACATTGGATGCGTACCCGCAGGTAAGGTTGAGAGAACCTGCGTACCCAGAGATAAATACATTTATAAAGACTTTCTCTCTTTTTGGAGTTTGACATGGAGAGCAGAGGCATAAGACTTGCCTAAGAGGATAGCATGACTGTTGATAGAGCCATACTAACTGTAAATAGTCATGGTGACATTTTTTAGTTTAACATACCTACACCAGGAAATAAGCCATGTATCAGAAAATAGACCAGCATGCATCCACAAAATATGAGCATGCAACAGAAAAAAGGGCCAGGATATTTGACTTCCAGGTACGTGACTAAACCCATTCCTCTGTTGCATGAATGTAATTTAAGAACCGCGTGAACAATGAGATGGTTGGGATTAAACAAGATCAGTGGCCAGCTAACTAGCCACCCTCGTCCGGTTCAGACAATGCCTTGTCTAGTTCTCTAGCTCTCACCCAGAAATCATGCAGCATACGTGTATAGTCAACTCACGTGAAATTTAAAAGAAAACAGGTAGTGTTGGCTGTTTGAACACCAGTGCAACTGATGACAAGTGATTAACAAGAACAGAACATACATTTCATAACAGAACTGCAGTCTACATGGGGCCAATGCACATCTGGCCACCTCATCTTCTCACACGAATCACGCTGCAGTTAAACGATGCTCGGCTGAAACTCTCACCACTCTTTGTTCACTGCGCCTTCACGACATTCACAACTGAAGCACATGTCCACCACTTCCAGATCAGCTAACCAGTGGTACTTTGCAAGATTCCTACCTAATTTTTTAAGATTTTTGTCATTTTTTCAAAAAATCTCCTGCCTATCGGGCTCTACAGGAAGCACAGTTTTGCTCTATAGGAAGGCTTCTGCAGGAAATGCAGAAAACAGTCGTGCAGAAAGAAAACCTAAGATTTTCAATGAACTTCAAGCTCAAAACGAGGTAGGATCAGGTAAGCTTCTTTGTGCAAAGTGGTGAATTGAACATGGCATGAGATTGGAAAATCAGTGAAAAATTTGCCTGTGAATTGGAAATAAAACATTTGCCTGTGTGTTGCACTGAGTTTCTCAGTTGTGTCTGCATCAAGATTCCCCTCCATGTTTCTTGTCTTTAAAATTATCCTGTAGAAAAGATATGCAACTGTGGGGGCCAACTTGTGTATGTAAAATTTTGAACTTCCATGTTTGTATGTGTGCCGAGAAGAGAAATTGAGCTCTGTACTCTGTCTGTAGAAACACAATTCTTCCTTTAATAAACAGACAACCGAATTCTTGGTAGAGAGGGCCAAAAAACTGCACCTGAAGGATGTCATAGCCAAAGCAGACACACAGAAATGAAAGGAAAAGACACATCTAGAAAAACAAACAGAAATAGTTGACACAGGGATTTCTAAAGGAAGCATGAAAATAGAACAGCAAGAGGAGAAATCACCTAAGATATTGGCCAGGGAGGCAGTAGCTACACTTTATGCCTTAAGCACACCTCTAAAACAAAAAGGGAAGCGAAAGAGGCAAACCTCCATGTACTTTAAAGCAATGAGGGGCACACAGATCAAAGTGGGAAGACCCCAGCGACAGTCAAAGGAGCTAATTATCATTGAGGACACCATAGCAAAATAAAAGGAGGAGTCTCCTTCAAATATAACCATCACCTATCAATGAGGAAGCCAAAAACCTTTACTAGAGAGAGAGAATTAAGATGTTGGACTCAAAGACAGTTCTACAGGAAGCTGAGAATTCTCTACAGGAAAATCAAAAGGGCAGACATAACACAGATTTCTGAAGAGCAGCAACTACAGGAAGGTTCCCTTGTAGGTTAGGAAATAGTAGAGGAACAACAGCCAAGGGAAGATACACAACCTGATGTTGAAATGAGGATAAAGCAACAGCAAGAGAGGGAGTCTCAGGTAGTAGCTGAAATACTGATGCTGAAACAACAGTTGCAGGAGAGAGAAGCCCAGATGGCCTGCATAGCCAGCTAGACAATAGAAGCCCTGCAATGAATACAACAAGCTTGATCCTATGCATTGTATCTTAAAGACTAAGAAGACCTCCATACATTCACACTCCCTAGTTGGGAAGTCGTCGGGGACATGACAGCAGAAAGTGACATAAAAGCCCTCACCTATTATATTAGTCCTTCTGACAGTGAGGAAGAAAAGTAGAAAGGGGGAGAAGATGAAGCAACTAATGACTCAGCAAGACAAGAAAAGGAAAAGGAAGAAACTAAAATAGAAAAGGAAAAGGATGAAGAGACAGAACAGGAAAAGCACAAGAATTCAAACAAGCAAACTAGGAGGAACAGTGGAAGGACATGGAAAAGAAGGCAGGATTTTATGGCATACATGAGTAGACCTGTTACACTAAAAAATGTCACCTTGACTACTTACAGTTAGTATGGCTCAAATCAACAGTCATGCTACCCTCTTAGGCAAGTCTCATGCCTCTGTTATCCATCTCAAACTCAAAGAAGAGAGAAAGTCTTGTAAAAATCATGTTTATCTCTGGGGTCGCAGGTTCTCTCTAGTCTTACCTGCGGGGACGCGGACCTTGTTCACAAAATCTGCGTCCATAGACGCTCTGTATGTTAAGGGACAGGTGCGTCCCTCTGTAAAAGGCAAAATGCGCGAGTTTTATCTTGAAAAAGTTACTTGTGGTTACTTCTAGAACATTCTAGAGGTCGGTTTGATGAAATGGATGCGCCTCCAGTTGGTTCATGTATCTCTATTAAGGGGGAACTTATCCCATCAATAAGGGAGCTATCCCACCCATAGAGGGGGATGATCCCATTGATAGTGGACCTGAATAACCTCTTTACAGCACTATAAATAAAGGCATTGAGCCAGAAGGAGGAGAGGTTGGAGCTATACATTTTCTTTGGGTAAATGCTGCAGGATTTAGGTCTTCCATTAGAGCCTTTGTGAGGAGAGATTGTCTTCACTTGATTCTACTTGGGAGAGGGTGAGCTTTGTCAAAGTAGAGGAAAACCCTTGATGGACCCTGGGAGGAACTTGCACAACACCAAGGCCAGGTTGTAAGAGTTTCTTTGTTTCGTTATTAATACAAACTGGTTTATTTTTCTCAATAGCTTGTGTTAATGAGTTATTTCATGTGTTCCTTGGTCTGCATGTTGAATATATGTTTTATTATATGAAATGCAAGTGCTTGGTAATTGTTTGATTGTTTGTGGTTGCAGGAATTGACTTGAAGGAGGAGCTCATCCGGATCGTCAAGAACGGACTTCAACAACAGCGTTTTGGAATAAGGTAAGCCTAAACACTTGTAGTTTTCATGTTGTAAAAGGTGTATTTAGAGAAAGATCACTCCATTTTGTCTTGTTTGTCATTAGAATGTCTTAGACTTCTAGGAAGGTCAGTCGTGTCCGCACCCTTGACAGATTCCGTGTGACAAATTGGCGACTCCGCTGGGGAATCCATTAATGAGAGAGTCTTTTCCTTTATATGAACTTTGCTTTGAGAAAATCATTTTTATTTTCTGGTTTTTGACTGTGAGAATTAGTATTTGGGTGGCTTAGCTGTAGATTTAGTTGGCTTTAGTTTTTCTTCCTTTTTCCAGAAGGACGCAGTCTCTGTGTGCTGCACAGTGCGTCCTTGGACGCGCTGTTGTCGACTGCACAGTGCGGGGCCGCACCTGTGACAACGGGTGGCCTGCGTCTTCCTGTAAAAGTTAAGAAAATTCCATTTTTGCTTTAAATTACTTTTAGATTTTGTTTTTCCTTAGTGTTTTCTGCCCAGATCCTTTAGTACCCTGTCAAGAATTCTCACCTGAACTAGTTTTGTGAGCTTTGAGTGTTTTAGTGGTTTTCAACGAAGTTTAGACCTAGGGTTTGATTTTTGAATAGGTTCTGTAGTAACTTTGAGCTTAGAAAGTTGTCCAGCCTTAGATATCTCTGGTTAGTCAACCTTCTTAGAAGTTGAGCCTGTCGTAAAGTCTCCTTGTTTGAGCAACTTGTCATTTGAGTTGTTTTGGGTCAAATTTCGCATTGCTTGTTTTTAAAGTATTGATTTCCATTTTCAAAAAGGACAAAAAGATTAGAATTTTGTTTTGACTAGTTTTTGATTCTGCAATAAGCTAGTCCTTGATTTGATTGTGATCAAGTAAAACACCTTAGAAATAATCATTGTTAGTTTTGGCCTCGTTAAGATTGCTTAGAGTAAATTTGCTTTTAGTTTGCTTATGAGTGCATTTTCATAGATTTTAAGAGTTGTTAAGATTGATTTTTTGTTATATTAGATTTACTTGCTTTATTAAAAGAAAAATACAAAAACATCTTCTTAAAAAGTCTTGTTTCAAGTAGCTTTTTGTTTTCAAAAGAAGAAAAGAGTTTTTTCGTGCATGTAAAGAGAAGTTATGTTTTTATGCTTGGAAAAGAAAAACGAATTGTTTCTTTGATTGTCTTCAATTAAGAAGTTGCTTTTATAAAGATTGCATTCTCTCAACTTTTTAGTTAAGCAATTCATCGAAAAAGTAAAGTAGTGGATAAATCATTTTAGGTGCATTTTGTAGTGGTTTCGAGTCGAGTCAACACACCACTAGTTTCACTTCCATCACCTTTTGACTTAAGAAACAACCTTAAAAGTAACGCTTAAATTAAAATCAATCTAGTAATCTTTATTTTTCTAGGGCTCTGAAGCACCAACATAGCTTAGGCTAGGGTCTTGGAGTAGGTGAGTACTTAACTCTCCAAGACTACAAAACCAAACAGATAGTCTATCTTGAGTAGAACAAATCCAATTGTTTCAGTTACATTCTGGGAAAGCTCCTCTTAAAGGAGAAACACGAGCTCGTGTCCGAACCAGTGAGGGGATCATTCCTCCCTCGTTGGGAACGACGCCAGGCAGTACGTATTACAAACGGTAAACCTCGGATTAACCATTGTCGAGGAGCCAGGGGTCACTTATCGGTAAACCTTGGATTGTTGTCAAGGAGCCGGTAAGGGGATTGGAGCTTGCTACTCTGCCCTTGCGTGCTGTCGGAGTTTAGACTGTTCCCCCAGGTGTAATTGTTGTGATTGGTAACCTTAGTGGCCATAATATCTAGGATTCTACCCAAGGTGACGGTGGAGGGAAGGTCCCACTGTACCTGGAGCAGACGTCGGTTATACTCACTTGGATTTTCTGGGGGGTTCGCTTCACTTCGAGACGGTTAAAGTGGAGGAACTTGGTCCAGTCTATTCATTAAGCAGGTTGCCGGGGTAACTGTTCCACCCACTATTTCTGTACTGAATCCTGCGAGGTTGGGCCTAATCACCAACTAGCGCTTTTGGTCCGGAAGACTACTGTTTGTGTGTGGTTTGACGCTCTAGATTATTTAGGCGTGTGCTTCAAATTTGATTGGTTCTTTAGAAGACTTTAGGTGGTTTGATTTGAAATTTTTTACTTTGTTTTCGTGTGTTGTAGTTAAAATCTTTAATTGTGGCGGAATTACCGAGAAGGTCCCGTCGTATTGCGGGCCAGTCTCCTGAAGTTGTATCTGTGGCCGAATTGTTGAGAAGATCCCGTGAACTTAGGGGTTCACCTCCTCGAGACGACCCCAGTTATTTAGAGGGTTTAAAGGTCCTTGTAACTCCTAGTGGCAGTAGAGTAGGTTCACCTGAAGAAGGAGAATCTTCTTTGGTAGTCCATCCAGATTACCAAAGATTAGAAACAGGTTACAATCCCGAAGCTGTTACAGTTTCCGAGCTTGCTGGTAGTTTTTCATCTGCCAGTGAAACAGGCGAAGAACCTGAAATTTCAGAACCTGTTACTCCAACTCCTAGTGTTCCTGATTCACCAAGAATAGAAAGAATTATCACCGAAAATCTTCCTGTTGGATTAATTGCTATAGAAGAACTTGTTCCAGAGGAAGAAATAGGCGTTTCTGATTCTGAAGATCTAATTACCCTTGATCTAAGGGAGCGTGAATCCATCTTTTACAGTCCTCCTAGAAGTGAATCTTGGTACCTTGCATTAACCAATTTTTTAGACAACTCAGTAGGTTTTTCTACACCTCGTACTCCGGTTCCACCTAGAGGAATTCATTCTCCTGTAAATATGTCTGGTCAGTCATCTGTGTTTTCACAAAGTCCTGAATCATTTTTACATGGCGGTCCTTCTGTTCCTACTGGGTATCAATCACTTTCTGGTACCTTTGCGGGAGCATCTCCTCAACCCATTGATCATGGGTTATTAGTTGGAAACAGTGGTAATGTACCATTGAGTATAGGTGACGTTTATATGATGTCAGGTTCAACTCCCATTAACCAACCTCAAGGTGGCCAATTACCGCCTGGGGGGCAACCTTCGTTAATGCCTGGGGGGCAACCTCAAGGTACTTCATTTGTGACTGGGGGGCAACCTCAAGGGTATCAACCCCAAGGGTATCAACCCCAGCCTCAATATGTACCCCAAAGTCAACCTCAGTATCAGTATCAACCTCAAGGATGGCAACCTCAAGGATGGCAACCCCAAGGGTATCAACCCCAAGGGTATCAACCTCAAGGATACCAACCTCAAGGTCAAGGTCAACCCCAGTATTCGTATTTACCTCAAGGTTATCAACCACCTCAAGGGCAATCATATGGGACTGCACCTTACAGTTATCAACCCTATCCTCAATACGGCTATGGATCTCAGTATCCTCAACCTGTTACGAGTCAATACCCTGGAATGTTAACATGGGATCCGTCACAGGGTCAACAGATGTCGCAACCAAGTATACAGTCGGTACCTCAAGCAGGACAACCTGCAGTTCCTGGTCCACCCCAGCAACCGCAACCTGTCCAGTCAAGTGTTCAGACCCCTGTAACTTCTGTAGTTACTCAGCCGCCAATTGCACCTAGTACTCCACCTCACACGGCTGCAGCAACTACCGCTTCATCTACCATGCTTACTTCTGGAGTATCGGCAGCTCCGGTTTCTACTGTCCCTGTAACCGCTCCTCAGACATCTGTACCGTTGTCTGGACCCACGGTTCAAACCACAGTCCAGATGCCTGCAGGCCAACCTGGTACAAGTACGGTTGTTACTACTCAACCTCAATTTGTTCAACCTCCGTACCAGGGACAGTATCAACCTGGGCAAGCTGCCCAACAACCGGTTTACCAGTATCAACCGTATCCTGGGTACACTTATCAACCACCTCAGCAACCCCAGTACGGTCCGGTTAATCCTGGTTTTCCAGGAGGATATAATATCCCCAATGCGAATCCTGTTCCTAGTTATCCTGGATATCCTCCTCCTGGGGCTGGTATTGTGACTCAGAGTTTTAGAGATCCTAACCGGCAGTTACCATTTATTGCGACTTTAGATTTACCCGACTTGACGCGCCTAACGAACGATCCAATTCAATATCTTCCGTTCTGGCCGCCAATGCCAAATAAGTTGCCCAGCGATATACCCAAGTTCGAAGGTAAGTCTGGAGAGGATCCGTCTAATCACGTGATGACTTACCACCTCTGGTGTGCATCAAATTCCATCTCAGATGATTCTATCCGCTTACGTCTTTTCCAGCGTACACTCATTGGTCTCGCAGCCAAGTGGTACATTGAGTTGCCACGGGCTTCTTTTTACAACTTTAGCCAGTTAGCTACTTCATTCTTAACTCATTTTCAGTTACCAGTCAGATACGATAATGGTACAGAATTATTAACTTCGCTAAAACAATCGACATCCACGTACATTTCTGATCACATCCATGAGTGGAGACGTCGAAGAAGATTAGTGAAAGTTTTTATCCCGGACCAAATCTTAGCTGAATGGTTTGTCAAATCATTATTACCAAGAATTACTGAAGATGTAGCTAAGGCCGGAGTAGTTACTGAGGAGCAAGTCATTGCTCAGGCACAATACCTTGACTTAGTTTACACTCAGTCGGGTACGTTACACGAGAAAATTCCGGATCTTCCAAAGTCAAACCAAATCGCTGCTGCTCCTTCGGGATCTCATGCCGCTGATGGTATGATCGGTATCGTGACTACGAAGAGTAAGAAGAAGTCTTCCAAGACCTCCAATACTCCAATTATCACTTTGCCTGATTCTCCGACAGGAGAGTCTTCTCCTCCTGAACTTACCGCCGACATTCACGCTGTAGAGTCATCTACGGCCAAATCCAAAAACGGTGGAAAGAAGAAAGGAAAGAAGAAGGCTAAAGCAGACAAGGCTCCAAAGGAGAAAACGGAAAAGTCGGAAACCAATGACGAAAAGCGCAAACCTCGTTATCCTTGTCTCATTTGTGAAGAAGATCATTTTACGAGAGACTGCCCTCATCGGGCCGAGGTAGTGAAAATAGTTAAAGGTTCTCCCACTCCTGCTGTGTTAAAGAATCCATTTCCCGAGCAGGAAAATAAGATGATAGGTTCTTCTTCGAATGCCAGTGAAGAACCCATTTTGATGATGTCTCATGTCAGGATTGCGACTCGATCGCAAGATTATGGTAGTAAGGCTCCTGTTGATGGTAAAGAAGCAGAATCTTCTCACTCTAACCCATCAACCTCAGCTCCTGGTTCCGATCCACTACAGATCGAAAAACCTAACCCAGACTTAGTGATTAAGCCGCCCGCCAAGGGTGTACTTCGAAGGTCTGCTTTCAATCCACATGCGAGAGCAGCCCAGAATTACAACATTGTTGAAGACTTAGCTGTTTCACCTTCAGCAATGTCGGCACTCGAAGTGCTGCAATCATGTCCAGCGCAACGAAAATTGCTTTTGTCGGCTATTGGAGCTGTCGATGTTCAGGACCCGAACCTAATGATCTTTGATCTAGAAAGTAGTACACCGCGTCTCCCCCATCAAATGGCTTTCCAAATTCCAGTGATAGTCAAAAACAGGCCTATTCATCGGACTGTGATTGATGAGGGAGCTTCTACGTGTATTATGTCGATTCAATGTTGGAGATCGCTTGGTTCTCCTTCGTTGAACCAATCCCCCACCATCCTTAAGGCCTTTGATGGCCGTGGGTTCCGTCCGTTTGGTATTCTACAAGAATTGCCTATAGGGGTCGAAGGTAAAACCGTTAGTCTGGATGTGGAAGTGGTTGATGCCCCTCTAGACTACAACCTTCTTTTGGGTCGAAGTTGGTCATATGCTATGACAGCGGTCGTTTCATCGGTCTTCAGAGTCATTAAGTTTCCACATAACGGTAAGATCGTGACTATTGATCAGCTGACATACTTTTCATCCGACCCAACCTCTTTAGAAACTATCCAGCATGTTGGTAAAACGACAATCCCTTATAGGGACATTGGTGTAGGTTTAGTTAAGGATTCCGGTTTACTGGGAACTTTTCCTCTCCCTCCACTCAATGCAGACCCTTCAGTTGCAACAATTCATATGATCACGTCAGAAAACATTATTTATGATGATCCTTGGTATGTTCCCTCTGACTCTGAGCTAGACTCACTCGGTGATGTTATGCCGTTGAGTCCGTATGAGATTGCTTATGAAGCTCTTATGTCTTTTACCGACTTTCATTCAACCGACCAAATGAATGTGGTCAGTGAAGAGTCACTTTTCACCTCACCCTTAGAACGGATAACGTTTCCCGAAGAAGTGTCATCTGACGAACAACTTCGCGAAATCCTAAGTGTAGATGATCTACCATGGGAAGATCTCCATCACAGATCTTCGTTTTTACCTAAGGATGATGCATTTGAAAATGATTTTTCATCTATCTTTACCGCTGAATATGTCAAAGACGCTCAGGATCCAACGAAACATTCTGATTCAGAGCTGAATTTAGGGAATATTTCTCGTACTATTCCCATTGATATTTCAGTGAAGCCCGGAATCGAGGAGAACATTCATATAGGTGCCGCATGTACTGAAGAAGAAATCCAAACTTACAAGGCCCTATTCCAAGAATTCCGCGACGTGTTTGCCTGGTCCTACGAAGAAATGCCAGGAATCGATCCTGCCATTGTTGTTCATGAAATCAAAACCTACCCGGATGCTAAACCCATTCGGCAACGGTTGCGTCAGATTCACCCTCGAAAAGCAGCTGCAATCAAAGCAAAGTCGAAAAGCTGTTGAAAGCAGGTTTCATTTATCCGATCCCGTTAACGGATTGGGTATCGAATATTGTTCCCGTCAATAAAAAACAAGGAACAATAAGAATCTGTATCGATTATAGGGATATCAATCGAGCTTGTCCAAAAGACAACTATCCTACGCCTTATATCGATCAAATTATTGATGATTGTGCCGGAAGTGAGATGTTTTCCTTCATGGATGGTTTCTCAGGTTATAATCAAATCAATATTCTACCTGCCGATCAACCAAAAACGGCATTCATTTGTCCATGGGGGACATTTGCTTATTGCAAATTACCTTTTGGCCTTAAGAATGCCGGTGCTACTTTTCAACGGGCCATGTCTTATGCATTTCATGACATCAAGCACATTGTGCAACCCTATCTCGATGATTTGCCTGCTCATTCTTTACACCGAGCTGATCACCTTGTCCACCTACGAGCAATCTTTATGAGGTGTAGGCATTATCGAATTCGGTTGAATCCCCACAAGTGTGTTTTCTGTATAGAAACAGGTCGATTGCTGGGATTTGTTGTTTCCAAAACCGGCATTCGCGTCGATCCCTCGAAAGTCGAGGCTATCATCCAATTGCCTCCTCCTTCGAGTTTGCGCCAACTCCAAAGTTTGCAAGGGAAAGCGAACTTTTTACGCCGATTCATCCCTAACTACGCCGAGGTCACTAAAGGTTTTACACGGTTGTTGAAACAGAACGTACAATTCTTTTGGGACGAGATTGCTCAACAATCTTTTGATGCATTAAAACACGCGTTGACCCATGCACCGTTATTGCATCCTCCCAACTACAACCAGGACTACTTCTTATACCTCGCAGCTTCGCATTCCACCATTGGAATGGTGTTAGTTCAAGAAGATGAATTCAAGCAGAGCATGTGATATATTACCTTAGCAGAACCTTAAATCCAACTGAGTTAAAATATTCACATGTGGAGAAATTGGCCCTGGCAGCCGTTCAAGCTGTCCAGCGTTTTCGTCACTACATTCTTCTCCGCAAAACTACTGTTATTTCGGATTGCAACCCTATGATTTATATCTTGACAAAACAACTGCTAGGGGGCAAGTACTCTAAATGGATCGTCATCCTGCAAGAGTTCGACTTGGAGTTTGAGAAGTCCAAGTCTAAGAAATCTTTAGTCTTCGCGGAATTGATGTGTGATTTCCCGAGTGCTGACACAGAGACTGTGGCAGAGGAGTCCATTGCGGACGAATCTTTGTTTCTTATTAGCACTGTAGATCCGTGGTATGGGGATATAATCATCTATCTCCAAACCCAAACCTTTCGGCCTGAAGCTTCCAAGGAAAACCGTCGAAAAATTCGGTTTCAATCCCAGCAATACAGAATTATTGGAGATACACTTTATCGCCTGGGGGCAGACTTAGTTTTTCGACGTTGTTTAACTCACGATGAGGCTGAGAGAGTTTTGAATGATTGTCACTCTGGAGCATGTGGCGGTCATATGTCTGGGTATGCCACAGCTCAGAAGGTGTTGCGCGCTGGCTATTTCTGGCCGTCTATGTTTAAAGATTGTATCCTTGCCGTCAGAAAATGCCACAACTGTCAAGTGTTTGATCGCAAGATGCGCGCTCCACCTGCTCCTCTCCACCCTATAATTGCCGCTGGTCCATTCGCCAAATGGGGCATTGACTTTATTACTTGTAACCCTCACTCGGCCGGGGGGCATGCGTATATCATCCTTGCGGTTGATTATTTTACTAAGTGGGCCGAGGCGATGCCTACATTCGACGCAAGCGGCAAGACAGCTGCACTTTTCGTATTCAATCATATCATAACTAGGTTTGGTGTCCCACAAGCAATCATTACGGACCATGGAAGCCATTTTCGAAATGTCATGATGACTGAGCTTACAAGCCAGCTTGGTTTGCGCCACGATAGCTCTACACCTTATTATCCGCAAGCCAACGGTTTGGTTGAGTCAATCAACAAAGTTCTAGTCGTCATGATTCGACGGATCATTGGTATCCATCGAACGAATTGGCATAACATGTTATTTTCGGCGCTATGGGCATATCGAACTTCAGTGAAAAATTCAACAGGTTTCACCCCTTTTCAGCTAGTTTATGGCTTAGAAGCTGTGTTACCTATTGAGTGCGAAATCCCATCACTTCAAATGGCTGTCGAATTACTTCCAGCTACTTCCGAAGAGGAGAAACGGTTGTTATACTTGGCTAAATTAGATGAGACTCGACGTGACGCTACTTTAGCTATCGAGACTCACGCGAAACGAATGAAAGCTCAGTACGATAAAAATGTAACCCCTCGAAGTTTTTCGGAAGGAGACCTAGTACTATTATATGATCAAGCTAACGATAAGCTAGGTGCTGGAAAATTCGTTCCCATGTGGCATGGGCCCTACATTGTAAAGCGAAAGCTAGCAAAAGGGGCTTATGAGTTAGTTGATTTTGATGGGGACTCTTTGGGCAAACCCAGAAATGGACTTTACCTAAAGAGGTATTATGCTTAAAATGATGGATGGAGAAATTTTTAGATAGGTTAGATTTCCTTTCTAGCTAGCAAGTGTGTTAGTTTAGTCAGTATGCTTAGTTTAGCGAGTGTGGTTTTTCGTCATTATTTTGGCTCATCTTGGTTTTACTCTTGATATTGTAGATGTCGACGCCTCTCCAAACATACATTGGATTTGCTGATGGTGCTTGTCGTAGTACACGGAATATCTCTTCCGCAGCTTGGGTTATCTATTCGCCCTCTGACGAGTTAGTTTCTATGCATGGGGTAAGCCTCGGTCAAACAACGAATAACATTGCAGAATACAGTGCAGTGGTTGAATTATTATCCGAATCTATTTCATTTGGAATTCGACGTTTGATAGTGAGGTTAGATTCTGAACTTGTTGTATTACAGCTTAATAGAGTTTATGCCATTAGAAATCCTGTGTTATTAAGGTTGTTTTTGAGAGTGCGTCTCTTGGAACGTGAATTTGATTACATTGAATATCAACATATTCCAAGGTCTTTGAATACATTAGCAGATGCAATTGCTTCTCGAGTGTTGGACAGACATTTATAATAATCATGCAAGTAAATTTAAAAGACATTTCATCATACATGTTAAACAAGATAAGCCGGTAATAGTGATATATAGATATAGATAGAAGTGTGTCCAAAAATATATACATCGTCTTCGATCATAGGTTTAACACACCTTATGATCGGCAAAATGATAGTACAAAAAGTCAAAAATGTCACATGTGACTACAAAAGTGACTAGTCAATCACTGGTGGTGCTCTCTGTACGACACCACTGCGCGCGCTACCTTACGCAAAAATCTCCTAAACGGTCCAGGGACCGCGACTACGAAGCGCTGAAGCCTCATAGGAATATCATCCATAGTAGTCTCAGGTATATCTGCCGTGAGACGCTCTAGATCATGCTCCAAATCAGCTAGTACTTCTGCTGTCGCGTCCTGTGGAGCCGGTGCCGGTGCAGCTGGATGTCGTCTGTCGTAAGGCCGGAGATTGGCTGGACGCTGTGGTCCAACATCTGCATTTTTAAAATTTTACTGTTACTTTGAGACGATATATATGAAAAATAAAAAATACATAATTAGAAAACTTGTGAAAATGAAAGTACCTCTGTCATCCCATTGTTCTCCCTGTGGAAGAACCATGTCCGGATCACCTCTGAAATCCATTCCGGCATATGGAAAGTCTTGTATCACAAAAAGCTGGCCCTCTAGCCAGTCGAAGTAACTGTCTGAGAATCGAACCACTGCAGCACCCTCGTCAGGATGCCGGGCCATCACCGCAACCCATCGAACAAGCTTTGGCTCCCGAGGACCCAAGTCATCAACAGTGAGTTGCTGAGGGATCAGCATAGGAACTCTCTCCAAGGCAAAGCTCACGACTATAGGCCCATATCCAAAAGTCTTTAGTCGTCCGTTCTTTGCCTTGGTCAGTTGGCTCTTCATATGAGCCGACACAGCTTCGCACCAGTTGAAGATGGTGCCTTGGTAACAGTCAACTGCCATCCGCATTTGGGATCCGGAGGCAATGTGCAAGGCGGCCGCGCCACAAATCCTGGTGACCGTAAATGCAATAACTCTAAGTTCCGCCAGAGCGATGTGCTTTATCTCCACGCCTTTTTTATGGCGAGTCCCTGGTCTGCACCATTCCTCGCGGAGATCATCAAGGGATTGGCCACCCGGCCTGGTCCCCGCAAGGTTGAGTTGCTCACCTCTGTTTGGCAAGCCAGTGAGAAAGTATACATCCGAGGGCTCTATCTCGAGCTGGTGCCCTCCAATGTAAAAACATTGATCTTGAACGTTCCATCGCTCAACCAGCCATTCCAAAAATCTTACCTGGCCCCTCATGCCCGGTATGGTCCAATATTTGTACAATCCACATGTTCTTAAGGCATCCAGAGAGGGTTGGTGGTTAATCGCAGCTTCATCGTCCTCTACGTGCTCTCTCTCTCTCCAGTCTAACATGTTTAAGGTCCTGCACATCAAAAGAGTCAATTAGAAATTAATTTGAGCAAATTTGGTGGTTTTTTGAGAGAGTTGGGGTTTTGAAATGCGCCCTTTGCGGAAGACGCACCCCGGCTTTGTAGCACAGGGCGTCCGGACGCAGCTCGCCTGAAGGCGGACTGCGTCCCCCGACCTTTTTCCCGTGTGAGAAAAAGTCGGGGGACGCAGGTCACCCGAAGGGCACCTGCGTCCGCCGAGGGGCGCATTTTGAACCCAAAACCCCCCCAAAAAATGAAACAGAGACCAAAAACAAAAATCTAAACGGATAAAAATGAAGAGTGGGATGTGTAAAATACCTCGGTGAAGCGGCGTTCGATTCCGACGGTCAGATTTTCCGCAGCAACCACGGGAAGTTTCTTGTCAAAAGCTCCTTTTTCAACCTCAACAGTGAAACGGTAAAAATGACATGGTAAAAGGTCTTTTTATAGGTTTTTTGGATGAATTAGTTCATTTTTTACCATGAAAAGATGTTTTCAAATGTATTTTTGCCTATTTTAAACAGGTATGAGTAATGTGTCGCTTTTGTGCAGGACAAGGGATTTCGAGGGAAATTGTAATTTTTCACAAACAAAATTTCAGAGTCATCTTTTAAGCCCTTTTCTGACTCCTAAAACATGAAAAGATCGCCGAGTGTTTCTTTTTCACTCGTTAAAACGGAATTAAAAGACGGTCCCCTTTTAGCTCTTTTCTGACCGCAAAATCAGGAAAAGATTGCCGGGTTTTTGTCGTTTCAAACTCGATAAGGAAATAAAACGACGTGTCTTTGATCGCTTTTTACTTTTCAGGTTAACGACACTATTATGAAAGTACTCCTTGGTCGCAAGATCAAGCGGTTCCCCCAGGTATTATTTTATACTTTTTCGGGCTTGAGGGACACAAATATACGAAAAAGTTCAACGTGGAGTTTCCTTAAGTTTTTCAGACTCTCTAAAAATGAAAAACGCCGAGTTTCTCCTATACTGGGCTCGTTAAACTTTTACAGTAAAGGACCTGTTCAATTACAAACAGGAACGAACCACTCCTTCCTAGGGTTCGAATTTAAACTAGGTTGGACTCGTCCGAAGGATGAGCTTATAATCAAGCATATGTTATCCTCCTCAAGCTTGTTAAAAATAAAGAGGTACTTGCCAGAAATGGTGGGGGAAAAAAGAGAAGAATGAACCTATTTGTCACCTTTTGTCTCAGAAGAAACTTTATTACCGCTCTTGAACACGACACTTTTCATTCACCTGGGTTGGGAAATCTTTTACCTCACAGTTGACCAAATCACTTTGAAAATCTTTAACCGGGTTCAGGGATCAACTTTGAGTTATTCGTCACCAAACCATCTGTTGTGTCGTTATGTGTTCAAGAGGTCTGCAAGCAAAACTTTCATCTGCAAAATACTTGTCATCCATTTGACCATCCCTGAGTCAGTCCTTACAGCAACATTTCTTCAACTTGAACAATGATTTCGTGTTGCGGGCTTGCCTGCAACGGGTCGCTTTCTATCGACATCGACACATTATCTAGAAAGATGACTTAGGAATCGACAGTACCTTGAAGTCTGCATGCATCAATGGCAGGTTTCTCGCCTTTGACGTCAGTTTACATCATTGACTTTCGATCAAAGGATTCCGTGAAGTGTTCGACATCAAAACATCTATTCACATTTCACGGGTTGTGCTTGGTACTTTGAGGACCATTGACATTACTGGTGGTTTCTCTCACGCTTGTTAACAGTTTACATCATTGACTGGTAATCAAGTGGTTTCTACCATGTTCGACATCGAATCATTTAATCACATGGCTAGAATCGTACCAATTCGGGAAGTAGAAGTGAAGACCCTGGATCTAGTTTCTACCATCCAGGCTGCGAGGAGTTTTGTATTCATTGTCTATGTAGACTAATCATAAACAGATGGCTGCGTCCATACTGTGTCTACAAAAGTCTATAAAAATGATGTACTGCAAGATCATTCCTGTATCAGAATAGTTAGTCCATTAGTTAAAGTTTTGAATCTGAGTATGGGAATGCCTACCTCAGTGATGATATAATCTTATCCATGTATTTTGTGTTGAAAATTGCAGGTTCCAACCAGGCCATCCACAAGGCAATCCTTGAAATGATAAAGCGCTTCACCCTTCCTAGAATTACAAAACCCTATTCTATTCCAGGCTTCGCACTTTAGGGGGCAATCTGTTACACTAAAAAATGTCACCTTGACTACTTACAGTTAGTATGGCTCAAATCAACAGTCATGCTACCCTCTTAGGCAAGTCTCATGCCTCTGTTATCCATCTCAAACTCAAAGAAGAGAGAAAGTCTTGTAAAAATCATGTTTATCTCTGGGGTCGCAGGTTCTCTCTAGTCTTACCTGCGGGGACGCGGACCTTGTTCACAAAATCTGCGTCCATAGACGCTCTGTATGTTAAGGGACAGGTGCGTCCCTCTGTAAAAGGCAAAATGCGCGAGTTTTATCTTGAAAAAGTTACTTGTGGTTACTTCTAGAACATTCTAGAGGTCGGTTTGATGAAATGGATGCGCCTCCAGTTGGTTCATGTATCTCTATTAAGGGGGAACTTATCCCATCAATAAGGGAGCTATCCCACCCATAGAGGGGGATGATCCCATTGATAGTGGACCTGAATAACCTCTTTACAGCACTATAAATAAAGGCATTGAGCCACAAGGAGGAGAGGTTGGAGCTATACATTTTCTTTGGGTAAATGCTGCAGGATTTAGGTCTTCCATTAGAGCCTTTGTGAGGAGAGATTGTCTTCACTTGATTCTACTTGGGAGAGGGTGAGCTTTGTCAAAGTAGAGGAAAGCCCTTGATGGACCCTGGGAGGAACTTGCACAACACCAAGGCCAGGTTGTAAGAGTTTCTTTGTTTCGTTATTAATACAAACTGGTTTATTTTTCTCAATAGCTTATGTTAATGAGTTATTTCATGTGTTCCTTGGTCTGCATGTTGAATATATGTTTTATTATATGAAATACAAGTGCTTGGTAATTGTTTGATTGTTTGTGGTTGCAGGAATTGACTTGAAGGAGGAGCTCATCCGGATCGTCAAGAACGGACTTCAACAACAGCGTTTTGGAATAAGGTAAGCCTAAACACTTGTAGTTTTCATGTTGTAAAAGGTGTATTTAGAGAAAGATCACTCCATTTTGTCTTGTTTGTCATTAGAATGTCTTAGACTTATAGGAAGGTCAGTCGTGTCCGCACCCCTGACAGATTCCGTGTGACAAGACCACATCATAATCTTGGGATGATAAGGAAGCCACCAGGGCCATCAAAGATAAAGAGATAGATTAGATGCTCAGAGGATGAGCAACACTTTCAGTAGGGGGGTCATGATGAGCCCCAGAAATGGGTAATTATATGGGCTCATTCGGCCTTGTAATTCGACTTAATCCACCATTCTCATTAGTTTATTCCATGTTTTTTATTATATTTATGCTAATAGAGTGAATTGGGTTAGTCATTATGCCAACAAGTCTAATGTGTGCTTTATGCTGTCTTTTTGGTCAATTTGGAGACAAAATAAAAGGTTTAAATGAGCACTTCGTAGCCAAATTCGTGTAGAGGATTTGTAGGAAGGTGTCCCCTTCATTTATGAACCCTTACCTCAAATTCTCCACCAGCATTTTGGAGTTCAAGGGCCACCACATCGATTAATACAAGGGCAGCCGAGCAAGGGCTAGTAAAGTTGCTGTTAACTGCAAGTTTTGGCAGCCGAGTCCCTAAAGTTTAGGAGGACTATTGGGGTCCTCAATTTGTATAAATAAGAGGGCTTATGGTCTCATTTGGGTTGGTCAGAATTTAGCCATTTTTTTAGTTCGATTTTAGTCATATGTTAGTTAGATTTTAGTCAATAGGTTATCTCTGCATTTCAGCACATTTTCAAGCTTTTTCTTGTAGATTGTTTTTGGGATGTAACTATTCTTTTCATCAATAAAGATGAATCCAGCTTTGCACCAGCTCTAATCTTTCTTAGGAGGATATAGCTCTTGGGGTTGGGCCCAGCCCAAGTGCCCAGTACCTCCTTTGCATACTTTTATGTGTCTTTGCTGCGTTCTTAGAATAAAATCTGTTATTTAGATGAAAATCTTGTTTTGTTACTTAGGTTGCTTTTGATGATTAAAATAAATTTTCATGCTTCAGGTTGATTTGACAATTTGAGTACAGAAAATATCTTCAGAAAAGGCCATCAAGCAACCCTTGATCTCACCTCTCCCTCCTTGGGACCATGAGTTGAGACCAAGGCATACTTGCTGCCACAAAATCACTGTTTTGCCTTTCAATGGAATTTCTAGTGTTAGAATTTTTTGGTTGGAAAAGTTGATACCAGTTGTACTTGCATGTTTAGAATCTATTCTTGCTTAGTCTCCATAGTTATCTTGCATGATTTTCTGCGAATAAACTTCTGTTCATCATATTTTTTGTTTGTAGGTCAAAGTAGGTCAAAATAGCTAGATCTTTGGTTTTTTAGTCTTTCTTCGATCAATTTTGAGAAATAGTGTGCAGAGCATCTGTAATACCTCCCTGTCTATCTTCCCTTCCTCACACCACCTGCTCCAACTCCATATTTTGGATTCCTGCCCTTCACTCACCACACTTTGCCAGTTTGACCTAATTCCCATATCTTTGTGCAACCTTGCTCCCTCCATCCTTGAACCAAATATGATCGCCTTAACCACTCCTCATCCTCATTCACCAAGTCCTAGACCTCCTCACATCCTTATCTCACGTCCATACCCACTTCTTCACCTTTTCTCACCATCAGCCCTTCAAAATTCCCTTTCAGAACATCCTATAGAAACATCCTGTAGAAGCTATAGTACATCCTGTAGAACCCCTGTAGACTTCCTGTAGAAGCTCACAAAAGTGGTTTCTTGAGATCCAAGCACTATGAAACTCTCTGGAAGTGTGCTAGGGACCCCTTAGGCCCTCTTCTTACCTTCCCAACCTCCTTCAAGCATTTCCTTTTGCCAATCAACCTCTACATAGAAAAATAGTCAAAGCACATGTATAATAACTCTGCAAAATTACAGAAAAAAGAAAAAAATATATTTTCTTCATATTTCTCTTCAGAAGTAGCTTAGTCACATGCATTTTACCTTTCTAGAAGTCAATTGCATCCATTTCTGTAGCTTTCATCCTTTTACTTGCAACAGTAGGGTTAGTCGGTAAAACTAGGGTTTGCTGGGGTTTGCATTTCCTTTCTGCTTTCTGCTTCTTTTTGCAAGTAGATTAGCCTCCTTTGAGTTATCTTTCATCCATCATATTTAAAAGCTTCTTCTAAGAGCTCATAGAAGTTGGATTAGGCTCCTAGTGGACTTGTGCTAGCTGATCAAGTGAAAGCCGCGACAAGAGCTAATACTTGTGCATATAGCACCGTCGCTTCCAAGTTTGTTACGAACTACCAGGTTGATAAAAGTAAAGAAGGGAGCCCTAGGAGTTGCAGCATTATCGCTACAATACTAGAGCCCACCACAGAGCACGGAGGGGATAGTCACGACATTAGAGCCACGAAAATGGTCGCATGGTGTGGAGAAGGTCATATTGCTTCATTACTATGGATTCCACACTTTCACCGCACACCCATCACTATTTTCGTCATCCAGCAGCTGCTTTGCCTGGTGCACGATGGGTACTTATGGCTGGAGGAGCCTATTCCCATCACGGTGGATCTCATCCATATAATTTCCCATCTCCCATGTAAGGGAAAGGACCCCACGACAATAGCAGAAAAAAACGGAGATTTGGATCTAGTGGAGGCCATGAAGAAAAAATACATGCTTGAGAAGAAAAATAGGGGTTACACAATCAACAGAATCAAAGATAAATGGGTGCACATAACCACCCAACTCCTGGCCAGGAAGGTCATGAGAAAATGACGTGACAATGAGGTACCAGTGTCGGTAGTTGCCTTGGCCGAAGAATGCGCAAAGGGGGTGCAATTCAATTGGGCCGAGTTCCTCTACGAGGAATTCTTGACCAAATGTAAGGAAGCCTAGGAGTAGGGCAAGACATTTGACTACGTGTGGTTACTCTTGTCCATTTTGCTGGTAACAGGAGAACTGCTATAGGATAGTTAGTTCCCTAGCATTGAATAGGAATTACCAAAGGCCGCAAAGTACTCGTCGCTCTGGGCTACCAAGGACATGAAGTGGATTCACGAGACAAAGATCTTCTGGGTGCTCATGGAGGAAAGCATCCATATGTGGATTAATAGAAGGTGGCACCTGTCCCCCACAGTGCACAACAGTCTGCGGAGCTTTGCAGACTTGAAGGCAGACATGCATAATATTTACATCAAGGTGTGTAAGGATGTAGCATAGCAATGTACCAAGCTCCCCTTCATCGCCATTGATGATGCAATATTTTCAGTGTTAGAATCATGGCCTCCTGAGTGGCATGCCATGGATCTAGCAGAGCTGGATAGGACAGAAGCACAGAAACAAAAGGATGAGGTGAAGTTGCTCGTCACGAAGTTGGCCGAGAGGAGGTGCAATGAAAAAGTCGTCGTGGAGGTAAGGGTTGTTCGTGGGGTAGCAAAGATAGATGCAGAGTAGGTAAAGGCCGTCGAGGTAGCAGTATTAGTGCAAACAATAGGGGCCACCACAATATAAGACAAGGAGGGCTAGGACTTGTCTACAGGATAGGAAGTAGAGGACACATACCTCGCAGAAGAAGGCATGGACCCAAGAACAACTTCTACCGAACTGAAAAGGTCGTGCGTCATAGAGAGATCGGGTCCACGAAAAAAGGTCAAGGCCTTGAAATTGGCCATCGACCTGATCACGTCAACAGAAGGTGACCTCTAAAACATTGGTGACACAATTCACGAGGTCACCAAGGAAGCACTCCAGGTAGCCATGTCGGAGCAACAGATTTTGTTGGGGGCCCTAAGGGCATAGCTACAAGAACTACGTGTACAGCCCCCACAAGAAGGAACTGTAGCCACCTACAACGCAGCAAACACATGAGCAGCAGAGCAGCTGCTACGCATAAAGATGGCCAATACCATAGTGCTACCGGAAGGAGCGCTAAAAACATGGAATGAGGACGATAGAGCCGCGATGGGTAGGATCAAGGGGCTTGGCCTTAATTTGGCTACTCTTCTGTGAGACACACTGTACCAACTACAGGATGGCATAACAACGGAGCTTCATGCTAGGGAGGGCCACGCGATTCAGGTGATGAGTGAGCTAAATATCAACATCGAATAGCTCAGCCTACAACGTGAAGAACTGGTGTCACAGAACCAATAGATTGTGCAGATAGTTGATGAAGTCTGTCGATGAGTCTTGAGTTGTCCATCGTCGCATACCTACCAATAGAGATGCGGATCCACTGTCTAGCAAGCAGAGTCCGAAACACACGCGAGGAAACAATGCATGTCAGCTGGAGCTAAATCTCCAGATTGTCAAGCTGCGGATGAAGGTGCAGCTTTCCATTCCTATAGAAGTTAGAGAGCAGCGCCTTAGCGCTATTCAAAAAAGATTGGAAGAAATTGGACAGGCAGTGCAGGACTGTACTGTTATTTTGGACCAAGCCTTTGGCATCCTCACATCCTTGTAGGAGGACCCCAACATACAGCGCTTGGAAACAGAGGCACGCGAGCTTCAGGAGCAATACAATAATGTAGGGGGAACTGTGCAGATAGTTGTCCTCACTCAACAACTAGCAAGGATGCAGCACACAAGGGCACTGAAAGAGAATGTGGATGCCACAAGATAGAAAGAGGCACTTCTCAAAGTGCGCGTCCAGCCATGGATTGATGAGCCCTTCACCATTACGATAGATATCGAGGGCAAGATCGCACAGATGCAGGGACTCTACGTGCTAAGGCAGGCAGTTGATCCTCACAAAGAAGCATCAGAAGAGTGCATGTAGCAGGTCCAGCAAATTGTAGAACAGTGTGCCGCGGACCTCTGAGCAGTACGGGACCAGTTGGAGGGGCTCTGTGCCAAGATCACCGCCCCAAAAAAGTGATTCGAGATGAGTCAGGATGATTGTGTTGGGGGCTTGTTGGGCATGGAATCCCCCCACAACATGTTTTGGGGCTCAAAGCCCAAGTTTTGGTCAAATGTATTGTAAGACTCTGCGAATTATGGGCGTGGAGCGCAAAGTATAGGATGAGTCATAGGGTTGTCCGCCCTAAGTATTGTAAAGTAATATAATGTCATGTCAGCCTACCCATGGTCCATAGACCATGGGATTGTATAAATAGAGAGATGCTCTAAGATGTAAAAAGAGGAAAAAGTAGGATTGGAGAGATAGATGAATACGCATGGTTCAATCATAGAGTAAGAGTCTAAGTGTATTAGGTCATATTAGTAGGAAGAGGCTCTGCAATTGAGTGTGCAGAGGCCTAGTAGAGCCTACAGCTGAGTCGCAGACCCCTGCAGCTGAGTGCGCAAGGCGGTGTCAAGTCTGTAATCTTGATTGAAGAATAATAAAGAGAAGTTGATTCCTATTTTTGTTTATCTACTTGTGTATTACCTTCTTTACATTTATATTGTTTTGTTTATCATGTTCACTGATATGATTGTTGGATATGTTGTTAATTATCACTAGTTTTACACAAATAAGTTGAGTAGTCAGGTAAAAACATATTAAATAGCAAGGAACTTGGGTATAATATGGGTCGCGCCCTGAGTAGGGCTGCGTAGAAGAAGCATCACAGGTTGCAAGGGACTAACAGGTGTGTGTAACAACGAGTGTGCAGGGTCAAACCGTGGACCTCCAAAAGCTCATCAGACATCCCCAGGGTGTGGAAACCTAGTTCTAGCACCCTCCCATACTACTTCGGGTGAGACCTCAATCTGTGCTCTACGGACTATTGCCAAAAGGGCCAGTAGTACTGGGATTTTCTTGGCTAAATCACCTCTAAACCTGGGTCAAGCCCATATAATCCAAAAACACCCTTTCAATTCAGTGAAATGACTACACTAGAGAGGGTAGAAACTACTCAATAAAATGCAAACAACAAGCAACTAAAAACGAAATGATCTTTCACTAATTCACTTTTTCAAAAATTAAATTAATGAAAAATGCATTCCAATTCATAATTTCCTGACAAGCACTTATCTATTAGTCCTTTCAAAATGAAAAAATTCTCTTCCTTTTTCAAATGTTGATGCAATTCTAGTCTTTAAAAAGATGCAAATTGTCTAACACAATGATGCAACAGGCTATAATTTCATACTTTCTCATCAAATAACGAAACAAACTGCGCATACAAACTTTCAATGAAAACGTTTTCAAAACAATAAGCTTTTCAACTAGATAAAAACATGAAAAGAGAAGTTCATTCAGATCAATGAAACACTGACTTTACCAAACACAAGGCCAACAATGTAATATATGCCGAAAAAAGACATTCAAGCTAGTAAATGAAACTTTTTCAAACTTGTGTAAAAAGAGGTCAAAGTCGTAAAAGGACCAAAAAGAAAATGCAAGGAGTAAACACACCTACAATCGGACTTAGTGAGTCCGCAAGCTGTTGAATGGGTGACTAACTAGATGCCTTAGTGTCACTAGCCATTCAATGACTCAATCAGTCGAATAAAAAGATGACAAGCCAACAAACAAGAAAAACCAATATGAAAACTAGCTTTCTAATCAGGGAGAAAACAGTCAAAAAAGCTCACGGGGTCAAAAACACAAGATAAGAACACATTGCCCAAGATTGGGGTCAAGCCCTAATCTTCAATTACAGGCATCGACGTGATTGCATAACTGACAACAAGCGCTAGAGGCTGGTTAGAGTGACTATTCCTCAGCAATTCGCGCTAATCGGTGCGAATGTTAGTGGATTAAACGCACTGACCGAAGTAACTAAGGAAAAATAAAAATAAAAATCACAAAACAAGGTCCATATCTGCTACTATGAATTTTAGAATTAGGCCAGTAATCAGGAGAAAAGAAATAGAACCAAATAGAAAACGTGAAACTAGAAAAGTGCTCACGAAATCATGAAATCCAAAACAATAAAAAAGGTGGGATCTCCCCAGCAGAGTCCCCAATTTGTGGTGAAGTAAAATTATAAGTGCGAACATGAACAAATTCCTATAGATTGATAATGGGTCTAGCCATAGCAGATACATTTTATGTAAGATTTCCTTAGGTTAGAATCAATCAAGAGGGCCTACCTCTTGGTCGCTTATCCTGCTTGATGATGTCCTCGCTTGCTCACTCCAGTAATCTCTTACTTCCTTCTTCAAGATCCTAAAACAAGTAAACAACAACAACATGCAAACATAATAGTAGACAAATTGCAATTCAACCTACTTAACGAGTTAAGAAGCATTAAGACATGGATATGTAATATTACAAAAAATGTAGGAAATCAATTTATAGTTGCATATATTAATATCTAATAGATATTACAACCATTCGTCTTGACATCACAGTCTTCCTCTGACAAGACCAAGTTCACACAAACCTCTACTAGCATTCCATGATGGCTACAAACAACAATATTTTAAAGGCTCTTCCCTTTAGGCTTCACTCCAAACCAAACACACTTCTTCCTCACATGACTAGATGGCTACAACTAGTAATAGCTTGCTTGTCTAATCCAAAATAGTATACTCACACTCATCCAAAACTGTAACTATGACTACAATATTCACATACTAGTTTGTGCTTAGGAAGAAGGGAGGTTTATATAGGAAATATGGATGGGAGATGGATCCTCTTCTCATGGGAGAAGGACTTATCCCTTGGGGTAGTTCCATAATTATAGGGGAAAGGAGCCCAAACTATCATCCTCGACCCCATCCGGCCAAACTGTTATAGACATTTTTGTGCCTCGCATCATGGAGCATGGAATGTCAATAATTACAGGGATCCTCAGTCCCTAAACATGTTGTTCTTACCCCTAAAAGAACAAGGTCATCAAACAACAGCACTTCCAATCAGTTCTCCACCTGAAAACACTTCAAAACAGGCTTATTTTGGATCATGTCAGCTGCTTAACTGAGCTTCTGCGCTGGAATGCAACTGTCCCACTCTGTACCTGCGCTGGAAGTCAAAAGTAATGAAGGCTACCTGCGCTGGGCGAGATTGGCCAAGTGGCACAGTCATCCTGCAAGGTGTCAACTGCCCAGGAAGCTTCCAAGCTGACACTTGGTTCATCAGATTCGCCTTGTGATGAGTAAGAGGTACTTGATCATCATGTGTAACCAAGGATCTCCAAGTGGACTCAAGAACTGAAGATTAACTAAAGAGGGAGAGGACACAAGGCAGCTTCATGTTAGTCTCAAGCTGACTCATCCTCTCTTCTTCTCTCCTATATATAGAGCTCTTCTATGAGGTCTATGGAGGCTGGAATTTTGTGTAAAGCAAGGAGGTACTGTTGGATTACAGTTAGAGCTATTGGGTGATTATTTTACTAGAGGTGAAGAGGAGAGTTCTTGCTGCTGGGGAGGTGCTGCTGGATTGGAGCCATCATTGGTTGTAACCTTCTCAGAACCCTGTTACTTCTATCAACAAAGTTTTGCATGTTCTCCTATATACTTGTATTGCATTGATGTATTGTATTTACATGTATATTTGATTCACTCTAATCCATGCATCAGTTATGAGTACTTGTATCTTGTAGTTTCCTCTCTCGTTTTGTGCAGGGCTTGCGTGTAGCTGGACCGGCAAAGAGAGCAAGGAGCTGGGAACAAGAGACAAAGAGAGAGGATCAAGATCGACTAAGCGAAGGATACCAGGTTGGTTGATCATTTCTTCCCCTTCTCTGTACTTTCATAAAGGAAAACATCAAAGCTTTACTTTCAGTTGTTGCTAAAGACTGTCACCTTTAGAGTAGGGATAGGGTCATCCGCATCGGATACTTTTCCCCACAACAAACTGGCGACTCCGCTGGGGAGCCTAGTATCTTGTTGGTGTTTGTAGTATTTTGCTATTCATTTCTTGAAGAAAAGAGTACCAAATCGAAAAGCTTTTGACTATATCAAAAGCGAAGTAGAGGGACTGCTACTCTTGCTCATTTGCTGAGCAAATTCAAGATTTGAAGAGCTTATCTACAAAAGACTCTTTACTCTTTGTGATAGATCTTCATCCTCTTGATCATACCTTAGCCTGTACTTGACCTATAGCTTTTTATTTCATCAAAAACAGTGCATTTTTGAGCTTTTTATGACCCGGAAAACTTTGTAGACGAAACTCTCGTGAGTCAGTGCAGGCTGTACACACGCAGCCTGCATTACAGCGCAGGTACTCCCTTCGGGAACTACGCTGAGAGTGGAATTGGCAGACTAGAACTTGCGCTGGTCCAGTTAGCCCTTGTCTTGCTCAGTCTTCCTATTGTGTCTTGGCCCTGTTTGCACTTGTTTTTGGCTGATTGCTTGCTGGTTATTGTACTTGCTGTAAGCCACTTCTCCTTGACATTATTCCGCCTCAGTTGTGTGATGAAACTGTGAATGTTCTTTCAGTATTTCTTGTTGCAGTTACAGTTTCCCATTGTGAAAAGCGAACCAGTATAGCTGTGGCCTCTTAGATCCTGAACTGTAAAAGTGTCTTTGGGATCTGAAGAGTTAGTTTTATTACTGTTCATGGCTGTTTGAGTTTGTTTGTTTTTCACTTTATGGTTTGAATTCATATATTTTTAGTGTTGAAACAAGTACCTGTAAAGCGTTTTTTCATTTTAGAAAAAAAAAAAATTGGTTTGTTTACGCTTCAAATTGAATTCGAAAGTCATACAACAGTTTTCCTTTTGTTTACATCAACATTAAAGGGAAAGAAAAGAAATACATGCATCTTGCATTCGCATTTTGATAAGTTTGGGTGTCTGATCTAGGAGAAAGTGCATTAGTTTGTGCTTGGTGCTCTGTGTGGAAAGATATTGTTTTTTCTCTCCCCTCAGTAGTTAGGATTTTCAAAGCTAAAAAGATTGTGAAAGCTTGCTTGTCATTTTAGCTGCATTTAGGAATTTGTACCAATACATCTCGTGGTGATCCTGAAAGACAAACTGATAAACAAGATCAACTTAAAATATATTGAATGAATCTAAAAATGCATTGTAACATAACGCTCACAATAGAGGTCTAGGTAGAGACGTGTTCCGGCGTCGTTAAACGTAGTGACTGTCGATCTCTACGAAGGTGGGTGATTCCTCCTGAGGGACGATAGCACTAATACGGACTTGTGCTCCCGCGTACCGTCGCGTATATTGGGAGACCCCTATAGGCTTTTATCCTTTATCCTTAGGAAGCCGTGTCGACCGCCCTACTGATCGCGATGCAGTGAACACAGCATTCACGAAGATCGACCACCCGTACCGTAAAACGTATTCTGTGGTTTCGCGAAAGGTTTGGCACACCCTCTGCCTAGATCTCCAGAGCAGTTTCTTTTGGCCTTTTTCAAACTCTATAACTGAAAAAGTCCAACCGAGCATTTGTCACTTTGGGCTCGTTAATACATCGAAGGCGACTAGAGTCATCTTTAGCTTTTTCTCGACTCTTAAAACATGAAAAAACAAAGTTGTGTCTAAAAGCGTCTAATAAAATTCATTCAATACGGAAACATAATTCCCCTTTTTGTATTTTAGTTGATCAAGTAATCCGCAACCGTGGAGGAAAGTCAATTAAAACTCCGTCGTTCGTGGAGACTCGCGAGTCAACCACCTTCGTCCCCGGAACCGAAAGTAGTACGGGCGAAGCGATCTCGCTGGACCAGGTCAAAATCTCCTTTTAAAGTTAGAACGGAAGTTCCAACAACATCTGAGATTCTGGTCACTCCCAATATTTCTGGAATCCCTGCCTCTATTGAAGAAGTTCAACAGCAACAGAGGGACAGTTGTACTGATCCTAGTCTGAAGACAAGTACTTGCATAACTGAACCAGTTCCATCTGAAACCGGTCCACAGAGTCTTGTTGTTCAAACAACTATCGCTGTCGAAACAACCCCTTCTTCGGCACCAGAAATCTTTTACGGACCTGACGGTCTTCCTCTTCCTCCTGGTCTGATTGCAATAGAGGAAATCGTAGAGGACCAGCAAGCAAATACTCCAATTCATTTTGGAGTAGGTACCCCTCTTTTTCCTTCTGCATCAGAAGTTTGTCTATCACCACCAGAAGTTCCTGAAGAATCGTTAGGAAGTTTATTGGATAGACTTAAAATGTCTGAACAACCGTCGACATCTAGGACTGTGCCAAACGACACAGCGACAGCAGAAGTTCCTGCTGCCAATCCAACGATGTTTGCCGGCATACCAGCCGTCCCGACTAGCTCTCATCAGCTAGAAGGAGTCCACCCAGGGACTATTATGACAACTTGGTCTGTTCCAGTTTGTTCTTCCGGTATAATACCCGGTAATTCTTATGTTGAAACGAGACAAATTGATCCCTTTGGGAATCAGTTTGGGCCATCCAGTCCTCAAAGGCCATCTATACCCTTGAGCTCCGGATCGTTACCGTATGGGGGGCAATATGCCCTTTCACTTCCCCTTTCGGGGGGATACCCATACGGCAGTTTTCAACCACATTCAGGTTTGACTGAAGTAACGACGAGTGGTTGGGTACCTATGTTACCCCAACAACCGAGAGTTGTATATTCTATGCAACAATCTGTACCTATGTCTAGTATCCCGACGACGCCAGCAATTGTAACCGTGTCGCAAGTTCAATCGATGCCTGTTGTATGTCAACCACAAGTTGTAATGCAACGGCCTATTGACCCTGCAACACAACCACAATCGCCAACTGCCGGGACGACACAGATACAAACGGGGACCATAACCCCGCATCTTGGTCCGTCGGTTAGTGTCGCACAGCAAAACATGGCTTCACAACCATGGATGGTGCAATACCAACAACCTCAGTTTCAACAGGTGTACCAAGGATCTGAGCAACAGATCTTTGCGAATAGTGGGCAACCCTATATTCAGAACGGGTTAAACCAACCACTTTACAGTGGCCAAGCCCACCAACCATATCAGTCATATCAACATCAGTTGCATTATGCTGGTATGCAAAGACCTACTGCTCAGGCGATTCCATCGTATCCTGGGTACGCCTCGCCAAACCTGAATCAGCAGTTGCCATTCGTGGCGACCTTAGAATTACCAGATTTACATCGATTAACGAACGATCCAATCGCCTATGCCCATTGGTGGCCAGCGATTCCTCACAAACTTCCTTCAGACATTCCTAAATTCAATGGAAATCCTGGCGAAGACCCGTCAAATCATGTGATGACATTCCATCTGTGGTGTTCGTCGAATACCTTGAATGATGATTCGATAAGGCTTCGTCTTTTCCAGAGGACATTGACTGGTCCGGCGGCCAAATGGTATATTGAATTACCTAGAGCCTCTTTCGACAATTTTAGTTCCCTAGCCACGACTTTCTTAACACACTTTCAGTTACCTATAAGGTACGAAACTGGAACAGAAATCTTGACCAATTTCAAGCAGACAACAGCCACACATATATCTGATCATATACATGAGTGGCGTCGTCATCGCAGAATGGTAAAGACCTATGTTCTAGATCAGCTATTAGCTGAGTGGTTTATAAAGTCGCTTCTGCCGGCAATAACAGAAGATGTGGCCAAGGGAGGCATCGTAACAGAGGAGCAAGTTATTGCTCGTGCTCAATATTTGGACTTAGTGTATACTCAGTCGGGCACGCTCTATGATAAGATACCTGACGCCCCCAGACCGGAATTTTCAATCCCTCCTCCTCCCAGATCGAACAGTGACTCTCATGCCGGTGATGGCGTGATTGGAACTGCAAACGCTAAGTCGACAAGGGATTCGAATAAGAAAGCCCGTAAGACTTCGAATCAAAAAGCAAATCAGGAGATTCTTGCTTCGGAGGTAAATGCTGTATCTACGGATAAAGACAAAAACTCCAATCAACCAGAAAGCAAGAAGAAACAAAACAAAGGGAAGAAGAAGAAACAAGGTGGATCATCCCCTCAAAAAACTTCTTCAAACCCTCCTGGGCAAAAGAAACAATTTCCTCCATGTCAAATATGTGATGAAAATCATTCAACAAAGAACTGTCCGTTCAAAGCTGAGTTAAAGAGGTTCCTAAAAAGTTCCCAAACTTCAGCTGTGTTGACTGATCCGTTTCCCACCCCAGGTCAGAATATGGTTGATAGTGGAAATGCTTCCCCGTCTCAAGTGCTTATGCTGTCGGTTTCTAAGCAAAGTGATGCTTTGATCTCGACTAGGAATAAAGATTATGGGAATCCGCCGGTGTCGAACGACAAAGGGAAAGATCAACCCAGTAGTTCGACAACGACTTCGGCAGAAGTTGTACCCCCCCTCACGCATGAATTAACAATAAAGCCGCCTAAGGGAGTAGTCCACAAATCGACATTCAACCCTCGCGCCAGAGCGGCGCAACACTATAATATAGTGGAGGATTTGGCCCAGTCGCCATCTGCTATGTCGACTCTTGAGGTACTACAAAATTGCCCATCCCAAAGACAGGCATTGTTATCTGCAATTGGTGGAGTGGATCCTAAAGATTCCAGTCTTGTATCCTTTGATCACAAAGGATATGATCCTCAGTTACCAGCGCAATTAGCTTTCCTTATTCAAGTGAAAGCACTCAACAAAACTGTTCATAGAACGATTATTGATGAGGGCGCATCGACATGTATCATGTCGATGAGTTGCTGGAAAACTCTTGGATCTCCAACCTTGTCGCGATCTTCGACGACATTGAAAGCATTTGACGGTAGGTCGTACACTCCGTACGGTATCCTAAATAACTTTAAGGTTGAACTAGGAGGAAAAACAGTAGAAATTGATGTTGAAGTCATTGATGGCAATCTGGACTATAACATCCTACTGGGAAGACCATGGATATATGCCATGGCAGCTGTAGTGTCGACATATTTTAGGAAGATTGCATTCCCGTTTGAAGGAGGGATTACGATCGTCGACCAACAGAATTTCCTCCCTAATGGTTCACAAGTTACAGGAAGCATTCCCCTGATCCATGGGAGCGACCATTCGATAAGAGATATCGGAGTAGGCTTGCTAAAAGATCCCACAATGATGGGAACTTTCGCGTTGCCACCTCCTTCCCATATAGTGGATATACCGTTTGTAGCAACATGCAACATGGTATCTTCATCGAAGGTCGCAGAAAACAAAATCGTCATGGATCATCAAGTGGTATTGCCACCTAGCCCTATTGAAATATTGTAGCAATCAATGTTTCAGGCGTGGGAGGCGAGCCCAAATGAACGCTCGTCAAGCGTTTGGGTAGATAGGTCCGAAGAATATGGTACCCCATTAGATCCATGGTCAAAAGTTCATGGGACTGACGAAGGAATCTTACAATCAATGATGATTGAGGGGGCACCGTGGAATGATCACCACCATCGTTCCCTTCTTCCAGAGTGTGAAGAAGAAACTCATCACGACCTATACCACCCTTCAGTGTTTGAATTCCTAACAAATACTGTAAATACGGTGGATTCAGAGAGAAACCTATCCAATATTGAAGAGACAGTAGCCATAAACATCTCGACGAAATCTGATGTTGTTGAGAATATTCATGTCGGCAAAAGTTGTTCCCCTTCAGAACTGGAAATATATAGTGCTCTCTTTCGCGAATTCAGAGATGTCTTTGCATGGTCATATGATGAAATGCCAGGCATTGACTCGAGCATAGTTGAACATGAGATTAAAATGTATCCTGATGTCAAACCAGTAAGACAACGGCTTCGGCAGGTACATCCGAAGAAAGCCGCTGCCATTAAGGCGGAAGTTGAAAAACTCCTCCATGCTGGATTCATCTACCCGGTTCCTCTAACCGATTGGGTATCGAATATTGTCCCTGTTATGAAAAAACAAGGGACGATAAGAGTGTGCGTCGACTATAGGGATGTGAACAAAGCTTGTCCAAAGGACAACTACCCTACACCCTTCATCGACCAGATAATTGATGAATGCGCCGGATGTGAAATCTTTTCCTTTATGGATGGATTTTCCGGGTATAATCAAATAAATATCCGCCCACAGGACCAGTCTAAGACTGCATTCATCTGTCCGTGGGGCACATTCGCTTATCGAAAATTACCCTTTGGTTTAAAGAACGCAGGGGCGACGTTTCAGAGGGCAATGAATTATGCCTTTCATGACATCAAGAACATTGTTCAACCTTATCTCGACGATCTTCCGGCTCATTCGCGAAAGCGGACTGATCATCCGCGGCATTTGAGAGCAATATTTCTACGTTGCCGACATTATAAGATAAGACTCAATCCGCACAAGTGTGTGTTTTGCGTCGGTTCTGGTCGTTTACTTGGCTTTGTTGTCTCTAAGGATGGGATTCGTCTCGACCCCTGTAAGGTTCAGGCAATCATTAATTTGCCTCCACCTTCAAATTTGCTTCAGATTCAGAAACTCCAAGGGAAAGCAAACTTTCTGAGGAGGTTCATTCCAAATTACGCAGAACTTGCCAAAGGTTATACTCGTCTTTTGAAAAAGGATGTACCTTTTGTCTGGGACCAGGTTGCGCAAGCTTCCTTTGACGCTCTGAAAGATTGTCTAGTAAGAGCATCATTAATGTACGCCCCGGACTATCAAAGAGATTTTAACCTGTATCTAGCTGCAGCAGATACGACCATTGCGATGGTCTTAGTGCAAGAAGTCGATGGAATTGAACATCCTATATATTATTTAAGTAAAAACTTAAATGATACAGAAAGTAAATATTCCTATGTTGAAAAACTAGCGCTTGCTGCTGTTCAAGCGATTCAAAGGTTTCGACATTATGTCCTCTTTAGGAAAACTACCGTTTTGTCAGATTGCAATCCCATGACATATAGACTGTCGCGATAGTTGCTTGGGGGCAAATATTCAAAATGGATAGCCATCCTTCAAGAGTTTGATTTAGATTTTGTAAAATCCAAATCGAAGAAAGCTCTAGTTTTCGCGGAATTATTGTGCGATCTCCCATCGTCGTCCAACGATGAAACATCAGAAGAGTCAATCGTGGATGAAAATTTGTTTCTGATATCAGTAAGCAATGAGTGGTATGGAGATATCATTGTTTATCTCCAAACCCAGAAATTTAGGCCTAATACCTCACACTCGGAACGGAAACGTATACGATACCAATCAAAAGACTACATGATCGTCAGTAATACACTTTACCGTCGTGGCGTCGATACGGTTCTGAGGAGGTGCCTTACCCATGAGGAGGCCGAAAAAGCCCTGAATGATTGTCACTCAGGCGCGTGCGGGGGGCATCAATCTGGATATGCAACAGCACAAAGAATCTTACGAGCAGGATATTTCTGGCCAACTATGTTTAAAGATTGCATAATAGCTGTCAGAAGTTGCCATGCATGTCAGATCTTTGATAGCAAAACCAGAAGACCACCCGCACCCTTACAGCCAATAGTTGCTGTTGGGCCCTTCGCCAAGTGGGGCATCGATTTCATGCAATGTAACCCCACCTCGACCGGGGGGCATGGGTATATTATAGTCGCTGTTGACTATTTTACCAAATGGGCCGAGGCGATGCCTACATTGGATAACACTGGTGAAACAGCTGCCCTTTTCTTTTTCAATCATGTAGTCGCCAGGTTCGGCGTTCCGCAAGCTATAGTGACAGATCATGGATCGCATTTTCGCAATCACATGATGGTTGAATTAGCTGCCAAACTAGGGCTATCTCACGACAGCTCTACCCCATATTATCCACAAGCCAACGGACAAGTTGAGGCAATCAACAAGGTCCTGAAGCGTATGTTGCAAAGGATGATCGGGGTTCACAAGAGAAGATGGCATCTAATCCTGTACTCAGCATTATGGGCTTACCGAACCTCGGTAAAGAACGCCACTGGGTTCACACCGTTCCAATTGGTGTATGGCCTAGAGGCAGTATTACCGATCCAGTGCGAAATTTCGTCTCTTAAACTCGCAATTGACCTCCTCCCCGGAACCTCAGAAGAAGAGGCTCGTTTCCTGGAATTGATCCAGTTGGATGAAAACCGTCGTAATGCCGCTTTGGCGAACGAGGCTCATAAGAAACGAGTCAAAGCACAGTTTGACAAGAATGTCAAACCGCGCAACTTCTCTGAAGGTGACTTGGTTTTGCTTTACGACCAAGAATCCGATAAATTAGGAGCAGGAAAATTTCAGTCCTTATGGATGGGTCCCTATATTGTTAAAAGGGTGTTAGCAAAAGGAGCCTACGAGTTAATGGATTATGACGGAATACCACTGGCGCAACCCCGTAACGGGTTGTACCTCAAGCGTTACTATGCCTAAATAGTAACCTGAGTGCTTTTGTTGTATTTTGTTTTCGCTAAAATGTTTGTTTCGGTAGTAATCCACCCTTCTCGTTTGTTGCGGATGTCGAATTATTCTGATACATATGTGGGATATGCCGACGGGGCGAGTCGTAGTACGCGGAATTTGTCCTCCGCTGCCTGGGCCATTTTTGATCCAAGTGGCGAGTTAGTGAGTTTCAGAGGTGTGTGTATTGGACGGTCAACAAACAATATCGCTGAGTATAGTGCGTTGATCGAACTCCTCTCTGATACCATCGCTCATGGTATACGCCGACTAATTGTTAGGCTAGACTCACAACTTGTGATACTACAACTCACTGGTATATATTCAGTCCGCAATCCAGCTATTTATCGTATGTTTCTAAGAGTTAAGATTTTGGAAAGAGAGTTTGATTCAATTCAATACCAGCATATTTCCAGAAACTTGAACACATTAACAGATTCATTGGCAAACTATGTATTAGATAGACATTTACAACATATATAAAAAGAGATGCATCGGTGCTATGTAAGTGGATCACAAATAAACTGAAATAAACTCCGAAAATCAAAATATATAAAGCTGTTTATAGTTTGTACATAATGTGCTGTAATCAAAACAAAATTGGTCATATGACCTAGACCTCAAAAAGATGCTAGGGGGCACCCTAGCCTAGTGGTGCTCATGAAAGTACGTCACGGTCTGTGCGATCATGCGCAAGAGACGAGTCCATCGTCTAGGCACGCCGATGGTGTGCCGCTGCAACTGTAAAGGTAACTCGTCAATCTGTACATCCGGAAGACCACGAGTAAGGCTCTCAACCTGCTCCTGCACAGCTGCAAGTATCTCAGTATCACCAAGGTCGCGAATAACAACTCTCCTAGCAGGCTCTGCTGCTGGGGCAGCAACTGGCGATCGTGGACGAGCTACTGGACGAACGGGACCAACATCTGCATGCACCCAAGAGTTCGATCAGTTTTGAACAGTAAACATCATGAATGAAAACAATAAACAGTGATATGGTCAGAGATTTTACCAATAGCACCCCATTGCTCGCCGTCCGGAAGCACCAAGTCCGGATCACCTCGGTAGTCCATACCCACATATGGATACTCAGAAAATGCCATCTCCTGACGCTCGAACCACCTAAAGAAGGACTCAGTGAATGTAATATGAGGTTGACCAGCATGCCGGGACATATGGTCAACCCACCTCTGCATGCGTGGCTCGGTCGGAGAAGGCACATCAAGCAAGATGTACTGAGGTTGCATCAATGGGATTTTCTCCAAGACAAAGGCAGTGAGAATAGAACCAAATCCAAAGTTCTTCAGCCCCCCGTCCTTTACCTTGGTCAATTGACTTTTCATCTGAATAAGTACTGCATCACACCAGTTAAACACTTTCGGTTGGAGACACTCCAAGGCGTGCTGCATATAAGATCTGTTGGCAACATGCAAAGCTGCGCTACCGGCCATCCTGCCAATAGTAAACAGAATGGACCTGAGAGACCTATCAGTAATGTCACGGATATTGATCTTGCCGTCTTTGCTCGGCTGTGAACCTTCCCGGCAATACTGACGGATATAGTCTCTGGTGGAAGTAGTCCCTCGAGCCGTACCTGACAAAGAAATGGGAGCACCCCGCCTTGACAACCCAGTCAAGAAGTACATGTCCTCTATGGTCAAAGGGAAGGACTTCCCCCTAATCTGAAATACTTGGTTAACAGGATCCCAAGCATCAAGCATATACTGCAGTAAAGAAATCTGTGCTCTCATGCTAGAGATACGGAAGAACTTCAGCAGGCCACAGTTCCGAAGCGCGCTCACCGTAACCGGGTCATGGAGTGCAACCATGTCCTCTGCTTCATGTTCTCGTTCTCGCCATGTAAGGGACATTTTGTTCAAAGTTCCCTGCAAGCAAACAAGAGAAGGAGTAAGTTCCTAATTTTGATGAAAAACTGGCGAAAAAATCATCAAAAAACACATGCAGGATCAGTCTTTCTAGGCCCAACGCAGGCAGAGAAGCTTCCCCTTGCGCTGAGAGGCAGTCTGCTTTAAGACCACCTGAAATACAGCGCAAGTTTCGAAAGGGAAACCTGCGCTGATGCCAGGGCGCTCTAATGAAACCCCTGGGGCCCAGAAACCCTGAAAAATGTGCATGAAACTGAAAAAGGAAACCATGAAAGTAAAGGGCTAAGGTTTAGCTCCTACCTGGTCCAAACGGCGCCGAAAATCGTCCACAGAATCTCCCGGAATCAGCTGGTGAAAATCAAGGAAGAAGAGGCACCTCCAGAGCTCCAACAAGCCAAATGCAAATGAAATGGTAAATGAGAGGTAAAAACACCTTTTTATGATTTTTTACACAGTTTAAAGTTAAATATTAGGGTTATAATCTCGTTTTCATGCAAATATTGTCCATTTCTAACAAAATTTGTTGCAGCAATTGAAGATGAAGTACTACATTTGAAAAGAGAAAAGCTAGTAAAAGTAAAAAATTAAATTTGACCATGAATCGAGCAGTTTTACCACGGAATTTATGCTCGTTAAAAAATAGAAAAGTGTGAGCAGAGTTTTTCCGCCAAAGTTCAAGCTCATTAAAAAATGAACCTATCTCGGTAAATAGCCATTGCGATCGCAAATTTATAAGCCTTAAAAGCCTTGGTCGTGTTTTCATCCATCACCTCCATTTCATTTGGCCGATCGTTCACCCCCATATGTGTGTTTACCTATTTTGAGGAACAGCTGCGAAGAGTGATTTCACCTAGCCATCCTTGTGACACTACCGTGATTGGAAAATTCCAATATTGTACCTGGAATCAGTTGCTATCCCTGTTTGTCACTCGTTCCTCAAAAGACGAGTCTTCTTTGAGCTCTTTTCACTGACTCGTGAAATATGAAAAGTTTGCCGAGTTTTTGGCCTTCTAGCTCGTTAAACGACCGAAAGCTATCCCTCCTCTAGATTTTAATCTTTTTGGACCTGAGGGATTATTGCACAAAAAGATCGAGCGCTTGTCTTGTTCGGCTCGTAAAAGTACCGAACAGCCATCCCTTCTGTATTGTTTTATACTTTTTCGGACTTAAGGGATTAGATGACGAAAAAGGAATTATGGAGTTGACTTTCTGTACCTTTTCAGACTCTCTAAAAATGAAAAGGACCGAGTTTTCCTTGTCGTTAGACTCGTTAAAATGATTAAATAGCGACAAACTTGTCTTTAGACGAGAACGAGTTTCCCTATCGCTAGGCTCGTTAAATCATAGCGATGGGCTTGCCCGAAGGGCAGGTTATAGAACAAGCATATGTTATCCTCCTCAAGCTTGACAAAAATAAAGAGGTACTGGTCAGAAATGACTGGGGAAAAATTGGGAGAACATTCAAAGTTTAATGGTAGCAAGTCACTCTTGAACATGACACTTTTCCTCCGTATCACATCGGGTTGGGTTGTTTCATTCACCGGTCTCATCACCATGGTCCTCGCCACACCATCCACATTTGGGGTAATGCTACCGATCCATCGCATCAGTGTCGTTATATGTTCAAGAGGGGTCATTCTGAAAGTGTCAACCGTGTCCCATCCACTGCCATACATTATCCTTCATCCATTCATGATCGCCACCCTGAATCATATGTCACAGTTTGTTTTCACCTCCACTAAAGTCATTAGCTCCGTTCCGTGTCATTGATGTGGGATTCATTAAGGCCCTCCTTTGACGGATCGCTTCTTGTCGACTTCAGCTCATTATCCAAGAAGTGGATCTAGGAACACCCCCATCAGTACTTTGAAGCTTGCATGCCTCAATGGCAAGTTTCTCACTTCCGGCGACAGGTATACATCAATGACCTTCGACCAGAAGATTTTGCGTGGCGTTCGACGCCAAGTCCTTTATTCACGCCACGTGAATTGTACTGCAGTACCTTGAGGGTCATCGTCATTATTGGTGATTCCTCTCGCGCTTGTTAACGGTTTACATTATTGACCGGTAATCAAGCGATGTCTTTCCATGTTCGACTTCAGCGCAATTCTCACATGGATCGACTTGTACTTAGAGTGAAGATCGAACGAGTTTGAAGACCCCGGATCTAGTTTCATCCATCCGGGCTGCGATATATATTCAGGAAATATAAAAGCATTTGCCATGTACATCATTGCAGCAGATGATCATCCTACTCAAAGGATGATAATTTCAGCAGAAAATTATCAGTCTATCTTCAGACGATCGTCTGTCATATGTACCAAAATGTATTTATAAAAAGCTGAGCATGGGAATGCCCGCCTCAGCTAGATCATGAGAATAATGATGAATGAAAAATAATGTATTGTATTGTATTGTATTACAGGGCACTCTCCTCAGTACTGGAACGAACTTCGGATCCTCTAGATAAAGCATTTCACCCGATAAACGGCCTCATACTTTAGGGGGCAACTGTTATAGACATTTTTGTGCCTCGCATCATGGAGCATGGAATGTCAATAATTACAGGGATCCTCAGTCCCTAAACATGTTGTTCTTACCCCTAAAAGAACAAGGTCATCAAACAACAGCACTTCCAATCAGTTCTCCACCTGAAAACACTTCAAAACAGGCTTATTTTGGATCATGTCAGCTGCTTAACTGAGCTTCTACGCTGGAATGCAACTGTCCCACTCTGTACCTGCGCTGGAAGTCAAAAGTAATGAAGGCTACCTGCGCTGGACGAGATTGGCCAAGTGGCACAGTCATCCTGCAAGGTGTCAACTGCCCAGGAAGCTTCCAAGCTGACACTTGGTTCATCAGATTCGCCTTGTGATGAGTAAGAGGTACTTGATCACCATGTGTAACCAAGGATCTCCAAGTGGACTCAAGAACTGAAGAGGGAGAGGACACAAGGCAGCTTCATGTCAGTCTCAAGCTGACTCATCCTCTCTTCTTCTCTCCTATATATAGAGCTCTTCTATGAGGTCTATGGAGGCTGGAATTTTGTGTAAAGCAAGGAGGTGCTGTTGGATTACAGTTAGAGCTATTGGGTGATTGTTTTACTAGAGGTGAAGAGGAGAGTTCTTGCTGCTGGGGAGGTGCTGCTGGATTGGAGCCATCATTGGTTGTAACCTTCTCAGAACCCTGTTACTTCTATCAACAAAGTTTTGCATGTTCTCCTATATACTTGTATTGCATTGATGTATTGTATTTACATGTATATTTGATTCACTCTAATCCATGCATCAGTTATGAGTACTTGTATCTTGTAGTTTCCTCTCTCGTTTTGTGCAGGGCTTGCGTGTAGCTGGACCGGCAAAGAGAGCAAGGAGCTGGGAACAAGAGACAAAGAGAGAGGATCAAGATCGACTAAGCGAAGGATACCAGGTTGGTTGATCATTTCTTCCCCTTCTCTGTACTTTCATAAAGGAAAACATCAAAGCTTTACTTTCAGTTGTTGCTAAAGACTGTCACCTTTAGAGTAGGGATAGGGTCATCCGCATCGGATACTTTTCCCCACAACACAAACCATTTACCAAACTTCTGTTACGGAGCTTCTAGACCTGGAAGCTTCAGCTCTAATTTAAAAAACTTTCCATAATAGGACCAGCACAACTGGAACACAACTTAGTCACTCCGGTCGGCGCGAGGAGTAGTGCTAATCTCTGCACATTGCTGCAAGGGTGACAAAGGCCATTTGCGCCGGTCTTGTAAACTGGGCAAAACAAAAGTTTCATGGGAAATGGTGCAAAAGGGAAATGATTTGCTCATGAAGAGGGACAAAATGGGAGTTTCTTCATGAATGCAAAGCATGCGAGGTTCACTGTAAAGGTCCTCCAGGATCAAGGACAAGGAGTACGAGGATAGTGACAAAATCTTGTGTAACATAATGCCTCTAAGTACTTAGAGCTTATCTCTATTTATAAAATCACATGGTCTGCATGCCATGTTTAGATCTTTTACCGCCGACATTACATTTCGAAAATAAGGGAGGACAACCCTATGACTCTTTAACACCTACGCTCTCCACGACCACAAAATGCAAAGTCTTTACATTTGGATTACAAAGTTGGACCAAAATATGGGCTTTTAGCCCCAAAACTGCCCTTGGGGGTTCTCGCATCCAACACAATTATTGGGCCCATATGTTGTTAAGGAGTTCACTGATGGTGGCACAGTTTAGCTCACGAAGCTGAATGGGGAACCACTCCCTCGAAAAGTGAATGGAGGTAGGCTAAAGCTATATACAGGGAATCCTACCCCTACATAATGACTACATGGTAGAAGGGAAATCTTCGTAATCCAGGAAATTGTAAGGGAATTTGGGACTATAAACTATGCTTCCTGAAGAAGAGAAACCCATAGTAGGGAGGCTACATGAAGGAAGATAGAAGTGCAGCAGGTGAAGTTGTGTTGGAGGAGTTGCACCATGGAGGATGGTGCTACGTGGAAGGGTCCAAAAGTAGTTGTTGGAGTCAATATTCATGATTTTATGGGAAAAATTCTATTAAGAGGAGTAGGTAGGTGCTATTTATGGTGAAATTCTTTGAAGATCTACCGCCAAAGACATATTTATGATAAAAAATTAGAGGGAACGGTCGGATTTGAATACAAAACCTCCTATAAATTAGGCATCTTGGTCCACCGAAGAACACTTTGCATTCTGAGAATTATCTGTGAGCCTTTCTATTTTAAGTCTATGAGTCAATAGTTTTATGAGGATTTAGCTACAAGCCAAATATTTGCAACCTTACTTGAGTGGAACCAGAAGATCATCCTTGCCAAAATGTCTGCACCAGTCAGTTCTGAAGCTATTATTTCTCAATCAGAGGGCCTTGATGTTGTATCTATGGAAGTTGAGCCTGCAGTGCCTACGATGCTGAGGTATCCTAGGTCAAAACAATTAGATGCAAAAGAGAAGCAGAAGAAACCTATCTTGGTGAGACATTCACTGAGGAAGAACCAGGAGGTTCAAAAGAAGGAGAGGAAGGATAAGAAGTTGGAGAAGGTTGTGGACCTAGAGTGAGAAGAATTCCAAGGAGTGGAAAAGTTAGAATCTGAGGAAGGTGAGCCTATTACACAGCTCCCAGTGTATATCCCTGCACGGAAAGGGAAGACAAAAGTCATGAAAGACCTTGATTGAAGGAAGCGTACAATCTTGACACCCCTATTACCAGCTTTTGATATGTCCACTTCTTGATCTCTTTCTTAGTTGGGAAACATTTATTTGATATCACACATTCCTCAGATAGATCCTAGTCCCGACAAAAGAACCAACCATTTGTTGGCTTGAGGTGGTTTGGAACGAGGTTCAAGGTTAGTTGCGCTAACCAAAAAAACCATACACTGCCAGCCCTTTCGACAACAGCCCACGTAGCGTAACCTGCAGTCTCACCCAGGGTAATATTGGGGGATGTTAGAAGTAGGTTTATGCATCCAGAGGTCTGTGTGATGGGTTTTCTGTTACTTCTAGGGCTTTATTTAGACCTCCACAAACCTTAATCCTTAAAATGTGGAAATTACAATAACTTACAAATAATAGATTCTAACTCTATGTTAATTTTTTTAACCATTCATAACATCAAGTAAACTAATAGATCTACCAAGTTCACACATCCATTAAGTGTTTCATATGATAAATACAACAACAGAGTGAATACATAGTAAATGCAGAAGTAAACATAAACACACAGTTACACAGATATTTCTCCAAAATGGTCTTTATTACGTTCATATATTCTATTACATACTCTTTCTTCCCTGCACACATAGTTGTAGGGGCCCGTGCACTCAACTGTGGACTTACCAAGGTCTCTATGCACATAGCTACAGGATCCTTCGCTTAAGTACAAAAAATATACTCCTCTGACTTAGATCACTTGCCCATACATAGATATTCCATCATTAGATATCTCCTATGACTCTCTATGACTCCGTTTTATAGCATCTTTCATTACAATACCATGGTTCGCAAAACATTGGTGGGTCATAAAACAACTTAAATCCTAACAAACTAAGGGGATTTGACCTTCCTAAAGCCCCTTTGACTCCTAACAACCTTCACACTCCTCTCCTCAAAATGTGGATAGTTTACAAACTATTTGCAAAATTTACCCTAGGGTACCCTGTCCCACCATGAGGCAGTGGATTACCCTTTCCAGTGCAATTGTATATCAACTCTTGCATTCCTTCTACTACTTTGTGGTCCCTTAGGAGCTTCATGCAAGTTTGTAAGAAAGATGTTAATAATGAGGGATCTGTTTCCTGTGCATCACTGACCTCTTCGAGCTTCTCCGTTTTTGCACCCTGAATTTTTGATGTGGAAGCTCCTGAATATGCAAAACACTTTTATGCCTCCATAAAATATCCTTTGCCTTATTTAAATCAAATTCATCATCTTTTTCAGTAGCCTTGTGCACCCATATATTTTCTTCTGGTTGTTTCCCTTTATCCTCCCTAGTAGCTATACCGCTTCGCATATTTATATTAGCATTGGGTCCATCTTCGCGCAATTATGATCTCATCATTTGGATGTTATAAGTAGGTTGTTGGGTCTGGGTCTTCTTTTCCTACATATTTGTGATGAGCATGGGACAATCCTCAATGATGTGATCAAAATTTAGTAATATTGACGATAGGGGTGTGTCGGGTTCTGAGAATCTTGTGCAAAGTGACCTAGTTCCCCACAATTGTAACAAATGATCTGTCTGAGACCTCTTCTAGCTGCTCCCCCTCATCCTCTTCCTCATCCCTGAAATCTTCCGCACATTGTAGTTGCACCTTGATCCTATTGAGGATGTTCCTCCATCTATAATCTATATGTCGAAGTTCTTTCCAACATTAGCTCATAGCTTCGACAATTGCACTCGTCATGGCCTACGGACTTACAAAAATTGTAAAACAATTTTTTGGGAGTCTGCACAATCTTTTGTAACAAGTGGTAATTGTGTGTTGTATGTTTTTCTGTGATATGGAAGATAGCTGACCATTATACCACACTTGTACTCGATCCAACAATATTTTCTAGCTTTATGGGGACAAGACCTCCCCTAATTAGATAATTTTTATACATCGGGTAGTGATCCTTGTCATGACCATGGAATTTTCACTTTAAGGACCATACTTCCATGAGGGTCTCATTTTGAACCTCTTTTCCCTTTTTGAGACTCTGCAACTCCATATGCATGCTAGCTAATTGTGAATGAATCTATTGCACTCCCATATTCATATCCTGGATAGGCGAGGCCTCCAACTTCGTATCAGTCTCTAATGCCTCAGCCTGTGTTCCAATCTTCTGTTGTGACAATGGTAATCTCAAATGAGGTAATAGTGAAGAAATATACCAATCCTTATGTTTCTCATCTGAGATCTACAGATCAGCCTGTTGTAGAAGAAATTTCAACTTTCTATCAAAATCCCATGCAGATTCATTCACCTTCTTCTTAATTTCTTTAACCTCAGTTACAAACTGAGCTTGAGACCTAGGATTCTTGAATTCATTATTTAGTGCATGTTTTGTATCTTTCAACTCCGCAGCCAGATGAGTCATACTATACTTAATATACCATCTCAGTCCCCTTATCTTGTAATGTTGTGACCAACTATGCTTTCTTCAAGTCATCATATGTTATCTGTTGTGACTTCCACACATCATCTACTACAAACCAAAATTTTTTAGGGTCTTTTGTCCCCATACCCTTGAATATAGGCATCTTCATAGCATTCATGATACTGAATAGTGGAGGTGGAGGTGGAGGTGTAGGTGTGTGAGGTGGAGGTTGTTGTTGGAAAAAGTATCCAATACGGAATGACCCTATCCCACTCTAAGGGTGATAGTACCTCAGCAACAACCGAATGCAAAGCTATTCGAGATTACTTCTTTATGAGATGTAAGAGAAGGGAGAAAGAGATCCACTAACCGTTATCTTCCGCTAATGATTGATCCAATCTTCTCTCTTTGCTGCTTGCTCCCAGCTCCTTGCTCTTTCACTGGCCCAGCTACACCAAGATCCTGCAAAATGACAAGAGAGGGAAACTACAAGAAGCATACATTCATAATTGATTCAAGGATTAGAATAAATCAAATATACAAGTATCAATATGCCATTGAGACACATGCATATAGAAGAACCTCAAATGCTTTATTAATGGAAGAAGTAAAGTTCTGAGAGTGTTACAACCATAAGAGGCCCAATCCAGCAACACCTCCCAGCAGAAAGAAATCTCCTCTTCACCTCCTTCAAGCAAATCACCCAATAGTTCTATACTCAAACCAACAGCACTTCCTTACATTCACAAGATTCCAGCCTCCTTAGACCTCATGAGAGAGCTCTATATATAGGAGTTTTGGAGAAAGGATGAGTCAGCTTGAGTTTGGCATGGAGCTGACTAGTGTCCTCTCCCACTTCAGTTATTCTTCAGTTCTTGAGTCCACTTGGAGGTTCTTGCTTCCACTTGGAGATCTAGATCCTCTTACTCATCACAAGGAGAATTCCCTGATCCAAGTGTCATTTTGGAAGCTTCCTGGGCATTTGACACCTTGAGGAATGACTGTGCCACTAGGCCAATCTCGCCCAGCGCAGGTAGCCTTCATTAAAGTTGACATTCAGCGCAGGTACAGAGTGGAGTAGTTGACATTCAGCGCAGATGCTCAGTGGAGTAGTTGACATGATCCAGAATTAGCTTGTTTTTGAGTGTTTTCAGGTGGAGAACTGATATTTAGTGTTGTGGTTTGCTGACCTTGTTCCTCTAGGGGTAGGAACAACATGTTTAGGGACTTTGGATCCCACAGATTATTGACATTTCATGCTTCATGCTGTAAGGCACAAAAATGTCTATAACAGTTGCCCCCTAAAGTATGAGGTCATTTATCGGGTGAAATGCTTTATCAGGAGGATCCGAAGTTCATTCAATCGCTGAGAGGTGACCTGTAATAAAATACAATACAATACATTATTTTTCAATCTGCTTTCATGATCTAGCTGAGGCGGGCATTCCCATGCTCAGCTTTATAAATTCATTTTGGTACATATAACAGACGATCGTCTGATGATAGACTGATAATTCTCTGCTGAAATTATCATCCTTTGAGTAGGATGATCATCTGCTGCAATGATGTACATATCAAATGTCTTTATTTTTCCTGAATATATATCGCAGCCTGGATGGATGAAACTAGATCCGGGGTCTTCAAACTCGTTCGATCTTCACTCTAAGTACAATTCGATCCATGTGAGAATTGCGCTGAAGTCGAACATGGAAAGACATCGCTTGATTACCGGTCAATAATGTAAACCGTTAACAAGCGCGAGAGGAATCACCGATAATGATAATGACCCTCAAGGTACTGCAGTACAATTTACGTGGTGTGAATAAAGGACTTGGCGTCGAACACCACGCAAAATCTTCTGGTCGAAGGTCATTAATGTATACCTGTCGCCGGAAGTGAGAAACTTTCCATTGAGGCATGCAAGCTTCAAAGTACTGGGGGGTTTGTCCCTAGATCAACTTCTTGGATAATGAGCTGAAGTCGACAAGAAGCGATCCGTCAAAGGAGGGCCTTAATGAATCCCACATCAGTGACACGGAACGGAGCTAATGATCTTAGTGGAGGTGAAAACAATCTGTGAAATATGATTCAGGGTGGCGATCATGGGTGGATGAAGGATAATGTATGGCAGTGGATGGGACACGGTTGACTCTTTCCGAACAACATCTCTTGAACATATAACGACACTGATGCGATGGATCGGTAGCATTACCCCAAATGTGGATGGTTTGGCGAAGACCATGGTGATGAGACCGGTGAATGAAACAACCCAACCCGATGTGATACGGAGGAAAAAGTGTCATGTTCAAGAGCGACTTGCTACCATTAAAGCTTTGAGGTTCTCCCAATTTTTCCCCAGTCATTTCTGACCAGTACCTCTTTATTTTTGTCAAGCTTGAGGAGGATAACATATGCTTGTTCTATAACCTGCCTTTCGGGCAAGCCCATCGCTATGTTTTAACGAGCCTAGCGATAGGGAAACTCGTTCTCGTCTAAAGACAAGTTTGTCGCTATTTAATCATTTTAACGAGTCTAACGACAAGGAAAACTCGGTCCTTTTCATTTTTAGAGAGTCTGAAAAGGTACAGAAAGTTAACTCCAAAATTCCTTTTTCGTCATCTAATCCCTTAAGTCCGAAAAAGTATAAAACAATACAGAAGGGATGAGTTTTCGATAACTTTAACGAGCCGAATAAATCAAGTGCTCGACCTTTTTGTGCAATAATCCCTCAGGTCCAAAAAGATTAAAATCTAGAAGAGGGATAGCTCTTCCGGTCATTTTAACGAGCTGGAAGGCCAAAACTCGACAAACTTTTCATATTTTACGAGTCAGATGAAAAGAGCTCAAAGAAGACTCGTCTTTTGAGGAACGAGTGATAAATAGGGATAGCAGCAGATTCCAGGTACAGGTTGGAATTCTCCAATCACGGCAGTGTCACAAGGATGGCTAAGTGAAATCACTCTTCGCAGCTGTTCCTCAAAATAGGTAAACAATCATATGGAGGTGAACGATTGGCCAAATGAAATGGAGGTGGCGGATGCAAACACGACCAAGGATTCTTAAGGCTAATAAATTTACGATCACAATGGTTATTTACCGGTATAGGTTCATTTTTTAATGAGCTTAAACTCTGGAGGAAAATTCTGCTCACGCTTTTCTATTTTTTAACGAGCATAAATTCCACGGTAAAACTGCTCGATCTTATGTTTATTTTTTAACGAGCATGAACTATGTGCTAAAACTGCTCGGATCTCGCTTTTCTATTTTTTAACGAGCATAAATTCCGCAGTAAAACTGCTCGATTATACCAGTCATAAGATAAGAAATGTCTCCTGCAAGATTCCATTTTTTATAGAGCTTGCACCTCACATAAGCTATGCTCCCTCTCCTCCTTTCTTTATGCAAGTTCGGAAACGGCTAATCCCAAAAGCAGATAAATAACCACTCTTAGCTTGCACTCCAAAAGGTTTGCATGCCCCCAGGTATAAAGTACAATTTCAAGGCTGCCCCTACTTATCCGATAAAACATTTGTTTTAAAGGGTGAGGCTTGCCTCTTTCTGGTTACCCAAAGATTGTTTTGTTAACACCATCAAACGAAAACATTTCCTCGGCACTGTCTACCGAAGTAGACAATTGTGAATGACCTTTGTCAAACAAGTAACCTTGACAAAAGAATCCTGTTCTAGAACAACCCCTCTTCCTTCCACGGATGGGGTACGGACTAGTCATATTCTTTCGCGGAAATTCTACCTTATACTGAAGGTTTCCTCTGCCCAAAGCAGACCAGGATGCATGCCCCCTGGGTTCCAGTCCCATCTTTCCGAATCACTCGCACTCATTGGGAAGGAGGACTGGGGGTGGAGACATTTCTTGGGTGAATAGACCATTCAGGGTTGGTATTTGACTATTTGCGATGCGTGATCCCGGAAATGAAAGTTGGTCTATGAGCTTGACCATTCTTCCTTCGTGTGGAAAACACATTACTCTAAAGAGTGAGGAGACTATAGCTCCCATGCAATATATATAGTCTCGTCCAAGGAGTAGGTTATAATCCAAGGGTCCTTGAACGACCATCACGTTCATTTGAACGGTCTTCCCTTTCAATGTAACAGGTACATTAGGGAGGATCCCTAATGGTCGACTGGTTCCTTTATCAAAACCCGAGAGATTTCTTATCTCAGGCAAAAGCTCCGGGGAACCCAGTGCTTTCCAAGCAATAGAGGAAAGGATACTCACAGATGCCCCTTCATCAATGATAGTTCCAGCCATTACCATTCTGTAAATTTGGACTATGATTCTGAATGGTATACTGGCTGGTACCCGGGGTCTGCCTAGTTGGTTCCAATCAAAGGACACAACCAGGTTGCTTGGTGGTGGGACCGAATACACGGCCGAGTATGACCCTGACGATGTTCCTTCCTGCGATAAAGGAATGGGCGCATTGCCCTGATGCTCATCAGAATCGGTGTTGATGAAAAGAATCTGGATGGTGTCATCCTTATTCTCTTCAGTGAGGGTGTCATTTGAAGATGAATCTTCAGTGACGGTGTCATTTGAAGATGAAACCTCTGAAGGCGGAACCGGGTCAACTGCCGTTTCGACCTTTGGACTTTCGTCCGGTCTGGATTCAGTAGGTTTATTTTCAATGACTGACGCTTCAGCTGACCACTTGAGCGGGCCAGCTGTATTTTCAACCAACGAAGGACTTGGCACGAGTTTTTTGTATCCAGGAGGAAGTCTCAACGGTGAAACCGGGCGATCTTCCAAAACTCTCTTCGCTTCGTCTAAGAAGGGACAACGGTGGATGGCGTGATTTCCTTCACACAGTCTGCAGGGGGATCTTGCTCCCCCTCTTTGTCTTGAACCTTCACTTTCGCTGGTTGACGGTAAGCATTCAACATGGCTATCAGAGGTTGATGCTCCCGAATTGTGCAGATGAGGGGACCAGTCCCTTAGTATCCGGGGAATACAGGGACAATCTCTATGGAAGTGGTCTCCTCTACATATGACACATGGCGATTTAGGCCCGGTCTGTGCTGTGTGTGGATTTTTGTCAGATGTCTTTTGCTTGCCCCCAGTCGCTTTAGGCTCCTTCTTCTTCTTCTCTCTCTTCTTCTTCTCCTTCTTCTCCATGGGAGCTTGGCTTTTGCCAGCTCTACCTTGCGAAGATGAAGGATTGGAGGAAGAGTTATAGGAAGTAGAAGGCTGGTGGGCAACTCTAGACTGATCTAACTGTTGACTCGACTGTTCAGGAACCATGGTGTTCTGAACTACATTGGTTGAGAATAGCCAAATTGGCAGGGCAATTATCAGTCCTGGAAGCGACAATGTGGCCATGTGGGGTGCACCAACTTCTCCCCAAGAGGAGAAAGGACTAGGATTTCCATCATGTGGAATTCCTTGGATGGGGCGTTCCATGTTCTCAACCTAAAGATCAACGTAGGAATAGGAGGTGATTATGTTACGTTTAAAATAAATTTTATAACGACGCTTTAGACACAACTTGCTTTTTCACTTTTTAAGAGTCGAGAAAAAGCTAAAGATGACTCTAGTCTCCTTCGATGTTTTAACGAGCCCGAAGTGACAAATGCTCGGCTGGACTTTTTCAGTTATAGAGTTTGAAAAATGCCAAAAGAAACTGCTCTGGAGTTCTAGGCAGAGGGTGTGCCAAACTTTTCGCAAAACCACAGAATACGTTTTACGGTACGAGTGGTCGATCTTCGTGAATGCTGTGTTCACTGCATTGCAATCAGTAGGGCGGCCGACATGGTTTCCTATGGATAAAGGCTTTGTTCCTATAGGGGTCTCCCAATATATACGCGACGGTACGTGGGAGCACAAGTCCGTATTGATACTTATCGCTTCACCGTGGAGGAATCACCCAACCACTCAACGCTAAGATATCACGTTTAACGACGCCGGAACACGTCTCTAGCTTAGACCTCTATGTGTTTGCGTTATGTTTCAATGCGTTGTTATGTAAATTCAATTTATTTTAAGGTTGATCTTGTTTAGCAGTTTGCCTTTATGGATCACCACGAGATGTATAGTAACACTCCTAAATGCAGTCTAAGATGATAAGCAAGCTTTTCAATCTTTCAACTTTGAAAATCTTAACTACTGAGGGAAAAGAAAGACAACATCTTTTCACACAGATCATAGAGCACACACTAATGCACTTTTTCCTAAATCAACATGCAAACTGTCATAATGCACATGCACAATGCAGGTATTTCTTTTCTCTTTCTTAATGTTTGTGCGATACAAAAAGAAAGCTGTTGTATAACTTTGAATTCAATTTCAAGTGAAAGCAAACAAGCTTGTCCAAAATCAAAAGACACCTTAAGATTTACTTGTTTCGACACTAGAAATATATAAATTCAAACCATATGACAAAAGCAAAAGCTCAATCAGCTATGAACAGCAAACAAACTAACTCTTAAGATCAAAACGACACTTTATCACAGGTCTAGATCTAAGAGGCCACAGCAAGACTAGTTCACTTTCGTTATGGGAAACTGTAAATGATACAAGAAATACACAAAGAAAAAAAACACTTTCTTTATACAACCGAGGCGGAATAGTGGCAAGGAAAGTTGGTTTCAGATAGGTACATTGACTGGTAACAGGCTGCAAAAACAAGGGTGAAAACAAGGCAAGAAACAGCAGGAAACCCCAGTAGCACAAGGCAAGACTGGTTCAGCGCAGGTGGTACACTGTCAGTTTGACATTCAGCGCAGGTAGCCCCTTCGGGAACTGCGCTGAAATGCAGACAGCCTTCACACAGCCTGCACTGAAGAACGAAACTTTCGTTTCTCTCAGTTTCCGGGTCACAGATTGCTAAAAAATTTACAGTTTTTGGCCAAATCAGAAGCTATCAGTCAAGTACACACTAAGGGATGACAAGGAAGATGAAAAGCTATCAGTAAGAGCTTATTAGAGTCCTTGTGGATCAGCTCTTCAAATCATAAACTTGCCCAGAAACTGAGCTAGAGTAGTTGCCCTCTACTTTGCATTTGAAAGACTCAAATGCAGTTCGATTCGGTACTCCCTGTGTTTATGAAATGAATAGCAAAAACACAAACAACCAACAAGATACGATCCCCAGTGGAGTCGCAAATTTGTTGTTGGGAAAAGTATCCAATACGGAATGACCCTATCCCACTCTAAGGGTGATAGTACCTCAGCAACAACCGAATGCAAAGCTATTCGAGATTACTTCTTTATGAGATGTAAGAGAAGGGAGAAAGAGATCCACTAACCGTTATCTTCCGCTAATGATTGATCCAACCTTCTCTCTTTGCTTCTTGCTCCCAGCTCCTTGCTCTTTCACTGGCCCAGCTACACCAAGATCCTGCAAAATGACAAGAGAGGGAAACTACAAGAAGCATACATTCATAATTGATTCAAGGATTAGAATAAATCAAATATACAAGTATCAATACGCCATTGAGACACATGCATATAGAAGAACCTCAAATGCTTTATTAATGGAAGAAGTAAAGTTTTGAGAGTGTTACAACCATAAGAGGCCCAATCCAGCAACACCTCCCAGCAGAAAGAAATCTCCTCTTCACCTCCTTCAAGCAAATCACCCAATATTTCTATACTCAAACCAACAACACTTCCTTACATTCACAAGATTCCAGCCTCCTTAGACCTCATGAGAGAGCTCTATATATAGGAGTTTTGGAGAAAGGATGAGTCAGCTTGAGTTTGGCATGGAGCTGACTAGTGTCCTCTCCCACTTCAGTTATTCTTCAGTTCTTGAGTCCACTTGGAGGTTCTTGCTTCCACTTGGAGATCTAGATCCTCTTACTCATCACAAGGCGAATTCCCTGATCCAAGTGTCATTTTGGAAGCTTCCTGGGCATTTGACACCTTGAGGAATGACTGTGCCACTAGGCCAATCTCGCCCAGCGCAGGTAGCCTTTATTAAAGTTGACATTCAGCGCAGGTACAGAGTGGAGCAGTTGACATTCAGCGCAGATGTTCAATGGAGCAGTTGACATGATCCAAAATTAGCTTTTTTTGAGTGTTTTCAGGTGGAGAACTGATATTTAGTGCTGTGGTTTGCTGGCCTTGTTCCTCTAGGGGTAGGAACAACATGTTTAGGGACTTTGGATCCCTCAGATTATTGACATTTCATGCTTCATGCTGTAAGGCACAAAAATTTCTATAACAGAGGTGATGGTAGAGGTGGAGTGGATGGATGTGGTATTCTTGTAATACCCTAATTGACACTTTACGACACACCTAAAGGAATATTTAGAATATTACTTTCTTTTTCGATATCATACACTCCTAAAAAGGGACTGTATTCAACACCTGAGTCCAGATCTCTTCTGAATGGTTTCCCACTTCATGTAGCTCCTGTCAAGTCTCGTCTAAACATCAATTTAATGTCATAACCCATTTCTCACACAATAGCATTTTAATCTAAGTTTTCAAATAATTTATATAATCACCTCTTGGTCCATTGAAAAACTAGCATTCAACTTCACTGTAGCTAACAGATGTATCAATTCTGAACCCAATAATGAATCTGCCCAGGATACTATCGATCAAATAATCGACAGCCCTTGCAATCTTATTTTCTGAACCTTTCAGGCATGTCACTAACTCTGGAGTCCACACAATTAGGTTATCCAACTTCCAAGTACATTGATAGTACGCCAATTTGGCCAACCATTCGTATAATTTACAAAGAAAGGAGAAGAAGAAAATTTCGTGCTCTTCCATATATAGGTATCTATTCAACCACTCTTGTTTTGACGAATGCATATTCACGTTTTCTTGGGCTTCAAACTCATGCATCTTTTGATCTATCCACTTTTTTATCTCCTTATTAGTCGATATCTACTTATGCCACATCATACATTCCTCAGATAGAACCTGGTCTCGACAACAAAACCATTTGTTGGCTTCATGGGGCTTGGATCTAGGTTCATAGTTAATTGTGCTAACCAACAAAACCCTACACTATCGTCCCTTTCGGAAACAACCCACGTAGCATAGGCTACAGTCTCACCCAAGGTAGTATTGGGGGATTCTACAACCAGGTTTCTACATCCAAAGGACTATGTGATGTGTTTCTGTTAAACTTAGGGATTTATCTGACCTATTATCGTTCTACGATTTTGAAGATTGGCAAGACAAAGTCACAAAAGATACATCAAACCACTTATGATTCTAGGACCTAGCCTTCTTGGACTCAAAGATGGCTCTCTCTATGTAATTATGATTTAACTTTGTTTTTAGTGCTATAATGTTTTAGGCTAGATATTAAGAATAAAAGATTTGTTTGTTTGTTTGTTCATTTGGTTTGGGAGAAGGTGATTTTCTCAATATTTTCCATTGGGCTATGGAGTCACAGGTTGGGCGGTAACATCAATTTTACACAGCGTTTATAGGTCAAGCTAACCGTCCTCACTAGATCTTTTAAAGTAGAATGATAAATGGAATGGCAGACAATGATATCAGTTAGGATTACAAAGAATTTAAGTATTTTGTAATCATACTTCAGAAGAAAAAATAGAGATAGTAAATACAGATAACAATAAAGGTGCTCCAATAGCATATCGTAAACTATAATTTTTGTTTTACAATGAGAAGTGAAAATGCATGGATAATTAAACAAAAATACATTTAACACAGAGAGAAAAACATCACCAGATCAAAACAGAGAAAGTATCTTATAAACTCTCCTTTTATTGATGCTCTAGCTCGAAATTACAATGATCCAAATAGAAAAATATTTCAGATGACTAGGGTCCAACCACTAATACTCCCAATGCATGGAGTATTTAAAGAAAAAATACAATGATTTTCCTTGTACACTTGGCAATCTATTATTTATTACAATGAAGGAAAAATTGAATAATGTAACTAAGGAGTAGCCATGTTGAGAAGAATAGGAAAGGTGTCCCTCCTTTTCTGGAATATTGTTTCTTGAAGTGTTAGTTAGACTGGTGTGGTTTTGCTAATGTGGCGGGTGTTGACTCAAACTTGTATGACTACTCTAGTCATCCTTGTCTCATTCTTCTTGATAGTCACACAAGTCACTCCATGCTTCCCCTTTAGGGATCTTAATTTTGATCAACCTTTGGTACACTTCATTAGCATCAGTGTATTTGGAAAATGATGGCTTGACAAAAAATACATGCTCTAGCTCATGTTCGATGTAAATCTGATTGTTGATTGCTTCTAGTAAAGCTTTCCCTGTTATGTTGCCTTTGATGTTTGATAGATTTGCAACATATGTAGGCTATACCTCGAAGCTTTTGGACATAATCCCCTCTATCCTGGAGTTTTTCATTTATAACAAACAGAGAGGGAAGACCCTTTTGGTGGAGAGGCTGCATTCTGTTAAAAAACCTATTTACTTTCAACTCTAAAACTTGGAACTTTTCCTTCAACTGCACATTTAAATTCTTCTTTGTCAGCACCTTCTTGACTTGTAGTATGGTCTCTGTCCTGTCTGCTACTCCCAAGTCTTCCGGCTCATATTTGTTTCTTGCATTCAGGAACTTGATAATTATGTTTGCCGTCTCTGGCATATCTCCCAACTATGTGTTTGTGGCTGAAATGGCTTGTTGGCCTTTTTCTAGCAACTCTTTCTGCTCCAAAATAATTTGGAAGCTAGGCCAAATTTCATTCATACCATCTATGATATTGTGCCAAATGATTTCCTTAACCCTCCCTAGATTATTCCCAATGGAGGATTCTTTTTCTGACTTCTAAAGCCTCTCAATCAATTACTTTCTGTCTACATCTCTACCAAGTGGTTATCTTCAACCCTTTTAATCTGATCTTGTAGCACACTAACTTGGGATTCCAGCGTTTTAATTTGTTCATTTTGTAGATTCATTCCCTCCATATATTTTTCCAACTATTTTGTACTGCTTCCTACTCCTGTTGCTATACATGTTGGAGTAGTTATGGGGAGGGTCATTAGAGGAAGGGTCTCCATTGTAGATGTAGTCATTTGTGTTGCTTTTTCTTTATCCTGCACCATCTTTTCCATATCTGTCTCCATCTATCTGATTTGGATGGACTGCTCTACTATAAGTTTCACCATATAAGCTTTTACACTCTATGTTTCCTCTATTTCCTTGGTCAGTGGCTCATATGTAGCAGGCAGCTTGAGCTGCTTCTTCAGAGTTGTGATGTCTAGCTCTTTCTTCTTTATCACTTCCTTAGCTGCCTTGGTATCTGAGGGGTCATACCCAATTTTTATTATTAAGTCTTCCAAAGACTTAATCTTGGTGTCCTTTGATAATGATGAAATTTTCTCCATCTTCAACTGAGACTGAGCATTTGAAAGTGATACCTACATTTTAAACAAAGTCATGTAAGTGCTAGTCAAAGTGGATGAAATCATTTCACCCGTTTTCTTCTGCATCTCCAGCTGATCAATTGGATGCACATTTTTTACATCAAACTTGAATGAGGTCTGCTTGTAGTCTGCTGGAGTTTTAGGATCTGATGTTTGTGCCTCCAAAAATTCCATATGCATCTTGCCCTTCTCTGAGTTAAAGGCAGAGAGAAGTTTGCCTTGTGCAGTTGCACTTTGCTTCCAAAACTGAGCATAAGTGCTCTTCTTGAGCATTTCATTCCTAATTTTTATTGCCCTGAAGGTATCAAATATAGTTTCTTCATTCTCTTTAGTCACCTTTGTAGATGAGCACACTGAGAGTTTGTTGTCCTTCTGAAGTTGGAGTAGAAGGAAATGATTGTCATCCAGTTAGTGAAGAATCTGGAATATTAGTTATTTTGATCATTGTTTATGGTGGTGATACTTTATCTATATCCATATGTTGTTTTTTGTCCTTCTTTATGTACTTCAATATGAACTCCTTTATGGACATATCAGTTCCTAGTGACTGCTCTTCTCTAGATCTTTTCCCTTTTATTACTTGCTCTAGATCTTTTCCCTTTTCAGACCTTTCTCTAGTAGTTTGTTTCTTTTATGGCCTTGGGGTTTGTGCACTAGATGAGGAGATTACCTGCTCCTCAGCTTCTTGTAATGTATCTGGCACCCACTGTTCAGTAGCGGAGGCCCTGCGTAATGGTTTTGGGGCTTAAAGACCATAAGTTAGGGTAATGATATTGTAAAAATTTTCATGAAGTGCACGTAGCATGAAATGTAATAGGTCAAGTCAAAGGGTTGTCCTCCCGAAAATAATATAAAATAATAGGAAGTGAGTCAGCTTGCCCATGGTTTGCGGACCATGTGAATGTATAAATAGAGTGAGGCTTTAAGGGTAGAGGTAACTTTTTGGGAGATCTAATGTGATATGGGTTTGTGAAAGTAATACATGCTTTGAGTTTATAAGCATGAGTCGTGAAGGTTAGGAGCTAGATAGTGGCTTTGCAGCTGTGTTCACGAAGGCCTGATAGAGTCCGCAACTATGTGCATGGACCCCTGCAGTTGTGTGCATAGGGAAAAAGTTGATTGTACTAAAACAAAGATATTAATAAAGATAAGTTGGTTCTAAGATATTGTGTTGATTCCGAATTATTGTGGATCTCGATTTATTCTAGTTTATTTGTTTGTTGTATGCGTTTTAGCCTGTCTTTATGAATTATGATGATGCGCATTGGGTATTATTGTTAAATGTTTGCTTAAAGATTGTAAGAAGTAGAACAGATCTATAATAAACTCATAATAACAAGAGCGCATTGGTGCGGATCTACGTGGAAGCTTGATAGCCGTAGCGCAAGCCCGTAGATCAGTTCGTGACCCCTCCAGAACACATATGGACATCTCAAGGGTGTGGAAACCTCGTTCCAGCACCCTCCCCTGCTACCTTAGATGAGACTTCATTCCGTGCTTTGCGATCTGTTGCCAAAAGGGCCGGTAGCACGGGATTTGTTTGGCTAATAATGCTTCTGAACCTGGGTCAAGCCCCAATAAGCCAACAAATCTTTCCATTTCTGGGACTGGGATCTACTTAAGGGGCATCTGAGGTCATAGTAGGGGAACCCTATGAAGGAAGGGATTGAATATTGATTGAATCAAAAGTTGTATGAGTTCTTGGTTGGCCTTGGCACACCCTCCACCAGACCAGAAGTCTAACATGGCAAGTGTGATCAAGTTTCCTATAGTCAAGGGAGTAGGAAGTGAAGATCCATAATAGTTTTGGTTCATAGTAGGGGCAATGTGGGAAGCGCACGGAGTTATGGACAATAACATTAAAAATGCTACCTTGGTAAGTGCACTGCAGGATCGTGCGTTGACCTAGTATATTAAGCACTTTAGCGATCACCCCAATGCTAGAATGGTGGAGAGATGCATTGAACAAGGAATTTAGCTAGCACAGTCGATAATAGGTTTCAAAGAAATCGTGATGCTGCCAGGTGAAACCCCATGGGACCTGGATCAAAGATTGAAGAGTATGATTTGGGAGGCTAACATGACGTTGTCAGATGCGCAGCACCGCGCATGGTTTGTGGCGTCTTTAATGCCACATCGGTGGACGATGGTGTCCCAGCAGAAGATCTCAGCCTAGGATGAAGCATTAGAAATAGCGATGAGGTTGCATGAGACTCCAATACAGGATCCTGGGTTGGGAGTTCAATAGATCCATGCGCAAATACAAAACCTATTCTTGGAGATGTAGAGTTTGAAATAGGAGAAGGCACCTAGATTAGAAGTGCGTGAAGAAGTGTGGTGCATAAAATGTAAAGGCTAGGGCCACAATAAGGATCATTGTCCGATATTCGCAAATTATTTGGTGGGGGTGGGACCAATGCCATTGCGACCAAAGGCATGGGTAGGGCAAAGCGCGGTGCCTTCGCTTTGGTGCACGATCTATCAGGTGGGAGGAAAGCACACCACAGAGAACTGTAACCTACTGCAAAAGTTTACCCAGACACCCCAGTAGTTATTTTGCAATTTTTGCAGATTGGTGGGCCACAATGAACGAGATTGCCAGAGTTATGAATTATTGATGGACTAAACACCTGCCTACAGGATGAAAACTGAGGTGCGAGGTCAAGATCCAGTCGTAGCGATGGTGCAGGGTGGGTTCTAGGGGCGAGGACGAGGATGGGGAGGAATGGGGCTAGGGAGGGTCCATGGGCATCTAATCTGCTATAACTGTGGAGGACCAAGGCACTACACGTGTGATTGTACCAACCTGACTAGAATATCATGCCCCTACTGCGAGTAGTTCGACCATGAAATGATAGATTGTCCCACATTGATAGCACAGATACGTGAGAAAAGTGGAGCACAACCTACGATGACACAGAACATCCAAATGATGAGGTCAGAACTGCGTGAGGAAGACCCCAACGTGAACATGATGCTCAGAAGTGGCACAACCACAGGGGAGGATAAGGGGAAACTAACCAAGGAAGACATAGGGGTTCATAAGGAGACATGTCTGAAAGATAGGAAGAACTTCGTGGAGGTCTCTACCCCAGTTAGTAAGGATCAGCTCGAGCTGAAAAGGGATCCCTCAATGCTAACTACCTTTTTAGAGACATCCATGAAATTGCTTCATGACAATAAGGTGGTTAAAGGATTACAAGAGTTGATAACTAGGTGTGCAGGGTCAGGTGAACGTCGCGTGGTCCAAAAATTAGGAAAACATGCTTCACGTATTGGACGGGAAATGAGATTAACGGCGCAGATTGGCGACTATGAGATGGATCAGGTCATTCTGGACTTAGGCTTGGATGCAAACGTGCTACCTAAATAGACTTGGGAACGCATGGGAAAGCCCACACTACAATGGTCTCCTATTCAATTGTAGATGGCTAACCAACAGATGATCCTACCCATGGGGAGGCTGCAAGGAATCATAGTAGATAATGCACGAGCACACAAACAGACTTTGAGGTAATAAAAATCGTGGATGATAGTAGCCCCTACCCTCCGTTGTTAGGGATAGACTGGGCCACGGATATGAATGGGGTCATTAATTTAAATAATTGAAAATGATATTTGAGAAGAAGTCACTCCACGTAGTCATTCCGCTAGACCCAACTGAAGGAGCGCACTACACTGAACCGGTGCGTGATGAAGAAACTCATGATGAACTGGATTGTATCTACAAGATCACTGCATGAAATCAAGATTGGGTTAATTCAAATGTAGAAGGAATAATACCGTGGGAGCGTGCAGAGTCCTGCACTGTAGATTCATATGAGGAAGACGAGCAGTGGTATAATCGGTTGAACAGAGTAACAATGTTAAACTGCAAAATAATGACAAGGTCATTGTTTTGCGTAAAAGCTCAAGATCAAGAACTGTCGATGTACAATGGACTGACAGGGGTAGATGAATTCCTGACCAAGTTTGAAAGTGTGGTACCAGAGCACCAATGATTCGATGTGTTAAAATGGGTGTTGCGTGCGACACCTGCACGTTGGTGGCGAACACATGAAGGAACCTTTGAAGACTGGCGCAGCTATAGGCGGATGATGCAGATATGGTTTGGGAAGCCGGAACTATGAATAACTGAGAAATACGATGGATGTGATGACCCGTGCATACACCTCACGAGATGGACCCAGGCCTTTGGAGAAGAGCCCCAGCCAAAGTGGGTACACTTATTTTATCATACCCTGGATATCATCCCAAGGAACTAGTATACTGAAACATAACTCCGACATGGTATAGGCGAATGGGATATCTTGTGCAAAGGGTTTTTATTAACATTCTTATTTGAGGACCAATGGATAGATACTGTTGAAGATGCATTTCAAGATGTGAAGGCCGCCATATTCAAAGTACCACTGGAACCAGAAGAAATAGTGTAGTGAGATTGGTCGTGTCAGTTGAGCCAGGCCCTAGAATGTTACAATGTGCAGAGAGAAGATGATGAGATGACCCTAGAAACATCAATATTTTGGAAACAAAGGGAAGTCGTGAGGTTTGCGGCCCAATGATCGAGGACCCCAAATTACCGTGCCACTAAAAATTAAACAAGTAAACATTGGTACGAAGGAGGAGCCGAAGTATGCAACGCTTGGGGACTACTGGATGATGCCACAGTGGAGAAGGTCATTGAGATACTTCGAGAATATCAAGATTTATTCCTGACCAAAATCACGGAGTTAAAAGGTATCCTCGACAACCTAGGAATGATGAAGATAACTCTGAAGCCAGATGCAAAGCTAGTCAAGAAGCGACCTTATCGGTTGAACCCAAAATATAAAGCAAAGGTCCACGAAGAGTTGGACAAAATTCTTGCAGCAGGAATAATTAAACCAGTGGAGGAATCTGACTGGGTAAGTCCTATGGTTGTATAGGAGAAAAAATAGAAGGGAGAAATTCGCATCTGTGTGGATCTCAAGAAGCTCAACGATGCATGTGTTAACGATCCATTCCCAACGCCATTTATAAACGAAGTACTAGAAAATATGGTTGGATAGGAAGTCTACTACTTCACGGATGGTTTCTCAGGGTACCACCAGATCAAGATTGCACTAGAGGATCAGAGTAAAACAAATTTCGCAACCGAGTGGGGCTGTTTTTAGTACACTGTGATGCCATTTGGACTGAAGAATGTGCTGGCGATATTCTCGCATGTCGTGGTAGGTACATTCAAGGAATTTATACATAAGTTTTTAGAAGTATATCTTGATGATTGGATCGTCTTTGGGCTAGTCACGAAACATATCGCGAGCTTACGGTTAATGCTGGATACTTACCGACGACACCAAATTGCGCTAAATCTAAAGAAGTGTACTTTCCTCATCCCCTTAGGGAACTTGCTCAACCATGTGGTCTGCAAGAAAGGCCTGATGGTAGACCCAGTGAAGATTGTTGTCATACTCAATTTACAAGCACTGCAAAGTGTCAAACAACTACGCGCCATGCTGGGTCACACTGGTTACTATCGAAAGTTCATAAAGAGCTACGCATAGATCACGACACCGATGGAACAGTTGTTGAAAAAGGACACTACTTATTATTGGAATGAGGAATGTATCAAAATTTTGGAAACTCTTAAAGAAAATATGGCATCAACTCCCATTTTGGTCTTTCCAAAATGGGACATCGACTTTCACGTGCATGTTGATGCATCGTGTATCGCGTTGGGCGCAGTACTCACACAGGACGGAGCGGAAGGAATTGATCACCCAATCATGTTCGCAAGTTGACGATTGTCCAAAGTTGAAAAGAACTACTCCACTACTGAGTGTGAGGGGTTGGTGATGGTATACGTGCTCCAAAAATACTGCCACTATCTACTCGGAGGACACTTTAAGATGTATATTGATCATTCTGCATTAAAATACTTAGTCAATAAGCCTGTGTTGGGGGGGGGGGGCGCATTTGTATATGGTTGTTATTTGTTCAGGAATATGATTTTGAAATCATCGTAAAGCCAGGATGTCTAAATGCAGGCCCAGATCACCTGTCCCGAATTGAGAATGGTGAAGAGCCCACAAACTTAGAGGAGGGAATACCTGATGCACAACTCTATGTAGTGCGCATCGTGGATGGCAACTTTGAGGATATAATGCACTTCTTAACCATAGGAACCACGCCATAGGGGTATTTTGTTCAGCAGAAGAAATAACTAGTGATACACACAGCAAACTTTACTGTTATTGTAGGTCACCTCTACAAAATGGGCAATGATGAAATATTACACAGATATGTACCTGAATTCGATCGAGGAAAGATCCTTCCCGAAGAACATAGGGGGTTTCAGGAGGAAATTATGTGGGATGCGCCATAGCACAAAATATTCTTTGCGCAAGACTATGGTGGCTGACTCTACATCAAGACTCAAAAGCATACTGTTAGGCCTGCGACATATGTCAATGGACTAGGAAACCATCACAGAGGGATGAAATGCCACTCAAACCACATATGATGCTACAACCATTTGAAAAATGGGCAATCAACTTTGTGGGGCCTATAGCACCTCCGGGGAAGACAGGTGCGCACTATATCATCACTGCGATAGAATACTTGACCTGATGGGCAGAAGCACATCCGGTTAAGGATTGCAAGGCCGCTATAGCTGTGAAATTTTTATTCAAGAATGTGTTGACACAGTTTGGATGTCCAAAAATTCTAATGAGAAAATACGGAACGCACTTTGTCAATGAGACTATCAGTGTGCTCACTGATGAATTCCAGATATATCATCAACAGAGTACGCCATACCATCCATAAGCAAATGGGACCGTTGAAGCGTTCAACAAGATTTTGGAGACTGCGTTGACCAAGGTATGTAATGTGCAGCGAAACGATTGGGACTTACACATCCCTGCTGTGCTATGGGCATACTGAACCACGTGTAAGAAGTTGACGGGCTAGACACCTTTCCGGTTAGTCTATGGCATGGAAGCCATAATGCCAATTGAATACATTGTACCTAGTTTGCGAATAGCAGCAATGACAGGCATGGAAAACCATGGGGCTTTGGAAGAAAGGCTCGCACAACTGAAGGAACTTGAGGAGGAACAATTTTAGGCTGGATTCCATTAGCAGGTATAGAAGCAGTGACAAAAATATTAGCATGATTGCCATATCAAGTTGCGCATGTTCAAAGAGAATGATCTAGTATTACTATATGACACCAAGTTCAAGAAATTCCCTAGCAAGCTCTGAATGCATTGGTTGGGACCCTATGTAGTCAAAGAAGTCACAGATGGAGGCACGGTCCAGCTTGCCAAGCTTAATGGAGACCCTTTCTCGGGTAGAGTAAATGGCAGCCACCTAAAGCTCTACATGGGTGGGCCGAGCACTTGACTAACTGACTGAAGGACAGTCTCACCACTCCAGCTAGTTGAAAGAGAGTGCGGGACGATAAACCAGTCTGTGGGGAAGCTACGCGACAACAAGGGTGTGTGTAGAATTGGTCTATCACAAGGGTTGGGGTTGCACAGAAGGGGCTGCACTGCTACGTTGATAAGCAGAGAGGTGACCATTGCTATCACTATTCATGACAAGATGTCTAACTCATGGCGAGAAGGAGTGGGTGGCGGGTAATTAAGCGATGAGGTACAAGCCAGATCTAGAACGATCTACAAGAAGCTTAACGTTACGACACCAGAAATGGAGGAAACGACTGAATTTGAATTTCAAAATGCTTATAAATCACAAGGGGATATCCACCAAATGATCTGTGGTTCTGAGCAAAGTATGCTATTGTGCTAAAGGAGTCAACCCGAGGGTTGGGATATGGCCAATGGAGATGCAAGACTTTTTCGATAGTGTGTTGTCGATAGCCAGGGGTGCCACACACAGTTTTGCACTGATGGTAGGGGATGTGTCGGAAATTCTTAGACACAAAGTAGAACTAGTCCAGATGCTGCTGCCTAATCCATGGGTTGGTCGGCGACCCATCAAATATAAGGGAAATACTATGCATAAGGAGACAAATGATGGTAGTGCAGTTAGCAGTCCATCTTTGATGTATTGGGAAGATTGGAATCTCGCAGAAAGCAACAGCCTTCTTGCAAATATGCAACACAAGCTGCAGCGAACAGTGCGTATAGTAGACTAGACATTGGAAATTTGCTGCCATGGCACGAGGAGTTTCCCTATGTGACACCCCAACTAGAGCTAAAATCCTATGAGGGGGTGTTCTGTGTTAACCGAGGAGAGTAGAATGAGCATCATTGGTTGCGTGAATTAGTAGAGGAAATGGAGCATGAGTGTGAAGAAGCGTTGCAGGAGACAAAGAGGGAGCAGCAGAATGTAGTACGTCACTCATAGGGATGGTGGACCGCGAAGCCTTGGTAGCGCATATCACTGCACCAACAAGTGACTCAGGACAAGTCATGATGATTTTGTTGGGTCGCGAAGGCCCTGCGTAATGGTTTTGGGGCTTAAAGACCATAAGTTAGGGTAATGATATTGTAAAAAGTTCTGTGAAGTGCGTGTAGCGCGAAATGTAATAGGTCGAGTCAAAGGGTTGTCCGCCCGAAAATAATATAAAATAATAGGAAGTGAGTCGGCCTGCCCATCATCCGTGGACCTTGGGAATGTATAAATAGAGTGAGGCTCTAAGGGTAGAGGTAGCTTTTTGGGATATCTGATGTGATATGGGTTTGTGAAAGTAATACATGCTCTGAGTCTATAAGCATGGGTCGTGAAGGTTAGGAGTTAGATAGTGGCTCCGCAGCTGTGTGTGCGGAGACCTGATAGAGTCTGCAGCTGGGTGAGCAGACCTCTGCAGCTATGTGTGCATGGCATAAGTGGATTGTACTAAAACAAAGATTTTAATAAAGATAAGTTGGTTCTAAGATATTGTATTGATTCTGAATTATTGTGGATCTGGTTTTATTTTGGTTTATACATCTGTTATATGAGTTTTAGCCTGTCTTTATGAATGATGATGATGCGCACTGGGTATTATTGTTAAATGTTTGCTTAAAGATCGTAAGAAGTAGAATATATCTATACTAAACTCATAATAATAAGAGCACATTGGTGCAGATCTACACGGAAGATTGATAGTTGTAGCGCGAGGCTACAAATCAGTTCGCAACCCCTCTAAAGCACATCTAGACATCTGAAGGGTGCAGAAACTTGGTTCTAGCACCCTCCACTACTACCTCAGGTGAGACTTCGATCCGCGCTCCGCGGGCTATTGTCTAAAGGTCCAGTAGCGCGGGATTTGTTTGGCTAATAACTCTTTCGAACCTGGGTCAGGCCCCAATAAGCCAACACCCACTCTGTTTGATTCATGTATTTTTTGATTTCAGGTCTTTGAGTGTTAATGTAGGCTGTGGATTTATTTTCCACCCTATTCTTAGAAATAATACCCCAAGGGTCATAATACCAAGTGAAGCTATGGGTGAAATTCATCTCTCTTAGTCTTTTATCTGCCTCAACTCCTGTAGCTCTGCTATTGCAAATGAAAGGACAAATTTGGGAGTTGATCCTAAATTGGGATTTCTTCTTGGCTACTACAAAATGCATCTCATATGCAGTGATCATTTTTCTAATATACTCTAATGAAAATATCCTCATGGGTAGGGACTTTGGCAGCTTGTAGGGGGCCAATTCATAGCCATACACTCTTATTTCAGTGTATTTTTGGTACAAGTACCAATCACATGTTCTATCTTGATCAGATAGCTGCATAATTATTTTTATATATTCACTTATCCTTGGTTTCACAGTTGCACTGAGGAGGCTCATGTCTGGGTGCACAAACATTTCCACAAATGTCTTGTATCTGAAATCCTTTTGATCTTTCATAATCAAGGTTGTCCAAAATATCACTGATTGAGGCTCACCTTCATCATTCATTTTTCTCAATGAAAACTGAAACCCTTCTTCCTGAAAATACACAAACATGTAAACCAACACTGAGGAATACTGAAAAAATTCTTCTGTGAAAAAGTTGACAAGCTTTTCGTGAATTACATATGCTAGAAACTGGATGAAGTTGAAAATGATTGAGCACTTAGATTCAATGGAGAGGATAGATAAGAAAGCTATAATAGCTTCATCAAGATAATGATTAGAATAATAACCAAGTATCTAGAAGAGGACTGAGGCAATATGTCTGGTTCTGTCAGGGAAAATAAAGGAGGAATAAGGAGGGTTTTTGCCTGGTAGAGGTGTGTTCTCGACCATGAAAAGCTCTAATGTTTTAGCTCTTTTGGATAAATAAAGCTTTTGGTACATCTCAATCAAAACTCATGTGAAAAAGGAACAACTCCTTCAATATCTGGGGCTCGCATCATTTACATGATTGATTGAGCATCAATTGTGAATAAAATATGTCATTTTGGGGTGATCACTACTCTTTGATGTGGGTTGTAACATGAATGGAACTTCCTGATCAGTTCTGGACAACTCTATGTTTTAGGGAAGATATAGAAAGGCAGGTTGGTGTCCCACAGGCCTATGTCAACCATTTCCTCCATGAAATTTTCCTCCCACCAACAATATACATTAAACAGATCAAATTCTGAGAGGGTTTCATGTATCTTGAAATCCATGTCATCCAATGGTAAATGATCTAAATCTAGTGGTGGGTGCACCATTTGGTTGAAGATTTTTGGTTCTTTCTACTTAGGTGCCATTGTTGTCTACTCTGTAACAAAAAAGGATGAAAGAAGTGGGATTTTTAATGAGGGAGAAAGAAAGGGATTTGAACAGAAATGGGATTCAAGAATAGGAAGTGATGATCACTATAGGAATTGATGATCAATGCTTGAAAATAATGCTGGACTATGTTGATGTCCTCTTGCTCTGCTTATAATTCTCTACAATAGATGAATGGAGTGGGAGGAAGCACCTGCAAGTCAACAATAACGTTTAAGGTTTGAACCTGGTGCAATTTGGTGGTTTTATGATTTGAAATTAGGTTGTTGGATTGGCTTAATTTGGCATGGGTCCATTGGATAATGGCCCGACCTTGATTTATGGCTCAATGGTGGGAATCATAATGATTGGATAGATGGGACAGTTTGGCACAGTGAGGTGGCAAGTGTACAAAAGTTTCTTGCGTAAGTGGTTTGGAAGATACTAGATACAATTTTTTAGAGGGCCTATGGAGCAGTAGGCAGTATGGGGGGGGTGCGAACTCATGAGAGCATGCCATGTAGGGGAGCAGAAACTGTTGACTTCAGACCCCCCCGGATTAACTTTTGGACGGTGAGGGGAGGCCAAAAAAAGATGCGGCCCATTAGATCGAGCAAAATGAGCGGAGATGAGGGGAAATATGGTGTGTAGGTTAATGATGATGTGGCGGGTGAGTGCGTGGTGGGGTCAGGTTATGAATGGGGGTAGACTATATGAATGTGAAAAGGAAAATAAATAAGGTTTAAAGGGGATATTAATTTGTCATAAGCCCCTTTTCCTTATACATTGTGCTATCCAACCTTAGAAAGATCAAATTTTCTTCGAACCTTAGTAAATGTCTTCTAATTTTTAAGAAGGTCCCTTGATACCCCTTCTTTATTCTCTAATTCTACCTACCCTTAGTCTCTATCCTAGAATTTTTTGTTCTTTCATTTTTTTTTTCTTTTTCATCTCTTTTCTTTTAAGATCTAACCTACACTATCACTTATTTGTCTTCTTTGGTCCAGATTAAACAGTTGGATCAAATTCCATTTCTACCTAGCTACTGATTTGCCAAGATTTAACTGTTTGGAAACTCTTTATTTTCTAACCTATCAACATAAATTGAATTTTTTTCAATCATGCTTCAACTACATGATTTGAACAATCTTTGGGGCTTTTCTTTTTCTTCTTATTTTTCTCTTCTTTTTCTTTATATGCCCTATTTTCATTTCGTTTTCCTCCTTTTTTTATGAAATCAATTAAAAATTGAAATCTATGAATAATTTGAAACCCGTACACTATGAAATGCTTAATCTCCTTGAGATCCTATAAATTACAGGACCCTAACAGTGGCTCCAACTGGGGATGGCACTTTTCATCTTGAAGTGTCAAGAACACATGACTAGTAGCCTTGAGTCTTTCAAATCTGTTTTGTCTTCAATGTGATTTATTTTATCAAATAAACTAATCAAAAAAAAAGAAAAAACCTGAAACTTGTGATATTTACAATGGAGTGAAGGGATCTCCGTGCCTATGAGAATTAAAGTTTCAGCATCCTGCCATTAACAAGACCTCATGATAATTTTGTTCTGTCCAATTCTTTAAGAAAAAATGTATTATTTCCCCTGAAATCTAAAATGATATATGGACCTTTCCAAATATTCTCAAGTTTACCATATTTTCCTTTGCCTTCTCTTCTTGAGTTCCACTTTAACAATTTGTCCCCCATGTTGAAATCATCAGCCTTGGTTATTTTTCCAAAAATTTCTTTATATTTTCTTGGTTAACCTGAGTTCTATTGTAAACTTCTTCTTTGGATTCTTGTAATTGAATGGTTTGATATCCTCCTTTAGATATCATTAGGTTCACTTTGTATCTCCTGGATGATCTTCATAACGGGTATTCCCATGGAAGTAGGAAATACTACATCTATACCATAAACCAACTGAAATGGGGACATGCTAATTGATTTATTTGTAGTCAATCTGTCTGCCCATAATGCAGAGACAAATTTTTTGTGCCATGACTTCTTAATATTGTTCACCAAAATTTTATTAGAAGATTTATCTAACCCATTAACTTGTGGGTAATAAGCTATTAAATGTCCCAAAGAGATATTATATTTGTGAAAAAAATCCACCATATTTTTTGACTTGAAATCTGCAACATTATCAGTGATTAGTTTCTTAGGACAGCTAAATCTAGAAAGGATATTGGTTTCTAGGAACTTTATTATGACAAAATCAATAGCAGCTCTTGAAGGAACGACTTCTATCCATTTGGTAAAATAATTAGTGGCAGTTAGGATTGATTTATGTTGGGTAGAGGATGATGGATGAATTTCACCAATGAAATCCAGTCCCCATTGCTAGCAAGGGCTTTCAACAGAGATGGTTTTCAAGGGCAGGGGTAGCAATTTTCTCTTTCCTTCAAAAAATTGGCATTTGTGGCAAGTGGTTACCATCTTATGAATGTCTGGGAATAATGTAGGCTTGTAATAACCAGCTCTAAGGATTTTATTTGTAGTTGCCTTCTAATAAATATGGCCTCCACAGTCACCTTCATGGAATTCCTCCATAACTTTGTTAGCATCATCCTTTAACAAGAATATGAGTAAAACACCTCCAGCATCTTTCGAATACAATATACAACCAACAATACAAAATTTGACATCTTTCAATTTGAGAAATCTAGCTTTTGTTTTGGATAATCTAGTAGGAGCATTTCAATTGAAAAGAACATATAAAAGGTCCACATACCAGGGAGAATTTAGATATGCCTCATCTATGGGTGGAGTCGCCAATTCCTCAAGATCATCTAAAGCATTGAAATTTGATTCAGCCATTAATTTGGCTAATCCATGTCCTTTGATCAACTTGGTGGGCTTGATTTCTATATCATATTCCAATATCACAGCTATCCATTTGCCTCTCTTCCCATCTAGTCCATTTTGAGTGAGAATGTCTTTACATTGGGTACATAAGCAATGATATAAAAATTTAAAATATAAGCCCTGAAATCTTTGATTGGTTTGACTAAAGAAAATGCTTGTTTTCCATGATATTTTACTTCAAAGAAGCATCTCTTAGAGCTTTGATAAAGATTGCTATAGGCTGCTCATGTCCATCATTGTTTTTCTGTAATAACACAACAACAATAGTATGCTCAGATGTAAAAGAAAATATTATGAAATCCTTGGTGAAATCTAGGCTAATTAAAATTGGAGCTTGTGTTAATGTGTGTTTAACTAGGTCAAAAGATTACTTAGATTCCACATTCCATTTCATTTATGTATCCTTTTTAAGAATGTTTGTTATATTCCTGAGTAATTCGGCTAGATTAGGTATAAATCTTCTCCAAAAATTGATTTTCCCAATAAAAGACTGAAGTTCTTTCATGTTTCTTGGATGACTGATTTTCACGATGCCTTCAATCCTACTAGGGTCAATCCTAATTCCATATTTGGATATGATATGGCCTAAAATATTTCCTTCTTCAAGGCCAAACAATTATTTCTTAGGATTTAATGAAATACCAAACTTTCTACAGTTTTCAAATACCTTTCTTAGATGTGCTAAGTGTTCTTCATTAGTTTTTGACAATAATGTGATGTCATCGAGATAAATTACAATGAAAAATCTGATCTCTTCTAAAAAAGCAATGTCCATTGCTCTTTGAAAAGTGCACCTGCATTCATTAATCCAAAAGGCATTTTAACATACATGAAAGTTCCTGAAGGCATAGTGAAAGCAGTTTTATCTAGATCATCAGGATGTACTAAGACTTTATTCTATCTTGAGAAACCATCTAACAAGGAAATCCTGGATTTAAGACCTCTGTGGTTTGTTATTTCTTTAGTCATCGGAGAATCCACAGTAAGAACGATTTTCTGCCAACGTTTCGAATCCCAACCGGGATCCATCATCAGGACAACATGAATGCTTTGATAGAAGAAGAGCAGACTATTAGGGTTTAAATAGAAATGAGGAGGGAAAATAAGGGAAGGGAAGGTCGGCTCTCAATTTTTGAGAAGTCGGCTCCTTCATGATTAATTAATTTTAAATTTAATTTTTATATTAATTAATTTTAATTATTATTATTATTATTTTTTATTTAGATATTATCTAAATAATAATTATTAATAAGTACTATTAAATATATATTATTAAAATTAATTGAATTGAATTGATTATAATTATTTTTATTCTTATTAATATATAAATTTTGAGTGAAAATTATTATTACTTCAACTGTTATTATTGTAATGAATATAGTTTTTTCAAGTTAATTGAAATGATTATAATTGTTTATTTATTTATTTTTATTTTATTATTATTTATTTAATATAATAATTAATAATATTAATTTTATAATAAATATTAGTATGATGATTACTATAAATTTTTTTAATATAGTGAATAATTATATTGATTGTTTATTTTTATTAATTTTATTAATTATTATTAAGTAATGTTTAGTTAATATGATTGATCATTGTTACTTAATATAATTAATTATTATTAATTAATATAATTAATTACTAAATTAATATAATTTATTATTATATTAATTAATATGATTATAATTGAAATGATTATAAATGTTTATTCTTATTTATTATTTATTTATTTAATATAATTTTATTAATTATTATTAATGTACCAATAATAAATATAGTAATTAATTGATTATTTATTATTATTAATTTTATTAATTATTATTAATTGTTATTAGTTAATATAATTGATAATTATTACTTAATATAATTAATTAATTATTATTAGTTAATATTATATTAATTAATATGATTATAACTGTAATTAAAAATATGATATAAATAATTATTATATTAATTATTATTAATTATTAATTAATATGATTGATTATTTATTAATTATTATTACTATGATAATTAATTATATTAATGTAATAATTAATATAATAATTAATTATAATGATTATTATTGACATATTAATAACTTTTATAATTATTAGAAAGTTATTAATCTTATAATAAAGTAGATATTTGAATTTAATAAGGGATTAAATTGAAAATCTAATTAATTAATATTGTAGGGTTTAATGGAAAATTATTAATTATTATTAATATTATAATTATTATTATTATTATTATATTGATATTGGGTTAATTTTTCTTTAATCAGGGGAAACCAGCTTCCACTGATCTCCAAACCACTGTCCCTGTTTAGATTATGCGGGTGCTTGATGATTTCAAGAGCTCCTCTGATCTTTCGTTTATGGTGATGCTCTTCTTTAGCGATAATGGAGGCGTTTTCCAATAAGACATAGTGCTTAGTTTTCGATGAGTTAGCGATAAATCCTACTAGAACCTACTACCCTTTGCAATATATGATCCATCTTTGGTAAGGGATAGTTGTCCTTGAGAGAAACCTTGTTTAAATTTCTAAAGTCAATGCATAGTCTTATTTCACCACTCTTCTTTCTTGTAGGCACTATGTTGGATACCTATTTAGAATATCTTATTGGGACTATGATCTTAGCATCATACATCTTCTTGATTTCCTTTTCAACCAAAGGCATTAAAACAAGGTTTATCCTGTGTAGCTTTTGTTTAAATGGCTTTTGATCTTCTTTGAGTGGAATTTTGTGTTGTATAATGCTAGTATCATAAGATTTCAAATCTTCATAACTCCAAGAAAACACATCTATGAATTCTTTGAATAGAGCTATATATTTTCTTTTAGCCATGAGGGGTAGTGATTTTGACAGTTTTATGATTTTGGGGTTCAATTCACTACCTATATTGCATTCTTCTATGTTTGTCCATGTAGGTTCTATTTTTGGTTTTCTAGCAACATCATTAAAATCAAATAGTTCTTCTAAAGGAGCAAGTCCTCTAGGGAGAACATTATCTTTAAGTTGCAGTACTTTAAATTCTTCTTTTTCTGGGTCCTTATGTATTTCAGTTTTTTGTACAGTTTTATTTACAGGAAATTTCTCCTCATAGACAACAGTTTGTTCTAAATCACTATGTACAACAATTTGACTGTCTATTTCACTTTCCAAATCTATGTTGCAGTCTTCAAATTCATCTTTTGATTGCAAAAAACTTTCAATCTATTTGTCATTCCAAAAACCTTGTCATTATCTCATGTTATCAGGCACTGCAGGGAAATGCTTTACTTCAACTGTATATTGTTAGTTTGGATGAGGTAATTTGCATGTTCTGGCTGAAAAAGCTAGTCCATTGGCCAAAGGATTTTGGAGCCTAGGGATAACAGCAAGGTCATACTATAGGCTTAGTGGGGCCTAACCCAGGTTCAGAGGTGATTTAGCCAAGCAAACCCCGATACTACTGGCCCTTTCGGCAATAGTCCACAGAGCACGGACTAAGGTCTCACCTGAAGTAGTATGGGAGGGTGCTAGTACTAGGTTTCTGTACCCTAGGGATGTCTGATGGGCTTCTGTAGGTCCGTGGTCTGACTTGTCGCTACGCGCACTTGTGATCCCTTCACGACCTGCGGTGCGACTTCCCCGCAGCCCTACTCGGGGCGCAACCCATATAATACCCAAGATCCTTGTCAATTAATCTATTACTTAACTTGTGTGTGTAAGATTATGGTTATTACAACATATTCATAAATAATAACAGTGCACACAATACATAAATGAATACAACCATAAAGAAGATAATGCACATCACATACATAGGAATATGAATCAACCTCTCTTTTATTAATCTTCAATCTTGCTTACAACCTCGACACCACCCTACGCACTCAATTGCAGGGGTCTGTGCACTCAGCTGCAGACTCTACTAAGCCTCTGCGCACTCAACTGTAGAGCCTCCTTCTACTACTACAACCCAAAAAACTTATAACTCTATTCTAAGCTCGAACCATTCCTTCGTAGTTCATTACCTATTGACTACTTTTACAACTTAGACCCTCACTCTATCTATACAATCCCACGGTCCACGGACCATGGGTAGGCCGACTGGTGGGCTCCAGTATTGCAGCAATAATGCTGCAACTCCTGGTACTCCCTTCTTTACTTTTATCAACTCGGTAGTTCATAACAAACTTGGAAGCGACGGTGCTATATGCACAAGTACTAGCCCTTGCCATAGGCTGTCACTTGATCAGCTGGCACAAGTCTGCTAGGAGCTTAAGCCAACTTCTATGAGCTCTCAAAAGAAGCTTTTAATTGTGATGGATGAAAGCTAACTCTAAGGAGGCTAATCTATTTGTAGAAAGAAACTAAAAACTGAAAGGAAATGCAAACCCTAGTTTTACCGACTAACCCTACTGGTGCAAGAAAAGAGATGAAAGTTGTTGAAATGGATGCCATTGACTCTTCGAAAGGTAAAATGCATGTATCTAAGCTACTTCTATAGTAAGATCTGAAAAGAACATCTTTTTGTATTTTTGAGTAATTTTGCAGAATTATTATGCATGTGCTTGAATTGTTTTTAACTATGCAGAGGTTGATTGGCGAAAGGAAATGGGGTAGGTGCTTGAAGGAGGTTGGGAAGGTAAGAAGAGGGCCTAAGAGGTCCCTAACACCCTGCCATAGAGTTTCAAAGTGTTCAGACCTCGAAAAATCGCTCACATAATCTTCTACAGGAAGTCTGCACGGGTTTTACAGGATGTTCTGAAAGGGGATTTTGAAGGGTTGATGGTGGAAGAAAGGTGGAAAAGTGGAGATGGAGGTTGGATGAGGATGTGGAGGGTTCTAGGACCTGGTAGATGAAGCTGAGAAGTGATGAGGATGATTGGATTTGTTCAAGGATGGATAGAGCAATGTTGCACAAAAATATGGAAATTAGGTCAAAGTGAGAAAATGTGGCAAATGAAGGGCAAGAATCTGAGTTGGGGGATGGAGTAGGTTGCACTGATGGAGGAAGGGTAAGCAAGGATGTATCACAGGTGTTCTGTACACTATTTCTTGAAACTGACCAAACAAAGACCATGCAAACCAAATATCTAGCTATTCTAACCTACTTTGGCCTAGGAACCAGCAACCATGATGAACAGAAATTCATTGGTAGAAAATCATGTAAAATAACTATGAAAACCAAGAAAGAATGGATCTAAGCATGTAATCACATCTGGTATCAACTTTTGCAACTAAGAAACTAACACTGGCAATTACATAAAGAAGCAAGAACAGTGTTTTTGTTGCAGTAAGGACACCTTCGTCTCAGCTCATTGTCTCGAGGTGGGAGAAGTGAGATCTAGGGTTGCTTGATGGCCTTTTTTGAAGATATTTCTATTACCAACCTATCAAATCACTCTGAAACATGAAAAGTTTTTTTAATCATAAAAAATGACCTAGGTAACCAAGCAAGATTTTAATCTACTAGCAGAAATTATTTTATGAAGACAACAAAAACATGTAACAGTACACGAGGAATACCTGGCACTTGGGTTGGGCCCAACCCCAAGAGCTACAGGCTCCTAAGAAGAAGCTAAGAGCTGATGCAAACTGAAATTGATTTCCATTACTCAGAAAATAACCATGTCAAGAAATGTTTTACAGCAAAATCTCCAAAATGAGCTGAAAGGCAGAGCAGCCCTAAAGTGCCAAATAGAAAATGTTCAAAAAGTAAACTACGAAGGCTGGAAGCCTTCCTACTTATGCACAACGAGGACCTCCAACAACCCTCCTTAATTCAAGGGGCTTGGCTGCTGAAAACTACAAGTACTCAACCACTTCACAAAAGCTGCTCGGCTGCCCTTGGAAATCAACTTTGGTGGGTTGCTAAACTCTGAGCTGATGGTGGAGAACTTGAGGAAGGGCCATTTAGTGTAGGAGACACCCTTCCTACGAATCCTCAACATTGTTCCGTCGTATTTGGCTGTCAAATGGCTCAAAAATTCTTGACCGTGGTCCAAAAGTTGTCCAAAAATCTGCAGTAAACACATATTAGCCTCCATGGTCAAGTGACTATTCTCATTCATCCAATTAACATAAATATACTCAAAAGCATGCATAAACTAGGAAGAATGGTGGATTTATGGATAAAAATAGGCAAAATGAGCCCAATAAGTTACCCATTTTTGGGGCTCATCATCACCCCCCTGCTAAATGGGTTGCTCATCCTCTGAGCAACTAATCCATCTCATCATCTTTGATTGCCTTGACTACCTCTCTCACATCCCAGGCCTCCAAGGTGATGTCTTCTTCTCGGTCATGAAATCCTGCTCTTCTTTCTACTTCCTCCCATTGCTTGTGTTCCTCTTCTTCTTTGACTCCTTCCAGCAGTCCTAAAAGAAAGGGAGGACTAAACTTTAGGCAAATCCAATTGGCATGTAGATTTTGCATTGACTGTTTATAGAGGGGTACCCTTGCCAAGGCCTCCCTCATCCTGGTTGGGGAGTGGTATTCTCCTATTTTCAGACTGTGGGGCAGTGTGTTCCACCTCCTTGTGAAAGCATGAATGCAGTTATCCCCCAACAATATTTCCATGTCCTCAAAGTGAGCAATGGCTTGAGCTTGTCGTTCAATGTAATCTGGTAAATCCTGAGGGTTGTTGGCCAGATGCTGATGGGCATATATTAAAGCTGCTATATCCTTTGGTTTTTCCCTGATCATGAGTGGTTCACTTAGCTCTCTATTCATAATATTCCAAATCTCTGCTACCCTCTTTTCCTCATGATTTAACCAAGAGGCCATGGCCATAAGTTTTACATCTCCCAATGTAGCATTGGGGTCCCACAGAGTCATGTTTGGAAGGGCCAAGTTGTGTAAATAGAATTCGGATAACTTGACCTTATCTTCTGCTGAGCTGCTATCACACAAAGTCATGAATTGATGGTAATTTTGAAATGGAATGGTGCCCCTTTGGGCCAAGGTGTTAATCTGGAACTGCAACCATTGATCTTTAAGGTATAAGGCATATGACTTGGTAGGTTGCCTACACTGCAAGGCTTCTGCTGCCCAGCTGGACATGCAGGCCAGTTGGGATTCCTTCTCTTGTACCTGTTTCTTTAGAGACTGTATTTTCTCTACTGCCTGTGACTCCTTCTCCTGTAGCTATTTTGTTAGCGCCTCAACCTCAGCCTATAGCCCGTGCACTCTCTATTGTTCATCATAGGTTTCTTTGTCTGTTGGAGGCTTTTCCTGTTGCTGCTGTTCTCCTAGAATGGAGGGTCTGTCTTCCTTATAACGTCCCTATAGCCATAGTTGTTGTTTCAGCAGCTTGTTCTCTTCCTGTATTTTGGCCCTTTGACTACTTTCCACATGCTTCACCATGGCCAATTCTTTCCTTGACTCCTTGAGTTGTTCTTCCAGGTGGCCTATGTCTGCCGCACCCTTGGACTTGGAAATCCTCATCCAAGTGTGAGTCCTAATTCTTTCTTCTTCCAGTCCAAAGAAGAGTGGCAGCAAAAATTTCTGGGGAATTATTTTCCCAGCTTCTAACAGGTTATAGTATGAGCCCAAGCTAGGCTAAGGGTTTGGTTCCAATATTTCCTCTATCTTTTCTTCTTCCTGTGATTGTTTGTTCTCCTTTTCCTCCAATTCCTCGATCTCTTTTAGCTTAGCCCGAGTTTCCTGTAGAGATTTCTCAGCTTCTTGTAGAACTGTCTTTGAGTCCATCGCCTTAATTCTTTCTCTCCAGTGGAGGTTTTTGAGCTTCCTCGTTCATAGGTGATGGATATCTTTGAAGGAGACTCGTCTTTTGGTTGAGGTGTTGTGTCCTCAATGACAATTGGCTCCTTTGACTGTGGCTGGGGTCTGCCCACTTTGATCTATGTGCTCCTCCTTCCTTTAAAGTACATGGAAGTTTTCCTCTTTCACTTCCCTTTTTGTTTGGAGATGTGTTTAAGGTAGCAAGCACAGCTACTACCTCCCTTACTAATATTTTAGGTGATTTCTCTTTTTGCTATTCTTTTTCCATGCTTCCTATAGAAGTCCCTGTGTCAACTGTTTCTGTCTATATTGTGGCCATTTCAGGATGCGTCTTTCCCTTTTGTTTATCTATGTCTGCTTTGGCTGTGACAACCTTCTTTTGGGTTCTTTTGCTTTCTCTGCTCTCCTCTGCATTCTCTTTTCCCTGGGTGTTTGTGCTGTTGTTTCTTCCTCTGTTTTAGGCTCAGCAATCTGGCCCTTTCCCCCTTTTTCTTTTTGTCCTTGTTGTGCTTGAATGTCCTGTGTTCCTTCACCATTGGTTTTCTTACCTTCTTCAGTGTGTTCTCCCTCCGCACTACTAGATGAGGTGATGTCTTCGGCCAGAATTCTAATATCCTCATCCCGGGACATGTTTCAGAAGATTTCCCAAGATATGGGGACAATGTAGGTGTGCAGGGCATCTTCCACTAATAGCTTGATGAGCCCATGATGGGCCAACTGATCTAGGATCCCTTCTTTTGATTTTGTAGCACATTCAATTAGTGACTGAAGAAGAAAATAGGGGATGCTCAGTTTCTTGTCTGGAGGTAAATCAATTCCATGTCGTAATTCACACAGCAACCTGAAATAATAATCGTAGATAATGCTAAACCTCCCTTCACATGTAATGTACTTCATAATTTGGAAACTAACCTCACTCCAGAGAGGAGTCAAGCTGGTTCTTCTAACCCCATTTTTTTCTTCTACAGGATGTTCGTCGGGTAGGAAGAATGTTTTCTTTGCAACTTGGCCCGATGACCTCTCTTCTTTGCTCCAAGGCAGCCCTAATGGTAGACCAGTAACACGACTGATGAGCTCAGGGGTAAGTTCTAGGGTCTGTTAGCCTCCTGTTGCAACAGGTGTTCATCTTTCATGATTGACATTTTTTACATGCCAAATATGTCATACTTTGCATGCTGCAATGCTCCATATTTCCAGAAAGAGGTCAAAGAAGAGGCCATGAAAGTGTGCCAGTCTAAATGCCACTGCTGTATTCCAATTTTGATGACTTAACCATTTTTTGAAGAATGTTCTGTTAAGGGAAGTCCAAACAGCTTAATCTTGGCTTCCCTAGGTTTCAATTTCTTGCTTTAGAAATAGAGAATGAATATCTGTCCAAACAGCTTAATCTTGGCAGATTTGTAGATAGGTAGAGAATCAAAGGAGCCCAACTGCTTAATCTGGGCCCATGGCATAAATAAGTGAAAATTTAGATAGGAGGGTAGTCAAAAGAAAAATTGTAAAGCAGGGTCTACAAGTCTAAGTGCACCCAAACCAAAAGAAGAAAAAATGTTAGGTAAGTAGGCTGGGTAGGTAGTTTTGAGGTTGCAGAATGTTGATTTATGATCAATTTTGTCTTTCAAAGTGATATTTTAATACAGATCACAATTGCAAGGCAGTTTTTCATTTGGAGCAGGTCAAGCGAGGCATGTCTAAACTCCCCCTTCTTCTAATTCCCTAAATCACTCACTAACTTCCCTGAAGTGGTCAAGATCTACTTGAGCGTCTTAGTTTCATCATGTTTCATAAAACATTTTCCTAAGTAGAGATCTGCTTTACTTAGGAGTGCTGATATCTCTTCTACAAGTTCCACCCCCCCTAATAGCCTAAACATTCACATACTTAGCGCTTCCTTCACACTTTCATATTAACTACTAATTCTTATTATGTAGCTCCCTATCTGTTCCCCCTTCCCCTACTAAAAATATGTTAATAAATCTCCCTATGTACATATTCCCATCCCTTGGCATTTTAGCCCTATATATATATCAGTTTGGGAAATGTCGAGTTCATCTGGGACTCAACATTAGCCTACCGCGTCCTAACCCTGGGATTATCTTGACATCTGGTTAAGCTAAATAACCTTTTTCTTACCCCTTTACCCATAACGTTTCATCCCTTTAAACCCCTCGCACTGACAGGTTCGGGCTTAGTTTATTAAATTATGATCCCAACGCTCAAACCCTGAAAAACCCACAAAAAACCCACTAAACCAAAGTCTAACCCCCCCCCCCCCCCCGCGGCATTATACAAATTCGAATATTCATGCAGGCCCCGTCCATTATCCCTCCGCTGCCTCATCTGTTCCGCCAGCCATCCGATCGCCTGCGCCACATATCTACGGTGGGCGGGTCTTCTCATCTCCGAAGCCGCCGAGGGTTAACGCCTGGGAGATTGGTGGTTTTCCCACCGTACTCCCACCACGCGTCGCCCTCCCGGCTGTGGCGGAGCCCCCTCTGCCCAAACCACCTACGCGGAAAGGCGGTGCGCCCGAAACCAGATACCGCTCTCCCCCCTCTTGCGTCAGCGTGACGTCACCCTACCATGTCACCATCCCACGTCGACCTCCTGCCACCGTGTCCTTGCCACGTAGCTGCCACCGTACTACCACGTCACCTCCTCCGCCGTACCACCACATCACCTGGCCGTACTGCTAACGTCACCCCGCTGACGTCACCCTGCCACATCACCGTCGTACTGGGACCCACTGCTGATGTCATGCTGACGTCACTGTCAAAAAGTGTGAAAGGCACAAATCGCAGCTTAGGAAGCCCGGAATAATAATCTGAGGCAATTTTTCATGCGCGATTAGCGCCTAGTGGAAATAGGCCGAAATGGAAAGCCCCTCACCGCTCGACCTCCAGCAGGCCCAAAAGGCATAAAATGACTAGAATTTCTTCGTGAGGCATACAGAAAGGGGCAAACACAATTTTTAAAGCAACAGAGGGCCGAGCAGTAGCCATGAAAGGTTGATAGGACAGTCTAAAGCACTCAGAAGACAATAAAGACGCCAGGTTCAGCGCCAAAGTGTATCAGAGGAAAGATGAAGCGGCAAAGAGTATCAGCTCAGCAACATCAAAGCAGGTGAAAATTAAAAGCCTCCATCAAAGTCAACAGAGCAGTTAAGGCCATTTAAAAACTTATCTGGTCAAGATTAGTGCACATTAAGGTCGGGATTAGTGCACATTAATGGCACCGAACAGCAGCAGAATCAAGTTAGAGGTGGAGATAAAAGACAAATCACAGTTATTATAGAAAGACTGCACCAAGCCATCCAGGACAGACATTAACTCAGTTTGATACAACTGCCCTCAGCGCAGCTCAAAGATATTTTCATACATTTATTTCTGGATAAGATTAGGTTAAAGTAATCATTTTCTTTTAGACCTGTTTAGGTCGGCTGTAATAGATTAATTTTGGATAATTTTCCCTATTTATATCGACCCTAAATAAATGGGTTGGTTGGTTGATAATCTTCATTAGAGACTCGCACTGGATATCTGAGATGTTTTACTTAATCAAAGATTGCTGAAAAGCTTTGGAGGAATGACTGTCTGCTCTGTGTCTAATGGTTTGAAGAAGTGAATGTGGAATTCTTGTGCTGCAGTATGAATCAATAAGTGTTCCTTACCTCTGTTATTTCAATTTAACATATGCTCAAGTCACTGAACAAAGGATTGGTTTAGAATTTGCTTAGTTGCACTCTATTCTCAGTTTCTGTGGCGTTTTAATGTTTTCCTCTTGATTTAGGCATAAATATGAATTCTGTTATGGCTCATGTTTGATCTATTTCACATATGAATGACTGTTATCTAGGAATTCTTAGCTGCTCCTAGATAGGGCTCATTTATCTTCTTTTTGCTAACCTGAATGAGAGATTCTTAATTGCCCCTCATTCCTTAGCCTTTAATCCATCTCTTTTACCTTGAACGATTGTTTCATATGCAGCAGCTAGCTTGCTCCATATTCCTTCTTGTGACCAAGAAAACGTACCAGCAGTCCTACTCCTTGACTCCACACCCAATGGTTCTAAAACTTTCATGCTATCTCTGCCTCTTTACTTGAAAGCATCATCCTTCCCACAAAAATCAAAACAAAACCCCTTGAACTCAATAACTAGCCTAAAAACCTTATCAAGAAAGCTAAATCAAAAAGAGAGAGCCCTCTCTGATTGCAGGTGGGCTAGAACCTGCAGTCCAAAGATTGGTCGGTGGTTACCTCGGCCGTATCCTTTTGAGCTGACCAGAAGGACAACCTGAGTGATAATAGGGTGAAACCCATAAAACTAAATGTGGTATGTGTCTTTGATTGAGGTCTCAGGGACATTAAAAATTCCTTTGTTTTCTGGACCTCGTCATGACCCTGAATTTTGTCAAAGAATGACATCCAATTAGCTCAGGTGAGAAGTTCCATCACCTCAGGATGCTCATGCAATTTGCTGGGGTCCGAGGGTTCTTTCCTTATGAATCCCCCTGGCATGGTGAGAGTGCTCTTTTTTATGCTTTGATCAGAAAAAGGAATGTTGTCTATGGTTTTCCCCCTGAACTCAATAAGGTATTTCTTGGGTATCCACTATTAATTAGCAACTATTCCATGGTTTTCAAGACTGCTGTTGCCCAGAACTCAGCTATCTGTTTATGAAAGGAAGAATTTTGTTTCTACAGAGAGAGTACAGAGCTCAATTTCTTCTCAGCACACATAGAGATATACAAATTCAAAATTTTTCATACACAAGCTGGCCCCCACAGTTGCATATCTTCCCTACAGGAGGATTTTAAAAATAGGAACGTGGAGGAGAATCTTGATGCAGAAACAACTGAGAAACCCAGTGCAACACACAGGAAAATGTTTTACTTCCAATTCCTAGGCAGACTTTTCTGATTCCCCAATCTGATACCGTTCAATTCACCACCTTTTTAAATCATACCATGCATAGACGAGTTTTTCGAGCCTACCTTGTTTGGAGCTCCAAATTCAATGAACAAAAATCCCAGGCTTCTCTTCTCTGGAAATCTGTGTAGGGTTTCTTGTAGAACCCTTCTTGTAGAAGAACCCCCGGTTCCTATAGAATGTCTCTGTGCCTTTGAGTGAGCCTGATACACGGGAGATTCTCGAAAATAGGTAGAAAAACCGGTGGAGGACGACTGGTTAACAGTTTTTGGAAGCGGAGGATGCGTACTTCAGTCGAGGACGTTGCAAGTGCAAAATGAACAGAAGGTGGTGTGAGTTTCAGCCGAGCATCTATTAACTGCGGCGTGATTCGTGGTGAGGGGATGAGGTGGCCGAACCGAACCGTTGATCCGATGTCACGACCATAATTCCTCTGCATGTTTCTGACCGCCATCACCTCCCCTCTGTCATTAACCGCCGCCACCACTACTAGTCCCGACGGTTTCTTCCTGAATGGACGCTCCACACGTGTTGGCTGCACACCTCATTGGCAATTTTGAATGTAGCTGGCTCATTCGAATCCCACGAGGCTATGTAACTGGCCAACGGTGGCCAGTTGACTGGCCATCGACTCCATTCAATCCAAACCATTTCCATAGGCATGAAGCTCTTAAAATATAGTTTATGCAATTGGTGAATGAGTTTAGACACTTACCTGCATGGTCACGGCCGCGTTATGCAGATTTCGGGTCTTGGAACCACTCCTTCGTTTGTTGCTGCTTCGTGCACGGGTGTTAGAACCCATTCCTTCCTTCATTGATGCTGCATGCACGGGTTTTGGAACCCATTCCTTCCTTCATTGATGCTGCATGAACGGTTTTTGGAACCCATTCCTTCATTTGTGACCCCTGCGTGCATAGGTTTTTCTTGGCTTTAGCTGCTGACGATATTTTCTCATTTGAGATGAGCCCTTTGCATGTTTCCTTTGTCATTTTCGGTTGTCCCTGTCTCCAGAGTATGTCTCCCAGAGGAATTGGCTGCTACAGGATTCCTGTAGTATGTCTTGTAGCTGCTTCTCCTCCTGGGATGCAAGCTAACATGAGTAGTTCTATACTACTGTCGAGGGGTTCGGCTAACGAGGAGTCCAGATGAAGATTGACAGGTATGGGAAGTGAAAAAAAAACTGCTCTTGATTTGTCAATAAAAGGTTTTGTTAGCAGTATGAGGAAAATAGGGTTTTTTTGTGTGACTGTGCAGGAACAAATAACAAGATGGGTGCAACGAAGGTGTAAAGAGATGAAACAGGGTGACATATGGTGATGGATGGAAACAGGGGTGTTTGCAGGCCTAGCAGGCAGATTCCAATCTTCGGATTCCCTTCCAAGATCAATTTTGGCCTATCTGAAGGTTCTACAGGATCTTCCTGTAGAAGACATGGAACTTCCTGTAGAAGGCCCAGAACTTCCTGTAGAAGGTGAAATCTTAACCCAAATGTGATCAAATCCTAGGAAAGGGGAGTGGTCATGGAGGAAGTGCTTTTGAGGGATGCCTGTAGCCTGTTGCTGACCTTTGTCCTTGTTTTGTGCGACCCTCCCAACCTACAATGTCTTCCCTACGTCCTGCAATTATTCAATAGAAATTAGGCCTATTTCCTTTTTTTTTTTGGTGAGATAGCTAGGGCGCCTCCAGGAGGTTTTCATCCTCGTTGTTTGCCCCGAGAACCTCTAAGAGGTTTTCACCCAAGGATCTTTTTATTCTTTTCTGTTTTTCCTTTCTTCTCTTTTTTTTTTTTTTGATGATCAAGGTGTGGGTGGAGTAGAAACAGGGCCTTGCTCCACTACTAACACTGATTTATCCAGAGTTTCAACGAACTCCTGCTTGAAAAGGGGCTTCCTGCAAATTTTTCAGTCGGTTCCCATTGACGAGCATGGGAATGGCTTCTTCATCAATGGTCCTGATAAGGACTGAACCATTTTCATTGCATTTCTCAACTGTATATGGTCCCAGCCACCTTGTCCTCGAATTCCCTTTGAAATCCTTGTATCTTGAGTCATACAACAGCGCCCAATCTCCTGGCTGAAATTAATTTTCATTAAGGTGCTGGTCATGCCATATCTTTCTTTGGAGTTGAACTACTTCTGAGTGGAGGAGGGCCTGCATTCTCTGTTCATCTAATCCATTCAACTATAGTAACATTTCCTATTGCGCATGGTTGAGATCTAGGTCTAGCTGAGCTGCGAACCTTAATGTGTTGTACTCGAACTCTATGGATAGCAGAGCCTTCTTCCCATAGACCAGCTCATAAGGTGTAAACGCTGTTGTGGTTTTCCAAGTGGTGTTGTAGGCCCATGTGGCCTCAACCAAGTGATCTTCCCAATCCTTTCTACTGTTGCTCACCACTTTAGTTAAAATCTCTTCTAAAGCCCTATTAGTGACTTCCACCTGCCCATTTGCTTGTGGATGATAAGGGGTGGAAGTTTTGTGCTTGATCTTGTGATGAGTGAGTAGGTGTTCAATCAGGTTAGAGGTGAACTGACTTCCTTGATCTCTGACTAATTCTCTTGGGTAGCCAAACTTGTAGAAGATATTTTCCCTTAAAAACTCAACCACTTTTTCTTCTGTCGCTGCCTTGATTGCCTTTATTTCTGCCCACTTTGTCAGGTAGTCTATGCAGACAATGATGTAATACTTTTGCTTTGAAGGAGGGTTGATGGGACCCACAAAATCCATGCCCCACTTCTCAAATGGATCGAAAGTCACTTGAGGTTGGAGGGCCATTTCATCCCTCAGAGTCGGTTTCCCCATCCTTTGACATTGGTCACCATGGCTAATGTATTTTTTGACATCTTGATGAAAAGTGGGCCAATAGTAGCTTGCCTGTAGAATTTTGAAGGTAGTCCTTTTTTCTGCAAAGTGGCCTCCACAGGGTCCATCGTGATAGGTTAGGAGAATGTCAAAAACTTCCTCCTCCCTAACACAATGCCTCAGGATCTGATCTCGGCCAAGTTTAAACAAGTTGCCCCCAATCTGAGTAAAGGGGGCACTTTTCCTCACAATTCTGCTCATCTCTTTTGAGGATAGGTGTGGAGGGAACTGTGCTGAGACCAAGTAGTTTTCTATATCAGAAAACCATGGAGAGAGTACTGAAATAGCAAACAAGTGTTCATCTGGCATCTGTGTTATCGGGCATAGTGTCTATGTTGAACTGCTAATCCCACTAAGGCTAGTAGCTACCTTAGAAGCAAACAAAGTAAAACTACTTTCGTTTTCCTTTATGAAAGATAGATGAGAGAAGAATAAAGGAGACCAACCTCTGTCTTGTGCTTGGTTCCTTTCTCGATTCCTCTCTCTTCTGATAGTCCTTTCCTACTTTCTTTCTTGTATACCCAGCTTCACAGAGTACCTATAGAATCAAAGTAGCATAACACTATACGAGAACATAGATCTATTATCATAGGCAATATAGGATCATATGTATATTAACCATACAAATGCATACAACATAAATCTTACAAGAGTATGGAGGAAAACTTGAATAGCTTTATTGATAATTAAGAAAGAGCCAAGAGAATTACAACCAATTTTTTTGACCAGCATCATCCTCTCAGCAGGAAGCCCTTCTTCACCTCATGAAAAGCTTAGATCACCCAAAACTAAGATTTTTCACCAATAAACCAGCAGCACTTCCTTACAAGATACAAAATTCCAGCCTCTGGATCTCTAGGATGAGGGATCCATATATAGATGTCTACAAGGGAGATGAGTCAGCTTTTGAGATTTGATTAGTGTCTCCCCTCTGATAGTTCTTGATTCCACTTGGAGATTGATGATCTCTTACTCATCCTTGGTCGAATTCAGAGAGGCAAGTGTCATAGGAGAAGTTTCTGGAAGATTCCATACTTCTCCACCTCACAGATTGACCCTGCCATTTGTCCCTTCTCGCCCATCGCACCCCATAGAACGGATTTTTGACATGCAACACACTTACTGTGTGCATTTAGGTGGGATGCAATGCACTTTGCCTATGGAGTAGGTGAAATGGTCCAGTTTTGACTAGTTCCGAGTGGTTTTTCATGGAGAACTTCTGGGAGAAGCTGTAATCAGTTGACCTTAATCTTTTAGGGGTTGGAACAACACCTTTAGGGACTTAGGAGCCCTTGGTTTATGGACATTTATGCTTGGGGTTGCAGTGCCCAAAAATGTCTATAATAGTTGCCCCCTAAAGCATGAGGTCGTTAATCTTTTTGTTGTCGGGTGAAATGCTTTATCATGAGGATCCGAAGTTCTTTCAAGCTGGAAGGAGACCTGTAATAAGATACAATACAACACATTATCTTCATAATATTTTCATGATCTAGATGAGGCGAGCATTCCGATGCTCAGCTTTATAAATTCATTTTCATGTATATAGGATAGACAATCGTCTGAGTGTAGACTGATGATTCTGGTAGAGCCATCATCCCTTAGATTGGATGATTATCTATGCAGCAATGATGTACATTTGATGTCTTTATTTTCCTGAATATATATCGCAGCCCGGATGGATGAAACTAGATCCGGGGTCTCCAATCTCGTTCGATCTTCACTCAAAGTACAAGTCGATCCATGTGAGAGATGTTTCTGGAGTCGAACATGGAAAGACATCGCCTGATTACCAGCCAATGATGTAAGCTGTTAACAGGCACGAGAGGAATCATCGATAATGATAATGATCCTCAAGGTACTGCAGTACAATTCACGTGGTGTGAATAAGGGACTTGGCATCGAACACCATGAAAAATCTTTCGGTCGAAGGCCATTGATGTAAACCTGTTGCCGGAAGTGAGAAACTTGCCATTGAGGCATGAAAGCTTCAAAGTACTGAAAGGGTTGTTCCTAGATCGACTTCTTGTATAATTAGCTGATGTCGACAAGAAGTGATCCGTCATAGGAGGGCCTTAATGAATCCCACATCAATGACACGGAACAGAGCAAATGATTTTAATGGAGGTGAAAACAATCTGGTGATATACGGTTCAGGGTGGCGGTCATGAAAGAATGGAGTGAAAATGTATTATAGTGGGTGAGACACAGGTGAATTCTCTGAATGAATTCTCTTAAACATATCGGCGACACTGACATGATGGATTGGTAGCATTAACCCCAAATGTGGATGGTGTGATGGAACCATGGTGATATGACCAGTGAATGGAACAACCCAACTCGACTAGGATGCGAAGTGAAAGTGTCATGTTCAAGAGCGACTTGCTACCAACAAAGTTTCTTCAAGTTTTCTTCCCAATTTTTCCCCAGTCATTGCTAACCAGTACCTCTTTATTCTTGTCAAGCTTGAGGAGGATGACATATGCTTGTTCTATAATTTGCCCTTCAGGCAAACCCATCGCTATGTTTTAACGAGCCTAGTGATAGTGAAACTCGTTCTTGTCTGTTATGGACAAGTTTGTCGCTATTAGGTTTTAAAGAGTTTAACGACAAAGATAACTCAATCCTTTTCATTTTTAGAGAGTCTGAAAAGGGACACAAAGGAAACTCCAAAAATCCTTTTTCGTCATCTAATCCCTTAGGTCCGAAAAAGTATAAAACAATACAGAAGGGATGAATCTTCGGTACTTTTAAGGAGCCGAACAAAACAAGCGCTCGATCATTTTGTGTAATAATCCCTCAGGTCCAAAAATATTAAAATATAAAGGAGGGATAACACTTCCGGTCACTTTAACGAGCTGGAGAGGCCAATGGCTCAGAAATCTTTTCATATTTTACGAGTCAGTTGAAAAGAGCTTAAAGGAGACTCGTCTTTGAGGAACGAGTGATAAATTCGGGTAGCAGCTGATTCCAGGTCAGGTTTGGAATTTTCCAATCACAACAGTGTTACAAGGATGGCTAATAGGATCACTCTTTGCAGTTGTTCCTCAAAATGGGTAAACAATCAAGTGGAGGTGAATGATCAGCCAATATAGAGTGGAGGCGATGATGAGAACACGACCAAGGCTTTAAAGGCTGAAGTACTACATTAACGATCAAGGATAATTTTAGGGGCGAATGTTCGCCCTTTGGCGAAATTAAGGGGTTTTAAATTTTTAGTGGACGAATATTTTGTATCATAGTACATTTTTACAAATCACCTCAAATATCCCACCTTATTTTAAGGGAGAGGGTAAAAAAGGTAAATTTAGCCCTTGAAATTAGGCCTTACAACCTTCCATTCGCCCATTTTCAAGAATAGGATTTATTTAAGTGAATCCATTCGCCCATTTTCAAAAATAGGTTTTATTTAAGTGAATCCTATGGGCCAAATACCATATTTATAAAAGAGGTATGGTAAATTAATAAAAATATAAATAAATGAGAGGTATGGTAAATTAATAAAAATATAAATAAATGAGAGGTATGGTAAATAAATAAAACATTTTTTATATTTACTCCATAAGTCACCTTATATACATGTAAGGGTGTAAACAAATAAAAATATAAGTAAAGTGGAGGTATGGTAAATAAATAAAACGTCTTTTTATACTTACTCAAAAGGTATGGTAAATAAATAAAAATATAAATAAACTAGATGTATCGTAAATAAATAAAACCTCTTTTTATATTTAGTCCATAACCCTCGTTCTATTTATGAAGGCTCAAGAAAGAGGTTTTATTTAATTGAATCCTATGGGCCAAATACCATATTTATAAAAGAGGTATGGTAAATTAATAAAAATATAAATAAACAAGAGGTATGGTAAACAAATAAAACATTTTTTATATTTACTCCATAAGTCACCTTATATTTACGAACACTCAAAAAAGGGGTTATATTTAGGTGAAACCTATGGCCATAATACTACGGGAAAAATACCATGGACTAGATTGTTATTAATACCATGCAAAAAACAATTATTAACGCTAATATTAGAATTAATAAAAATAAAAATGGCACATGGTATTGACCCATGGTATTCACCAAAAGGGCACATGGTATTGACCCATGATATTCACCTGGAATGTAGCCTATTTAAATGGGGGAATTAAACCAACATGTAGCCTATGCTAAGATTCACTAGGACTTTACAAAGTTTTATTATTTAGTGAAAGACTCACCAAGATCTTACAAGATTTTATAATTGAGTAAAATATTCGCCATGCCTGGTGAGAGATTCGCCAAACAATTATATATACATATTATATTATTGATAAAATCGCCTTCCATTTTTCCTATATACCATGGAGATTCGCCCATTTATTATATTTATAAATTTAGGGGGGGTGCTTAAAATTTTCCCTATTCACGATGGTTATTTACCAGAAATTGGTTCATTTTTTAATGAGCTTAAACGCTGGGGGAAACATTTGTTCATTGCTTATGTTTATTTTTTAACGAGCATGAAGTCCGCGTTAAAACTGCTCGATATAATGGTCATTTCTTGACTTTACCATTAATAGCTTTGTTCCTTCAAAGATTGTACTACATGCTCAATTGCTTCATCCAAATAGTTAGAAATGAACAATATGCGTTTGAAAAATGAGTTAAGACACTAATATTTTACTTGAATTACATAAAAAGCAATTTAAAAGTGCTTTTACCCCTCATTTTACCATTTCAATTGAACTTTGGCTTGTTGGAGCTTTGGAGGTGCTTTCCCCCTTGATTTTCACCAGCTGATTTCGGGAGATTCTGTGAACAATTTTTGGTGTCGTCTAGACCAGGTAGGAGCTAAACTTGAGCTCTTTCATTTCATCTTTTCCATTTTGCCTTCTGAGCTTGATTTTTGGTTTTTCTGAGCCTCTGGGGTTTGAAAAACTCACCTTGGCTCTAGCGCACCCTTTCTACATCAAAAGGTGCGTTGGATGTTGGCCTATTCACTGGACAGTTGGCATGCAACGCACCCAGGACAAAGCTGGAGGTGCGATGGGCACAAGGAGGGAAATTTGTGCACAGTTTTTAATGGAAATTTTTGCCTGTTTCTCACCAAATTAGGATCTAACTCTTCTCTTGTTTGTTTTCAGAGATTTACTGGAGCAAAATGATCATTACATGGCGAGAATGTGAGCATGAAGAAGAGGACATGCTTGCTTTACATTATTCAACTATAGTAAATGCACTGGAAACTGTGGCCTGCTGAAATTTTTCTGCATCTCTAGCATGAGGCAACAAATCAAATTGCTGCAGTATTTGCTCGATGCTTGGGACCCTACTAGCCAGGTGTTCTAGATTAGGGGCAAATCCATCCCCTTGAATGTTTTAGACATCGATTTTTTGACCGGCTTGTCGAGGCGGGGTGCCCCTATCTCTTTATTAGGTTCGGCCCGCGGAGGTGAATCTGTGAGAGATTATGTTTGCAGGTATTGCAGAGAGGGATCTCAGCCGAGTAAGGATGGCAAGATCATCATCCGAGATGTCACTGACAAGTCTCTGAGGACCATTCTTTTCACCTTTGGTAGGATGGCTGGTGGTGCGGCTCTTCATGTGGCCAACCGGTCTTATATGCAGTACGCATTGGAGTGTCTCGAACCGAAGGTGTTCAACTGGTGTGATGCAGTACTCCTTGTGATGAAAGAACAGTTGACCAAGGTGAAAAATGGGAGATTGAAGAACTTTGGATATGGTTCTATTTTGACCACCTTCACCTTGGAAAGGATACCACTGATGCAGCCACAATATATTGCACTTGGTTTACCTCCACCGACTGAACCACGGATGCAGAGATGGGTCGACCATATGTCCATACATGCTGGTCAGTCTCAAATTTCTCTTTTTGATACCTGCTTCGGGTGGTTAGATCGTCAGGAGATGGTTTTTTCCGAGTACCCATATGCTGGTATGGACTTCCGTGGCGACCCGGATTTGGTACTACCGGCTGGTGAGCAGTGGGGTGCCATTGGTAAATTCTTGACCATATTTCTGTTTATCGTTTTTATTTTATAATGTCCTTGTGCTTTATTCTGTCAAGACTAATCAGAACTCATGTGCTCATGCAGATGCTGGTCCCGTTCGGCCAGTAGTACGCCTAAGAGTGCCAGCTGCCGCTCCAGCACGAGAGGCTGTGGGAAGGGCTATCCTTCGTGACCTTGATGTGGCTGAGACTCTTTCAGCATTACAGGATCAAGTCAAGGGTCTCACTCTCGGTATTCCATATGTGAGGATTGACGAGCTACCTTTGAGGTTGCAGTGACATGCTACTCGCTGTCAAGTCAATGGACTAGGATTTCATGCATGATTGCACAGGCTGTGACTTGTTATCACCAGCATCATTAGACTAGGGTGCCCCCTAGCGTTTTGAGTTTTGGGTCATTTGACCAATTTTGTCTTGGTTACAAAACATTATGTGTAAACCATAAAGTTATATATATATATATATATATATATATATATATATATATATATATATATATATTTGATTTTTGGAGTTTTATTTTGGTTAAGTTACATGATCCGAATGCAAATATTGATGAAATGCTTATTTTTATAAATGTTACAAATGTCTATCTAACACATAATTTGCCAATGAGTCAGTGAATGTGTTTAGGCTTCTGGAAATATTTTGATATTGAATAAAATCAAATTGCCTTTCCAAAATCTTGACCCTTAGGAACATGCGATAGATAGCTGGATTTCAGACAGAGTAGATACCAGTGAGCTGTAGTATGACGAGCTGTGAGTCTAGCCTGATGACCAGTCGGTGTATGCCATGTGTGATGGCATCAGAGAGAAGTTCTATCAACGCACTATATTCAGCGATGTTATTCATTGATCGACCAATACATACCCCTTTGAAACTTACTAACTCGCCGCTTGGATCAAAAATGGCCCAGGCCGCAGAAGATAGGTTACGCGAATTACGACTTGCTCCGTCGGCATATCCAACAAAAGATTCCAATAGGTTCGACATCTACGACAAATGTAAAAAGTGGATTTTATTGACCAAAACGATTACCCTTAGCGAAAACAAAAATGTAACAAAATCATATAGGTTACCATACTGATTATGCATAGTAACGCTTAAGGTACAACCCATTACGGGGTTGCACCAGTGGAATTCTGTCGTAATCCATTAACTCGTAGGCTCCTTTTGCTAACACTCGCTTAACAATATAGGGGCCCATCCATAGAGACTTGAATTTACCTGCTCCCAATTTATTTGATTCTTGGTCATAAAGCAAGACCAACTCGCCTTCTGAGAAGACACGGGGTTTGACATTCTTGTCGAACTGCGCCTTGACTCATTTCTTATGGGCTTCGTTAGCCAAAGCAACATCATGACGGGTTTCATCCAATTGGATTAGTTCCAAGAAACGAGCCTCCTCTTCTGAAGTTCCGGGGAGAAGGTCGATTGCGAGTTTAAGGGATGAGATTTCATACTGAACTGGTAAGATTGCTTCTAGGCCATACACCAGTTGGAAAGGTGTAAACCTGGTTGCATTCCTTACCGATGTTCGGTATGCCCACAAGGCCGAGTACAGGATCAGGTGCCAACTCCTTTTGTGGACTCCAATCATCCTTTGCAGCATGCGCTTCAGGACCTTGTTGATTACTTCAACTTGTCCGTTGGCCTGCGGGTAATATGGAGTAGAGCTGTCGTGAGACAAACCTAATTTGGCAGCTAATTCGGCCATCATGTGATTGCGAAAATGTGATCCATGATCTCTAACTATAGCCTGTGGAACGCCGAATCTGGCGACTACATGATTGAAAAAGAAAAGGGCAGCTGTTTCACCAGTGTTATTTAATGTATCATCGCCTCGGCCCATTTGGTAAAATAGTCCACTGCGACTATGATATACCCATGCCCCCCGGTCGAGGTGGGTTACATGTCATGAAATCGATGCCCCATTTGGCGAATGGCCCAACAACAACTATTGGCTGCAGAGGTGTGGGTGGTCTTCTGGTTTTCTATCGAAAATTTGACAGGCATAGCAACTTCTGACTGTGGTTATGCAATCTTTGAACATTGTTGGCCAGAAGTATCCTGCTCGTAAATTTTTTTCGGTGTAGCGTAACCGGATTGATGCCCCCCACATGCGCCTGAATGGAAATCATTCAGGACTTTATCGTCCTCCTCATGGGTGAGGCACCTCCTCAGAACTGTATCGACACCACGACGGTAAAGTGTGTCACCGACGATCATGTAGTCTTTTGATTGGTATCGAATACATTTTTGTTCAGAGTGGGAGGTGTTAGGCCTATATTTTTGGGTTTGGAGATAGATGATTATATCTCCATACCACAGATTGCTTGAAGATATCAGAAACAAAGATTCATCCACGATTGTTTCTTCTGATGTTTCATCGTTGGACAACGATGGGAGATCGCATAATAATTCTGCAAAAACCAGGGCTTTCTTTGACTTGGATTTTATAAATTCCAGATCAAACTCTTGTAGAATTGCTATCCATTTTGAATATTTCCCCCCAGCAACTGTCGCGACAATATATAAGTCATGGGGTTGCAATCTAATAGAATGGTAGTTTTTCGAAAGAGGACATAGTGTCGAAATCTCTGTATCGCTTGAACATCTGCGAGCGCTAGATTTTCAACGTAAGAATATTTGCTTTCTGTATCATTTAAGTTTCTACTTAAATAATATATAGGATGTTCAATTCCGTTGTCTTCTTGAACTAAAACCATTGTGATGGTTGTATCTTCTACAGCCAGATAGAGGTTAAAGTCTTTTTGATAATCAGGAGTGTACATTAATGATGCTTTCGTTAGGGATTCTTTTGAAGCATCAAAGGAAGCTTGCACGATCTGATCCCAGACGAAGGGCACTTCCTTTTTCAATAGACGTGTATAACCTTTAGCAAGTTTGGCGTAATTTGGAATGAACCTCCTCAGAAAGTTTTCTTTCCCTTGGAGTTTCTGAATCTAAAACAAATTTGAAGGCAGGGGCAAGTTTATGATTGCCTGCACCTTACATGGGTCAAGACGAATCCTGTCCTTTGAGACTACAAAGCCAAGTAAATGACCAGAACTAACACAGAACACACATTTGTGTGGATTGAGTCGTATCTTGTAGTGTCGGCAACATATAAATATCGCTCTCAAATGCTGTGGATGATCAGTCCGCTTTCGTGAATGAGCCGGAAGGTCGTCGAGATATGGTTGAACGATGTTTTTGATGTCGTGGAAGGCATAATTCATTGCCCTCTGAAATTTTGCCCCTGTGTTCTTTAAACCAAAGGGTAATTTGTGATATGCGAATGTGCCCCACGGACAAATAATTGCAGTCTTTGACTGGTCCTGTGGGTGGATATTTATTTGATTATACCCGGAGAATCCATCCATAAATGAAAAGATTTCACATCCGGCGCATTCATTAATTATCTGGTCAATAAAGGGTGTAGGGTAGTTGTCTTTTTGATGAGCTTGATTTACATCCCTATAATCGACGCACACTCTAATCGTTCCTTGTTTTTTCATAACAGGAACAATGTTCGACACCCAATCGGTTAGAGGAACCGGGTAAATGAAACCGGCATGGAGAAGCTTTTCAACTTCTGCTTTGATGGCAGCAGCTTTCTTGGGGTGCACCTGCCATAGTCGTTGTCATACTGGTTTGACATTTGGATACATCTTGATTTCGTGTTCGATTATACTCGAGTCAATGCCTGGCATTTCATCATATGACCAAGCAAAGGCATCTCTGAATTCGCGAAAAAGAGCATTATATATTTCCAGTTCTGAAGGAGAACAACATTTGCCAACATAAATATTCTCTACAACATCTGTTTTGGCCGAGATATTTATGGTGATAGTCTCTTCAATAGTGGACAAGTTTCGCTCGGAATCCACCATGTTTACAGTATTTGATAGGAAATCAAAAACTGACGGATGACGAAGGTCATCAGGAGTATCTTCTTTATAATCCGGAAGATGGGAACGGTGGTGGTAATCTTCCCATGGAGCCCCTTCTATTACCATTGATTGAACAATTCCTTCGTCGGTGTAATGTACTTGTGACCAAGGATCTAAAGGGGTGCCATACTCCTTAGACCTATCTATCCAAATGCTTGATGAGCGTTGATTTGGGTTTGCCTCCCATGCTAGAAACATTGATTGCTACAATATTTCTATTGGGCTTGGAGGCAATACCTGCGTATGATCCATGTTTATATCGTTTTCTGAGACCTTATCAATCGAAGATATCATATTGCAGGCTCCTATCGACGCTACTTCCACTAGATTGATTGGAGGCGGAAGGTCAAAAGTCCCCATTAATATAGGGTCTTTTAGTAGGCCTACTCCGATATTTTGAAGCAAATGGGGGCTTCCATGGATCATCAGAATGCTTCCTATAACTTGGCAACCATTGGGGAGGAAAGTTTGTTAATCGACGATTGTAATCCCTCCTTGAAAGGGAAATGCAATCTTCCTAAAATAGGTCGACACAATAGCAGCCATAGCATATATCCATGGTCTTCCCAGTAGGGTGTTATAATCGAGGTTTCCGTTGATTACTTCGACATCTATTTCTACTGTTTTCCCCCCTAGTTCAACTTGCAAGTTACTTAGAATACCATACGGGGTATACGTTCGTCCGTCGAATGCTTTTAATGTTGTCGAAGATCGTGACAAGGTTGTAGATCATAAAGTTTTCCAGCAACTCATCGACATAATACATGTAGATGCCCCCTCATCAATAATTGTTCGATGAACAGTTTTGTTGAGGGCTTTCACTTGAATGAGGAAAGCTAGTTGAGTTGGTAACTGAGGATCGTATCCTTTATGATTAAAGGACACAAGATTAGAATCCTTTGGGTCTATCCCACCGATAGCTGATAATAAAGCCTGCTTTTGGGATGGGCAATTTTTGTAATACCTCAAGTGTCGACATAGCGGATGGCGATTGGGACAGATCTTCCACTATATTATAATGCTGTGCTGCTCTGGCACGAGGATTAAATGTCGACTTGTGTACTACTCCCTTTGGCGGTTTTATTGTCAGTTTAGGAATGATGGGTGGCGCAACTTCTGTCGAAGTTGTTGTCGAACTACTAGGTTGATCTTTATCCTTGTTGTTCGACAACTATGGATTCCCGTAATATTTGTTCCTTGTTGATATCAAAGCATCATTTTATTGTTTGGAAACCGACAACATTAGCACTTTGGATGGGGACGAATTTCCACTGTCAACTAGATTTTTTCCTGGATTCTGAAACGAATCAGTTAATACTGCTGAGTTTCTTGAATTCTTGAAGAATTTTCTAAGCTCAGCTTTGTATGGACAATTTGATGTCCAATGATCCTCATCGCATATAAAGCATGGATTTTTTGGTTTCCTATTTCTTGTAGGGTTTGCAGAAGATTTTTCAGGTGATGATTCCTCATGTTTCTTCTTCTTCCCTTTGTTTTTCTTCTTTCCTCCTGGTTGCTTGGTTTCTTTGCCTTTATCAGTCGAGACGGAATTTACTTCCAAGGCAAGAATTTCTTCTTTTGCATTTTGACTGGAAATCTTACGGGCCTTTTTAGATGTAGCCTTTGTCGATTTTGTGTCTGTCGCACCAATCACGCCATCGCTGGCATGAGAGTCATTGTTTGATTTAGGAGGAGGGGGGACTGAAATTCTGGTCTGGGAGTGTCAGGTATTTTATCGTAGAGCATGCCAAACTGAGTGTAAATCAAGTCTAAATATTGCGCACGAGTGATAACTTGCTCTTCGGTGATGACTCCCACTTTTGCTACATCTTCCGTGATGGAAGGTAATAATGACTTAATAAACCATTCAGCTAAAAGCTGATCAGGAACATATGTTTTTACCATTCTACGATGATGTTGCCACTCATGAATATGATCAGATATGTGAGTGGATGTTGTTTGCTTGAAATTGGTAAGAAGTTCCGTTCCCGTTTCGTACCTTATCGGTAACTGAAAATGGGTTAAAAAAGTTGTGGCCAGGGTACTGAAGTTTTCAAACGAAGCTCTGGGTAATTCAATATACCATTTTGCTGCCGGACCAGTTAACGTCCTCTGAAAAAGGTGAAGCCTAATCGAATCATCGTTTAGGGTGTTTGATGAACACCATAGATGAAAGGTCATCACATGATTCGATGGATCTTCACCTGGATTTCCATTAAATTTAGGAATATCTGACGGAAGTTTATGCAGAATCGCTAGCCACCAAGGGGCGTAGGCGATTGGATCATTTGTTAACCAATTTAGATACGGTAACTCTAAAGTCGCCATGAAGGGTAACTGTTGATTCAGGTTAGGCGAAGCATAGCCAGGATAATATGGAATCGCTTGAGCAGTTGGTCTCTGCATACCAGCATAATGCATTTGATGCTGGTAACTTTGGTAAGGTTGATGGGCATAACCATTATAGAATGGTTGATTTTGACCGTTTTGAATATACGGCTACCCACTATTTGCAAATATTTGTTGCTCAAATCCTTGGTATACTTGTTGGAATTGCGGTTGTTGGTATTGCACTAGCCATGGTTGCGAAGCCATGTGCTGTTGCCCGATACTAACTGTTTGACCAAGATGAGGGGTAATTGTACCCATTTGGGCCTGTGTCATTCCACTAGTCGGCGATTGTGGTTGAGTCGCAAGGTCAAGAGGCTGTTGCATTACAACCTGAGAAACCTAAGGTTAGCATACAACAGGAAGTGCTTGTACTTGTGACACCGTCACAATAGCTGGCGTAGTTGGTATATTTGACATAGGTAAGCATTGTTGCATTGAATATACAACTCTTGGTTGTTGAGGCAGTATCGGCCGCTAGATGTAATTCCAGCATAACTTGAATTTTGTTGTGAACTCCCGTATGGTTGTCCTCCCGGAGGAGACAATGAAAGGGTATATTGCCCCCCATACGGCGGTAATCCGGTACTTAAAGGAATTGTTCGCCCTTGAGGACCGGACTGCCCAAATTGATACCCTGAAGGATCAATTTGTTGAGACTCAACATAAGAGTTTCTGGATGCTATTCCGGATGAACAAACAGGAACAGACCATACTGTCGAAATAGCCCCTGAGTGGGCCCCTTCTAGCGATTGAGAGCTAGTTGGGACAGATGGTATACCGGTGAACATTGTTGGAGTGACAACCCGAAGTTCTAATGTCGCTGTGTCGGATGACACAGTCCTTGATGTCGATGATTGTTCAGACATTTCTAGTCTATCCAAAAGATTGCCTAGCGATTCTATAGTATCTTCCGATGGTGGTAGACTAATTTCTGATGAAGAAGGATATAGAGTGATCCCGACTCCAAATTGCGATGGAGTACTAGATGGAGGATCCTCTACAATCTCTTCTATAGTAATCAGACCAGGTGGAAGAGGTAGACCATCAGGTCCGTAAAATATTTTTGTTGCCGAAGAAGGTATAGAATCTACACCGACAGATGTTTGGAGAATAACACCTTCTGAATCAACTATAGATGGAACTAGTTCAGTAATACAAGTGTTTACCCTCAGACTAGGATCAGTGCTACTATCCTTCGGTGGCTGCTGAACTTCTTCTGTAAAGGCAGGGATACCAGAAATGTTTGGAGTAACCAGAGTCTCTGATGGTGTTGGAACACTTGTTCTAACTTTACCAGGGGATTTGGAACCAGTTAAACGAGTTCACTTTGTCCGTAATAGTTTCGATTTCGGAGACAAAGATAGTTCACTCGTAAGCCTCCGCGAACGACAGGGTTTCAATTGACTTTCTTCCACGATTGTGGATTACTCGATCAACTAAAAATCAAAGGGAAGTATGTTTCTGAATTAGATGAATTTTAGGCACTTTGACACAACTTGTTTTTTCAATTTTTAAGAGTCGAGAAAACAAAAGATGACTCTAGTCGCCTTCGATTTTTAATGAGCTTGAAGTGAAAAGTGCTCAGATGGACCTTTTCCGTTAAGGAGTCTGAAAAGGAACGAAAGGGACTGCTTTGGAAATCTAGACAGAGGGATTACCAAACCAATCGCAAAACTGCAGAATACTTTTTACGGTACAGCAGTCAATCTTCCCGAATGCTGTGTTCAGTGCATTACGATCAATAGGGCGGTAGACATGGCTTCCTATGGATAAAGGATTAAGCCTATTGTGGTTTCCCACAATATACTTGACAGTACGTGGGAGCACAAGTCCGTACTGGCACTTATCGTCTCAAAGTGGAGGAGTCACCCAACCAACAGTAAAAACAACAGTTACCAGGCTTTACGACGCCGGAATACGTCTCTAGCCTAGACTTCTAGATGTTGTGCATTAGGTTCCAAAGAATTTTTAGATTCATTAAATTTATTTTAGTTGATCTTGCTTAAGAAATTTGCCTTTCAGGTTCACCGCGTGATGTAGATGTACAATTCCTAAAATACAATCTAAGATGAAAAACAATCAATTTATCTTCTTTGTGCAATGAAAATCCTAGCTACTAAGGAAAGAGAAATGGCGTTCTTTCAGCAAAGAGCAAAGAGCACACACTATATGCACTATCCTAAATCAAACCAACAAATAGTCTAAATGAAAATGCACATGCATGTATTTGTTTTCAGCCTTCTTAATGTGTAAATGATAAAAGAAAAGCTAATGTGCAAATCTGAATTATTTTTCAAAGCGACAATTACTAACAAGTTCCTTTTCAAGACAAAATGAGGACAATGACAACACTTTGCGATTTGGAATTGAAAACTTGCTTTCGACACTAGAAAAACTACTAATTCAGATCAAATACAATAGTAACAGGGTAATCGACTATCAAGAGCAATTAGACTCTCTTCTATGACTGAAAACGACACTTGCGACACTTTCAAATCATGAAACGACAGTACAATTACGCTACTTCTTTGTAAAGGAGAACTGAAAATGACTCAAAAAATACATAAAAAGATTTACAGTTATTTGCACAATGGAGGCAGAATATCAGCAAGGAAAGGGGTTTAAAACAGAGGTGTACTGACTATAAGCAGCAAAACTCCTGAATATATCTGAAAAGAGTGAACACAGAAACCAAAATTTAGGAACAAGGCCTTGTCTGATCAGCGCACCTGTAACACAGTGAAACTGAAATGCAACGCACCTACTACAATCTGGTAGTGCACTGAATTTGAGGTTCACAGAACAGACAGTGCGCTGGACCAGGGATGAGACTTTGATTGGGTTCCGGGTCACAGTTTGTAGTTCATTTCAGGGATTTTGGCCGAGCAAGTGGTAATCAGTAAATCAATCACAAGGGTAGATCTAAGGAGGTTCCTAGAGCCACCACAAGGGCAATTAGAGAGCTTGTAAATCAATTGTTTAATTCATAAACAAAACCCGGAGATTGACTGAAGCAGCTTTGATCTACTTTGCACTTGCATAGCAAATGCAGTTCGAAGGCTAGCTGGCTTGACTTCAAGCTCCATCTGTAAGTTTATAAAGTAAACAAATGTAGATGAACAAACAATCTACTCGCTCCCTAGAAGAGTCACCATTTTGTTACCGGGAATAGTGTCTATGCAGAACTCTTAATCCCACTAAGGCTAGTAGCTACCTTAGAAACAAACAAAGTAAAACTACTTTCGTTTTCCTTTATGAAAGATAGATGAGAGAGGAATAAAGGAGACCAACCTCTGTCTTGCACTTGGTTCCTTGCTCGATTCCTCTCTCTTCTGATAGTCCTTTGCTACTTGCTTTCTTGTATACCCAGCTTCACAGAGTACCTGTAGAATCAAAGCAGCATAACACCATACGAGAACATAGATCTATTATCATAATAAATATAGGATCAGATGTATATTAACCATACAAATGCATAAAACATAAATCATACAAGAGTATGGAGGAAAACTTGAATAGCTTTATTGATAATCAAGAAAGAGCCAAGAGAATTACAACCAATTTTTCTGACCCAGCATCATCCTCACAGCAAGAAGCCCTTCTTCACCTCATGAAAAGCTTATATCACCTAACACTAAGATTTTGCACCAATAAACAAGCAACACTTCCTTACAAGATACAAAATTCCAGCCTCTGGATCTCTGGGATGAGGGATCCATATATAGATGTCTGCAAGGGAGACGAGTCAGCTTTTGAGATTTGATTAGTGTCTCCCTCTGATATTTCTTGATTCCACTTGGAGATTGATGATCTCTTACTCATCCTTGGTCGAATTCAGAGAGGCAAGTGCCATAGGAGAAGTTTCTGGAAGATTCCATGCTTCTCCACCTCGCGGATTGACCCTGCCATTTGTCCCTTCTCGCCCATCGCACCCCATAGATGGGATTTTTGACATGCAACACACCTACTGTGTGTATTTAGGTGGGATGCAACCCACTTTGCCTATGGAGTAGGTGAAATGGTCTAGTTTTGGCCAGTTCCGAGTGGTTTTCCATGGAGAACTTCTAGGAGAAGCTGTAATCAGTTGACCTTGTTCTTTTAGGGGTTGGAACAACACCTTTAGGGACTTAGGAGCCATTGGTTTATGGACATTTATGCTTGGGGTTGCAGTGCCCAAAAATGTCTATAACAATCTGGTCATCAATGATCCCCTCTTCACCTACAGGAAAATCTAATCTAGACAAAAAATTAGCAACAACATTTTCCTCTCCTGGCTTGTCAACAATGGTTAAGTCAAATTGCTACAATAAATGTAATCATCTAATGATATTAGCATCACCTCAGGTTTATTCATCAAATACCTTATCGCGGCATGATCAATGTGTACAAATGTTTGATAACCAGTGATGTAGTGTCTGAACTTGTTTAGGGAATGGACTACAGCTAGGAGCTCTTTCTTGGTCACAATATAGTTTAATTCTACCTTGGACAGGTTTTCTCTCACAAAATATATGGCATATGGTAGCTTCTCTTCAACTTGTCCTAAGGTTGCCCATATGGCTTTGTTCAAGGCATTGGTGTGGATGTGGAAAGGTAGGGCCCAGTTGGGACCTCTCAGGATTGGGGCAGTTACCAGCTTATCTTTCAAATCATCCAGAGCCTCTTGGCAGTTTTCCGTCCATTTAAACTCAACATCTTTCCCTAAAAGACCAAACAATTGCGAGGCTAGCTTACTAAAATCCTTAATGAATCTTCTATAGTATCCTGCTAAGCCTAGAAAACTTCGAACATCTCTTACCTTTTGAGGAGGTGGAACCTTTCGGATGATAGCAATTTTGCTAGGATCCACCTGTAATCCTTGCTGAGAGATTATATGACCTAGCACGGTCCCTTCAGTCATCCAGAATTCACATTTTTTAGGACTGAGGGACAGGTTCATTTCAATACACTTGGTTAAAAAATTTCCCAGGTTAGTCAATGCTTCTTAGAAGTCAGACCCATAAGGAGTAAAGTCATCCATATAGATTTCTACCGAATCATGAACCAGCTCAACAAATATGCTCAGTACTGCTCTCTGGAAAGTGGCTGAAGCATTGCATAGCCCAAAGGGAAGGACCTGATAGGCAAAGGTACCGATTGAAGCCCCGAAAATCGGGCCTACAACTAGGGGGATACCCGCCTGGTCCGGACCTTGGTTGGCAGCGCCTTTTCCGTTTGGTATAGCGGGTCCGACGGGGGATATGGGACCAGTTTCCCAATTTAGGCATGTGTGTGTGTGCTGGACTGATATTTCTATTTCTAATAGTTTCTAACTGGAATACTTCTACTCTAATTCTAATCTAATGATAAGGAAATTCTATTCTAATAAGAAGAAATATCTAAATCTACACTAACCCAGGGTGTAATATTTTCCTTATGCGATCTAAAATGATTTCAAATAACAACTGGTAATAAATATCATTCAACTGTTATGAGAAAATAATTCAATAAGGATGAACCACTTCGTATAAAAAGTTAGATGAAAAAGTTGTGAAAAACATATCGCATAATAAGCTATTCATACATTTAAGCATAAATAAATAGCTATCACAGTACAAAAGTGCCAAATGATAACTCAAGCATTCATACATCAATATCTAAATAACTAAATAAGAAAATCACTCTAACACATGGGCAGAAATAGTTAAGAGATAGAAATACCATTTATAACTAGTCCTACTCATGAGCTTCAAGCGATAACGATTTATTTCTTCTTGATCTAACATCCACTAAGAGTACAAAAGTGCAACATCAATAGCAGATATCAAATGAAAACATCAATAAATCTTGTTCCATTCATTCATCAAAATCTCCTCAGAGGGTACAGAAGTGCATGTTCTGGGTATAAGTTTTTGATAAATTTCAAGACCCTTCTCTAAATGCATGAGAAGGGTTTAAATACTACTAACTAAATCTAAAATTAAATTATTACAAAAATGTAGGATGCGGTTTAAATGACCGTCCTCTTTTCAGGAAAATAAAAAAAATTAAAACTAAAATTGAATCTAAAATTAAACTACTTCTGTATTTGGTCCTTGAAATCGCACGCATGCAGCATCAGTTTGAGAAGAGTTGAGCGGCCGACTTCCGATTTTAGCTGAGCTGAGAAAATAGAATCGACAAGAGCTAGCGCCATCTTTTCGGCCGAATTGATGATACACTTAAGAGTCATCCACTGGCTATGTGGCTTTACCAAGTATGCCAGTAACAATCCCAGTTCAACTTGGTTAACCCTTGGATTGCTTCTGCCTTTTCTTTTGCCTTCTGCTTCCAATCTGCCTGTAGTTGTTTTGCGTTAGGTAAATATCCTGGAGTGGTCTCTGCAATCAAATTTGCCCTGTGCAAATTTTCATTTACACAATCAATAATATTGCTTGCTGTCGTGGCTGCTCCTTCTGCTGCTTGCTCTGCCTCCCTGATTTGCTCATCCCATTTATTAAAGAGTATTTCTTTGTGGTTTTCATTAATTCTTGGTGCACCTGCTCTTTTTCCTTCGTCTGTTTCTTGCCAAGCCAAATATTCAGTCACCTGTTTATTAATTAAATCATAGTCACTTCGTAAATCTACCACTTGATTAGTGGTTTTATCACTTATTTCACAATAATAGTTCCACTGTGATATCTTTTGGCCCAACGCTTCCTGCTGCTGTAGTAATTGTCCATTCAAGGAAATGGACTCTGTGATCAATTCTGTAAGTTTAGGATTGTCCTTGTGCATCTCCTGTAAATCCTGTAACTGCTTTCCTTTCTCATCCAAACTTTTATGATATCTTATCTGCATTTGTTGGAAGTCCTGCTGTAACCTTTCAAGCTGTTTCTGTGCTTCATTGTTGGTGTTAGCTTGCTGCAACTGTTGTTGCAATACTTGTATCTGGTCTTCCTTTTCTTTTAGCAATTGCTATACTTCAGACACTTTATCAATAGTCGTAGAGGCATATGCTCCTACGATCTGAGAGATTTTGGTGATATTCTCATTAGGATTGCTAGTGGGATCTTGCCACAGGACATCTAATTGTTCTGCGTCTTGAGGGAGCACGTTTTCCAATTTCCTTTTATTCCTCTGTCTTCTTACTACCTCTTTGTGTTGTGGGCTATAAAATACATCAAGAGGAGGGATTTATTCTATTTTGAGCATAAGCTCAGAGGATGGGGAAATAGGAATATGCTCCATATCTGAGACATTGCGGACTGTTCTTGTGACTACTTCTTTTGCTACCTGTGCATTGCTCACAGGTGTTTTTATGGTTTTTCCTTCAATATTGATCAAGTCATTGAAGGTTTCCCATTCTTTATCTAGTTTAGTTGTGACTGGCGGTGGCTGAATGACGAGAGGGGGAGAATCTCTTTGCGGAGAGGTAAAAACCTGTTGCTGTAGAAGTTCCGTTGACTGGGCCATATCCTTTACTGACCCTTCGCTCTTATCCTATTCACTTTCGGATCTTTTAGAATGTTCACATGTTTATTTTCCAGGCTTGGATTTAGATCCGTTAGTGCCTGAACTTCCACTAAGACTAACACTTTGATTTGGTTCCCTTGCGGGTTTTAGGTGTAGTTTCTCCAAAGGAATACTCGCTAACTTCCTTTCCCTGTATATTTTAAACTTTTGAAATTCTTCTGGAGAGAATTGCAATTGGGCTGCATGAAGAATTTCTTCAAGTGTGCTTTTCTGTTGGAATATGTCATCGAATAAATCATCTTCTCCAGAAAACACCTTTATCATGATTGCAGTGGTGAAATTCTTGGCAACATCATGAGGGTCAAATGGTCTTCCTGAAAATTTGAATAACTGTAAACACGTTATATTTTTTACTTCTATGAATGCATGGCCTACATCAAAAAGCGAAAAGGCCGCACAGGCTATAGGAAACTGTGGCCATATAGACTTCTTTTTGTCTTTCAAATATTTAGTTAGACCGCCTTCTCCACAGGTTTGATAGGCAATCTCTCGAGCTAAGAGTTTATCAGGGATATACAAAGGTAGGACATGAGGGGAAGCAGAACTTCGAAATACCCTGACATAAGTAAACAATTCCTCCCCGAACCGTCTTGTGACAGGGAGGATGTCTACCTCCGCTTCCGGAGAGCATCTCGGAGCATCTTTATCATATAACATTCTGTACAAGGGCAGCATAATTCCATGACAAATATGGTAGAAGTATGGAGTGAACTTAGAGTCCCACAATTCTTTATGATAGACATGGATGGGTAAGGGGTCTTGAGTTGTCCACTTCCAAGCCATAACAGGAAACTTAGAAACATAACATATCACATCCATTACATACGCAGATAGGTAAAGAGGGGGATAGATTCTTTGAGAGGCAGTTCTTTTAGATCGGTAACTTACAATGGCCATGACTAGGTTATCAAATAATATTTTAGCCCAATCTACAATAGTGGCATTTGTGGCGGCATCCAATAACAGTAGCCATTCTGATGAAAATTCGTTGATATGTGGCATTCCAAACAATCTACAGAGCATGGCAGCAGCAAAGCAATATGGGGTTGTGAGAGAACTAGTATTGTACATACCGTGTTTATCTTTCTTGAGCGGTTCATCCCTCCTTGACTCGTCCTTGGTGGTTTCTACCAGGTCTTGATTTTATTTTGCAAATTTCTCCATAAACTACTTGTTATAAGTTGCTTGTGGCTCTGGCAAATGATACATGAGCTTTAAATCCTGTGCAGCGAATGAGCCAATAAGTCCTTGACCCTGAGTCTTAAATTGTATGTTTCTAATATCAACGTTGTCCAGTATCCACTTCACCATGTCCGTGTATGGGAGAATTTTGGGCCTTGCGGATATCCGGTGCAAGAATGAGTAAGCTAGCTCTATGATGGATGCCTTAGAAGAACTATTTGAGGTTGTAGTAGCAGCAACTTCCATTACTCTTGGATTCTCCTCTTCAAGCAGATTATACATGCCTTCCCATGTAGCAATTCCCGCGTCTTTGTTACAGGCCGTGTCTGTATACAAGGGTGCCATTTCCTTTTCTTCAGAGCTCAGAGCTTTGCTTTTCTTTCCCATTTTAACCTATGTATTGCTTTGTATCGTCCTTTGTTCTCTGTTCCTGCAATTTACAAGTGAAGTGAAAATAATGACAAGGAAGGGTGATGGGAAAGTTTTAAATTCCGTAGACACATAAAGTATACCATCTTACGTGAGATGATTTTTCGATAAGCACAAACCCATATTCCATTAATAACTGGAAAATAACTCATTTATTATCATTAAAGTGCATAACCAGGTGTCAGCTTATGGAAAATACTTTTCTTGAATAACGAGCCCGAAAGATCTGCGATTTTGCGATTTTCTTCGTAATATCGTAGATCGCAACATCGCGAAATGATAACATCGCAAAGTTGGTCGCTTGTGATATCGCATTATCGTGTTATCGCGAAATCGCAATATCGTAGATCACAGAAACGTTATATATGACAATCTTTGTTAACCTGTTTTTTGCGAAAAGCGATTTGCGATCGGCGTCATCGCACATCGGAAAATTAAAATGTTTCAATTTAAATTGTGTTGTATGCGATACGATATTTTTTTTATCGCGTATCGCAATCTCGCAATATTGGAATTTGATTTGTAAGGTGGTCTCCCGTTATCTTTTTTGCGATGCATTATTCCTAAGGACAGATTTTTTCTCACCTTATCATAAAACTTAGATTTTTTTTAGATTTTGCAAGGGGGTTTCCTAAGCTTATAATGGTAAGTTTATTTGAAAAGGAAATTTAAGCATTACTTTGATTTTTTTAATTTTTAACTAAGGGTCCCTACTTATTTAGTATTAGAAATAACACTAAATAAGAAGGGTGGTTTTTGCTGGCCACAAAAATTGGCGATTCACTTAGAAGAACCAGTTATCTCTGCTACTTTTTTGAATTTTCAAAACTTCCAAAATAGAAAATTTTCCAGAAAATTAAATGTTACTGTAGAAAGACTAAGTACATTATGCTTTTGCTTATCAATGATATTTTGTTTCTTCTTCTCTCAACTTTGATTATTTACTTCCTCAAGCCAGTCCTTGTATCTACATCAATCATTACTTGGTTTATAAAGATAAAAACAAAGTCTTCTCTGTAAATCAGTTTTAAATATGCTCATTTTTCATAGGTAGAGCCTCTGTTGCTAGCAAGCGTTTATAGCTTTGACAGGGTTACCTATTATCCAGCAATGATCCTGTATCCTACTTAGAGAAATTTACAATTTTCCAAAGAAAAATCCATTTCCACACTTTCTGGTTTCATTTTATTTTTATTCTTAAAGAGAAATGTCTTGGTTTGGTAGCCAATTCATGACACGGTCATTCACTGATTTATAACTTTGCTGAACAAGCTGGTTTGTGATGAGACCGCTTGTCTTTTGATTTTAACATTCTTGAGTCATTGCCCTATTGTGATATGCAATATTGGCAAAGTCAACAAGCTATACATCTATGATCATGATAAGTCAGCTCGTGATGAGACCTCTTACTCTTTAAGTTAAAGTGTATCTTTGGATCATTCTCCGAATAGTGTAGTTTCCTAGGTGTGGAGGAAGTCATTGTTTCCTTAAGACAGCTCACGACAACAGTGATAGAGTTTTTTGGAAAGAGCCTTTCTACAGAGAATCTTCATTTTGTTATTGATACCTTTCATTGACTGAAATAAAACAATTTCTAACTAAAGGTGGCTCTTCATCAAAATTTATACAGTTGAAACTAATACCATTTCTGGGCATATAGTCTTTAACTGTATCTTTCAATAGTAATGATTAATTTTTTAGAAAGAATTCTATTTATACAAGCGAAAAAACAAAATTTAGAAGAGAATTTGTGTCTTTTTCATGAATCTCAAAAGTAACCATTTACAACCGGTTTTATTATGAAAAGAAAAACGACTACTCTACAAAAATAGAAGAATGATCTTCTATGGAAAATATTTCTTAAGAATCTGACCATTAACAGGTAAAGAATCTCTTCTCCCTGTTAAATCTTGTAACGTGAAGGTAGACAGACCTACTACTTCTATGATCTGGAAAGGACCAAGACACATTCTTTGAAATTTTGTATGTTTTCCCTTTTCCTCATGAGCCTTGTCCCATTTTAAAACTAGATCTCCCATCTGAAAATCTTTTCTGGATATCATATTGGAATCAAAAGAGGCTTTCACCAATGCTTGATGATGAGCGTGAGTTACCTTAGCTCATTCTCTTTGTTCTTCTAGTTTAATCAATTCCAGTTGCCGAAGTTGTAAAGAAGAAGTTGGTGCTTCATCAATATATTGAACCAAGGCTAAAGAGGGAATTGACAGATGCATTGGAAGAACTACTTCTTTCCCATAAACTAAATTAAAGGGAGAAGTGCCGATAGAGGCTTTCAGCGTTATTCGATCTACCCATAAAGCATCTATTAAAGAATTATGCCAATTTTTATGATTTTGGTCAATGGTTTGCTTAATGATTCTGATTAAGTTCTTATTTGTAGATTCAGCTAACCCATTCCCTTGTGGGTAATAATTGGCAGAGTATTTAAGCTTGAAACCCCTTTTGAGTGAAAATTCAGTCATCGCATTACCAGAAAAATATGATGCATTATCAAACATTAAAGCAGAAGGCAATCCAAACCTGGTGATTATGAACTGATCTATGAATTCAATGATATTCTTAGCATTAGCTGTCTTGAGTGGAACTGCTTCTACCCATTTAGTAAAGTAATATGTCGTTGTAAGGATGTATCTATGCTATTTAGAAGAGTAAGTAACGATCTCACCTATTACGTCCAATCCCCACTGATCGAAAGGTTGTTCAATGGTAACTAGTTGCAGTGGCAATGCTGGTTTCTTTTGTCTCCCAACAGTGGTTTGATAGAATTGGCATTTCCTTACGTAGTTATGTGCATCTTTGAATAATGTGGGCTGGTAATAGCCTGCACGTAAAATTTTGTGAGCAGTTACATCTCCAGCATAGTGTCTGCCTACTGGCCCACCCTAGAGTTCCTGCAAGACATTTTTAGCTTCATCTTTCTCAAGACATCTAAGGAGAATAGAATCATAATTTATTCTAAAAAGAACGGCATTCACGAGTTGATATTGTTTGGCTTTTAATCTTAGGGCTCTTTTCTTGGTATGATCGAGGTTGGGAGGAGCATATCCATACTTTAGATAATAAATAATATCATCATATAATGACTCAACATCATTTAGGCTTACCTTGTACACTTGTACCTCTTCATATGGATTTTTGGGCATTAGCGATGCTCCTGCCAGCGTTTTGCAAAAGCCTTGACCTTTTACAATATTTGCTAGTTTGATTTCTATGTCGTATTCCTGTAAGGCAGTAACCCAATTGGCCCTTTTCTCACCCACATCCTTCTATACTAGAAGATTTCTTACCGCTGGAAATGGTACTATGATCTTGGTATGTGTTTTGAGTAAAAAAGGTCTGAAATATTTAATTGCTTTGAAAACAACATAAGCTTGTTTCTCTACATCTGAATAATTCAATTCAACACCTTGTAAATTGGAACTGAAAAAAGAAATTGGGGCTTCCGCCTTTTCTTGATTTGCTTGAGTGAGTACCGCAACATATGATCTATCTGAGGCAAATGTATACAAAATAAAAGGATCGGAAAAACTTGGAGTCGCCAAAGATGGAGCATTAATAATTTCTTGCTTGATCAGATTGAATGCCTCATGTTCATCTTGGCCCCATTTAAATTTCACGTTCTTTTTAATCATGGCTTGTAAAGGAGATATGATTCTTGAAAAATCTGGAACGAACCTCTTTAGAAAGTTAATCTGGCCAAGGAAAGATTTCATGGCTTTCTTGTTGTGAGGTAGGGGTACTGCAGAAATTTCCCTGATTTTGTCAGGATCGATGTGAATTCCAGATTTTGACACTATGAATCCTAGAAGCTTTCCTTCACTTAATGCGAAAAAATATTTTTTCGGGTTAAGCGAAATCCCATACCTTAAACAGCATTGGAAGATTTTTTTTAAATCTCTGAGATGGTTGTTTCATTTCTTGGAATAAACAGTTATATCATCCAAATAGATTACCACTGACTTATTAACTAACCCTTTGAATGCAATGTCCATGGCTCTCTGAAATGTGGAACCCACGTTAATCAAACCAAATGGCATCTTTTGATATGCGTATGTGCCCCATTTAGTTCTGAATGTCATTTTTAATTGATAGTCAGGATGTACCAGCACTTGGTTGTATCCTAAAAATCCATCCAAGAATGACATTAATTCTAAGCCCGCAACTGCCTGCAGTATTTGTTCCATGGGAGGTAAAGGAAAATTATCCTTTTGGCAGGCCTTGTTAAGGTTTCGAAAGTCAATGCAGATTATAATATCCCCATTTTTCTTTCTAGCAGGTACCATATTGGAGACCCATTTAGAATGTCTAACGAGAAAGATTATTTTGGCTTTCAATAACTTATTGAGTTTAGTTTTGATCTGATTTTCTAAATTTGGATGGATCTTTCTCAACTTTTGTTGGACAGGATTTTCATTATCGATCATTGGGATAGTATGTTGGATGATGGAGGTGTCGTATGTTTTGAGTTCATCGTAATTACAAGCGAAAACACTTTTGTATTGTTTCAAGAGATGAATATATGTTAATTTCTCTTCAGGGGCTAGGCCAAGGCCTAGGTTGATATTTTGCGGTTTGGCATCAGTTCCTAGATTTACTAATTCATAATTCAAAGTTGAACTTTGGAGTTTTGAATTGGTAGATCTCTTGAATCGATATTTGAAATCATAAAGGTCTTCTAATTTGACTACTGATTTAGGTATAACATTGTTAGTACTATCCTATTGCAATTGTTGGTCATGTTGGTCTTCGTCAATTATTTGATTGGTGTAGGATCCTTCAAATGTGATCAAACTCACGATATCAGGATTGTCGTTGAAAATCCTCCAATTGGTAATGTTATCAAGAATAGATGGTCTAAAAATTAGCTCAATTGAAAATCGGTCAGTGCTAAAATCTTCTGAAGGAATGAGCTTGGAAGCTACGTTGGCTAAGAGGTTTGTGCTAGCATTCTAGAGTCTCGGAATTGATGAAATATTAAATGCTATAAAATGTTTAGTCAGATATTGAACTAAATATTGGTAATGCTTTAAATGACCTAATAAACAGTGTATAATTTTACATACCTATTTGATTACAATTTCAAAATCTCCAAAAACTTGCAGGTATTTGACGTCTAATCCGATTACTTTGTATAACCCTTGGACTAAAGCCTCATAGTCTGCGGTATTGTTGGTGCACTCGAATTATAGTCTGCAAGTTAGCATGGTTTTATCTCCCTCTGGGCTTACTAATACGCATCCTACTCCTGCTCCTTTGTTAGACTTAGATCCATCAAAAAATAGTACAAAGATTTATTTACAGGACTATCTATAAAATTAATGAATTTAGAACTATCTGTTTGAGAAAAAGTTTCTACTTGAGATAAAATATAATGTTCTAAGTAAGGTGAAGTATGAGCATTAAAATTTCCTAGGAAAGAATCTATTGAATAGTTGCCTATGATGTTAGAATTATATGCTATTGGTTCATTTTCTCCCTCGAGTTCTGTTACTATGTATTTGTGATGTCATTCACGTTCAACTTTTATTTGGTTTGGTTTACCATTGTAAGGAAGCCACATATGTGACCAGTCAATTGCAAAATATCCATGAAGTTTTTCTGACCAATCTCTGCTAATAATTAGGCCATAAAATTCAGGAATATCAGCAACTAAAATGTCAATAACTTGACATACCTTTGGGTTGGATGATAGCCTTATGGTAACCTGATTTAACTCGCCAATCACTTCGACTTGCGATCGATCTAGCTGAACTATGCGCATAGCGGATTTCTGTGGTTGAACGTTCAATTTTGCACATATTGATCTTGGTAAAATATTCGATGAAGCTCCAGAATCCACTAAGCAATTATGCACATTTTTATTGAAAATTTCATAAGTAAGGAGAAATGGGGGAGTATGCGATCTAGATCTTCCTCCAATTAATGTGATATCATTTAGATCAACTTTATTCATCGTATTAGTTGGAGGTCTCCCCATATCATGGGAAGCTTGAGAGATTACAACAGCTGGTAAAAGTGCAACTGGTACAACATGTAATTCTTTCAAAAGTACTTTTTGCTGGTGTTTCAATTTGCTCAATTCAAAAAAAGTAATATTGGCCCTAGTCTTTTTCATATCTTCTATGATGTTATACTCCATTTCATCCGAAATGATTAGTGTTTTAGATGGAGTTGATGTGTCTGTTTGGACTGGGCTGGTTTGAGTTGCTTTAGGTGGTGTTTTCTTGGCTACAACTTTGTCCTTAGTCATCGAGCTTGCGCTCTTTAGCTTAGGTGTAGGTTGAGGAGGATCGAGTTGATTTCTGCTGTGAGTATTAACCGAGAATGCCTCTTGATCCTCTTCATCTGGGAGGATGAAATCTGACATACCTTGTAATTCTACAGCTTCTTCTTCATCAGTATGTTCTTCAGTAGCATTTTCCTCGTCTTCTTCTTCTAATTCAACATTTGATATAGCGTTAGGGGGTTTGGAATCAGCTGAAGGATTTCTTTTGAAAGGCCTGTATGACCTTTTAGAAGAAGTTTTTGCCACTTGTTTTTTAATATCGACCATTTCGTTAGACATGCTCTTCAAAAATTTTTGTAATCCTTCTAAATCAAATGGATCTTTCGGTTGTTTTTTCTTGGGATCTTCTTTGAAAGATACCTTCTTAAATTTTCGTTCTTCCATCTCGTTTTTCTTTTCTAGGGCCATAATACGTTTCTCTACTGCTATCACTTCTTTCATATTTTCAACTAAGGTTGTTTTGTTAGCCCTATCAATAAAGATTGCTAAGTTTGATGGTAAAGTGGTAATGTAACATTCACTTCGCACTTCTTTGCTAGGCTAAGAAGCAGTAGGTATTTTGTTTAATATTTTTTTGAAACATAAATTGAAATCTTTGATGGGTTCTCTTGACTCAGCCCTAAGGTTAGACAAGTCATTGATCAGTGTCGTTGTAGACCTGTCATCACCAAACTTGGTCAGGAATTGTTCTTGGAAGATGTCCCAACTAGTAATAGATCCAAATGGTAATTAGAAATACCATGATCTGGCTGTTCCTTGCAGAGTATAAGGAAAAAGTCGAACAACAACATCTTCATTAATAACTCCATTGAGATTTATGGATAGCATAAAGTTATTTATATGTTCTTCCGCTAGCATGCCTGCCTTAGGATTAAACTTAGGCAGCCATTTTTTAGGATGGGCCGGTAACTGACTCAAGGGTGCAGGCATTATGACTGCCCCTAGGTGATTCCATGGAGATTGGGCCATCGCTGAACTACTAACAGAGGAAAGTGCAGAAGATGATCCTTGCGATTGAGAAGGTGGAGATACTACGACTCCAGATGGTTGAGAGGGAGTTGGAGAAGTTCCAGTAGGTTGATGGACAATGATCTGAAGTGCAGGAGTGGATGGTTGACTTCACGGTGAAGAGGTTGAGATGGATGACGATGATGAAAAGGTCTCGCTATCGGATCCTTTAGGAGACTTCCTTGCTCTCTTCCTAGTAGGTAGAGGTAATTCGGTTGGCTAAAAACCAAACTTTTCACTCTTTAACCTGGTAAGAGGATGAGCAGGGTTATATTGTGAAGTCATGCTTCCTTGAGATTTATCAAATATTTGAGGAGATATAGAAAATCATTGAAGTTTGTGAATCAAAGATTCAACTTCAGGAGGTTCAGTAGTAGATTGTTCTGAAATTTCAGGGTTTGTAGCAGCGGTTGTTTCTCCAGCGACTTCTGACTCTGGATTTAAAGATTCTAAATGCAATGGAGAAATCGGGGGAGATGGTGAGGGCAATTTACTCTCAGAATGGTATTTAGATTTGGATTTTCTTACCATTCATAGTTCGGGGCCCTCCTTCTAGCGCCAAATATGTTGAAGCCCCGAAAATCGGGTCTACAACAAGGGGGATACCCGCCCGGTCCGGACCTTGGTTGGCAGCTCTTTTTCCGTTTGGTATAGCGGGTTCGACTGGGGATATGGGACCAGTTTCCCAATTTAGGTGTGCGTGTGTGTGCTGGACTGATATTTCTATTTCTAATAGTTTCTAAATGGAATACTTCTACTCTAATTCTAATCTAATGATAAGGAAATTATATTCTAATAAGCAAAAATATCTAAATCTACACTAACCCGGGGTGTAATCTTTTCCTTATGCGATCTAAAATGATTTCAAATAACAACTGGTAATAAAGATCATTCAACTGTTATGAGAAAATAATTCAATAAGGATGAACCACTTCGTATAAAAAGTTAGACGAAACAGTTGTGAAAAACATATCGCATAATAAGCTATTCATACATTTAAGCATAAATAAATAGCTATCACCGTACAAAAGTTCCAAATGATAACTCAAGCATTCATACATCAATATATAAATAACTGAACATGAAAAGCACTCTAACACAAGGGCAGAAATAGTTAAGAGATAGAAATAACATTTATAACTAGTCCTACTCATGAGCTTCAAGCGATAACGATTTATTTCTTCTTGATCTAACATCCACTAAGAGTACAAAAGTGCAACATCAGTAGCAGATATCAAATGCAAACATTAATAAATCTTGTTCCATTCATTCATCAAAACCTCCTCAGAGGGTACAGAAGTGCATGTTCTAGGGATAGTACGTTTTTGATAAATTTCAGGACCCTTCTCTAAATGCATGAGAAGGGTTTAAATACTACTAACTAAATCTAAAAATAAATTATTACAAAAATGTAGGATGCAGTTTAAATGACCGTCCTCTTTTCAGGAAAATAAAACAAAATTAAAACTAAAATTGAATCTACAATTAAACTACTTCTGTATTTGGTCCTTGAAATCGCACACATGCAGCATCTGTTTGAGAAGAGTCGGGCGACCGACTTCCGATTTTAGCTGAGCTGAGAAAAAAGAATCGACAAGAGCTGGTGCCATCTTTTCGGCCGAATTGATGATACACATAAGAGTCATCCACTGGCTATGTGGCTTTACCAAGTATGCCCAGTAATAATCCCAGTTCAACATGGTTAACCTTGCATTGCTTCTGGCTTTTCTTTTTCCTTCTGCTTCCAATCTGCCTGTAGCTGCTGTGTGTTAGGTAAATATCCTGGAGTGGTCTCTATGATCAAATTTTCCCTCTGCAAATTTTCATTTACACAATCAATAATACTGCTTGATGTCGTGGCTGCTCCTTCTGTTGCTTGCTCTGCCTCCCTGATTTGCTCGTCCCATTTATTAAAGAGCATTTCTTTGTGGTTTTGATTAATTCTTAGTGCACCTGCTCTTTTTCCTTCATCTGTTTCTTGCCAACCAAAATATTCAGTCACCCGTTTATTAATTAAATCATAGTCACTTCATAAATCTACCACTTCATTAGTGGTTTTATTACTTATTTCACAATAATAGTTCCACTGTGATATCTTTTGGCCCAACGCTTCCTGCTGTTGTAGTAATTGTTCATTCAAGGAAATGGACTCTGTGATAAATTCTGTAAGTTTAGGATTGTCCTTGTGCATCTCCTGTAAATCCTGTAACTAGTTTCCTTTCTCATCCAAACGTTTCTGATATCCTATCTGCATTTGTTGGAAGTCCTGCTGTAACCTTTCAAGCTGTTTTTGTGCTTCATTGTTGGCGTTAGCTTGTTGCGACTATTGTTGAAATACTTGTATCTGGTCTTCCTTTTCTTTTAGCAATTTTTGTACTTCAGACACTTTATCAATAGTCGCAGAGGCATATGCTCCTTCGATCTGAGATAGTTTGGTGAGATTCTCAGTGGGATTGCTAGTGGGATCTTGCCACAAGACATCTAATTGTTCTGCATCTTGAGGGAGCATGTTTTCCAATTTCCTTTTCTTCCTCTATCTTCTTACTACTGCTTTGTGCTGTGGGCTATAAAATACATTAATAGGAGGGATTTCTTCTATTTTGAGCATAAGCTCAGAGGATGGGGCAATAGGAATATGCTCCATAGCTGAGACATTGCTGACTGTTCTTGTGACTACTTCTTTTGTTACTTGTGCATTGCTCATAGGTGTTTTTATGGTTTGTCCTTCAAGATTGATCAAGTCATTGAAGGTTTCCCATTCTTTATCTAGTTCGGTTGTGACTGGCGGTGGCTGAATGACGAGAGGGGGAGAATCTCTTTGCGGAGAGGTAAAAACCTGTTGCTATAGGAGTTTCGTTGACTGGGCCGTATCCTTTACTGACCCTTCGCTCTTATCTCGTTCACTTTCAGATCTTTTACAATGTTCAAATGTTTCTTTTCCAGACTTGGATTTAGATCCATTAGTGCCTGAACTTCCACTAAGAATAACGCTTGGAGTTGGTTCCCTTGCGGGTTTTAGGCATAGTTTCTCCAAAGGAATACTGGCTAACCTCCTTTCCCTGTATATTTTAAACTTTTGAAACTCTTCTGGAGAGAATTGCAATTGGGTTGCATGCAGAATTTCTTCAAGTGTGCTTTTCTATTGGAATATGTCATCGAATAAATTATCTTCTCCAGAAAATACCTTTATCTTGACTGCAGTGGTGAAATTCTTGGCAACATCATGAGGGTCAAATGGTCTTCCTAAAAATTTGAATAATTGTAAACACATTATATTTTTTACTTCTGTGAATGCATGGCCTACATCGAAAAGCGAAAAGGCCCCATAGGCTACAGGAAACTGTGGCCATATAGCCTTCTTTTTGTCTTTCAAATCTTTAGTTAGACCGCCTTCTCCACAGGTTTGATAGGCAATCTCTCGAGCTAAGAGTTTATCAGGGATATACAAAGGTAGGACATGAGGGGAAGCAAAACTTCCAAATACCCTGACATAAGTAAACAATTCCTCCCCGAACCATCTCGCGACAGGGAGGATGTCTACCTCTGCTTCAGGAGAGCATCTCAGAGCATCTTTATCATACAACATTCTATACAAGGGTAGCATAATTCCATGACAAATCTGGTAGAAGTATGGAGTGAACTTAGAGTCCCACAATTCTTTATGATAGACATGGATGGGTAAGGGGTCTTGAGTTGTCCACTTCCAACCCATAACAGGAAACTTAGAAACATAACATATCGCATCCATTACATACGCAGATAGGTAAAAAGGGGGATAGATTCTTTGAGAGACAGTTCTTTTAGATCGGTAACTTACAATGGCCATGACTAGGTTATCAGATAATATTTTAGCCCAATCTACAATAGTGGCATTCGTGGCGGCATCCAATAACTATAGCCATTCTGATGAAAATTTGTTGATATCTGGCATTCCAAACAATCTACAGACCATGGCAGTAGCAAAGCAATATGGGGAGTTGAGATAACCAATACTGTACATACCGTTTTTATCTTTCTTGAGTGGTTCATCCCTTCTTGACCAGTCTTTGGTGGTTTCTACCAGGTCTTGATTTTCTTTTGCAAATTTCTCCGTAAACTACTTGTTATAAGTTGCTTGTGGCTCTCGTAAATGATACATGAGCTTTAAATCCTGTGCAGCGAATGAGCCAATAAGTCCTTGACCCTGATGTTGGGTCGTTAATATACCATTATTATTGTCACTTTTGAACGCTTATTCCACCCATTTCTACCATTCTTCATCATATAATTTATTATAATTTATTATATAAATCCATTTTATAATGATTTATGCTTTTATGGATGAATATTATTTCTTCTCCTTTATTTCTAATAAATTGATGATTATGCATGATTTTATCAATGAAAGTTTAATAAATTGGTTATAACATTATTCACCATTTTTAGCCTCCAAGATAATTTCCAGATTGAAGATTTGATCATTAAAAGTGCCAACTCAGAAATGCGCTGGAATAAGAAGTGACAGTTTTGCGGTTGAGATTCTGAGCAAATGAAGCAGAATATGGAAAATCTAGAACATGGGTTTTGTCCAGAACGGACCCAATTAACTTTTTCAAAGAATGGCTTGCCCAAATTTGTCTTGTACTGAGAGAAACACAGGGTTCTTTGAGCATGATTTTCTCAGATTTGTTGTTGCGGCCGTCCTCCAAATCTCAGCGGCAAATCAAAATTCGTCTTGCTCTTGTTGAAAGATGGATGGAAATATATCTTCTTTTTGATCAATTGGTTGGAAACAATCTAATTTTGTAATAAAAAATATGTTGTACTTATCTTTATTGTAACTTCTCTCTGATCTCTCTCTCTATTTAAATGAAAACAGAGATCAGAGATGGGGATGATTTGGGGATGGAAAAATGATGGAATTGAGGATTTAGAATTAGAGATTTAGAATTAATAATTCATGATAGGATAGGAGGAAGAAAGGATTGTTTCAAGTTGTAAGTCTCAAAGCTGTTGCTGTTGTAATGATTTCACCATTTAATGATTAATACCTGAGTTGGGAGGAGTTGTTCATTCTTTTCATCTGAAGTAGCCCAGCAGCATCCGCTGGCGGCTAAGGGCCCAGCCTCTGGTGGAGTATGCTGCTGTTGTATTATATCTTTACACTTCATGTGTGGTTTGATCTCTTTCTTTTACTCTGCTCAGTAATCTGATGCACTTTAATGTTTTACATATCAGCATTGTTATATATACTTGATTGGATACTATCATTATCTGCAACAGGAATGCTATGTTATCATTTTAACTTTGTATCACATTGTTGTTCCTTTTGATAGTTGATATAACATTGTTGTTCCTTATAGATTGTCATTCGATTACAGATTAATCGCGCTGTGTGTTCCTACATCGGTACAACTGTATGATGTATTCTTAAATTGTGACTGTTGTTTATTCGAGATTGCTGTTCCATTACAATTGCTGTTACTTTATAGCTGTGATTCATGCATATTGTATCAAATCTCATATTACTATTCCTTTTAATGATAAGTGTGTTGCGTGCTTGATTTGGGTTGTTGTACATTCAGATTTAATCTGTTGTTCTATTTCCGTGTGTTGTCCGGTTTATTCTTAAAGTAAATATTGCTATTAATTTGGCTTTGCTATTATTCATTTCCATTAATTAGAGTTTGCTGTTCAGATTCCTTTAATTACAGTTTGCTGCCCGTTTACTTTGTTGTTCATTTCTATTGATTAATTGTAATAGTTTGCTTTTAAAGAGTTTTCCTAGTTTACTTTCAATGGTAGTTTTAGTTCAATTTCTATTTCCTTTTAATTGATTTAAAGTAGGACTACCAACTGTAGAGAACATTGGTTATGCTTCCTCGTTCCCAGATTGATTGTCTTGTTCTGGTTTGATTTCAATTGCATCAATATCTAGAGGAATGAGTTATTGCTACTGTATCCTCGCTTGATGGTTGTTTGAGTGAATGATTTAATTACAGAGCATTTGAGTTTCTTGCTGTTCTAATTAGATATTGTTTCTAGCTTTCATTTACTTTTGGGTTTTAAGCACTATACTGCAAAACATTACTCTTGAGTAAATAGCCGCCTCAGACTGAGTACACTCTTGAAATAAAAAGTCATCCCTGGGTTGAAAATTAATGTGAAGGTAATTAGGCGTTAAAAAGACACATTTTTATCGCTCCACATTTTTGCGTCGTTGTCGGGGAGAGTGTAGACATTTTTAAAAGAGTAGTGTGCATCCGATGAGTGTCTGTTAGGAAAGAATGGGGTATTAAAAATGGAAGGTAAGAACCTACGTACGGAGCATGTAAAAGCCTTTCTCCCCCACCCTCTTTTCAACAGAACTGTTAAAGAACTTAGAGTAGAAATAGATGTTTGAATTTTTGTGTGAATGACTAGGAAAAAAATAGAAATTTTGAAAAATGAATCACATGATTTCTCTCAAGTGGTGATGTAAGCACCACCCATTTCACTAACTAATTGACAGGAACCTTTGAAGAAGGAGCCTCGAAGAAACACATGAAGAAAATCTTATCTTATGGTAAGAAATGGCTCACATTTTTACTTTTGAATTTCCTATCAAAGATCTAGGAGGAGTGACAAAAATGCACATAATTCCCCCATCTTTACCAAATTTTCATGGTTTAGAAAATGAAGATCCAGATACATTCTTATTTGAGTTCGAAATACTTTGTAAAGGATATGATTATTGTACAAATGATCAAAGATTGAAAGTGTTTCCTCTTACTCTAAAAGGAGCAGCTCTTCGATGGTTGATGAGCCTAGGTGGGAATTGCATCTAATCATGGGAGGACATGAAGAACATATTCTTGAAGAAGTACCAAGACTATTGCAAATCCAATGAAGATATTTTCGCTATGATACAAGGGGAAGATGAAAGTTTGGAGGACTATGTAGATCGATTTCAATACAACCTTCAAAAATCAAAATATAAGCATTTGGAAAAACAGATCTTAAAAACACTCTTTCTTAAAAGAATCAAAGATAAATTTTTAGAACTCTTAAATCTGATAGGAAAAGGTGATGTTTTTCAGTTGTCATATGATGATGTTTGTGAATTGTGCATAAGGTATTCAAGAGGAATCTCCAAGGCTGGTAAGAATTCTAGAGATGTTTGTTCTTTCTTTTCCAAATCTGCTACAAGAATAGGAGACATAAGAGCTGAAATCAATGATTTACTTGAACATTTTAAAGTTGATTTTATTACCTCTCAAAGTTCAAAATTGGATGCTTTTCAGGTTCATAAAAATCAAGAATTTGATGAAGTGTTTTTCACTCATGACCGAAAGGAGCATACCATAGATGGTTACTCTTCCTTATCTAGGATGGAAGTATCATATCAAAGAGGTGAGGAAGTTGCAACAAGGTCAAAACCATGGAAATCATGGCCTACAGGTATGGTTCAAAACACTTCTTCTCCATTCTCTTACTTGCATAATCCATTATGGAATACTCATGTTCTAGGGCAGCCATGTCAATTTCAATATAACCACCAATCTTATCTACAAGTTTGGCATGGTTCACCTTATGATTGCATGACTACTCTCCCTCATCTTGTAGCACAAGCACATTCTCCATATTCTCCACCAGCTCTTCCACAACATCCTGCTTGCATATCAAATTTATCCACTCAACCCAACCAACCACATCATCACAATGCTCCATTCCTTACACATTTTCCTGCTCAACTAATTCCACACCCTCACCACAATAAACCAATACAACATGCTTACAATGTTGAACTACCAAATTTACCGACCCTTCCCACCCATTCTATCTCACATGCGCCATTAGAGAAAACTTACAATGAGATTCAGAATGTTTCAAATTCAAAAATTGTAGAAGCTATGGAAGAAAATGAGGTTTCTTATAGTATGTATCAACAAGCTATTTTAAAAGCTCAAGAACTTCATGATCTGATGGATATGAGAAATCAAGAAAGTAATGGATAAATTGAAGATTGGTTTCACTCCATCATTTGTTTGAAACATCACTCTATGCTTCAACAATTTTTGATATCATTTTTTCAAGGGAAGTTGGCTTCACATACCCTAATTTTCATTAATATGCATTTTTCAAATTTGGGTATGTGTATACATGAAGCCTTATTTCAAAAATGGCTCCACTGGAAGTACTCATATACGTAGTCATATTCATTTTTCAAATCAAAATAGATTAGTGTAGAAAATAAAATAAATAAGGAAATAAATAAATGCATTTTGTTTTTCCATGTAAAACTAGTGTTTTTTGTTGCAACATGCTATGCAAATCAACATTGGTGATAATTTTTTAATTCATTTGTGTATGTAGATGAATTATAATGGAAATAATAGCTCTACCAACACTCATATTCACTTTTATCACCAATTTGAAAAAATGCTTGAATATCATATTTTATTTTATTTTTTTGGCTTGTGGGCTTGATGGAATTTTTGCAAAAACAGTCGGGACAGTCATGTTTTGAGGGACCAAAAGGGAATATTTTAAAACCTATTTCTATCCTAAGTAGCCCTTTATTTTTACTTTCCAACCCAATTTGAATCACTCAATTTGGATTTGAAACGAGAAAGAACCAAAACATTGACCGGATGTCTAGTGAGCAGCTCAGGAACAGAGTTGGGACAGTCAGTTTTTGGAGGCCTAAATGAATATATTTTTAAAACTTGTTTCTATGATAGATTCCCTTATGAATATAGTTTACAATGAAATTGGAATCACTCATTTTAGATATCGTATGGGGAAGTTATGATCAAAATACTGACTGTTTATCGTAAATCAGCACTCTTAAAACTCTGTCTTTCCGGCTGTTCCTTACAATATTTGACCTATCAATTCTTCTTGTCTTCAAAACCTATTTCTATTGGAGAAAAATAAATGAATCTATTTTCATTTCCAATTTGAATCATTTCAATTTGACATCAAATGAAAAGGTTACGCTTGAAATATCAACTGTTGGTCTAAGCCGGGTAATCGACAATGACTCTATTATGCAGGTTGTTCTAACTAAAATTGACATATCATATCATTGAATCTTTAAAACTTGTTTCTACTAGAGATAAAACTTTTAATTAGCTCTCATTTGGATTTGGAATCACTCAATTTCGACGAAAAACAAAGAAGTTGTGATTAAAACACTACAGGTTAGCATGATTGGCCACTCCTCTCCCGCAGGTAACAAATAAATTTTACTTTGTTATTTTCTCCGTGGATTTGTTCTACAAAGTAACTACTTGTTATTTTTTTTGCATAATTCTTGGATTAGGGGAGCCTACACACCTCTCTTTCTCCATGATTTAATGTTTTATTGCAGATAGATACTTGTTTTTTGCAAGTCTTGGGAAAATAAAGAAGGTCAATTTATGGACGAGTGATTTTTGAAAGTGTTACACAGTAATTTGTCACTGTCTCCCTGTCAGTCACCCTACTGTGTCAAGAATTAATAATAATCAAGTTCATGCCTTCTGAACTGGCCCAAAACCCACTTTTCCAAAGTTTTCCTCATCAGCGCGTCTGTTTCTAAAATATCCGCGCTGACTGGCGGCTCGTAGTGTATTCAGTGCGCTGCCAGCGTGGAAGCACATCACTTTTCCGCGCTAGTCACATTTTATGAGCCAGCGCACCTCTCCTTTGTATTGGGTCGCGCTGACATGACTTTCCCAGTTATTGAGGCGCGACGTCAGCGCGTCAGTCACCTTATAATCCGCGCTGATCCTGTTTGGGCGAATTTGTTCCAACAGCCAGCCTTCCAGATAACTCCAGGTGTGGTTGTTGGCTTTGTGAGTATCGACTCCCTTCTATGGCATGTCTGTTCGACCCTTTGCAACCACTTCCCTCAAGGATAAGCTCATCCTTCCACCCTTTTAGGAGGCTCCTTCTCCTATATAAACTTCCACCATTACCATGAGTAGCGAGTTTGGAATAGCTTGGATTGTATAGAGCTTATAGTGCTCAGATTGCTGCTACTATAGGTATTTGGTGTGCTAGGTGTGGAAGTGATTGATTGCTTAGGGAAGGTTGTTTTGTGTTGCTTGTGTGAGAGAGAGAGTTGCTTGTCGTGGGAGAATCATTTCCAAAGGTGAATGCTTGAGACACTTGCTGACTGGCCCCTCCTGAGAAGGTTACCGACGTCAGAACATTTGGTTGTACTCTTCTCTGTTTCATTAATAATAGATGACTGCTATTATTGTTCCATTCTCATTTGTCTATGCAATGGTTAAATGTGAATTACATCTTTTCTGACTGATGTATGGTTACTTTTATTAGATTTCACGCTTGTGTTTGTTTTCTCCTCGTGTGTGCAAGTATCTATTCGCGGAGATCGCGGAAGATCGTGGCCAGCCAAAGCGAAGGAGCGAAGGCGTCATCTCTTCGTCAAACGACAGCGCTGGAATCCAAGTAGGTGTTCTTTACCTCTTGTTTAATTGTAATTAGGAACATGCATAGCAGCATTGTTTGATTGTTGCTAGACCCTTGCTGGGCTAGTAGGGATCGCCTCTATCCGTAGAGGGGATTTACCTCTCCAACAATTTGGCGACTCCGCTGGGGATCAGCCTTTTTGTCTCTTGAGTCCACTTTTGTGTTTGAATTTGATTGTTCTCTCTTTTCGAGATTCTGGGATTGTTTCTCTGCTTATAAACTTTCTAGGTGCATCTGGGAAGTGTCTTAGTTGTTAGAAGGTTCTTACCTTTGGTTTGGGAAGTTTTTGCTTTGGCTTTACTTGCTTTTTACCCTCAGCGCGCTTTAATTCAAAACAGACACGCTGACGTCGCGCCCTTTCTTCTTTGTTTTCCCTGTCATCGCGCCTGTACACCAAATACCCGTGCTGACCTCGTTTTTGAGCCAGCGCGCTTTTCCCATGTGCTTCCGCGCCGACGTCGCAAAGTTGCTACGGGACCCCTCCTGTTAGCGCCGAGTTGCTGAAGGCCACCCGCGCTGATCCTGTAAAACTCGATTTTGTCCAGATTAGCCTCCTGAACTTGTTGCTTTAGCTTTCCCCTCTTCTCTCCACTTGGTTTGTGACTTGTTTTTCATTATCTGAACTCTGAGCTGCTTGCTTGCGAAGTCTTGTTCCACAGGGTTTCGTTTTGCTCATTTTTTTTCGGTTTTGCGAATACCTTCCTCTTTGCTTTCGCTGCTTGGTTTGTATTTCTGCCATCACTTTTACAGTTGCTGGATCGTGTTGAGTCTCTAATTGACTGGTTGTGACTCTCATCCTTCGGGTGTTTGCTTTTCTCCATTGATTTCGCACTCTAGCACTAGGGCATCTAGTGGCCATGTGTGTGTCAAGCCTTCCGTCAGGATCTTGTTTGCTTATTTGACCGGCCAACTTCAGATTTGTTGTTGCACTTGTTCAGTGATTGTTGAAGTGTTTTGGGTTGTGTTTCCGAGTGGTTTTCGCTTCCTCCCTACTTGCAATCCTTGCTTGTCTTGCCGAGATTAGATCACATAGCTCGTGTGGAACTTAGTATTCCTTTTGATTTGGGAACCTTTGTTGGATGTTTTGGGAACTTTGTGTGCTTTCATTAAGTGATTTGCTTGGTGTTCCGGTTCCTCCAAATTCATTTAGATGCTTGGTGCCATTGAAAGAAAATCAAACTAGTAGCTTTGCTTTTGAGAATTGAAAAGGAAAAGAACATTTCGTTGATTTGCATTTTCAAAAGAAAAAGTTTCCTTTCCTTGCTTTTAGCTGCATTAGGTTGTTTGATTGCTTGTATCCGTTCTGTTTGACCGAAATCTCTTTACCCTTTCATAGCTAGAATTCATCGAACAAAATGAAATTCTTTGGCATGTAGTTTGCATCTAGGTAATTGTGAGAGAACATACGATAAGACCTGAAATCAAAACTTAATTTCAAGATCAATTATAAAATGAACCGAATGAATCTAAAAACGCATTGGAACTAAACGCAAATATCTAGAGGTCTAGGTTAGAGACGTGTTCCGGCGTCTTTAAACATAGTCACTGTTGTTTCACATTATGGTTGGGTGATTCCTCCTTCTGTGACTCGATAGTGGTCTAACACGGACTGCGCTCCCACGTACCGTCGCGTATATAGGGAAACCCCACTAGGCTTTTATCCTTTATCCATAGGAAGCCGAGTCTGCTGCCTTGTGAACCGTAACACACCGAACACAGCATTCAGGAAGATTGACTGCAGTACGGAAAGTCCTTGGCTCTCATACGATTGCTGAGGTGTATAAGCAGTTTTACGGGTTGCTTGGTAAACCTTATACCTAGAGTCTCCAGAGCAGTCACTTTTGATCCTTTTCGGACTCCCTAAATGAAAAGGTGCCTGTGAGCGTCTTGTCACTTCGTGCTCATTAAATATTCGAAGGAGACTGGAGTCATCTTTTCGTCCTTTTCTCGACTCCTGAAACATGAAAAGGTCAAGTTTGGTTCTTATGTCTTAAAAATTAATTCGGCCACGATAACATCACCTGGTTAGATCTTGTGTGCGTTAGTTTTGAGTAGGGTCTTGATCGTTAGTTTGCTTTAGGTTTTCTAAGGGGTCTGGTCATCCTGGCTGACCCATCAACTCCCGGTCCAAGTGATCAAGGGTTTCCATCTTCTGTTGCTCCAGAGGTACCAGTTGTAAGCGGTACTCTTCCCATTGTTCCGAGTATCTAGCCCATCAACGTACGTGCCCCGGGTGACGAAGATTACATAGAAGATTGGAATCCTATCTGGGAGCCTGATTATACCCCTCGTACCCCTCGTACTCCTCTCGGTATGTCGTCTCCAATGTCTACTTCCCCCATGGATGAGACAGCTTCCAGCACCGGTGAGACGCCCGTGGTGACGGACATTGAGACTCCGATCCCGGCTTCCTCTCCACTCCCTCCACGCTATCAGTCGATGAGGGATAGGATAGCCGCTAGAACTACTTCTACGACTATATGGGATCCTAGTCTTATTGCCACCACCGGGCCCTTTGTTTCGCGACCTCTTAGTACACCCCTTACGTCAGGGCTTAACACGCCCGTTACCTCAGTTCCCACCAATCCAACCGTTTGTGTAGCACGCTCGACTCCGGTCATCAGTGCTGTACCAGCATCCTCATCTGTAAACCCTGAAGCCGGACCCTTTCCTGGTGGCATTCCAGGAGCAGGGCCGTATGATGCCCACGGGCAGCCCATTGTGGACCCAGATTACGATGGTCCACTCTTTTATTATGATGCGAACGGCGAGTACCTCGAGAGCATTTTGGTCCTTCCTCATCATCCTTTCGAAGAGAACCAGGAACCGTTGAACGTTACGTATGATCCCATTACTCATGTTTTCCATGGGAGCCGGGATCCTCCCAGACAGCCCCAAGGACCACCCAATCAAGGCCAGCCGCCTTATGTGCAAACCCCTCAAGGGCAACCACTTTATGGCCCGCCTTACCCAGGACAATCTGGGGGCCCACAGGGACAACCCTACCAGGGAAAACCCTCGCCGTTGGAGGTCCGTCGTATTCATATCAAGGTCAACCTACTGGGTATCCAGGGCAACCTGGTACTCAGCAAGGTTACCCAACTGGACAACCAGGGTAGCCTTACGTTCAGCAAGGCCAACCCGGTTTCCAGCAAGGGTACCCATCTGGACAAACTGGGTCAGTTTATAATCCTCAAAATCAACCAGCAGTCTAGCAAGGATATCCTCTTGTGCAGGGTGGGCAACCCTACTTACAGCATGGCCAACCTACTGCCCAGTCCGGTCATCTTTCTGGGCAGGGTGGGCAACCCTATGTTCAGCAGGGTCAACCCACTGCTCAATCCGTGAACCCTTCTGGGCAAGGGGGGCAACCTGCTATACAGCAAGGCCAACCCTCTGCTCAGCCTATGCACCAAGGAGGGCAGCCCGCTATACAGCAAGCCCAGCCCTCTGCTCAGTCTGTTCACCCTGGGGGGCAAACGGGCCAACCTTCTATGCAGCAAGGTCGACCCGCTGTCCGCCCTAATCGCCCATCTGGATAAGCTGGCCAACCTCAGCGTCAACCAGCTATCCAGCCGGCTCAGTCATCCGTTCCGCAAGGACAACCCTTGGTGGCACATGGACAACCTGGTACCCAGCAAGTCTACCCTGCTGGCCAACCAGGTCCATCTCAAATCCAACCGAGTCAACCTTCGGGACAGATGGTTCAACCCCAGCCGGGTCAAGGACATTACCCTGGGCCTCATACTCAAACGGGTTATCAACCTTCTTACCAAACGCAGCCTGCCTATCAGGCTCCGTATGGGGCCCAGCAAACATATGGCTACCAGCAACCCCAGGGGCAAAATCAGTTTGCTCCTTATCAAAATTATCAGCAACCACAGGTCACTCCTTACCAAAATTATCAATATGGTGCACCTGCGGGGCAAGCTGCTAATACATGGGGAGCTGGGGGGCAGACACAGGGACAGCCGTCCGCATATGGCCAGAATCCGTACGGACAAACTCCCTATGCGCCAGGCCCTTTTGGGCCAGGTCCATCAGGACAAAGTTCTTACGCGCCAGGCCCTTTTGGGCCAGGTCCGTCCGGACAAAGTTCGTGGGGGCAACCACCATCTGGGTGGAACCCTAATGTCGCCTCAAATCCACAGCCACAAATGTCCTTTAACCCGCAGCTACCATTCTTAGCAACGTTGGAACTGCCTGATGTGTCCAAGTTAACAAATGATCCTATTTTGCATAATCCATATTGGCCACCGGTTCCAACCAAAATACCGGGTGACTGTCCAAAGTTTGATGGCAAGGCTAGTGAAGACCCTCAGGCCCATGTAATGACTTATCACCTTTGGTGTTCATCAAACTCATGGCTTGATGATTCTATCCGACTTCTCCTCTTTCAGAGGACTCTCACTGGTTCGGCTGCTAAGTGGTACATCGAACTCAATCACGGCATGTTTCAAGATTTCAACTCGTTGGCTATGGCCTTCTTGACTCACTTTCAGCTACCCATTCGGTACGAGACTGGGACACATCTTCTCACGTCTCTCAAACAGGATACGGCCACGCACATCTCTGATCATATACATGAATGGAGAAGGCGTCGTCGCTTGATTAAATTTTGGATTCCTGATCAACTCCTGACCGACTGGTTCACGACTTCCTTTGTCCCTAAGATTTCAAAAGACATCGCAATGGGAGCGTGTGTAACTGAAGAGCAAGCAATCGAGCGAGCTCAGTACCTCGACTTAGTGTATTCTCAGTCGGGTACTTTGTATGAGTATTTGCGAGACGCCCCGAGGCATGGACAGCCCAAAGCTCCACCAAAGCCCTCTGTTGATGGAGTCATTGGTTCTGTGAATTCGTCATCTAAGAAATTGGCCGCAAACCCTGGGAAGCAGAAACAGAACGCCCCTAACGAAAATGCTCCTCAGGGTCAATCAATTTCTGGGACTACCTCTGAGGTAAACGCCATCCAGTCCACCGCGGCGGATAAATCCTCGAAAGGCAAAAAGAAAGGGAAGGCTAAAGATAAATCTGGACAGCCCAAGCAGAACCCTCCTAAACCTCCCTCCGAGGAAGGAGCTAAACGGAAGCCTAAGTATCCTTGTCTCATCTGTGAGGAGGATCACTACACCAAGGATTGCCCGAGGCGGTCCGAGGTTGGTCGACTTTTGAAAGGTGCTCCGGGGCCTCCTGCTGTGCTAAAAGAACCTTTCCCTTCCCAGCAAACGCATCAGGTGGCAGATCCCTCTCAATCCTCTTCCTCGTTCGGTTCTCAAGTGTTCATGGCTGGAACGATCCCCATCCATGTTTCAACTCGAGCGAAAGATTATCCATCGCCAGCCGAGAAAGAGCCGGAGGTTCCCTCCAGCGCTCCTCCATCCAGTTCTGGTCCCCTTCACATCGAACGGCCCAGCACTGAGACGATCCCCCGACCCCCTCCTAAAGGTGTACTCAGGAAGTCATCTTATAACCCCAATGCTCGTGCTGCCCAACACTATAGCATTGTCGAGGACTTAGCTCAGGCTCCGTCTGCTATGTCCGCGTTAGAAGTCCTCCAAAGTTGCCCCTCCCAGAGGAAGTCCCTGCTATCAGCAATTGGTGGCATAGACCCGGTAGATTCGGATTTAATTTCTTTTGATCTCGAGGGTTTCACACAGAGACTGCCTCATCAGGTGGCTTTCCTTATACAGGTCCTCATCAACGGCAAAACGATCCATCGTACAGTCATTGATGAAGGTGCCTCAACCTGCATCATGTCAGTTGCTTGCTGGAAGGCTATTGGCTCTCTTGCTCTAAGCCAGTCTCCTACGACCCTGGAAGCTTTCGATGGAAGAGAATCTCGTCCATATGGTATACTCCCGCGATTGCCTATCTCTTTAGAAGGGAAAACCGTAGAAGTAGAGGTTGAAGTTGTTGACGCTAATCTCACTTACAACCTCCTCCTTGGACGAAGCTGGACATACACCATGCAAGTCGTGGCCTCCTCCTTGTTCCATGTCGTTCACTTTCCCCATCAAGGAAGAATTGTCACGATGGACCAGCTGTCCTTTTTTGCTTCCTCTTCTGAAGGGAATGTGCCATTCGTGGAGCATACCTCCAAGTCGCTAGTGAGTGTGGGTGCTGGATTATTCAAAGATCCCTCCTTGATGGGAGTCTTTCCCCTCCCACCTCCGAATCTCGCCCCTATTAACATGATTTCAGTGCGTTCTGATCCATGGGTTCTTCCTCCCTTGAATCAGGAAGACTCTTGGGGTGAGATGATGCCGTTGAGTCCTGCCAAGCTCAACTACATTGAGATTGTCACTGCATCGGCTCCCCCTCCTGAACCTGCTTTTCCAAGCAGCGTTCCTGATTCATATGATCACTTCCCTACTTTGACTTCGTGCACTCAGTTTGTACATACGCGTGTTTAGTGTGTTTTGTGTGCATGATTTCATGTTCTGCTTTGGTGTGAAAGCGTGTTTGCCTCTTATTGTGTTTTCTTCTTCTCGTGCAGATGTCTAGTGCACCTTATGTTGGTTTCGCTGATGGCGCCTACCGTAGTACCTGCAATTTGTCTTCTGCGGCATGGGCGATCTATGATCCTCACGGAGAGTTGCTAGATCTTCAAGGAGTCTATCTCGGTCGTACCACTAATAATGTTGCTGAATACAGTGCCGTAATTGAGCTACTAGCCGAAGCAGTTGATCTCGGCATTCGAGCAATGATGGTAAACCTGGACTCCCAACTGGTCGTTCATCAACTTAACGGGCGATATTCCGTCAGAGACCAACGTATCCTAAGGTTGTATCTACGTGTCAGATTGTTAGAAAGGAATTTTGACTATATCACATATCAACATATTCCGAGACGATTAAACACGTTGACTGATGCATTGGCAAATCATGTGTTAGACAGACATTTGCGAAATAGATAACATCGTACAAGAAGACATAGAAAGCATAATAGAATAAAGCATATGTAAATATTTTCTCAAGCATAGTTTGCATGCGTGTTGTGTGTGCTTTTAAGCTTGCATTAAAAACATTAAAATATATGGGTCATGTGTTTTGCAAATCCATACATAAGATCACATTTGTACTGAACATTTGCATAACAAAACATCATCATATGTAACAAGATCCATCCAAAAATCGGTATGTATATATATCGTGTGGCGCACTGAGGCGCTCAAAAATAAGTGTATGTGTCAAAAATAAAGAGTCACTGTTCTCCATACATTCGAGACATACGTCTCTCAAAACATCAAAAAGGAACCTAGGCGACTACTGTGCTGGGTTGTGCTCTCTGTAGCACACAACCACTCGTGCCACCCGCCTCAACAAGCGGTGCACTCTGGGTGCCACCCCCACTGTATGGATCTGGTGCTCTATGGGAACCTCCTCGACTCCCTGATAGTCTGGCACGCCCCCCAGCAACCCCTCAAGGTTGCGAGCTATGGTCTCTGAAGTATCAACTCCTTGAGGGACCAAGGTAAGGACATCGGCTCCTTGCCCCTCTCTCTGTGCCTCTGGGGCTAAGCCGATGGGTCTAACAGGTCCCACATCTGCACACAGCGACATTTATCAAGACATATGCATTAAAATCAAAAAATATTAAAAAATTTAGAAAAAATCAAGTGTCATACCTCCATCATCCCAGTGATCTCCCACTGGCAATGGCATGTCAGGATCGTTGCGGAAATCCATACCTACGTACGGCCAGTCCTCAACGAAAACGATCTGCTACTCCAACCACTCTCGAAAAATCACTCCCCAAGTAGCTAGCCGGCCGCCACCTCCGCGTGGCATAATGCGAGCCCACCGAGTGGCCCTCGTCTCCCGGGGACTTCTCGGAGGATCCACGGCCATGGTCTGCAGCCGCATGACTGGCACCCGCTCCAGAATGAGTGGGAGTAAGAGCGACCCATAGCCAAACTGTTTCGACTCTCCGCGTCGACAGTTGTTGAGTTGCCTCTTCATGTTGTTGGTCACCGCAGTGGCCCAATCAAACACTGTAGGCTGTAGACAATCAAGAGCTAGTAGCAGGTGGGTCTTCGAGGCCTCGTGGTTGGCCAAGCATCCCGCTGCCCGGGTCACCATAAAAAGGATGGTGCGAAGGACTATATCTCTCACCGTGGGAATTGACACCTTCCCACTCCGCGATTTCTCCGCCCCTGGACATACTCGAGCCATGAGTTGGTCGAGAGTCTCGCCGCTGGGCCGCTGCCCCTCCAGAATGGGCCTCGCACCCCGGCGCGACAATCCAGTCAAGAAATATATGTCCATGTGGTCGAACTCAATGTCTTTACCGTGGATGGTAAATTTGCCGTCTATTGGGTTCCATGACCGGATCAGGAACTCAAGTAAGTCATGATGGGCTCTCAAGCGTGGAGTCAGGAAGAATTTTAGAAATCCGCACGCCCGCATGGCATCTCGGCAATCCGCTCTTGCAAAAGCGGCTACGTCCTCAACATCGTGAGCCCTCTCTTGCCACTGGAAGGCCATTGCGTCCTGCATGAGCATTAAAAGCAATTAGAATGCTGGCTAATGAGAATTTCACGTTCAAAATATAAAAAATGAAATTTGACTGCGCCAGCGCGGCTGTTTTTAAAACAGCCGCGCTGACCATGGCGGTCCCTTTGTATTTTCTCCAGGTCAGCGTGGAAGAACACGGGTTTTCCGCGCTGACCCGAAATCTGGTACGTGTAATTTTCATCGGTCAGCGCGGTCCCGAGCGGGAAACCCGCGCTGACCGAGAGCGCACCAATGGCTCAAAAAATTGCCCAATTGGGCCAATCCCACCGCCAAAATGCTTACAAAAAGACTCAAAAAAGGGCGCATGGCAAGAGGAACCTACCTGGAGCAAGCCGTTCGCTGAATGGTGTCTGCACGAGGAAGAATTGGCTCCGTCAACTTCACAGCTTCACAACGTTCTCAAAGGCTCAATTTGGTAACAATGGTGAAAATGACTATTTACCTTTCTATTTATAGTAAAAATGGCTTACTTGCCTATAATTTTTACGAATATGGGTTTTTGGTCATGCTTCTACCATGGATTTAGCACTTCTGTCAATGTCTTATACATGTTTCCATATGTTTTTAACATGTCGAACGGATTTATGCGGGTATTTTTATTGTGCAGGTCCTCAGAAACGGTGAAAATCATCATGATCCTAGAAACACTTGGTTCCAAACAATGTCGTCTTTGAGCTCTTTTCCGACACGAAACAAGAAAAGATGGCCGAGCCTCCTTTCAGCTCGTTAAAGGGAACGAGAGGCGGTCATTTTAAGCTCTTTTTCCGACCGTGTAACTTAAAAAGCTTGCCGGGTGTTTGTCGTTTCGCACTCGTTATCGGCTCTAAAACGATGTGTTTCCGACCGCTTTTTTACTTTTTCAGGTCGAAAGCACTATTTACGAAAAGTACTCCTTGATCGTAATGGTCGGGCAGTTCTTTCGAGCACAATTTTATACTTTTTCAGGCTCGAGAGACACAACTGTACGAAAAAGCACCCCCCTGGAGTCTCCTTTTCCGCTGTCTTTTCAGACTCTCTAAACAAGAAAAGACGCCAAGTTTTTCCTTTGTCAGGCTCGTTAAACACTTGATGACATCGGCCATTGTCGAAATGACACTCTTCAAGCATATGCTATCCCCGTCAAGCTTGTCATCCAAAAATAACCGGGGTACCTGCCAGAAATGGTGGGGAAAATGGAACTGTAATCATAGTCGTGTCGGCAGTATGTCGCTCTTGAACATGGCACTCCTCTGCTTCGTGTCTGGGTGGGCCCATCTCATCTTGTTTTTCACTGGCCTCCGTGGGTTTGGGTTATCCTATTTTGGCCTCTCATCTGCTCATTGCCATCGTCACCATACCCTTTGCTCATTCGATGTCAAATACTGCCAAATCCGCTATAGTGCCGCCGATATGTTCAAGAGACGTTGACCTCTGCGATAATACAACCTTATCTGCTATCTCACACAAATCATTTTGACCTCTGTCTCGTGTCGATGATGTGGGAATCATTATGGCCCACCTTCGATCAAGGTCACTTCCTGTCGACTTCAGCTCATTATCCGGGAAGGTGACTTAGAGACTCCCTTCAGGTGCCTTAGAGCCTGCATGCCTTAATGGCAGGTTCTTCGTGTTCGACGCGAGGTTTACATCATTGGCCTCCGATCGAATGATTCTGTGGGTGTTCGACACCAGCTCATTGATTCACATGCCACGGATTGTACCTATAGTACCTTGAGGGCCATTGTCATTATTGGTGGTACCTCTCGCGTCTGTGAACAGTTTTCATCATTGACTGGTAATCAGACGATGTTCATGCATGTTCAACTCCAGCTCATGTATTCACATGCTTGAACTTGTACTTTGTTCGGGTCGGGACGGAGCGCAAGACCCTGGATCCCTGTCTGTTATGGTCCAGGTTGCGATTTTGTGGATGATCATTACATGACTCATTGATGGATGGTTGCGCCCATACCTGAGTCTTCATGGATGGCTGCGACCATACCTTATCATTATTCTGGTCTCTTTAGCTGGGTGGCTACGTCCATTCCACAGACCTTTCCGCATGTCTTTTGGATGGCTGCGCCCATGCCTAGACTGCATGTACTTGATTATCAGAGATATTCGGTCCTTCCTAGTGGTGTTCCAGTTCAGCAAAGTGTTGTAAAGCATTTCACCCCTCCCACTCTCTCGGTCTTCATGGTTTAGGGGGCATCTGTTACACAGTAATTTGTCACTGTCTCCCTGTCAGTCACCCTACTGTGTCAAGAATTTATAATAATCAAGTTCATGCCTTCTGAACTGGCCCAAAACCCACTTTTCCAAAGTTTTCCTCATCAGCGCGTCTGTTTCTAAAATATCCGCGCTGACTGGCAGCTCGTAGTGTATTCAGTGCGCTGCCAATGCGGAAGCACATCACTTTTCCGCGCTAGTCGCATTTTATGAGCCAGCGCACCTCTCCTTTGTATTGGGTCGCACTGACATGACTTTCCCAGTTATTGAGGCGCGACGTCAGCGCGTCAGTCACCTTATAATCCACGCTGATCCTGTTTGGGCGAATTTGTTCCAACAACCAACCTTCCAGATAACTCCAGGTGTGGTTGTTGGCTTTGTGAGTATCGACTCCCTTCTATGGCATGTCTGTTCGACCCTTTGCAACCACTTCCCTCAAGGATAAGCTCATCCTTCCACCCTTTTAGGAGGCTCCTTCTCCTATATAAACTTCCACCATTACCATGAGCAACGAGTTTGGAATAGCTTGGATTGTATAGAGCTTATAGTGCTTAGATTGCTGCTACTATAGGTATTTGGTGTGCTAGGTGTGGAAGTGATTGATTGCTTAGAAAAGGTTGTTTTGTGTTGCTTGTGTGAGAGAGAGAGTTGCTTGTCTTGGGAGAATCATTTCCAAAGGTGAATGCTTGAGACACTTGCTGACCGGCCCCTCCTGAGAAGGTTACCGACGTCAGAACATTTGGTTGTACTCTTCTCTGTTTTATTAATAATAGATGACTGCTATTATTGTTCCATTCTCATTTGTCTATGTAATGGTTAAATGTGAATTACATCTTTTCTGACTGATGTATGGTTACTTTTATTAGATTTCACGCTTGTGTTTGTTTTCTCCTCATGTGTGCAGGTATCTATTCGTGGAGATCGCGGAAGATCGTGGCTAGCCAAAGCGAAGGAGCGAAGGCGGCATCTCTTCGTCAAACGACAGCGCTGGAATCCAAGTAGGTGTTCTTTACCTCTTGTTTAATTGTAATTAGGAACATGCATAGCAGCATTGTTTGATTGTTGCTAGACCCTTGCTGGGCTAGTAGGGATCGCCTCTATCCGTAGAGGGGATTTACCTCTCCAACAGAAAGAAATTTTAAATGAAACAAAGGAATTTCATCCAACTCATTACCCAATGGATTCATAATAGAAGAAATGAAGAATTGATTTCCATTTGAAGATTCATGTCTTGTCACTGTTGCCAAAACATTTTTCAAAGATTTTTTTTTACATAACATCATAGCTGTTGTAACTTAATTTACTTATTTACATACTGTTTTTTTTAAATAAAATGTTGTTTCCTTTCTGATTTCTCTTACATTTTGTGTTTCAGGTGTTGATTCATTCAAATTGTAACATATCTTCAGCATCAATGCCGTGAACAACAAATTTGTTTTTTTCCATGTTTGCATTTTATGATTGTCCATTTTGCTGTTCCTTTTTCACGTTTTGCTGTTCATTTTCGAAATAGAGCAACACGTTTTGCTGTTCCTTTTCGAAATGAAACAAAACTTCTGCACTTTCACGTTTTGCTATTCCTTTTCGAATGGAACAACACTTCTACACTTTTCATTTTTGTTGTTCCTTTTCCAAAGGAACGACACTTTTCGTTTTTGTTGTTCCTTTTCCAAAGGAACAACACTTTTTCATTTTTGTTGTTCCTTTTCCAAAGGAACGACACTTGCATTTTTGTTGTTCCTTTTCCAAAGGAACAACACTTTTCATTTTTGCTGTTCCTTTTCCAAAGGAACGACACTTGCATTTTTTGCTGTTCATTTTCCAAAGGAACGACACTTTTGATTTTTGTTGTTCCTTTTCCAAAGGAACGACACTTGCATTTTTGCTGTTCCTTTTCCAAAGGAATGACACTTTTCATTTTTGCTGTTCCTTTTCCAAAGGAATGGCACTTGCATTTTTGTTGTTCCTTTTCTAAAGGAACGACACTTTTAGTTTTTGCTGTTCCTTTTTCCAAAGGAATAGCATTTGCATTTTCACACTTTTTTATGTGTATTTTTGCTTTTTGGTGTGCATTTCCTTTGCTGTTCCCTACACGGAACACCACTTTTTGAGTGCTTTTGCTGTTCCTTCAAAAGAGCAACCCTTTGGGAGTATTTTTGAGAGCAACCTTTTCTTCCTCTTGTGGGATTATTCCTAGTTCATCTCAACCACATTTTACTGATTCCCCTTCATGGCATGAAGTACACTATTTTTATGAGGACAATAATTATGGATTCTATTGAAGCGAGTTAATATCATTCACGTTATGATCTTTAACAGGACAACTCCTTGATGATATATTATTTTCAAAAGGGACACAATTATCTATATACTAATTTACTGCATTATTTTTTGTTGAACATGATATTGATTGATCATCTTAATACCATGCTGGTTCCACCCTTCTGGATTATAATCTTCTCTGTTTGTAATAAATGAGATTATGGGTATATTTTTCTATTGACATGTTCAACTTCTTCCACCATCCCTGCTCTTAAGGATTACTGAGCCTCCCTCTTTTTACCATAAAAATGTGTAATAATAACAAAATTTTGTTTGCAGATAGAGGATAGGGGGTCTCATTACGAGCCAGCCTACCATGTTCATAAGGTTGTAACAAAGTGACATTCTCATTATGGCCACCACACCAGGGTTATGATCCATTGGATAGCCAAATATCCTTGGAACAGGAGGTCTCATCACGAGCCAGCCTGATCACTTTTGCTACATCCCAGTGAATGGCAGTGTGGTTATTTGGTTACCACGCCAACACATTGATCTCTTCTGTAGAACAACACTGTAACTCTCCATTTATAAATTGAGGATCCTGGCTCATATGGGTTAAAAAACAACCCTACCGAGGCTATGGACGCCTGCTGGCAGCAGAGGCTCTGCTTATGGTATTGAAGTTATATCTTATCGTCAATTATTACTATAATACCATTTTCTTATTTTTTCTTTTTATCAGAGAAGTTATTTCCTTAATTTTCCCTGTTTTGAACCTTTATGCATGAGAAATTGTTTTCAGATCAATCGCATCATTTTCAGCTAGAATGCTATCAGTCAAGCATATTTTTAGCATATTGTTGTCATTTTTGTCTTTTTCATAAATTATCATCAATCCAAAGCATCCTATTTTTTATTCATAACTATCTTTACACACTCTGCTCTCATTATAACCATAACTCTCACTGTCCTATCATTGATATGTGTACTCTGCTTCATTCCCTGCCGTATTGTTCATTCTCTTGCCTTGCCGTCAGCACAACACCTTTCATATGATTTATGGTCATGGAATCCCTTTTCCAATTGGAGGAGGGAATGTATTCATCATGAGATAACATGCACTCTGCCATAACTTGTTGATTTCACAAAATATTACTATTGCCTGTATACACAAGTTTTTCTGATTGAAATTTTTGCATACATCTTAATCTGTTGCTATTCAAAACTAACACTATGGATTCAAGAAAATTGTATGCCAAATAGTGCTTTGTTTACAGGAAAACAACAAGTATGGGCAGAATTCTATTCATAGCATGACCACACTATTGCACTTAACAAAAGAGGCTCAAGAACGTGAACAATTCTTCAGCATGATGTGCTTACCTGGATTCCACCTTTCTCATCACTTTCAGCACCAACTCTGCCTACATCAGCGTCAACAAATTCCAGTCCATATATGTCATTCCACATTTTTGGAGGTAAAACTTGAGGTAAAATCGCATAATTTTCTGATTTATTACGAATTTAGGAGAATTTCATAAAAATCCATTTTGAGCATTATTTATCATCCTTCAGTCCACATCTGTACCACTTCCCATTTTTCAGCGGCATATCATCTTTTAGTTTGGGGGAGTGTTGCTTTCATTCATTTCTTCCTTATAACCATGTTATTCATATTCTTTATCATCCATTGTTATTCTTATTCCTTCTCAACACCTCCCTTATTCCATGTTGTTTTACACCAAGCATAGAATTCAACAGCTGGTAGGAACCACCTCTATTTGTCTTCTAGCATTGCATGAGGAAATGCTAATTCTTCAGAGAGGGGGAGGAATTGCTATGCATGATGGATTTTTTCTACTTTCTTCCTCATTTACGACATACAATTAAATTTTTACATAGTGCAGAAATTGATTTCCATAATATGAACTCAATTCTTGTGATTTTTGGAAAACACAGACGTATCATTAATACAAATCCAGACAATTTCAATATAAATTAGTTCATAAAATTTCGGAAATCATGCACTCTCACCTACAACCATTTTGTTTATATCTCATGATCCGTGCATCAAAACGATCTGATTTTTGGATCATAGAGGCATTCATATATTGTAAATTTACTTGCAACATCTCAACAAAATCTGGGTTGTAGTTTTTGAGAAAATGGTTAATGAAGTTTGTTGTTATATATATCATATTTTGCTGCAACTTCATACATATAGTTGAATTTCAATGTAAAATTTTTATGCCTTCATCAAGATTGCTAAAATTGAATATTCATTAATTAAGGAAGCATTCATTTGTTCTCAAATTTTTATTGCTTGGTTAACACATGGGTTTTGTCTTTGGGTTGCATGAGGACATGCAACATATTGAGTGTGGGGGTATGTTGGGCTGTTAATATACCATTATTATTGTCACTTTTGAACGCTTATTCCACCCATTTCTACCATTCTTTATCATATCATTTATTATAATTTATTATATAAATCCATTTTATAATGATTTATGCTTTTATGGATGAATATTATTTCTTCTCCTTTATTTCTAATAAATTGATGATTATGCATGATTTTATCAATGAAAGTTTAATAAATTGGTTATAACATTATTCACCATTTTTAGCCTCCAAGATAATTTCCGGATTGAAGATTTGATCATTAAAAGTGCCAACTCAGAAATGCGTTGGAATAAGAAGTGATAGTTTTGCGGTTGCAATTCTGAGCAAATGAAGCAGAATATGGAAAATCCGGAACATGGGTTTTGTCCAAAACAGACCCAATTAACTTTTAGAAAGAACGGTATGCCCAAATTCTGCTTGTACTGATAGAAACGCAGGGTTCTTTGAGAACAATTTTCTCAGATTTGTTGTTGCAGCCGTCCTCCAAATCTCAGCTGCAAAGCCAAATTCGTCTTGCTCTTGTTGAAAGATGAATGGAAATATATCTTCTTTTTGATCAATTGGTTGGAAACAATCTAATTTTGTAATAGAAATTATGTTGTACTTATCTTTATTGTAACTTCTCTCTTATCTCTCTTTATTTAAATGAAAACAGAGATCAGAGATGGGAATGATTTGGGGATGGAAAAATGATGGAATTGAGGATTTAGAATTAGAGATTTAGAATTAATAATTCATGATAGGATAGGAGGAAGAAATGATTGTTTCAGGCTGTAAGTTTCAAAGCTACTGCTGTTGTAATGATTTCACCATTTAATGATTAATACCTGATTTGGGAGGAGTTGTTCAGTCTTTTCATCTGAAGTAGCCCAGCAGCATCCGCTGGCGGCTAAGGGCCCAGCCTCTGGTGGAGTACATTGCTGCTGTATTATATCTTTACGCTTCATGTGTGGTTTGATCTCTTTCTTTTACTCTGTTCAGTAATCTGACGCCCTTTAATGTTTTACATATCAGAGCTGTTATATATACTTGATTGGATACTATCGTTATCTGCAACAATAATGCTATGTTATCATTTTAACTTTGTATCGCATTACTGTTCCTTTTGATAGTTGATATAACATTGTTGTTCCTTACAGATTGTAATTCGATTACAGATTAACCGCACTGTGTGTTCCTACATTAGTACAACTGTATGATGTATTCTTAAATTATGACTGTTGTTTATTTGGGATTGTTGTTCCATTACAATTGCTGCTACTTTATAGTTGTGATTCATGCATATTGTATCAAATATCAGATTACTATTCCTTTTAATGATAAGTGTGTTGCGTGCTTGATTTGGGTTGTTGTACATTCAGATTTAATCTGCTGTTCTATTTCTGTGTGCTATCCGGTTTATTCTTAAAGTAAAGATTGCTACTAATTTGGCTTTGCTATTGTTCATTTCTATTAAATAGAGTTTATTGTTCAGATTCCTTTAATTACAGTTTTCTGTCCATTTACTTTGTTGTTCATTTCTATTGACCAATTGCAATAGTTTGCTTTCAAAGAGTTTTCCTAGTTTACTTTCAATGGCAGCTTTAGTTCAATTTCTATTTCCTTTTAATTTCTTTAAAGCAGGACTACCAACTGTAGAGAACATTGGTTATTGCTTCCTCGTTCCCAGATTGATTGTCTTGTTCCGGTTTGATTTCAATTGCATAAATATCTAGAGGAATGAGTTATTGCTACTGTATCCTCGATTGATGGTTGTTTGAGTGAATGATTTAATTACAGAGCATTTGAGTTTCTTGTTGTTCTAATTAGATTTTGTTTCCAGCGTTAATTTACTTTTGGGTTTTAAGCACTATACTGCAAAACATTACTCTTGAGTAAATAGCTGCCTCAGACTGAGTACACTCTTGAAATAAAAAGTCATCCCTGGGTTGACAATTAATGTGAAGCTAATTAGGCGTTAAAAAGAGACATTTTTATCGCTCCACACCTGAGTCTTAAACTGTCTGTTTCTGATATCAACGTTGTCCAGTATCCACTTCACCATGTCCGTGTATGGGATAATTTTGGGCCTTGTGGCTATCCGATGCAAGAATGAGCAAGCTAGCTCTATAATGGATGCCTCAGAAGAACTATTTGAGGCTGCAGTAGCAGCAACTTCCATTACTCTTGGATTCTCCTCTTCAAGCAGATTATACATGCGTTCTTGTTATAGACATTTTTGGGCACTGCAACCCCAAGCATAAATGTCCATAAACTAAGGGCTCCTAAGTCCCTAAAGGTGTTGTTCCAACCCCTAAAAGAACAAGGTCAACTGATTATAGCTTCTCCCAGAAGTTCTCCATGAAAAACCACTTAGAACTGGTCAAAACTGGACCATTTCCCCTGCTCCATAGGCAAAGTGCATTGCATCCCACCTAAATACACACAGTAGGTGCATTGCATGTCAAAAATCCCTTCTATGGGGTGCGATGGGGGAGAAGGGACAAATGGCAGGGTCAATCCGCGAGGTGGAGAAGCATGGAATCTTCCAGAAACTTCTCCTGTGACACTTGTCGCTCTGAATTCGACCAGGGATGAGTAAGAGATCATCAATCTCCAAGTGGAATCAAGAACTATCAGAGGGGAGACACTAATCAAATCTCAAAAGCTGACTCACCTCCTCTGCAAATATCTATATATAGATCTCTCATCCCAGAGATCAGGGGGTTGGAGGCTAGAATTTTGTATCTTGTAAGGAAGCGTTGCTGGTTTATTGGTGCAAAGTCATAGTGTTGGGTGATCTAAGCTTTTCATGAGGTGAAGAAGGGCTTCTTGCTTAGAGGATGATGCTGGGTCAGAACAATTTGTTGTAATTCTCTTGGCTCTTTCTTGATTATCAATAAAGCTATTCAAGTTTTCCTCCATACTCTTGTAGGATTTATGTTTTATGCATTCGTATGGTTAATATACATCTGATCCTATATTTCTTATGATAATAGATCTATGTTCTTGTATAGTGTTATGCTGCTTTGATTCTACAGGTACTCTGTGAAGCTGGGTATGCAAGAAAGCAAGTAGCAAAGGACTATAAGAAGAGAGAGGAATTGAGCAAGGAACCAAGCGCAAGACAGAGGTTGGTCTCCTTTATTCTTCTCTCATCTATCTTTCATAAAGGAAAACGAAAGTGTTGAAAAGTGTGCAACAATAAATTCTTGTTGAGACTGCAACAAGATGATGGAGCTTAGTGAAAAGAGTCGCCTTCACTAAGTGGGCCCACAGGCAAATTATGGCGCAAGTTCTATTTTTGATCCCAGCAAGGATGATCACAGTATGGGTGACCACAGTATGGGTGACCACAGTATGAGTGATCAAAGTCTATTTTTAGACTGGCTGTCAAAAATAGAAAAGTCAAATATTATTGTCTCATAATAATATTTGGACTATAAACTTGATCTTATTCTCTTGGAGCACTTCAGGATGAGCTACGGATGTGGTACATGCAGATCCCAGAAGGAAATACATGGTTACCTATAGGATGACTAATATTTGCATGCAAGACTTCAGTTAGAACTCAAGTAAGTTGAGTTTAGTGGACTGGAGGTGCAGTTGATGGAGTTGTGTTCAATTTAGCTTTGTTAAACTAGTTGTATTTAGTCTAACTGATCAATAGACTAGAGATGAGTTGGGTGAATTAGTTATTAATTAATTCACAAGTTATTAACTCATAATGCAACTATAGAATACATCAGTTAACTTAGTTGCATGTCAGTGCATGTTCAATTCAGCAGGGACATGTGTTAGAGGATCAGATTGCTATCAGTTGTGACTATAGCTGTGCATGATGATTTTCACAATCAGAGGGATTGAGTATGCCAATGAATTGGCCAATATCAAGAATTGTAGCCTGTGCTCATGTCCAAAACAATGTGAGTGATTATTTGCAGGTCAAATACAAGTTAGGTAAACCATTCTCATCAATTCTTCAGTAGGTATTGAGCTGTGCAGGTAGGCAAGCAGCAGGGGAGATTTGGAGATCAGATCTGAGCTGTATTACGTGTAGCATGTGGAGATAGTACTGAGTACTTGTGAGGAGTATTGTACTATGTATTGCTACATGATTCAATCAATATAATATACAGATAGTTGGGGTTTTTAGCGAGATGCTTTCCCCGGGAAAATACTGTGTTGATATGTGTGATTGATGCTTCTATGTACGCTTGTGAATGTTTCTACTTCTGTAAATTGATGATCAACATAGAGGAGGTTATGTATTATGCATGTTTCGATTATAAGTGTATAATCAGGATAATCTCTGTGAATATGTGTCATATTATTCAAAATTTCTACATGGTATCGGAGCTGCTTGATTTGTAGAAGAGATTTTTACAGGATATCAAGCGAGGATTGATCATCAGATCTATTATTCAGAAAGTGTTTACATTTTATTTCTTTAGGCAGAGTCTGTAATCGGGCCAGGTAGCCTCTGGATTCATCCTTCTTTTGGAAGGTGAAATATTCGGAGAATGCCCATACAGTCGATCTCTGTACAAGAAATATTGTGTTCTCACGAATTCTAGATCAGAAGCGGTTGAGTTTTGAGCTGGTGGAATTCAAATTTAATTCCAAAGCAAGAGATAAAACTCAGAAACATTCAGTGTGAGAATGGAGACAGTATGCCCCAGTATCTCATGAAGTTCACCCAATGTCAAGATGAGCTGGGAAGAGGTGGGGGTGACTGTCGGATGAGGATGGTGAGTTTAGCACTCCTTGAACTTCCTAAGAGTTGGCATAGCTACCAGGACTCGGTGAATGGAAGGGAGAAACTGCCAAATTGGGAACGACCATGGTCAGATTTGATGCAGGAGGAGATTAGATGGAGCACCAGAGACGGTTCTTCATCCATGCAGGATGAAGAGAACTGTGCCTTAGCGAGTAAGGCGAAGAAGGGGAAGGGGAAGGTTTCTCCTTCCTAATCCAATTCTTCCAGTGGTGGGAAGAAGGTTGACAAATTGAAAGTGCGATGCTTTCGTTGTCATGAGGAGGGTTCACGGGTCAAGAACCTGTATGCTCTTGAGGTTCAAGATGCATGCAAAGCCTTAAGCAGCGAGGCAATTGATGGAGACTTGGTGGTTGAGAGGGAGCGTATATTACCTCTCAACATGCAGAGCCAGAAGAAGTCTCAAACGATTGTGGAGGAGCCACGATTGGTGCAGCAGCTTCAGGAGGTTGTGGAGGAGCCACAATAGGGGAAGCTGAGAGGAGATCGAGTAGAGACATCTACTCATCCAGAGACCTCCAGTAGGGGGAAACTTCGAGCCAGGTGGGCTGAGGGATTGCATGCAACCATACCTCCAGATAGGAGGTGGGGTGATGTGGATTGATTGTCCCAAGGAGGAGGGGCAGGATCCTTGAGGTACCCAACCTCTTGGATGAGACCTTGCTACGGGAGCCCCAAATGTTTAGTAGTAGGAATTGACTGATTGGGTAGAGACAAATGCGAATGGAGCGGCAGAGAGAGCGACAGTGCAGGGAATCCCAAGACAGCGCATAGCTAGCAGGCTGCAGCAATGCGAGAGGCACAAGTGTTTTACACAGTGCTAGGTGGCACAGAGAGGTGTGCAATGGTGTGAGATGCATTGAGATTTTGCAGTAGCACAGATTCCAGAGAGGGAGCACTTGTCAGCAGCAGGTAGAGCTTTAGCATCAGAGTATGTTCCTAGCCCAACAGGGAGGTCAGTTGGGAGGTGCAGTGCCGATGCAATACTGAGAGATAGAACCAGCAACAGCACGGATGCAGTCAGAGATCAAAGTGACAGAGGCTAGAGCAGTCAGATACTGAAGAGCATAGAGATGTAGAGTCTTTAGTCAACAGAGGCAATAGCAGTCAAAGACTTTGATGACAGAGCAAGTGGACCAGCCAGATGTGTTACATGGAGAACATTCCAGAGTTACAGGATCGGGTTTGAGAGGAAGCTTTTCTTATTGAGAGGGAGTGTTGAAAAGTGTGCAACAAGAAATTCTTGTTGAGATTGCAACAAGATGATGGAGCTTAGTGAAAAGAGTCGCCTTCACTAAGTGGGCCCGCAGGCAAATTATGGCGCAAGTTCTATTTTTGATCCCAGCAGGGATGATCACAATATGGGTGATCACAGTATGGGTGACCATAGTATGGGTGACCATAGTATGAGTGATCACAGTATGAGTGATCAAAGTCTATTTTTAGACTGGCTGTCAAAAATAGAAAAGTCAAATATTATTGTCTCATAATAATATTTGGACTATAAACTTGATCTTATTCTCTTGGAGCACTTTAGGATGAGCTACGGATGTGGTACATGCAAATCCCAGAAGGAAATACATGGTTACCTATGGGATGACTAATATTTTCATGCAAGACTTCAATTAGAACTCAAGTGAGTTGAGTTTAGTGGACTGGAGGTGCAGTTGATGGAGTTGTGTTCAGTTTAGCTTTGTTAAACTAGTTGCATTTAGTCTAACTGATCAATAGACTAGAGATGAGTTGGGTGAATTAGTTATTAATTAATTCACAAGTTATTAACTCATAATGCAACTATAGAATACATCAGTTAACTTAGTTTCATGTCAGTGCATGTTCAGTTCAGTAGGGACAGGTGTTAGATGATCAGATTGCTATCAGTTGTGACTATAGCTGTGCATGATGATTTTCACAATCAGAGGGATTGAGTATGCCAATGAATTGGCCAATATCAAGAATTGTAGCATGTGCTCACGTCCAACACAGTGTGAGTGATTATTTGCAGGTCAAATACGAGTTTGGTAAACCATTCTCATCAATTCTTGAGCAGGTATTGAGCTGTGGAGGCAGGCAAGCAGCGGGGGAGATTTGGAGATCAGATCTGAGCTGTATTACGTGTAGCATGTGGAGATAGTACTGAGTACTTGTGAGGAGTATTTTACTATGTATTGTTACATGATTCAATCAATATAATATACAGATAGTTGGGTTTTTTAGCGAGATGCTTTCCCCGGGAAAATACTTTGTTGATATGTGTGATTGATGCTTCTATGTACGCCTGTGAATGTTTCTGCTTCTGTAAATTGATGATCAACATAGAGGAGGTTATGTATTATGAATTTTCCGCATATAAGTGTATAATTAGGATAATCTCTATGAATATGTGTCATATTATTCAAAATTTCTACAGAAAGTAGTTTTACTTTTTTTGTTTCTAAGGTAACTACCAGCCTTAGTGGGATTAGCAGTTCTGCATAGACACTATTCTCGGTAACAAAATGGCGACCATACTGGGGAGTGAGTAGATTGTTTGTTCATCTACATTTGTTTACTTTATAAACTTACAGACGGAGCCTGAAGTCAAGCGAGCTAGGCTTCGAACTGCATTTGCCATGCAAGTGCAAAGTAGATCAACGCTGCTTCAGTCAATCTCTGGGTTTTGTTTATGAATTAAACAATTGATTTACAAGCTCTCTAATTGCCCTTGTGGTGGCTCTAGTAACCTCCTTAGATCTACCCTTGTGATTGATTTACTGATTACCACTTGCTCGGCCAAAATCCATGAACTGAACTGCAAACTGTGACCCGGAACCCAATCAAAGTCTCGTCCCTGGTCTAGCGCACTATCTGTTCTGTGAACCTCAAATTCAGCGCACTTCCCGAGTGTAGTAGGTGCGTTGCATTTCAGTTTCACTGTGTTACAGGTGCGATGATCAGACAAGGCCTTGTTCCTAAATCTTGGTTTCTGTGTTCACTCTTTTCAGATCTATTCAGGAGTTTTGCTACCTGTAGTCAATACACCTCTGTTTTAAACCCCTTTCCTTGCTGATATTCTGCCTCCATTGTGCAAAGAAATGTAAATGTTTTTATGTATTTTTTGAGTCATTTTCAGTTCTCCTTTACAAAGAAGTAGCGTAATTTTACTGTCGTTTCTGGATTTGAAAGTGTCGCAAGTGTCGTTTTCAGTCATAGAAGAGAATCTGATTGTTCTTGATAGTCGATTACACTGTTACTCTTGTATTTGATCTAAATTAGTAGTTTTTCTAGTGTCGAAAGCAAGTTTTCAATTCCAAATCACAAAGTGTTGTCATTGTCCTCATTTTGTTTTGAAAAAGAAACTTGTTAGTAATTGTAGCTTTGAAAAATAATCCAGATTTGCGCATTAGCTTTCTTTTTATCATTTACACATTAAGAAGGTTGAAAACAAATACATGCATGTGCATTTTCATTTAGACTGTTTGTTGGTTTGATTTAGGACAGTGCATATAGTGTGTGCTCTATGATCTTTGTTGAAAGAACGCCATCTCTCTTTCCTTAGTAGCTAAGATTTTCATTGCACAAAGAAGATAAAACAATTGTTTGTCATCTTAGATTGCATTTTAGGAATTGTACATCTACATCACGCGGTGAACCTGAAAGGCAAATTTCTTAAGCAAGATCAACTATAAAATAAATTTAATGAATCTAACAACGCTTTGGAACCTAACACACAACATCTAGAAGTCTAGGCAAGAGACGTATTCCGGCATCGTAAAGCCTGGTAACTGTTGTTTTCACTATTGGTTGGGTGATTCCTCCACTTTGAGATGATAAGTGCTAGTACGGACTTGTGCTCCCACGTACCGTCGAGTATATTTTGGGAGACCACAATAGGCTTAATCCTTTATCCATAGGAAGCCATGTCTATCGCCCTATCGATCGCAATGCACTGAACACAACATTCGGGAAGATTGACTATCATACCGTAAAAAGTATTCTGCAGTTTTGCGATTGGTTTGGTAATCCCTCTATCTAGATTTCCAGAGCAATCCCTTTCATTCCTTTTCAGACTCCTTAACGGAAAAGGTCCATTTGAGCACTTGTCACTTCAGGCTCATTAAAAATTGAAGGCAGCTAGAGTCATCTTTTTTTTTTTCTCGACTCTTTAAAATTTAAAAAACAAGTTGTGCCAAAGCATCTAAAATTTATTTTAAATGGAATAATTATCACCTTCCCTACGTTGGTCTTAGGTTGAAGAAAAATGGAGTCCACCAACCAAGGAGTTCCCCTTGGAGGAAATCCTAGTCCCTTCTCCTCTTAGGGAGATGTTGGTGCGCCCCATATGGCCACATTGTCGCTTCCAGGATTAACAATAGGCTTGCCCCTCCATCGTTTAGAACACCGTGATTCCTGAACAATCGAGTCAGCAACTAAACGATTCCAGAGTTACCCCCCAACCCTCTACTTCATCCAATTCTTCCTCTCCTCCTTCCTCTTCACTTGATGAATCTAGTAAAGCCAAAAATCAAGTACCTGAGAAGAAGAAGGAAAATAAGAAGAAAGAGAAGAAGAAGAAGGAGCCAAAGGCAAAAAGGGGCAACCAAGCGTCGTCTAGCGAAAATCCACACACTGCACTGACCAGGCCTAAATTGCCATGTGTCATTTGCAAAGGAGACCACTATCATAGAGATTGTCCTTACATCTCTCGAATCTTAAGGGACTGGTCTCCTCGTTTGCACAACCCGGTGTCGTCAACCTCTGATGATCATGTTGAAAATACACCGTAAACTAGTGAAAGTGAAGCCCCTGGGCAGAAAGGAAAATGAAAATTTCCTTGTAAACTGTGTGAAGGCAATCACGCCGTCCACCGTTGTCCCTTCTTAGACGAGGCTAAAAGAGTTTTGGACGACTATCCGGTTTCACCGTTACGGTTCCCTCCTGGATATAAGAAACTCTTGCCAAGTCCGTCACTAGTTGAAAATCTGGCTGGCACACCCTTATGGTCGGCCGAAGCATCTATCACTGAAGAAAATCCATCTTAATCCATGCCAGACGAAAGTCAAAAGGTCGAGGCGGCAGTTGACCCGGTCTTGCCTTCAGAGGTTCCATCTTTAGATGATACTATCACCAAAGAGAACAAGGATGACACCGTCCAAATTCTTTTCGTAAGCACAAACTCCGATGAACATGGGGGCAGTTTATCCGTTCCTTTACTGCAGGAAGGAATTTCGTCAGAGTCATACCCAGCCGTCTATTCGGTCCCACCTCCAAGCAACCTAGTTGTTTCCTTTGACTGGAATCTACTAGGTAGACCCCGTTTACCGGCTAGTCTACCCTTCCGAATCATTGCTCAAATATATAGAATGGTTATGGTCGGTCCCATCATAGATGAAGGGGCTTCTGTGAGTATCCTTTCCTCGACTGCCTGGAAAGCGCTTGGTTTGCCATCGCTTTTGCCTGAGATGAGAAATCTAATAGGCTTTCACAAAGGAACTAGTCGACCGTTAGGGATCCTTCCCAATGTGCCCATAACATTGAGAGGGAAAACCATTCACATGAACGTAATGGTAGTCCAAGGACCCCTAGATTATAATCTACTCCTTGGGCGAGACTATATTTATTGCATGGAGGCCATTGTCTCCTCACTCTTTAGAGTAATTTGTTTTCCGCACGAAGGAAGATTGGTCGAGCTCATAGACCAGCTTTCATTCCCCGGTTCACGCATAGCAAATAGTAATATACCATCCCTGAATGGTCTTTTCACGCAAGGAATGTCTCATCAATCCCTAGTCTGTCCACCTAATGAGCACGAGCGATTTGGGGGACATGACTGAAACCCAGGGGGCATGCACCTTGGTTTGCTTCGACAGGAAAACTTCAGGTATAGGTTAGGTTTTTGCGAAGGATATCTGAATAGTCTGACACTCCCGTCCATCTAGGAAAAGGGGGTTAGACTGGAATAAGATTCCCTCATCAAAGTTATGTGAGTGGAGGCATTTGCGCCACTCGCCTTTGTCTATTTCGGTAGACATCGCCGAAGAAGTGTTTTGTTTGTGGTACGAATAGAACAATCTTTGGTAACCTGAAAGAGGTAGGCCTTTCTCGATAAAACAAATGTTTTGTCTACAAATTGTGGGGTAACCTTGAAACTCTATGTCTATACCTGGGGGCATGCAAACCTTTTGGTATGCAAGCGAAGAGCGACCATTTTTTTTTTTTAATTTGTAGGTCCTCTAACCCTTTAAACTCGTAGGATTGGTCATTTCCTAACTTGCATAAAGAAAGGATGTGGGGCAAAGCTTTAAAAAAATGTCATTTTTAGATGAGACATTCTTATTATACGACTGGATCGAGCAGTTTTAACGCGAAATTCATGCTCGTTAAAAAATAAGCATAAGCAATGAGCAAATGTTTCCCCCAGCGTTTAAGCTCAATAAAAAATGAACCAATTTCCGATAAATAACCATCGTGAATGTAGTACTTCAGCCTTTAAAGCCTTGGTCGTGTTCTCATCATCACCTCTACTCTGTATTGGCTGATAATTCACCTCCACTTGATTGTTTACCCCTTTTGAGGAACAGCTGTGAAGAGTGATCCTGTTAGCCATCCTTGTGACACTCCGTGATTGGAAAATTCCAAACCTTACCTGGAATCAGCTGCTACCCAAATTTATCACTCGTTCCTCAAAGACGAGTCTCCTTTAAGCTCTTTTCAACTAACTCATAAAATATGAAAAGATTTTCGAGCCATTGGCCTCTCCAGCTCGTTAAAGTGACCGGAAGTGTTATCCCTCCTTTAGATTTTAATCTTTTTGGACCTGAGGGATTATTACATAAAAAGATCGAGTGCTTGTTTTGTTCGGCTCATTAAAAGTACCGAAAATTCATCCCTTCTGTACTTTTTTATACTTTTTCGGACCTAAGGGATTAGATGACGAAAAAGGATTTTTTGGGGTTTCCTTTACGTCCCTTTTCAGACTCTCTAAAATTGAAAAGGACCGATTTATCTTTGTCGTTAAACTCGTTAAAACCTAATAGCGACAAACTTGTCCATAACAGACAAGAACGAGTTTCACTATCACTAGGCTCGTTAAAACATAGCAATGGGTTTGCCCGAAGGGAAAGTTATGGAACAAGAATATGTTATCCTCCTCAAGCTTGAAAAAAATAAAGAGGTACTGGTCAGCAATGGCTGGGGAAAAATTGGGAAGAAAACTTGAAGAAACTTTGTTGGTAGCAAGTCACTCTTGAACATGACACTTTCACTCCGCATCCAAGTCGGGTTGGGTTGTTCCATTCACTGGTCACATCACCATGGTTCCATCACACCATCCACATTTGGGGTTAATGCTACCAATCCATCATGTCAGTGTCGCCGATATGTTCAAGAGAAGTCACTCAGAGAATTCACCTGTGTCTCACCCACTGCAATACATTTACGCTCCATTCTTTCATGACCGCCACCCTGAACCTTATATCACTAGATCATTTTCACCTTCATTAAAATAATTTGCTCCATTCCGTGTCATTGATGTGGAATCATTAAGGCCCTCCTATGATGGATCACTTCTTGTCGACATCAGCTCATTATCCAAGAAGTCGATCTAGGAACAACCCTTTCAGTACTTTGAAGCTTGCATGCCTCAATGGCAAGTTTCTCACTTCCGGCGATAGGTTTACATCAATGGCCTTCGACCAAAATATTTTGCGTGGTGTTCAACGCCAAGTACCTTATTCACACCACGTGAATTGTACTGCAGTACCTTGAGGATCATTATCATTATCGGTGATTCCTCTCGCGCCTGTTAACAACTTACATCATTGGCTGGTAATCAGGCGATGTCTTTCCATGCTCGACTCCAGAACATCTCTCACATGGATCGACTTGTACTTTGAGTGAAGATAAAATGAGAATGAAGACCCTGGATCTAGTTTCATCCATCCAGGCTGCGATATATATTCAGGAAAATAAAGACATCAAATGTACATCATTGCTGCAGAGATAATCATCCAATCTAGGGAATGATGGCTCTACCAAAATCATTAGTCTACACTCAGATGATTGTTTGTCCTATGTACATGAAAATGAATTTATAAAGCTGAGCATGGGAATGCCCGCCTCAGCTAGATCATGAAAATATTATGAAGATAATGTGTTGTATTGTATCTTATTACAGGTCTCCTTCCAGCTTGAAAGAACTTCGGATCCTCATGATAAAGCATTTCACCTGACATCAAAAAGATTAACGACTTCATGCTTTAGGAGGCAACTGTTATAGACATTTTTGGGCGCTGCAACCCCAAGCATAAATTTCCATAAACTAAGGGCTCCTAAGTCCCTAAAGGTGTTGTTCCAACCCCTAAAAGAGCAAGGTCAACTGATTACAGCTTCTCCCAGAAGTTCTCCATGAAAAACCACTCAGAACTGGTCAAAACTAGACCATTTCACCTGCTCCATAGGCAAAGTGTGTTGCATCCCACCTAAATACACACAGTAGGTGTGTTGCATGTCAAAAAGCCCTTCTATGGGGTGCAATGGGCAAGAAGGGACAAATGGCAAGGTCAATCCGCGAGGTGGAAAAGCATGGAATCTTCCAGAAAATTCTCCTCTGACACTTGCCGCTCTGAATTCGACCAGGGATGAGTAAGAGATCATCAATCTCCAAGTGGAATCAAGAACTATCAGAGGGGAGACACTAATCAAATCTCAAAAGCTGACTCACCTCCTCTACAAATATCTATATATAGATCTATCATCCCAGAGATCAGGGGGTTGGAGGCTGGAATTTTGTATCTTGTAAGGAAGCGCTACTGGTTTATTGGTGCAAAGTCATAGTGTTGGGTGATCTAAGCTTTTCACGAGGTGAAGAAGGCCTTCTTTCTAAGAGGATGATGCTGGGTCAGAACAATTGGTTGTAATTCTCTTGGATCTTTCTTGATTATCAATAAAGCTATTCAAGTTTTCCTCCATACTCTTGTATGATTTATGTTTTATGCATTCGTATGGTTAATATACATCTGATCCTATATGGCTTATGATAATAGATCTATGTTCTCGTATAGTGTTATGCTGCTTTGATTCTATAGGTACTCTGTGAAGCTGGGTATACAAGAAAGCAAGTAGCAAAGGACTATCAGAAGAGAGAGGAATCGAGCAAGGAACCAAGCACAAGACAGAGGTTGGTCTCCTTTATTCTTCTCTCATCTATCTTTCATAAAGGAAAACGAAAGTAGTTTTACTTTGTTTTTTTCTTAGGTAGCTACCAGCCTTAGTGGGATTAGCAGTTCTGCATAGACACTATTCCCGGTAACACTTCCCACATAGCAATTCCCGCGTCTCTGTTACAGGCCGTGTCTGTATACAAGGGCACCATTTCTTTTTCTTCAGAGCTCAAAGCTTTGCTTTTCTTTCCCATTTTAACCTGCATATTGCTTTGTATCGTCCTCTGTTCTCCATTCTTGGAATTTACAAGTGAAGTGAAAATAATGACAAGGAAGGGCGATGGGAATGTTTTAAATGCCGTAGACACATAAAGTATACCATCTTACGTGAGATGATTTTTAGATAAGCACAAACCCATATTCCATTAATAACTGGAAACTAAATCATTTATTAGCATTAAAGCGCATAACCAGGTGTCAGCTTATGGAAAATACTTTTCTTGAATAACGAGCCCAAAAGATCTGCGATGAAGCGATTTTGTGATTTGCTTCGCAATATCGCAGATCGCAACATCACGAAATGATAACATCATAGAATCGTAACTTCGCAAAGTTGGTCGCTTGTGATATCACATTATCGCATTGTCACATTATCATGTTATCGCAAAATCGCAATATTGGAATATCACAGATCGCAGAAATGTTACATATGACAATCTTTGTTAACCTGTTTTCTGCGAAATGTGATTTGTGATCGGCGTCATCGCACATCGGCAAATTAAAATGTTTCAATGTAAATTGTGCTGTATGCGATGCGATATTTTTTTATCGTGTATCGCGATCTCGCAATATTGGAATTTTGTAGAAATTTTGAATAATATGACACATATTCATAGAGATTATCCTGATTATACACTTATAAGTGGAACATGCATAATACATAACCTCCTCTACATTGATCATCAATTTACAGAAGCAGAAACATTCACAGGCGTACATAGAAGCATCAATCACACATATCAACACAGTATTTTCCCGGGGAAAGCATCTCGCTAAAAACCCTAACTATCTGTATAGTATAGTGATTGAATCATGTAACAATACATATTACAATACTCCTCACAAGTACTCAGTACTATCTCCACATGCTACACACAATACAACTCAGATCTAATCTCAAAATCTCCCCCGCTTCTTGCCTGCCTCCACAGCTCAATACCTGCTCAAGAATGAATGGGAATGTTTTACCAAACTCGTATTTAACCTCCAAAGAATCACTCACACTGGGAAAGATGTGAGCAGAGGCTATAATACTTGGTATTTTCCAATTCATTGGCATACTCAATCCCTTTGATTGTGCAAATCATCATGCACAACTATAGTCACAACTGATAGCAATCTGATCCTCTAACACCTGTCCCTGCTGAACTGAACATGCACTGACATGAAACTAAGTTAACTGATGTATTCTATAGTTTCATTATGAGTTAATAATTAGTTTAACAACTCATTATTAGTCTATTTGCAATTAGACTAATTACAACTAGTTTAACCAAGTCAAACTGAACACAACTCCATCAACTCTACAATCAACTCCACCAAACTCAACTGATTGAGTTCTAACTGAAGTCATGCATGCAACAACTCAACTGACCCACAAAGAAAGCGTACTTCCTTCTGACAGCTACATGTGCTACCTCTGTAGCTCAAACTAAAGTGCTCCAAGAGAATAAGATCAAGTTTATAGTCCAAATATTATTATGAGACAATAATATTTGACTTTTCTATTTTTGATAGCCAGTCTAAAAATAGACTTTGATCACTCCTGCTGTGATCACTCCTGCTGTGGTCACTGCTTCTGTGATCATCCCTACTGTGGCCACTCCTGCAGTGATCATCCCTGCTAGGATCCCGAACTTGCACCATAATTTGCTTGCGGGCCCACTTAGTGAAGGCGACTCTTTTCACTAAGCTCCATCATCTTATTGCATTCTCAACAAGCATTTCTTGTTGCACACTTTTCAACACTCCCTCTCAAAAAGAAAGGCTTCCTCTCAAACCCAATCCTGTAACTCTGGAATGTTCTCCATGCAACACATCTGGCCGGTCCACTTGCTCTGTCATCAAAGTCTCTAACTGCTATTGCCTCTGTCGACTGAAGACTCTGCATCTTTGTGCTCTTTTGTATCTGACTGCTCTACCCTCTGTGGACTGAAGACTCTGCATCTATGTTTTCTTCTGTATCTGACTGCTCTAGCCTCTGTCACTTTTATCTCTGACTCATCCGTGCTACTGCTGGTTCTATCTCCCAGCATTGCATCCGCACTGCACCTCCCAACTGACCTCCCTGTTGGGCTAGAAACACCCTCTGATGTTGAAGCTCTACCTGCTGTTGAGAAGTGCTCCCTCTCTGACATCTGTGCTACTACAACATCTCCATGCATCTCGCATCATTGGACACCTCTCTCTGCCACCTATCACTGTGCAAAACACGTGTGCCTCTCGCACTGCTGCAGCCTGCTAGCTATGCACTGTCTTGGGATTCCCTGCACTGTCGCTCTCTCTGCCGCTCCATCTGCATCTGTCTCTACCCAATCAGTCAGTTCCTGCTACTACACATCTGGGCTCCCATAGCAAGGTCTCATCCAAGAGGTTGGGTACCTCAAGGATCCTACCCCTCCTCCTTTGGACGATCACTGTATATCACCCCACCTCCTACCCGGAGGTATGGCTACATGTGATCCCTCAGCCCACCTCGCTCAAAGTTTCCCACTACTGGAGGTCTCTACATGATTAGATGTCTCTACTCGATCTCCTCTCAGCTTCCCTTGTTGTGGCTCCTCCACAACCTCCTGAAGCTGCTGCACTAATCATGGCTTCTCCACAATCGTCTGAGACTTCTTCTGGCTCTACATGTTGAAAGGTAACATACCTTCCCTCTCAACCACCAAGTCTCCATCAATTGCCTCACTGCTCAAAGCTTTGCATGCATCTTGAACCTCAAGAGCATATAGGTTCTTGACCCATGAACCCTCCTCGTGACAACGAAAGCATCGCACTTCCGATTTGTCAACCTTCTTCCCACGACTAGAAGAACTGGATTCGGAAAGAGAACCCTTCTCCTTCCCCTTCTTCACTGTTGGAGAGGTAAATCACCTCTACGGATAGAGGCGATCCCTACTAGCCCAGCAAGGGTCTAGCAACAATCACACAATGCTGCTACGCATGTTCCTAGTTACAATTAAACAAGAGGTAAAGAGCACCTACTTGGATTCCTGCACTGTCGTTTGACGAAGAGATGTTGCCTTCGCTCCTCCGCTTTGGCTGGTCACAATCCTCCGCAATCTGCGAATCGATACCTGCACACACGAAGAGGAAACAAACACAAGCGTGAAATCTAGTAAAAGCAACCATACATCAGTCAGACAAGATGTAATTCACATTTAACCATTGCGTAGACAAATGAGAATGGAACAATAATAGCAGTCATCTATTATTAATCAGAATAGAGAAGAGTACAACCAAATGTTCTGACGTCGGTAACCTTCTCAGGAGGGGCCAGTCAGCATGTATCTCAAGCATTCACCTTTGAGGATGATTCTCCCAAGACAAACAACTCTCTCTCTCACACAAATAACACAAAACAACCTTCCCTAAGCAATCAATCACTTCCACACCTAGCACACCACACCTATAGCAGCAATCTGAGCACTACAAGCTCTGTACAATCCAAGTTATTCCAAGCTAAGTCTAACTAGCTGCTCATGGTAATGGTGGAAGTTTATATAGGAGAAGGAGTCTCCTAAAAGGGTGGAAGGATGAGCTTATCTTTGAGGGAAATGGTTGCAAAAGGTCGAACAGTCATGCCATAGAAAGGAGTCGATATTCACAAAGCTAACAACCAAGCCTGGAGTTATCTGGAAGGCTGGTTGTTTGAACGAATTCGCCCAAACTGGATCAGCGCGGATAATGAGTAAACTGTCGCGCTGTCGGCGCATCTCAATAACTGGGACAGTCATGTCAGCGCGGAAGAACACGGTAAAGGCGCGATGTTCACCAGCGCGGGAAAGGGATGTTCTTCCGTGCTGGCAGCGCACGAAATACACTATGAAGCGCCAGTCATCGCGGGTATTTTTAAAACAGATGCGCTGATGCATAAAACTTTTGGAAAAATGGGTTTCTGGGCTAGTTCAGAAGACATGAAGCTTAGTGATTGACACAGCAGGGTGGCTGACAGGAAGGCAGTGACAAATTACTGCGTAACATTCACCTTACTCGCTAAGGCACAATTCTCCTCATCCTGCATGGATGAAGAACTATCTCTGGTGCACCGTCTAATATCCTCTTGCACAATATCTGACCAAAGTCTCTCCCATCCTGGCAATTTCTCCCTTCCATTCACCGAGTCCTGGTAGCTATGCCAACTCTTAGGAAGGCCAAGGAGTGCTAGACTCGCCATATCCTCATCCTCAACAGTTACCCCCACACTTCCCAGCTCATCCCGACATTGGGTGAACTTCGTGAGATACCTGGGCATACTGTCTCCATTCTCACACTTAATGTTTTTGAGTTTTGCCCTTGCTTTGGAATTAAATTCGAATTCCACCATCTCAAAACTCAACCGCTTCCGATCTAGAATTCGTGAGAACAAAGTATTTCTTGTACAAAGATCAACTGTCTGGGCATTCACCGGCTATCTCACCTTCCAAAAGAAAGATGAATCCAAAGGCTACCTGGCCTAATTACAGACTCTTCCTGAAGAAATAAAATGTAAACACTTTCTGAATAATAGATCCGATGATCAATCCTCGCTTGATATCCTGTAAAAATCTCTTCTACAAATCAAGCAGCTCTGATACCATGTAGAAATTTTGAATAATATGACACATATTCACAGATATTATCCTTATTATGCACTTATAAGTGGAACATGCATAATACATAACCTCCTCTACATTGATCATCAATTTACAGAAGCAGAAACATTCACAGGCGTACATAGAAGCATCAATCACACATATCAACACAGTATTTTCCCAGGGAAAGCATCTCGCTAAAAACCCCAACTATCTGTATATTATAGTGATTTAATCATGTAACAATACATAGTACAATACTCCTCAAAAGTACTCATTACTATCTGCACATGCTACACACAATACAGCTCAGATTTGATCTCCAAATCTCCCCCACTGCTTGCCTGCCTCCACAGCTCAATACCTGCTCAAGAATTAATGAGAATGGTTTACCAAGCTTCTATTTAACCTCCAAAGAATCACTCACACTGGGAAAGATGTGAGTAGAGGCTATAATACTTGGTATTGGCCAATTCATTGACATACTCAATCCCTTTGATTGTGCAAATCATCATGCACAACTGTAGTCGCAACTAATAGCAATTTGATCCTCTAACACCTACTGAACTGAACATGCACTGACATGCAACTGAGTTAATTGATGTATTCTATAGTTGCATTATTAGTTAATAATTAGTTTAACAACTCATCATTAGTCTATTTGTAGTTAGACTAATTACAACTAGTTTAACCAAGTCAAACTGAACACAACTCCATCAACTCTACAATCAACTCCACCAAACTCAACTGATTGAGTTCTAACTAAAGTCATGCATGCAACAACTCAACTGACACACAAAGAAAGCGTACTTCCTTCTGACAGCTGCATGTGCCACCTCTGTATCTCAAAATGAAATGCTCCAAGAGAATAAGATCAAGTTTATAGTCCAAATATTATTATGAGACAATAATATTTGAATTTTCTATTTTTGACAGCCAGTCTAAAAATAGACTTTGATCACTCCTACTGTGATCACTCCTACTGTGGTCACTCCTGCTGTGATCATCCCTGCTGTGGTCACTCCTATTGTGATCATCCCTACTGGGATCCAGAACTTGAACCATAATTTGCCTGCGGGCCCACTTAGTGAAGGCGACTCTTTTCACTAAGCTCCATCATCTTGTTGCATTCTCAACAAGCATTTCTTGTTGCACAATTTTCAACAAATTTGGTTTGTAAGGTGGTCTCCCATTATCTTTTTTGCAATGCGTTATTCCTAAGGAAAGATTTTTTTTCACCTTATCATAAAACTTAGATTTTTTGTAGATTTTGTAAGGGGGTTTCCTAAGCTTATGATGGTAAGTTTATTTGAAAAGGAAATTTAAGCATTACTTTGATTTTTTAAATTTTTAACTAAGGGTCCCCACTTATTTAGTATTAGAAATAACACTAAATAAGAAGGGGGGTTGTTTCTGGCCACAACAGTACCCCATGGACAAGTGAAAATGGTCTTATCTTGGTCATCCGGGCTGATTTGGATCTGATTATACCCGCTGAATCCATCTAGGAAAGAAAAGAACTTCTTCCCTGCCAGTCCATCTAGCACTTGATCTATGAAAGGGAAAGGGAAATGGTCCTTCTTGGTGGCTTTGTTAAGTTCTCGATAATCTACACAGATTCTCCACTTCGCATTTTTCTTGGGCACAAGCACCAGAGGAGAAACCCATTCGCTGTCCGAGATGGGTAGATGAATCCTGCATCCAACAACTTTTGCAATTCTTCTTTAACAATGTCCTTAAGGGCTGGATTCATTCTCCTCTGAGGCTACCTGACTGGTTTACAATCCTCTTTAATGTAAATGTGATGGGTACAGACTTACGGATGGACTCCTTTCATCTCCTTATAGTTCCAAGTGAAAGCATCCAAATAGAAGTTCAATAAGCTACACAACTCCTTCTCATGAGAGGGAGAGAAGGATGAGCTGATCTTCAAGGTTCTTTTAGGGCCAAATTCCACATTCTTAACTCTAGGCGAGGTCAAATCAGCCACACAGAGGTCCACTAAAGCACTGGCTTGGGTACCTTCCACCCACTCCTCTAATGGTAGCACATTGGGAGGTGGATTTTGAATCAAATTCTCAATTAGGTCATCCTCGGTTTGAGTCCCTCCCCGAGTGGCTTCCATTGTGCACACTAGTGCGGAGTAGACTTCATCCTCATCTTCCTCCTCCAACCAGAGAGGTAAGTCATGTTCTAGTAGAGGTTGGACAGGAGGATATAGGACTAGCTATTTGGACATAGGCCCATTCTTGATGGTCATGCTCCCAGCTCGACAACTGATGTAAGCATCCGCAGTAGCTAACCAAGGCATTCCCAAAATGAGGGGGTATCCAGTGAGTTTTGCCTTTAGCTGAAGGACCAAAAAGTCCGCAGGGTACTCCCAAGAATCAATAGAGACTAGGACATCCTCCACAATCCCTTCGGGAGTCACAGTGGATCGGTCTGCTAACTGTAGTACTGTCGAGGTCTTTCTTAAGGAACTCTGAAGGATGAGTTTGAGCATAGTGTCCCTAGTCATCACATTAATGGCAGCCCCTAGATCGATTAGGGTGTGGGGGATTATGGTGCCATTGATGTGGACATCAACTATAAGACTCCCAGGATCCAAATATTTTGGACAGATTATTTGCCCCAACATCAGATCGGACATTTGTCCTATGAAATTGATAGATGGGGCATCTCTCTTGCGCCTGACTGGGTGCTTGAAACACTTCTCCTTGATCAATTTTTTGTAGATTGGTACATCTTTTATGGCTTGGAGAAGTGGGATTTTCACACACAACTGTTTGAGTTCTCCTAGAAGTTCAGTATCTTCTGGGTTTGGTTTCGTGGCTATTGTTAGTCTCTCAGGAAAGGGTGGAATGGCTTTGGGTTCACTTTCCTGTTTCCCTTCCTCATCCTCCAGGGGAGGAGGTTGGCGATTTGGAAGGACCTTTCCAGATCTAAGGTTGATTTCCTGAATCTCCATAGCATAGGTAGGGCATGTCGTCTCTCCAGTGTATATCTGCTAGGCTTGTCTATTATTGGGTTTCCGGTTCGATTGAGCAGGCATCTAGGGTTGTCTTGGAGGAGCAGGAGGTAAAATAGCGGGAGAAGAATTGTATTGGGGCCTCCACCCGGGTTGAGGTGCATTTCACTGAGGTTGTGGCTGAACATGAGAGTGAAACGAATGAGAAACAGGTTGAGTATGGTATTGAGATGGATAAGACCAAGGAGGAGGTGCGGTCTAAGAAGGCATGTGAGTGGATTGGCTGGGGTTGTAATAAGTTTGGGATGTCCCTTGCATCCCCTGCTGGTAAGGTCTGGATCCATGCGGCCTCCTTTGGTTGAGGAAGTAGAGCGGTTCAATGGCTCCTTCAGCCCCTTGGTACATGGCTTTAAGTCCAGGTAAGGTTGGGCACTGGTTTGTGGGGTGGTATTCCTATCAAACGAAACATACCTCCATTGAGTGCAATGGAAATTCATTCTTAGGATGCTTCCTTGTACATCTGGGATAAAAGATGGCCAAAGCCTTCTCAGCTTCCTCTTTCTGCTGTTGAATTCAGAAAGTATCCAGTTGCATGGCAATGGTCTGTCTCATCTCATTTTTGAGGTCATCCATCTGATTTGCAAACTCATGCTTGGAGAAGGTGGCACTAGCTGAAAGTGGATTCCCCCTACCTCTTTCCCGGGTTGCCCTAGAGTGGTTTCTAAACACAGTCTTTATGTTCTCATAAGGTAGTTGGTAGATGTCTCCTCCAGCTAGAAAATGGAGGGTATCTAGAAGGTCTTTTAGGACTCCTCAGAGCAGAACCAGCTTCAAAGATTTGGGGTCAAGTGTGCACCTGGCCCTTTTATAACTAAGTTGGAACCTTTCTTCGTAGTCTTCTAAAGACTCATTACTTCGCATGGTCATCCGAAAGATCTCTCCCTTCGTTTCCTTTGACCTACAAGAGTCCTAGTATTTATTGTTAAAGGCTTGTTGCATCTGAGCCCAAGTTGTGATACTGTTTCCAGGTAACCCCATGAACCAGTGTAGTGTTGCATCCTTGAGGGTAGAGGGAAATAGTTTCAACTTTTGCTCATCTTCTGCATAGTCATAAGTTTTGACAAAGGACAACAAACTCAAAAAGGAAGGTATCAGGGTCATCAGTGGTCAATCCATGGAAGTGATGTAAGGTTGAGGGACTTATGTTTTTCATTTTCATGTCCCCGTTGGTCTCTCAGATGGGAAAGGTACCTTCTATTCTCTCCCCATCTCCTATACCATTTCTGTGTTTAGCCATGGTCTCAAGAGGAATGTTTTCTTGCTCTTCTTCTATTATAGGATCTTCGTATATCTCTGGAGGTTCACCTATAGGGTCTTCTGGATCACTCCCACCGAAGAAGAGAGAAGGGTGACTCAGTGATGTGGTGGGGGTGTTGGGTAAGAATTTCCTTGTATTGTCTTTGTTCCTACGAGGCATGAAATGGAATATTTTTGGTGGAATTTTGGTGTTTTTTTTCTTTTTGTACCTGCAAAACTGAAAGATAATTGAAATGAAACTAACTAAAATGTATCTTGCTGAAATGAAAATGTAGAATTGAAACGAAAGCAGGAAATGACTAATCTATGTTGCTGAAATGAAATTGCAGAAATGAAATCCTAAGCTACATTAGCAGAATTGAAATTGCGGAATTGAAATGCTAATCTATGAAAGTAGGAAATACCTAATCTATGCTTGCTAAAATGAAATGAAAGCAGGAAATGTCTAATCTACTTTTGCGGAAATGAAATTGCAGGATGGAAATGAAACAACTACTCTATGCTTGCTGAAATAAACTACTTGACAGAAGATTGAAGAAGAAAATCACAAATACTCTGAAGCTTCCCTGGCAATAGCACCAAAAATATAGTGGGCTCCAGTATTGCAGCAATAATGCTGCAACTCCTGGGACTGCCTTCTTTACTTTTATCAACCAGGTAGTTCGTAACAAACATGGAAGCGACGATGCTATATGCACAAGTACTAGCTCTTGCCACAGGCTGTCACTTGATCAGCTAGCACAAGTCCGCTAGGAGCTTAAGCCAACTTCTATGAACTCTCAGAAGAAGCTTTTAACTGTGATGGATGAAATCTAACTCTAAGGAGGCTAATCTATTCACAAAAAGAAACTAAAAACTGAAAGGAAATGCAAACCCTAGCAAACCCTAGTTTTACCGACTAACCCTACTGGTGCAAGAAAAGAGATGAAAGTTGCTGAAATGGATGCCATTGACTCTTGGAAAGGTAAAATGCATGTGCCTAAGCTACTTCTAAAGTAAGATCTGAAAAGAACATCTTTTTGTATTTTTCAGTAATTTTGCATAATTATTATGCATGTGCTTGAACTGTTTTTAACTGTGCAGAGGTTGATTGGCGAAAGGAAATGGGTAGGTGCTTGTAGGAGGTTGGGAAGTTAAGAAGATGGCCTAAGAGGTCCCTAGCACCCCTCCAGAGAGTTTCACAATGTTCAGACCTCGAAAAATCACTCACGTGATCTTCTAGAGGAAGTCCACAAGGGTTCTACAGGATGTTCTATAGGATGTTTCGAAAGGGGATTTTGAAGGGTTGATGGTGGAAGAAAGGTGGAAAAGTGGAGATGGAGGTTGGATGAGGATGTGGAGGGGTCTAGGACCTGGCAGATGAAGCTGAGAAGTGATGAGGATGGTTGTATTTGTTCAAGGATGGACAGAGCAATTTTGCACAAAAATATGGAAATTAGGTCAAAGTGAGAAAATGTGGGAAAAAAAGGGCAAGAATCTGAGTTGGGGGATGGAGCAGGTTGCACTGATGGAGGAAGGGTAGGTAGGGAGGTATCACAGGTATTCTACACACTATTTCTTGAAACTGACCAAACAAAGACCATGCAAACCAAATATCTAGCTATTCTAACCTATTTTGAACTAGGAACCACCAACCATGATGAACATAAATTCATTGGTAGAAAATCATGTAAAATAACTATGAAAACCAAGCAAGAATGGATCTAAGCATGTAATCACATCTGGTATCAACTTTTTCAACTGAGAAAGTAATACTAGCAATTGCATGAAGAAGCAAGAATAGTGTTTTTATGGCAGCAAGGACACCTTAGTCTCAACTCATGGTCTCGAGGAGGGAGAGGTGAGATCCAGGGTTGCTTGATGGCATTTTTCAAATATCTTTCTATTACGAACCTACCAAATCACTCTGAAACATGAAAATCTTTTTTAATCATCAAAAATGACCTAGGTAACCAAGCAAGATTTTAATCTACTAGAAGAAATTATTTTATGAAGACAACAAAAACATGGTACAGTACATAGAGGAAGACCTGGCACTTGGGTTGGGCCCAACCCCAAGAGCTACAGGCTCCTAAGAAGAAGCTTAAAGCTGACACAAACTGAAACTGATTTCCATTACTCAGAAAATAACCATGTCAAGAAATGTTTTACAGCAGAAGCTCCAAAATGAGCTGAAAGGCAGAGCAGCCCTAAAGTGCCAAATAGAAAATGTTCAAAAAGTAAACTACGAAGGTTGGAAGCCTTCCTACTTATGCACTACGAGGACCTCCAACATCCCTCCTTAATTCAAGGGGCTCGGCTACTCAAAACTGCAAGTACTCAACCACTTCACAAAAGCTGCTCAGCTGCCCTTTGAAATCAACTTTGGTGGGCTGTTGAACTCTGAGCTGATGGTGGAGAACTCGAGGAAGGGCCATTTAGTGCAGGAGACACCCTTCCTATGAATCATTAGTTGTGTTCCCTCATATTTGGCTATCAAATGGCTCATAAATACTTGACCTTGGTGGAAAAGTTGTCCAAAAATCTGCAATAAACACATATTAGGCTTCATGGTGAAGTGACTATTCTCATTCATACAATTAACATAAATATACTCAAAAGCATGCATAAAATATGAAGAATGGTGGATTTATTGAGAATAATAGGCAAAATGAGCCCAATAAGCTACCCATTTTTGGGGCTCATCATCGACTTTACACTATTTTACAATACAATGCTTAGGGCGGACAACCCTATGACTCAATTGTACACTTCACACTTTGTGCCCCCAATTCGTGGAGTTTTACAACATCTTTGACCAAAAATTGGGTTTTGAGCCCCAAAAACTTGTTGTGGGGGGGTTCCATGCCTACTATTCCCCCAACACAATCATCATGACTCATCCCAAGTCATTCTACTAGTGCGGAAATCTTGGCACGGAGCCCCTCCAACTGTTGTTTCACTTCTCGGAGGTCCGAGGTGCACTGATGGGTAGTCTGCTGAATCTGCTCTACCCTCTCGGCTTAAGGTTCACTATCAAGGGAAACTCCCTATCTTAAGGCATGCATTGCCTTCATTTGTGTGAGCTTTCCTTTGATGTCTACAGTGATGAGGAAGGCCTCATCAATCCAAGGTTGGACACGTGCTTTAAGGACCCCCTCTTTTTGTCGTGCAACATCCACCTGTTCCTTTAATGCCTTTTCCTGTTGTAGCTTCACAAGCTACTGGGTTAGGACAACTGTCTGTGCTATACCACGCACACTGTCATGCTACACTTGAAGCTCTCACGCCTCCTTTTCCAGGTGTTGCATGTTGGGGTCCTCTTGTAATGTAGTGAGGACCACGAAGGATTCCTCCAACATAGCGGTGTAGTTCTGTACTGCTTGTCCTATTTCTTCCAGCCTTTTTTAAATAGCGTCAGTGTACTATTCCCTAACTTCTAGGGGTGTAGAATACTGCGCCTTTAATCGCAGCTCGACAATCTGAAGGTTGAGGTCCAGCTGTACCCTCTTTGCTTCCTCCTTTACCTCACGGAATCCACTAGCTAATTTGTGGATTCGCACTCCAACTGGTACATCTTTCATGATTTCTAGCTCTGGAACATGGCGAAATGCTTCCTCTACAATTTGCTCCAACTGTTGCTTCTGCGCAAACACTTCATCGCATTGGAGACTAAGCTTCTCAATGTTGATTCCTTGTTCGCTGAGTATTTGCACTGTTCATCCTTCCCTCACTTGGAGTTCTAATGTCGCTCTGTCCTGCAGCTGATATAATATATCCCGCAGAAGGGTAGTCAAGTTTAGGCCAAGTCCGTTGATCCTACCCACCGTGGCTTTATCCTCGTCGCTTTCCTCTGTTAGTGCTCCTGCCAATAGCACTATGGTGTTGGCCAATTTTGCGCACAGTAGCTACTCCACTGCTAATGTACCTGTTGCTCTGTAGGTGGCTACTGCTCCTTCCTGTGGGGGCCACACTTGAAGTTCCTACAGCTAGGCCCTTAGGGTCCCCAATACATTTTGTTGCTCCATCATCGATTCTTGGAGTGCTTCCTGGGTAACCTCGCAAACTATGTCTCTAATGTCATAGAGGTCACCCTCTGTCAATGCGATTGGCTCGACATCCAGTTTGGAAGCCTTGGCCTTCTTTCATGGACCTAACCGCTCTGCAACGTGCAGTCATGTCAGTTGGGTGGATATCATGCTCGGGTCTGCACCCTCTACCGTATTTGGTCCTTGTCCTATAGACACATCATGGCCTCTTTCCTCCTATGTCATGGTGGCCCCTGTTTCTTGTGCTTCTGTTGCTCTTTCTGCGGCCTTGGCATGTTCTATGGCTACCTTTGCTACTTCGCAGGTAGCACTTACCTCCACGACCACTTGTTCGTTGCATCTCTACTCGGCCAAATTTGTGACACGCAACTTGGTTGCATCCTTATGCTTTTGTGATATTGTTCTATACCTTTCTACCAGATCCGCGGTGCACCATTCGACAGGCCATGAGTTGAGCAAGGAGAAGATAGCGTCGCCAATTGCGATGGAAGGAAGCTTGGTCTAGGTCTGCGCCAGATCCTTATGCGCCTTGATATACACATTGTGCATATCTGCCTTGAAGTCTGCAAAGCTCCACAGACTATTGTACACTGTGGGGGATAGGCATGACCCTCTGTTAATCCACATCCAGATGCTCACCTCCATGAGCACCAAGAAGATCTTAGTCTCGTGGATCCATGTGGCGTCCTTCGTAGCCCAGAGCGATGCATATTTTTCCGCCTCTGGTAAGTCCTGTTCAAGAGGAGGGAATTGACTGTCCTCAGGTAGTTTCCCTGTCACTAATAAAATGGACAAGAGCAACCATGCGTAGTGGAAGGTCTTGCCCTGCTCTTGAGCTTCCTTGTAGCTGGTGAGGAATTCTTGATAGAGGAATTTAGCCTAGTTGAATTGGACCCCCCTCGCGCATTGTTCTGCCAGTGCGACCACTGGTGCTGGAACCTCGTTGCCGTAACATTATCTCATGACCTTCCTGGCCAGCAGTTGGGTGGCTACGTGCACCCATTTGTCTTGAATGTTGTTGATTACGTAGCCTCTCTACTTATTTTCCAATTTGTACTTCTTTTTCATGGCTTCTGCAAATGCCAAATCTCCGCTTTTGCCAACTATCTTCGCGGGGTCCCTTCCCTTATAGGGAAGCCAAGAAATCTTGGGAATAAGCTCTGCCATGATGGGAATAGGCTCCTCCAGCCACAAGAACCCATCGTGCACCAGGAAAAACAGCTGCCTGATGACAAAGATCATGATCGGTGCGCATTGAAATTGCGGAATCCACAATAGGTGGAGTAGCCTGGCCTTCTCCACACTGCACAACCATTTCTGTAGCTCTAGCACTGTAAGTGACCCCTTTTTGCTCTGTTTCATGCAGTTGTTAGTCTCCAAATGTGGGAACTTTTTGCTGTCCACACGGTCCTAGTCTTCAAATTTCATTGTGCGCACGCGGCCCAAGACAAAGCGTTCAAATAGAATTCCATCTGGGAGGAGCGGGGTTTAGAGTGTGCTCTTAACAGCATCCAAATCCTTGGGTACTTTAGCTTTCCCTTTCCACAAAGGGATATACTCACACATTTTTGCTGCAGCACGCACTGGTTGGATGTCTTCTTCCATTTATTCATCCGCCTCTATCTCCTCTATGAAAGCCTAGAGGTCCTCCTCCTCGTCATCTGTCTCAAGGTTGACAACCTTGCCCTTGTCTTCCATGGAAATTTTAGCAAACTGCAGAGATCGTGGGGACATGTGGACTGGTCCCACTGCCTATGTATCCTTCTTGGGCCTTGGCATTTGGGGCGATTTCGGAATTTCCGGTGCATTCCCCACCTACACCGTAGGGCTCTACGTGGCTTCCTCGACACTACTCTCTACAAAACCCACACCTCTCCTACTAGTTGTCATCTTGTCTGATCTGTCTATGGTTGCTCGCAAACTTAGGGGCTCAAATACCACTTGGCACTCAAAACTCTATGTTCTCCATAATAGCTCAAATATTAAATGGCCAAGTGTTGTCTCATGGCTGGCCCACGGGGTTTTCTAGCGTCTTTTGAATTTGAATTTGATCTTTCCCCCCATTTCTGAGTCATTAATGCATCCTTGGCTGTAGATCATCCCAAATATAGCTCTTAATTCGTGTCTTAAGTGCCCACCGCCCACTCCCTTTTGCCTTAAATTGGACATCTTGTCATGAACAGTGACGTCAATGGTTACTTCCCAGTTGACCCGCGTAGCAGTGCAACCCCCCATGCGCGAGAGCGAACCTTGTACCATGCAGATTCTACACGTGCCTCCCTCACTGCGTAGTTCCCAAATAGATTCATTTAGAGTCCCGCTCTCTCTTTCAACTGTCTAGAGCACTGAGACTGTGCTCCCTACAGTCAGGTGGTCGCACCATCTATGTGAGACTCCAATTTTCCTTCTAGTCTAGTCCATGGAAACTCCTCGATTTCCCTTGTGACGGCTAGCGCAGTGTGTTCTACCTCATGTGGTGCGCTCCCCTTGTTACTGTGTTTGGTAAGGTGCAGTCTCAGCCATGGTAGTAGAGTCGTAAATTATCAGCAACAATCATCTAACGCAATCTGTATCTCACCTTGTCATTCTTGGTTTATGAATGAGACATGCTTGCATGACCTTGTCTTCCAGTCTTCTAATCTCAACATCCATCCACATGCTTTTCTTCATCAATCGTGCTTGATCTTCTTTGAGTTCACGAAGTCTAAGGTTCCCTCATTGAATGGCTTCTTGAATCTATATTTGGTCGTCTTCACGTAGTTGTGTGCTTTCTTCGTCCTAGTCTTCATGCGCTGTCATCACTGTGGGGTCTATTACAAGTAGATTCCTTTTGGTATTCCCTTTAGAAATCTTAGGTTCTACTTTGTTTCGTACCTTTGGGATCATTTCTACATTCAGGTTTTTGCATATGGTCCTAAAGGCCCATCGAACAGCTAGCACATGTAGGTCCCAGTCAGTTCATCTCGCCTGGTCAACCTTGTTCAGTACTCTATGCACATTATGGAATGCTTCATCACAGAGAATCGGCAACGCACATTGCCCTTCCTGTTTCTATGGTTTTTTCCAATGCTCTAGGCTAGGGTTGGTGTGCGCTTCTGTGAACTATACAACATATGTCTATACCCATCGGGAAAGGTGGGTGTGCAAGTCTATACACCCCATCTGATTAGCTTTCCTTCGAAGCTAGGGTTTCCCAAAATGTAGGCACATCATCCTTTTGTATCCATGCCACTCTTCAAAAGTTCCTTGATGTGCACCCCACCATCGTGTGGGTGTTGCGCACAGTGCCCACATCAGTGCATCAAGCCATCGCTACTTTGGTACTACACTTTCAAATCTGCTCAGAAATTCATCCACTGCTAACAATCAATCATATGTCGGTAGCTCCCTTGCCTCTATTGTTACGGAACGCAATGATCTAATCATCATGTTGCAGTTCAGTGTTGTTACTTCATGAGGCCAATTCTGCCATCACTCTATCTCTTCATCTGAATCCAAAGTGCAGGAGCTTTTTCACTCCCACGAAATCCTTCCATCCACAGTTCGATTCACCCAATCATCTCCTTGTGCAGTTATCTTGTAGATACAGTCGAGATCGTCATCACTATCATTGTCGTGCACCGATTCAGTGTATCACGCTCCTTTGGCTGGATCCAATGGCACTACTACGCATAGTGACTTTTTCTCAAAGATCATTTTGTGCTTCTTCAGATTTATGACTCCATTCATATGAGTAGCCCAATCTATCCCTAATAGCACGAGATAGGGATTGTTGTCATCAACAATCTCTATCACATCAAAATCCACCTGAGCGCTCGCGCCTTCAATATCAACTGTCACCCCTTGCAATCTCCCCATGGGCAAAATATTCTATTGGTTCGCCATTTGTAACTAAATAGGGGAGCATTACAACGTGGGTCCTCCCATGCATGCCCATGTTTGCTTTGGTAGTACATTTGTGTCTAAACCCAGGTCCACGATTACCTGATCCATTTTGTACTCGCCTATTTGCGCAGTCAACCTCAACTCCCTTCTTGTGCACAGTGCATGCTTTCCTAGTTTTTAGACCACACACAGTTCTCCTGACCCTGTGCACTTAGTGATAAGTTCCTGTAGCCCTTTGACTACCTTATTGTCACACAATAGTTTCATGCATGTCTCCAGAAAGGTAGTGAGCATGGAAGGATCCATCCCTGGTTCTAGTTGATCCTTACTACCTGAAGTGGAGGCCTCCATGAAGCTCTTCTTAGTTTCCATGAATTTCTCCTTTGTGCATTCTAAATCAAACCTGGGTTCCTTTGTAGGAGCCTTACGAACCCACGCAATTTCTTCTAGCTACTTCCCTTTATCATCTCCCATTGTCACACTACTCTTGAGCATCATGTTTACATTTGGGTCTTCATTGCATGATTTAGACCTCATCATTTGTAAACTCTGGGTCGGAGGGGGCTGGAATACCCCCTTTCCGGACATCTTCGCTATCCGCGAAGGGCAATCTTTCTCCTCATGATCAAACTGCTTACAGTACCAACATGATATCCTAGTCAGGTTCGTATAATCTTAGGCATAATGCCCTAGCCCTCCGCAATTGTAATAGATTATTTGTCTACAACTCCTTCCAGGTCCCATTCCACCTCAACCCCAACCGTGTCCCTGAAACCCAGCGTGTGTCATCCCTGCATTTGGGTCGAGGGCTCACTTTTTGGCCTGCACCATATTGGCAGCAATCTGATCCATCATTAGTTCATAGCTTCGACAGGTGCATTCATCATGCCCTACTGACCTGCAAAAATTACAAAACAACTGCTAGGACATTAGCGTATACTTCTGCAACAGATGAAAATTATCTGTGGTATGTTTTCCTCCTATCTAGTAGATCGGAACCATAATGTAGAAGCTGCGCTCGGCCCCGCTTATGCCTTTGGTCTTAATGGCATTGACACTCCTCCTGCCAAGTAGTTCATGAACACTGGACAATGATCTTTGTCGTGGCCCTAGCCTGTGCATTTTATGCACCATACTTCCTCGTGCACCTCTGGGCAAGGTGCCCTATCATATTTCAAACTCTGCATTTCTAGACATAGATTCTGTAGCTGTGCGTGGATCTGCTAGACTCCTAATCTAGAGTCTTGTATAGGGGTCTCATGCAACCTCATTGCCATCTCCAACGCTTCGACCTGGGTGTTATAGACATTTTTGTGCCTTACAGCATGAAGCATGAAATGTCAATAATCTAAGGGATCCAAAGTCCCTAAACATGTTGTTCCTACCCCTAGAGGAACAAGGTCAGCAAACCACAGCACTAAATATCAGTTCTCCACCTGAAAACACTCAAAAACAAGCTAATTCTGGTTCATGTCAACTGCTCCACTGAGCATCTGCACTGAATGTCAACTGCTCCACTATGTACCTGCGCTGAATGTCAACTGCAAAGAAGGCTACCTGTGCTGGGCGAGTTTGGCCAAGTGGCACAGTCATTCCTCAAGGTGTCAATGCCCAGGAAGCTTCCAAAATGACACTTGGATCAGGGAATTCGACTTGTGATGAGTAAGAGGATCTAGATCTCCAAGTGGAAGCAAGAACCTCCAAGTGGACCCAAGAACTGAAGAATAACTGAAGTGGGAGAGGACACTAGTCATCTTCATGCCAGCCTCAAGCTGACTCATCCTTTCTCCAAAACTCCTATATATAGAGCTCTCTCATGAGGTCTAGGGAGGCTGGAATCTTGTGAATGTAAGGAAGTCTTGTTGGTCTGAGTATAGAACTATTGGGTGATTTGCTTGAAGGAGGTGAAGAGGAGATTTCTTTCTGCTGGGAGGTGATGCTGGATTGGGCCTTTTATGGTTGTATTACTTCCTGAACTTTACTTCTTCCATTAATAAAGCATTTGAGGTTCTTCTATATACATGTGTCTCAATGGTGTATTGTTATACTTGTGTATTTGGTTTATTCTAATCCTTGAATCAATTATGAATGTATGCTTCTTGTAGTTTCCCTCTCTTGCCATTTTGCAGGATCTTGGTGTAGCTGGGCCAGTGAAAGAGCAAGGAGCTGGGATCAAGCAGCAAGGAGAGAAGATTGGATCAATCATTAGCGGAAGACATCGGTTAGTGGATCTCTTTCTCCCCTCTCTTACATCTCATAAAGAAGTAATCTTGAATAGCTTTGCTTTGATTGTTGCTGAGGTACTATCACCCTTAGAGTGGGATAGGGTCATTCTGTATTGGATACTTTTCCCAAAAACAAATTGGCGACTCCGCTGGGGATCGTATCTTGTTGGTTGTTTGTGTTTTTGCTATTCATTTCATAAACACAGGGAGTACCGAATCGAACTGCATTTGGAGCTTTCAAATGCAAAGTAGAGGGCAGCTACTCTAGCTCAGTTTCTGGGCATGTTTATGATTTGAAGATCTGATCCACAAGGACTCTGAACAGCTCTTAGTGATAGCTTTTCATCCTCCTTTTCATCCCTTAGTGTGTACTTGACTGATAGCTTCTGATTTGGCCAAAAACTGTGAATTTTTGAGCAATCTGTGACCCGGAAACTGAGAAAAAAGAAAGTTTATCTCTTCAGTGCAGGCACTGTGAAGGCAGTCTGCATTTCAGCGCAGATCCCGAAGGGGCTACCTGCGCTGAATGGCAAACTGACAGTGTACCACCTGCGCTGAACCAGTTTTTCCTAGTGCTACTGGGGTTCCCTCCTGTTTATTGCCCTGTTTTCACCCTTGTTTTTGCAGCCTGTTATCAGTCAATGTACCTATCTAAAACCAACTTTCCTTGCCACTATTCCACCTCGGTTGTATAAAGAAACTGTATTTGTTCTTTGTGTATTTCTTACATCATTTGCAGTTTCCCATAACGAAAGTGAACTAGTCTTGCTGTGGCCTCTTAAATCTAGACCTGTGATAAGTGTCGTTTTGATCTTGAGAGTTAGTTTGTTTGCTGTTCATAGCTGATTGAGTTTCTGCTTTCATCATATGGTTTGAATTTATATATTTCTAGTGTCGAAACAAGTAAATCTTAAGGTGTCTTTTGATTTTGGACAAGCTTGTTTGCTTTCGCTTGAAATTGAATTTGAAATTATACAACAGCTTTCTTTTTGTATTACATCAACATTAAGAAAGAGAAAAGAAATACCTGCATTGTGCATTTTGCATTTGATAAGTTTGTATGTTGATTTAGGGAAAAGTGCATTAGTGTATGCTCTTTGATCTGTGTGAAAAGATGATGTCTTTCTTTTCTCTCAGTAGTTAGGATTTTCATAAGTCGAAAATATTGAAAAAAGCTTGCTTCTCATCTTAGACTGCATTTAGGAATTTGTATCAATACATCTCGTGGTAAACCTTGAAAGGCAAACTTTAAAAAGATCAACTTAAAATATACTGAATGAACCTAACAATGCTTTGAAGCATAACGCAAACACATAGAGGTCTAAGCTAGAGACGTGTTCCGGCGTCGTTAAACGTAGTGACTGTCGATCTCGAAGAAGGTGGGTGATTCCTCCTGAGAGTCGGTGGCACTAATACGGACTTGTGCTCCCACGTACCGTCGCGTATATATTGGGAGACCCCTATAGGAACAAAGCCTTTATCCATAGGAAGCCGTGTCGGCCGCCCTACTGATCGCAATGCAGTGAACATAGCATTCACGAAGATCGACCACTCGTACCATAAAACGTATTCTGTAGTTTTGCGAAAGGTTTGGCACACCCTCTGCCTAGATCTCCAGAGTAGTTTCTTTTGGCCTTTTTCAAACTCTATAACTGAAAAATTCCATCCGAGCATTTGTCACTTTGGGCTCGTTAAAACATCGAAGGAGACTAGAGTCATCTTTAGCTTTTTCTCGACTCTTAAAAAGTGAAAAAGCAAGTTGTGTCTAAAAGCGTCTAATAAAATTCATTCAATTCGGAAACACAAATTTCCCCTTTTTATATTTTGGTTGATCGAGTAATCCGCAATCATGGAAGAAAGTCAATTGAAACCCCGTCGTTCGCGGAGGCTTACGAGTCAACCGTCTTTGTCTCCGGAATCGAAAACAGTACAGACAAAGCGAACTCGTTTAACCGGTTCAAAATCTCCTATAAAAGTTAGAACAAGTGTTCCAACTGCATCTGAGGTTCCGGTTACTCCAAACATTTCTGGAAACCCTGCCTCTATAGAAGAAGTTCAACAGCCACAGAAGGACAGTAATACTGATCCTAGTCTGGGGGCAAATACTTGTATAACTGAACCAGTTCCATCTGTAACCAGTCCAGAGAGTTTTGTTCCTCAAACAACTGTCGCTGTCGAAGCCACCACTTCTTCGGCACCAGAAATGTTTTACGGACCTGACGGTCTTCCTCTTCCACTGGGTTTGATTGCGATAGAGGAAATTGCAGAGGATCCGCAAGCAAGTACTCCAACTCATTTTGGAGTCGGGGTCACTCTATTTCCTGCTTCAGAAGTTAATCCACCACAAGTGGAAGTTCCTGTAGAATCGCTAGGCAATCTATTGGATAGACTTAAGATGTCTGAACAACCATCATCATCTAGGACTGTGTCAAATGACACAGCGACAGCAGAAGCCCCTGCCGTCACTCCGACGATGTTTGCCGGCATACCAGCTGTCCCAACTAGCTCTCAACCGCTAGAAGGAGTCCACCAAGGGACTATTTCGACAGTACGGTCTGTTCCAGTTTGTTCATCCGGAGTAATATCCGGCAACTGTTACGTTGAAACTTGACAGATTGATCCTCATGGAGGTCAATTTGGGCCATCCAGTCCTCAAGGACTAACAATCCCTCTGAGTTCCGGATTGCTACCGTATGGGGGGCAGTATGCCTTTTCATTACCTCCTCCGGGAGGATATCCATATGGCAGTTCTTAACAGTATTCAGGTTATACTGGAATTGCATCAAGTAGTTGGGTACCTATGCTACCTCAACAACCAAGGGTTGTATATTCTATGCAACAGTGTGTACCTGTGACGAACATCCCAACCACACCGGCTATTGTAACTGTGTCACAAGTTCAAGCAATGCCTGTTGCATGTCAACCTCAGATTTCTCAGGTTGTAATGCAACAGCCCCTTGACCATGGGTCACAACCACAATCGCCAACTGGTGGGGCGACACAGGTCCAAACGGGTACAATTATCCCACACCTTGGTCCGATGGTTAGCATAGCACAACAAAACATGGCTTCACAACCATGGCTTGTGCAATACCAACAACCGCAATTCCAGCAGGTGTACCAAGGTTCTGAGCAGCAGATCTTTGCGAACAGTGGACAACCGTATATCCAAAACGGTCAAAACCAACCACTTTACAGTGGTCAAGTCCACCAACCGTATCAGTCATACCAACATCAATTACATTATGCTGGTATGCAAAGGCCCACTGCTCAAGCGATTCCATCATACCCCGGTTACGCTTCGCCTAACCTGAATCAACAGTTACCATTCGTGGCAACTTTAGAGTTACCCGATTTACACCGGCTAACCAACGATCCGATTGCTTATGCCCCTTGGTGGCCAGCGATTCCTCATAAACTTCCATCTGACATTCCTAAATTCAACGGAAATCCAGGTGAAGACCCGTTGAATCACGTGATGACTTTTCATCTGTGGTGTTCATCGAACACCCTAAACGACGATTCGATAAGGCTTCGCCTTTTTCAGAGGACATTGACAGGTCCAGCGGCTAAATGGTATATTGAATTGCCAAGAGCCTCTTTCGAAAATTTTAGTTCCCTAGCCACGACTTTCTTAACCCATTTTCAATTACCAATAAGGTATGAAATGGGAACAGAAATATTAACCAACTTCAAGCAGACAACTGCCACCCATATATCTGATCATATACATGAGTGGCGTCGTCGTCGTAGGATGGTGAAAACATACGTTCCCGATTAGCTGTTAGCTGAGTGGTTTATAAAGTCGTTACTTCCTGCTATAACGGAAGATGTGGCAAAGGGGGGAGTCGTAACAGAGGAGCAAGTTATCGCTCGTGCACAGTATTTGGACTTAGTTTATACTCAGTCCGGCACACTCTACGAAAAATACCTGACGCCCCTAGACCTGAATTTTCAATTCCTCCTCCTCCTAAATCAAATAGTGACTCTCATGTCGGTGATGGCGTGATTGGCATAGCAAACGCGAAATCGACAAGGGCTTCGTCAAAGAAAGCCCGTAAGAATTCGGATCAAAATGAAAAAGAAGAAATTCTTGCTTCGAAAGTAAATGCCGTATCAGAAGATAAAGGCAAAGAAACCAATCAACCAAGAAGCAAGAAGAAGCAAAACAAAGGGAAGAAGAAGAAATAGGGTGAGTCATCCCCTGGAAAGAATTCTTCGAACCCTCCTGGGAAAGGGAAACAAAATTATCCATGTCTAATATGTGATGATAAGGATCATAACACAAAGAATTTCCCATTCAAAGCTGAGTTAAAGAGGTTCTTTAAAAGTTCCCAAACCTCAGCTGTGTTAACTGATCCATTTCCCAACCCAGGTCAAAATCTGGTTGATAGTGGAAATGATTCCCCATCGCAAGTACTTATGTTGTCGGTTTCAAAACAGCAGAATGATGCTTTGATTTCGACAAGGAGCAAAGATTATGGGAATCCTCAGCTGTCGAATGAAAAAGGTAAAGATCAACCAAGTAGTTCGACAACAACTTCGACAGAAGTTGTAATGCCCACCATCCCTGAATTAACAATAAAACCGCCAAAGGGTGTAGTACACAAGTCGACATTTAATCCTCGCGCCAGAGCGGCGCAGCATTATAACATAGTGGAAGATTTGGCACAATCGCCATCTGCTATGTCGACTCTCGAGGTACTACAAAATTGTCCAACCCAAAGGCAGGCGTTGTTATCAGCTATTGGTGGGGTTGACCCTAAGGATTCAAATCTTGTATCCTTTGATCACAAAGGATATGATCCTCAGTTACCAGCTCAATTAGCTTTCCTTATTCAAGTGAAAGCCCTCAACAAAATTGTTCACATAACAATTATTGATGAGGGAGCATCGACATGTATTATGTCGATGAGTTGCTGGAAAACTTTAGGATCACCAACCTTGTCGCGATCTTCGACGACATTAAAAGCTTTCGATGGAAGGACTTATACCCCATACGGTATCCTTAATAACTTGAAAGTTGAACTGGGGGGAAAAACGGTGGATATTGATGTTGAGGTCATTGATGGAAATCTTGACTATAACATCCTACTGGGTAGACCATGGATTTATGCCATGGCAGCTGTCGTGTTGACTTATTTTAGGAAGATTGCATTCCCATTTGAAGGAGGGATTACGATAGTCGACCAACAGAATTTCCTCCCTAATGGTTCACAAGTTACAGGAAGCATTCCCATGATCCATGAGAGCAACCATTCAATTCAAGATATCGGAGTAGGATTATTGAAAGACCCCACATTGATGGGAACTTTCGCGCTACCACCTCCTATTTATATAGGAAATGTACCATTTGTAGCAACCTGCAACATGATATCTTCCACGAAGGTCGACATGGATCGTGCGATGGTTTTTCCCCCAAGCCCTTTAGAAATATTGTAGCAATCAATGTTTCAGGCATGGGAGGCGAACCCAAATCAACGCTCGTCAAGCGTTTGGGTAGATAGGTCTAGAGAATATGGAACCCCATTAGATCCTTGGTCGAAAGTACATGGGACTGATGAAGGAATCTTACAATCAATGATGATTGAGGGGGAACCATGGAATGATCACCACCATCGTTCCCTTCTTCCGGAATATGAAGAAGATACTCAAAGTGACCTTTATCACCCTTCAGTATTTGAATTCCTAACAAATACTGTAAATACGGTGGATTCTGAGCGAAACCTATCCAATATTGAAGAGACTATAGCCATAAATATCTCGACTAAAACAGATGTTGTAGAGAATATTTATGTCGGCAAAGGTTGTTCCCCTTCAGAACGGGAAATATATAACGCTCTTTTTCGCGAATTTAGAGATGTCTTTGCTTGGTCATATGATGAAATGCCAGGCATTGACTCGAGTATCGTTGAACATGAAATTAAAATGTATCCTGATGTCAAACCAGTAAGACAACGGCTTCGGCAGGTGCACCCCAAGAAAGTCGCTACCATTAAGGCGGAAGTTGAAAAACTTCTCCATGCTGGATTCATCTACCCGGTTCCTCTAACCGATTGGGTATCGAATATTGTCCCTGTTATGAAAAAACAAGGGACGATTAGAGTGTGTGTTGATTATAGGGATGTAAACCAAGCTTGTCCGAAGGACAACTACCCTACACCCTTCATCGACCAGATAATTGATGAATGCGCCGGATGTGAAATCTTTTCATTTATGGATGGATTTTCCGGGTATAATCAAATAAATATCCGCCCACAGGACCAGTCAAAGACTGCATTTATTTGTCCGTGGGGCACATTTGCTTATCGAAAATTACCCTTTGGTTTGAAGAACGCAGGGGCGACGTTTCAGAGGGCAATGAATCATGCCTTCCACGACATCAAGAACATTGTTCAACCTTATCTCGACGATCTTCCGGCTCATTCGCGAAAGCAGACTGATCATCCGCAGCATTTAAGAGCGATATTTCTACGTTGCCGACACTACAAGATAAGACTCAATCCACACAAATGTGTGTTTTGCGTCGGTTCTGGTCGTTTACTTGGCTTTGTAGTCTCTAAGGATGGGATTCGTCTTGACCCCTGTAAGGTTCAGGCAATCATCAATTTGCCTCCACCTTCAAATTTGCTTCAGATTCAGAAACTCCAAGGGAAAGCGAACTTTCTGAGGAGGTTCATTCCAAATTACGCAGAACTTGCTAAAGGTTATACTCGTCTTTTGAAAAAGGATGTACCTTTTGTCTGGGACCAGGTGGCGCAAGCTTCCTTTGATGCTCTGAAAGATTGTCTAGTAAAAGCATCATTAATGTACGCCCCGGACTATCAAAGAGATTTTAACCTGTATCTGGCTGCAGCGGATACCACCATTGCGATGGTTTTAGTTCAAGAAGTCGATGGAATTGAACATCCTATCTATTATTTAAGTAAAAACTTAAATGAAACAGAAAGTAAATATTATTATGTGGAAAAACTAGCGCTTGCAGCTGTTCAAGCGATTCAAAGGTTTCGACATTATGTCCTCTTTCGGAAAACTACCATCTTGTCAGATTGCAACCCCATGACTTATATACTGTCGCGACAGTTGCTGGGGGGCAAATATTCAAAATGGATAGCGATCCTTCAAGAGTTTGATCTGGAATTTGTGAAATCCAAATCAAAGAAAGCTCTAGTTTTCGCAGAATTATTATGCGATCTCCCATCGTCGTCCAACGATGAAACATCGGAAGAGTCAATCGTGGACGAAAGTTTGTTTCTAATATCTGCAAGCGATGAGTGGTATGGAGATATCATATTTTATCTCCAAACCAAAAAATTCAGGCCAAACACCTCTCGCTCTGAACAAAAATGTATACGATACCAAGCAAAAGACTACATGATTGTCGGTGATACACTTTACCATCGCGGTATCGATACGGTTCTGAGGAGGTGCCTTACCCATGAGGAGGCCGAAAAAGCCCTGAATGAATGTCATTCAAGCGCGTGTGGGGGCCATCAATCTGGATATGCAACAGCACAAAAAATCTTACGAGCAACATACTTCTGGCCAACCATGTTCAAAGATTGCATAATCGCAGTCAGAAGTTGCCATGCTTGTCAAATTTTTGATAGCAAAACAAGACGACCACCCGCACCTTTACAGTCGATAGTTGCTGTTGGGCCCTTTTCCAAGTGGGGCATCGATTTCATGCAATGTAACCCCACCTCGACCGGGGGGCATGGGTATATTATAGTCGCTGTTGACTATTTTACCAAATGGGCCGAGGCGATGCCTACATTGGATAACACTGGTGAAACAGCTGCCCTTTTCTTTTTCAATCATGTAGTCGCCAGGTTCGGCGTACCACAGGCTATAGTTACAGATCATGGGTCGCATTTTCGCAATCACATGATGGTCGAATTAGCTGCCAAGCTAGGGCTATCTCACGACAGCTCTACCCCATATTATCCGCAAGCCAACGGACAAGTTGAAGCAATCAACAAGGTCCTGAAGCGTATGTTGCAAAGGATGATCGGGGTTCATAAAAGAAGGTGGCACCTAATCCTGTACTCAGCCTTGTGGGCTTACCGAACGTCGGTAAAGAACGCAACCGGGTTCACACCTTTTCAACTGGTGTATGGCCTGGAAGCAGTCTTGCCGATCCAGTGCGAAATTTCATCGCTTAAACTCGCAATTGATCTCCTCCCCGGAACTTCAAAAGAAGAGGCTCGTTTCTTGGAATTAATCCAATTGGATGAAACCCGTCGTGATGCCGCTTTGGCTAACGAAGCCCATAAGAAACGAGTCAAGGCTCAGTTCGACAAAAGTGTCAAACCCCGTGTCTTCTCAGAAGGTGATTTGGTCTTGCTTTATGACCAAGAATCCGATAAATTGGGAGCAGGTAAATTCAAGTCTTTATGGATGGGCCCCTACATTGTTAAAAGGGTGTTAGCAAAAGGAGCCTACGAGTTAATGGATTACGACGGAATTCCACTGGCGCAGCCCCGCAACAGGCTGTACCTCAAGCGTTACTATGCTTAAATAGTAACCTGCATGCTTTTGTTGTATTTTGTTTTCGCCAAAGTATTTGTTCTGGTCGAGTGATCCACCTTTTCTATTTGTTGCAGATGTCGAACCTTCTGGAGACATGTGTTGGATATGCCGACGGAGCGAGTCGTAGTTCGCGGAACCTATCTTCCGCAGCCTGGGCCATTTTTGATCCAAGCGGCGAGTTAGTAAGTTTCAGAGGTGTGTGTATTGGGCAATCAACGAATAACATCGCTGAGTATAGCGCGTTGATAGAACTACTCTCTGATGCCATCACACGTGGCATACGCCGACTAATTGTCAGGCTAGACTCACAGCTCGTAATACTACAACTCAATGGTATATATTCTGTTCGCAATCCAGCTATTTATCACATGTTCCTAAGGGTTAAGATCTTGGAAAGACGATTTGATTCAATTCAATATCAACATATTTCCAGAAACTTAAACACATTAACCGACTCATTAGCAAACTATGTGTTAGATAGACATTTGCAACATTTATAAAAAGGATACATCATCAATGATTGTATATATGGATCATATAACTCAAACAGAATAAAACTCGAAAATCAAAATATATAAGCTGTTTATAGTTCATACATAATGTTCTGGAACCAAGACAAAATTGGTCATATGACCTAAAACTCAAAAAGATGCTAGGGGGCACCCTAGCCTAGTGGTGCTCATGATAGCACGTCACGGCCTGTGCAATCATGTGCAAGAGATGAGTCCATCGTCTAGGCACACCAGTAGTGTGTCGTTGCAGCTGTAAAGGTAACTGATCAATCCTCACATCGGGAATGGCAAGAGTAAGGCTCTCAACCTGCTCCTGCACAGCTATAAGGGTCTCAGTATCGTCAAGATAGCGAATAATAGCTCTCCTAGCAGGCTCCACTGCCGGGGCAGCAATTGGCGGTCTCAGACGAGCTGCTGGACGAACAGGACCAACATCTGCATGCACCCAAGAGTATGATTAAAAGTCTTGATAGAATAAAGCACAGCAACATTATGAACAAAACAATAAACAGTGATATGGTCAAAGAGTTTACCAATAGCGCCCCACTGTTCGCCATCCGGTAGCACCAAATCTGGATCACCTCGGAAATCCATACCCACATATGGATACTCGGAGAAGGCCATCTCCTGGCGCTCGAACCACCTGAAGAAGGCATCAGTAAAAGTAATCTGAGGTTGACCAGCATGCCTAGACATGTGATCGACCCACCTCTGCATGCGTGGCTCGGTCGGAGAAGGCAAGTCGAGTATAATATACTGAGGCTGCATCAGTGGGATTTTCTCCAAGGCGAAGGCAGTCAGAATAGAACCAAATCCAAAGTTCTTCAGCTTCCCGTCCTTCACCTTGGTCAACTGACTTTTCATCTGAACAAGTACTGCATCACACCAGTTGAATACTTTCGGTTGGAGACACTCCAAGGCGTGCTGCATATAAGATCTGTTGGCAACATGTAAAGCTGCGCTACCGGCCATCCTACCTATGGTATACAGAATGGACCTGAGAGACCTGTCAGTAATCTCACGGATAACAATCTTGCCGTCTCTGCTCGGCTGGGAACCTTCCCTGCAATACTGGCGGACATAATCTCTGGTGGAATCAGTTCCCCGGGCCGTACCTGACAAGGAAATGGGGGCACCTCGCCTTGACAATCCAGTCAAGAAGTACATGTCCTCTATGGTAAAGGGGATGGACTTTCCCCTAATCTGGAATACTTGGTTAACAGGATCCCAAGCGTCAAGCATATACTGCCACAAAGTAATCTGTGCTCTCATGCTAGAGATACGGAAAAACTTCAACAGGCCACAGTTCCGCAGCGCGTTCACCGTGACCAGGTCATGGAGGGCAATCATGTCCTCCTCTTCATGTTCTCGTTCTCGCCATGTAAGGGACATTTTGTTCAAAGTTCCCTGCAAAGCAAACAAGAGAAGGAGTAAGTTCCTGATTTTGATGAAAAACTGGCGAAAAATCATCAAAAAATAACCTGAAAACTCAGTTTTTTGAGCCCAGAGCAGGCAGAGAGTGTCCCTCCTGCGCTGAAGGTCAGGCTGCCTTAAGGCAGCTTGACATTCAGCGCAGGTTTCGAATGGGGAACCTGCGCTGAAGTTAGGGCACTCTGGCAAAATCCCTGAGGCCCAGAAAGACTAAAAAATAGGCATGAAACTGGAAAATGAAACCATGAAAAGAAAGAGCTAGGGTTTAGCTCCTACCTGGTCCAGACGGCGCCGAAAATCGTCCGCAGAATCTCCCGGAATCAGCTGATGAAAATCAAAGGGGAAGAGGCACCTCCAGAGCTCCAACAAACCAAATACAAATGAAATGGTAAATGAGAGGTAAAAACACCTTTTAATGGCTTTTTACGTAGTTCAAAGTGAAATATTAGGGTTATAATCTCATTTTCATGCAAATATTATTCATTTCTAACAAAGTTTGCTGCAGCAATTGAAAATGCAGTTATACTTGAAAAGAGAAAAAACTAGTAATGGTAAAAAATCAAAATTTGACCATATAATCGAGCAGTTTTACCGTAGAATTTATGCTCGTTAAAAAATAGAAAAGCGAGATTCGAGCAGTTTTACCGCGGAATTTATGCTCATTAAAAAATAGAAAAGCGAGATCCGAGCAGTTTTAGCACATAGTTCATGCTCGTTAAAAAATAAACATAAGATTGAGCATTCAAGCTCATTAAAAAATGAACATACCCCGGTAAATAACCATTGTGATCGTAAATTTATTAGCCATAAAAAGCCTTGGTCATGTTTTGCACCTGCCACCTCCATTCCATTTGGCCGATCGTTCACCTCCAGATGATTGTTTACCCATTTTGAGGAACAGCTGCGAAGAGTGATTTCACCTAGCCATCCTTGTGACACTGCCGTGATTGGAAAATTCCAACCTGTACCTGGAATCTGCTGCTATCCCTGTTTATCACTCGTTCCTCAAAAGACGAGTCTTCTTTGAGCTCTTTTCATCTGACTCGTAAAATATGAAAAGTTTGCCGAGTTTTGGCCTTCCAGCTCGTTAAAATGACCGGAAGAGCTATCCCTCCTCTAGATTTTAATCTTTTTGGACCTGAGGGATTATTGCACAAAAAGGTCGAGCGCTTGTTTTATTCGGCTCGTTAAAGTTATCGAAAACTCATCCCTTCTGTATTGTTTTATACTTTTTCAGACTTAAGGGATTAGATGACGAAAAAGGAATTTTGGAGTTAACTTTCTGTACCTTTTCAGACTCTCTAAAAATCAAAAGGACCGAGTTTTCCTTGTCGTTAGACGCGTTAAAATGATTAAATAGCGACAAACTTGTCTTTAGACGAGAACGAGTTTCCCTATCGCTAGGCTTGCCCGAAGGGCAGGTTATAGAACAAGCATATGTTATCCTCCTCAAGCTTGACAAAAATAAAGAGGTACTGGTCAGAAATGACTGGGGAAAAATTGGGAGAACCTCAAAGCTTTAATGGTAGCAAGTCGCTCTTGAACATGACACTTTTCCTCCGTATCACATCGGGTTGGGTTGTTTCATTCACCGGTCTCATCACCATGGTCTTCGCCAAACCATCCACATTTGGGGTAATGCTACCGATCCATCGCATCAGTGTCGTTACATGTTCAAGAGATGTTGTTCAGAAAGAGTCAACCGTGTCCCATCCACTGCCATACATTATCCTTCATCCACCCATGATCGCCACCCTGAATCATATTTCACAGATTGTTTTCACCTCCACTAAAATCATTAGCTCCGTTCCGTGTCACTGATGTGGGATTCATTAAGGCCCTCCTTTGACGGATCACTTCTTGTCGACTTCAGCTCATCATCCAAGAAGTTGATCTAGGAACAACCCCTTCAGTACTTTGAAGCTTGCATACCTCAATGGCAAGTTTCTCACTTCCGACGATAGGTATACATCAATGACCTTCGACCAAAAGATTTTGCATGGTGTTCGATGCCAAGTCCTTTATTCACACCACGTGAATTGTATTGCAGTACCTTGAGGGTCATTATCATTATCGGTGATTCCTCTTGCGCTTGTTAACGGTTTACATCATTGACCGGTAATCAAGCGATGTCTTTCCATGTTCGACTTCAGCGCAATTCTCACATGGATCGACTTGTACTTAGAGTGAAGATCGAATGAGTTTGAAGACCCCGGATCTAGTTTCATCCATCCGGGCTGCGATATATATTCAGGAAATATAAAGACATTTGACATGTACATCATTGCAGCAGATGATCATCCTACTCAAAGGATGATAATTTCAGCAGAGAATTATCATTCTACCATCAGACGATCGTCTGTTCTATGTACCAAAATGAATTTATAAAGTTGAGCATGGGAATGCCCGCCTCAGCTAGATCATGAAAGCAGAATGAAAAATAATGTATTGTATTGTATTTTATTACAGGTCACCTCTCAGCGATTGAATGAACTTCGGATCCTCCTGATAAAGCATTTCACCCGATAAACGACCTCATACTTTAGGGGGCAACTGTTATAGACATTTTTGTGCCTTACAGCATGAAGCATGAAATGTCAATAATCTAAGGGATCCAAAGTCCCTAAACATGTTGTTCCTACCCCTAGAGGAACAAGGTCAGCAAACCACAGCACTAAATATCAGTTCTCCACCTGAAAACACTCAAAAACAAGCTAATTCTGGATCATGTCAACTGCTCCACTGAGCATCTGCGCTGAATGTCAACTGCTCCACTGTGTACCTGTGCTGAATGTCAACTGCAAAGAAGGCTACCTGCGCTGGGCGAGTTTGGCCAAGTGGCACAGTCATTCCTCAAGGTGTCAATGCCCAGGAAGCTTCCAAAATGACACTTGGATAAGGGAATTCGACTTGTGATGAGTAAGAGGATCTAGATCTCCAAGTGGAAGCAAGAACCTCCAAGTGGACCCAAGAACTGAAGAATAACTGAAGTGGGAGAGGACACTAGTCAGCTTCATGCCAGCCTCAAGCTGACTCATCCTTTCTCCAAAACTCCTATATATAGAGCTCTCTCATGAGGTCTAGGGAGGCTGGAATCTTGTGAATGTAAGGAAGTGCTGTTGGTCTGAGTATAGAACTATTGGGTGATTTGCTTGAAGGAGGTGAAGAGGAGATTTCGTTTTGCTGGGAGGTGATGCTGGATTGGGCCTTTTATGGTTGTATTACTTCCTGAACTTTACTTCTTCCATTAATAAAGCATTTGAGGTTCTTCTATATACATGTGTCTCAATGGTGTATTGTTATACTTGTGTATTTGGTTTATTCTAATCCTTGAATCGATTATGAATGTATGCTTCTTGTAGTTTCCCTCTCTTGCCATTTTGCAGGATCTTGGTGTAGCTGGGCCAGTGAAAGAGCAAGGAGCTGGGAGCAAGCAGCAAGGAGAGAAGATTGGATCAATCATTAGCGGAAGACATCGGTTAGTGGATCTCTTTCTCTCCTCTCTTACATCTCATAAAGAAGTAATCTTGAATAGCTTTGCTTTGATTGTTGCTGAGGTACTATCACCCTTAGAGTGGGATAGGGTCATTCCGTATTGGATACTTTTCCCAACAACACTGGGTGGAAAATTTTTGCTGTGACAGTGTCATCCTTAAGTGTGGCATAAGTGAGGCCACAAACCATGCACGATGTTGTGCATCTGTTAACATCATACTGGCTTTGCGGATCATGCTCTTCAGCCTTTGGTCCAGATCCTAGGGGGTCTCTCCCAGGAGCATCATGATCTCTTTAAACCAGATGATTGATTGTGTCTCCAACGTTTTTCCTGCTAAACTCCCTATTCAACGTGGTCTGGATCTACAATTCTTGCATTTCGGTGGTAATTAGAATGCTTGATATACCACGTTAATGCACAATCCTACAACATGCTCACCAGTGTAGCCTTTTTAATATTGTCATCCATGATTGTTTTTGGGAAAACTAGTATTTCTAAGAAATGCTAGCCCTCTAGGTTTGGTAGCTAACCTAGAAACAACAATCAAAGCAAATCACTGTCTTTCCTATGAGTGATAGATAAGAAAGAGATTATGAAAGACCAACCTGTAACTTTCGCTTGAACCCTCGCTTGATCTCCCTCTCCTTTGGTGGATCCCATAACTCCTCCCCATACTTAACACGCTTGGAGAGTACCTGTACAGCTATAGAAACAAATACCTGTCAAATCATAATGATCCATCACATCATAAACATCATAGAATCAGAAATATGATAAACAAATGAATGCATTTACAGTTAACACAATTAGTTGGGAAAAATATTGAAGAACTTTATTGATAACAAGGAGAATTACAACCCATAAGAAGTCTGATCCAACGCCATCCTCCCAGCTTCAAGCCTTCTTCACCTCATGAATCAGCAAGAACACACCAACAATAACACAATGCTCTCACCTCAATACTAAAACTAGCAAAACTTCCTTACAAGTCATAATCATTCAGCCTTCTGATCTCTTGTATGAGAGATTCTTTTATATATGATTGCAGGAGGTTGATTCATTAATGGGGATGATGAATGCCCTTATATTTTTAGGAATTGGTTCAATGAAAGAGGGAAATTGGAGGTGGTTTCCTAATTCCTTTATTCATCGTTGGGTGAACTCAGAGGGGCAGGTGGCACAGGAGAATTTTCTAGAAGTTTCCATGAGCAACCAACTCTCGAACTCTCCTGGAATATTGTCCTACCTCGCCCATCGCACCTTCTAAAGGGCCAAACTGAGATGCATCGCACTTTGATAGTGAAGCACCTGAGATGCATAGCACCCTAAGATAGGGCTTTCAGCAATGATTCATTTTAGGCACTTTCTAGATGATTTTTGAGATGGAGCTTTTGGGGAATGAGGCATTCAGATGACTTAGTTCCTTTAGGGCATAAAACAATTATTTTAGGGGTTGATGAATGCTAATACTTCGACATGTGAGTTGGGTTTGATGTGCCCAAATATGTCTATAGCAGTTTCCCCCTAAAGCATGAGGTCGTAAATGTTCATGCCGGGTGAAATTATTTATCATGAGGATCGAAAGTTTCGTACTGGAAGGTGACCTGCATAAATTACAATACAATACATGATAATATGATTTTTTCATGAAGTAGCTGAGGGAGGCATCCCTATGCTCAGCTTTATAAACTTTGATTACATGTACATAGATCAGACAGTCGTATGTAGATATAGACTTGTAATCCATGATTGGATGACCATCTGTGTAAAGCCTTTGTACATTTGATGCTTTTGTACTCCTGAATATATCACAGTCCAGATGGATGAAACTAGATCCGGGGTCTTCAAACTCGTTCAATCTTCACTCAATGTATAAGTCAAACCATGTGAAAAGATGTTCTGAGGTCGAACATGGAGAGATATTGCCTGATTACCAGCTAATGATGTAAGTTGTTAACAGGCATGAAAGGGACCACCAATAATGATGATGATCCTCAAGGTACTACAATACATTTCACATGGTGTGAATAGATGATTCGATGTCGAACACCATGAAAAATCCTTCAGTCGAAGGCCATTGATGTCAACCTTTTGCCGGAATTGAGAAACTTGCCATTGATGTATTCAAGCTTCAAAGCACTAAAAGGGTTTTCTAAGTCAACTTCTTGGATAATGAGCTGATGCCAACAAGAAGCGACTCGTCATAGGAGGGCCTTGATGTATCCCACATCTACGACACAAAACGAAGCAAATGACTTTTGGAGATGAAAACAAACTGATGACACAAGGTTCAGGAACGACGATCATGAAAATGAAGTTTTGTAGTATTGCAACAGATGAGACTTTTAACTGAATGACTTCTCTTGAACATATTGGTGACACTGAGATGAATTGGTAGCGTTTGACCCAAAACAAGAGTGATGGATGGTGTGATAGACCAACAGTATGATGACCATCAAATGGAATAACCCAACCCAGTTTGATCATGGTGATGAAGTAAAAGTGTCATGTTCAAGAGCAACTCGCTACCATAAGTTTTCAAGATTTTTCCCCTTTTTCCCCAGTCATTGTTGAATAGTACCTCTTTATTTTCATCAAGCTTGAGGAGGATAACATATGCTTGTTCTATAATTCACCCTTTAGGTAAGCCCATCGCTATTTGATGTTTTAACGAGTCTAGCAACGATGAAACTCGGTCTCATCTATATGGACAAGTTTGTCGCTATTATTTTAACAAGTTTAATGACAAATACAACTCGGTCCTTTTCATGTTTAAATAGTTTGAAAAGAGACGAAAAGAAAACTCCATAAGTTCCTTTTCATAAAATAATCCCTCAGGTCCGAAAAAGGATAAAATAATACAAGAGAGATGTCATTTCCAATACTTTAACAAGCTAGAAGAGACAAGCACTCGACTATATTTTCATATTTAAAGAGTCTAAAAAGAGTTTAAAGAGGACTCTATTGTTTTCTTTTCATTTTTATATCAAAGCTCGAAAAGAGAATGAAAAGTTTGCTCGGTGGTCAAAGATGCTCAATTCGCCATTAGCACATCGGATTTTGTTTCAGTCTTTCATTCTGCTCAAAACTCCATCAAAATGATTAAATATACATATTTATGGATGAAAAATGAATAAAACCAACATTTACTTGATGTACATGAAAAAGTGAACATAAAAACTAGTTTTATCATTTCAAGTTCACCATTTCATTTCTAACATTGGATTTTGGAGCTTTGAAGCGGGTTTTCTCCCAAATTTTACCAGTCGATTGCGAGAGATTCTGTGGATCATTTCCCACGCTGTCAAGACTAGGTAGGAGCTAACCTTACGCTCTTCAATTCTATTCCATTCTTTTTCAGTTTTGGGCAACTTTTCTCAGCTTTTTGGGCCTCTAGGGTATGTGTTTTTCTACCATCGCACCTTGTCCCTATCGAAAAGTGTGATGCATATTGGGTTGCTAACATGAAACCTGCTATGCATCTCACTGTCTTCAAGAGCTAAGTGCGATGGGCGCAGAAAGCCAAGTTTAAACAGTTGTTTTTCATCAAATTTTGAACTGATTTTTGCCCAAATTGGATCCTAACTTATCTAATGCTTGTATTTCAGATATTCATTGGATCAAAATGTTTGTTTCATGGCGAGAACGAGAACATGAAGAGCAGGATATAATTTTCTTGAATGACCAAGGCACAATAAATGCATTAAGGAACTGTGGTTTGCTAAAGTTCTTCCACTTGTCTAGCATGAGTGTTACACAGTAATTTGTCACCGTCCCTGTTACCCCTTCTCCCGCACCTTGGAGGACTTATTCCATGACCTGTGAGAAGTGACATAACCTGAAAACACTTGCATTGTATCCCCTTTAGTATGTATTTCATATGCCCTGAAGACACCTTCTGCAAAATACCCATAAAAATAGCCCTTTTTCCATTGGCGCGGTTCCACTGTTTATTACTCGCGCCAATGGGGGAAATCCTCCAAAGAGGATGCGCCAGCTGGCACTCTGTCTTAGAGTCACACTCGTGCCAGCCCAGTTGGGTAAAGTTTTTAACAAACCAACTTACGAAGGTTCTTCCTAACCTATTCATGAACTGATTCCATCTTGAGTTAGTTCAGTGGGGCTTCGAATCTCCATAGAAGGGAAGTAGTTCTCCACCTCTCCTGGAAGCTTCTTAGTGATAAAGCCAATCCCATGAATCTTGGGGATGACCCTAACTTCTTCTCCTCTATCTATAAAAGCTTGTCCTTTTGCCTTTGACAAGTTAGTCTCCAAGTTCCAAATTCTAAGTCCCAAAGTCTGAGAATTGCTAAGCTTATGCTACAAGAAGCCTTCTTCATTCCCATGAAGCTAAATCTAAAGTGAGGAGATTCTTATCCAAGTAACCAAGGAGAGAGAGGCTTGTTCCCCATTCCGAACAAGCTTTGCAAGGCATGTGCTACTGATCACCCAGCCAAAGGAGGATTTGACGTCAAAACTATGGTTGTATTCTTCTTTGTTGTTTATCAATAATAGACGACTATCGTTATGGTTCCACTTTTATTGCCTTTGTAATGATGATTGAGTTATATCCTTTCTGACCGATATATAGTTGCATCTATTGGATTTTATGCTTGTGTTTGTGTCGTTCTTTGCATGTGCAGGTGTCCGTTCACGAGGATCGTGGCGATTGTGACCAGCCAGAGCAAAGGAATGGGAGCGACGACTCTTCTACAAGTAATAGCGTTGGAATCCAGGTAGGCCCTCATCATCGGTCTTTGATTTTAAATTAGGAACCTGCGTGTTAGCATTGTTTGATTGTTGCTAGACCCCATTTGGGCTAGTAGGGATCGCCTCTGTCCGCAGAGGGGATTTACCTCCACAACAATGAGACAAAAGATGGATTTGCTGTGGTATCTTGTTCATGCTTGGGATCCTATTGACCAGGTGTTTCAAATCATGGGTAAAGATATTCTTATCATGATCGAGGATATTTATTTTCTGACGGGTTTATCGAGACGTGGTGCCCCTCTTTCATTATTAGGACTCGCTCAGGGAGGCGAATCAGTGAAAGATTATATTCGTCAGTTTTGTCAGGAAGGATCCCAACCTAGTAGAGATGGGAAGATTAATATCCAAGATGTTATTAATCGACCTTTGAGGACTATTCTCTTTACCCTTGCTAGATTGGCTGGTAGTGTGGCTTTACATTTAGCAAACAGATCCTATATGTAGTAAGCCTTGGAATGCATGGAACCGAAGGTATTCAACTGGTGTGAGGCAGTTCTTCCACTCATGAAAGATCAACTATCCAAAGTGAAGGTTGGAAATACCAAAAATTTTGGTTATGGGTCCATTTTGATTTCCTTTGCTTTGGAAATAATCCCTCTCATGCAACCACCGAACATTCTCTGGGAGTTCCTGGACCAAGAGAACCATAGATGCAGTGATGGGTAGACCTTATGGCTAGGCATACTGGCCTATCACAGATCTCATTTTCGTTTGCCATCTTTGAGGGGTTCGACCATCAGGAGATGGCCTTTTCGGAATATCCACATGTAGGGATGGATTTTTGAGGCGATCCAGATTTAGCATTACCAGTCGGGGAGCAGTGGAGCGCTATCGGTAAGTTGATTTGACCACATTTTTTCTTTTTGAGTTTTCCATTTGTTTTGTTTTTTTATTGTTACCAAGACTAAATGAACTCATATTTGCATGTAGATATTGGACTAGTTCGACTAGTGGCACATTGATGGGAAGTAGATGATGCTCCAGTGGAGGGAGTTGTTAGGAGGGCAGTCCTTAGAGATTTGGACATAGCAAAGACCTTGGCTCAGTTGCAGGATCATGTAGAGGGCTTAACCCTTGGCATTCTGGATGTCCAGATTGATGAGTTACTCATGAGGCTACAATGCCATACCACTGGTGTGCCGCGTCATTGGATGAGGCTCCTGTGCATGATATCTCAGGCGGTGACCTATTATCATCAGCATAACTAGTCTAGGATGTTTTCTGCATTCATTTTTGAGTTTCCTGGGTCAAATGACCAGTTTTGTCTTGGACAAAAAATATTTGTGAAAACTTATAAACAGCTATCTATTTGAATTTTGGAGTTTTATTGTGGTTAAGTGATGAAATCCTATGCAAATGATGATGTGAAATGCTTTCTTTACATATGTTGCAAATGTCTATTTAACACATAGTTTGCTAAAGAGTCAGTCAATGTGTTTAAATTTTTGGAAATATGTTGATATTGAATGAAATCAAAATGTCTTTCCAAAATTATAACTCTTAGGAACATGCGATGAATAGCTAGGTTTTGGATGGAATAAACGCCAGTAAGTTATAAAATGACAAGTTGTGAATATAGCCTGACAATGATTCGGCGTATGCCATGTGAAATGGCATCGGAGAGGAGTTCAATCAACGTGTTATACTTAGCGATGTTATTTGTCGATCGACCAATACATATCCCTCTGAAACTCACTAACTCGCCGCTTGGATCGAAGATGGCCTAGGCTGCAAAAGATAAGTTCTACGTACTATGATTAGCTCTGTCGGCATACCCAACAAATTGTTCCGAAAAGTTTGACATCTGCAACAAATGTGAAGTGGATTACCTAACCAAATTGAAACTCTAAAAGACAACTAATACACAAACATGCAATGAAAGCATATGTATAGTGAGTTTTACTACACTTAATCAAGCATAGTAACGTTTGAGATACAACCTGTTTCAGGGTTGCGACAGTGGAATCCCATCATAATCGACTAACTCGTAGGATCCTTTTGTCAAAACATGTTTAACAATATATAAGGGCCCATCCATAGTGGTTCAAATTTACCTGCTCCTAATTTGTCAGAGTCCTGATCGTAAAGCAAGACCAGGTCACCTTCTGAGAAGACACAAGGCTTAACATTTTTGTCATATTGTGCATTGATGTGTTTCTTATGTGCTTCGTTAACCAATGCGGCTTCATGACGGGTTTCATCTAGATGGATTAATTCCAAGAAATAAGCTTCTTCTTCAGAAGTATCAGGTAGCAGGTCAATTGCGAGCTTGAGGGATGAGATCTCACATTGAATTGGTAAGACTGCTTCCAAACCATACACCAACTGAAAAGGCATAAATCCGATCACATTTCTCACCGAAAACTGGTATGCCCACAAAGCTGAGTACAGGATTAAATGCCAATTCCAATTGTGGACTGCAATCATTCTTTGCAGCATGTGCTTAAGGACTTTGCTGATTGCCTCAACTTGTCCATTAGCCTGCGGATAATATGGAGTAGAACTATCATGAGACAGTCCTAATTTGGTAGTTAACTCAATCATCATGTGATTGTGAAAGTGTGACCCATGATATGTGACTATAGCTTGTGGCACACCGAATCTAGAAACCACATGATTGAAAAAAAAGAGAGCAGATGTTTCACCATTGTTGTTCAATGTAGGCATCGCCTCTGCCCATTTGGTAAAGTAGTCAACAACGACTATAATATACCCATGCTCCCTGGCCGAGGTGGGGTTACATGTCATGAAATTGATGCCCCATTTTGCGAATGGGCCAATAGCAATGACTGGATGCATTGGTGCAAGTGGTAATTTGGTTTTATGGTCAAAAATATGGCAAGAATGGCACTTTCTGAAAACAAGTATGCAATATTTGAATATATATGGCCAGAAGTAACCAGCTCATATGATTTTTTGTGCAGTTGCGTAACCAGATAAATGCCCCCCACAAGCACTTGAATGGCATTCATTCAGAGATTTTTCGGCCTCCTTGTGTGTAAGGCACCTTCATAAAATCATATCGACACCACAACGATAAAGTGTATCACCAACGATCAGATAATATTTTGCTTGGTATCGAATACGTCACTGTTCAGATCAAGGGGTGTTAGGCCTAAAGGCTTGGGTCTGGAGATAGATCAGTGTATCTCCATACCATGGATCACTTGACGAAATTAGAAATAGAGACTCCTCCAAGATTGATGCTTCTGATGTTAAATTGTTGGAGGACGAAGGAAGGTCACAAAGTAGCTTTGCAAAGACAAGAGATTTCTTTGATTTAGATTTGATGAATTCTAAATCAAACTCTTGAAAAATGACTATCCATTTAGAATACTTGACCCCCAGCAATTGACGTGACAAAATGTATGTCAGAGGGTTGCAATCTGATATAATGGTAGTTTTGCAAAGGAGAATATAATGTTGAAATCTCTGTACAGCTTGAACGGCTGCTAAATCTAACTTTTCAACATATGAATATTTACTTTCTGTATCATTAAGATTGCGACTCAAATAATATATAGGATGTTCAATTCCATCTTGTTCTTGCACTAAAACCATACCAATGGTTGTATCTACAGTGGTGAGATACAGGTAAAAGTCATTTTGATAGTTTGGAGCATACATTAATGATGCTTTTATCAGGCAATCTTTGAGAGCATCAAAGGAAGCTTGTGTAACCTAATCCCAATGGAAGGGTACCCCTTTAGCTAGCTCAGCATAATTTGGAATGAACCTCCTCAGAAATTGTTCCTTCACTTGAAGTCTCTGGATCTGTAACAAATTTGAAGGTGGAGGCATGTCATGAATTGCTTGAACCTTTATTGGATCAAGTCGAATTCCGTCCTTGGAAACTACAAAGCCAAGCAGTTGACCAGAGCCTACACAAAACACACATTTGTGTGGATTGAGTCTTATTTTGTTGTGTCGACAATGCAAAAATATGTCTCTCAAATGTTGGGGGTGATCAGTCTGTTTTCACGAATGAGCAGGCAGATTGTCAAGATATGGTTGAACTATGTGTTTGATGTCATGGAAGGCATAATTCATTGCCCTCTGAAATGTAGCCCCTGCGTTCTTCAAACCAATAGGTAATTTATGATATGCGAATGTGCCCCACGGACATATGAATGCAGTTTTTGACTGGTCCTATGGGTGGATATTGATTTGATTGTAGCTAAATCCATTCATGAATGAAAAGATTTCGCATCCAGCACATTCATCAATGATTTGGTCGATAAAGGGTGTAGGATAGTTGTCCTTTAGACATGCTTGATTTAAATCCCTATAATCGATGCAAACTCTAATTGTCCCTTGTTTTTTCATCACTGGAACAATATTTGACACCCAATTAGTGAGAGGTACAGGGAAAATGAAGCCAGCAAGTAAACGTTTTTCAACCTCTGCTTTAATGGCAGCAACTTTCTTTGGATGAACAGGTCAAAGTCGTTGTCATACTGATTTGACAACATGATACATTTTGATCTCATGTTCAATAATGCTTGAGTCAATCCCTGACATTTCCTCATAAGACCATGCAAAGACATCTTTAAATTCGTGAAAAAGAGCACAGTAATTTTCTAGTTCTGATGGAGAACAAGATTTGTCGACATAAGTATTTTCTACAACATTAGGCTTGGTCAAAATGATTATAGAGATTGTTTCTTCAATGTTAGATATATTTCACTCAAAATTGATTGTATTTATAGAATTCGATAAAAAATTAACGATTGAAGGGTGATTGAGTTCTTTTGAATAATATTCATTGTCATCTCGAATGTGGGAACAATGATGATAATCTTCCCACGGCGTCTCTCCTATCATCATTGATTGGATGATTCCTTCGTCCGTAGAATGTATACGTGAAAAAGGATTTGAAGAGGTACCATATTCTAAAGATCTATCTACCCATACAACTATCGAGTGCGGATTAGGGTTTTCCACACAAGCCCAATAGATTAATTGCTACAAATATTCAATGGGGATTGGCAGCATCGCCTCGCCATGATGATCACTCTCAAAATAGTTGGAACTCTTCGTAGACTCAGATGATGTATAAGAGATCATGTTTCAGGTTTCCACTGTTGCCACTTCTGCGAAACCAGATGGTGATGGGAGGGTAAAAGTACCCATCAAGGAAGGATCTTTTAGGAGAGCTACTCCAACATTTTGAAGTGTTTGTGAATTTCCATGTATTAATGTAATGCTTCCTGTAGCATGTGAACTATTAGCAAAGAAGGCTAGTTAGTCGATGACTGTGATTCCACCGTTGAATGGAAATGCAATCGTTTGAAAGTATGTGGACACAACTGCAGCCATAGCATATACCCAAGGTCGTTCTAGTAAAATATTGTAATCAAGGAGTCCATCAACAACATCAACTTCAATATCTATTGTTTTGCCCCCTAGTTCAACTTGCAAGCTATTTAAAATCCCGTATGGACTGTACGTTCTTCCATTGAAAGCTTTTAGTGTTGTTGGTGATCGTGACAAGGGTGGTGAACAAAGAGTTTTCCAGCAACTCATTGACATGATACAGGGATATGCCCCTCATCAATAATGGTTCGATGAACATTTTTTTTGATGGATTTTACCTATATAAGGAAAGCTAGTTGTGCTGGTAACTGTGGTGTATATCCTGTATGATTAAAGACCACAAGATTCAAATCCGTAGGACCAATCCCACCTATCACTGATAACAAAGCATGCTTCTGGGAGGGACAATTTTGCAAACCTTGAGTGTCGACATAGCAGAAGGTGATTGATCCAGATCTTCCACTATGTTATAATTTTGGGCTACTCAAGCACGAGGATTAAATGTCGATTTGTGTAAAACTCCCTTTGGTGGCTTTATTGTTAATTCAGGAATAATCGGTGGAACAACTTTTGGTGAAGTCGTGGTCGCAACACTAGGTTGATCTATAGCCTAGTTGTTCGACAATGGTGGATTCCTGTAATCTTTATTCCTTGTCGATACCAAAACATCATTCTGCTTATTTGTGATGGATAGCATAAGCACTTGGGATGTGGAAGCATTATCAGTGGCAACCAAATGTGTTTCTAGGTTCAGAAATGGATCTGTCAGCACCGCTGAGGTATTAGAAGCCTTTAAAAGTTTTGAAACCTTAGATTTATGTGGACAATCTCTTATGAAATGCTCGTAATTTCATATTAAACATGGATAACAAGGTTTCCTAACCGTAGTAGGGGTTTTAGATGATGTTTCAAGAGTAGGATTCTCCTGTTTCTTCTTATTATTCTCCCCCTTTTTCTTGCCTCCTAGTTGCTTTGGATTTTTCCTTTGTCAGATGACACGGCATTAATCTTAGAGGAAAGAGTGTTTTCAGATGAATTTTCATTTTGAATTGAAATAGAAAGAGATTGACCAGATGGTCCTCTCGCTGTTTGTGTGCTTGAGGAACTGATCACGCTGTCACCGGCATGAGAGTCCCTATTCAATTTTGGAGGTGGTGGAACGGTGAAATCTGGTCTAGGTGCATCAGGAATTTTGTCATAGAGCATGCCTAATTGTGTATAAATCAGATCCAAATATTGGGCACGAGAAATGACTTGCTCTTCTATGACAACTCCTCCTTTCGCCACATCCTCAGTGATAGATGGAAATAAGGACTTTATAAACCACTCAACTAAAAGCTAATCAGGAACATACGTCTTTACCATTCGACGACGACGCCGCCACTCATGAATATGATCAGATATGTGAGTGGATGTAGTCTGTTTAAAGTTGGTCAGAAGTTCTATTCCAGTTTCATACTTGATAGGTAACTGAAAGTGGGTTAGAAAGGTAGTGGCTAGAATGGTGAAGTTATTAAAAGAAGCTCTAGGTAATTCAATATACCATTTTGTAGCTGGACCAGTAAGCTTTCTCTAGAAAATATGAAGTCTAATCGAATCATCATTCAAGGTTTTGGATGAACACCATAAATGAAAAGTCATTACATGATTCGATGGGTCTTCTCTTGGATTTCCATTGAACTTTGGAATGTCAGATGGAAATTTATGTGGAATCACCGACCACCAAGGTGCGTATGTAATTGGATCATTACTGAGCTGGTTTAAATCTGGTAGTTCTAGAGTTGCTACAAATGGCAAATGTCGATTGAGGTTGGGTTGAGCATACCCAGGATAGGATGGAATTGCTTAAGCCATAGTTCTTTGCATACCAGTGTAGGGCATCTGCATCTAGTAACCTTGGTAAGGTTGTTGGACATAACCAATATAAGGTAGTTGTTGATACCCAGTTTGGAAATGTGGTTGTCCATAACCTGTAAAGCCTTGTTTCCCAGATCCTTGATAAGCTTGATGTTGACCAAAACCAGTTTGAGCTTGTGAACCAAGTTCGAACTAGGGTTGGGATTCCTGGAATTGAGGTTGTTGATATTTCAATATCCATGGTTGTTGGACCGATTACTACTGTCCAGTACTGGGAGACTGACCAAGTTGAGGATTAATTGTACTTGTGTGTGCCTAAGTCATTTTGGATAAAGGAACACTAACCTGAGGTTGCTGTTGAGCCCCAGAAACAAGCTGCTATTGTATAACAACCTGAGAAACTTGAGCCTTTTTCCTTGAAACCTGAGGTTGCGAGGAAGAGGGAATAGTTTGTACCAGTTGAGATACAACAGATTATGCTTGTGACTGCGGCACAGTCGTAACAATAGGTGTAGTGGGAATATTGGACACAGGTTGAATTGGTTGTGTTGGATATACAACCCTTGGTTGATCTGGCAGCACTGGTAGCCAACCACTAGCTCTAACTCTAGTTTGACCTGAATACTGTGGGAAGCTCTCATATGGTTGTCCCCTAGAAAAAGGAGGAAACAGTGAGTAAGAATACTGCTCTCCATATGGCGGTAGTCTAGTGCTTAATGGATATATCTGTCTTTGATAACTGGTTTGCCCAAGTTGATACTGATATGCAGGATCAAATTGTTGAGTTTCCATGTGAGAAAAACCAAATTGAATTCCAGACAAGTTATTGGGTGTTAACCATGGTGCAGAAGCAACCCCTGAGTGGGTTCTAGGTAGTGATTGGTAACCAACCGAAATGGGTGATCCACTGTATAAGTGTGACTCAGGTGTAGTAGAAAACATCGAAGGTGTGGCAACAAAATATTCTGTTGTAGCTACATCAAACGATACAGTCCTAGATGTTGATGGTTGTTCTGACATGGTTAACTGGCCCAAAAGCTGGCCTAAATATTCGACGGCAACTTGCGATGAGGTAGAATTAAATGATGGAAAGTAATAAGGAGTAGCTGGATAAAAATTAATCCCAGTTCGAAAATGAAACGGGGTGTCAGATGGATGATCCTCTACTATCTCCTCAATGGCAATCAAACCAGGTGGAAGAGGTTGACCATCAGGTCTGTAAAAGATTTCTGGTGCAGAAGAAGGTGTAGTTTCTACAGTGACAGATGCTGGAGGGGTAACAACTTCTAGATACTAAAATTCAAAGTCCATATGTTCAGGTAATTGAACTACCATCTCAAAGGGAGGTTCTTGAACAATTCCTGGTTCAAATGTAACCTCGGTTGGAACTGGAATGCATTCTGGACCAACTCTAGATGGAGTTGTTTTAGGTTCAGAAGTATTTCTTGGTTGAACAATTTCAAATTGAGGATCAATTTGTTGTTGGACAACTCTGATTACTATTACACTAGGATCAATACTAGTGTCCTCAGGTAACTTCAAAACTTCCTCTTTAGAGGTGGATGAGCCATAAATAATTGGAGTAACTGGAGCCTCTGAAGATATTGAAACGAATGTTCCAAACGACTCAGATGAACTAGACTCGGTTAAACAAGACCGCTTTGTTTGAATTAGTTTCACTTCCGGAGGAAAATATGGTTGAATCGCTAATCTCCGTGAACGACGGGCTTTTGATTGACTTTATTCCATGATTGCAAATTACTTGATCAACTTAAAGATCAACTAAGGGAAAGTGATGTTATTTTGTAGTCAATTTATTTTAATGACACTTTGGACACAGCTCTGATTTTTCAGTTTTAAAGAGTCGAGAAAAAGCTAAAGATGAATCTATTCTCCTTCGATTTTTAATGAGCCTGAAAGGACAAGTGCTTAGATGGACCTTTTCTTTTAGAGAGTCGAAAAGGAATGAAAGTGACTACTCTGGAGAATCTAGAAAAAAAGTTTACCAGACCAATCGCAAAACTGCAATATACACCTTGGCGGTAAATTAAAGAGAAATGACCAAGGACTTTACGTACGGCAGTCAATCTTCCCGAATGCTATGTTCAGTGCATTGCGATCAATAAGGCTACAGTCTCGGTTTCTTGTGGATAAAGGATTTAAGCCTATTGGGGTGTCCCAATATATACGCGACGGTATGGGGAGCAGAAGTCTGTACTAGAACTTGTCGTATCAAAGAGGAGGAATCACCCAACCTTCAATGAGAATGATAGCCACTATGTTTAATGATGCCGGAACACATCTCTAGCCTAGACCTCTAAATGTGTTGCGTTAGGTTCCAAAGCATTGTTAAGTTCATAGAGGTTCATTTTAAGTTGATCTTTCTTAAAAGTTTTCCTTTGATGGTTCACCATGAAAATGTGATCTGAAATTCCTAAAGATGCATCTACAATGGTAAGCAATCTTTTCGTTTATTTGACCAATGAAAATCCTAACTACAAGGGATAGAGCATAGAAGCACTTTTAAGAAAATAGTAAAAAGCACACACTAATTCAATTTCCATAAATCATCTATTTGTGCACACAAACCAAAATGCTAAAATGAAAAATGCATGTATTTGTTTTCAGTTCTCCTTAATGTGAATGATTCAAGAAGGAAAACTAAATGCAGCAATGACTCAAAATGTTTCACACATAATGACAATTTTCGACAGTCTTTTTTCAAAGAGAGAAAGGAAGACTCAAAACGACACTTCCAATTTTGAATAAATATCTTTTCGAAACTTTGAACGAAATCAAATCAAATAAAATGCACCAAAATAGTCTAATCGATTAGCTATGAAGGAGGATTTTGTGACACTTCACATTTTTTACGAAAATGGAAGATTTTACGACACATTTCTATCAAAATGAGAAATCGATTAACACTACTTTTGAAAATGGATTGTAAATGAAAAACAAACACACAAAAAACATTCACCAATCCTAATCTAAATAGAGGTTGATCTAAGTAATGTAAGTTGGCTTCAGTGATGAGATATTGTTCAAATTCAGCAAGCAACCAAACAAGAATGAAAACTAGTCATAAACCTCAACTCCTAGATGGGAAAATTGAGTTTCAGTCATCCATCGTAGGCTGTAGTGATATACGGTGAGATGAGTAGCAATTTTCCCATTCAGGAACTGAGATGCATCTCAGGTTATAGTTCAGGACAGTGCGATGGTCCAGGGAGCGATTCTGAAAGTGTTTTGGCTCAAATTTTCAGCAGATTTCAATGGATTAAGCTTGATTTTAATGAACAATAACAAGAAAAGTGTGATGGAATGTCCTAAGAGGTTATTAAGCTACCAACAAGGGAATTTGTATGCTTTTGCAAATCAAATGCTCAAGATATAAACTAAACCAGAGATTGACTGAAGTAACATTTATCTACTATGAAATTGTATAACAAAAGTGATTTGAAAGCTTCCAGGCTAGCTTCAGACTCTGTCTATAGTTTTTATAATTTAACGTAGAGCAAGAAATAGAGAAAAAAATAATCGTTCCCCAGTGGAGTCACTAATTTTTTTCTGGGAAAACTATTATTTCTAAGAAAGCTAGCCCTCTAGGTTTGGTAGCTAACCTAGAAACAACAGTCAAAGCAATTCACTATCTTTCCTATGAGTGATAGGTAAGAAAGAGATTATGAAAGACCAACCTGTAACTTTCTCTTGAATCCTCGCTTGATCTCCCTCTCCTTTGGCAGATCCCGTAACTCCTCCTTGTACTTAACACGCTTGGAGAGTACCTGCACAGCTACAGAAACAAAGACCTGTCAAAGCATAATGATCCATCAGAGCATAAACGTCATAGAATCAAAAATATGATAAGCAAATGAATCCATTTATAGTTAACACAATAAATTGGGAAAAATCTTGAAGAAATTTATTAATAACAAGGAGAATTACAACCCATAAGAAGTCTGATCAAGCTCCATCCTCCCAGCTTCAAGCCTTCTTCACCTCATGAATCAGCAAGAAAACACCAACAATAACATAATGCTCTCACCTCAATACTAAAACTAGCAGCACTTCCTTACAACATAGAATCATTCAGCCTTATGATCTCTTAGATGAGAGATCCTTTTATGGATGATTGCAGGAGGTTGAGTCATCAATGGGGATGATGAATTCCTTTCTATTTTTAGGAATTGGTTCCATGAAAGAGGGGAATTGGAGGTGGTTTCCTAATTCCTTTAGTCATCCTTGGGCAAACTTAGAAGGGCAGGTGGCACAGGAGAAGTTTCCACAAGTTTCCATGAGCAACCAACTCTCAAACTCTCTCAGAATTTTGTCCTACCTTGCCCATCACACCTTCTAGAGGGCCAAACTGAGATGCATCACACTTTGACAGTGTAGCACCTGAGATGCATAACACCCTAACACAGGGCTTTCAACAATGATTCATTTTAGGCACTTTCTGGATGATTTTTGAGATGGAACTTTTGGGGAATGAGGCATTCAGATGACTTGGTTCCTTTAGGGCATAAAACAACTATTTTAGGGGTTGATGAACCCTAATACTTCGACATGTGAGTTGGGTTTGATGTGCCCAAAAATGCCTATAACAACAACACCCTGTGATTCCCATATTGCTCTTACCATGAACCAGAATTGGTCTGGGTCTTCAGTTCCTACTCCTCTAAACACCGGTAGTTTGATCACACTTGCCGTACTGAACTGCGGAGGTGGCAGAGGTGGAGTGGGTGGAGATAGAGGTGAGGGGTGTTACATAGTAATTTGTCACTATCTTCACTCCAGTCTTCCTACTGTGTCATGTGTCCAAGTCATACATGCTCATGTTAGACAAATGCTCTCTGATGTTGCCAAATGACCCACTTTTCCGAAAGTTTCTACCTCATTGCATCTATTGGCTAAATAAATGTGTTGAAGGGTGCTCCAAAATAGCCTAGAAGTGCTACCATTGCAGAAGTACACCTGATTCCCGCGATGGTTGGATTTTATGTGCCAGCGCGAATATCACTTGTAATCCTGAGCGATGATCTGACTAGCTACGTTATTCAATAGCGATGTCAGCGCGGAAGGCTAGATATGTGCCCGCAATGATCTAGATTGGGCGAATTTGTTCCAACAATCGGCCTTCTAGATGATTCCAGACCTGGATTTTGGCCTAGTTTATGTCACCCTCCTTTCTCTGGTGTGGCTATTCCATCGTTTGTGCTACCTTCCTTGGAGATAAGCTCACTCTTCCACCTTTCATGGAGACTCCTTCTCCTATTTAAACTCTCACCATTGCTATGTGCTGCTAGTTTGGAGTTCTTCGTCTTGGGAACGGTTGCCGATAGTACTGTTAGTGCTTGTGAGTTTGCTAGATAGCTAGTGTGAGCGTGACAAGTGTGGGATTGTTGATAGCTTGAGGAAGATTGTGAAGTGCCCTTAATCTTGTGTGAAACTTGTGAGTGAGAGAGACTTGTGTGTTGGGAGATCCATCTTCAAAGAAGTGAATTCTTGAGGAACATGCTGGCTGGATCCCTCTGAGAAGGCTTGTGACATCAAGACTTTGGTTGTAAGCTTACTCTTATTTCATAATTAATGAAATCAATGATGTTTTCCTATGTCTTGTATGTAATGTACTTGATAGCTCATGACTTCTTGAATTTTTGAGTAAACAGATCATTGTTGTTCCTGTTACGTGCTTTGTTGTAACTTTTTTGCATTGTTCCAGGTTGATTACTCATTAGGAGAAGGAAGTGGAAGCTGGAGGAGCGCGACAGAACTCCATCGACCACCGGTTGAGGTAGCCCTCCAACTATGACTGTTTAAGGAAAGCTATTGTTGATCTCTCCTTGTTTGTGACTAGACCCACTCTAGGGCTAGAGGGGTTGCCTCTGTCCATAGAGGGAACACTTTCCTACATCACAAATTGGCGACTCCGCTGGGGAGCTTTAGCCTTTATTCTTTTCTTGTTTACTCTTGTCTTGATTTCTATTTTGGTCTCTTTTGAAGTTTTGGGGATTAGTTACCAGTCTTCTAAGTTTCCTAGCCTCATCTGGGAAATGCCCTTATTTGATTAAAGATTGATTGTCTTTGATTTGGGAGTTTTTGGTTCGCCTGTTACTGTTTTGAACATCATCACAGCTTTTAATTTAACAATCACACTGTCATCACGTCACCCGTTTTGTAGTATCCTGTTCATCCTGTAATTACGCCTAACAGTCGCGACGGTTCTATAAATTGGACCATCGTGGAAAATTCATGTACTTCCGCACTGACATCGCTTTGTTACTGCGCTGTGCTCCCTATCAGCGCTTGTTGCTTGTGTATCACCCGCGCTGATTGCTGTAGAATTGATTTTTTCAATTCTGCCTCTTGAATCCGTTAGTCTTGCTAGTCCCTTGCTGTTCTCATTTGTTTGATAACTTGTTTCTCACTGTTTATAGGTTGAGGCACTCCCTTGTGAGCTTTGTGGAACGAACCTTGTTTTTCTTGCTTTGTGACCTAGTTTCATTGTTTCAAGTCTTTTGGATCAGTTTCGCTTGGTTACTTGGTTGCTCAAGATTCGTTGGCAGCTTGTTGTTGGTTTGATTGAGCCTTCCCCTTTGCTTACTTTTGGTTGATTGTTTAGTGATTGTTATTGGACTGATCATGGCATTGATTCAATTTCTTTTCACTACCCGGACATAGATTACAATTGTTTGGGTCAACCACTTTTCCACATTTGTTTGTTTCTTATTCATTTCTTTTAGATTTAAGAGACATCAAAATCAAAAGGATTGCATTCATTTAATCTGCGAAAGTGAAAGTGAATTTGCATTTCAGGTTGCATTTTGAAAAGCGAATGACTAAATCTCTCATTAGTAGTATCCATGCACTTCAGGAATTGATGTCTGTTTGCATTGAGTGACTGTTTTGTTGCCTTGGTTTTCTTGTTTTGGGAATGATCTCTCTACCCTCCCATAGGTAGGTGTTCATTGAAAAAGGATATTTCATTCATTCTAGCTACATCCTAGGATTTGTTATATACATACGGTAAGGCCTGAAAACTGAAACATAATCCAAGATCAACTCTAAAATCAACTGAATAAATCTAACAACGCATTGGAACATAACAAACACATTTATAGGTCTAGGCTAGAGACGTGCTTCGGCGTCATTAAACCTAGTCACTTTCATTTCCACTCAAGGTTGGGTGATTCCTCCTTCTGTGACTCAATAGTGGTCTAGCACGGATTTGTGCTCCCATGTATCGTCGAGTATATGCTGGGAGACCCCACTAGGTTATCATCTTTTATCCATAGGAAGCCGTGTGTGCCGCCTTACAAGCCGTAACGCACCAAACATAGCATTCGGGAAGATTGACTATCATACGGAAAGTCCTTGGTTTTCATATGACTGCCAAGGTGTATATGCAGTTTTACGGATTTGTCTGGTAAACCTTTTACCTAGTTCTCCAGAGTAGTCACTTTCGTTCCTTTTCAGACTCCCTAAAATAAAAGATCCATCTGAGCACTTGTCACTTCAAGCTCATTAAATATTCAAAGGTGACTAGAGTCATCTTTTGTCCTTTTCTCGACACTTTAAAGATGAAAAGATCAAGTTTTGTTCCCGTGTCTTAAAATTTATGTGGCCATGATTCACATTTACCCTATTAGATCTTGTTTGCATTAGCTTGAGTAGGGTCCTTTCTCATTAGTTTGCCTAGGATTTTTTGAAGTCATCATCCAGGCAAAATCACCGATCCCGTCTCCCGTTCCAGGTGACCAAGGGTCTCCTTCTTCTGTTTCTCCTAAGGTACTGGTTGTGAGTGATACTCTCCCTATTATTCTGAGTATCCAACTGATTAACTCTCGCACTCCAGAGGATGAGACTTACGAAATTCACTGGAACCCCATTTGGGAGCCTTCCGAAGAAGATATTCCTGGTACTTCTCCTCACGTTTCAGTCCCAATGTCTTCTTTTGATATGGAGGACACATCCCTTGTCACAAGTGAAGAATCCATTGCGACGAGTGGTGAAATTCCCACATCAACAGAAACTGTACCCTTTCATATCACCCCTCTTGGTGTAACGTTGCCTTTACGCTATAAGGCTTTGAGGGATGTTATGTCTTCTAGGTCCCCCCTATGAGTTCTATGTGGTCACACACCATCACTCCGACCTCGGAGTCTTTTATTCCTCAAATTCACAATGTTCCTGTCACTTCCATCCTGACTATTCCAACTGTCTGTGTGGCTTCTTCAAACCCCGTTGTCAGTGCCATTACTACATCCTCAGTTGTGATCGCTGCTGCTGGACCTTCTTCAGGGTTAGTTAATAGTGGCCCATCGGCATCCGTCCCTCGAGTTGTTGATCCTACACTAAGTGCCCCACCTTCTTCTGGTTCTATTCTAGCAGGGGGGGCATACGATCAATATTTGCATGCTCTTCAAAATCCAGATCTTCAAATTCCATTTCATTATTATGATTCTAGAGGGGCTCATATCTATTACCACAAACCTCTACCACCTTAGCCTGCGGTTGAGGTCATGATCCCATTATCCCTTACTTGGACCACCACTGGTTATGGCGGTGGCCAAGTATTACCTGCGCATCTTCAAGGACCACCTCATCAAGGCCAACTGTCTTACATGCAAACCTCTTATGGGTAGCAGTATTACGGGAAGTCTTATCTAGGTCAGCCTGGAGGCCCACAAGGACAACCCTTCCAGGGACAACATTCAGCCTCTGGAGGTCCATATTTTACCTATTTTGCGCAACCTTCTGGTAATCCGGGACAACCTTACATCCAACAAGGCCAGCCTAGTTTCCAACAAGGCTACCCGTTAGGGCAAGTCGGTCAACCTTACATTCAACAAGGCCAACCCACTGTCTAGTATGGTCAACCAACAGGACAAGTCGGTCAGCCTCAAATCCAGTCAGGTCAACCAACTGTCCAGTCTGCTCAGCCATCCGGTCTATCAGGACAACCATCAGTTGTGCAAGGACAGCCTAACACCTAGCAAGCTCAACCTTCTGGGAAAATGGGTCAATCTCAATCTCAACTAGGTCAACCTTCTGGCCAGATGGCTTAGCCTCAATTCTCTCAAGGACATCCTTCTGGGCCTGCTCAACCGAGCACTCAAATGATCATTTCTTCTCAAGCTCAACCCGATATTTAGCCCCAGGTTGGGCTCTAGACCCAATCTGGTCTTCAAATGCAGGTGTTGTGGAGGTAAATCCCCTCTGTGGACAGAGGCAATCCCTACTAGCCCAAATGCGGTCTAGCAACATTCAAACAACGCTAACACGCAGGTTCCTAATTGCAAATCAAAGACCGATGATAAGGGCCTACCTGGATTCCAACGCTAGTACTTGTAGAAGAGTCGTCGCTTCTGTTCCTTTGCTTCGGCCGGTCACAATCCCCATGATCCTTGTGAACAGACACCTGCACATGCAAAGAATGAAACAAACACAAGCATAAAATCCAATAGATGCAACTATATATCAGTCAGAAAAGATATAACTCAACATCATCACAAAGACAATAAGAGTGGAACCATAATGATAGTCGTCTATTATTGATAAACAAAGAAGAATACAACCATAGTTCTGACGTCAAATCCTCCTTTGGCTGGGTGATCAGCAGCACATGCCTTGCAAAGCTTGTTGGGAATGGGGAACAAGCCTCTCTCTCCTTGGTTACTTGGATAAGAATCTCCTCACTTAAGATTTAGCCTCATGGGAATGAAGAGGGCTTCTTGTAGCATGAGCTTAGCAATTCTTAGACGTTGAGACTTAGAATTTGGAACTTGGAGACTCTAACTTGTCAAAGGCAAAAGGACAAGCTTTTATAGATAGAGGAGAAGGAGTTAGGGCCATCCACAAGATTCATGGGATTGGCTTTATCACTAAGAAGCTTCCATGAGAGGTGGAGAACTACTTCCCTTCTATTGAGATTCAAAGCCAAACTGACCCAAGTCAATATAGATTCAGTTCATGAGTGGGTTAGGAAGAACCATCGTAAGTTTGTTTGTTAAAAACTTTACCCAATTGGGCTTGCGCGAGTGCGAATCTGAGAGAGAGCGCTAGCTGGCGCACCCTCTTTGGAGGATTTCTCCTATTGGCACGAGTGAGACAGTGGAACTGCGCCAATGGAAAAAGGGCTATTTTTATGGGTATTTTGCAGAAGGTGTCTTCAGGGCATATGAAGTACATACTCAAGGGGATACAATGCAAGTGTTTTCAGGTTATGTCACTTCTCACAGGTCCCGAAATAAGTCCTCCAATGTGCGGGAGAAGGGGTAACAGGGACGGTGACAGATTACTGTGTAACAGATGCCCCCTAAAGCATGAGGCCCGAGTGAGAGAGAGAGAGGGGTGAAATGCTTTACAAGAATATGGCCAACTAAAAAAACTGCCGCCGGAGAACCTGCATGAAGAAGTACAACTGATATCTCAAGTACATGATATATGTGGTATGGGCGCAGCCATCCATAGCAGAGTGCATAAAAATCTGGATCCAAGGTATGGACGCAGCCATCCAGTAAGGATCGATAAGTAGACTCAGGCATGGTCACAGCCATCCAGTGAATGAGTCATGTAATGATCATAATAATCCACAAAATCACAACCTGGATCTCAGCAGAAAAAATCTAGGGTCTTGCACTCCATCTTGACCCAAAGAAAGTACAAGTTCAAGCATGCGAATATGGGACTCGAAGTTGAGCATGCAAGAACATCGTCTGATTACAGATGCGAGAGGTGCCACCAATAATGACAATGGTCCTCAAGGTACTATAGGTACAATCTACGACATGCAAATCAGTGAGCTGGCGTCGAACACCCGTAGAATCATTCGATCGGAGGCCAATGATGAAAACCTCACGTCGAACACGAAGAACCTGCCATTGAGGCATGCAGGCTCCAAGGCACCTGAAGGGAGTCTCTAGGTCAACTTCTTGGATAATGAGCTAAAGTCGACAGGAAGTGACCTTGATCGAAGGTGGGCCATAATGTTTCCCACATCATCGACACAAGACAGAGAAGGATAAGATGTTTTGTGTGAGGTATCAGAGGGAGGTTGAGTATTCTGCAGAGGTCAACTTCTCTTGAACATATTGGCGGCACGACAGTGGACTTGGCAGTATTTGACATCAAATGATCAGGGGTCATGGTGACAGGGCAATGAGCAGATGAGAGGTCAAACAGGATAACCCAAACCCACGGAGGCAAGTGTAAAAACAAGATGAGATGTCCCCACCTAGACACGAATGCAGACAAGTGCCATGTTCAAGAGCGACATACTGCTGACACGACAATAATTGTGGTTCCATTTTCCCCACCATTGCTGGCGAGTACCCCAGTTATTTTTATCAACAAGCTTGACGGGGATAGCATATGGTTGTGAGCGTCATTTTGACAAAAACCAATGTCATCAAGTTTTAATGAGTCTGACAAAGGAAGAACTCGGCATCTTTTCATGTTAGAGAGTTTGAAAAGACAGCAAAAAAGGAAACTCTAGGGGTGTCCTTTTTCGTAAAGTTGTGTCTCTTGAGCCCAAAAAATTATAAAACAATGCTCGAAAGAACCGCCCGATCATTACGATCAAGGAGTACTTTTCATGATTAGTGATTTCGATCTGAAAAAGTAAAAAAGCGATCGAAACCACGTCGCTTCGTAACCGATAACGAACCTGAAACGACAAGGGTCCGACGATCTTTTCGTTTTTACACGGTCGGAAAAGGGTTTAAAGACGGTCGCCTCTCATTTACATTTAACGAGTTGAGAGGAATAACTCGGCATTCTTTTCACGTTTAGAGAGTTAGAAAAGAGCAGAAAGATGACTCCCATTTTTATTCTCTTTAACCAGTCAAAAAGGGAAATTACTCGGCAATATTTTCATATTTTACGAGTCAGAAAAGAGCTTAAATGTGACTCATCCTAGAGGAACGAGTGGTATAAAGGGTAGCAACTGGTTCCGTCAATGGTGGAACTGCTCAAAACATGTAATGGTCAAGAGGCTAGCTAATAAAACCACTCATCATTGTGGTTCCTCAGGAAAGGAAAAACAACCAAGTGAGAGCATATGATCGGCCAAAGAGATGGTAGCAATGGAATGAAACAACCAAGGCTCATCTAGCAGAATTCAGCAGATAAACAACAATCACGAGATGTGAATTAGGTATGGGTTCATTTTTACACAAGCTTGAACCATGAAGAACTCTGCTTGGATTCAGTTTCATGTTTACACAAGCTTGAAATGAAAAACTATGCTTGTTATGAGTTCACATGCCCCCAGCATAATGACGCAAAACAAGGTACATGCCCCCCAAGCTTCATTGCATTCAACAAAGTGGATGGAATGACGATTCACTCTCAAGATCTATGAAAGACTCGACTTGTATTTTATGAGATATTAATCAAAAGACTGGATTTGGAAAGGGAGGTGTTTCATTTTTTGATGAGGTTGACATAGGAAAAGAACTATCCTCATAACCCTTATTTCATTTTTTAACGAGGTCGACATAAGATCAAAACTATCCTCGTAACCCTTGTTTCATTTTTTAATGAGCTTGACACAAGATCAAGAATTATGCTTGACCATACCCAGTTTCATTTTCTAAGGAGCTTGACATAGGAAAGTGAACTATGCTCCGACCAGACCCAGTTTCATTTTTTAAGGAGCTTGACATAGGAAAGTGAACTATGCTCCGAACGAACTTCATCATGATGAATAGGAATTCATTGCTTCCAAGAGTGTCACTCCCAGGGGAAGGACAACATCTTGGAAGTCAGGGCCCAATGCCCCCAAGACATCATGCACGACAGCATCATTACTGGATACAAGCATGGGATAAGTAGCCACGTAGTTGACCTGCGGTGGGGCAGACACAATCGGTGGATAAAAACTAGGAGGGGATGGCTGTTGCGCGGGAGGCGCCGAGGGACTAAAGAACGATAATTGATCTATAGTCACGATTCTTCCGTCGTGTGGAAAACAAACCACACGGAAAAGTGAAGAGGCAAGGGCCCCCATGGCGTAAACATAGTCACGACCAAGGAGAAGACTGAAATCTAAAGCACCTTGGGTAACTAGTATGTCTATATAGACGATTTTTCCTCCCAAAGTAACAGGAAGCTTCAGGAGGATCCCTAAAGGTTGACTGGTTCCTCCGTCAAATGCCAACAGATTCTGTGCGACTGGCACAAGCTGTTGGGAGCCCAAAGCTTGCCAAGTAGTGAAAGGCATGAGACTGACAGATGCACCCTCATCCAAGATAGTGCCAGGTACTGCCTTATCATAGGCATATATTGTAATCTGGAAAGGCACATGGGATGGAAGGCGAAATGTAGTCAAACGACTCCAGTCGAAGGAAACGACTGAACTACGTGGTGGGGGAATCGTATGATTGCCCCCTGCTTTGCAGGAGCCGAAGGAGGACCCCCTTGATCAGCGAGGATAGGAGGGTCGTTCTGAGACTCAGGAGAATCTGACGAGATGAGAAGAACATGAGCAATAGAATCATGATGCTCCTCTATAAGAGAGTAATCAACAGGTTGTGAACTCAAGTCGATACTCTCTCCAACCAATGGTTGGTCTGGAGCGGGCTTGGCACAGCCATGTTCGGAAGGAGGAGGACAGATAAGAGAAGAATCTAAGTCAATCTCTGCATCCACAGGGAGGGGGTCAGAAGAGAGCTTCTGATAACCAACAGGAAGTTGGGGTGAAGAAGCTGTAAGACTTTCCAAAAGAGTGGAAGCTTTATCCATGAGCGGACAAAGGTGAAGGGGATGGTTACCTTCACATAGTCTACAGGGGATTCGAATCTTCCCTTTCTTCTGAATGTTGTCAGTTGATAGGGTGGCATCGCCATGAGCTTTAGAGGATGATGAGGGACGAGCCAGATCGCGAGACCATACGTCTAAGATCCTGGGAATTCCAGGACAATGTCGAAGAAGATGGTCTCCCTTGCATAATTTACAAGGAAACTTAACCTTCCGCGGAGGAGCAGAAGGTGGCTCGACTTGAGTTGTACTTTTAACCTCTCGCTTAGGAGTCTTCTTCTTCTTTGTCTTCTTCTTCTTCTTCTTAGCCACCTGGTTATTTGAATCCAGACTTTCACCAGGCGAAGTAGAAGATGAGGACGCAGAAACAGGCAAAGAAGGGGAGAGGTCCACCTTGGAATCAACATGATGTTGTTCGGGTGGAGGAGACGGTGGAACAGAAGTCATAACACTCAGGACCACCGAGGTTGAAAACAACCATATGGGCAACCCAACAGTTAACCCAGGAAGGGACAACGTTGCCATGTAAGGAGCTCCAACATTTCCAAAAGGAGGGAAATGACCAGGATTCCCATCAGAGGGGATGACTGGGTTGGTAAACTCCGGAAAAGTTGCCATCACAAACGAGAAATAACCCTACTCAAACTAACGCAAACAAGATCTAACCGGGTAAATGTGAATCGTAGCTGAACAAATTTTAAGACGCAAGGACATAACTTGAGCTTTTCATTTTTTAAGAGTCAAGAAAAGGACAAAAAGATGACTCTAGTCACCTTCGAATGTTTAATGAGCCTGAAGTGACAAGTGCTCAGGTGAGCCTTTTCTTTTAGGAAGTACGAAAAGGATCAAAAAGTGACTACTCTGGTGAAACTAGGCAAAAGTTTTACCAGACAATCCATAAAACTGCATATACACCTTGGCAGTCATATGAAAACCAAGGACTTTCTGTACGGCAGTCAATCTTCCTGAATGTTGTGTTCAGTGCGTTACGGCTTGTAAGGTGGCAGACACGGCTTCCTATGGATAAAGGATGATAACCTAGTGGGGTCTCCCCATATACTCGAAGGTATGTGGGAGCTCAAGTCTATGCTAGACCACTATTGCGTCACGGAAGGAGGAATCACCCAACCTTAAGTGAAACAAAAGTGACTAGGTTTAACGACGCCAGAGCACGTCCCTAGCCTAGACCTCTAAAAAGTGTGCGTTATGTTCCAATGCGTTGTTAGATTCATTCAGTTCATTTTAAAGTTGATCTTGTATTAGGTTTCAGTTTTCAGGCCTTACCGTATGTAATCTCTCAAAATTCCCTAAATGCAAACTACATGCCAAAATATGTCATTTCATTCGATGATTGCTAGTTACGAGAGGGTTTGAGAGCTTTCACGCAAATGAAATGATCAAAAAACAACAAAGAACTTCCCTAATGAAGCTAATGGAAATTAACAAACTTTCTTTAAGATCACTAATCACTAATCAAAATGAAAAGCTCTAATTCTCATTAACTAATACAAAGCAAAAGAGATTTTTTTCTTTTATATCGATGGCAAAGTGCATTAAACAAAGTTTGAGAAATGATAACAAATGAATTCCACTCAATATAAGCACCTTCAGTTCCCTAAATCACAAATCAAAACTCCAAAGAACAAGAAATATCCCAAAGACACCAATGAACCGTGTAATCTAGGCTCAAAGTGAGACGAAGCGGAATTCAAGTGAAGACAAAGCAAGTCACCCAAATAACAAAAAAAAATGATTAACAACCACTAAATGAGTGCAAGGGAGCAATCAAAGAGTCGACTGGACCACTAGAAGATCAAAATACCTGAGGAAGGCTCGACACATAAAGCAACTAGATGCCCTAGGGCTAGAAATGTGACATCGATGAAAAAAGCAAACACCCAAAGGGTAACGATCAAAGCCAGTCAAATCACACTCCAACACACTCAAGTAGCCTAAGAAAGGTACCCAGAACAAAAACCAATCTCAGAGGGCTCACAGCCAGGCAAACTTCAAAAGTTCCCAGGCCTGGCACGACTGTCAGGCCAAAAAGAGCGCCTTTCCGGGATTGGCGTGGGTTGTCAATGAGCAACTTGTGCCAACTGGCGCGACTGTAACACTATAAAAGAGCGTCAACCGAGTTTGCTATGGAAAAATAAAAAAACAAATGAGCCAAAGCTAAGTCAATAGTACCCAGGTACACCAAGGGGCAAGAAGCAACACAAGGATTCAACCCAGAAAGCTAATCAAGTAGGAGAAACCAAGAAACAACCAAGAAACAAGGCAAGTTCCAAGCCGTCCAACTCGTAAACCAAACCGGAGATGGACTGAAGTGGCGTTGATCTACTTTGCTAATGCGGAGCAAAAGCGTTTCGAAGGCTATCTGGCCATACTTCAGGCTCCGTCTAAAGTTTACAAATCAAACAACAAGGCAAAAAGCCAACTCCCCAGTGGAGTCGCCAAATTGTTGTGGAGGTAAATCCCCTCTACGGATAGAGGCGATCCCTACTAGCCAAAATGGGGTCTAGCAACAATCAAACAATGCTAACACGCAGGTTCCTAATTGCAAATCAAAGACCGATGATGAGGGCCTACCTGGATTCCAACACTAGTACTTGTAGAAGAGTCGTCGCTCCCGTTCCTTTGCTTCGGCCGGTCACAATCCCCACGATCCTCGTGAACAGACACCTGCACATGCAAAGAATGACACAAATACAAGCATAAAATCCAATAGATGCAACTATATATCAGTCAGAAAAGATATAACTCAACCATCATCACAAAGACAATAAGAGTGGAACCATAATGATAGTCTTCTATTATTGATAAATAAAGAAGAATACAACCATAGTTCTGACGTCAAATCCTCCTTTGGCTGGGTGATCAGCAGCACATGCCTTGCAAAGCTTGTTGGGAATGGGGAACAAGCCTCTCTCTCCTTGGTTACTTGGATTTAAGAATCTCCTCACTTAAGATTTAGCCTCATGGGAATGAAGAGGGCTTCTTGTAGCATGAGCTTAGCAATTCTCAGACTTTGAGACTTAGAATTTGGAACTTGGAGACTCTAACTTGTCAAAGGAAAAAGGACAAGCTTTTATAGATAGAGGAGAAGGAGTTAGGGCCATCCACAAGATTCATGGGATTGGCTTTATCACTAAGAAGCTTCCATGAGAGGTGGAGAACTACTTCCCTTCTATGGAGATTCGAAGCCAAACTGACCCAAGTCAATATAGATTCAGTTCATGAGTGGGTTAGGAAGAACCTTCGTAAGTTTGTTTGTTAAAAACTTTACCCAACTGGGCTGGCGCGAGTGCGACTCTGAGATAGAGCACCAGCTAGCACGTCCTCTTTGGAGGATTTCGCCCATTGGCGCGAGTGATACACAGTGGAGCCGCGCCAATGGAAAAAGGGCTATTTTTATGGGTGTTTTGCAGAAGGTGTCTTCAGGGCATATGAAGTACATACTCAAGGGGATACAATGCAAGTGTTTTCAGGTTATGTCACTTCTCATAGGTCCCGAAATAAGTCCTCCAATGTGTGGGAGAAGGGGTAACAGGGATGGTGACAAATTACTGTCTAACAACGGGTTGGATCTCAATCCCAACCGGCCTATCAAACGCAGCCTGCCTCCCAGGCTCAGTTTGGAGCCCAACCGCCTTATGGTTTCTAGCAATCCCAAGGGCAAACTCAATTTTCCTCGTATCAAAATTATCAACAACTGTAGGTGAGTCCTTATCGGAACTACCAACAACCTTATGTTGCTCCTGCAAGCCAAGTTGGTAATCAATGGAATGCTGGGGGAAAATCCAGGGTCAGCCATCCTATAACATCTATGGACAAAATCCCTACGGATAAAACCCTCCTGGGCCGAGTCCATCCGGACAGAATCAATGGGAGCAATCGGCAACCGGCTGGAACTCTGGTACCACCTCCTACCCATGACCTTAGATGTCCTTTAACCCTCAATTACTCTTTTTAGCAATGTTGGAATTACCGGATGTGTCCCAACTGACCAATGATCCTATTCTTCATAATCCGTATTGGCTCCCGGTTCCAACTAAGATTCTCGGTGATTGTCCCAAATTCGATGGTAAAGCTGGAGAAGATCCCCAGGCTCATGTCATGACTTATCATCTATGGTGTTCATATTATTCGTGGCTTGATGATTCAATCTAGCTCTGCCCTTTTCAAAGGACTCTCACTGGCTTTGCTGCTAAATGGTATATTGAGTTATCTCACGAATCTTTTCAGGATTTTAACTCGTTGGCTATGGCATTTTTAACTCATTTTCAGTTGCTGATTCGATATGAAATAGGCACACACCTCCTAACATCCTTAAAATAGACAACGGCTACGCATATCTCTGATCATATCCATGAATGGAGACGGCGTCGTCATTTGATTAAGTTTTGGATTCCCGATCAGCGCCTCATCAACTGGTTCACGACCTCATTCGTTGGTTCGATAGCACGGGACATTGCTATGGGGGCATGTGTAACTGAAGAGCAGGCTATTGCACGCGCTCAGTACCTTGACTTGGTTTACTCCCAGTCCGGTACACTATATGATTATTTGCCTGATTCCTCGAGACTCGGAACTTCCAAAGCCCTGCCAACACCATCTGTTGATGGTATCATTGGTTCCGTTAATCCGAAAGAAAACTTCTGCGAACCCTGGGAAGCAAAATTTGAATGCTTCGAATGAAAACACTTCTCAGGCTATATCCAATTCTGGTAGTACTTCCGAGGTTAACGTTGTTCATTCCACCATGGCAGACAAAGCCTCGAAAGAAAAGAAGGGAAAAAGAAAGAATAAAGTGGATCAACCTAAGCAGGATTCCCCTAAACCTCCACCCGAGGAAGGCACCAAACGCGAACCCAAGTACCCTTGTCTTATCTGTGATGAAGATCACTATACCAAAGACTGCCTGAGGCGGTCTGAAGTTAGTCGTTTGTTGAAAGGTGCCCCCGGGACTCCTGTTGTGATCAAAGAGCCTTTTCCCTCGCGGCAAGCACAAATGGTGGCTGATCCATCTCAATTCTCTTCTCCCTTTGGTTCTCAAGTATTTATGGCTAGGACGATTCTGTTGACATTAGTACTCTGGCAAAAGAATATCCGTCGCCTATCAGGAAGGAGCCTGAGGTCCCCTTTAGTGCTCCTCCATCCATTTCTGGTCTGCTCCATATTGAGAGACCTAGCACTGAGACGCTCGTCTGACCCCCTCCTAAAGGTGTACTCCATAAATCTTCTTATAACCCTAATGCTCATTCTTCCCAGCACTACAACATCATTGAGGACTTAGCCCAGGCTCCGTCTGCTATATCCACTTTAGAAGTTCTCCAGAGCTGCCCCTCTCAGAGGAAGCCCTTGCTATCAGTCATCAGTGGCATAGACCCGGCTAACTCGGATCTGATTACTTTTGACCTAGAAAGCCATATACTGAGACAGCCTCACCAAATTTCCTTCCTCATTCAGGTCATCATCAATTCCAAAATGATTCATTGTACAGTCATTGATGAAGGCGCTTCAACTTGCATCATGTTTGTTGCTTGTTGGAAGGCCATTGGTTCTCCGACTTTGAGCCAATCTCCCATGACCTTGGAAGCCTTTGATGGGAGAGAGTCTCGCCCTTATGGTATACTCCAATGTTTTCCCATTACTTTGGAAGGGAAGACGGTTGAAGTAGAAGTTGAAGTTGTTGATGCTAATCTTACCTACAACCTCCTTCTAGGACGTAGCTGGACATACACCATGTGAGCCATGGCTTCATCTCTATTTCGTGTCATTCGTTTCACTCATCAGGGGAAGATCGTCACAGTAGACCAGATGTCCTCCTTCGCTTCCTCTTCCGAAGGCAATGTACCCTTTGTCGAGCATACCTCCATCCCATATGAGAGTGTGGGAGCTGGAATTTTTAAAGATCCTACCCTGATGGGTGTTTTTTCACTCCCATCTCCTAACGTCACTCCTATCAGTATGATTTTTGTTCACTCTGATCGATGGGTTCTTCCCCCCACTAATCAGGTAGAATACTGGGGCGATGAGATGCCATTGAATCCTGCTGAGCTCAACTATGTCAAAATTGTTTCTGCATCGGCTCCACCTTCTGAACCTGCTCCCTTGAGCAGGGCTCTCGACTCATACGCTCATTCCCCTTGGCTTGGAGATGACGCTTCTTCGGACCCTTTAAAGGAAATATTTCCGTCCGGTGAAGCTATTGTTGAGACCATGTCTCTCGAGGAACCCCCTTGGTCTGGTCATCACCATCGTTCCTCGTTTCTCCCTGCCCACCAAGAACTGCTTCCTTGTCTTAAGCGCTTTGCTTTTGGTTTCCCATTGCACCTTGTTGATCCGATCGGCTCTTTTGCTAAATGGGGCATTGATTATATGGCCTGTAACCCTCACTCGGCTGGGGGGCATGGGTATATCATCGGTTCCAATGATTATTTTACAAAATGGGCCGAGACGACGCCTACATTATCTAGGACAATCACACAGCGGCGCAACGGGATAAGCCCCGAAACTGGCTTTACTTGAAAAAGTACTATGCGTGAATTCCATGCACTTTGGTTTGTACATATGTGTGTTTTAGAAGGTGTGTTGTGTGTGCATTTTCATGTTTTTGGCTTGTTGTGAAGGCGTGATTGCCACTTATTGTGTCTCTTGCATCTTGTGTAGATGTCTGGTTCACCTTACGTTGGTTTCGTCGATGGTGCCTGCCGCAGTACCCGCAATTTGTCCTCTGCGACGTGGGTGATCTATGATCCTCATGGTGAGTTGATAGACCTTCAAGGTGTTTTTTTAGGTTGCACCACAAATAATGTCACTGAATATAATGTTGTGTTTGAGTTACTGGTCAAGGCGATTAATCTCGGTATTCGTACATTGGTTGTGAACATGGACTCTCAGCTTGTCGTCCACCAGCTCAATGGGCGATATTCCGTTAGAGACCATCAGATTTTAAGGTTGTATTTATGTGTTAAATTGTTAGAGAGGAATTTTGATTTCATTACATATCAGCATATTCTACAACGATTAAACATGTTAACTGATGCATTGGCTAATCATGTATTAGACAGACATTTGTGTAACATGTAATCAAAATAGCATACAAGAAGCATGTAAAACACAATAATAGACCATAGGAATATGTATATATATATATATATATATATATATATATCTTGTGTGGTGCACCAAGGTGCTCAAAAGTAATTGTACATGTCCAAATAGAGTTTGTGTTCTCCATACATTTGAGACACATGTCTTTCAAAAAATCACCAACAGGAAATAAAAACCTAGGTGTCTACTGCAGTGGGTTGTGCTCCCTATACTACACTACCATTCATGTCACCCACCTCAACAGGCGGTGCATCTTGGGTTCCACTCCTACTGTGTGGATCTGGGACGCTTTGGGGACCTCCTCGATCCCCATGTAATCTGGAATCCCTACTAACAGGCCCTCAAGTTTCTGAATCACTGTCTCCATCATATCATCAACTGGAGGAGCCAGGGTTAGTGCTGTAATGCCATGCGCATCCCTCCACACCTCTGGAGCCATCCTGACGGGTCTCACTGGTCCTACATCTGCATACCATAGCGTTCATCATTAGGACATATACATGAAAAAATAAAAAAACATCATAAAAATAAAAATGAAAAAAATGTGATCAAGTGTCTTACCACCGTCGTCCCACTGCTCTCTAGTGGGCAGCTGCATGTCAGGATCTTCGTGGAAGTACATGCTAGCATATGGCCAATCCTCCACGAAGATCGTCTGTCACTCTAGCCACTCTCGGAACAATGTCCCCCATGCCACCGATCATCCGCCACCTCCTCGTGGCATGACGTGAGCCCATCGTGTGACCCTGGTCTCACGTGGCCTGGGTAAATCGAAATCCATGTCCTGTAACTACAGTGCTGGGACCTGCTTCAGCATGAGCAGGACTAAGATGGATCTATAACCAAATTTCTTTGTCTCTCCTCGATGGCAATTAGTGAGTTGCCTCTTCATGTTTGCCATCACCGTCTTTGCCCAGTTAAACATGGTGGGATTGAGACACTCGAGAGCTAGCCGGAGTTGGGTCTTCGAAGCCTCATGTTAGGCTTGGGAGCCTGCTACCCATGTCACCATGAAAAGCATTGCACGAAGGACTACATCGTCCACTATTAGGATTTCCACCTTCCCACTCCTCGTCTTGCGTGCCTGTGGGCACACTTGGGCCATCAGCATCTCTAAGGAATCACCCCCGGGTCACTACCCCTTGAAAATGGGCCTCTCACCTTGACAGGACAGACCGATCAAAAAATATATGTCTATAGCGTCAAATTTGATATCCCGGCCTCGGATGATAAATTTCCCATCTGTGGGATTCCAGACCCTAATCAGTAGCTCCAACAAATCAGGTTGTGATCGGAGATGCGGAGTCAGGGAGAATTTGAGAAATCCACATGCCTGTAATGCATTTCAGCACCCCACATCGGAAAAAGCTTCTATATCATTGTTATCATGTGTGCGTTCTTGCCAGACGAATGCCATTATAGCTTGCAGGACGAGAAAAATTAGATTAGCACTTCATTTGGAAAATTCAATGTGGAATTTGCATAAAAACATATGTTTGTGTCACCATCGCGTCTTTTTTTTAAACAGATGTGATGGCATGAGGTCACTAGTTCAAATTTTTCATGGTCATCGCAAAAGTACACCACTTTCCCGCGATGATCGGAGCGCACCATGTGTAAATTTTTTTGGTCATCGTGGACCCAATAGGGTAAACCCGCGATGACTGAGCGGCGGAGCCCGGTTTGAAAATCTGCCTAAACTAACACATGGAACGTTCAAAACGCATGAAAAAAGGTACTAAATTGAAGTGCAAGGCAACGTGTGTCTACCTGGAACTAGTTTTGGGATGAATGATGCATGAACGGGGCCGAATTCAGCTCGCCAACTTCAGTGCTCCAAGTTGCTCCACGGTGAATTGAACAGTGCTATGGTAAAAATGAATGAGTTAATCCCTTTTTATAGTAATTTTTGGCAATTTAAAAATTATATTTTATAAATGTGGGTTTTTCTCATTGTTTTGCCACATGGTTAGTCAAAATTTGACTTTTTAACTATTTTTTTTATGTATGTTGTTCATTTTATCTTGAATGGATTTATGTGTGATGTGTTTTTGTGCAGAGCTTCAGGTAGTGGAATTATGACAGTTTCGTATACACTTGATCCATAAAGTCATCTTTAAGCTCTTTTCTGACTTGAAAAATGAAAAGATAGCTGAGTTTTCCTCTTGACTCGTTAAAAGAAATGAGAGACGGTCACCTTTAAGCTCTTTTCTGACCGTAAAAACACAAAACGATTGTCGGACCTTTGTCGTTTCAAGCTCGTTATCGGTTACGAAATGACATGCTTCTGACCGCTTTTCTACTTTCTTGGGTCGAAGTCACTACCTACGAAACGTACTCCTTGATCATAATGGTCAGGCGGTTCTTTCGAGTCTTGTTTTATACTTTTTTTGGGCTCGAGAGACACAAATCTACGAAAAAGGACCCCCCTGGAGTTTTCTTTTCTGTGTCTTTTTCAAACTCTCTAAACATGAAAAAGACTTCGAGTTTTACCTATGTCGGACTCGTTAAATCCTGACGACATTAGACTCATCACCATGACGAGACTTGAGCTTCTCCTTCCTAGGGCTCATTAAAATATTACTAGGTTGGACTCAACAATAGGTTTATCATTGATTGTCTATGGTAGCTAGTAACTCTTGAACATCGACGCTTTTGCTTCTTGTCTGGTTGGGACATCCATACATCGTCATTTGGCCTTCCATAGGTTTGGGTCATCATTCTGGCCTCATTCCATCTGATCCATGCCGTCTCCTTTGAGCCTCTAATCCCTTGGTGCCTGAATGTTGTCACCACACTCGGGAGTCGTGTCGCCGACATGTTCAAGAGTATAATCCTCCTGCAATTTACACCCTCGTCTTCTCCTCTGATACTCTATTTCACCATCTACCACTTGTTCCTTATCTCGTGTCATTGATGGGGGAAACATTATGGCCCTCCTGCTACAGGTCGTCTCCTTTTGACATCAGGTCATTATCCAGGAGATTGATCTAGAGATCCCCTTTGGTACCTTAGAGCTTGCATGCCTCAATGGCAAGTTCTTCACACCTGACGGTCGACTCTCATCATTGGTCATCGATTGGGTGATTCCACGAGTGTTCGACTTCAGCTCCTTCTTCACACTTCGTGGATTGTGATAGATAGTACCTTAAGAGCCATTAGCATTATTGGTGGTTTCTCTCGCGCTTGTTAACGGTTTTCATCATTGACTGGTAATCAAGCGACTTTCTATCATGCTTGACCTCAGCACATCTATTCACATGTTAGGATTTGTACTATGATCAGATGGGTTCAAGACCCCAAACTCAGATTACACATGTTTGGGCTATGTGGATTGGTTTATGATTACATGACTCATTAATGGATGGCTGGGACCATACCTGAGTCTTCATGGATGGCTGCGACCATACCTTTATCATTATCATGGTCTCATTAGCTGGAAGGTTGCATCCATACCATAGACCTATCTCATATGTCTTTTGGATGGCTGCGCCCATGCCTAGACTACATGTAATTTGTCATCAGAGATATCAGTTGTACTTGCGTGCAGGTTCTTCCAGATGGTGTTCCAGCTCAGTGAGTTTCATAAAGCATTTCACCCCTCCCTCTCTCTTGGGCTTCATACTTTAGGGGGCATCTATTACATAGTAATTTGTGACTGTCTTCACTCCAGTCTTCCTACTGTGTCATTTGTCCAAGTCATACATGCTCATGCTAGACAAATGCTCTCTGATGTTGCCAAATGACCCACTTTTCCAAAATTTTCTACCTCATCGCATCTGTTGGCTAAATAAACACGCTGAAGGGTGCTCCAAAACAGCCCAGAAGCGCTACCATCGTGGAAGTACACCTGATTCCCGTGATGGTCGGATTTTATGTGCCAGCGTGACTTTCACTTGTAATCCTGAGCGATGATTTGATTAGCTACGTTATTCAATAGCGATGTCAGCGCGGAAGGCCAATTATGTGCCCGCAATGATCTAGATTGGGCAAATTTGTTCCAACAGTCAACCTTCCAGATGACTCCAGACCTGGTTGTTGGCCTAGTTTATGTCGCCCTCCTTTCTCTGGCAAGGCTGTTCTATCATTTGTGCTACCTTCCTTGGACATAAGCCCACTCTTCCGCCTTTCATGGAGACTCCTTCTCCTATTTAAACTCTCACCATTGCTATGTGCTGCTAGTTTGGAGTTTTATTCTTGGGAATGGTTGCTGATAGTACTGTTAGTGCTTGTGAGTTTGCTAGATAGCTGGTGTGAGTGTGACAAGTGTGGGATTGTTGATAACTTGAGGAAGGTTGTGAAGTGCCCTTAATCTTGTGTAAAACTTTTGAGTGAGAGAGACTTGTGTGTTGGGAGATCCATCTTTAAAGAAGTGAATGATTGAGGAACATGCTGGCTCGATCCCTCTGAGAAGGCTTGTGACGTCTTGACTTTGGTTGTAAGCTTACTCTTATTTCATAATTAATGAAATCAATGATGTTTTCCTATGTTTACATTCAGGTCCTCTTCGCATGGCTCAGACCTCATCATTTGTATATTTTGAGTCGGGGGAGGCTGGAATAACCATTATTTGTGCATCCTCGTGATCAACGTAGGATAGTCTATTGTTTCATGATAAAATTAAGCACAATACGAACAAGATATCCACATCAGGTTGGTACAATTGCAGGCATAGTGCCCTGGTCCTTCGCAATTCTAACAGATTAATTGTCTGTGGCCCCTTCCTGGTCCCATTCCACCTCATCCTTGACCGTGCCCCTAAAATCTAGCGCATGAAGTCCTTGCATCTGGGTCAAGAGCTCATGTTTCTATCTGCATCCTATAGGCATGGGTTCGATCCATCATTAGCTCGTAACTACAACAAGTGTGCTCATCGTGGCCTACCGACCTGCAGAAATTACAAAACAATTGTTGGGGTGTCTGGGTATACTTCTGCAACAAATGACAATTATCCGTTGTGTGTTTCCCTCCTATCTGACAAATTCCGCACTAGAGAGTGGGTGCTGCGCTTGGCCCTACCTATGCCTCTGGTCTCAATAGCATTGGCCCTCCTCTTGCCAAGTAGTTTGCGAACACTGGGCAGTGATCCTTGTCATGGCCCTAGCCTTTGTATTTTATGCACCATACTTCCTCGCGCGCCTCTGGCCTCAGTGCCCTATCCCGCTTCAAACTTTGCATTTCCAAACACAGATTTTTTAGTTGTGTGTGGATTTATTGAAATCCCAACCCAGGTTCTTGTATCGGGGTCTCATGTAATCTCATCGCCATTTCCAACACTTCAGCCTGGGTGGAAAGCTTCTGTTGTGATAGCGTCATCGTCAGGTGTGGTGTCAGAGATGCTACAAACCAGGGGAAATGCTATCCATCTGTCAACATCATATTGTCTTCGCGGATCGTACTCTTCTTTCATTGATACAGATCCTAGGGAGTCTCGCCTAGGAGCATCGCGATTTCTTTAAACTCGATGATTGATTGTGTTTCTGACTTTGGCCTACTAAATTCCCTGTTCAGTGCATTCTGGATCTTTGCTAACCCTATGTTTGGGTGGTCGTCAGAGTGCCTGATATACCAGGTTAATGCGTGATCCTGCAATGCACTCACCAATGTAGCCTTCTTAATATTCTCATCCATGACACCTTGTGCTTCCCATACTGCTCTTACCACGAACCAGAATTGGTCCAGATATTCATTTCCTACCAATCTGAATACTGGTAGTTTGTTCGCACTTGCCATACCGCACTGTGGAGGTGGTGGAGGTGGAGTCGGTGGAGATGGACGTGAGGGAGGTGAAGCGGGTGGCAGTGCGGGTAGAGGTGGTAACCACAGAATGAGATGCCTGTTGGGTGTGGAGCCTGATTATCTTCTATATTCAAAGGTATTGCCACATAGGAACCCAATTCGAAATGGGGGCAGCAACGCCGCCCATAAAATATTCGCTGCAGGGGGGGTACAGGGGGGGCGGCTGCGACCTTTGGGAGCCCCCCCTGGCAGGGGGTTTCGGGGGCAGCGCCCCCGAAGCTAAAAACAGCTGTAAAATTGCCTTGTAAAAGTATAGTAATTTCTAGTCAATCTGGGCCGTTCATTAGGCGGATGATCTGACGGTAGAATTTATGTTTAGTTTAGGGTTTTTTGCCCTAGAAGGCAACCCCTCTCTTTGTATGAGGGTATTGTATTTGAGGCTGTGAGATAGATGTGTATTCTGTGAGCGAGAAACAGAGAGGTGATACTGTGAGAGAAAACAGAGGATATTACAGCGGATTTGCTGTAGGTTGTGTCTCTTCATTTTTGCTGGATAATAAAAAGGAAGGACTGGCTGTTCGGGGTGGACGTAGCCCAAACTGGGTGAACCACGTATATATGTGTCTCTCTTGTTTTGTGTGTTTTCTGTGTTTATATTTCTGCAATATTTTATGTGTTCCATTGCTCCGTAATATATAATTTTCTAACAACTGGTATCAGAGCCGAAGGTCTATTTGGCAGATAAACTCGCAGGAAAGAAGGGTTCCTGGTTCGAGTGGGAGCAATGGTGGAAGATGGTAAGTTTAGGGTCGAGAAATTTAACGGCCAAAACTTCTCGCTGTGGAAGATGCAGATGGAAGATTATCTGTATCAGAAAGATCTATACCTACCATTGGGCGGAAAAACAAAGATGCCGACGGGTATGAAAGACGAAGAATGGAACCTTCTCGATAGAAAGGCACTCGGAACAATACGGTTGTGCCTTGCTGCGTCTGTCGCCTTCAACATTTCGAAGGAAACCACGACAGAGGGTTTGATGCAGACGTTGTCGAAACTATATGAAAAACCCTCGGCCTCAAACAAGGTATTTCTTATGAAACGGTTATTTAATATGAATATGTCGGAAGGTGGATCTGTTGCAAACCATTTAAATGATTTTAATACAGTTACAAGTCAGTTAAGTTCTGTAGGGGTAAACTTTGATGATGAAGTTAGAGCTCTGTTATTCTTGTGCTCATTACCAGAAAGTTGGAATGGTTTGGTAATGGCCATTAGTAACTCCGTTTCTGGATCTAGTACTTTAAAGTTTGATGATGTTGTCGGTGCTATCCTTAGCGAGGAAATGCGACGGAAAAGCTCCGGTGAGACATCAGGAAATGCTTTGAGTGCAGAGTCTAGAGGAAGAAAAATGGAAAGAGGAAAGAGCTCAGGATATCGCAGTAAATCAAGGAAAGGCAGATCCAAGTCCAGATCGGGGATAGTGTGCTGGAAATGTGGAAAGAAAGGACACCTAAAGAAAGACTGTAGATCTCGGAAGGGAAAAGAAGGAGATGCACAACAAGAAAACAATCATGAAGCAAATGTGACAGGTGAGGTGTTACAAGATGCTTTGATTCTTTCTTTCGAAAATATTACTGATTCCTGGGTGGTAGATTCAGGGGCTTCATTCCATGCCACACCTGATAAGAAATACTTTCATGACTATGTTCAAGGAGATTTTGGACAAGTTCGTCTGGGTGATGATAAACCCTGTAAAATCGTTGGAATGGGTAAGGTTCTTGTAAAACAGCAGAATGGAAACCAATGGCTATTAATGGAGGTAAGGCATGTTCCAGATCTAAAGAAAAATCTGATTTCAACAGGGCAGTTAGGCGGTGAAGGTTGTGTGACAACTTTCACAGATAAAGCTTGGAAGGTCACTAAAGGAGCCCTGGTAATAGCAAAAGGTGAAAAGGTTGGTACATTGTATTTATGCAATGGTATTTCTAACTCTGTTAATGCTTTAACTTCCAGAGGAGCAGATGCAACATTATGGCATCATAGGCTCGGACACATGAGTGAAAAGGGGATGAAGATTCTTCACTCAAGGAATTTGTTGCCGGGTTTGAAGAATGTTGATTTGGACTTTTGTGAGAACTGCATTTATGGAAAACAGAAGAGAGTCAGATTTCTCAGAGTTGGGAAAGAAAAGAAGAACGAAAAATTAGAGCTTGTGCATACAGACGTATGGGGACCTGCTCAGGTATCATCTCTCGGTGGCTCTCGTTATTATGTTACTTTTATTGATGATGCAACTAGAAAAACTTGGATTTATTGTATTAAGAATAAATCTGATGTATTTGATACTTTCAAGAAATGGAAAGCTTTGGTTGAGATTGAGACAGGAAAGAAATTGAAGTGTCTTAGATCAGACAATGGAGGTGAATATTGCAGCAAAGAGTTTGATAGGTACTGTTCAGAGCATGGAGTTCGCAGAGAGAAGACAGTTCCAAGAACACCACAAGAAAATGGTGTGTCAGAAAGGATGAACAGAACAATCATGGAGCGTGCAAGGTGCATGAGATTGCATGCAGGATTGCCTTTACAGTTTTGGGCAGATGCTGTAGATACTGCTGTTTATCTAATAAACAGAGGGCCTTCAAGTTCCTTGGATGGTGGTGTTCCAGAGGAAGCATGGACAGGTAAAAAGGTAAACTACTCTATTTTAAAGCCTTTTGGTTGTGAGGCCTTTGTTCATATTGATAAAGAAAATAGAACAAATCTTGAGGCAAAGTCAAAGAAATGTACCTTTATTGGATATGGTGTTAATGATTTTGGTTATCACTTATATGATTACGAAAATCACAAAATCATTAGGAGCAGAGATGTAATATTCAATGAAAAGGTCTTGTATAAGAATCAGTTGCAGGAAAAGAAATAGGAAAAGGAAAACAAGGAATACGCAGTTCTTGATGAAATCACTGAAAAAGTAAAGGTGCCTGAAAATAATAATAATCAACAACCACAACAACATCAACCACCACAACAGCAACAGGCACCCCAAACACCTGAAAGTGGTGTTAGAAGATCTACCAGGATAGGTAGACCCCCTGAACGATACTCTCCTTCATTATATTATTTATTGTTGACCGATTCTGGTGAACCCGAATGTTATGAAGAAGCAATGCAGGTTGAAAGCAGGAAGAAGTGGGAGGTAGCCATGGAAGAAGAGATGGACTCCTTAATGCATAACCAGACTTGGGATTTAGTCAGGTTGCCTGTAGGAAAAACTACATTGAAGAATAAATGGGTTTACAGGCTGAAGGAAGAAGATGGAGGAAAACAAAGGTATAAAGCTAGACTTGTGGTGAAGGGGTTTGCACAGAAGAAAGGTATTGATTTTGATGAAATATTTTCTCCTGTTGTTAAAATGACTTCAATTAGAACTATTTTAAGTCTTGTAGCAGCTGAAGATTTGCATCTTGAGCAGTTAGATGTAAAGACAACCTTTCTCCATGGGGATTTGGAGGAAGAGATATATATGCAGCAGCCACAAGGATATGAGGTGAAAGGGAAGGAGAAACTAGTGTGCAGGTTGAAGAAGAGCTTGTATGGCTTAAAACATGCTCCAAGGCAGTGGTATCTAAAATTTGACAAGTTTATGTCTGAAGAAGGTTATACTATATGTCACTCTAATCATTGTGTTTATTTGAAAAAGCAAAATGATGGCAGCTATATTATATTGTTACTGTATGTAGATGACATGCTTGTTGCAGGATCTAACATGCAGGAAATAAATGTGCTCAAAAGAAAATTGGCAAATTAATTTGGAATGAAGGATTTTGGAGCTGCGAAACAAATCCTTGGTATGAGAATAACTAGAGACAGGAAAAATCGTAAATTAACATTGTCTCAGAATGAGTTCATACAAAAGGTGTTGAAAAGATTTAACATGCACAATGCAAAACTAGTTAGTACACCTTTTGCTAGCCATTTCAAACTTAGCAAGGAAATGTGCCCAAAGACCCAAGAAGACATGGATTATATGTCTAAAGTTCCATATGCATCAGCAGTTGGAAGCTTAATGTATGCAATGGTCTGCACAAGGCCTGATATTGCACATGCAGTGGGAGTTGTAAGCAGGTACATGAACAATCCAGGAAAGGAACATTGGATGGCAGTGAAATGGATTCTCAGATATTTGAAAGGTACCACAAATCAAGCATTATGCTTTGGTGGTTCAAACATCTCCCTACAAGGATATGTTGATGCAGATATGGCAGGTGACAGAGATAACAGGAGGAGCACTACAGGATATGTATTTACTGTTGGAGGAACAGCTGTCAGTTGGGTTTCAAAAATCCAAAGTGTTGTTGCACTTTCAACAACAGAAGCAGAGTATGTTGCTGCTACAGAGGCTAGTAAAGAAATGATTTGGTTACAAAGGTTTATGGGTGAATTGGGTAAGGAGCATGATATGGGCACGTTATACAGTGATAGCCATAGTGCCATTCATCTTGCAAAGAACTCAGCATTTCATTCCAGGACTAAACACATACAGCTCAAGTACCATTTCATACGATCAGTGTTGGAAGATGGAGAGTTGAAGCTGGAAAAGATACACACTAGCCAGAATCCTGCAGATATGCTAACAAAAGTTGTAACCAGGGAGAAACTGAGAATATGCTCAGTTTCAGTTGGTCTTCAAGGATGACTATGAAGATGAGAAACAGCCAGGTCCAAAGAGGCATCATTGTCCAGAAAATGGAGCAGCGGTGGAGTTGCTACAATCAGTCTCCAAGTGGGAGATTGTTGGGTGTGGAGCTTGATTATCTTTTATATTCAAAGGTATCGCCACATAGGACCCCAGTTCGAAATGGGGGTGGCAACGCCGCCCGTAAAATATTCGCTGCAGGGGGGGTCTAGGGGGCGGCTGCGACCTTTGGGAGCTCCCCCTGGCAGGGGGTTTCGGGGACAGCGCCCCCGAAGCTAAAAACAACTGTAAAATTGCCTTGTAAAAGTATAGTAATTTCTAGTCAATCTGGGCCGTTCATTAGGCGGATGATCTGACGGTAGAACTTATGTTTAGTTTAGGGTTTTTTGCCCTAGAAGGCAACCCCTCTCTTTGTATGAGGGTATTGTATTTGAGGCTGTGAGATAGATGTGTATTCTGTGAGCGAGAAAAAGAGAGGTGAGACTGTGAGAGAAAACAGAGGATATTACAGTGAATTTGCTGTAGGTTGTGTCTCTTCATTTTTGCTGGATAATAAAAAGGAAGGACTGGCTGTTCGGGGTGGACGTAGCCCAAACTGGGTGAACCACGTATATATGTGTCTCTCTTGTTTTGTGCGTTTTCTGTGTTTATATTTCTGCAATATTTTATGTGTTCCATTGCTCCGTAATATATAATTTTCTAACACTGCCTTATCAAACTGACTGCGCTTCTCGGAGAGACCTTAGCAAAATATTCCTTGCTCTCTCACGAGGGTTAAAATAAGCGAATTTTTTTCTAATTCTTCGCTACTTTTGTAGATCCTTTTGCTTAGTGTAGTCCCAAACATTAATGTATTCACATGACCTTTTTTTCACACAATAACATCTTAATCCAAGTATTCAAAGATTTAATATATTTACCTGATGATCCTTTGAGAAAGCATCATCCTGCCTTGCTGTAGCTCACGGTCGTGTCTATCCCAAACTCAGTGATAAATCCCCATATTATCCAATCGAGCAAATGGTCCACAGCTCGCATGATCTTATCTTCTGATGCTTCTAGGGTACGCACTAATTTCAGAGTCCCTGGCTGTCGGCTAACTTCGCAATCCACTCATACAGCTCAAAGGCAAAGGATGCAAAGAAAATCTCATGGATTTCCATATACATGTAGCGCTCAACCACTTTTCCTTAGATACTTATAGAGTTCTGTTTTCCTGTGTTGTGAACTTGTGAATCTTCTTGTCCAACCACTCTTCAATTTCCTTGTTTTTTGGGTTCCAGTGGCACGACATCAGACATCCCTTATGTAAATCCCGGTCCTAGCAACAGAACCATTTGTTGGCTTAATGGGGGTTGACCTAGGTTCAAAAGTGATTTAGCCAAGAAAATCCCAATTCTTACACAGTAATTTGTCACTGTCCTCATCTCAGTCCCTCTACTATGTCATGTGTCAAATAAACATGTTCATATCTTCCCACCAATTTAAGAAGATTAAGAAAATGCTCTCTGATGCTGCAAGTTGACCCTCATTCCCTAAGTTTCTGCCTCATCGCGAGCAAATCCTTAATACGCGATAGTCTCCTGTCATAAATGGTCTCATCACGACCCGTCGTAGGTGTACATCTGTTTCCCGCGATGGTCATATTTGAAGGCCTGGAGTGAGGCTATTAGCTATTTATCACGATGATTGGTCTGCATGCATTGCCTCCTTGTGATGCCATCGCGGAGACTTAGTTTATGGTTAGCGACGATCCAGATTGGGCGAATTTGTTCAAACAGTCAGCCTTATGGATGTCTCTAGACCTGGTTGTTGGGTCAGTTTGGGTCACCCTTCCCCCTCTGGGATGGTACTTCCGTCTTTTGTGCTACCTTTCTTGAGGATAAGCTCCCTCTCCCTCATTTCATGGAGACTCCTTTTCCTATAAAATCACTCACCATTGCTATGATCTGCTAGTTCTTTTGGTTGGATAGTGCTACTAGTGCTTTTGAGTTTGATAGATAGCTTTGGTGTGAGTGTGATAAGTGTGGGATTGCTAATAGTTTGTAAGAGGTTGTGGAGTGCCCTTAATTTTGTATTAAAGCTTGTGAGTAAGAGAGAGATATTGTTTGTTTGGGAAATCTATCCTTGAGAGTGAATGCGTGAAGAAACATACCAACTGGACCCTCCGAGAAGGCTTGCAACGTCAAGACTTGGTTGTAAGCTTTGCTCTTGATTTATTATTAATACAATCAATGATGATATCCTATGTCTCGTATGTAATTTACTTTATAGCTCATGATATCTTGACTTTATGAGTAAACAGATCATTGTTGTTCTCGGTTACATGCTCTATTGTTTTCTTGTGGTGTTTTAGGTTGATTGCTCATTAAGGAGAAGGAAATGGAAGCTAGAGCAACGCAACGAAACTTCATCAACCACAGGTTTGAGGTACGCCTCGAATGATGACTATTTAAGGGAATTAATTGTTGTTTTGTCTTTGCTATGACTAGACCTATTCTAGGGCTAGAGGGGTTGCTTCTGTCCGCAGAGGGAACACTTTCCTACTTCACAAGTTGGTGACTCTACTGGGGAGTCATTTGTATGTTTTTCTCTTGTTTTCTTTTGCTTGGTTTTGATTTAGTGTCTCTCGATTTTTGAGGCTAAACCATCAGGCTTTGAGGTTACCTGGGTCAATCTGGGACATCCCTTTACTGTCTGTAAGGATAGTCTGGTTTTTGTTTGGGAGTTTTAATTCATTTTCCATTGTTTTTAAGTTCATCACTAGAAAAAGCTTAACAGTCACACCGACGTCGCCTTGTCTCTGTTTTATAATCCCATGCATCACTGAATCCTGTCGTACAATCACAACGATTCCTGAAATCGGCCTATTGCAGAAGAGATGTGTACTCTCGTGACGACATCGCTCTGTTGCTACGGCTAGTGGCTGATCGTCCCTAGTTGCTGGTGTTACGCCTGTGACAATTCATGTAGAGTTGTTTTTTCAATTCTATCTCCTAAATCCACTAGTCTTGTTAATCCCCTGTTGTCTTTCTCTTGCCCATTAGTTTTTTTTAATTGCTTCTGGTTAAGGTACTCTCTCTTTGGTTTCATTGAGTGAATATTTTATTTTGGCTTTGTGTCCTAGCTTTTTCAAGTTTTTGGATTATTTGGCTTGGTTACTTGTTTGTCCAAGGTTAATCCGCAACCGTCTTGTTGATTTGTTTGAGGCTTTTTCCATTGCTTGTTTCTTGCTGGTTGATTCTTAGTGTCAATTATTGGACCAATTTTGATGTTGATTCGATTTTTCACTAACAGACATAGATTACAATTGTTTGGATCAATTCGTTCACGCTTGCTTGTTTGTTTCTTTAGAATTCAAAGCTATCAAAATCAAAAGATTGCATTCATTTAGTATATGAAACTGAAATTGGAAAGCAAACTTTAAATCTATCATTAGTAGTATCAATGCACTGTAGAAATTGATGTGTTTATGCATTGTGTCTCTTAGATGATCTTGGTTTTTCCTTGGTTTGGGAATGATCTCTCTACCTTTCTGTAAGTAGGTGTTCATTGAAATGAAAGATGCTTTACTCATTCTAGCTGCATCCTAGGTTTTTTGATATACATACGGTAAGGACTGGAAATTGAAACATAATTCAAGATCAACTCTAAAATGAATTGAATGAACATAACAATGCATTGGAACATAACACTCATTATTTAGAGGTCTAGGCTAGAGACATGCTCCGGTGTCGTTAAACCTACTCACTATTGCTTTCACTTAAGGTTGGGTGATTCCTCCTTCTGTGACTTAGTAGCTGTTAGTACGGACTTGCGCTCCCAGTACTGTCGAGTATACGTTTAGAAACCCCACTAGGTTATCATCCTATATCCTTAGGAAGCCATGTCTACCACCTTGCAAACCATAACACATCGAACACACCATTCGGGAAGATTGACTCCCGTACGGAAAGTCCTTGGTTTTCATATGATCGCCAGGGTGTATATGCAGTTTTACAGGTTGTTTGGTAAACCTTTTGCCTAGTTCTCCAAAGTGGTCACTTTCGTTTCTTTTTGGACTCCTTAAAAGAAAAGGTCCATCTAAGCACTTGTCCTTTCAGGCTGATTAAATATTCGAAGGCTACTAGAGTCATCTTTTCGTCCTTTTCTTGACTCTTTAAAGATGAAAAGGTCAAGTTATGTTCTTGTGCCTTAAAATTTATTCGGCCAGATTCACATTTACCTTGTTAGATCTTGTTTGCGTTTTAGTTTGCGTAGGGTTGTTTTCCTTACTTGTTTAGTTTTCCCTAGGGTTTTTGAGTTAAATCATCCTGGTGGAATCACCGATCCTGTCTCCCGTTCCAAGTGACCAAGGATCTCCATCTTCTGTCGCTTCTGAGGTACGGGTTCTTAGTGATACTCTTCCTGTCGTTCTGAGTATCCAACCGTTTAACTCTCGTGCTCCGGAAGACGAGTCTTACGATATTCATTGGAACCCCATTTGGGAGCCTTTCGAAGAAGACTTTCCCATTACTCCTTCTAGTGTTTCGGTCCCAATGTCTTCCTCTGACATGGATGAGACGAACCTCGTCCGGGGTGAAGAAACCTTTATGGCAAGCGGTGAAATCCCTATAGCTATGGAAAATTCACCCTTCCATGTCACCCTTCTTTGTATCACATTTCCTTTACACTATAATGATTTGGTGGATGTCATGGTTTCTAGATCTCCCCTTACGAGTTCCATGTGGTCTCCTACTGTCAATCCGATTTTAGAGCCTTTGACACACCAGATTCACAATGTGACTATCACATCTGTTCCGACTATTCCAACCATTTGTGTGGCTTCTTCAGCCCCCGTTGTTAGTTCCGTCACTGTATCTTCTGTCATGACCACTGTTGCTAAACCTTCAGCTGGTCCTCCAAATAGTGGTCCATCGGCATCCACATCTGGAGTTGTTAATCCTACCCTTAGTGCCCCACCTTCTTCTAGTTCCATTCTAGCAGGGGGGCATGTGATCAATATTTCCAAGCTCTTCAGAATCTGGATCCAGAGAATCCGTTACATTATTATGATTCTCAAAGAGCCCATATTTATCACCCAGAACCATGCCATCTCAACTTGCGGTTGACGTTTCGATTCCGTTATTTGTTGCTTGGGGTACCACCACTGATCATGGTGGCCAAGCATAGCCTTCAAATTTTCAAGGTCCACCCTATCAAGGTCAGCCATCTTATGGGAATCTGTCTCACGAACAATTGTATTATGGGCCACCTTATCCAGCGCAACTTGATGGCCCACAAGGACAACCCTTTCTGGGACAACCTTCGGCCTTCAGTGGTTCCTCTTTCACATACTTTGGGCAACCTTCTAGCAACCCAGGACAACCTTACATCCAACAAGGCCAACCTAGTGCCCAACAAGGTCACCCCTCTGGACAAGTTGGCCAGCCTCGCATCCAGCAAGGCCAACCCACTGTCCAGCCTAGTCAACCTTCTGGACAAATTGGTCAACCTCAAATCCAACAAGGCCAACCAATTGTTTAGCCTGATCAACCATCTGGTCAGTCAGGATAACCTTCAGTAGTGAAAGGTCAACCCAATACCCAGCAAGCTCAACCTTTTGGGAAAATGGGTCAACCTCAATCTCAACCAGGTCAACCTTCTAGCCAGATGGCTTAGCCTCAGTTCTCCCAAGCACATCCATCTAGGCCTGCTCAACCAGGCACTCAAATTCTCGTTGCTTCTTAAGCTGCACCTGGTTTTCAAACCCAGTCTGGGCTCCAGACCCAATCCAGTCTTCAAACCCAAGCTGGGTTCCCAACCCAACCTGCTTATCAAATGTAGCCTGGCCCCCAGGCTCAATTTGCAGCCCAACTGCCTTATGGTTTCCAGTAGCCCCAAGGGCAAACTCAAATTGCCCCATACCAAAATTATCAACAACCACAAGTTAACCCTTATCAGAATTTTCAGCAACCATATGTTGCTCCTATAGGTCAGGTTGGTAATCAATGGAATGCTGGGGGTCAAATCCAAGGTCGACCATCTAGTTACAGTTATAACCCCTATGGACAAAATCCCTATGGGCAAAACCCTTATGGGCCGAATCCATCCAGACAAAATCAATGGGGGAAATCAGGAACTGGATGGAACTCTAGTGTTGTTTCTTACCCATGGCCTCAAATGTCCTTCAATCCTCAATTACCATTTTTGGCAATGTTGGAATTACCAGATGTGTCCAAACTGACAAATGATCCTATTCTTCATAATCCATATTGGCCACCGGTTCCAACTAAAATTCCCGGTGATTGTCCCAAAGTCGACGGTAAGGCTGGAGAAGATCCCCAAGCCCATGTCATGACCTATCACTTATGGTGTTCATCCAATTCATGGCTTGATGATTCAATCCGGCTCCACCTATTCCAACGGACTCTCACTAGCTCTACCACAAAATGGTATATTGAATTAGCTCACGGAACTTTCCAGGACTTTAACTCGCTTGCTATGGCATTTTTAACTCATTTCGGTTGCCGATTCAATATGAAACGGGCACACACCTCCTAACATCCTTGAAACAGAACATGGCTACGCATATCTCTGATCATATCCATGAATGGAGGTGGCATCATCGTTTAATTAAGTTCTGGATCCTCAACCAGCTTCTGACCGACTGGTTTACAACTTCGTTCATCGATCCTATAGCTCGGGACATTTCTATGGGGGCATGTGTAACTAAAGAGCATTCCATTATGCATGCTCAGTACCTTGACTTGGTTTACTCCTAGTTTGGTACACTATATGATTATTTTCTAGACGCCCCGCGACCCAAAACTTCCAAAGCTCCATCAACGCCATCTATTGACGGTGTCATCGGTTCCATTAATGCATCCTCTAAAAAAGCTTCTGCGAACCTTGCGAAGCAAAAGTCTAATGCTCCAAATGAAAATGCTTCTCAAGCTTCATCCAATTCTGGTAAAACTTTTGAGGTTAATGCCATCCATTTCACTGCAGCGGAAAAAACTTCAAAAGGTAAGAAGAAGGGAAAAGGAAAGAATAAAACCGATCAACGAAAGCAATATCCCCCTAAGCCTCCAGCCGAGGAAGGTGCGAAGCACAAGCCTAAGTATCCTTGTCTTATTTGCGATGAGGATCACTATACTAAGAACTTCCCAAGGTGGTATGAAATTATTCGTTTGTTAAAAGGTACCCCTCGGACTCCTGCCGTGCTCAAAGAGCCTTTTCCCTTGCAGCAGACTCAAATGGTGGCTGATCCATCTCAATCCTCTTCTCCCTTTAGCTCTCAAGTCTTTATGTCTGGGATGATTCTCATCCATATTAGTACACAGTCAAAAGGGTATCCTTTGCCCACCATGAAGGAAACTGAGGTCCCCTCCAGTGCTCCTTCATCCAGTTCTGGTCTGCTCCATATCGAGCGACCTAGTACTGAGTCAGTCATTCAACCTCCTCCTAAAGGAGTGCTCCAGAAGTCTTCTTACAACCCTAATGCTCATGCTCCACAACACTATATCATCGTTGAGGACTTAGCCCAAGCTCCTTCGACTATGTCCACATTAGAGGTCCTTCAGAGCTGTCACTCCCAGAGGAAGTCGTTGCTATTGGCCATCAGTGGCATTGACCCGGCTGACTCGGAGTTAATAAATTTTGACCTGGAAAATAATGTACCGAGACTGCCTCACCAAATTGCCTTCCTTATTCAAGTCATCATCAATTCTAAGACTATTCACCACACTATTATTAATGAAGGCACTTCTACTTGCATTATGTCTGTTGCTTGTTGGAAGGCTATCGGTTCACTGACCCTGAGCCAGTCTCCCAATACCTTGGAAGCCTTCGATGGGAGAGATTCTCGTCCTTATGGTATACTCCTGCATTTGCCTATTACCCTGGAAGGGAAGACAGTCAAAGTTGAGGTTGAAGTTGTTGATGCCAATTTAACTTACAACCTCCTCTTGGGATGAAGCTGGAGATATGCCATGCGAGCCATGGCTTCATCTCTATTTCATGTCCTTCATTTTCCCCATCAAGGGAAGATTGTCACAGCAGACTAGCTATCCTTCTTCACTTCCTCTTCTTCCGATGGCAACGTGCCTTTCATGGAGAATACCTGCGTTCCATATGAGAGTGTGGGTTCTGGACTTTTTAAAGATCCTACCCTTATGGTTTTTTTTTCACTCCCACCTCCCAACATCGCTTCCATCAATATGATTTCTATTCGTTCTGATCCTTGGGTTCTTCCTCCTGCTAATCAGGTAGAATCTTGGTGCAATGTCATGCCATTGAGTCCTACTGAGCTCAACTACATCGAAATTGTTTCTGCATCGGCCTCATTTCCTGAACCTACTCCTTCGAGTAGGGCTCTCGACTCGTACATCCAATCCCCTTGGCTCAGAGATGCTGCTTCTTCGGACCCTTTACAGGAAGTCTTTCCTTCTAATGAAGCAATTATCGAGACTATGTCTTTTGAGGAACCTCCTTGGCCTGATCATCACCATCGTTCCACGTTTCTCCCTACCCATGGGGCTATGCTTACTTGTCTTGAGCAGTTTGCTTCCTATGTCCCCTCCCAACCCCTTCAGACACCTATTCAAATCCATCAAGTTTTCTCTGAAGGCAATATGGGAAACATTACACAAACTCAACCTGTTACACATTAATTTGTCGATGTCTTCATCCCAGTCTTCCTACTGTGTCATGTGTCCAAAGTCATTCATGCTCATATTATGCAACTGCTCTCTGATGTTGCAAAATTACCAACTTTTCCAAAGGTTTCTGCCTCATCGTGTCTGCTGGCTAAATAAACACGCTAAAGGGCACTCCAAAACAGTCCAGAAGTGCTGCCATCATGGAAGTACACCTGATTCCCGCGATGGTCCGATTTTATGTGCCAGCGCAACTGTAGCTTGTAATCTTCATCGATGACCTGACTACCTACATTGTTGAATTGCGATGTCAGCGCAGAAGATAAGCTATGTGCCTGCGATGATCTAGATTGGGCAAATTTGTTCCAACAGTCAGCCTTCCAGATGACTCTAGACTTGGTTGTTAGCATAGTTTATGTCGCCCTCCTTTCTCTGGCGTGGCTGTTCCATCATTTGTGCTACCTTCCTTGGAGATAAGCTCACTCTTCCACCTTTCATGGAGACTCCTTCTCCTATTTAAACTCTCACCATTGCTATGTGCTGCTAGTTTTTGGAATGGTTCTTGATAGTTGGCTAGTGGAGTAGTGTTGTTAGTGTTTGTGAGTTTGCTAGATAGTTGGTGTGAGTGTGACAAGTGTGGGATTGTTGATAGCTTGTGGAAGGTTGTGAAGTTCCCTTAATCTTTCTTATCCCCTGTTGTTTCTTGTCTCTCATTAGCTTGTTTTAATTGCTTTTGGTTAGGGTACTGTCTCTTTGATTTCATTTGAGTGAGTCTTGTGTTTTTTAGACCATCTGACCTAGCCCTTTAGAAGTTTCGTCGAGAAACCTTTTGCTTGGGTTACTTGTCTGTTCAAGGTTCATCCACAACCATCTTATTGATTTGCTTGAGGCTTTTTCACTACTTGTTTCTGGTTGATTTTTAGTGTTGATTATTGAACCAATTTTTTATGTTGATTCAATTTCTTCACTACCAAGCATAGATCACAATTGTTTGGATCGATCAGTTCACACTTGCTTATTTACAAAAAAGAAAATCAAAAGTTTGCATTCATTTAGCATACGAAAGTGAAAGTACATTTGCATTATGAATTTTCATGTTTGAGAAATTGGAAAGAAAATTTTAAATCTTTCATTAGTAGTATCGATGCATCGTGAGATTAGTGTATTGATGCATTGTGTTTATTAGTGTTTGCATTCACTTTTCTTGGTTTGAGAATGAACTCTCTACCTTTTTGTAAGTAGGTGTTCATCGAAATGAAAGATGCTTTACTCATTCTAGTTGCATCCTAGGTTTTTGATATACATACTGTTGGGCCTAGAAACTGAAACGTAATTCAAGATCAACTTTAAAATGAACTAAATGAACTTAACAATGCATTGGAACATAACGCACACTATTTAGAGGTCTAGGCTAGAGACGTGCTTCGGCGTTGTTAAACCTAGTCACTTTTGTTTTCACTCAAGGTTGGGTGATTCCTCCTTCTGTGACTCAATAGTGGTCTAGCACGGAATTGCGCTCCCATGTACTATCGAGTATATGCTGGGAGACCCCACTAGGTTATCATCCTTTATCCATAGGAATCTGTGTCTACCACCTTACAAGCCTTGACACACCGAACATAACATTCAGGAAGATTGACTGTCGTACGGAAACCTTGGTTTTCATATGACTGCCAAGGTGTATATGAAGTTTTACGGGTTGTTTGGTAAACCTTTTGCCTAGTCCTCTAGAGTAGTCACTTTCGTTCCTTTTTGGAATCCTTAAAAGAAAAAGTCCATCTAATCACTTGTCCTTTCAGGCTCATTAAACCTCGAAAGAGATAGAGTCACCTTTTCGTCCTTTTCTCGACTCTTGAAACATGAAAAGGTCAAGTTTTGTTCCTGTGTCATAAAATTTATTTGCCCACGAAATATTCCTAGTAACAGTTAGAGTTCTTCATTATAGTTCGAGTGTTTTTAGGCTCATTCTCGATGGAAACATTCCCCGAGTCTACTGACCAAGGTCTTCCCCCAGATGGAAATCCTGGTCCATTTCCTTCTTTTGGAAATGTCGGTGCTCCGTATATGGCAACATTGTCTTTGTCTGGGTTAACCATCGGTTTGCCCGTATGGTTATTTTCAACCTCGGTGGTCCCGAATGTCATAACTCCTTCCACCGTCTACTTCATCTGAACCATGACACGATGATTCCAAGGTTGAGCCTACACCTTCTTCCCCCATTTCTTCCTCCTCCTCTCCTCCTTCGCCTGGTGAAAGTTTCACATCTAGTAACCAAGAGACTAAGAAGAAGAAGAAGAAGTCTGATAAACGCGAGGCCACCTGTACAGCTACTGTTTCGAGTACTTCTCAGGTCGTACTACCCTCCGCTCCTCCGCAGAAGGTTAATTTTTGTTGTGGAGGTAAATCCTCTCTGCGGACAGAGACGATCCCTACTAGCCAAGACCGGGTCTAGCAACAATCACACAATGCTATCACGCAAGTTCCTAATTGCAAATGCAAAGTAGATGGTGAGAACCTACTTGGATTCCAACGCTAGTGTTCGTAGAAGAGATGTCACCCTCGTTCCTTTGCTTTGACCGGTCACCGATCCCCACGATCTCCGTGATTGGGCACCTACACATGCAAAGAACAACACGAAAACAAGCATAAAATCTAGTAGATGCAATTATATATCAGTCAGAAAAGATATAACTCAACATCAAATATAGGACAATGAGAGTGGAACCATAATGATAGTCATCTATTATTAATAAGTAACAAAGAAGAATACAACCATTGTTCTGACGTCAAATCCTCCTTTGGCTGGGTAGTCAGCTACACAAGTCTTGCAAAGCTTGTTGGGATGAGGAACAAGCCTCTCTCTCTTTGGGTGACATGAATCTCCTTGCTTAGATTTGGCCTTATGGGTGCAAAGAAGGATCTTGCAACTTCAAACTCTCTATCACTATGCTAGAACTGGAGCTATTGTAACTATGACTATGACTAGCTTGCTCAAGGCATAGAGGCAAGCTTTTATAGATAGAGAAGAAAGAGATAGGATCAACCACATTATTCATGGGATTGGCTTTATCACTTGGAAACTTCCATGAAAGGTGGCAAACCACTTTCCCTTCTATGGAAATTCGAAGCCAAACCATCCTAGCTCAACATAGATTCAGTTGGTGAATGGGTTGAAGAGAACCTTCGGGAGTTTGTTGGTTAGAAACTTTACTCAATTTGGTTGGCGCAAGTGCGACTCTGAGACAGAGCGCCAATAGCGCGCCCTTTTTAGAGGATTTCCCTCATTGGCACGGGCAGTGAACTGAGGACCCACGCTAATGCAAAAAGAGCTGTTTTCATGGAGATTTTGCAGGAGATGTCTTCAGAGCAAATGAAGCTCATACTTAGAGGAATATGATGCAAGTGGTTTCAGGTCATGTCACTTCTCACAGGTCCCGGAATGAGTCCTCCAGTGTACGGGTGAGGGGTAAAAGGGACGGTGACAAACGGTGACAAATTGCTGTGTAACAGATGCCCCCTAAAGCATGAGGCCCGAGAGAGAGAGGGGTGAAATGCTTTACAAGAACATGCGTGACTGAAAACACAGCCGCCGGAGAACCTATGTAAAGAAGTACAACTGATATCTCAAGTACATGATGTATGTGGTATGGGCGCAGCCATCCATAACAGAGTACATAATAACCGAGATCCAAGGCATGGACGCAACCATCCAGAGAGGATCGATAAATAGACTCAGGCATGGTCGCAGCCATCCAGTGAATGAGTCATGTAATGATCATAATAAGCCACAAATTGCAGCCTAGATTCCAACAAACAAAATCTAGGGTCTTGCGCTCCATCTCGACCTGAACAGAGTACAAGTTCAGGCATGCGAATACATGAGTTGGAGTCGAACATGCATGAACATCGTCTGATTACCAGTCAATAGTGAAAACTGTTAACAGACGCGAGAGGTACCACCAATAATGACAATGGCCCTCAAGGTACTATAGGTACAAACTACGGCGTGTGAAATGAGTGAGCTGGCATCGAACACCCGTAGAATCATTCGATCGGAGGCCAATGATGAAAACCTCTCGTCGAACACAAAGAACCTGCCATTGAGGCATGCAGGCTCCAAGGCACCGGAAGGGAGTCTGTAGATCAGCTTCCTGGATCATGAGCTGAAGTCGACATGAAGTGACCTTGATCAAAGGTGGGCCATAGTGTTTCCCACATCAGTCACACGAGATGGAGGAAGAATGTTGTGGTGAATCAGAATTATGTGAGGTATCAGAGGGAGGTTGTAATTCTGCAAAGGTCAACTTGTCTTGAACATATCGGCGGTACGACAGGGGACTTGGCAGTATTCGACATCAAATGAGCAGAGGTCATGGTGACAAGGAAATGAGCAGATGAGAGGTCAAATAGGATAACCCAAACCCACGGAGGCAAGTGTAAAACAAGATGAGATGTCCCCACCCAGACACAAATGCAGACTAGTGCCATGTTCAAGAGCGACATACCGCCGACACACGACAATAATTATGGGTCCATTTTCCCCACCATTTCTGGCGAGTACCCCAGTTATTTTTAACAAGTTTGACGGGGATAGCATATGCTTGTGGGGCGTCATTACGATAGAATCTGATGTCATTAAGTTTTAACGAGTCTGACAAAGGAAGAACTCGGCGTCTTTTCCTGTTTAGAGAGTCTGAAAAGACAACAAAAAAGAAAACTCCAAGGGGGTCCTTTTTCGTACAGTTGTGTCTCCTGAGCCCGAAAAAGTATAAAACAATGCTCGAAAGAACCGCCCGACCATTACGATCGAGGAGTACTTTTCATTTATAGTGACATCGACCTGAAAAAGTAAAAAAAGCGATCAACATCACGTCGTTTTGTGACCATTAACGAACCTGAAACGACAAGGGTCCGACGATCTTTTGTTCTTTACACGGTCAGAAAAGAGTTTAAAGATGACCGCCTCTTATTTCCATTTAACGAGTCAAGAGGGAACTCGACAATATTTTCATCTTTAAATGGTCGGAAAAGAGCTGAAAGCAGACCTCCATTTTTATTCTCTTTAACGAGTCAAAAAGGGAAAAATACTTGGCAATCTTTTCATTTTTTACGAGTCAGAAAAGAGCTTAAAAGGAGACTCATCCTGGAGGAACGAGTGGTATAAAGGGTAGCAACTGGTTCCGGTAATGGTGGAATTGCTCAAAACATGTAATGATCAAGAGGTTGGCTAATAAAACCACTCATCGCTGCGGTTCCTCAGGAAAGGAAAAACAACCAAGTTAGAGCATATTATTGGCCAAAGAGATGGTGGCGATGGAATGAAACAACCAAGGCTCATCTAGCAGAATTTAGCGGATAACAACGGCAATCACAAGGTGTAAATCAGGTATGGGTTCATTTTTACACAAGCTTGAACCATGGAGAACTCTGCTTGGATTCGGTTTCATGTTTACACAAGCTTGAAACGAAAAACTATGCTTGTTATGAGTTCGCATGCCCCCAGGCATAATGACGCAAAACGAGGTACATGCCCCCAAGCTTCATTGCATTCAACAAAGTGGATGGAATGAAGGTTCACTCTTGAGATCTATGAAAGACTCGACTTATATTTTACGAGATCTTAATCAAAGACTCGATTTGGAAAAGGAGGAGTTGTTTCATTTTTTAATGAGGTTGACACAGTAAAAGAACTATCCTCATAACCCTTGTTTCATTTTTTAACGAGCTTGACACGAGATCAGGAACTATGCTCCGTAACCCTTGTTTCATTTTTTAACGAGGTTGCCACAAGATCAAAACTATCCTTGGGACACATTGTTTCGTTTTTTAACGAGGTTGCCACAAGATCAAAACTATCCTCGGGACACAAGCTTGAACCAGAAAGGACTCTGCTTGTTGGAAATGCGCATGCCCCCAGTGCAATGGCACAGGATGAGGTACATGTCCCCCAAGCTTCATTGCATTCAACAAAGTGGATGGAATGAAGCTTTATGAGATCTTAATTGAAAGATGCGATTGGAAAGGGGTAATTGTTTCATTTTTTAACGAGCTTGACACAAGATCAAGAACTATGCTTGCGACTCTTTGTTTCATTTTTTAAGGAGCTTGACACAGGGAAACGAACTATGCTCCAATGGAACTTCACCATAATGAATAGGAAGTTGAGGCTCCCAAGAGTGCCACTCCTGATGGAAGGCCAACACCTTGGAAATCAGGGCCCAATGCCTCCAGGACACTATGCACGACGGCGGCATCACTGGATCCAGGCACGGGATAGGTGGCCACGTAGTTGATCTGTGGTGGGGTAGATGCAACTGATGGATGAAAACTAGGAGGGGAAGACAACGGCGCAGGAGGCAATGGGGGACTAACGAATGACACTTGATCGATAGTCACAATTCTTCCATCGTGCGGAAAGAAAACCACACGGAAAAGCGAAGAAACGAGGCCCCCCATGGCGTAAACATAGTCGCAACCAAGGAGAAGACTAAAGTCTAAAACACCTTGGGTAACCAAGACGTCTATATAGACGGTTTTGCCTCCCAAAGTAATAGGGAACTCCGGGAGAACTCCTAGAGATGGACAGGCTCCTCCGTCGAAGGCCAACAAATTCTAAGTGACTGGCCCAAGCTGCGGGGAACCTAAAGCTTGCCAAGTAGAGTACGGCATAAGACTAACAGACGCCCCTTCATCCAAAATAGTGCCAGGTATTGCCTTAGAACAGGCATGTACTGTGATCTGGAAAGGCATATGGGATGGAAGGTGACCAGTGATCAGGCGATTCCAATCAAAGGAAGCGACCAGACTACTTGGTGGGGGAATCGTATGATTGCCCCCATGTGCTAAAGGAACTGAAGGAGAACCTTCGGGAGCAGCTGGGTTAGGAGAGTCATTTCGGGACTCAAGAGAATCTGAAGAGACGAGAAGAACATGGGCGTGATGCTCATCCAAAATAGAGTGATCGACGGGTGGTGAACTCGAGTCGACACTCTTTCCGACCAATGGTTGGTCTGGAACAGCCTGGGCACAGCCAGGTTCGGGAAGAGGAGGCTGGACAAGAGAAGAATATGAATCAATCTCTTTGTCAGCAGGGGAATGATCTGCGGCTACAAAGAGACGCTGATAACCAACGGGAAGTTGGGGTGAAGGAGTTGTAAGACTTTCCAAGACAACGGAGGCTTTATCCATGAGTGGACAAAGGTGAAGGGGATGATTTCCTTCACAAAGTCTACAGGGGATTCGAATCTTCCCTTTTCCCTTACCATTCCCAACTGATAAGGTAGCATCACCGTGAGCTTCAAAGGACGATGAGGGGCGGTCCGGATCGCGAGACCATACTGTTATAGACATTTTTGTGCCTTACAGCATGAAGCATGAAATGTCAATAATCTAAGGGATCCAAAGTCCCTAAACATGTTGTTCCTACCCCTAGAGGAACAAGGTCAGCAAACCACAGCACTAAATATCAGTTCTCCACCTGAAAACACTCAAAAACAAGCTAATTCTGGATCATGTCAACTGCTCCACTGAGCATCTACGCTGAATGTCAACTGCTCCACTGTGTACCTGCGCTGAATGTCAACTGCAAAGAAGGCTACCTGCGCTGGGCGAGTTTGGCCAAGTGGCACAGTCATTCCTCAAGGTGTCAATGCCCAGGAAGCTTCCAAAATGACACTTGGATCAGGGAATTCGACTTGTGATGAGTAAGAGGATCTAGATCTCCAAGTGGAAGCAAGAACCTCCAAGTGGACTCAAGAACTGAAGAATAACTGAAGTGGGAGAGGACACTAGTCAGCTTCATGCTAGCCTCAAGCTGACTCATCCTTTCTCCAAAACTCCTATATATAGAACTCTCTCATGAGGTCTAAGGGGGCTGGAATCTTGTGAATGTAAGGAAGTGCTGTTGGTTTGAGTATACACCTATTGGGTGATTTGCTTGAAGGAGGTGAAGAGGAGATTTCTTTCTGATGGGAGGTGATTCTGGATTGGGCCTTTTATGGTTGTATTACCTCCTGAACTTTACTTCTTCCATTAATAAAGCATTTGAGGTTCTTCTATATGCATGTGTCTCAATGATGTATTGCTATACTTGTGTATTTGATTTATTCTAATCCTTGAATCAATTATGAATGTATGCTTCTTGTAGTTTCCCTCTCTTTCCATTTTGCAGGATCTTGGTGTAGCTGGGCCAGTGAAAGGGCAAGGAGCTGGGAGCAAGCAGCAAAGAGAGAAGATTGGATCAATCATTAGTGGAAGACAACGGTTAGTGGATCTCTTTCTCCCCTCTCTTACATCTCATAAAGAAGTAATCTCGGATAGCTTTGCTTTGATTGTTGCTGAGGTACTATCACCCTTAGAGTGGGATAGGGTCATTTCGTATTGGATACTTTTCCCAACAACAAATTGGCGACTCCACTGGGGATCGTATCTTGTTGGTTGTTTGTGTTTTTGCTATTCATTTCATAAACACAGGGAGTACCGAATCGAACTGTATTTGGATCTTTCAAATGCAAAGTAGAGGGCAGCTACTCTAGCTCAGTTTCTGGGCAAGTTTATGATTTGAAGAGCTGATCCATAAGGACTCTAAATAGCTCTTAGTGATAGCTTTTCATCCTCCTTTTCATCCCTTAGTGCGTACTTGACTGATAGCTTCTGATTTGGCCAAAAACTGTGAATTTTTGAGCAATCTGTGACCCAGAAACTGAGAAAAATGAAAGTTTATCTCTTCAGTGCAGGCACTGTGAAGGCAGTCTGCATTTCAGCGCAGTTCCTGAAAGGGCTACCTGCGCTGAAGGTCAAACTGCCAGTGTACTACCTGCGCTGGACCAGTTTTGCCTAGTGCTACTGGGGTTCCCTCCTGTTTATTGCCCTGTTTTCATCCTTGTTTTTGCAACCTGTTATCAGTCAATGTACCTATCTGAAACCAACTTTCCTTGCCACTATTCCGCCTCGGTTGTATACAGAAACTGTATTTGTTCTTTGTGTATTTCTTACATCATTTGCAGTTTCCCATAACGAAAGTGAACTAGTCTTGCTGTGGCCTCTTAGATCTAGACCTGTGATAAGTGTCGTTTAGATCTTAAGAGTTAGTTTGTTTGCTGTTCATAGTTGATTGAGTTTTTTCTTTCGTCATATGGTTTGAATTTATATATTTCTAGTGGCGAAACAAGTAAATCTTAAGGTGTCTTTTGATTTTGGACAAGCTTGTTTGCTTTCGCTTGAAATTGAATTCGAAATTATACAACAGCTTTCTTTTTGTATTACATCAACATTAAGAAAGAGAAAAGAAATACCTGCATTGTGCATTTTGCATTTGATAAGTTTGTATGTTGATTTAGGGAAAAGTGCATTAGTGTATGCTCTTTGATCTGTGTGAAAAGATGATGTCTTTCTTTTCTCTCAGTAGTTAGGATTTTCATAAGTCGAAAAGATTGAAAAAAGCTTGCTTCTCATCTTAGACTGCATTTAGGAATTTGTATCAATACATCTCGTGGTGAACCTTGAAAGGCAAACTTTAAAAAGATCAACTTAAAATATATTGAATGAACCTAACAACGCTTTGAAACATAACGCAAACACATAGAGGTCTAAGCTAGAGACGTGTTTCGGCGTCGTTAAACGTAGTGACTGTCGATCTCGAAGAAGGTGGGTGATTCCTCCTGAGAGTCGGTGGCACTAATACGGACTTGTGCTCCCACGTACCGTCGCGTATATATTGGGAGACCCCTATAGGAACAAAACCTTTATCCATAGGAAGCCGTGTCAGCCGCCCTACTGATCGCAATGCAGTGAACACAGCATTCACGAAGATCGACCACTCGTACCGTAAAACGTATTCTGTGGTTTTGCGAAAGGTTTGGCACACCCTCTGCCTAGATCTCCAGAGTAGTTTCTTTTGGCCTTTTTCAAACTCTATAACTGAAAAAGTCCATCCGAGCATTTGTCACTTCGGGCTCGTTAAAACATCGAAGGAGACTAGAGTCATCTTTAGCTTTTTCTCGACTCTTAAAAAGTGAGAAAGCAAGTTGTGTCTAAAAGCGTCTAATAAAATTCATTCAATTCGGAAACACAAATTTCCCCTTTTTATATTTTGGTTGATCAAGTAATCTGCAATCGTGGAAGAAAGTCAATTGAAACCCCGTCATTCGCGGAGGCTTACGAGTCAACCGTCTTTGTCTCCGGAATCGAAAACAGTACGGACAAAGCAAATTCGTTTAACCGGTTCAAAATCTCCTATAAAAGTTCGAACAAGTGTTCCAACTGCATCTGAGGTTCCGGTTACTCCAAACATTTCTCGAAACCCTGCTTCTATAGAAGAAGTTCAACAGCCACAGAAGGACAGTAATACTGATCCTAGTCTGGGGGCAAATACTTGTATAACTAAACCAGTTCCATCTGTAACCGGTCCAGAGAGTTTTGTTCCTCAAACAACTGTCGCTGTCGAAGCCACCACTTCTTCGGCACCAGAAATATTTTATGGACCTGACGGTCTTCCTCTTCCACCGGGTTTGATTGTGATAGAGGAAATTGCAGAGGATCCGCAAGCAAGTACTCCAACTCATTTTGGAGTCGGGGTCACTCTATTTCCTGCATCAGAAGTTAATCCACCACAAGTGGAAGTTCCTGTAGAATCGCTAGGCAATCTATTGGATAGAATTAAGATGTCTAAACAACCGTCATCATCTAGGACTGTGTCAAATGACACAGCGACAGCAGAAGCCCCTGCCGTCACTCCGACGATGTTTGCCGGCATACCAGCTGTCCCAACTAGCTCTCAACCGCTAGAAGGAGTCCACCAAGGGACTATTTTGACAGTATGGTCTGTTCCAGTTTGTTCATCCGGAGTAATATCCGACAACTCTTACGTTGAAACTCGACAGATTGATCCTCATGGAGGTCAATTTGGGCCATCCAGTCCTCAAGGACTAACAATCCCTCTGAGTTCCAGATTGCTACCGTATGGGGGGCAGTATGCCTTTTCATTACCTCCTCCGGGAGAATATCCATATGGCAGTTCTCAACAGTATTCAGGTTATACTAGAATTGCATCAAGTAGTTGGGTACCTATTGTTGGCATTATGATTCAAGTGTTGTCCTTGATGGCAACTCACTCAGAGGTTGGTACAGGTGCTCAAAGGTTGGTACAGGTGATGGCAACTTAATCAGAGGACAGATATTAGTACAGCATGCCAAGAAAGTTCATACACGCAGGTTCGTTAAGCCCAAGTCGCGTATACAAGCAGGTTCACTATATACCAAGTCGCGTATACGCAGGTTCTCTATATATCAAGTCGCGTGTACACGCTGGTTGGCTTTACTAAAAGCGCGTGTATGTGGAAAACTTATCTTTGGTCCACGACGGTTATTCCTTGGAAGTTGTGCCTATGGTTTTGGACCTTGATGTCTCGACGAACGTGTTGATCCCTAGTTTTGAAGCTGATGGTATTGGGTTACTATGGTTTTGGACCGTGGTATTGTAAAGGGCCTAAGGCTATATAAAGAGAAGATCATTAGGCAAGTGAGAGCAAGCATTGTGTGTCTGACGAAGTGAGAAGATCTGGTATCACTGTTTATCTATTCGGGACGCTTGGCAAGGGTCGGATCTGACAGCGAAGGCATAAGTAATTATTTCTAGATCTGCACGCGGGTTGCCTTTGGAGAAAGAGCGTATACACATGGTTTTGGTACAGTGAAGTAGCGTATGCATAATAAGATTTGATATTTCAGGTTGCTGTTGATTCTGGGGTTGTTGCAGAGTTTTGGGCTCTGGTTTGGGTTCTGTGTTCTTGATGACAAGGTTTCAGTGATTCAGTATTGGGTTGTTTAATGAATTATGATGCAAGTATAAGTTGATGATTGTATTGCAGTAATGTTTGTTTTGTACTCTTGGATCCAGTCTGAAAATTGATGAAACGTGGTCCCTGAAGGAAAGAAGGTTGTAGGGTCAGCACCTACGTACTAGTAAATGGATCGGCTAGTACAAGAGCTGAGGGGGTTGTAGCTCCCTTCCAGAAGTAGTTGGAAAATGAGAGAGGGTTGTAGCCCTCTGCAGGTTGTAGCTTGTGTACTGGTAAAGGACTGCACCAGTACATTGTAAAAGAAGTTTCTTATTAAAGAAGAAAGAGACGATTTGCAGTAGGTGGTTTTCACCCACATTGGGTTTCCACCTTATATCATGGTGTTCATGTGTGTGGCTCTTGTGTGATGTTCTGTTCTGTTATACTGCACCTGTTTACTGTTAAATATGCTTAATAATGTTCTGATGCATTTACTGAAGATTAAGCTAACTGAATCATAAGATCTCTGGATATACACTAGTTGCATTAGACACAGTAGCGTGTACACACGGGTTCACTTAATTGAAGTAGCGTATATGTTTATGAGTATGAAATTGGAAAGGTTTTACTGATCTGATAATACTGATTCACCCCCCCCCCCCTCTCAGTGTTATTTCCAACAATTGGTATCAGAGCAGGTCCTTCAGAGGAAGCTTGATCGCTTGAAGGAAAAGATCCATCAGAATGGCTAATCCAGAAAGAGAGGCACACATCAGGCTACCAGTCTTTGACGGGAACAATTTTACTCACTGGAAGATAAGAACTACTGCATATCTACAATCACTTGGAGTAGAAATTTGGGGAATCGTAGAAGGAGGATACAAATTCTCATCAGCAACTCCTACAGATCCAACAGAGAAAAAGCAATATGAGCTCAATGCCAAAGCTGTTACTATCCTATTGAGTAGTTTGACACAATCAGAATTTATGAAGATCATGCATTTCAAATCAGCTAAGGAAATATGGGACAAAATCGTCACAAGCTACAAAGGAGATGATCAGGTAAAAAGAGAAAAGCTTCAAACTCTCAGAATCCGGTATGAAACTCTTAAGATGCATAGTAATGAAAGCATAGCTAATTATTTCCTGCGTATGGATGAGATTGTGAATTGTATGAGGGATCTGGGTGAAGAATTTGAGGAAGTTGTCTTAGTTGAAAATGTTTTGAGATCTCTGTCTGCTAAATTTGATTCTAAAGTATCTTCCATAGAAGAAAAGGAGAATGTGCAGAAAATCACCATGTCACAGCTTCACGGGATCTTAACTGCTTTTGAAATGCGACAAGAGGTACCACCAGAAGCCGCATTTGAAGTGTCAGAGGAAGAAGATGAGGTAAATTTTGTCAAGAATCTTGAACGGGGAACTGGACGGTTCAAAGGTAAGCTACCTTTCAAATGTTTTCTATGTGGTAGAGTTGGTCACTATGCTGCTAGATGCCCTCATAACAAAGGAAAGATATCTGAAGAAGATGGTAGAAGCTATTATATCCATATTACAAGTCCATTCAATGATAGTGAAGATATTAGAAGTCTCATGGCACATGAAAAGAAGAATGCTTCATCCAATAATAGCAAAGATATTAAAAGTCTCATGGCACATGAAAAGAAGAATGCAGAAACTGAAGAAGTTACCAAATTAAATGAACAATTGGAGACAGTAACTAGGGTAAGGGAGAAATTGCAGGATGTAGTAAAGGATCAGAGCATAACTATTCAAAGGCTTGAATCAAAGATCCTCTCTCTAAAAGAAGATCTTAAAAAATCAAGAGAACAGAACAAAGAAGCTCTTGAAGATCAAGAACATGAAGTGATCAAACTAAAGCGACAAGTGGAAGAAGGAAGAAAAGCTGAAGAAGACCTAAGGAATCAGTATCTGATAAAGGAAGAACAACATCAAGTTGAGGTAAATATCTTGAAAGGTAAACTAGAAGAAAAGGATAAGCTTTTACGATTTCAAGATAGTACTAAAGTCTTGGATGATATTCTTAATAGCCAAAGGTCTCCTGCTATCAAAACTGGTCTTGGTTTTCATGAATATGTTGAAGGTGAATCTAGTTCACAAGGTGAGGCAAGAAACTCTAATGAGAAATCTGAAATGCTCAACAAGGAACAACCAAGGAAAGAAATTCCTCAAGGAAGATCCTTTACTCCTAACTATGGACGTGATAGACGATTATTTCCTCCACTGAATAATGTTGAATGTTATGTATGTCATAATCTTGGACATGTTGCAGCCAGATGTAGAAGTAGAATGGTTCAAGAAAGATCATCGCATCCCAGGTATTTCAGAGGATATTGCTTTGCCTGCAATGCATATGGACACAAAGCAATTGATTGTGATAGAAGGAACATGAAAAATGTAAGGTGTTATACATGCAACAACTATGGGCATAAAGCAAGGGAATGCAGGAGTAGATTTCAAAATTCAAAACAAGAGGACCATACATCATCACAGTTCCAGGAACTGAAGAAGACAGAGACAGAAAGGTGTGGCATAATTCAGACAGCTGACATAACAGACACAGGGGAATCTGAAAGTGATGAAATTCAGTATTCCATCATGCATACGCTGATATAATGAAGACAAGTCGCGTATATACGCGAGTTATAGGCTGCAAAGTCGGGTATATGAAGAAAGGGCAGCAGAACAGACCCAGGTTCAGTCATGGTTGGCTCAGGCTCAGGGGGAGCAGAACAGACTCAGGAAATGGTTTAGTCATGGTTGGCTCACACTCAGGGGGAGCATATACTTCAAATAATTCATTGTTGGCATTATGGTTAGAAGTTGCTGATGAAACTAAATGATACATCTTGTTGTTTGATCAAAGGAATAGTATTGCAGGCTAATGCTTATGGTACAGATCTGAATGGCTGGTCTTAGAACCTGCATCTGCTCAGGGGGAGCATGGATGGATTGATACAACTTGGCATATACAAAGGGGGAGTCAAATCAGAAACTTCAGCATGTACTCAGCGGGAGTATGGACAACAGTATGGATAGTAAAAGATATACCAAAGAAGAGAATATCTTGGTCCGCCCTTTGCCCTTGATGTCAAAGGGGGAGAGTGACTTGGTGTGGTGGTTGCCATCAAGTCCAAAGGGGGAGATTGTTGGCATTATGATTCAAGTGTTGTCCTTGATGGCAACTCACTCAGAGGTTGGTACAGGTGCTCAGAGGTTGGTACAGGTGATGGCAACTTAATCAGAGGATAGATCTTAGTACAGCATGCCAAGAAAGTTCATACACGCAGGTTCGTTAAGCCCAAGTCGCGTATACAAGCAGGTTCACTATATACCAAGTCGCGTATACGCAGGTTCTCTATATATCAAGTCGCGTGTACACGCTGGTTGGCTTCAGTAAAAGTGCGTGTATGTGGAAAACTTATCTTTGGTCCACAGTGGTTATTCCTTGGAAGTTGTGCCTATGGTTTTGGACCTTGATGTCTCGACGAATGTGTTGATCCCTAGTTTTGAAGCTGATGGTATTGGGTTACTATGGTTTTGGACCGTGGTATTGTAAAGGGCCTAAGGCTATATAAGGAGAAGATCATTAGGCAAGTGAGAGCAAGCATTGTGTGTCTGACGAAGTGAGAAGATCTGGTATCACTGTTTATCTGTTCGGGACGCTTGGCAAGGGTCGGATCTGACAGCGAAGGCATAAGTAATTATTTCTAGATCTGCACGCGGGTTGCCTTTGGAGAAAGAGCGTATACACACGGTTTTGGTACAGTGAAGTAGCGTATGCATAATAATATTTGATATTTCAGGTTGCTGTTGATTCTGGGGTTGTTGCAGAGTTCTGGGCTCTGGTTTGGGTTCTGTGTTCTTGATGACAAGGTTTCAGTGATTCAGTATTGGGTTGTTTAATGAATTATGATGCAAGTATAAGTTGATGATTGTATTGCAGTAATGTTTGTTTTGTACTCTTGGATCCAGTCTGAAAATTGATGAAACGTGGTCCCTGAAGGAAAGAAGGTTGTAGGGTCAGCACCTACGTACTAGTAAATGGATCGGCTAGTACAAGAGCTGAGGGGGTTGTAGCTCCCTTCCAGAAGTAGTTGGAAAACGAGAGAGGGTTGTAGCCCTCTGCAGGTTGTAGCCTGCGTACTGGTAAAGGACTGCACCAGTACATTGTAAAAGAAGTTTCTTATTAAAGAAGAAAGAGACGATTTGCAGCAGGTGGTTTTCACCCACATTGGGTTTCCACCTTATATCATGGTGTTCATGTGTGTGGCTCTTGTGTGATGTTCTGTTCTGTTATACTGCACCTGTTTACTGTTAAATATGCTTAATAATGTTCTGATGCATTTACTGAAGATTAAGCTAACTGAATCATAAGATCTCTGGATATACGCTAGTTGCATTAGACACAGTAGCGTGTACACACGGGTTCACTTAATTGAAGTAGCGTATATGTTTCTGAGTATGAAATTGGAAAGGTTTTACTGATCTGATAATACTGATTCACCCCCCCCCCCTCTCAGTGTTATTTCCAACACCTATGCTACCTCAACAACCAAGGGTTGTATATTCTATGCAACAGTGTGTACCTGTGACGAACATCCCAACCACACCGGCTATTGTAACTGTATCACAAGTTCAAGCAATGCCTGTTGCATGTCAACCTCAGATTTCTCAGGTTGTAATGCAACAGCCCCTTGACCATGGGTCACAACCACAATCGCCAACTGGTGGGGCGACACAGGTCCAAACGGGTACAATTACCCCACACCTTGGTCTGATGGTTAGCATAGCACAACAAAACATGGCTTCACAACCATGGCTTGTGCAATACCAACAACCGCAATTCCAGTAGGTGTACCAAGGTTCTGAGCAGCAGATCTTTGCGAACAGTGGACAACCATATATCCAAAACGGTCAAAACCAACCACTTTATAGTGGTCAAGTCCACCAACCGTATCAGTCATACCAACATCAATTACATTATGCTGGTATGCAAAGGCCCACTACTCAAGCGATTCCATCATACCCTGGTTATGCTTCGCCTAACCTGAATCAACAGTTACCATTCGTGGCAAGTTTAGAGTTACCTGATTTACACCGGCTAACCAACGATCCGATTGCTTATGCCCCTTGGTGGCCAGCGATTCCTCATAAACTTCCCTCTGACATTCCTAAATTCAATGGAAATCCAGGTGAAGACCTGTCGAATCACGTGATGACTTTTCATCTGTGGTGTTCATCGAACACCCTAAACGATGATTCGATAAGGCTTCGCCTTTTTCAGAGGACATTGACAGGTCCAGCGGCTAAATGGTATATTGAATTGCCAAGAGACTCTTTCGACAATTTTAGTTCCCTAGCCACGACTTTCTTAACCCATTTTCAATTACCAATAAGGTATGAAACGGGAACAGAAATATTAACCAACTTCAAGCAGACAACTGCCACCCATATATCTGATCATATACATGAGTCGCGTCGTCGTCGTAGGATGGTGAAAACATACGTTCCCGATCAGCTGTTAGCTGAGTGGTTTATAAAGTCGTTACTTCCTGCTATAACGGAAGATGTGGCAAAGGGGGGAGTCATAACAGAGGAGCAAGTTATCGCTCGTGCACAGTATTTGGACTTAGTTTATACTCAGTCCGGCACGCTCTACGACAAAATACCTGATGCCCATAGACCAGAATTTTCAATTCCTCCTCCTCCTAAATAAAATAGTGACTCTCATGCCGGTGATGGCGTGATTGGCACAGCAAACGCGAAATCGACAAGGGCTTCGTCAAAGAAAGCCCGTAAGAATTCGGATCAAAATGCAAAAGAAGAAATTCTTGCTTCGGAAGTAAATGCCGTATCAGAAGATAAAGGCAAAGAAACCAATCAACCAGGAAGCAAGAAGAAGCAAAACAAAGGGAAGAAGAAGAAACAGGGTGAGTCATCCCCTGGAAAGAATTCTTCGAACCCTCCTGGGAAAGGGAAACAAAATTATCCATGTCTAATATGTGATGATAAGGATCATAACACAAAGAATTGCCCATTCAAAGCTGAGTTAAAGAGGTTCTTTAAAAGTTCCCAAACCTCAGCTGTGTTAACTGATCCATTTCCCAACCCAGGTCAAAATCTGGTTGATAGTGGAAATGCTTCCCCGTCGCAAGTACTTATGTTGTCGGTTTCAAAATAGCAGAATAATGCTTTGATTTCGACAAGGAACAAAGATTATGGGAATCCTCAGCTGTCTAACGAAAAAGGTAAAGATCAACCAAGTAGTTCGACAACAACTTCGACAGAAGTTGTAACGCCCACCATCCCTGAATTAACAATAAAACCGCCAAAAGGTGTAGTACACAAGTCGACATTTAATCCTCGCGCCAGAGCGGCGCAACATTATAACATAGTGGAAGATTTGGCACAATCGCCATCCGCTATGTCGACTCTCGAGGTACTACAAAATTGTCCAACCCAAAGGCAGGCGTTGTTATCAGCTATTGGTGGGGTTGACCCTAAGGATTCAAATCTTGTATCCTTTGATCACAAAGGATATGATCCTCAGTTACCAGCTCAATTAGCTTTCCTTATTCAAGTGAAAGCCCTCAACAAAACTGTTCACAGAACAATTATTGATGAGGGAGCATCGACATGTATTATGTCGATGAGTTGCTGGAAAACTTTAGGATCACCAACCTTGTCGCGATCTTTGACGACATTAAAAGCTTTCGACGGAAGGACTTATACCCCATACGGTATCCTTAATAACTTGAAAGTTGAACTGGGGGGAAAAACAGTGGATATTGATGTTGAGGTCATTGATGGAAATCTTGACTATAACATCCTACTAGGTAGACCATGGATTTATGCCATGGCAGCTGTCGTGTCGACTTATTTTAGGAAGATCGCATTCCCATTTGAAGGAGGGATTATGATCGTCGACCAACAGAATTTCCTCCCTAATGGTTCACAAGTTACAGGAAGCATTCCCATGATCCATGAGAGCAACCATTCAATTCAAGATATCGGAGTAGGATTATTGAAAGACCCCACATTGATGGGAACTTTCGCGCTACCACCTCCTATTTATATAGGAAATGTACCATTTGTAGCAACCTGCAACATGATATCTTCCACGAAGGTCGACATGGATCGTTCGATGGTTTTGCCCCCAAGCCCTTTAGAAATATTGTAGCAATCAATGTTTCAGGCATGGGAGGCGAACCCAAATCAACGCTCGTCAAGCGTTTGGGTAGATAGGTCTAGAGAATATGGAACCCCATTAGATCCTTGGTCAAAAGTACATGGGACTGACGAAGGAATCTTACAATCTATGATGATTGAGGGGGCACCATGGAATGATCACCACCATTGTTCCCTTCTTCCGGAATATGAAGAAGATACTCAAAGTGACCTTTATCACCCTTCAGTATTTGAATTCCTAACAAATACTGTAAATACGGTGGATTCTGAGCGAAACCTATCCAATATTGAAGAGACTATAGCCATAAATATCTCGACTAAAACAGATGTTGTAGAGAATATTTATGTCGGCAAAGGTTGTTCCCCTTCAGAACGGGAAATATATAACGCTCTTTTTCACGAATTTAGAGATGTCTTTGCTTGGTCATATGATGAAATGCCAAGCATTGGCTCGAGTATCGTTGAACATGAAATTAAAATGTATCCTGATGTCAAACCAGTAAGACAACGGCTTCGGCAGGTGCACCCCAAGAAAGCCGCTGCCATTAAGGCGGAAGTTGAAAAACTTCTCCATGCTGGATTCATCTACCCGGTTCCTCTAACCGATTGGGTATCGAATATTGTCCCTGTTATGAAAAAACAAGGGACGATTAGAGTGTGTGTTGATTATAGGGATGTAAACCAAGCTTGTCCGAAGGACAACTACCCTACACCCTTCATCGACCAGATAATTGATGAATGCGCCGGATGTGAAATCTTTTCATTTATGGATGGATTTTCCGGGTATAATCAAATAAATATCCGCCCACAGGACCAGTCAAAGACTGCATTTATTTGTCCGTGGGGCACATTTGCTTATTGAAAATTACCCTTTGGTTTGAAGAACGCAGGGGCGACGTTTCAGAGGGCAATGAATTATGCCTTCCACGACATCAAGAACATTGTTCAACCTTATCTCGACGATCTTCCGGCTCATTCGCGAAAGCGGACTGATCATCCGCAGCATTTAAGAGCGATATTTCTATGTTGCGGACACTACAAGATAAGACTCAATCCACACAAATGTGTGTTTTGCGTCGGTTCTGGTCGTTTACTTGGCTTTGTAGTCTCTAAGGATGGGATTCGTCTCGACCCCTGCAAGGTTCAGGCAATCATCAATTTGCCTCCACCTTCAAATTTGCTTCAGATTCAGAAACTCCAAGGGAAAGCGAACTTTCTGAGGAGGTTCATTCCAAATTACGCAGAACTTGCTAAAGGTTATACTCGTCTTTTGAAAAAGGATGTTCCTTTTGTCTGGGACCATGTGGCGCAAGCTTCCTTTGATGCTCTGAAAGATTTTCTAGTAAAAGCATCATTAATGTACGCCCCGGACTATCAAAGAGATTTTAACCTGTATCTGGCTGCAGCGGATATGACCATTGCGATGGTTTTAGTTCGAGAAGTCGATGGAATTGAACATCCTATCTATTATTTAAGTAAAAACTTAAATGAAACAGAAAGTAAATATTCTTATGTGGAAAAACTAGCGCTTGCAGCTGTTCAAGTGATTCAAAGGTTTCAACATTATGTCCTCTTTTGGAAAACTACCATCTTGTCAGATTGCAACCCCATGACTTATATACTGTCGCGACAGTTGCTGGGGGCAAATATTCAAAATGGATAGCGATCCTTCAAGAGTTTGATCTGGAATTTGTGAAATCCAAATCAAAGAAAGCTCTAGTTTTCGCAGAATTATTATGCGATCTCCCATCGTCGTCCAACGATGAAACATCGGAAGAGTCAATCGTGGACGAAAGTTTGTTTCTAATATCTGCAAGCGATGTGTGGTATGGAGATATCATAGTTTATCTCCAAACCCAAAAATTCAGGCCAAACACCTCTCGCTCTGAACAAAAACGTATACGATACCAAGCAAAAGACTACATGATCGTCGGTGATACACTTTACCGTCACGGTATCGATACGGTTCTGAGGAGGTGCCTTACCCATGAGGAGGCCGAAAAAGCCCTGAATGAATGTCATTCAGGCGCGTGTGGGGGCCATCAATCTGGATATAAAACAGCACAAAAAATCTTATGAGCAGGATACTTCTGGCCAACCATGTTCAAAGATTGCATAATCGCAGTCAGAAGTTGCCATGCTTGTCAAATTTTTGATAGCAAAACCAGACGACCACCCGCACCTTTACAGCCGATAGTTGCTGTTGGGCCCTTCGCCAAGTGGGGCATCGATTTCATGCAATGTAACCCCACCTCGACCGGGGGGCATGGGTATATTATAGTCGCTGTTGACTATTTTACCAAATGGGCCGAGGCGATGCCTACATTGGATAACACTGGTGAAACAGCTGCCCTTTTCTTTTTCAATCATGTAGTCACCAGGTTCGGCGTACCATAGGCTATAGTTACAGATCATGGGTCACATTTTCGCAATCACATGATGGTCGAATTAGCTGCCAAGCTAGGGCTATCTCACGAAAGCTCTACCCCATATTATCCGCAAGCCAACGGACAAGTTGAAGCAATCAACAAGGTCCTGAAGCGTATGTTGCAAAGGATGATCGAGGTTCATAAAAGAAGGTGGCACCTAATCCTGTACTCAGCCTTGTGGGCTTACCGAACGTCGGTAAAGAACACAACCGGGTTCACACCTTTTCAACTGGTGTATGGCTTGGAAGCAGTCTTGCCGATCCAGTGCGAAATTTCGTCGCTTAAACTCGCAATTGATCTCCTCCCCAGAACTTCAGAAGAAGAGGCTCGTTTCTTGGAATTAATCCAATTGGATGAAACCCGTCGTGATTCCGCTTTGGCTAACGAAGCCCATAAGAAACGAGTCAAGGCTCAGTTCGACAAAAGTGTCAAACCCCGTGTCTTCTCAGAAGGTGATTTGGTCTTGCTTTATGACCAAGAATCCGATAAATTGGGAGCAGGTAAATTCAAGTCTTTATGGATGGGCCCCTACATTGTTAAAAGGGTGTTAGCAAAAGGAGCCTACGAGTTAATGGATTACGACGAAATTCCACTGGCGCAGCCCCGCAACGGGCTGTACCTCAAGCGTTACTATGCTTAAATAATAACCTGCATGCTTTTGTTGTATTTTGTTTTCGCCAAAGTATTTGTTCTGGTCGAGTGATCCACCTTTTCTATTTGTTGCAGATGTCGAACCTTCTGGAGACATGTGTTGGATATGCCGACGGAGCGAGTCGTAGTTCGCGGAACCTATCTTCCGCAGCCTGGGCCATTTTTGATCCAAGCGGCGAGTTAGTAAGTTTCAGAGGTGTGTGTATTGGGCAATCAATGGATAACATCGCTGAGTATAGTGCGTTGATAGAACTACTCTCTGATGCCATCACACGTGGCATACGCCGACTAATTGTCAGGCTAGACTCACAGCTCGTAATACTACAACTCAATGGTATATATTCTGTTCGCAACCCAGCTATTTATCGCATGTTCCTAAGGGTTAAGATCTTGGAAAGATGATTTGATTCAATTCAATATCAACATATTTCCAGAAACTTAAACACATTAACCAACTCATTAGCAAACTATGTGTTAGATAGACATTTGCAACATTTATAAAAAGGATACATCATCAATGATTGTATATATGGATCATATAACTCAAACAGAATAAAACTCGAAAATCAAAATATATATAAGCTGTTTATAGTTCATACATAATGTTCTGGAACCAAGAAAAAATTGGTCATATGACCTAAAACTCAAAAAGATGCTAGGGGGCACCCTAGCCTAGTGGTGCTCATGATAGCACGTCACGGCCTGTGCAATCGTGCGCAAGAGCCGAGTCCATCGTCTAGGCACACCAGTAGTGTGTCGCTGCAGCTGTAAAGGTAACTCATCAATCCTCACATCGGGAATGCCGAGAGTAAGGATCTCAACCTACTCCTGCATAGCTATAAGGGTCTCAGTATCGTCAAGATCGCGAATAATAGCTCTCCTAGCAGGCTCCACTGCCGGGGCAGCAACTGGCGGTCTCGGACGAACTGCTGGATGAACAGGACCAACATCTGCATGCACCCAAGAGTATGATTAAAAGTCTTGATAGAATAAAGCACAGCAACATTATGAACAAAACAATAAACAGTGATATGGTTAAAGAGTTTACCAATAGCGCCCCACTGTTTGCCATCCGGTAGCACCAAATCCGGATCACCTCGGAAATCCATACCCACATATGGATACTCGGAGAAGGCCATCTCCTAGCGCTCGAACCACCTGAAGAAGGCATCAGTAAAAGTAATCTGAGGTTGACCAGCATGCCTAGACATGTGATCGACCCACCTCTGCATGCGTGGCTCGGTCGGAGAAGGCAAGTCGAGTATAATATACTGAGGCTGCATCAGTGGGATTTTCTCCAAGGCGAAGGCAGTCAGAATAGAACCAAATCCAAAGTTCTTCAGCTTCCCGTCCTTCACCTTGGTCAATTGACTTTTCATCTAAACAAGTACTGCATCACACCAGTTGAATACTTTCGGTTGGAGACACTCCAAGGCGTGCTGCATATAAGATCTGTTGGCAACATGTAAAGCTGCGCTACCGGCCATCCTACCTATGGTATATAGAATGGACCTGAGAGACCTGTCAGTAATCTCACGGATAACAATCTTGCCGTCTCTCCTCGGCTGGGAACCTTCCCTGCAATACTGGCGGACATAATATCTGGTGGAATCAGTTCCCCGGGCCGTACCTGACAAGGAAATGGGGGCACCTCGCCTTGACAATCCAGTCAAGAAGTACATGTCCTCTATGGTAAAGGGGATGGACTTTCCCCTAATCTGGAATACTTGGTTAACAGGATCCCAAGCGTCAAGCATATACTGCAGCAAAGTAATCTGTGCTCTCATGCTAGAGATACGGAAAAACTTCAGCAGGCCACAGTTCCGCAGTGCGTTCACCGTGACCGGGTCATGGAGGGCAATCATGTCCTCCTCTTCATGTTCTCGTTCTCGCCATGTAAGGGACATTTTGTTCAAAGTTCCCTGCCAAGCAAAGAAGAGAAGGAGTAAGTTCCTGATTTTGATGAAAAACTGGCGAAAAATCATCAAAAAATGACCTGAAAACTCAGTTTTCTGAGCCCAGCGCAGGCAGAGAGTGTCCCTCCTGCACTGAAGGTCAGGCTACCTTAAGGCAGCTTGACATTCAGCACAGGTTTCGAATGGGGAACCTGCGCTAAAGTTAGGGCGCTCTGGCAAAACCCTTGAGGCCCATAAAGACTAAAAAACAGGCATGAAACTGGAAAATGAAACCATGAAAAGAAATAGCTAGGGTTTAGCTCCTACCTGGTCCAGACGGCGCCGAAAATCGTCCGCAGAATCTCCCGGAATCAGCTGATGAAAATCAAAGGGGAAGAGGCACCTCCAGAGCTCCAACAAACCAAATACAAATGAAATGGTAAATGAGAGGTAAAAACACCTTTTAATGGATTTTTACGTAGTTCAAAGTGAAATATTAGTGTTATAATCTAATTTTCATGCAAATATTATTCATTTCTAACAAATTTTGTTGCAGTAATTGAAAATGCAGTACTATACTTGAAAAGAGAAAAAACTAGTAATGGTAAAAAATCAAAATTTGACCATATAATCGAGCAGTTTTACCACGGAATTTATGCTCGTTAAAAAATAGAAAAGCGAGATTCGAGCAGTTTTACCGCGGAATTTATGCTCGTTAAAAAATAGAAAAGCGATATCTGAGCAGTTTTAGCACATAGTTCATGCTCGTTAAAAAATAAACATAAGATTGAGAATTCAAGCTCATTAAAAAATGAACATACCCCGGTAAATAACCATTGTGATCGTAAATTTATTAGCCATAAAAAGCCTTGGTCGTGTTTTGCACCTGCCACCTCCATTCCATTTGGCCGATCGTTCACCTCCATATGATTGTTTACCCATTTTGAGGAACAGCTGCGAAGAGTGATTTCACCTAGCCATCCTTGTGACACTGCAGTGATTGGAAAATTCCAACCTGTACCTGGAATCTGCTGCTATCCCTGTTTATCACTCGTTCCTCAAAAGATGAGTCTTCTTTGAGCTCTTTTCATCTGACTCGTAAAATATGAAAAGTTTGCCGAGTTTTGGCCTTCCAGCTCGTTAAAATGACCGGAAGAGCTATCCCTCCTCTAGATTTTAATCTTTTTGGACCTGAGGGATTATTGTACAAAAAGGTCGAGCGCTTGTTTTATTCGGCTCGTTAAAGTTATCAAAAACTCATCCCTTCTGTATTGTTTTATACTTTTTCGGACTTAAGGGATTAGATGACGAAAAAGGAATTTTGGAGTTAACTTTCTGTACCTTTTCAGACTCTCTAAAAATGAAAAGGGCCGAGTTTTCCTTGTCGTTAGACTTGTTAAAATGATTAAATAGCGACAAACTTGTCTTTAGACGAGAACGAGTTTCCCTATCGCTAGGCTCGTTAAAACATAGCGATGGGCTTGCCCGAAGGGCAGGTTATAGAACAAGCATATGTTATCCTCCTCAAGCTTGACAAAAATAAAGAGGTACTGGTCAGAAATGACTGGGGAAAATTGGGAGAACCTCAAAGCTTTAATGGTAGCAAGTCGCTCTTGAACATGACACTTTTCCTCCGTATCATATCGGGTTGGGTTGTTTCATTCACCGGTCTCATCACCATGGTCTTCGCCAAACCATCCACATTTGGGGTAATGCTACCGATCCATCACATCAGTGTCGTTATATGTTCAAGAGATGTTGTTCAGAAAGAGTCAACCATGTCCCATCCACTGCCATACATTATCCTTCATCCACCCATGATCGCCACCCTGAATCATATTTCACAGATTGTTTTCACCTCCACTAAAATCATTAGCTCCATTCCATGTCACTGATGTGGGATTCATTAAGGCCCTCCTTTGACGGATCACTTCTTGTCGACTTCAGCTCATCATCCAAGAAGTTGATCTAGGAACAACCCCTTCAGTACTTTGAAGCTTGCATACCTCAATGGCAAGTTTCTCACTTCCGGCGACAGGTATACATCAATGACCTTCGACCAGAAGATTTTGCGTGGTGTTCGACGCCAAGTCCTTTATTCACACCACGTGAATTGTACTGCAGTACCTTGAGGGTCATTATCATTATCGGTGATTCCTCTCGCGCTTGTTAACGGTTTACATCATTGACCGGTAATCAAGCGATGTCTTTCCATGTTCGACTTCAGCGCAATTCTCACATGGATCGACTTGTACTTAGAGTGAAGATTGAACGAGTTTGAAGACCCCGGATCTAGTTTCATCCATCCGGGCTGCGATATATATTCAGGAAATATAAAAACATTTGACATGTACATAATTGCAGCAGATGATCATCCTACTCAAAGGATGATAATTTCAGCAGAGAATTATCAGTCTACCATCAGACGATCATCTGTTCTATGTACCAAAATGAATTTATAAAGCTGAGCATGGGAATGCCCGCCTCAGCTAGATCATGAAAGCAGAATGAAAAATAATGTATTGTATTGTATTTTATTACAGGTCACCTCTCAGCGATTGAATGAACTTCGGATCCTCCTGATAAAGCATTTCACCCGATAAACGACCTCATACTTTAGGGGGCAACTGTTATAGACATTTTTGTGCCTTACAGCATGAAGCATGAAATGTCAATAATCTAAGGGATCCAAAGTCCCTAAACATGTTGTTCCTACCCCTAGAGGAACAAGGTCAGCAAACCACAGCACTAAATATCAGTTCTCCACCTGAAAACACTCAAAAACAAGCTAATTCTGGATCATGTCAACTGCTCCACTGAGCATCTGCGCTGAATGTCAACTGCTCCACTGTGTACCTGTGCTGAATGTCAACTGCAAAGAAGGCTACCTGCGCTGGGTGAGTTTGGCCAAGTGGCACAGTCATTCCTCAAGGTGTCAATGCCCAGGAAGCTTCCAAAATGACACTTGGATCAGGGAATTCGACTTGTGATGAGTAAGAGGATCTAGATCTCCAAGTGGAAGCAAGAACCTCCAAGTGGACTCAAGAACTGAAGAATAACTGAAGTGGGAGAGGACATTAGTCAGCTTCATGCCAGCCTCAAGCTGACTCATCCTTTCTCAAAAACTCCTATATATAGAACTCTCTCATGAGGTCTAAGGGGGCTAGAATCTTGTGAATGTAAGGAAGTGCTGTTGGTTTGAGTATAGAACTATTGGGTGATTTGCTTGAAGGAGGTGAAGAGGAGATTTCTTTCTGCTGGGAGGTGATGCTGGATTGGGCCTTTTATGGTTGTATTACCTCTTGAACTTTACTTCTTCCATTAATAAAGCATTTGAGGTTCTTCTATATGCATGTGTCTCAATGATGTATTGCTATACTTGTGTATTTGATTTATTCTAATCCTTGAATCAATTATGAATGTATGCTTCTTGTAGTTTCCCTCTCTTGCCATTTTGCAGGATCTTGGTGTAGCTAGGCCAATGAAAGGGCAAGGAGCTGGGAGCAAGCGGCAAAGAGAGAAGATTGGATCAATCATTAGCGGAAGACAACGGTTAGTGGATCTCTTTCTCCCCTCTCTTACATCTCATAAAGAAGTAATCTCGGATAGCTTTGCTTTGATTGTTGCTGAGGTACTATCACCCTTAGAGTGGGATAGGGTCATTCCGTATTGGATACTTTTCCCAACAACACATACGTCTAGTACCCTGGGAATGCCAGGACAATCGCGAAGAAGATGGTCCTTCTTGCATAATCGAAAAGGAAATTTGACCTTCCGCGGAGGAGCAGAAGGTGGCCTGACTTCAAGTGTACTCGGAGTAAGAGCTGTACTTCTAGCCTCTCCCTTGGGAGCCTTCTTCTTCTTCGTCTTCTTCTTCTTCTTCTTAGCCACCGGGTTACTCGAATCGAAACTTTCACCAGGCGAAGTAGAAGATGAGGATGTAGAAGTAGGCATAGAAGGGTAGAGGTCCACCTTAGAATCAACATGATGTAGTTCAGGTGGAGGGACTGATTGATCAGACGGTGAGACGGCAGGGACCAAAGAGGTTGAGAACAACCAAACCGGCAACCCAACAGTTAACCCTGGGAGGGACAACATTGCCATATAAGGAGCTCCAACATTTCTAAAAGGAGCGAAATGACCAGGGTTCCCGTCAGAGGGGATCCCTGGGTTGGTGAACCCCGGAAAAGTTGCCATCGAGAACGAAAAGAAGCCTACTCAAGCTAACGCAAACAAGATCTAACCGGGTAATGTTAATCGCGGCCAAATAAATTTTAAGATGCAAGGACACAACTTGACCTTTTCATGTTTTAAGAGTCGAGAAAAGGACAAAAAGGTGACTCTAGTCGCCTTCAAATGTTTTGTGAACCCGAAGTGACAAACTGCTCAAGTGAGCCTTTTCTTTTAAGGAGTCCGAAAAGGATCAAAAGTGACTACTCTGGAGAGACTAGGCAAAGGGTTTACCAAACAAATCCGTAAAACTGCATATACACCTTGGCAGTCATATGAAAACCAAGGACTTCCCGTACGGCAGTCAATCTTCCCGAATGTTGTGTTCAGTGCGTTACGGCTTGTAAGGCGGCAAACACGGCTTCCTGTGGATAAATGATGATAACCTAGTGGGGTCTCCCCTATATACTTGACGGTACGTGGGAGCTCAAGTCCGTGCTAGACCAGTATCGAGTCACAAAAGGAGGAATCACCCAACCGTAATGTGAAACAACAGTGACTAGGTTTAACGACGCCGGAGCACGTCTCTAGCCTAGACCTCTAAACAGTGAGCGTTATGTTCCAATGCATTTTTAAGTTCATTCAGTTCATTTTTATGGTTGATCTTTAGTTAAGTTTCAATTTCCAGGTCCTACCATATGTAATCTCTCACAATTCCCTAAATGCAAGCTATATGCCAAAGAATATCATTTCGTTCGATGAATACTAACTACGAGAGAGTTGAGAATTTTTCAAACAAAATGACCACAATCAAGAAGCACTCTAATGCAGCTAATGACAAATAGACGAAACTTTTCTTTGTTTTAAGTCACTTAATCAATGAAAAGATTCTAATTTCAATTAACTAATGCAACGTAAAAGAGATTATTCGTTTTTCTTTTCAATGGCAAAGTCCACTAAACAAATTTTGAGAGATAGTAACACCGAGAAAAAGATCAATTTCACTCAATGAGAACACAATCGAATCCCCAAAACACCAAAACAGTCCTTCAAACCAAGCACAAAGACCTCTATGAGCTATGTAATCTAAGCCCAAACGAAGCCAAGCGAAACCCAAGCGAAAAAGAAACAAATCACTTGAAAAAAAGCTTTGACAACTACTGAGCAAATGCAAAAAGTAATCACAAAGTCGACTGGACGATCAAAGAACCCAAGACTCCTATGGAAGGCTCGATGCACAAAGCCACTAGATGCCCTAGGGCTAAAAAGTGTAATCGATAGAAAGAGGCAAACACCCGAAGGATGAAGGTCTAAAACCAGTCAAACAAGGACCAAACACACTCCAGTAATTGAAAAAGACGTGGCAAAATACAAATCCAAGCTCAGAGGGCTTGAAGACAAGCGAACTGGAAAGGTTGATAGGCCTGGCGCGACTGTCAGGCTGCAACTCGCGCTTTTATGGGATTGGCGCGGGTTGTTTTTGAGCAACTTGCGCCAATTGGCGCGACTGTAAGGCTAAAAAGCGCACTAATCAAGTTTGCTAAGTCAAAAACAAAAGCAAGCAACTCAGGGCTTGAAGACAGTATCTAGGCAAACCAGGAAGCAAGAAACAGCAAGAAATCCAACCCAGAAAGCTATCTAAGCAATCAAAGCAAGAAAAACCAAAGAGACAAGACAAACTCCAAGTTGTTTAGTCCGTAAACCAAACCGGAGATTGACTGAAGTGGTGTTGATCTACTTTGCTAATGCAAAGCAATAGCGTTTCGAAGGCTACCTGGCCGTACTTCAGGCTCCGTCAAAAGTTTACAAATCAAACAAAGATCTCCCCAGCGGAGTCACCAAATTGTTGTGGAGGTAAATCCTCTCTGCGGACAGAGACGATCCCTACTAGCCTAGACCGGGTCTAGCAACAATCACACAATGCTATCACGCAAGTTCCTAATTGCAAATACAAAGTAGATGGTGAGAACCTACTTGGATTCCAACACTAATGTTCATAGAAGAGATGTCGCCCTCATTCCTTTGCTTTGACCGGTCACGATCCCCACGATCTTCGTGATTGGACACCTGCACATGCAAAGAACAACATGAAAACAAGCATAAAATCTAGTAGATGCAATTATATATCAGTCATAAAAGATATAACTCAACATCAAACATAGGACAATGAGAGTGGAACCATAATGATAGTCATCTATTATTAATAAGTAACAAAGAAGAATACAACCATTGTTCTGACGTCAAATCCTCCTTTGGCTGGGTAGTCAGCTACACAAGTCTTGCAAAGCTTGTTGGGATGAGGAACAAGCCTCTCTCTCTTTGGGTGACAAGAATCTCCTTACTTAGATTTGGCCTTATGGGTGCAAAGAAGGCTCTTGCAGCTTCAAACTTTCTACCACTATGCTAGAACTGGAGCTATTTTAACTATGACTATGACTAGCTTGCTCAAGGCATAGAAGCAAGCTTTTATAGATAGAGAAGAAAGAGATAGGATCAACCACATTATTCATGGGATTGGCTTTATCACTTGGAAACTTCCATGAAAGGTGGCAAACCACTTTCCCTTCTATGGAGATTCGAAGCCAAACCATCCTAGCTCAACATAGATTCAGTTGGTGAATGGGTTGAAGAGAACCTTCGGGAGTTTGTTGGTTAAAACCTTTACTCAATTCAGTTGGCGTGAGTGCGACTCTGAGACAGAGCGCCAATAGCGCGCCCTTTTTAGAGGATTTCCCTCATTGGCACGGGCAGTGAACTGAGGACCCGCGCTAATGCAAAAAGAGCTATTTTCATGGAGATTTTGCAGGAGATGTCTTCAGGGAAAATGAAGCTCATACTTAGAGGAATATGATGCAAGTGGTTCCAGGTCATGTCACTTCTCACAGGTCCCGGAATGAGTCCTCCAGTGTACGGGTGAGGGGTAAAAGGGACAGTGACAAACGGTGACAAATTGCTGTGTAACAATTTCCTTGTAAATTATGCAAGGGTGACCATCTTCTTTGTGATTGTCCTAGCATTCCTAGGATCTTAGAAGTATGGTCTCATGATCTGGCTCGTCCCTCATCGTCCTCTGAAGCTCATGGCGATGCTACCCTATCAACTAGAAATGGTAAGAAGAAAGGGAAGATTCGATTCCCCTATAGGCTATGTGAAGGCAACCATCCCCTTCACCTTTGTCTGCTCATGGATAAAGCTTCCACCGTTTTGGAAAGTCTTACAGCTTCTTCACCCCAACTTCCCGTTGGTTATCAGAGGCTCTCTTTAGACCATCTCCCAATTGACAAAGAGATTGACTTAGATTCTTCTCTTATCCATCCTCCTCTTTCTGAACCTACCTGTGCTACGCCTGTTCCAGACCAACCATTGGTCGAAGAGAGTGTCGACTTGGCTTCACCACCTTTTGATCACTCTGTTTTGAAATAGTGTCATGATCATGTTCTTCTCGTCTCATCAGATTCTCTTGAGTCCAAGAACAACCCTCCTATCCCTACTGATCACGAGAGTCCTTCTTTGGTTCCTGTAGATCAGGGGGGCAATCATATGATTCCCCCACCAAGTAGTTCAGTCGTTTCCTTTGATTGGAGTCGTTTGACAACATTCTACCTTCCATCCCATGTGCCTTTCCAGATTACAGTACATGCCTATGATAAGGCGGTACCTGGCACTGTCTTGGATGAGGGTGCATTTGTCAGTCTTATGCCTTCCACTACTTGGCAAGCTTTGGGATCCCCACATCTTGCGTCAGTTGCAAAACATCTGTTAGCGTTTGATGGAGGAACCAGTGAACCTTTAGGGATCCTCCCAAAGTTTCCTGTTACTTTGGGGGGCAGAACCGTCTATATAGACATCATGGTTGTCCAAGGTGCTTTAGATTTTAGTCTTCTCCTTGGTTAAATATGTTTATGTTTGTTTTCCACACGATGGAAGAATGGTGACCATAGATCAATCATTGTTCTTTAGTCCCCCGACACCTCCTGCGCAGCCGTCATCCCCTATCAGTTCTTGCTCGCAAGCAGTACTTTCCTTGCCACAGGTCAATTATGTGGCTACCCGTTCCATCTTTGCATCTGCTGCTGATCATGTAGATGGTCTTGTACATCATGTACTGGGGGCATTGGAACCCAATCTGTCATTGGTGCATCATGACATGTATTCCTCCCAGAGTGCGTCTCTTCCATCCCGCGAAGACCTCTTAGGATTCATGTTGTCGTGTGGCCCATGAACAGGAGTTACGAGGATAGTTTTTCCCTGTGCCAACCTCATTAAAAAATGAAACAAGGAGTGACAAGGATAGTTTTTTCCTGTGTCAACCTCGTTAAAAAATGAAACAAGGATCCTGGAGCACAGTTCCTTGTGTCGAGCTCGTTAAACAATGAAACAAGGGTTATGAGGATAGTTCTTTTCACTGTGTCAACCTCGTTAAAAAATGAAACAACTCCCTTTCCAAATCGAGTCTTTGATTAAGATCTCGTAAAATCCAAGTCGAGTCTTTCCAAGATCTCGAAAGTGAACCTTCATTCCATCCACCTCGTTGAATTCAATGAAGCTTGGGGGGCATGTAGCTCGATTTGCGTCATTATGCTGGGGGCATGCGAACTTATAACAAGCATAGTTTTTTCGTTTCAAGCTTGTGTAAGCATGAAACCGAATCTAAGCAGAGTTCTCTAAGGTTCAAGCTTGTGTAAAAATGAATCCATACCCAATTTACATCTCGTTATTTCTGTTCATCCGCTAAATTTTGCTAGATGAGATTTGGTTGTTTCATTCCATCGCCACCATCTCTTTAGCCGATCATATGCTTTCACTTGATTGTTTATCCTTTCCTGAGGAACTGCAGCGATGAGTGGTTTTATTAGCCAGCCTCTTGAACAATACATGTTTTGAGTAGTTCCACCATTGCTGGAACCAGTTGCTACCCTTTATACCACGCATTCCTCTAGGACGAGTCTCCTTTAAGCTCTTTTATGAATTGTAAAAGATGAAAATATTTCCGAGTAATTTTCCCTTTTTGACTCGTTAAAGAAAATAAAAATGGAGGTCTACTTTAAGCTCTTTTCCAACTTTAAAAATGAAAAGATGGTTGAGTTCTTCCTCTTGACTCGTTAAAAGAAGTAAGAGGCAGTCACCTTTAAGATCTTTTCCTACCGTTTAAAAACAAAAAGATTGTCGGGCCTTTGTCATTTCAAGCTCGTTATCAGTTACAAAATGACATGATTCCCACTGCTTTTCTACTTTTTCGGGTTGAAGTCACCAGTTATGAAAATTACTCCTCGATCGTAATGATCGGGCGGTTCTTTCGAGTATCGTTTTATACTTTTTTGGGCTCGAGAGACACAAATTTACGAAAAAGGACCCCCCCTGGAGTTTTCTTTCTGTGTCTTTTTCAACTCTCTAAACATGAAAAAGACTCCGAGTTTTACCTATGTCGGACTCGTTAAACCCTGGCAAAATTGGACCCATCACCATGAAGAGACTCGAGCTTCTCCTTCTTAGGACTCGTTAAATTATTACTAGGTTGGACTCAACAACAGGTTTATCATTAGTTGTCTATGGCAGCTAGTCACTCTTGAACATCGACACTTTTGCTTCTTGTCGGGTTGGGACATCCATATATTGTCATCTGGCCTTTCGCGGGTTTGGGTTGTCATTTAGCCTCATTCCATCTAACTCATGCCGTCTCCATCGAGCCTCTGATCCCTTGGTATCTGAATGCTACCACCCTCCAGAGTTGTGTCGCCGACATGTTCAAGAGTATGATCCTTCTGCAGTTTACACCTTCGTCTTCTCCTCTGATACTTTGTTTCGCCATCTGCCACTTGTTCCTTATCTTGTGTCATTGATGGGGGAAACATTATGGCCCTCCTGTGATGATTCATCTCCTATCGACATCAGCTCATTATCCAAGAGATTGATCTAGAGATCCCCTTTCGTACCTTAGAGCTTGCATGCCTCAATGGCAAGTTCTTCCCACCTGACGGGCGACTTTCACCATTGGTCGTCAATCAGGTGATTCCATGAGTGTTTGACTTCAGCTCCTTTTCACACTTCATAGATTGTGATAGCTAGTACCTTGAGAACCATTGGCATTATTGATGATTTCTCTCGTGCTTGTTAATAGTTTTCATTATTGACCGGTAATCAAATGATTTTGTCATGCTTGATGTTATAGACATTTTTGGGCACTACAACCCCAAGCATGAAATGTCCATAAAACAAGGGCTCCTAAGTCCCTAAAAGTGTTGTTCTAACCCCTAAAGGAACAAGGTCAATAGATTACAGCTTCTCCCAGAAGTTCTCCATGAAAAACCGCTCAGAATTGGTCAAAACAGGATCATTTTAGCTGCTCCACTGGCCAAGTGCGTTGCATCTCACCTAAATACACTGTGTGGGTGCGTTGCATTTCAAAAATCCCTTCAATGGGGTGCGATGGGTGAGAAATGACAAATGGCAGTGTCATTCCGCGAGGTGGAGAGGCAATGGAAGCTTCCAGAATCTTCTCCTATGACACTTGCCTCTCTGAATTCGACCAAGGATGAGTAAGAGATCATCAATCTCCAAGTGGAAGCAAGAACTATCAGAGGGAAGACACTAATCAAATCATAAGCTGACTCATCTCCATTACAGATATCTATATATGGATCCCTCATCCCAGAGATCCAGAGGCTGAAATTTTGCATATTGTAAGGAATTGTTGCTCGTTTCTTGAGACAAACATCAGATTGTAGCGTGATCTAACCTTTGTATGAGGTGAAGAGGGGCTTCCTTGCTGAGAGGTTGATGCTGGGTCAGAACAACTGGTTGTAACTCCTCTTGGCTCTTTCTTGTTTATCAATAAAAGCTATTCAAGTTTTCCTCCATGCTCTTGTGTCATTGATGTTTGCTACATTTGTATGGTCAATTTACATCTGATCCTAGATTGTTTATGATTATAGATCCATGTCTTTGTATAGTGATATGCTACTGTGATCTTACAGGTACTTTGTTAAGCTGGGCGTGCAAGGGAGCAGGTAGCGAAAGACTATCAAAGAGGAGAGGAATCAAATAAGGAGATTAGCGCAAGACAGAGGTTGGTCTTTCTGTTCCTCTCTATCTATAATTCATAAAGGAAAAACGAAAGTACCTTTTCTCTGTTTGTTTCTAAGGCAGCTGTCACACCTTAGTGGGATAGAGCAGTTCTATATAGACACTTTTCCTTGTAACAAAATGGCGACTCCGCTAGGGAGGAATTAGTTTGTTTGTTTATCATTCTTTGTTGTCTGTTTCATAAACTTGCAGGTAGCATTCGAACTGCATTTGCCATAACAAATGCAAAGTAGATAAATGCTACTTCAATCCATCTACTGGATCTGTTTATGATTTAAACAACTGATTCACAAACTATCTGATTGCCCTTGTGATAGCTCTTAGATCCTCCTTAGATCTACCCCTGATTGTTTCATTACTGGTTGCTTTTTGCTCGGCCAAAACCCAAGAACTGAACTGCAAACTGTGACCCGGAACCCAAATAGAATCTCGTTACTAGCCCAGTGCAGGTACTGTTCAGAGAATCTGAACTTTAGCGCACTTCCCGAGTGGACAAGGTGCGCTGCATTTCAGATTCTCTGTGTTACAGGTGCGCTGATCGGACTAGGCTCTGTGCAGTTTTGGTTTCTGTGATTCATTCTTTGTAGTTCTATTCCTGAATTTTGCTGCCTATGATCAGTATATGTCTGTTTGAAACCCCTTTTCCTTGCTGTTATTCCGCCTCCTTTGTACAAAAGAACTGTAGATGTTTTTGTGTGTTTGTTGAGTCATTTTCAGTTCTCCTTTGCAAAAGTAGCATAATCATACTGTCGTCCTTTGATTTGAAACTGTCGCAAGTGTTGATTTCAATCGTAGGAAAGAGTTTGATTGCTGTGGATGGTCGATTATCCTGTTACTATTGTTTTTGGTCTGAATTTGTAATTTTCCAGTGTCAAGAACAAGTATTCATTTCAAAATCGTAAGGTGTTGTGATCGTCTTCCGCCCTATCGATCGCAATGCACTGAACACAACATTCAGGAAGATTGACTGCCGTACTGTAAAAAGTATTCTACAGTTTTGCGATTAGTTTGGTAATCCCTCTACCTAGATTTCCAAAGCAGTCCCTTTCGTTCTTTTTCAGACTCCTTAACAGAAAAGGTCCATCTGAGCACTTGTCACTTCAGGCTCATTAAAAATCGAAGGAGACTAGAGTCATCTTTTGTTTTTTCTCGACTCTTAAAAATTGAAAAAACAAGTTGTGTCAAAGCGTCTAAAATTTATTTTAAATGGAATACTCATTACCCTTTCCTACGTTGATCTTGGGTTGAGAAAATGGAATCCACCAACCAAGGAATTCCCCTTGGAGGAAATCCTAGTCCCTTCTCCTCTTGGGGAGATGTTGGTGCACCCCATATGGCCACATTGTCGCTTCGAGGACTGAAAATCGGCTTGCTTGTATGGCTCTTCTCAACCTCTGTCGTTCAGAACACCGCAATTCCTGAACAATCGAACTAGCAACTAGATGAGTCCAGAGTTACCCACCAACCTTCTACTTCCTCTAATTCTTCCTCTCCTCCATCCTCTTCACTTGATGGGGCTGGTAAAGACAAAAGTCAAGTACCTGGGAAGAATAAGGAAAAGAAGAAGAAAGAGAAGAAGAAGAAGGAGCCAAAAGCGAATGGGGGCAAACGAGTGTCGTCTAGCGAAAATCCACACACTGCACCGACCAGGCCTAAATCGCCATGTGTCATTTGCAAAGGAGACAACTATCATAGAGATTGTCCTTGCATCCCTCGGATCTTAAAGGACTGGTCTCCTCGTTTGCACAACCCGGTGTCGTCAACCTCTGATGATCATGTTGAAAACACACCGTCGACTAGTGAAAGTGAAACCCCAGGACAAAAAGGAAAATATAGATTTCCTTGTAAATTGTGCGAAGGCGATCATGCCATCCACCATTGTCCCTTCTTAGACGAGGCTAAAAGAGTTTTGGACGATTGTCCGGTTTCACCGTTACGACTTCCTCCTGGATATAAAAAACTCTTGCTAAGTTCGTCACTAGTTGAAAATCCAGCTGGCCCGCTCAGGTGGTCGGCTGAAGCATCTATCATTGAAGACAAACCATCTGAACCCATACCAGACGAAAGTCAAAAGGTCGAGGCGGCAGTTGACCTGGTCTTGCCTTCAGAGGTTCCATCTTTAGATGATACAGTCACCGAAGAGAACAAGGATGACACCGTCCAAATTCTTTTCATAAGCATAGACTCTAATGAACACGGGGGAAATTTACCCGTTCCTTTACCGCAGGAAGGAAGTTCGTCAGAGTTGTACCTGACCGTCTATTCAGTCCCACCTCCAAGCAACCTAGTTGTCTCCTTCGACTGGAATCAACTAGGCAGACCCCGTTTACTAGCTAGTATACCATTCTGAATCATTGTTCAAATATATACAATGGTTATGGCTGGTACCATCATAGATGAGGGGGCTTCCGTGAGTATCCTTTCCTCGACTGCTTGGAAAGTGCTTGGTTCATCATCACTTTTGCCTAAGATGAGAAATCTAACAGGCTTTGATAAAGGAACCAGTCGACCGTTAGGGATCCTTCCCAATGTGCCCATAACATTGAGAAGGAAAACCATTCAAATGAACGTAATGGTAGTTCAAGGACCCCTGGATTACAATCTACTCCTTGGATGAGACTATATTTATTGCATGGGAGCGATTGTCTCCTCACTCTTTAGAGTAATGTGTTTTCCGCATGAAGGAAGAGTGGTCAAGCTTGTAGACCAGTTTTCACTCCCTGGTTCACGCATAGCAAATAGTCATATACCATCCCTGAATGGTCTTTTCACGCAAGAAATGTCTCAATCTCCAGTCCGTTCGCCCGATGAGCGCGAGTGATTCGGGGGGCATGCACCCTGGTCTGCTTCGGCAGGAAAACTTCGGGTATAGGGTAGGTTTCCACGAGAGAATATGACTAGTCTGTACTCCCGTCCATGATTGGAAGAGGGGGTTTATTCTAGAACAAGATTCTCTTGTCAAAGTCACGTGAGTGGAGTAGCCTCCTTCACTCACCTTTGTCTATTTCGGTAGACATCGATGAAGAAGTGTTTTGTTTGTGCTGTGAATAGATCAATCTTTGGGTGACCTGTAAGAGGTAGGCCTCTCCCGGTAAAACAAATGTTTTAACGGAAGAAAGAAGGGGTAACCTTGAAACTCTGTTTTATACCTGGGGGCATGCAAACCTTTTGGAGTGCAAGCAAAGAGCGATCATTTATCTGTTTTTTGGATTGGTCGTTTCCTAACTTGAATAAAGAAAGGATGTGGGGCAAAACTCTAAAAATTGCCAATTTTATATGAGACATTCTTATCACACGACTGGATTAATCGAGCAGTGTTACCGCAAGGTTCAAGCTTGTTAAAAAATAAACCTGCATCGAGCAGTTTTAGCACATAGTTCAAGCTCGTAAAAAAATAAACATAAGACATGAGCAAATGTTTGCCCCCGCGTTTAAGCTCATTAAAAAATGAACTATTCACCGATAAATAACCATCGTGAATGTAGTACTTCAGCCATTAAAGCCTTGGTCGTGTTTGCACCATCACCTCCACTTTTGCATTGGCCGATCATTCACCTCCATTTGATTGTTTACCCATTTTGAGGAATAGCTACAAAGAGTGATTTCACTAGCCATCCTTGTAACACTGTCGTGATTGGAAAATTCCAAACCTTACCTGGAATCAGTTGCTATCCATTTTATCACTTGTTCCTCAAAAGATGAGTCTCCTTTAAGCTCTTTTCAACTAACTCGTCAAATATGAAAAGATTGCCAAGCCATTGGCCTCTCCAGCTCATTAAAGGGACCATAAGTGCTATCTCTCCTCTAAATTTTAATCTTTTTGGACCTGAGAGATTATTACACAAAAATATCAAGCGTTTGTTTTGTTCGGCTCGTTAAAAGTATCAAAAATTCATCCCTTCTGTATTGTTTTATACTTTTTCGGACTTAAGGGATGAGATGATGAAAAAGGAATTTTGGAGTTACCTTTACGTTCCTTTTTAGACTCTCTAAAATTGAAAAGGATCAAGTTATCTTTGTCGTTAAACTCGTTAAAAGTTTAATAGCGACAAACTTATCTATAGACGAGAACGAGTTTCACTATCGCTAGGCTCGTTAAAACATAGCGATGGGTTTGCTCGAAGGGAAAATTATAGAACAAGCATATGTTATCCTCCTCAAGCTTGAAAAAAATAAAGAGGTACTGGTCAGCAGTGACTGGGGAAAATTGGGAAGAAAACTTGAAGAAACTTTGTTGGTAGCAAGTCGCTCTTGAACATGACACTTCCACTCCGCGTCCGAGTCAGGTTGGGTTGTTTCATTCACCGGTCACATCACCATGGTCCCATCATATCATCCACATTTGGGGTTAATGCTACCAATCCATCACATCAGTGTCACCGATATGTTCAAGAGAAGTCATCTGTGTCTCACCCACTACCATACATTTATACTCCATTCTTTCATGACCGCCACCCTGAACCTTATATCACCAGATCGTTTTCACCTCCATTAAAATCATTTGCTCCGTTCCGTGTCATTGATGTGGGATTCATTAAGGCCCTCCTGTGACGGATCGCTTCTTGTTGACATCAGCTCATTATCCAAGAAGTTGATCTAGGAACACCCCATTCAGTACTTTGAAGCTTGCATGCCCCAATGGCAAGTTTGTCACTTCCGGCGACAGGTTTACATCAATGGCCTTCGACCGAAAGATTTTGCGTGGTGTTCGACACCAAGTCCTTTATTCACACCACGTGAATTGTACTACAGTACTTTGAGGGTCATTATCATTATCAGTGATTCCTCTCATGCCTGTTAACAACTTACATCATTGGCTGGTAATCAGGTGATGTCTTTCCATGTTCGACTCCAGAACAGCTTTCACATGGATCGACTTGTACTTCGAGTCAAGATCAAACAAGATTGAAGACCCCGGATCTAGTTTCATCCATCCGGGCTGCGATATATATTTAGGGAAATAAAGACATCAAATGTACATCATTGCTGCACAGATAATCATCCAATCAAAAGGATGATGGCTCTATCAGAGTCATCAGTCTACACTCAGACGATTGTCTGTCCTATGTACATGAAAATGAATTTATAGAGCTGAGCATGGGAATGCCCGCCTCAGCTAGATCATGAAAATATTATGAAGATAATGTATTGTATTATATCTTATTATAGGTCTCCTCCCAGCTTGAAAGAACTTCGGATCCTCATAATAAAGCATTTCACCCGACATCAAAAGATTAACGACCTCATGCTTTAGGGGGCAACTGTTATAGACATTTTTGGGCACTACAACCCCAAGCATGAAATGTCCATAAACCAAGGGCTCCTAAGTCCCTAAAAGTGTTGTTCTAACCCCTAAACGAACAAGGTCAACAGATTACAGCTTCTCCCAGAAGTTCTCCATGAAAAATTGCTCAGAATTGGTCAAAACAGGATCATTTCAGCTGCTCCACTAGCCAAGTGCATTGCATCTCACCTAAATACACTATGTGGGTGCGTTCCATTTCAAAAATCCCTTCTATGGGGTGTGATGGGCGAGAAATGACAAATGGCAGTGTCATTCCGCGAGGTGGAGAGGCAATGGAAGCTTCCATAATCTTCTCCTATGACACTTGCCTCTCTGAATTCGACCAAGGATGAGTAAGAGATCATCAATCTCCAAGTGGAAGCAAGAACTATTAGAGGGAAGACACTAATCAAATCATAAGCTGACTCATCTCCATTACAGATATCTATATATGGATCCCTTAGCCTAGAGATCCAGAGGCTGGAATTTTGCATATTGTAAGGAATTGTTGTTGGTTTCTTGAGACAAAAATCAGATTGTTGGGTGATCTAAGCTTTGTATGAGGTGAAGAGGGGCTTCCTTGCTGAGAGGTTGATACTGGGTCAGAAAAACTGGTTGTAACTCCTCTTGGCTCTTTCTTGTTTATCAATAAAAGCTATTCAAGTTTTCCTCCATGCTCTTGTGTCATTGATGTTTGCTACATTTGTATGGTCAATTTACATCTGATCCTAGATTGTTTATGATTATAGATCCATGTCTTTGTATAGTGCTATGATACTGTGATCTTATAGGTACTTTGTGAAGCTGGGCATGCAAGGGAGCAGGTAGCTAAAGACTATCAAAGAGGAGAGGAATCAAATCAGGAGATTAGCGCAAGACAGAGGTTGGTCTTTCTGTTCTTTTCTATCTATAATTCATAAAGGAAAAACGAAAGTAGCTTTTGTCTGTTTGTTTCTAAGGTAGCTGTCACACCTTAGTGGAATAGAGCAGTTCTATATAGACACTTTTCCCTGTAACACTCGACCTCAGCACATCTATTCACATGTTATAATTTGTACTATGATCGGATGGGTTCAAGACCCCGAACTCAGATTACACATGTTCGGGTTGTGTGGATTGGTTTATCATCATCATGGTCTCATTAGCTGGATGGTTGCGTCCATACCACAGACCTATTTCATATGTCTTTTGGATGGTTGCACCCATGCCTAGACTACATGTATTTCATTATCATAGATATCAGTTGTACTTGCGTGCAGGTTCTTCCAAATGGTGTTACAGCTCAATCAGTTTCGTAAAGCATTTCACCCCTCCCTCTCTCTCGGGCTTCATACTTTAGGGGGCATCTGTTACACAGTAATTTTTCACTGTCTTCATCCCATTCTTCCTACTATGTCATGTGTCCAAAGTCATTCATGCTCATATTAGGCAAATGCTCTCTGATGTTGCAAAATGACCCACTTTTCCAAAGGTTTCTACCTCATCGTGTCTGTTGGCTAAATAAAAGTGCTGAAGAGCGCTCCAAAACAATCCTGAAGTGTTGCCATCGCGGAAGTACACCTGGTTCCCTCGATGGTCCGATTTTATGTGCCAGCACGACTGTAGCTTGTAATCTTCGGTGATGACCTGACTAGCTACGTTATTCAATTGCGATGTCAGTGTAGAAGATAAGTTATGTACCCGCGATGATCCAGATTGGGTGAATTTGTTCCAACACTCGGCCTTCCAGATGACTCTAGACCTGGTTGTTAGCATAGTTTATGTCGCCCTCTTTTCTCTGGGGTGGTTGTTCCGTCATTTGTGCTACCTTCCTTGGAGATAAGCTCACTCTTCCACATTTCATGGAGACACCTTCTCCTATTTAAACTCTCACCATTACTATGTGCTGCTAGTTTTTGGAATGGTTGCTGATAGTTGGCTAGTGGAGTAGTGCTGTTAGTGTTTGTGAGTTTGATAGATAGCTGGTGTGAGTGTGACAAGTGTGGGATTGTTGATAGCTTGTGGAAGGTTGTGAAATGCCATTAAACTTGTGTAAAACTTGTGAGTGAGAGAGACTTGTATGTTGGGAGATCCATCTTAAAAGAGTGAATGCTTGAGGAACATGCTGGCTGGACCCTTCTGAGAAGGCTTGTGACATCAAGACTTTGGTTGTAAGCTTACTCTTATTTCATTATTAATGCAATCAATGATGTTTTCCTATGTCTTAGATGTAATGTACTTGATAGGTCATGACTTCTTGACTTTGTGAGTAAATAGATCATTGTTGTTCTAGTTACATGCTTTGTTGTATTTCCTTTGCATTGTTTCAAGTTGATTACTCATTAGGAGAAGGAAGCGGAAGCTGGAGCAGTGAAACGGAACTCCATCAACCACCGGTTGAGGTAGGCCTCCAACTGTGACTATTTAAGGAAAGCTATTGTTGATCTGTCCTTGTTTGTGACTCGACCCACTCTAGGGATAGAGGGGTTGCCTCTGTCTGTAGAGGGAACACTTTCCTACATCACACAACCTATCGACATCTCTGTTAAACTAAGGGTTGTAGAGAATATTCACATCGGAGTAACCTGTACTCCGAAAATTTGACTTTATACTAATCATTTTCGAGAATTTCATGATGTTTTTGCTCGGTCATATGAAGAGATGCCCGGCATTGATCCTAGCATTGTGGTGCATGAAATACCTACATATCTAAGTGCTAAACTTGTTCAACAGCATCTATGCTCCGTGCACCCCTGAAAGGCTGCAGCTATCAAAGCGGAAGTTGAAAATCTTCTTAAAGCTGGGTTTATTTACCCTATCCCGCTCACAGATTGGGTTTCTAATATTGTCCCAATGACCAAGAAACAGGGCACTATTAGGGTATGTGTTGATTATCACGACATTAATCGTGCTTGTCCTAAAGATAACTACCCTACACCTTTCATTGACCAGCTCATTGACGAGTGTGATGGGAGTGAGATCTATTCATTTATGGATGGCTTCTCTGGTTACAACTAGATTCATATATTTCTTGTGGATCAACACAAGACTGCCTTTATCTGCCCGTGGGGTACTTTTGCCTATAAAAAACTCCCTTTCAGTCTCAAAAATGCTAGTGCTACCTTCCAGTGCACAATGTCTTATGTGTTTCACGATATTCGACACATTGTGCAGCCTTACTTGGATGACCTTCCGACTCATTCAGCAAAGCGCCAAGACCATCCAAATCACCTTCGCGAAATATTTCTTCACTGTCGACACTATTGTATCTGTCTTAATCCACATAAATGTGTCTTCTGCATTGAATCCGATAGAATTCTTGGGTTTTTCATCTCCAAAGAGGGCATTCGCCTAGATCCCCTTAAAATTGAAGCCATCTTAAATCTTCCTCCCCCTGCTTCTTTGCAGCAATTGCAGAGTTTGCAGGGTAAAGCAAATTTTTTATGCCATTTTATTCCAAACTATGTTGAAGTTGCCAAAGGCTATATGCGGTTATTAAAGCATGATACCCCTTTTGTCTGGGATTCCATTGCACAACAGTCATTCGAGGAACTCAAGGCGCTCCTTGTTTCTGCTCCATTGTTACATCCACTTGATTATCACCATGACTATACTCTTTATTTAGCTGCAACCAATAGCACAATCGGCATGGTTCTGGTCCAAGATGACGATGATGGTACTGAGCATGTCATCTATTATCTCAGTCGCAATCTACTTGACACGGAAACTCAATATGCCTATGTCGAGAAGTTGGCATTGGTAGCCATTCATGCTATCCAACGTTTCCACCACTATATATTATTGCGCACCACAATGGTGATTTCTGACTACAACCCAATGACGTACAACTTGTCACGTTAGTTACTGGGGGAAAGTACTCAAAGTGGATTGTTATACTCCAAGAGTTTGACTTGGAGTTTACTACGGCCAAGTCTAAGAAATCCCTCGTTTTCACTGAGTTTTTCTACTCCCTACAATCTACTACCTCAGCCTCTCGATTAGAAGACCATATTCCGAATGAGTCTATGTTCTTGATTAGCACCCTCGATCCTTGGTACATGGATATTATTGTCTACCTTTAGATGTCCTCCTTTCGTCTTGATTTGTCTAAGGATGCTCGACGACGTATTTGCCATCATTCTCAACTTTATTGCATTATCAGGGACACCCAATACTGTGTCGGCGCTGACTCTATTCTCCGCCATTGTCCGACGTTCGAGGAAGCCGAACAAATCTTGAATGACTACCACTCTGGTGCCTATGGTGGTCATATGTCCAAGTAGGCTACTGCTCAGAAGATCCTCTGTGCTAGTTATTTTTTACCGTCTATTTTCAAGGAGTACATTCTTGCCGTTCGCTCTTATCATGAGTGCCAAATCTACCAATGAAAGATGAGTGCACCTCCTACTCCTCTACACCCTGTCATTACCGTCGGCCCTTTTTCCAAATGGGGCATTGATTATATGACTTGTAACCCTCACTCAGCCAGGGGACATGGGTATATCATCGTTGCTATCGATTATTTCACGAAATGGGTCGAGGTGATGCCTACACTATATAATGATGGTAAGACAGTGGCTCAATTTTTACTCAATCATGTCATTTCACGATTCAGAGTCCCTCAGGCTATCGTCACTAATCACAGTTCTAATTTCTATAATCATATGATGACTGAGTTAACAGCCCAGCTAGGCTTGCCACATGATAGTTCGACGCTGTATTATCCTCAGGCCAATGGCCAAGTAGAAGCTGTCAACAAAGTCTTGGTCATGATGCTTCAATGCACCATTGACATGCACAAGTCCAACTAGCATTTGATGTTGTTTTCTACCTTATGGGCCTACCGAACTTAAAATAAGGATGCCACTAGATTCACCCCATTCCAATTAGTTTAGGATCTGGAGGCTACCCTTTCGATTGAATGTGAGATCCCTTCTATTAAATTAGCTTTCGAATTTCTCCCAAACACTACCCTGGTAGAAGAATGTCTTCTTTACCTAGAGTGGTTAGACGAGACCCGTTGACTAGCCTCTCTAGTCATTGAAGCACAAAAGAAGAGAGTGAAAACTCACTTCGACCAAGCTGTCAATCCTCGTCCTTTCATTGAAGGAGACCTAGTCCTGCTCTATGATCAAGTGAATGATAAGCTGGGGGTAGGCAAATTTGAGCCTATGTGGCATGGGCCTTACATTGTCAAATGTGTTTTGCAAAAAGAGGCCTATGAGCTAATTGATTATGAAGGGAATCCTCTAGATAAGCCCCGAAATGGGCTTTATCTAAGGAAATTTTATGCATGAATTTCATGCATCTGATTTGTACATACGTGTGTTTTCAGCATGTGTGTTTTCAGTGTGTGTTTGCTTGTATGGCTTGGTGTGTAGGCGTAATTGCCGCTTATTGTGTCTTTTTACTTCTTTGCAGATGTCTGCTACACCTTGCATTGGTTTCGCTGATGGTGCCTATCGTAGTACCCAGAACCTTTCCTCTGTGGCATTGGTGATCTACGATCCTCACGGTGAGTTAGTAGACCTTCAAGGCGTTTGTCTGGGTTGTACCACAAACAATGTCACTAAATATAGTGCTGTCATTGAATTATTGACCGAGGCTGATAACCTCGATATTCGTGCATTGGTTGTGAATATGGATTCTCAACTTGTTGTCCACCAACTAAACAGGCATTATTCTGTCAGGGATCATCAGATTTTGAGGTTGTATTTGCATGTTAAATTGTTGGAAAGAAATTTTGATTTTATTAAATATCAACACATTCCAAGAAGCATTTAGACACAATAATGAACCATAAGATAGCATATATATATATATATATATATATATATATATATATATATATATATATATATATATATATATATATCGTGTGGCGCACCGAGGTGCTCAAAAAATAAGTGTGTATGTCAAAAATAGAGTCTGTGTCCAATACATCTGAGACACATGTCTCTCAAAAAATCAGCAGAAAGTAAAGCCTAGGTGTCTACTACGGTGGGTTCTACTCTTTATAGTAGACCACTACCCGTGCAACTTGTCTCGAGAGCCTATGCACCGTAGGTGACACTCCGACTGTGTGTCTTTGGTACTCTATTGTGACCTCCTTGATCCCCCTGTAGTCCGAGGTCCCGTCAGTCAAGCCTCAAGGTTACGGCCTATCTCCTCCTTTGCATTGCCACCAGGCCGAACCAGGGCCAACTCTCTGTTGCCCTGTGGATCCCTCCATGCCTCAGGAGCTAGTCCTACAGGCCTCTCCGGTCCCATATCTGTAAGTAACATAATAGACATCGTTAATACATATGCATAATAAAATCCAAAAACATTATAAAAAACAAAACTCATAAATAGTGTGGTGTTTCGATCAAGTGTTTTACCTCCATTGTCCCACTGCTCACTAGCAGGAAGCAGCATGTTTGGGTCTCCACAAAATTCCATGCCTACATATGGCCAATCCTTAACTATGACCTTCTGGCAGCCTAGCCACTCTCGGAGCAACATCTCCCATGATACCGGTCGACCGCCATCCCCTCATGGCATAACATGTGCCCAGCAGGTGATGCGGGTCTCCCATGGCCCAGGCTTGCATAAGTCCATGTCCTGCAGTTGAAGAGATGGCACACACTCTAGCATGAGTGGGATCAGGATAGATCCGTATCCGAACTGTTTCGTCTCCCCTCGTTGACACTTTGTAAGCTGCCTCTTCATGTTAGCGGCCACTGCTTCGGCCCAGTTATACATGGTCGGGTTAAGGCAATCAAGAGATAGCCAGAGGTGAGTCTTTGTTGCCTCATGTCGGGCTTGAGAGCTCACTATTCTCGTCACCATGAATAATATCAAGCGAAGAGTCAAATCTTCCACTGTCAGGATCTGTAATTTCCCGCTAGTGGCTGATTTGCGTGCCCCTGGGCACACCCGTGCTATCAGCATATCTAGGGTCTCGCCGACAACCCGTTGACCCTCTAAGATCCACCTCTCACTGCGATGAGACAACCCAGTCAAAAAATATATGTCCATAGCATCAAATTCAATATCTTTTCCCTGGATGATGAACTTCCCGTCCGTCGGGTTCCATGAGCGGATTATCAGCTCTAGCAAGTTAGGCTGTGCTCGAAGATGTGGAGTGAGGAAGAATTTTAGCAACGCACACTCAAGTAGGTCTCTCCTACACCTGGGATCATTAAATGCTTGTTTGTAATTAATATCATGGGTTCTTTCCTGCCACACGAATGCCATTTTTCCCCGCATCATAGGAAAAAATGATTAGAACCTTTTTCATAAGCTTAAATGCATCAATTATGAAAAATTTAAACTTTACGGCGTCGTCACAGCTGTTTTTCAAACAACTGTGATGGCTTGAGATTAGATGTTCATTTTTTCCACGATCTTCGTGAGAGTACATCTATCTCTCGCGATGATCCCGATGGTGGTACGTGTTACCACGCTCGGTCGTCGCTAACCTGAGTGGATCTTTCGCAATGATCGAGAGGTAGATTTGGATTTTAAAATCCACCCAAAAAAAACCTACCCAACATCAAATTGAATGAAAAAAACATTGAAATACAGTGCAAGGGAATATTACTTACTTGGTAAGGGTCTCGGGTGAGATCGTTGATCGTTGGTGCTGGAATTGAGCTCGGAACTTCGCTCAGGTTTGCACACCAAAACACCAAAGGTAAAAACTCACAAGGTAAATGTAAAAATGAAATTACCATACCCTCCTTTTATAGTGTTTTTCCAAAAAAATAAAATTTTACACTATAAGGTTTAGGGTTTTCCCATTTATTTTGAGGTTTTGATTAGGGTTTTGAGTTTTTTAACCTAATTTCCACATATATAATGTATTTATGTCGAATGGATCTTATGATGTGGTGTTTTTGTGTAGAAACAGAGATGGCAGGTACATGTCATGATCCGTATACACTTGGTCCATATTTTTCAAAAGTCCTCTTTAAGCTCTTTTTCAACTTAAAAGACAAAAATATTGCCGAGCTTTCCCTTTTGACTCATTAAATGGGATAAAAGGTGGTCCACTTTGAGCTCTTTTCTGACCGTATAAACATGAAAAGATTGCCGGACTTTTGTCGCTTCAAGTTCGATACTAGTTACAAAACAACATGTCTTCGGTCAATTTTCTACTTTTTTGGATCAAGGCCACTAATTACGAAAAGTACTCCTTGATCGTAATGGTCAAGCGATTCTCTCTAGTATTATTTTATACTTTTTCGGGCTTGAGGGGCACAAATTTATGAAAAAGGACCCCCCTGGAGTTTTCTTTTCTGTGTCTTTTTCAAACTCTCTAAACATGAAAAAGACTCCAAGTTTTCCCTATGTCGTACTCGTTAAACCCTGATGACATTGGAATCATCGCTATGATGAGACTCAAGCTTCTCCTCCCTAGGGCTCGTTAAAATATCACTAGGTTGGATTCATCTGAAGGTCGAACTTATATTACAAGCATATGCTATCCCCTTCAAGCTTGTTTTCAAAAATAATTGGGGTACCCACCGGTAATGGTGGGGGAAAATTTGGAAGTCATCATTGGTTACCTGCGGCAGCTAGTAACTCTTGAAAATTGACACTTTTGCTTCTTGTTAGGTTGTGACATCCACACATCGTCATTTGGCCTTCCGGGGTTTTGGGTTGCCATTTTTGACTCATTCTATCTGATCCATGGTACCAAAATACTGCCACATTTTGGAGTCATGTCGCCGATATGTTCAAGAGTATAATCCTTCTGCAGTTCACACCCTTACCTCCTTCTTTGATACTCTGATTCACCATCTACCACTTGTTCCTTATCTCATGTCGTTGATGGGGGAAACATTATGGCCCTCCTACGATGGATCGTCTCCTATCAACATCAGCTCATTATCTAGGAGATTGATATAGAGATCCCCTTCTGTACCTTGGAGCTTGCATGCCTCAATGGAAAGTTTTTCGCACCTAACGATAGACTTCCATCATTGGTCTTCGATTAGGTGATTCCATGAGTGTTCGTCTTCAGCTCATTTTTCACACTTAGTGGATTGTACTGGACAATACCTTGAGAGCCATTGGCATTATTGGTGGTTTCTCTCATGCTTGTTAACAGTTTTCATCATCGACCGATAATCAAGTGACTTTCTATCATGCTCGACCTCAGCACATCTGTTCGAATGCTAGAATTTGTACTATGATCGGTTGGGTTTCAAGACCCCGAACCAATATTACATGTGTTCGAGCTACGTGGATTGGTTCGTGATTACATACATGACTCTTTGATGGATGGCTATGACCATACCTGAGTCTTCATGGATGGCTACGACCATACCTTTATAATTATCATGGTCTTGTCAACTAGGTGGTTGCGTCCATACCACAGACCTAGTTTCATATGTCTTTTGGATAGTTGCCCCATGACTAGACTACATGTGTTTCACTATCAAAGACATCAGTTGTACTTGCGCCTATAGGTTCTTCAAGGTGGTATTCCAGTTCAGACAGTTTTGTAAAGCATTTCACCCCTCCCACTCTCTCGGGCTTCATGCTTTAGGGGGCATCTGTTACACAGTAATTTGTCACTGTCCTCATCTCAGTCCCTCTACTGTGTCATGTGTCAAATAAACATGTTCATATCTTCCCACCAATGTAAGAAGATTAAGAAAATTCTCTCTAATGCTGCAAGTTGACCCTCATTCCCTCAGTTTCTGCCTCATCGCAAGTAAACCCTTAATATACGTGACAGCCCCCTATCATAAATAGTCTCATCACGACCCCATCGCAGGTGTACATCTATTTCCCATAACTGCCAGATTTCAAGGCCTAGTGTGAGGCTATTAGCTATTTATCACGATGATTTGTCTGCATGCATTTCCTCTTTGTGATGCCGTCACAGAGACTTAGTTTACAGCTAGCGACGATCCAGATTGGGCGAATTTGTTCGAATAGTTGGCCTTCTAGATGTCTCTAGACTTGGTTGTTGGGTCAGTTTGTGTCGCCCTTCCCCCTCTGGGATGGTAGTTCCGTCTTTTTTGCTACCTTCCTTGAGGATAAGCTCCCTCTCCCTCATTTCATGGAGACTACTTCTCCTATAAAATCACTCACCATTGCTATGATCTGCTAGTTCTTTTGGTTGGATAGTGCTGCTAGTGCTTTTGAGTTTGATAGATAGCTTTGGTGTGAGTGTGACAAGTGTGGGATTGCTAATAGTTTGTAAGAGTTTGTGGAGTGCCCTTAATTTTGTATTAAAGCTTGTGAGTAAGAGACTGATATTGTTTGTTTGGGAAACCTATCCTTGAGAGTGAATGCTTGAAGAAACATACTGGCTAGACGCTTCAAGAAGGCTTGCAACGTCAAGACTTGGTTGTAAGCTTTTCTCTTGATTTATTATTAATACAATTAATGATGATTTCCTATGTCTTGTATCTAATTTACTTGATAGCTCATGATTTCTTGACTTTATGAGTAAATAGATCGTTGTTGTTCTCGGTTACATGCTCTGTTGTTTTCTTGTGGTGTTTCAGGTTGATTTCTCATGAAGGAAAAGGAAACGGAAGCTGGAGTAGCGCAACGGAACTTCATCAACCACCGGTTTGAGGTACGCCTCCAATGATGACTATTTAAGGGAATCAATTGTTGTTTTGTCCTTGTTGTGACTAGACCCACTCTAGGGCTAGAGGGGTTGCCTCTATCCATAGAGGGAACACTTTCCTTCTTCACAAGTTTGTGAAGAAGGAAAGTGTTCCCTCTATGGATAGAGGCAACCCCTCTAGCCCTAGAGTGGGTCTAGTCACAACAAGGACAAAACAACAATTGATTCCCTTAAATAGTCATCATTGGAGGCCTACCTCAAACTGGTAGTTGATGAAGTTCTACGGACAAAGGCAACCCCTCTAGCCCTAGAGTGGGTCTAGTCATAGCAAAGACAAAACAACAATTGATTCCCTTAAATGGTCATTGTTGGAGGCCTACCTCAAACCGGTGGTTGATGAAGTTCTTTTGCACTGCTCCAGCTTCGGTTTACTTCTCCTTAATGAGCAATCAACTTGAAACACCACAAGAAAACAAAAGAGCACGTAACCGAGAAAAACAATGATCTATTTACTCATAAAGTCAAGAAATCATGAGATATCAAGTAAATTACATACAAGACATAGGAAATCATCATTTATTATATTAATAATAAATCAATAGCAAAGCTTACAACCAAGTCTTGATGTCGCGAATCTTCTCGGAGGGTCCAGCCAGTATGTTTCTTCAAGCATTCATTCTCAAGGATAGGTTTCCCAAACAAAAGATATCTCTCTCTTACTCACAAGCTTTAATACAAAATTAACGGCACTCCACAACCTCTTACAAACTATTAGCAATCCCACACTTGTCACACTCACGCCAAAGCTATCTATCAAACTCAAAAGCACTAGCAGCACTCTCCAACCAAATGAACTAGCATATCATAGCAATGGTGACTGATTTTATAGGAGAAGGAGTCTCCATGAAATGAGGGAAAGAGAGCTTATCCTCAAAAAAGGTAGCACAAAAGATGGAACTACCATCCTAGTGGGGGAAGGGAGACTCAAACTAACCCAACAACTTGGTCTAGAGATATCGAGAAGGCTGACTGTTGGAACAAATTAACCCAATCTGGATCATCACTAGCCATAAACTAAGTCTCTGTGATGGCATCACAAGGAGGCAATGCATGCAAACCAATCGTCACGATAAATAGCTAATAGCCTCGTGCCAGGCCTTGAAATCCGACCATCATGGGAAACAAATGTACACCTGCGACAGGGTCGCGATGACACAGTTTATGACAAGGGACCATCGCATATATTAAGGGTTTACTCGCGACGAGGCAGAAACTTAGGGAATGAGGGTCAACTTGCAGCATCGGAGAGAATTTGATTAATCTTCTTACATTGGTGGGAAGATATGAACATGTTTATTTGACACATGACACAGTAGAGGGACTGAGATGAGGACAGTGACAAATTACTGTGTAACAGATGCCCCCTAAAGCATGAAGCCCGAGAGAGTGGGAGGGGTGAAATGCTTTACGAAATTTTCTGAATTGGAATACCACCTTGAAGAACCTACAAGTGCAAGTATAACTGATGTCTCTGATAGTGAAATACATATAGTCTAGGCATGGGTGCAGCCATCCAAAAGACATATGAAACTAGGTCTGTGGTATGGACGCAGCCACCCAGTTCACAAGATCATGATAATAATAAAGGTATGGTCACAGCCATCCATGAAGACTCGGGTATGGTCATAGCCATCCATCAAAGGGTCATGTATCTAATCATGAACCAATCCACACAGCCTGAACACATGTAATCTTAGTTCACTGTCTTGAAACCCAACTGATCATAGTACAAATTCTATCATGCGAACAGATGTGATGAGGTCGAGCATGATAGAAAGTCGCTTGATTACAGGTCAATGATGAAAACCGTTAACAAGCGTGAGAGAAACCACCAATAATGCCAATGGTTCTCAAGGTACCATCCAATACAATCCACTAAGTGTGAAAAATGAGCTGAAGTCGAACACTCGTGGAGTCACCCAATCGAAGACCAATGATGAAAGTCTATCGTCAGGCACAAAGAACTTGCCATTGAGGCATGCAAGCTCCAATGTACTGAAGGTGATCTCTAGACCAATCTCCTGGATAATGAGGTGATGTCGACATGAGATGATCCATCGCAGGAGGGCCATAATGTTTCCCCCATCAACGACATGAGATAAGGAACAAGTGGTAGATGGTGAATCAGAGTATAAGATGAGGAGGTAAGGGTGTGAACTGCAGAAGGATTATACTCTTGAATATATCGGCAACATGACTCCGGAATGTGGCAGCATTTTGGTACCATGGATCCTCAAAAAAATGGCAACCCAAAACCCCAGAAGGCCAAATGACAATGTGTGGATGTCCTAACCTGACAAGAAGCAAAAGTGTCAATTTTCAAGAGTGACTAGCTACCACAGGTAACCAATGATGACTTCCAAACTTCCCCCACCATTGTTGGCGACTACCCCAATTATTTTTGAAAATAATCTTGAAAGGGATAGCATATGGTTGTAATATAAGTTCGACCTTCGGATGAATCCAACCTAGTGATATTTCAACGAGCCCTAGGGAGGGGAAGCTCGAGTCTCGTCATAGTGATGAGTCCAATGTTGTCAGGGTTTAATGAGTCTGACATAGGGAAAACTTGGAGTCTTTTTCTTGTTTAGAGAGTTTGAAAAAGACACAGAAAATAAAACTCTAGGGGGGTCCTCTTACATAAATTTGTGTCCCTCGAGCCCAAAAATGTATAAAATAATACTCGAGAGAACTGCTTAACCATTGCGATCAAGGATTACTTTTCAGAATTAGTGGCCTCGATCTAAAAAAGTAGAAAAGTGACCGAAGACATGTCATTTCGTAACCAGTATCGAACTTGAAATGACAAAAGTCTCGTGATCTTTTCATGTTTATAAGGTCATAAAAGAGCTCAAAGTGGACCGCCTTTTATCCCGTTTAATGAGTCAAAAGGGAAAACTCGGCAATCTTTTCGTCTTTTAAGTCAGAAAAGAGCTTAAAGAGGACTTTTGAAAAATATGGACCAAGTGTATACGGATCATGACATGTACCCACCATATTTGTTTCTACACAAGAACACCACATCATAGGATCCATTCGACTTAAATACATTATATGTGTAGAAATTAGGTTAAAAAAATCAAAACCCTAATCAAAACCTCAAAATAAATGGGAAAACCCTCCGAAACTGAGGAAGTTCCGAGCTCGATTCCGACACCAACGATCAACGATATCACCCGAGACCCTTACCAAGTAAGTAATCTTCCCCTTGCACTGCATTTCAATAGTTTTTTCATTCAATTTGATGTTGGGTAGGTGGTTTTTGGGTGGATTTTAAAATCCAAATCCACCTCTCGGTCATCGCAAAAGATCTGCTCTGGTTAGCGACGCCCGAGTGTGGTAACACATACCACCATCGGGATCGTCGCGAGAGATAGATGTACTCTTGCGACGAATGCAGAAAAAATTAACGTCTGACCTCGAGCCATCGCTTTTGTTTGAAAAATAGCCGCGATGGTGCCGTAAAGTTTAAATTTCTTATAATTGATGCATTTAAGCTTATGAAAAGGGTTCTAATCATTTTCTCCTTTGACGTAGGGAAACATGGCATTCGTGTGGCAGGAAAGAACCCATGATATTAATGATCAACAAGCATTTAATAATCCTAGGTGCAAGAGAGCCCTACTTGAGTGTGGGTTGCTGAAATTATTCCTCAATCCACATCTTCAAGCACAGCCTAACTTGCTAGAGCTGATAATCCACTCATGGAACCTGACGAACGAGAAGTTCGGCATCCAGGGCAAAGATATTGAATTTGATGCTATGGACATATATTTTTTGACTGGGTTGTATTGTTGCGGTGAGAGGCTAATCTTAGAGGGTCAACAGGTTGCTAGCGAGACCCTAGATATGCTGATAGCACAGGTGTGCCCAGGGGCATGCAAATCAGCTACTAGCTGGAAATTACAAATCCTGACAGTGGAAGATTTGACTCTTCACTTGGTATTATTCATGGTGATGAGAACAATGGGCTCTCAAGCCCAACACGAGGCAAAAAAGACTCACCTCCGGCTAGCTCTCGATTTCCTCAACCCGACCATGTATAACTAGGCCAAAGCAGTGGCTGCTAACATGAAGAGGCAGCTTACGAAGTGCCGACGAGGGGAGACAAAACAGTTTGGATATGAATCTATCCTGATCCCGCTCATGCTGGAGCAGGTGCCATCTCTTCAGCTGTAGGACATGGACTTATATAGGCCTGGGCCACGGGAGACCCACATCACCTGCTGGGCACATGTTATGCCGCGAGGGGGTGGTGGTCGACCGGTATCATGGGGGATGCTGTTCCGAGAGTGGCTAGACCGCCAGAAGGTCATAGTCAAGGATTGGCCATATGCAGGCATGGATTTCCGTGGAGACCCTGACATGTGGCTTCCTGCTGGAGAGCAATGGAATGAGGCAGGTAAAACACTTGATTGAAACACCACACTGTTTATGTGTTTTGTTTTTTATAATGTTTTTGGATTTTATCATGCATATGTCTTAACGATATCTCTTATGTTACTTGCAGATGTGGGACCGGAGAGGCCTGTAGGACTAGCTCTTGAGGCATGGAGGGATCTGTAGGGCAACAAAGAGTTGGCCCTGGTTTTCCCTGGTGGCAATGCAGAGGAGAAGATAGCCCTCAACCTTGAGGGCTTGACTGACGAGATCCTGGACTACAGGGGGATCGAGGAGGTCCTAGTAGAGTACCAGAGATACACAATCAGGGTGACATCTAAGGTGCATAGGCTCTTAAGATGAGTTGCACGGGCAGTGGTCTACTATAGAGAGCAGAGCCCACCACAATAGACACCTAGGTTTTACTTTCTGCTGATTTTTTGAGAGACATGTGTCTCGGATGTATTGGACACAGACTCTATTTTTGACATACAAACTTATTTTTTGAGTGCCTCGGTGGACCACACGATATATATATATATATATATATATATATATATATATATATATATGCTATCTTATGGTTCATTACTGTGTCTAAATGCTTCTATACAACGTTTTATTACATGTTGCGTAAATTTTTGTCTAATACATGACTTGCTAATGCATCAGTTAATGTGTTTAATCTTCTTGGAATGTGTTGATATGTAATAAAATCAAAATTTATTTTCAATAATTTAACACGCAATACAACCTTAAAATCCAATGATCTGTGATAGAATAACGCCCATTAAGTTGGTGGAAAAGAAGTTGAGAATCCATATTCACAACCAATGCACGAATATCGAGGTTAACAACCTCAGTCAGTAATTCAATGGCAGTGCTATATTTAGCGACATTGTTTATGGTACAACCCAGACAAATGCCTTGAAGGTCTACTAACTCACCACGAAGATCATAGATCACCCCCATCAGCGAAACCAACGTAAGGTGTAGTAGACATCTGCAAAGAAGTAAAAAGACACAATAAGTAGCAATTACGCCTACACACCAAGCCATACAAGCAAAAATAAGATGCACGAAATTCATGCATAATATTTCTTCAGATAAAGCCCATTTCGGGGCTTATCTAGAGGATTCCCTTCATAGTTGATCAGCTCATAGGCCCCTTTTTGCAAAACATGTTTCACAATGTAAGGCCCATGCCACATAGGCTCAAATTTTCCTACCCCCAGCTTATCATTCACTTGATCATAGAGCAGGACTAGGTCTCCTTCAATGAAAGAACGAGGATTGACAGCTTGGTCGAAGTGAGTTTTCACTCTCTTCTTCTATGCTTCAATGACTAGAGAGGCTAGTCGACGGGACTCATCCAACCTCTCTAGGTAAAGAAGATGTTCTTCTACCAGGGTAGTGTTTGGGAGCAATTTGATGTCTAATTTAAGAGAAGGGATATCACATTCAATCAGAAGGGTAGCCTTTAGACTGTAAAATAATTAGAACAGGGTGAATCCAGTGGCATCCTTCACTGAAGTTTGGTAGGCCCATAAGGCAGAAAACAACATCAGATTCCAATTGGACTTGTGCATGCCAATAGTGCATTGAAGCATCGTGACCAAAACTTTGTTGATAGCTTCTACTTGGCCATTGGCCTGAGGATAATATGCCGTCAAACTATCATGCCACAAGCCCAGCTGGGTTGTTAACTCAGTCATCATATGATTACGGAAATGAGAACCATGATCAGTGATGATAGCCTGAGGGACTCCAAATCATGAAATGACATGATTGAATAAAAATTGGGCCACTGTCTTACCGTCATTAGATAGCATAGGCATCGCCTCAGCCCATTTCATGAAATAATCGACAACAATGATGATATACCCATGCCCTTCGGCCGAGCGAGGGTTATAGGTCATATAATCAATGCCCCATTTGGCAAATGTTGGGTGTGGAGCCTGATTATCTTCTGTATTCAAAGGTTTTAGCTGGATATATCTCCCAGGAAGACTGTACACCCCTCCACAAGGGGGGGACTTGTAATTCCCCCCGCTGGGGGGTCCGGGGGCTAGCAGTCCCCCGACGGGGTTTCGGGGGCAGCGCTCCTGAAGCTTAAAACATATGTAAAATTTCCTTGTAAAGGTAGAGTAATTTCTAGTTAATATAGGCCATTCATTAGGCAGATGATCTGATGGTAGAAGTTATGTTTAATTTATGGTTTTTTTCCCTAGAAGGAAACCCCTCGCTATATATGAGGGAATTGTATTACGTCTATGTAGATCTGTATTCTGAGTGAGGAAGAGAGAGGAGATTGAGAGCAAAGAGGGAGTTACAGTGGATCTGTTGTAGGTTGTATCTCTTTAGTTTGTTGGATAATATAATAAAAAAGAAGGACTCGCTATTTCTCCGTGGACGTAGCCCAAACTGAGTGAACCGCGTATATCTGTGTCTCTCTTGTTTTATGTGTTCCATTGCCTTGTAATATATAGTTTTCTAACAGCAAAAGGGCCAATGGTAATGATAGGGTGTAGAGGAGCAGGAGGCGCATGCATCTTCCGTTGGTAGATTTGGCACTCATGACAAGAGCGGACGGGGAGAATGCAATCCTTGAAAATAGACGGCAAAAAATAACTAGCACAGAGGATCTTCTGAGCAGTAGCATACCCAGACATATGACCACCACAGGCACCAAAGTGGCAGTCATTCAAGACTCGTTCAACTTCCTCGAACGTCAAACAACGATAGAGAATAGAGTCAGCATTGAGACGGTACAGGGTGTCCCTGATAATGCGATAAGGTTGATAATGATGTAGAATACGTCGCTGCGAATCCTTAGACAAATCAGGACAAAAGGAGGATGTCTGAAGGTATACAATAATATCCACGTACCAAAGATCGAGGGTGCTAATCAAGAACAGAGACTCATCTAGAATATGGTCTTCTAATCAAGAGGGTGCAGTAGCAGATGGTAGGGAGTAGAGCAACTCAGTGAAAAGGAGGGATTTCTTAGACTTGGTAGTAGTAAACTCCAAGTCAAACTCTTGGAGGATGATAATCCACTTTGAGTACTTGTCCCCCAATAACTAACGTCACAAGATGTACGTCATCGCGTTGCAGTCAGAAATCACCATCGTGGTGCGCAATAATATATAGTGGCGGAAACGTTGGATGGCATGAATGACTACCAGTGCCAACTTCTCGACATAGGCTATCAAGTTTCCGTGTCAAGTATATTGCGACTGAGATAATAGATGACATGCTCAATACCATCATCATCGTCTTCGACCAGAACCATGCTGATGGTGCTATCAGCGGTAGCTAAATAAAGAGTATAGTCATGGTGATAATCAGGTGGATGTAAAAAAGGAGCAGAAACAAGGAGCACCTTGAGCTACTTGAATGACTCTTGTACAATGGCATCCCAGACAAAAGGGGTATCCTGCTTTAATAACTGCGTATAGCCTTTGGCAACTTTAGCATAGTTTGGAATAAAACAGCATAAAAAATTCACTTTACCCTACAAACTCTGCAATTGCTACAAAGAAGCAGGGGGAGGAAGATTTAAGATGGCTTCAATCTTAAGGGGATCCTGGCAGATGCCCTCTTTGGAGACGACAAACCCAAGAAGTCAGCTGGATTCAACGTAGAAGACGCATTTATGCAGATTAAGACAAATACGATACTGTCGACAGTGAAAAAAGATTTCACGAAGGTGATTTGGATGGTCTTGGCGCTTCGCTGAATGAGCTGGAAGGTCATCCAGGTAAGGTTGCACAATGTGTCGAATATCGTGAAATGCACAAGACATTATGTGCTAGAAGGTAGCACTGGCATTTTTGAGACCGAAAGGGAGTTTTTTATAAGTGAAAGTACCCCACGGGCAGATAAGGTAGTCTTGTGATGATCCACAGGTGATATATTAATCTGGTTGTAACTAGAGAAGCGGTCCATAAATGAATAGATCTTGCTCCCAGCACACTCATCAATGAGCTGGTCAATGAAAGGTGTAGTGTAGTTATCTTTGGGACAGGAACAGTTAATGTCACGATAATCAACACATACCCTAATAGTGCCTTGTTTCTTGGTCACAGGGACAATATTAGAAACCCAATCTGTGAGCGGGATAGGGTAAATAAACCCAACTTTAAGAAGCTTTTCAACTTCCGCTTCGATAGTTGCAGCCTTTCCGGGGTGCACGAGGTGTAGAACCTAGATATGTAGATATTTCATGCTCCATGATGCTAGGATAGATGCAGGTCATCTCTTCATACGACCAAGCAAAAACATCACGAAATTCTCGAAAAAGATCAGTATAAAGTTGACTCTCCTCTAGAGTATAGGTTACTCCGATGTGAGTATGCTCGACAACCCCTGGTTTAACAGAGACATCGATAGGTTCAGTTTGCGTAATGTTCCCCATATTTCCTTCAGAGAAAACTTGATGGATTTGAATAGGTGTCTGAAGGGGTTGGGAGGGGACACAGGAAGCAAACTTCTCAAGACAAGTAAGCATAGCCCCGTGGGTAGAGAGAAATGAGGAACGATGGTGATGATTAGACCAAGGAGGATCCTCAAAAGACATAGTCTTGATAATCACTTCATTAGAAGGAAAGACTTCCTGTAAAGGGTCCGAAGAAACACCATCTCCGAGCCAATGGGATTGGATGTACGAGTCGAGAGCCCTACTCGAAGGAGTAGGTTTAGGAAATGAGGCCGATGCAGAAACAATTTCGATGTAGTTGAGCTTGGCAGGACTCAACAACATGACATCGCCTCAAGATTCTACCTGATCAATGGGAGGAAGAACCCAAGGATCAGAACGAACAAAAATCATATTGATGGGAGCGATGTTGGGAGGTGGGAGTGAAAAAACACCCATAAGGGTAGGATCTTTAAAAAGTCTAGCACCCACACTCTCATACGGAATGGAGGTATGCTCCACGAAAGGCACATTTCCATCAAAAGAAGAGGAAGCAAAGAAGGATAGCTGGTCTACCGTGACAATCTTCCCTTGATGGGGAAAATGAAGGACACGAAATAGAGATGAAGCCACGACTTGCATGGCATATGTCCCACTTCGTCCCAAGAGGAGGTTGTAAGTTAAATTAGCATCAAAAACTTCGACCTCAACTTCAACCGTCTTCCCTTCCAGGGTAATAGGCAGATTCGTGAATATACCATAAGGATAGGAATCTCTCCCATTGAAGGATTCCAAGGTATTGGGACACTGGCTCAAGGTCAGAGAACCGATAGCCTTCCAATAAGCAACAGACATAATGCAAGTAGAAGTGCCTTCATCAATAATAGTGTGGTGAATAGTCTTATAATTGATGATGACTTGAATAAGGAAGGTGATTTGGTGAGGCAGTCTTAGTACATGATTTTCCAGGTCAAAAGTGATCAATTTCGAGTCAGCCAAGTCAATGCCACCAATGGCCGATAGCAATGACTTTCTCTGGGAGGGACAACTCTGGAGGACCTCTAATGCGTACATAGTCGAAGGAGCTTGGGCTAAGTCCTCAATGATGCTAGATTGTTGTGCAGCATGAGCATTAGGGTTGTAGGAAGACTTTTGGAGCACTCATTTAGGAGGAGGCCGAATGACTACCTCAGTACTAGGTTGCTCGATATGGAGCAGACAAGAACTAGACGAAGGAGCAATGGAGGGGACCTCAGTTTCCTTCCCGGTAGACGAAGGATACTCTTTTGACCGTGTACTAATATGGATGGGAATCGTCCCAGCCATAAAGACTTGAGAGTTGAAGGGAGAAGAGGATTCAGATGGATCAACCACCATTTGAGTCTGCTGCGAGGGAAAAGGATCTTTGAGCATGGCAAGAGTCCCAGGGGTACCTTTTAACAAATGACTAACTTCAGACTACCTTGGGTAGTCTTTAGTATAGTGATCCTCATCGCAAATAAGGCAAGGATACTTAGGCTTACGCTTGGCACCTTCCTCGGCTGGAGGCTTAGGGGGATCCTGCATTGGTTGATCAGCTTTATTCTTTCCTTTTCCCTTCTTCTTACCTTTCAAAGTTTTGTCTGCCGCGGTGGACTAGACAACATTAACCTCAGAAGTTTTACCAGAATTTGATGAAGCATGAGAGGCATTTTAATTTGGAGCATTAGACTTTTGCTTCATAGGGTTTGCAGAAGCTTTTCTAGAGGATGCATTAATGGAACCGATGACATCATCAACAGATGGTATTGATGGAGCTTTAGAAGTTTTGGGTCACGGGGCGTGTGAAAAATAATCATATAGCATACCAGACTGGGAGTAAACTAAGTCAAGGTACTGAGCATGCGCAATGGCCTACTCTTCAGTTACACATGCCCCGATAGCAATGTCCTGGGCTATCAGACTGATGAATGAAGTTGTAAACCAGTTGGTCAGAAGCTGGTCGGGGATCCAGAACTTAATTAATCGACGACGCCACCTCCATTCATGGATGTGATCAGAGATATGTGTAGCCATGTTCTGTTTCAAGGATGTCAGGAGGTGTGTGCCCGTTTCATATTGAATCGGCAACTGGAAATGAGTTAAAAATGTGATAGCAAGTGAGTTAAAGTCCTAAAAAGTTCCGCGAGCTAACTCAGTATACCATTTTGCGGCAGAGACAGTGAGAGTCTGTTGGAATAGGTGAAGCGGGATTGAATCATCAAGCCATCAATTCGATGAACACCATAAGTCATAGGTCATGACATGGGCTTGGGGATCTTCTCCAGCCTTATCGTTGAATTTGGGACAATCACAGGGAATTTTAGTTGGAACTGGTGACCAATACGGATTATGAAGAATAGGATCATTTGTCTATTTGGACACATCCGGTAATTCCAACATCGCCAAAAAGGGTAATTGAGGATTGATGGACATCTGAGGCCGCAAGTAAGAAACAACACCAAAGTTCCATCTAGTTCCCGGTTGCCCCCATTGATTTTGTCCAGACGAATTCGGCCAATAAGGGTCTTGTTCATACGGATTTTGTCCACAGGGGTTATAACTGTAACTAGATGGTTGACCTTGGATTTGACCCCCAACATTCCACTGATTACCTACTTGACCTACAGGAGCAACGTATGGTTGATGAAAATTCTGATAAGGGTTAACCTGTGGTTGTTGATAATGTTGGTATGGGGCAATTTGAGTTTGCCCTTCGGGTTTCTGGAAACCATAAGGTGGCTGGGCTGCAAACTAAGCTTGTGGGCCAGGCTGCATTTGATAAGCAGGTTGGGTTGGGAACCCAACTTGGGTTTAAAGACTGAGTTGGGTCTGGAGCCTAGACTAGGTTTGAAAACTAGGTGGAGCTTGAGAAGCAATGAGCATTTGAGTGCTCAGTTGAGTAGGCTCAGATGGATGTCCTTGAGAGAACTGAGGCTGACCCATCTGGCTAGAAGGTTGACCCAGTTGACATTGAGGTTGACCCATTTGACTAGAAGGTTGAGCTTGTTGGGTATTGGGTTGACCTTGCACAATCGAAGGATTTCCTAACTGACCAGATGGTTGAGACAGTTGAACAATTGGTTGGCCTTTGTTAGATTTGAGGCTGGACAACGGGTTGGCCTTGCTATATGTGAGGCTGACTGACTTGTCTAGAGGGGTGACCTTGTTGGGCACTAGGTTGCCTTGTTGGATGTAAGGTTGTCCTGGGTTGCTAGAAGGTTGCCCAAAGTATGTGAAATAAGAACCACTGAAGGCCGAAGCTTGTCCCAGGAAGGGTTGTCCTTGTGGGCCAACAAGTTGCTCTGGATAACGTGGCCCATAATATGGTTTTCCATGAGATGGCCACCCATAAGATGGCTGACCTTGATAGGGTGGACCTTGAAAATTTTAAGGTTGTGCTTGGCCACCTTGATAAGTGGTGGTACCCCAAGCAACAGATAACGGAATCGAAACCTCAATCATAGGTTGAGATGGCATGGGTTCAGGGTGATAAATATGGGATCCTCGAGAATCATAATAATGAAATGGATTCTGTGGATCTGGATTCTGAAGAGCTTGGAAATATTGATCATATGCCTCCCCTGCTAGAATGGAACCAGAAGAAGGTGGGGCACTAAGGGTAGGATTAACAACCCCAGATGTGGATGTCGATGGACCACTATTTGGAGGACCAGCTGAAGGTCCAGCAACAGTGGTCACGACTGAAGATGCAGTGATGACACTAACAATGGGGGCTAAAGAAGCCACACAAATGGTTGGAATAGTTGGAACAGATGTGACAGTCACATTGTGAATCTGGGGTGTAAAAGGCTCCGAAGTTGGAGTGATGGTACGAGACCACATGGAACTCGTAAGGGGAGATCTAGAACCCATGATATCCACCAAAGAATTATAGCATAAAGGCAACGTGATACCAAGAGGAGTGACACAAAAGGGTGAAGTTTCCTAAGGTATAGGGATTTCATCGCTTTCCATAAAGGTTTCTTCACCTGGGACAGGGTTCGTCTCATCCATGTCGGAGGAAGACATCGGGACCGAAACACCAGAAGGAGTAATGGGAAAGTCTTCTTTGGAAGGCTCCCAAATGGGGTTCCAATGAATATCGTAAGTCTCATCTTCCAGAGTGCAAGCGTTAAGCAGTTGGATACTCGGAACGACAGGAAGAGTATCACTAACAACTAGTACCTCAGAAGCGACAGAAGATGGAGATCCTTGGTCACTTGGAATGGGAGACTGGATGGGTGATTCCACCAGGATGATTTAACTCAAAAACCCTAGGGAAAACTAAATGATTAAGGAAAAAAACCCTACGCAAACTAAACACAAACAAGATCTAACAAGGTAAATGTGAACATGGGCGAATAAATTCTAAGACACAGTAACAGAACTTGACATTTTCATCTTTAAAGAGTCGAGAAAAGGACGAAAATATGACTCTATGTTATAGACATTTTTGGGCACTGCAACCCCAATCATAAATTTCCATAAACCAAGGGCTCCTAAGTCCCTAAAGGTGTTGTTCCAACCCCTAAAAGAACAAGGTCAACTGATTACATCATCTCCCAGAGGTTCTTCATGAAAAACTACTCAAAACTGGTCAAAACTGGACCATTTCAACTACTCCATGGTCAAAGTGCATTGCATCCCACCTGCCTACACACAGTAGGTGCGATGCATGTTGAAAATCCCTTCTATGGGGTGTGATGGGTGAAAGTGGACAAATGGCAGGGTCAATCCACAAGGTGGAGGATCATGGAATCTTCCAGAAACTTCTCCTGTGACACTTGCCGCTCTACATTCGCCCAGGGATGAGTAAGATATCATCAATCTCCAAGTGGAATCAAGAACTATCAAAGAGAGGACACTAATCAAATCTCAAAAGCTGACTCACCCCCCTTGCAAACATCTATATATGGATCCCTCATCCCAGAGATCCAGAGGCTGGAATTTTGTATCTTGTAAGGAAGTGTTGCTGGTTTCTTGGTGCAACATCATAGTGTTGGGTGATCTAAGCTTTTCATGAGGTGAAGAAGGGATTTCTTGCTGAGAGGATGATGCTAGGTCAGAATAATTGGTTGTAATCCTCTTTGCTCTTTCTTGATTATTAATAAAGCTATTCAAGTTTTCCTCCACATTCTTGTATGATTGATGATTTATGCATTTATGTGGTCAATATATATCTGGTCCTATATTGTTTATGATAATAGATCTATGTTCTTGGATAGTGTTATGCTGCTTTGATTCTAAGGGTGCTTTGTGAAGCTGGGTAGACAAGGAAGTGGGTAGCAAAGATCTATCAGAAGGGAGAGGAATCGAGCAAGGAACCAAGCGCAAGATAGAGGTTGGTCTCCTTATTCCCCTCTTATCTATTTCTCATAACGGAAAACAAAAGTACTTTTAGTTTGTTTGTTTCTAAGGTAGCTACTAGCCTTAGTAGGACTAACAGCTCTGCATAGACACTAGTTTTCCCGATAAGAAAATGGCGACTCTGCTGGGGAGCGAATAGATTGTTTGCTTATCTGCATTTGTTTACTTTATAAACTTACAGACAGAGCCTGAAGTCAAGCCAGCTAGCCTTCGAACTGTATTTGCTATGCAAGTGCAAAGTAGATCAATGCTGCTTCAGTCTATCTCCAGGTTTCATTTATGAATTAAAAAATTGATTTACAAACTCTCTAATTTCCCTTGTGGTGGCTCTAGTAACCTCCTTAGATCTACCCCTATGATTGATTTACTGATTACCACTTGCTCGGCCTAAATCCCTGAACTGAGCTGCAAACTATGACCCGGAATCTAGTTAAAGTCTCATCCCTGGTCCATCGCACTATCTCTTCTTTGAAACCTGAATGCATCGCACTTCCCAATTGTAGTAGGTGCGTTGCATTTCAGTTTCCCTATGCTACAGGTGCGCTGATCAGACCTCTTCTGCTCTTAGATTTTGACTTCTGTGTTCACTCTTTTTCAGCTCTATTTAGGAGTTTTGCTATCAGTAGTCAATATATCTCTGTTGGAAACCCCCTTCCTTTGCATTATTCCACCTCCATTGTGCAAAGAACTGTAAATGTTTTTATGTATTTTGAGTCATTTTCAGTTCTCCTTTACAAATAAGTAGCATAATTGTACTGTCGTTTCTTGATTTGAAAGTGTCGAAATTGTCGTTTTCAGTCACAGAAGCGAATCTGATTGTTCTTGATAGTCAATTACACTGTTACCCTTCTATTTGATTTGAATTATTAGTTTTTCAAGTGTCGAAAACAGGTTTTCAATTCCGAATAGCAAAGTGTCGTCATTGTCCTCATTTTTTCTTGAAAAGAAACTTGTTAATAATGTCGCTTTGAAAAATAATTCAGATTTTCGCTTAGCTTTCTTTTTATCATTCACACATTAAGAAGGCTGAAAACAAATACATGCATGTGCATTTTCATTTAGACTGTTTGTTGGTTTGATTTAGGACAATGCATATAGTGTGTGCTCTCTGCTCTTTGTTGAAAGAAAGCCATCTCTCTTTCCTTAGTAGCTAGGATTTTCATTTCAAAAAGAAGACTAAACGACTGTTTATCATCTTAGATTACATTTTAGGAATTGTATATCTACATCACGCGGTGAACCTGAAAGGCAAATTTCTTAAACAAGATCAACTGTATAATAAATTTAATGAATCTAAAAACGCTTTGGAACCTAACGCACAACATCTAGAAGTCTAGGCTAGAGACGTATTCCGGTGTCGTAAAGCCTGGTAACTATTGTTTTCGTTGTTGGTTGGGTGATTCCTCCACTTTGAAATAACAAGTGCCAGTACGGACTTGTGCTCCCACGAACCATTGAGTATATTTTGGGAGACCACAATAGGCTATATCCTTTATCCATAGGAAGTCGTGTCTGCCGCCCTATCGATCGCAATGCACTGAACACAGCATTCGGGAAGATTGACTGCCGTACCGTAAAAAGTATTTTGTAGTTTTGTGATTGGTTTGGTAATCCCTCTATCTAGATTTCCAGAGTAGTCTCTTTCGTTCCTTTTCAGACTCCTTAAAGGAAAAGGTCCATCTAAGCACTTGTCACTTCAAGCTCATTAAAAATCGAAGGCGACTAGAGTCATCTTTTGTTTTTTCTCGACTCTTAAAAATTGAAAAGCAAGTTGTGTCAAAGCGTCTAAAATTCATCTAATTCGGAAACATACTTCCCCTTGATTTTTAGTTGATCGAGTAATCCGCAATCGTGGAAGAAAGTCAATTGAAACCCCGTGATTCACGGAGGCTTATGCACCAACCGTCTTTGTCTCCAGAGTCGAAACTGTTACGGACAAAGCGAACTTGTTTAACGGGTTCCAAATCCCCTGGTAAAGTTAGAACAAGTGTTCCGACACCTTCAGAGACTCCGGTTACTCCAAACATTTATGGTATCCCTGCCTTTACAGAAGAAGTTCAGCAGCCACCAAAGGACAGTAGAACTGATCCTAGTGTGAAGGTAAACACTTGTATTACTGAACCAGCTCCATCTACAGCTGATTCGGAAGGTGTTATTCCCCAAACATCTTCCGCTGTAGATTCTATACCTTCTTTGGCACCAGAAATATTTTACGGACCTGATGGTCTACCTCTTCCACCTAGTCTGATTGCTATAAAGAGATTGTGGAGGATCCTCCATATAGTACTCCATCGCGATTTGGAGTTGGGATCACTCTATATCCTTCTTCATCAGAAGCTCCTATAGAATCGTTAGTCAATCTTTTGGATAGACTAGAAATGTCTGAACAACCGTCGACATCTAGGACAGTGTCGTCCGACACAACAACGACAGAACTTCCTGCTGTCACTCCAACAATTTTCGTCGGCATACCATCTATCCCAACGAGCTCTCAATCGCTAGAAGGGACCCATTCAGGGGCTATTTCGACAGTATGGTCTGTTCCTATTTGTTCATCCGGAATAGTATCCGGGAACTCTTATGTTGAGTCTCAGCAAATTGATCCTTCGGGGTGTCAATTTGGGCAGTCCGGTCCTCAAGGACAAACAATTCCTTTGAGTACTTGATTACCGCCGTATGGGGGGCAATATACCATTTCATTGTCTCCTCCAGGAGGAAAACCATACGAGAGTTCACAACAAAATTCAGGTTATGCTAGAATTACATCTAGCGGTTGGGTGCCAATACTGCCTCAACAATCAAGAGTTGTATATTTGATGCAACAATGTTTACCTATGTCAAATATACCAACTACGCCGACTATTGTGACGGTGTCGCAAGTACAAGTGTTGCCTGTTGTATGCCAACCTCAGGTTTCTCATGTTGTAATGCAACAGCCTCTTGTCCCTGCGACTCAACCACAATCGCCAACTAGTGGGATGACACAGGCCCAAACGGGTACAATTACCCCTCATCTTGGTCAAACAGTAAGTATTGGACAATAGCACATGGTTTCGCAACCATGGCTGGTGCAATACCAACAACTGCAATTCCAACAAGTATACCAAGGATCTGAGCAACAAATATTTGCAAATAGTGGGCAACCGTATATTCAAAACGGTCAAAATCAACCATTCTACAATGTTTATGCCCATCAACCTTACCAAAGTTACCAGCATCAAATGCATTATGCTAGTATGAAAAGACCAACTACTCAAGCCATTCCATCCTATCCTGGGTATGCTTCACCAAACCTGAATCAACAGTTACCCTTCGTGGCGACTTTAGAGTTACTAGATCTAAATCGGTTAACGAACGATCCAATTGCTTACCCCCCTTGGTGGCCAACGATTCTACATAAACTTCCGTCAGATATTCCTAAATTTAATGGAAATCTGGGTGAAGACCCGTCGAATCATGTGATGACATTTCCTCTGTGGTGTTCATCAAACACCCTAAACGATGATTCGATTAGGCTTCACCTTTTTCAGAGGACATTAACTAGTCCGGCAGCAAAATGGTATATCCAGTTACCCAAAGCTTTGTTTGACAACTTCAGTACCCTGGCCACAACCTTTTTAACCCATTTTCGGTTACCAATAAGGTATGAGACAAGAATAGAACTTCTTACCAATTTCAAACAAACAACGGCCACTCACATATCCGATCATATTCATGAGTGGCGACGTTGTCGTAGAATGGTAGAAACGTATGTTCCTGATCAGCTTTTAGCTGAATGGTTTATTAAGTCATTATTACCTTCCATTATAGAAGATGTGGCAAAAGGAGGAGTCGTCACTGAAGAGAAAGTTATTGCTCGTGCGCAATATTTAGACTTGATTTATACCCAGTCTGCCATGCTCTACAATAAAATCCCTGATGCTCCCAGACTGGAATTTTCTGTCCCTCCTCCTCCTAAATCAAACAATGACTCTCATGCCATTGATGGCGTGATTGGTATGACAGACACAAAATCGACAAAGGCTACATCTAAAAAGGCCCGTAAGATTTCCAGTCAAAATGCAAAAGAAGAACTTCTTGCCTCGGAAGTAAATGCCATCTCGATTTATAAAGGCAAAGAAACTAGGAGGCAAGAAGAAAAGCAAAGGGAAGAAGAAGAAACAGGAGGAATCATCACCTAAAAATTCTTCTTCAAACCCTCCTAGAGATAGGAAACCAAAAAATCCATGCTTAATATGTGATTAGGATCATTGGACAAAAAATTTTCCACATAAAGCTGAGCTTAAAAGATTCTTCAAGAATTCAAAAACCTCAGCGGTATTGACTGATCCGTTTCCAAATCCAGGGACAAATCTAGTTGCTAGTGAAAATGATTCCCCATCCCAAGTACTGATGTTGTTGGTTTCGAAACAGCAAAATGATGCTTTGGTATCGACAAGGAATAAAGATTACGAGAATCCACAACTGTCGAACAAAAAGGATAAAGATCAACCTAGTAGTTCGACAACAACTTCAACAGAAGTTGCACCACCCATCAATCCAGAGCTAACAATAAAACCGCCAAATGGAGTAGTACACAAGTTGACATTTAATCCTCATGCCAGAGTAGCACAATATTATAATATAGTGGAAGATCTGGCCCAATCGCCATCTGCTATGTCGACACTTGAGGTACTGCAAAATTGCCCATACCAAAAGCAAGCTTTATTATCAGCTATAGGTGGGATAGACCTAAAGGATTCTAATCTTCTGTCCTTTAATCATGAAGGATACGATCCTCAGTTACCAGCTCAACTACCTTTCCTCATTCAAGTGAAAGCCCTCAACAAAACTGTTCATCGAACAATTATTGATGAGGGGTCATCTACATGTATTATGTCGATGAGTTGCTGGAAAACTTTAGGATCTCCAACCTTGTCGTGATCTTCGACAACATTAAAAGCGTTTGACGGACGAACGTATACCCCATATGGTATTCTAAGTAACTTGCAAGTTGAACTAAGAGGGAAAATAGTAGAAATAGATGTCGAAGTAATCGACAGAAACCTCGATTACAACATCCTACTGGGAAGACCATGGATATATGCTACGGCTACTATTGTGTCGACCTACTTTAGGACGATTGCATTTCCTTTTCAAGGAGGAATTACAATCGTCGACCAACAAACGTTTCTTCCCAATAGCTCCCAAGTCACGGGAAGCATTCCGATGATCCATGGAAGCCCCCATATGCTTCAAAATATCGGAGTAGGCCTACTAAAAGACCCTATAGTAATGGGGACTTTTTCCCTCCCGCCTCCAATCAATCTAGTGGAAGTGGTGACGGTAGGAACCTACAATATGATATGTTCGATTCAAAAGATCTCAAAAAATGATATTAACATGGATCATCCGCAGGTATTGCCTCCAAGCCCAATAGAAATATTGTAGCAATCAATGTTTTTGGCATGGGAGGCAGACCCGAATCAACTCTCATCAAGCGTTTGGATAGATAGGTCTAAGGAATATGGCACCCCTTCAGATCCTTGGTTGCAAGTGCATTACACTGATGAAGGAATTTTTCAGTCAATGGTAATTGAAGGGGCGCCATGGGAAGATTACCACCATCGTTCCCATCTTTCGGATTGTCAAGAAGATACTCCTGGTGACCTTCATCATCCTTCAGCTTTTGATTTCCTATCAAATACTATAAACACGGTGGATTCCGAGCGAAACTTGTCCAATATTGAAGAGACTATCGCCATAAATATCTCAACCAAAACGAATGTCGTAGAGAATATTTATGTTGGCAAATGTTGTTCTCCTTCAGAACTGGAAATATATAACGCTCTTTTTCGTGAATTCAGAGATGTCGTTGCTTGGTCATATGATGAAATGCCAGGAATTGACTCGAGTATAGTTGAACACGAAATCAAGACGTATCCAAATGTCAAAACACTGCGACAACGACTACGGTAGGTGCACCCCAAGAAAGCCGCTGCCATCAAGGCAGAAGTCGAAAAGCTTCTCCATGCTGGTTTCATTTACCTAGTTCCTCTAACCGATTGGGTATCAAACATTGTTCTTGTGATGAAAAAACAAGGAACGATTAGAGTGTGCGTCGATTATAGGGATGTAAATGAAGCTTGTCCAAAAGACAACTACCCTACACCCTTTATTGATCAGATAATTGATGAATGCGTCGGATGTGAAATATTTTCATTTATGGATGGATTCTTCGGGTATAATCAAATAAATATCCGCCCACAGGACCAGTCAAAGACTGCATTTATTTGTCCATGGGGCACATTTGCATACCGCAAATTACCCTTTGGTTTAAATAACGCAAGGGCAACATTTCAGAGGGCAATGAATTATGCCTTCCATGACATCAAAAACATCGTTCAACCATATCTCGATGACCTTCTGGCTCATTCGTGAAAGCGAACCAATCATCCGCAGCATTTGAGAGCGATATTTCTACGTTGTCGACACTACAAGATACGAATCAATCCACACAAATGTGTGTTCTATGTCAGTTCTGGTCATTTTCTTGGCTTTGTAGTCTCAAAGGATGGGATTCGTCTCGACCCATGTAAGGTTCAGGCAATCATAAATTTGCCTCCACCTTCAAATTTACTTCAGATTTAGAAACTCCAAGGGAAAGCAAACTTTCTGAGGAGATTCATTCCAAATTATGCCGAACTTGCTCAAGGTTATACATGTCTATTGAAAAAGGAAGTGCCCTTCGTCTGGGATCAGGTCGCGCAAGCTTCCTTTGATTCTTTAAAAGAATCCCTAATGAAAGCATCATTAATGTACGCTCTTGATTATCAAAAAGACTTTAACCTGTATCTGGCTGTAGCGGATACAACCATCGTAATGGTTTTAGTTCAAGAAGACAATGGAATTGAACATCCTATATATTATTTAAGTAGGAACTTAAATGATACAGAAATCAAGTATTCCTATGTTGAAAAGCTCGCTCTCGCAGTTTTTCAAGCGATACAGAGATTTCGACACTATATCCTCTTTCGAAAAACTATTGTTCTGTAAGATTGCAACCCCATGACTTATATATTGTCGTGACAGTTGCTGGGGGGAAATATTCGAAATGTATAGCAATTCTTAAAGAGTTCGATCTGGAATTTGTAAAATCCAAATCAAAGAAATCCCTGGTATTCGCAGAATTACTATGCGATCTCCCATCGTCGTCCAATGATGAAACGTCCGAAGAAACCATCGTGGATGAATCTTTGTTTCTGATATCTTCAAGCAATCCGTGGTATGGAGATGTAATCATCTATCTCCAAACCCAAAAATATAGGCCTAATACCTCCCACTCGGAACAAAAACATATTTGATACCAATCAAAAGACTACATGATCGTCGGTGATACGCTTTACCGTCGTGGTGTCGATATAGTTCTGAGGAGGTGCCTCACGCATGAGGAGGCTGAAAAAGTCTTGAATGATTGCCATTCAGGCGCATGTCGGGGGCATCAATCTGGTTATGCTACGACGAAAAAAAAAATTACGAGCAGGATACTTCTGGCCAACAATGTTCAAAGATTGCATAACCGCAGTCAGAAGTTGCCATGCATGTCAAATTTCCGATAGCAAAACCAGAAGACCACCCGCACCTCTGCAGCCAATAGTTGTTGTTGGGCCATTTGCCAAATTGGGCATTGATTTCATGACATGTAACCCCAACTCGACCAGGGAGAATGGGTATATCATAGTCGCTGTAGACTATTTTACCAAATGGGCCGAGGCGATGCCTACATTAGATAACACTGGTGAAACAATTGCCCTTCTCTTTTTCAATCATGTAGCCGCCAGATTCGGCGTTCCACAGGCTATAGTCACAGATCATGGATCGCATTTTCAAAATCACATGATGGTTGAATTGGTTGCCAAATTAGGGTTGTCCCACAACAGCTCTACTCCATATTACCTACAGGCCAACGAACAAGTTGAAGTAATCAACAAGGTCCTAAAGCGGATGCTGCAAAGGATGATTGGAGTCCACAAAAGGAGTTGGCACTTGATCCTGTACTCAGCCTTTTGGGCATACCAAACATCGGTAAGGAATGCAACCGGGTTTACACCCTTCCAACTAGTGTATGCCCTAGAAGCAATCTTACCAGTTCAGTGTGAAATCTCGTCCCTCAAACTCGCAGTCAACCTTCTCCCTGGAACTTCAGAAGAGGAGGCTCATTTCTTGGAATTAATCCAATTGGATGAAACCCATCGTGATGCCACTTTGGCTAACGAATCCCATAAGAAATGAGTCAAGGTGCAGTTCGACAAGAATGTCAAACCCAGTGTCTTCTCAGAAGGTGACTTGGTCTTACTTTACAACCAAGAATCTGATAAATTGGGGGCAGGTAAATTCAAGTCTTTATGGATGGGCCCCTATATTGTTAAACATGTATTAGCAAAAGGAGCCTATGAGTTAATGTATTATGACGGGATTCCGCTGGCTCAACCCCATAACGGGTTGTACCTTAAGCGTTACTACGCATGATGCAGTGTAGTAACCCATATGCTTTTGTTACATTTTTGTTTTCGCTAAGGGTAATCGTTTTGGTCAAGTAATCTACTTTTTTTACATTTGTTGTAGATGTCAAACCTATTGGAATCATTTGTTGGATATGCCGATAGAGTGAGTCATAGTTCGTGGAACCTATCTTCTGCGGCTTGGGCCTTTTTTGATCAAAGCGGTGAGTTAGTAAGTTTCAGAGGAGTATGTATTGGTCGGTCAACAAAATAACATCGCTGAATATAGCACGTTGATAAAACTTCTCTCTGATGCCATCACACATGGAATACACTGACTTGTCGTCAGGCTAGACTCACAGCTCATCATACTACAACTCACTGGTATCTACTCCGTCCGAAATCCAGCTATCTATCGCGTGTTCCTAAGGGTCAAGATTTTGGAAAGGCAGTTTGATTTTATTCAATATCAGCATATTTCCAGAAGCTTAAACACATTAACAGACTCATTGGCAAATTATGTGTTAGATAGACATTTGCAACATTTATAAAAAGAAGCATTTCATCAATATTTGCATCAGGATCACGTAACTTAACCAAAATAAAACTCCGAAAATCAAAAATATATATATAACTGTTTATGGTTTACACATAATGTTCTGTAACCAAGACAACATTGGTCAAATGACCCAAAACTCAAAATGCTAAGGGGCACCCTAGTCTAATGATGCTGGTGATAACAAGTCACCACCTATGCAATCATACGTAAAATCCTAGTCCATCGACTCGGCACGCCAGTAGTATGTCACTGCAACCTCAGAGGCAGCTCGTCAGTCCTCACATCTAGAATACCAAGAGTGAGGCCCTCGACTTGATGCTGTAATGATGAAAGAGTCTCGGCCACATCGAGGTCACGAAGGATAGCCCTTCCCATAGCCTCTCCTGCTGGAGCGGAAACTGGCACTCTCAGGCATACTACTGGCCGAACTGGTCTGACATCTCCATGAGCACATGAGTTTTGATTAGTCCTGATAGAATAAAGCACAAGAAAATTATAAAGAGAAGCAATAAATAGATATATGGTCAAAAATTTTACCAATGGCACCCCACTGCTCGCCAGCCGACAGTACCAAATCCGGGTCACCCCGGAAATCCATACCAGCATATGGATACTCAGAAAAAACCATCTCCTAACGATCGAACCATCCAAAGAAGGTATCAGAAAAGGAAACCTGAGACTGACCAGCATGTCTTGACATATGGTCGACCCATCTCTGCATCCGTGGCTCAGTCGGTGGAGGTAAACCAAGTGAAATATAATACAGCTGCATCAGCGGGATCTTTTCCAAGGCAAAAGTGGTCAAAATAGAACCATATCCAAAGTTCTTCAATCATCCATTTTTCACCTTGGTCAATTGTTCTTTCATCACAAACAGTACTGCATCACACCAGTGAACACCTTTGGTTCAAGGCATTCTAAGGCATACTACATATAAGATCGGTTGGCCACATGAAGAGCCGCACTACCAGCCATTCTAGCAAAAGTGAACAGAATGGTCCTCAAGTGCCTATTAGTGACATCTCAGATATTGATCTTGCCATCCTTATTTGGATGAGATCCCTCTCTGCAATACCTGCGAATGTAATCTCTCACAGATTCACCCCCACGGGCCGAACCTGATAATGAGATAAGGGCACCCAGCCTCGATAAGCCGGTCAAAAAATAGATGTCCACGATAGTCAAGGGGATAGATTTGCCCCTAATCTGTAACACCTGGCTGGTAGGATCCCATGCATCGAGCAAATATTGCAACAAGTTGATTTGTTTCCTCATGCTAGAGATGCGAAAAAACTTGAACAGGCCACAGTTCCGCAGTGCATTTACCGTAACCGGATCATGTAAAGCAAGCATGTCCTCTTCTTCATGCTCACATTCTCGCCATGTAACAGGAATTTTTCTCCAATGAATCTATGAAAACAAACAAGAGAAGAGTTAGATCCTGATTTGGTGAAAAACAGGCAAAAATTTACATGAAAAACTGTGCACAAATTTCCCTCCTTGGACCCATCGCACCCCCAGCAGTGTTCTGGGTGCATTGCATGCTAATTGGCCAATGGCCAAGACAACATGCAATGCACCTTTCGATATAGAAAGGGTGCGATGAAGCCAGGGCGAGTTTTTCAAACCCTAGAGGATCAGAAAAACCAAAAAACATGCTCAGAATTCAAAAAGGAAAGAATGAAACTGAAGAGCATAGGTTTAGCCCCTACCTGGTCCAGACGGCACCAAGAATCGTCCACAGAATCTCCCGGAATCAGCTAGTGAAAATCAAGGGAGGAAGCACCTCCAAAGCTCCAACAAACCAAAGTTCAAATGAAATGGTAAAATGAGAGGTAAAAAACCACTTTTAAATTACTTTTCACATAATTCAAGTAAAATATTAGTGTTTTGACTCATTTTTCAAACATATATTGTTGATTTCTAACTAGTTTGATGAAGCAATTGAGCAGGCAGTACAACCTTTGAAGGAACAAAGTTATTAATGGTAAAATCAAGAAAATAAATGACCATTATATCGAGCAGTTTTAACGTGGAATTCAAGCTCGTTAAAATATAAACATAAGCAATGAGCAAATGTTCCTCCAGAGTTTAAGCTCATTAAAAAATCAACTGATTTCCGGTAAATAACCATTGTGAATGTATTACCATCAGCTTTTGAAGCCTTGGTCGTGTTCTCGTCATCACCTCCACTTTGTATTGGCCAATCATTCACCCCCATTTGATTTTTTACCCTTTTTGAGGAACAACTGTGAAGAGTGATCCTGTTAGCCATCCTTGTGACACTGCCATGATTGGAAAATTCCAAACCTTACCTGGAATCAGCTGCTACCCGAATCTATCACTCATTCCTCAAAAAACGAGTCTCCTTTAAACTCTTTTCAGCTGACTCGTAAACTATGAAAAGATTACCGAGCCATTGGCCTCTCCAGCTCGTTAAAGGGACTGGAAGTGCTATCCCTCCTTTATATTTTAATCTTTTTGGACTTGAGGGATTATTACACAAAAAGATCAAGCGCTTGTTTTGTTCGGCTCATTAAAAGTACCGAAGATTCATCCCTTTTGTATTGTTTTATACTTTTTTCGGACTCAAGGGATTATATGACGAAAAATGATTTTTGGAGTTTTCTTTACGTCCATTTTTCAGACTCTCTAAAATTGAAAAGGACCGAGTTATCCTTGTCGTTAAACTCGTTAAAACTGAATAGCGACAAACTTGTCCATAATAGACAAGAACAAGTTTCACTATCGCTAGGCTCGTTAAAACATAGCGATGGGTTTACCCGAAGGCAAAATTATAGAACAAGCATATGTTATCCTCCTCAAGCTTGACAAAAATAAAGAGGTACTGGTCAGTAATGACTGGAGAAAAATTTGGAAGAAAACTTGAAGAAACTTTGTTGGTAGCAATTTGCTCTTGAACATGACACTTTCACTCCGCATTCGAGTCGGGTTGGGTTGTTCCATTCACTGGTCACATCGTCGTGGTTATGTCACACCATCCATATTTGGGGTTAATGCTACCGATCCATCATGTCAGTGTCACCGATATGTTGAAGAGAAGTCACTCAGAGAATTCACCTGTGTCTCACCCACTGCAATATATTTACGCTCCATTCTTTCATGACCGCCACCCTGAACCTTATATCACCAAATCGTTTTCACCTCCATTAAAATCATTTGCTCCGTTCCGTGTCATTGATGTGGGATTCACTAAGGCCCTCATATGACGGATCGCTTCTTGTCGACATCAGCTCATTATCCAAGAAGTCGATCTACGAACAACCCTTTCAGTACTTTGAAGCTTGCATGCCTCAATGGCAAGTTTCTCACTTCCGGCGACAGGTTTACATCAATGACCTTCGACCGAAAGATTTCGCGTGGTGTTCGATGCCAAGTCACTTATTCACACCACGTGAATTGTACTGTAGTACCTTGAGGGTCATCATTATTATCGATGATTCCTCTCGCACCTAATAACAACTTACATCATTGGCTGGTAATCAAGCGATGTCTTTCCATGTTCGACTCCAGAACATCTCTCACATGGATCAACTTGTACTTTGAGTGAACATCAAACGAGATTGAAGACCCCGGATCTAGTTTCATCCATCTGGGTTGCGATATATATTTAGGAAAATAAATACATCAAATGTACATCATTGCTACACAGATAATCATCCAATCTAAGGGATGATGGCTCTACCAGAATCATCAGTCCACACTCAAATGATTGTCTGTCTCATGTACATGAAAATGAATTTATGAAGCTGAGCATGGGAATGCCCACCTCAGCTAGATCATGAAAATATTATGAAGATAATGTATTGTATTGTATCTTATTACAGGTCGCCTTCCAGCTTGAAAAAACTTCGGATCCTCATGATAAAGCATTTCACCTGACATCAAAAGATTAACGACCTCATGCTTTAGGGGGCAATTGTTATAGACATTTTTGGGCACTGCAACCCCAATCATAAATGTCCATAAAACAAGGGCTCCTAATTCCCTAAAGGTGTTGTTCCAACCCCTAAAATAACAAGTTCAACTGATTACAGCATCTCCCAGAAGTTCTCCATGAAAAACTACTCAGAACTGGTCAAAACTAGACCATTTCAACTGCTCCATGGTCAAAGTGCGTTGCATCCCACCTGCCTACACACAGTAGGTGCGATGCATGTTGAAAATCCCTTCTATGGGGTGCGATGGGCGAAAGTGGACAAATGGCAGGGTCAATCCACAAGGTGGAGGATCATGGAATCTTCCAGAAACTTCTCCTGTGACACTTGCCTCTCTACATTCACCCAGGGATGAGTAAGAGATCATCAATCTCCAAGTGGAATCAAGAACTATCAGAGAGAGGACACTAATCAAATCTCAAAAGCTAACTCACCCCCCTTGCAAACATCTATATATGGATCCCTCATCCTAGAGATCCAGAGGCTGGAATTTTGTATCTTGTAAGGAAGTGCTACTGGTTTCTTGGTGCAACATCATAGTGTTGGGTGATCTAAGCTTTTCATGAGGTGAAGAAGGGCTTTCTTGCTGAGAGGATGATGCTGGGTCACAACAATTGGTTGTAATCCTCTTTTCTCTTTCTTGATTATTAATAAAGCTATTCAAGTTTTCCTCCACATTCTTGTATGATTGATGATTTATGCATTTGTGTGGTCAATATATATCTGGTCCTATATTGTTTATGATAATAGATCTATGTTCTTGGATAGTGTTATGCTGCTTTGATTCTAGAGGTGCTCTGTGAAGCTGGGTAGACAAGGAAGCGAGTAGAAAAGATCTATCAGAAGGGAGAGGAATCAAGCAAGGAACCAAGCACAAGACAGAGGTTGGTCTCGTTATTCCCCTCTTATCTATTTCTCATAAAGGAAAACACAAGTAGTTTTAGTTTCTTTTTTTCTAAGGTAGCTACCAGCCTTAGTGGGACTAGCAGCTCAGCATAGATACTAGTTTTCCCGATAACACTCTAGTCACCTTTGAATATTTAATGAGCCTGAAAGGAAAAGTGCTCAGATGGACCTTTTCTTTTAAGGAGTCTGAAAAGGAATGAAAGTGACTACTCTGGAGAACTAGGCAAAAGGTTTAGCAAACAACCCATGAAACTGCATATACACCCTGGCGATCATATGAAAACCAAGGACTTTCCGTACGGAAGTCAATCTTCCTGAATGTTGTGTTCAGTGTGTTATGGTTTGCAGGGCAGTAGACACAGCTTCCTAAGGATATAGGATGATAACCTAGTGGGGTCTCCCAACATATACTCGACGGTACTGGGAGCGCAAGTCCATACTAGTAGCTATTGAGTCACAGAAGGAGGAATCACCCAACCTTAAGTGAAAGCAATAGTGACTAGTTTTAATGACGCCAAAGCACATCTTTAGCCTAGACCTCTAAATAATGTGTGTTATGTTTCAATGCGTTGTTAAGTTCATTCAGTTCATTTTAGAGTTGATCTTGAATTATGTTTCAATTTCTAGGCCTTACCATATGTATATCAAAAAACCTAGGATGCAGCTAGAATGAGTAAAGTATCTTTCATTTCAATGAACACCTACTTACAGAAAGGTAGAGAGATCATTCCCAAACCAAGGTAAAACCAAGATCATCTAAGAGACACAATGCATAAACACATCAATTCCTACAGTGCATCGATACTACTAATGATAGATTTAAAGTTTGCTTTCCAATTTCTCAAACATGAAAACTTGAAATGAAAATGTACTTTCACTTTCGTATACTAAATGAATGCAATATTTTGATTTTGATAGCTTTGAATTATAAAGAAACAAACAAGTAAGCATGAACCAATTGATCCAAACAGTTGTAATCTATGTCTAGTAGCGAAAAATCGAATCAATATCAAAATTGGTCCAATAATTGACACTAAGCATCAACCAACAAGAAACAAGCAATGAAAAAGCCTCAAAGAAATCACCAAGATGGTTGCGGATGAACCTTGGACAAACAAGAAACCAAGCCAAATAATCCAAAAACTTGAAAAAGCTAGGTCACAAAGCCAAAAATACAAGATTCACTCAATGAAACCAAAGAGAGAGTACCTTAACCAGAAGCAATTAAAACAAACTAATGGGCAAGAGAAAGACAGCGGGGGATTAATAAGACTGGCGGATTTACGAGATAGAATTGAAAAAACAACTATATAGGAATCATCACAGGCATAACACTAGCAACTAGGGATGATCAGCCACTAACTGTAGCAACAGAGCGACTTCATCGCGAGAGTACATGTCTCTTCCGTGATGGGCTGATTTTAGGAATCGTCATGACTGTACGACATGATTCACCGATGCACAAGATTATAAAATAGAGACAAGGTGCCTTCGGCGTGACTGTTAAGCTTTTTCCAGCGACGAACTTAAAAACAATGGAAAATGCATGAAAAGTCCCAAACAAAAATGAGACTATATGTCAGCCAGATTAATCGTTCTTGCGGACAAGACCGATCTCCCTAGTATCAACTAATATCTAGTGACAAGCAGAACAAGCAAATCTACCTTTCTCTAAATGTTGCGATTTATTAATAAAAGCCAAAAGGTGTTCTTAGACCCTACCTTAAGTCCAACGCTAGTTTGTGGCAGCCACGCTTCGACCATCCGAATGAGCTTCCTTTTAAAGAACCTGCAAACACAAACAAGCACACATCAAATAACACCTGCATAGCCAATATAATAAATCATATTCATCATGGTGATCAAGGAATCCATGAAATAAACCATAGAAGACAGCTTATTGAGAAAAATAAACTTGATTGTATTAACTTTAAACAAAGAAGAACTTTACAACCTTGGTGCCTTGATGTTGTACAAGCTCCTCCCAGGGTCCAAGCAAGAATCTCCCCTACTTTGACAAGCTTCACACTCTTCCCAATGAGGTCAAAAGGTATGTAATCTCTCCTCTCAAGCTCAATTAGGAAGTCTAAATTCCAACAGCATTTACCCTCAAAAATATTCATCTTTCAACCTCCTTAGTAACCAGCCCAACACCTCATTTTATAGTGTAGAGGAAGGAAGTTACCAGGTCCACCTATGAAGGGATAGAGTCATCCTTCAAAGGGATAAGCTCCTCACATCAAGGGGTTAGCTCCTTTAGTTATGGGATGCATGAACCACCAGGGAGCGAACTTGCCACCTCAATATTCCCTCTAGAAGCTTACAGAAATAACCCAAAGTGAGTTTTTAAGAATATACTTGTGCCTTTTTTACTTTTACAAGGGTCCACACCCATTACATAGAAACAAAGCAGGTAGGTCCGTAGGGGACATGACCAATGGGTGCGGAACCGCAAGTAATGCTAAGAGAAAGTGTGGAACCAGAGTTTTAGAGTTTTTTAAGGACTTTCTCTCATTTTTCAAGGCTTGACATGAAGAGCAGAGGTTTAAGACTTGCATAGGAGGAAAGTATGAGTGGTGATAGACTCATATTGACTGCAGAATGTCATGGTGACAATATTTTGTGCAACAGATTGCCCCATACTTAGATCAAAAGTACCTAGAAAACTAACTAAACTACTCTGATATAGGAATGATCATGTAATACATCACAAGTATAGACATATGTAGACACAGTATGGGCGCAACCATCTATTTATGAATAGTCCACTGTATAATGAATAACAAAATTCCTCATAGCCTAGATGGTGGAAACTAGATCCAGGGTCTTGATTTCCACTTCTCGAAATAGTACAATTCTATCGATGTGAATGAATGTGTCGAAGTCGAACATGGTAGAAACCACTTGATTACCAGTCAATGATGTAAACTGTTAACAAGTGTGAGAGAAACCACTAGTAATGTCAATGGCTCTCAAAGTACTCAGTATAATCCATGAAATGTGAATAGATGAGTTGATGTCTAACATGTCACGGAATCCTTTGATCCAAGGTCAATGATGCAACCTGTCGTCGAAGGCAAGAAACCTGCCATTGAGGCATACAGATTCCAAGGTACTGACGATTTCTAGGTCATCTTTCTAGATAATGAGCTGAAGTCGATAGAAAGCGATCCATCATAGGCAAGCCTATAAAATGAAATCATAGATCAAGTTTGAAGAAATATGTTTGCAAGGACTGACTCAGGGATGTTCAAGATGGATGACAGATGTTTTGCAGATGAATGGTTTATTTGCACTAACCTCTTGAACACATAACGACAATGCAGATGGTTTGGTGACAATTGACCCAAAGCTAATACCTAGAAATCGGCTGAAGACTTTCAATATGGTTTGATTAACTGTTAGGAAAAGGATTTCCCAACCCAAGTGAACAAAAAGTGTTGTGTTCAAGAGTGGTTGAATGATTTTCTGAGACACAAAGTATAACAAACAGGTTCATTTTTCTCTCTTTTCTCCCACCATTTCTGGCAAGTACCTCTTTATTTTTGACAAGCTTGAGGAGGATAACATTTGCTTGATTATAAGCTCATCCTTCGGATGAGTCCAACTTAGTTTAAAATTCGAACCCTAAGAAGGAGTGGTCCGTTCTTGTTTGTAATTGAACATGTCCTTTACTGTTAAATTTTAATGAGTCGAGTATAGGAGAAACTTGGTGCTTTTCAATTTTAGGGAGTCAGAAGAAAATCTTAAGAAAACTCCATGGTTGTCCTTTTTTGTAAATTTGTGTCTCCCAAGCCCGAAAAAGTATAAAATAATACTTGAGATAACTGCTTGACCATTACGATCAAGGAGTACTTTTCATAATTGGTGTCTCTGATCTGAAAAAGTAAAAAAGTGATCAATGACATGTCGTTTTATAATCAATATCGAATTTGAAACGACAAAAATTTGGCAATCTTTTCATGTTTATATGGTCAGAAAAGAGCTGTAAGTGGACCGTCTTTTTAATTCCGTTTTAACGAGCTTAAAAAGAAAAACTCGGCAATCTTTTCATATTTTAGGAGTCAGAAAAGAGCTTAAAGATGACTCTAATGTTTTTTTTTTGAAAATGATCAATTTTATTTAAAAAATCTGATATTCTGCACAAAAAACTCAAACATTACTCATACCTGTTTAAAAATAAATAAAAATGCATCAGAAAGTTACCTATTTAAAGTGAAAAATAAACAAATTAAAAATTCATTTATTCAAAAAAGCTTATAAAAAGGGCTTTTGTAAATTCATTTTTACCGTTTGACTTCAGAGTGAGAAACGAGAGCTTTTGGGTAAGAAACTTCCCATGAAGATTGCGGAAAATCCATCTGTTGGAATCGAAAACCGTCACCTCTAGGTAATACACATCACTTTAATCTGTATTTCAACCATTTGAATTTTGTTTTTAGGTTTCTATTTTGATTTTTATGCAAAATTTAGTTTTAAAGACTGCTCACAAGGGTCGGCAGGTGCAGCATGTGAAACCTGCGAACCCCGACTTTTTCTTGCAAAGGAAAGAGCCAGGGGCCTGCACCTGTTGTTTGGACAGAGTGCGGACCCTGCGACATAGGTTTTATAACTTCAATTTTTTGAATTTCCACCCAAAAACTTTGAATTAAAATGTTCTAATCCGCCTTTTCTATCAATGTAGGATATATACCATGCTCGGTTGGTGGGAACGGGAGCATGAAGATGTGGACCTTGCCGCAATTAATCATCAACCTTCAATAGATGCATTGAAGGCATGCAGGTTATTTAAATTCTGGGCCATACCTGGCATGAGGGCCCAAGTGGACTTTTTGCAGTGGCCAGCGGACAGATGGAATATACAGGACTAGTGTTTCATTATTGGTGGCCACCATGATCCGGATTTAAACAGGAATGCAATAAAATACAGAGATAACCATAAAGACAGATATGCAGTGGAAATAATACCTCAATTCATTATTGTAAAATACTGAAATATGCTTACAAACAGAAATGGAAATAAACCAGCTAGGGCGATGGTAGCTTATCTCTGAGAAGAGACGTGGTCGCTACATGCCTCTGAACTGTCTTACAATGAGGCTCGGAGGCCTATTTATTGTTGAGAAACAATGGAAAACCCTTCACATTCCAAAACCTAACCCTAGAAGATGAAACGCCAAATTGTGGGCCACAGTTTTTGGGTAAGTTGGGACATCAACTTCCCGGGGTCGTGAATTGGTCGTACTATCTCCATTTGACGTGCATGATAGCCCGTTGGAAAGATCTCTCCAAGGACTACGACGGAAAAGACGATTTTTATCAAAAAAATCTTTGGAGGTAGATTTCCCAAAAAACGTCGTTTAGGGCCTCAAAACGGCTCCGGAAGTTTAGGACCCGAAAAACTGCTAAAAATAGTAAACTATGCTATAATTAAGGAAATTGAAAAAACTGTAAGAAGCACTAGAGGGGATCCAAGTGGAATTAGTGGGTGGCCACCAATATCCACCTGGATCATTCCTCCCCCCTTAGGAAGCAATGGTCCCCATTGCGTTGAGTTCCTCCATGAGATGAGGGAACTTCTGTTGCACTTGGTCCTTGGTGAGCCACTTGCCCTGGTGAAGGAGTTGTCCTGCTTTGACAACTCGATACAGTTGGATATTCTGCTGGCGAGTGTGCTTGATCTGTGTGTCCATGATCTGATCAGTTGCAACTTGTGCCATGCAAGTTGGATTTAACTCTGTGGGTCTGAGTTGTTCTGCAATGTCGGACGTGTTTAGTAATGGTGGAAAGTATGGCCGAAGGCAGTCGACATTGAACACCGGGTGCAGGCCAAGGAATGGGGGAATGCTAAGCTCAAATGCATTGTCTCCCACAGCCTTGGTAATGGTGTAAGGGCCATATCGGAGTGGTATGAGTTTCTGATAGGCTCCGATAAGCCGTTCCTTTTACAAATGCAACCAGACTTTGTCGCCCACTTGAAACTTGTGTGGCACCCAATGTTGATCATGTCGCTGCTTGTACTTGGCATTTGATTTCTCCCGAATGTCATGGACCTGCTGGCGAATATGTTGGATGTGCTCAATGAAGTTGTTTGCCTTATCTGTTTCAGACTAGACATGAGCAGAATCTGCGTGAGTAGCTGCAAATGGCATGGCCACATCGATGGGACATAGTGGCTGGAACCCCAATCCCACCTGGAAAGGGCTGTGGCCAGTCGAGCTGTGGAGAGCCCGGTTGTAGTTGTGCTGAACATAGGGGAGACTCTTGTCCCATGTGCGTGGATGCTTTGAGTTGTACATGCGTAGAATGTGTACAATCATCCTGTTGACGACCTCAGTCTGGCCATCAGTTTGAGGATGGAAGGCTGTGGACTTAGTGAGTTTGGTGTCCAGCATCGTCCAGAGGCTAGACCAAAATGTACTGAGGAACCTGCTGTCCCGATCTGAAATGATAGACTGTGGGATCCCAAAGTGTACCCATACTCGTTCAAAGAAGAGTTTAGCATTGGCTTCTGCTGTGATATTCTTCTTGTAGGCCGCCATAATGGCCATCTTCGAGAACCTGTCGACGACTACAAAAACACAGGCATTTCCATGCCTAGTGGAAGGGAGGCCTGACATGTAATCCATGGAGATGGATTCCCAAGGTCGACTAGGGGTAGGCAGCGAGGTATAGAGGCCTTGCTTCTTTATGGTTAGTTTGGCAATGGCGCAAGCAGTGCATGATCTATTGTACTTCCCGACATCCTGTCGAAGATTCGGCCAATAGAAATATTTCTGCAGTACTGCCACGGTTTTTTCGACCCAAAAATGCCCAATGGCCCGACTGTAGTGTGCTTCCCAGATCATCTTGGCACACTCACTTGAAGGAACACAAAGGTGACCCAGGTGGCATAACAGGTCATCCAGGAGGTGAAAGTTTGGAACATGTTGACCCTCCAAGAGTGTCTGGTATGTGTGGCCGAATTCCGGGTCGCTTTTGTAGAGCAGTGGCCAATCAGAAGTCTCGTGCCCACAAGACTTGAGCACAGTGGTTAACGCCATGATCGGTGGTCGACTGAGGCAATCTGCAACATTATTGGTGCTGCCCTTCTTATACTTGATATTCAAATGGAACTGTTGAAGGTATGTGGACCACTTCTGATGGTGATCATTCTGCAATTTCCCTTGGGTCTGTATGAACTGCACGGGTCAGTGGTCCGTGTGGATGACCGTTTCCTTCCCCAAAACGTAATGCTTCCATTGTCGGCAGACCTGCACAATGGAATACATCTCTTTGTCATAAGTGGGATACTTCCGGACTGTGTCTGAAAGTGTCTCACTGTGATATGCCACTGGATGCCCGTGTTGAGTAAGGACTGCCCCAATAGCATAGTCAGAGGCATCTGTCTCGACCTCAAATGGTTGTTGCAAGTCTGGTAATGCAAGAACTGGTGCTGTGTAGAGTCAATATTTCAACTCTGTGAATGCCTTCTGTTGAGATTCAGACCAAAACAATTTTGCTTTCACTCCTCCCTTGGTGACCTAACTCAAGGGCCAATATGAAAAAATCCCAACACGAACCTGCGGTAGAAGTTGGCAAGGCCTAGAAAGCTGCGAAGCTCTGTCAGAGTGGTTGGAGATGGCCAATCCCGAATGACTTGGATCTTGGCTAGATCCACATGCACCCCCCATTCATCAATAATGTATCCCAGATAGTGAACCTCGGTCATGCCAAAAGTGCATTTCTCCAAATTGGGACATAACTTGTGTTGTCACAGTGTTTGGAGAACCTGTCGGATGTGGTGGAGGTGCTCTTCCCAAGTCTTGCTAAAGATCAAGATGTCATCCAAGTATACCACTACAAATGAGTTGGTGAATGGCCGCAAGATGTCGTCCATTAGCCTCATGAAGGTTGCAGGAGCATTCATCAATCCGAAAGGCATAACCAACCATTCGAAAAGGCCCTCCTTGGCTTTGAAGGCAGTCTTCCACACATCGGAGGGTTCGATCAGTACCTGGTGATATCCTGAATTCAAATCGATCTTGCTGAAATATTTTTTGCCCTTTAGTTGGTCCAGGAGGTCATCAATCCGTGGGATTGGGTACCTATTATGGACAGTGATCTTGTTCAGCGCCCGATAGTCAATACAGAGTCTCCAAGTCCCATCCTTCTTTTGTACTAGCACGATCAGGCTCCCACAGGGCGATGAACTTGGATGGATGTGACCTTTTTGTAGCAACTCCTGAATCTACCTCTTGATTTCATCGTTATCTAGAACAGAGCGCCGATAGATTGGTCCATTTGGCAGCGGCGAACCGGGGGTCAGATCAATGGAGTGCTTGACCTGACAGTGCAGAGGAACCCCTGCAGGGGAGGTGAAGATGTCCTCATACTCCTCCACAACCTTGTCCATCTGTAGTTGTCGTGCAGAGGGGCCCTGTCTGGAGGTCGTGGCCATCGTCTTCTTCTTTTCTTGAGGGCGTATCATCAAGAAGACAAACTTCCCGGTTTTGGAAACGAGCTTACTGCATTGTTTAGCAGTAACCAAAGAGATGGCGGTAGGCGGTGCTACCTCTGGTATCTTGTACAACTTATTTCCCAAAGTAACAATAACAGCACGGGGCCTTGACTCATACATAGCATGTCACTTCCACAAGTATGGTTGTCCTAATAACACATCACAAACTTCAAGGGGAGCAATGCCACACAATACCTCATCCGTGAAGGGCTTGATGTTGTATGGAAGGTGACACTGTTGGCTCATGCGAAGATCCCGTCCTTGGTGCAGCCACCCAATGGTGTATGGTTGTGGATGTGCTATGGTCGGTAAGCCCAACCGTTTCACGACCTCTGCCGAAATGAGGTTCTTTTGGCTCCCGTTGTCGATAATGAATTGTAGCGGGGAGCCTTTTACCCACATCTGGGAGTGGAAGAGACGCTCCTCCTCCTCTGGATCTTCAGGTTCCTCCTTCTGGATCTTCGTGGTGGCAATGGTGGCATTGGGCTCCGCATCGATAATCTGCTTCCCTTTGTCATTCCCCTTATCGGGTTCTGACTCAGAGTCAGAACATGCATCTGATTCTGAAACCTTTAGCTCGGCCACCAGTGACTGCTTGGCCCGACACTCACTTGGGTTGTGAGTGGAGCTCTTATGGAACTCACACCACTTTCCGGTGTCCTTTTTCGGCTTCGCGGCGCTGTTCTTTGCTTGCAGCTTTGGCGGGTTGTCTTGGGCCACCCCACCTTGGCTTTGTCCTTTGTTCTACGGTTTGGGGGCACCTTTCCCTTGTTTCGGATTTGCAGACCCAAAGTTTCGCTTCTTCTGTTTAAACTTTTGGTCGACCTTGACGGCATATCGGTATGTCGTGCCGAGCGAGGAGATGTTCAGGAATTCTATTTCTTCTTAGATGTACTTGTGTAGGCAGCCATGGTATTTGAGTACCAAATGCTGCTCTGTGTCCTTGATACCCAACTTTGTGCAAAGGGTATGGAAAATATTGGTAAACTCTGGTACATCTTGGTCCCTTCCCTGCCGTAGCGTGGTCCACTTTATGTATTGATCCTCATAGCTTCCGACAGGGTAGTACTGCTCCTTGATGGCATCTCGGAATGAATCCCAAGTCAGTGCGACTGAAAATAGTGAGCTTGTACTTTCATCCTTCTACTCGCAGTAGGTTTCCCACCAATCCTTGACGTGGGGGGCTGCTTTGAGAAGAGCGAAAATAATCTTTTCTCGACTGGAAAAATCATGAACAGAAAAATAACCCTCTAGCACATTTAACCATTTATTGATGGCATCTGCATCTATCTGACCCTCGAATATGGGGATTTCAAAATTAACTTGTAGCTTAAATGGTGTGGCATTTCCAGAGTTACTTTTGGAAGCCAATGCATCGCCCCTGGGTAGCCACTGAAGGATTTGGGCAAAGTTGTCCATTATCATGTTCCTTTGTCGCTCGAGGGATTCTTCGAGCAAGATTTTGATAGGATCTCCTACCCCCTAGTCTTTCTTTTCATCCGCCATGGGAGGCCGTCGGGATTTGCGAGGCTGGTATTGCAAAGGTTCGACCAGTTCAAGCCCTAACTCCTTATATCTCGACCTCGTTGGGGACATGCAAAGAAAAACAGAGAAGAAAAGCAGACCGCTCTGATACCACTGATCCGGATTTAAACAGGAACGCAATAAAATACAGAGATAACCATAAAGACAGATATGCAGCGGAAATAATACCTCAATTCATTATTGTAAAATACTAAAATATGATTACAAACACAAATGGAAATAAACCAGCTAGGGCGATGGTAGCTTATCTCTAAGAAGAGATGTGGTCGCTACATGCCTCTGAACTGTCTTACAATGAGGCTCAGAGGCCTATTTATTGTTGAGAGACAATGGAAAACCCTTCACATTCCAAAACCTAACCCTAGAAGATGAAACGCCAAATTGTGGACCCCGTTTTTTGGGTAAGTTGGTACATCAACTTCCCGGGGTCGCGAATTGGTCGTACTATCTCCGTTTGATGTGCATGATAGCCCGTTGGAAAGATCTCTCCAAGGACTACGACGGAAAAGACGAGTTTTATCAGAAAAATTACTGGTGGTGGATTTCCCAAAAGACATCATTTAGGGCCTCAAAACGGCTCCGGAAGTTTAGGACCCGAAAAACTGCTAAAAATAGTAAATTGTGCTATAATTAAGGAAATTGAAAAAACTGTAAGAAGAATTAGAGGGGATCCAAGTGGAATTAGCGGGTGGCCACCAATATCCACCTAGATCACAGCAGCTCGAAATGGAGCCAGAGGACATTTACTTCTTGACTGATTTGCCCAAGAGAGGTGAACATTTGACTCTATTTGGGACTAGGCCAGGTGGCTAGTCTGTCGATAGTCTTCGGCTAGAGTTTTGTAATGACCAAACCAAGGACAAAGTGATTGATATCAAAACCATCTCCCATCCTGAACTCAAAGTGACTGCATTTACTGTCACCAGACTCTGCGGAAGTGCAGCATTGCATGTAGCCACTAGATCCCAAATGTGAATGGCAGTAGACTGCTATTGAGGCACCATCTTCAACTAGTGTGAAGCTGTGTTGGCTAATGTAAAAGGCCAACTGAATAGAGCAAAGAAAGGACAACTAAAAAACTTTGGATATGGTTTCTTAGTTGTTAGCTCTTGTCTAGAGAGGGTCCCGATGTTGGTCCCACAACATCTTTACGTTGGAGGTGGACTTCCCCGAGAGCACAAGCTGATGCGTTAGGTTGCAGTTATGGCCCGTCATCCTAAGGAGGGTTTAGAGGTCATTCAATTTCCTCCTGAGTATTTTCATTGGTTGGAGAACCAAGTTTTCGCAATTCAGGATTTTCCTTATGATGGGATGGATTATCGTGGTGACCCAGAATTGGCTCTTCCACCAGGAGAGCAGTGGGATGACTAAGGTAAAATCATTCTCAACATTTTCTAATTTAATTCTTTTTATTTTTTAATTTTATTTTATTTTTTATTTTTTTTAAATCATCTCAAAAATGATAGTAAAAGGTTTCAAATGCAGATGTGAGTCCATGGTGACTAGCCACTCTCCGTCCCTATGAGAGGAAACACCCAGCTGCAGCAGTACTAGCCCCACGGGATGAATCTACAGAGGCCCTGGACGAATTGGAAAACCATCTAGAGCACTTGACAACAGATATTCTAGAGACTAGCATAGATGACATTCCTCTTAGGTTACAACGCTATGTGATTGGGGTCCCAGGACCTTTCAAGAGGTTCCTTTGTAGGGTGGCCCGAGCAGTGGTTTCTTATCGTGATCATCAGCAATGATAGGATGATCGCCTATTGTAGACTCATATGACATTTTTTCTTTTTGTACTATCATTTTTGCCAATCATAAGGTGTTTTTCAACCTATGATCGAAGACGATGTATATTTGACACACTTCTATGCTATGATATATCATTATTACTAGCTATCTTGTAAAACATGTTATGGAATGTTTTTAAATTTACTGTTTGATTATTGCAAATGTCTACTTAACATTCGAGAAGCAATTGCATCTGCTAATGTATTTAAATATCTTGGAATATGCTGATATTCAATATAATCAAATTCACGTTCCAAGAGACGAACTCTAAAAAATAATCTCAATAACACTAGATTTCTAATGGCATAAACTCTATTAAGCTGCAATACAATGAGTTTAGAATCTAACCTCACAATCAAACTCCGAATCCAAAATGAGATGGATTCAGATAATAACTCAATCACTGCACTATACTCTGCAATGTTGTTCATTGTTTGACCGAGGCTTACCCCATGCATAGATACCAACTCATGAGAGGGTGAATAGATAACCCAAGCTGTGGAAGAAATGTTCTGTGTATTACGACAAGCACCATCAGTGAAACTAATGTATTTTTGAAGAGACATCGACATCTGCAACATCAAGAGTAAAATCAAGATAAGCAAGAATAATGACAAAAACACTCTCTCAGCTAAGCACACTTTTCTAATCTAAAAAACACCAGCTAGAAAGAAAACTAATCTAACTAAAATCTCCACACCTAGGTTTAAGCATAATATCTCCTCAGATAAAGACCATTTCTGGGCTTAACTAAAGAGACACCATCAAAATCTACCAATTTATAGGCCCCTTTCACCGGCTTTCGCTTAACAACATAAGGACCATGCCACATAGGTACGAATTTTCCAGCCCCTAGCTTATCATTTGCTTGATCATATAGTAAGACTAGGTCTCCTTCTGAAAAATTATGAGGTGTAACAGTTCGATCGTACTGAGCTTTAATTTGTTTGGCATGAGTTTCGATTGCTAGTGCAACATCACATCAATTCTCATCTAGCTGAGCCAAGTACAACAAGCGTTTCTTCTCTTCAGAAGTGGATGGAAGTATTTCTATGGCTATTTGCAATGACAGGATTTCGCATTCAATGGGTAACACAACTTCCAAACCGTAAACTAGTTGGAAAGGAGTGAAAATAGTTGATGTTTTTACTGAGGTTCGATACACCCAAAGCGCTAAAAATAAAATGTTATGCCAATTCGACCTATGAATCCCAATGATTCGTCAGATCATAATAACTAGAACTTTGTTGATGGGTTCAACCAGACCATTAGCCTGTGGGTAATATGGAGTAGAACTATCGTGACGTAGGCCAAGTTGATTTGTTAGTTCAGTCATCATGATGTTTCGAAAATGATGCCCATGATCAGTGATAATCGCTTGTGGAACACCGAATCTAGTAATTATATGTTTGAAAATGAAAATTACAGCTATTTTTCCATTTGCCAAAAATGTAGGCATCGCCTCGGCCCACTTGGTAAAATAATCTACCCCAAGGATGATATACGCATGCCCCCTGACCGAGTGAGGGTTACATGTAATAAAGTCGATACCCCACTTTGCAAAAGCACCGACGGAAACTATAGGGTGGAGAGGAGCAGGTGGAGCATGCATCTTTCAATCAAAACTTTGACAATTATGGCATTTTCAGACCGCGTAAATACAATCTTTAAACAAAGACGGCCAGAAATAATTAGCGTGCAATATCTTTTGGGTTGTGGCATACCCAGACATATGACCGCCACACGCTCCAAAGTGATAGTCATTTAAAACCCTTTCAGCTTATTCATGCATTAAACAACGTCGGAAAACAGAGTCCGCCCCACGACGATAGAGTGTATCTCCAATGATCTTCTATTGTTGGGATTGGAAATGTATTTTCCGTCACTGAGATTGTGAAATCTCAGGCCGAAAAGATTGGGTTTGGAGATAAACTATGATATCTCCATACCATGGATCAAGAGTGCTGATAAGAAACAAGGATTTGTCCACAATGGGCTCTTCCGCCACAGTTTCGGTATCAGCACGCAGGAAGTCACACATCAGTTCCACAAAAACTAAAGATTTCTTTGACTTGGATTTCTCAAATTCCAAGTCAAATTCCTGCAGGATAACAATCCATTTGGAATACTTGCCCCCTAGCAATTGTTTGGTCAAAATATAAATCATAGGGTTACAGTCAGAAATTACAGTAGTTTTGCATAGTAAGATGTAATGACGAAATCTTTGGACAGCTTGAACAACTGCCAAGGCCAATTTCTCCACATGTGAATATTTTAACTCAGTCGGATTCAAAGTTCGACTAAGGTAGTAAATCACATGTTCACTACCGAATTCATCTTCCTGAACTAACACCATTCTGATGGTGGAATGAGAGGCGGCGAGATACAAGAAGTAATCCTGGTTGTAGTTGGGAGGATGCAATAACGGTGCATGGGTCAATGCGTGTTTAAGTGCATCAAAAGATTTGTCAGCTATCTCATCCCAAAAGAATGGAGTATTCTATTTCAACAACCTAGTAAAACCCTTTGTTATCTTAGCGTAGTTAGGAATGAATCGACGTAAAAAGTTTTCTTTCCCTTGAAAACTTTGGAGTTGGCGAAGAGTCGAAGGAGGAGGAAATTTGACAATAGCTTCAACCTTCGAGGGATCGACACGAATGCCAGCTTTTGAAACAACAAATCCAAGTAAACGACCCGTTTCTATACAGAAAACACATTTGTGTGGATTCAACCTCATTCGATAATGCCTGCATCTCATAAATATTGCTCATAAATGAGTGAGATGATCGGCTCTACGTAATGAATGAGTAGGTAAATCATCGAGATAAGGTTGCACAATGTGCTTGATTTCATGAAATGCGTAAGACATAGCTCTTTGAAAAGTTGCTTCGGAATTCTTCAGTCCAAAAGGTAATTTGCAATAAGAAAATGTCCCCCATGGACAAATGAAATTCGTTTTTGGTTGATCGGCAGGTGGAATGTTAATTTGATTGTAACCCAAAAAACCATCCATAAAGGAAAAAATTTCACTGCCGGTACATTCATCAATGATTTGATCGATATAGGGAGTTGGATAATTGTCTTTGGGACAAGCTCAATTAATATCCCTATAATCGATACATATTCTTATCGTTCCTTGCTTTTTATTAACAGGAACAATATTCGATACCCAATCCATTAAGGGAATTGGATAAATGAAACCTGCTTTAAGTAATTTCTCAATTTCTGCTTTAATAGCAGCAGCTTTTCGCGAGTGGATCTAACGCAAACGTTGCCGGATAGGTTTAGCATCTGGGTAGGTTTTGATTTCATGAACAACGATTGCTGGATCAATTCCTGGCATTTCTTCATATGACCAGGCAAACACATCGCGGAATTCTTGAAATAGGGCCTTATATGTTTGAAGTTCATTTCCCGTACAAGAGGCACCTATATTAATGTTTTCAACAATTCCAAGTTTAACTGAAATGTCAATAGGAACCGTTCGAGAAATATTTCCCAAATTTAACTCAGAATCAGGATTTTGCAATGGATTTTGTGGTTCTTTGACATAATCAGTAGTAAAAATAGATGAAAAAACATTTTCAAAATGATCAATCTCAGGTAAGAACAAAGATCTATGATGAAGATCTTCCCATGGTAAGTCATTAACAGACAAAATTTCACGAATCTGCTCATCAGTATGAACAAGTTTGGAAAAAATTGTTGAATCTGAGTTTGACATTGAAAGTGATTCTCCATGGAACACATTCATTAGATCAATTTCGGTTGAAGAAGGGTCAGAAAATGATTGTGCAACCTGCTACACAATTTCATAGGGACTCAAAGGCATAGCATCACCAAATGAATCCATCTCAGATTCGGAAGGTATGATCCAAGGATCATCATAAACAATAGTGTTTGATGAAATCATATGAATGGTTGCAATAGAAGGCGATACGTTAGGAGGAGGAAAGGAAAAAGTTCCTAATAAACCAAAATCTTTAACTAATCCTACTCCAACATCCTTGTAAGGGATAGTTGTTTTTCCGACATGCTGGATACTTTCAGAAGAGCATGGGTTGGATGAAAAGTAAGTTAGCTAGTCTATAATTATGATCTTTCCATTGTGAGGAAACTTTATAAGCCGAAAGACCGATGAAACAACAACAGTCATAGCGTAAGACCAACTACGACCTAAGAGAAGGTTGTAATCTAGAGGGGCATCAACCACTTCCACATCTAGATTAACAGTTTTTCCTTCAACCCCTATAGGTAAATCCTGTAGAATGCAAAAAGGATGAACCCATGGCCATCAAAAGCCTTTAGAATCGTCGGGGATTGATTAAGTGTGGGAGAACCAAGCGATCTCCAACACTGGATCGACATAATACAAGTTGAATCTCCCTCATCAATTAAAGTCCTAAAGTAAGGTCTGTTTTTTACTAACACTAGAATCTGGAAAGCCATTTGATGAGGTAAGCGAGGTGTACTATTTTCTAAATCGAAGATTATAATGTTCGAGTCCTGAATATCAATAGCTCCTATAGCCGAAAATAGTAATTTACGTTGTGCTGGACATGATTGCAGCACCTCCAAAGACAACATCGCTGAATTGGAAATAGCAAAATCTTCAACAATGTTATAGTTCTAAGCAGCTCTCACATGCAGAATGAAAGCTAACTTTCGAAGTATACCTTTAGCAGGCGGTTTTATTACTAATTCTGGGTTAGGTTTCTCGATCTGTAGCGGATCAGAACCAAGAGTTGAATTTGATGGATTCAAATTAGAAGATTCTGCTTCCTTACCACCAACAAGACTTTTACTTCCATAATCTTGCAATCGTGTCGCAATCCTAACATGTGACATCATCATTATGGGTTCTTCTGAGGCATTTGAGGAAGAACCTATCATCTTACTATCTTGACTAGGGAAAGGATCCTTCAAGATAACAGGCATTTGAGAACCTTTGACAATTTTCGCAACCTCAGCACGATGAGGGTAGTCTCTTGTAAAATTCTCTTTGTCACAAATGAGACAAGGATAACGAGGTTTACGTTTCTCATCAGTAGATTCTGTTTTATCTGATTTCTCTTTCGAATTTTGCTTATTTTTCTTCTTCCCTTTCTTTTTACCGCTGGATTTTGATTTGGTCGTAGATGATTCTATGACATGAATATCAGTAGGACTTTCAGTGGAAGAGTCTCCTGTCGAGGAATCTGGTAAAGTTATGATACGAGAAGAATTCTTTGAAGATTTCTTCTTACTTTCGGTATTAATTGAACCAATCATACTGTCAGCGGCATGAGACCTTGAAAGAGCTGCAGTTATTTGATTTTATTTAGGAAGGTCTGGGATTTTTTCGTGTAAAGTACCCCACTGCGTATAAAAGAGGTCAAGGTACTGAGCTTGAGAAATCACTTGCTCTTCAGTAACAACTCCTACCTTAGCTACATCCTCAGTGATTTTAGGTAATAATGATTTAACAAACCATTCTGCTAATATTTGATCTGGAATAAAAACTTTCACTAAACATCGTCAACGTCTCCATTCATGAATGTGATCTGAAATATAAGTGGATGTTGACTGTTTTAATGAATTTAATAATTCTGTGCCATTGTCATATCTGACAGGTAACTAAAAAGGAGTTAAGAATGAAGTAGCTAGATGACTAAAGTTATAAAAAGAGGCTCGCGGTAACTCAATGTACCACTTGGCTATAAGACCAATCAGAGTGTGTTGAAAAGGACGTAAACGAATTGAATCAACTATAATGGAGTTAGATGCACACCAGAGGTGATAAGTCATCACATGGTTTGACGGATCATCTCCTGATTTACCTTCAAACTTTGGGATATCACTAGGAAACTTATTCGGCATTGGCGACCAAAATGGCATATAATTAATCGAATCATTCATAAGGCGCGACAAATCAGGCAAGTCCAAAGTTGCAATGAATGGTAACTGATGATTAGGGTCTCGAAAACCCTGGGTCATAAGACCAACCCTAGGAGGAGGATATCCAGGATAACATGGAATTGGAATTGCATTTGGGATATTATATCCTCTTGGAAAACCAAGATTAACCGGACTGTACTGGGGTTGTTGAGGTTGCTGATAAGTATATCCAGGGTACGGTTGGTACTGGTAGACTAGGCTTTGAACAGCGGGACCGAATTGGTACTGTCCCTGGTGCGGTTGATAAGTAAATTGAGGTTGACTTGTGACAACCGTACTTGGACCAAGTTATCCTACAGGCATCTGAACCGAAGTATAAATTGTAGGTCCAGACTGAGGTAAAGATGCTTGAGGAGTTGATGCAGGAACAGTAGAAACCAGAGCTCCTGATACTCCAGAAGTAGGTGGGGTAGATTGAACAGAAGTTGCAGTAGTTGCAGCAGTAATTTGAGGCAGATTTCGAGGCGAACGAGGCCCAAACTGATGAGCTACATGAGGTGCAAAAGTTTGAATAGTAGGCTCGACGGGTTGCTGGGTTGAACTAGAAACTAAAGGTTGTCTAGATTGAGATGAAAACTGCACATTAGGTTGCAAGATCTGTTGATATTGAGATGGATCCCACACTATGTTCATTCTTGGGTACGGACCCAAAGAAGGTTGAGCATATTGAGGACCATAACCGGGTTGAGGGTAGGGTTGATAATTCAAAGGTACATTTCCAGCTCCTTGGACAAATGATTGACCTGAAGGTGGTTGGAAACCTTGAGTTGGGTACTGACCTTGAGGTTGATAACCTTGAGGCATGTACTGAAACTGGGGTTGACCTTGAGGTACATATTGATACTGGGGTTGACCTTAAGGTACGTACTGAGTCTAGGGTTGACCTTGAGGAATGTACTGTCCCGAAGGTATGTACTGTCCTTGCGCTTGTCCCCCAGGCGGTAACTGGGTACCTTGAGGTTGGCCCCCAAGTGATAATTGAGTACCTTGAGGTTGCCTCCCAGGTGGTAACTGAATACCTTGAGGTTGCAGATTTGGAATGGTACCTGACATCATAAGAATATCTTCTACACTCAATGGTTTAGTTCCACTCTTACTAGTTAATAACCTGTGTTCAATGGGTTGAGGAGATGCTCCTGAAAATGTACCAGTGAGTGACTGATACTTAGAAGGAACAGAAGGACCGCCATATGAAAATGTTTCTGATGATTGAGAAAACATGGATGACTGTCTCGACATATTCAGAGGATAATAACCTGTAGGTGTTGGATGAAAAGGAATTCGAGGTGGTGAAAAACGGAGACTCGGATTTTCTAAAAATTTGGTCAATGAAAGATACCAAGCGTCCCTCCTAGGTGGACTATAAAAGATTGATTCACGCTCCCTAACTTCTATAGTTGGTTGATTTTCAGGGATATTTATACCTTCTTCCAGAGTAACGAGTTCTTCAATAGCAGTAAGTCCATAAGGAAGATTTTGGGTAATAATCCTTCCTACCCTGGGTGAACCAGGACCACTGGAAGTTGGAGAAGCAAATCCTGACGATGGAGTAGCAGCAGGTTCAGTTTCAGGCTCAGAAATTTCAGGTTCTTCGACTAATTCACTAGTAGAAGAAAAACTACCAGTAACTTCGGAGAATGAAATTGGTTCAGAAATATACTTTGTTGCTTGAACTTGATAATCAGGGTGAACAACTAAAGAAGATTCTCTTTCTTCCAGTGACCCAACTCTACTGTCACTAGGAGTTACAAGAGCTCGTAGCCCTTCAAGATGGCTTGGTGAATACTCGGGAGGTTGCCCCCGAAGTCTACGGGATTGTCTCGGTAATTCAACCATGATTAAATATTTTAATTACTTCAGACGCAAACAAAGAAAAATCTCAATAAAACCAACTAAAGTCTCTAAAGGACCAAACAATTTGAATCACACACCTAAAGAATCTAGGAGTTCAAACCACACACAATCAGTAACTTTCCGTATCGAAAACACTAGTTGGTGATGAAATCCAATGTCGAAGAATTCAATACAGTAATGGCAGTTGGAACAGTTACCCCGACAACCTGCTTAATGAAACAGACTGGCACAAGTTTCTTCACTAAACCGTCTTGAGTGAAGAGAACCCCCTAGAGAGTCCAAGTGAGTCTAGTCGATGTCTGCTCCAGGTACAGTGGGATCTTCCCTCCACCGTCACCTTAGGAAAGAATCCTATAGATTATGGTCACTATGGTTACCAACAGAAACAAGTATACCTGGGGGAACAGTTTGTGATCCGATACACACGCAAGGGCAGAGTAACAAAGCTCGATCCCCTTGAAGGCTCCTTGACATAATCCAAGGTTTACCAACAAGTGACCCCAAGCTCCTCGACAATGGTCAATCCAAGGTTTACCATTTTTAATACGTGTATATCTTCTATTGTTCCCAATGAGGAAGGATTGGTTACCCCACTGGTTTGGATATGATCTCGTGCTTGACTCCTTTAAGACGAGCTTCCCAGAGCATATATGTAACAATTGGAATTTATCTCCTACCGCAAGATATAGCTACTTGTTTGTTTTAACTATCTTGGAGAGTTAATTTCTCCCTACTCCAAGATACTAGCCTAAGCTATGTTGGTGATAAAGAGCCCTAGAAATAAAAAGATTGCTAGGTAAATTTTACTTTAAGCGTTATTTTTATGGTTGTTTCTTAAGTCAAAAGGTGTGGAGATGAAACTTTATGGTGTGAAGACTCGACTCCAAAACACTAAAAATGCACCTAAGATGATAAACAATCCTTTTTCTTCAATGAATTTCTAGCTAAAGAAAGAGTTGAGAATGCTATTGCTTGAAAAACAAATATTTCCTTAACAAACAAATGAAAAGAAAAACCTTTTTTGTCTTTTTCAATAAACTCAAAACCGAGACTACTAATTATGCTCACGAAAAATATCCCTTTCTTTTCAACACTTGAAAAACTACAAAAACAAATTCTTTTCAAAAGAGATTTTAAAATGTCTAGAAAACACTCAAAACTATGAAAAAAAATCTAATCTTGAGAACTACAACTTCTAAAAACCTAATTGAAGTAAAAGCTTATAAAATTTCTTTTCGAGGACGTTTTACTTAGTTATTAAGCAAACTAAGGACTAATTCGTTCAGAATGACAAATTAATCAAAACACACCCATCTTATGTTTTCTTTTTAAAAATGAAATTCAAAACTTTCAAAACAAGTTCTTTCAAATCTTTGCAAAGAGAAAACGGGATATATTTCTCACCAAAGGCAGATTTTACAAATCGGTCAAACTCATTAAGAAGACCAATAAAAACCAGGGTAATTCGAGGTTTCTTAGGCTTCTAAACTCTGAGTTACTGCAAAGACCAAGCAAAAATCAAGCCAGGCACGCAAAACTTCTAGAAAATCACCTAAAACCTAAATGCCAATGGAACTCACTAACAAGAAGTTTCTGACAGGACACATGCAGATCTAGGCAGAGGCTAAAAAACCTAAACAAATCCTAAGCTTAACTGGATGAATAGATTTTAGGTTTTTCAAAAATTTGACAGGGTCCGCAGGCATCCGGTATAACTAGGTGCGGTACTGCTCTGTGTAGTAAAGCAACAGTGTGGGGATGTCTGCACTGTGTTACAAACAGAATGTGTGGTCCTCTTTCAAAAGCGTGAAAAACAAAACAATTCAGAATCTAAAATAACTACCCAATCCCACACACATCAAGCAAAAACCAGAAACAGAGAAAAAGTTTCTCAAGTCAAAGTAAAAGTAAAGGAAAAAACCAAAATTCAACTCCCCAGTATGGTCGCCATTTTGTGGGCTAGATAAATCATTCTTGCGGACAAGACCGATCTCCCTAGTATCAACTGATATCTAGCGACAAGTAGAACAAGCAAATCTACCTTTCTCTAAATATTGCAATTTATTAATAAAAGCTAAAAGGTGTTCTTAGACCCTACCTTAAGTCCAACGCTAGTTTGTGGCAGCCACGCTTTGACCATCCGAATGAGCTTCCTTTTAAATAACCTAGAAAAACAAACAAGCACACATCAAATAACACCTGCATAGCCAATATAATAAATCATATTCATCATGGTGATCAAGGAATCCATGAAATAAACCATAGAAGATAGCTTATTGAGAAAAATAAACTTGATTGTATTAACTTTAAACAAAGAAGAACTTTACAATCTTAGTGCCTTGATGTTGTACAAGCTCCTCCCAGGGTCCAAGCAAGAATCTCCCCTACTTTGACAAGCTTCACACTCCTCCAAATGAGGTCAAAAGGTATGTAATCTCTCCTCTCAAGATCAATTAGGAATTCTAAATTCTAACAGCATTTACCCTCAAAAATATTCAGCTTTCAACCTCCTTAGTAACCGGCCCAATGCCTCATTTTATAGTGCAGAGGAAGGAAGTTACCAGGTCCACATATGAAGGGATAGAGTCCTCCTTCAAAGAGATAAGCTCCTCACATCAAGGAGTTAGCTCGTTTAGTTATGGGATGCATGAACCACCAGGGAGAGAACTTGCCACCTCAATATTCCCTCTAGAAGCTTCCAGAAATAACCCAAAGTGAGTTTTTAAGAATATACTTGCGCCTTTTTGACTTTTATAGGGGTCCACACCCATTACACAGAAACAGAGTGGGCAGGTCCGTAGGGGACATGACCAAGGGGTGCGGGACCACAGGTAATGCTAAAAGAAAGTGTGGAACCAGAGTTTTAGAGGTTTTTAAGGACTTTCTCTCATTTTTCAAGGCTTGACATGAAGAGCTGAGGTTTAAGACTTGCATAGGAGGAAAGTATGAGTGGTGATAGACTCATATTGACTACAGAATGTCATGGTGACAATATTTTGTGCAACACTATCCTTACAGACAGTAAAGGAATGTCCCAGATTGACCCAGGTAGCCTCAAAGCCTGATGGTTTAGCCTCAAAAATCGAGAGACACTAAATCAAAACCAAACAAAAGAAAACAAGAGAAAAACATACAAAGGACTCCCGAGTGGAGTCGCCAACTTGTGAAATAGAAAAGTGTTCCTCTGGGAATAGAGGCAAACCCTCTAGCCCTAGAGTGGGTCTAGTCACAACAAAGACAAAAAAACAATTGATTCCCTTAAATAGTCATCGTTGGAGGACTACCTCAAACCAGTGGTTGATGAAGTTCTGTTGCACTGCTCCAGCTTCCATTTACTTCTCCTTAATGAGAAATCAACCTGAAACACCACAAGAAAACAACAGAGCACATAAGCAAGAATAACAATGATCTATTTACTCATAAAGTCAAGAAATCATGAGCTATCAAGTAAATTACATACAAGACATAGGAAATCATCATTGATTTTATTAATAATAAATCAAGAGCAAAGCTTACAACCAAGTCTTGACGTCGCAAGCCTTCTCGGAGGGTCCTGCCAATATGTTTCTTCAAGCATTCACTCTCAAGGATAGGTTTCCCAAACAAACAATATCTCTCTCTTACTCACAAGCTTTAATACAAAATTAAGGGCACTCCACAACCTCTTGCAAACTATTAACAATCCCACACTTGTCACACTCACACCAACGCTATCTATCAAACTCAAAAGCACTAGCAGCACTGTCCAACCAAAAGAACTAGTAGATCATAGCAGTGGCGAGTGATTTTATAGGAGAAGGAGTCTCCATGAAATGAGGGAGAGGGAGCTTATCCTCAAGGAAGGTAGCACAAAAGATGGAACTACCATCCCAGAGGGGGAAGGGCGACGCACACTGACCCAACAACCAGGTCTAGAGACATCTAGAAGGCTGACTGTTGAAACAAGTTCGCCCAATCTGGATCATCGCTAGCTATAAAATAAGTATCTACGACGACATCACAAGGAGGAAATGCACGCAGACCAATCATTGTGACAAATAGCTAATAGCCTTGCATCGAGCCTTGAAATCTGACTGTCGCAGGAAACAGATGTACACCTGCGATGGGGTCACAACGAGACCGTTTATGACAGAGGACCATCACTTATATTAAGGGCTTACTTGCGATGAGGCAAGAACTTAGGGAATGAGGGTCAACTTGTAGCATCAGAGAGCATTTTCTTAATCTTCTTACATTGGTGGGAAGATATGAACATGTTTATTTGACACATGACACAGCAGAGGGACTGAGATGAGTATAGTGACAAATTGCTGTGGAACACCCTGCATCTAGGTCGAGAGCTCATGTTTCTGTCTGCATCCTATGGGCAGGGGTTTGATCCATTATTAGCTCGTAACTATGTCAAGTGCACTCATCGTGGCCTACCGACCTCAGAAATTATAAAACAATTGTTGGGGTGTCTGGGTATACTTCTGCAACAAATGAAAATTATATATCGTGTGTTTCCCTCCTATTTGACAAATTGCACACAATAGAGCAGGTACTGTGCTCAGCCCTACCTGTGCCTCCAGTCTCAATGGCATTGGCCCTCCTTCCAAGTAGTTCATGAACACTGGGCAGTGATCCTTGTCATGGCCCTGGCCTTTGCATTTTATGCACCATACTTCCTCGCGTGCCTTTGGCTGCGGTGCCCTATCCTGCTTCAAACTTTGCATTTCCAAACACAGATTCTACAGTTGCACATGGATTTATTGAACTCCCAACCCAGGGTCTTGTATCGGGGTCTCATGTAATCTCATCACCACTTCCAACGCTTTAGCCTGAGTGGAAAGCTTCTGTTGTGATAGTGCCATCCTCAAGTGCAGAGTCAAAGATGCTACAAACCAGGGGCGATGTTGTCCATCTATCAATGTCATATTGGCCTCGCGGATCATACTCTTCAGTCATTGATCCAGGTCCCAAGGAGTCTCGCCTAGAAGCATCGCGATTTCTTTAAACCCAATGATTGATTGCGTTTCTGACTTTGGCCTACTAAATTCCCTATTCAGTCATTCTGGATCTCTACTATCCCTACATTTGGGTGGTTGTTAGAGTGCCTAATATACCAAGTTAATGCACAATCCTGCAATGTGCTCACCAATGTAGCCTTCTTAATATTGTCATTCGTGACACCTTGTGCTTCCCATACTGCTCTTACCACGAACCAGAATTGGTTCATATCTTCGTTTCCTAACCCTCTGAATATTGGTAGTTTGTTCACGCTCGCCATACGGCACTATGGAGGTGGTGGAGGTGGAGTCGGTGGAGATGGAGGTGAGGGAGGTGAAGTGAGTGGTGGTGGGGGTGGAGGTGGTAACCACAGAATGAGCTGCCTTATCAAACTAACTGCGATTCTCGAAGATACCTTAGCAAAATCTTCTTCACTCTTTCGCGAGGGTGAAATTAAGGGACTGTTTTCTAATTCTTCACTACTTTTGTAGATCCTTTGTGTTATGAAACTAGCTCAAGAAAAGATAGAAAATATAGATCAACGCCTTAGAATTCAGCCTCTTCGAGGGGGAAACATCCTTTACATTACATAAATGAACAATTCTTGGATGATTCAAATGACAAAACCTCCTTTCTATATATAGGATTCTAAGGAGTCACAATATAATCCAGCCGACCTAACAATAATAATATAAAGCCACAAAAATAACAATAGAGGGATTCTATGGGGCACAGAAATAACAATAAGGGGGTAATAGGGTCACAACAATATAAATAAGGGGTATAACTATAATAGTAATGGGGTAATCACTAGTATTATAGGGACCCAACATGCCCCTCTCCTTCAAAAAAGTGTTGTCCTCAATGCTTGAGTAATTCTGGATACTTATGCATAAAATTATCATCCTCCCATGTGGAATCTTCAGCAGATAAGTTCTTCCACTTGATAAGATACTCTGAAATTTATCGATTTCGTAGCTGTCGAGTTCTTGTTTCTGTGACTGCTTCTGGTTCCAATATAATTTTTCCTTCCTCGTCAAGTTCTGGCAATATTGTTTGAATTGGGAGCTTGTCGCCTATAACCTTCTTTAAACATGAAACATGGAAAACTAGGTGCAATCGAGAAGTTGCAGGAAGCTCCAATTTGTATGCCATAGTACCAATCTTTTGCAACACCTTGTACGGACCATAATACTTTGGTGATAGTTTATTATCCTTCTTAGCTTGCTTTAGGGACATTTGCTTATATGGTTGTAGCCGTAGGAATACCCAATCACCTACATCAAAACTTCTTTCACTGTGATGTTGATCTGCCTGTTGTTTCATTCTATTTTGTGCCAACACGAGGTTATCCTTTAAGAGTTGGAGGACTTGTTGTTGATGTTCGATGTGATGTTCCACTGCCTGAACCTTAGAATTTTCTCTTAAATATGATGTGATGGATGGTGGTTGATACCCATAAAGTGCCATAAATGGGGTCATTTTTGTTGCTGTATGGAAGGAAGTGTTATACCACCATTCAGCCAGAGGCAACCATTTGACCCATTTTGTCTGTTTATCAGATACAAAGCAACGAAGATATCCTTCCAAACATTTGTTTACTATCTCAGTTTTCCCATCAGATTGAGGATGATAAGATGAGCTATGAGCTAACTGAGTACCAAGACAAGAAAATAATTTTGTCCAAAAATTTCCAGTGAAAATGGGATCTCTGTCACTTACAATAATCTTTGGGTTTCCATGTAGCTTTTGAACTGTTTCCATAAATGCAGTAGAAACTGTACTGGCTTTAAATGGATGTGATAATGCACAAAAGTGTGCATACTTGGTAAGTCTGTCAACTACCACCATGATGACACTCTTTCCCTCAGACTTGGGTAAACCTGTGATAAAATCCATTGAAACCTCCTCCCAACGTTGGCTTGGAATGGATAAAGGTTGTAATAGACCCGGTGTCTTAATTGTTTCAACTTTATTTTGTTGGCAAACCAAACATTCCGCCACAAACTTTTGAATATCTGATTTAAGGCCATCCCAAAAAAATTCCTTCTTAACCCTGTGGTAAGTTTTTAAAAATCCTGAGTGCCCTCCTAAGGGAGAAGTGTGCAATTCCATAAGAATCTTTTGTTTTAGCTGGGAATTCTTACAGAGGTATAAGCGATCTTTGTACCATAACGAATCATTTTGCCAGCTAAATGTATCAGAAGTACTGGAATCTTGTTGTAGCTTTCGAATAAGTGCCCACACTTCTTCGTCATTCTTCCATTCCTCCCTTGCTTCATTTATCCAATCTGGTTGGATAATAGAAATGGCACACAACAATGCTTCCACATCCTCATCCTTTCTTGAGAGTGCATTTGCCACCACATTTTGCTTCCCTTTTTTGTAGATGATTTCAAAGTCATAACCCAACATCTTTGTGACCCACTTTTGTTGCTCTTTAGAGGATAATCTTTGTTCTAAAAAGTATTTAAGGCTATCATGATCCGTTTTTACCTTGAAGTGTCTTCCCATTAGGTAGGGTCGCCATTTCTTAAGTGCATGGAGTATTGCCAACATTTCCTTCTCATAAATAGCTTTGCTTAAAAACTTTCCCTTGATTGGACGACTTTCAAAAGCAATGGGTCTTTCATCTTGCATTAGAACAGCACCAATTCCATTTCCTGAAGCATCACATTCCACAATAAAGGTTTTTGTGAAGTCCGGTGTAGCTAAGACCGATGCTTGGCACATTGCCTCTTTAAGATGTTCAAAGGCCTTTGTTGCTTCCGGAGTCCATGAAAATGAATCTTTCTTCAATAATGTTGTTAGAGGTGCTGCTATTCTCCCATAATTCTTAACAAACTTGCGATAATACCCTGTCAACCCAAGAAATCCTCGCAGATGCTTTATGGATGTGGGGATTTTCCATTCCTTAATGGCTTTAATTTTGCTAGGGTCTACCTTAACTCCTTCATGAGATACAATATGACCCAAATATTCCACCTCCTGGACTCCAAAGAAACATTTGGATCTTTTTGCATATAATTGTTTCTCCTCCAATAGTTGTAGCACCCTTTCAACATGTTCAACATGATCCTTCCAAGACTTGTTGTAGATTAGTATATCATCAAAAAATACTAACACAAATTTTCTAAGGAATGGTTTGAAAATTGAATTCATCAAACCTTGAAATGTTGAAGGTGCATTGGTAAGGCCAAAAGGCATGACCAAAAATTCATAATGACCCTCATGAGTTCTAAATGCCGTTTTCGGAATGTCTTCAATCTTCATTCTGATTTGATGATATCCCGAACGAAGATCCAACTTGGTGAAGTAAATTGATCCATGCAATTCATCCAGTAATTCATCAATGACAGGAATGGGGAACTTATCTTTAATAGTGAGCTTGTTGAGCTCCCTATAATCTGAACACATGTGCCATGATCCATCCTTCTTGTGCACCAATACTACTGGAGCTAAGAAAGAACTTTGACTCGGTTGAATTATACCAGCCTCTAGCATTTCTGCAACCATACGTTCAATTTCACTTTTTTGGACATAGGGATATCTGTACAGCCTGATGTTTGGAGGAACACTTCCTGGAATCAGATGAATAGCATGATCATGATCACGCATAGGTGGGAGACCTTTGGGAGTCTCAAATACCTTGGAATGATTGTCCAGGACTTTTTGGAGATCTAGAGAAATAGATGATTCCAATGTGGAAACATCTAGCGAACATAATTGTGCAATTACACCTCTTTGCTCCTTTTTTAGAAGCTTTGTCATGCAATTAGAGCTGATTATCTTTCCTGGTTTCCCTGCAATACCCCTTAATTCAACTTCCTTTCCTTCCACAGAAAATTTCATGAAAATTTCTTGAAAATTAAAAGCTATTGTACCCAAGGATTGTAGCCATTGGACTCCTAGTACAACATCGGCACCTCCCATTGGAATGGAAAGCATTGGGCTAGTCAATACATATTCTCCCATGGATAGCTTGATATTATGGCACTTTCCAGAGCAATTTATTGTTCCTCCATTTGCAATCATCACTTGACACTCTGGTGCTGGATATAGGAAGCAATTCAATTCTTTTGCTACCCTACAATGAATAAAATTGTGGGTGCTTCCTGAATCAATCAACACTATTACCTTTTTCTTCTTGATTTGTCCTTCTATCTTGATGGTTTGAGGAGTGGTAATTCCCGCCAATGCATTACAAGATATGGTCGGATTTATTTGTTCTTCATCTAGGCTTTGTTCCTGGAATATATCCTCTTCTTTTGACCTTTCTTGCTCCTTTTCTTCTTCCTCTTCACAATCTATGTAGAATAATTTCTTCTCAGCACACTTATGACCTTTTGTGTATTTGCTATCACAATTGTAACAAAGCCCTTTTGCTCTTTTTTCTTCCAATTGTTGTGGTGTCAACCTTGTAGGTTGTGGAAGACTAGGGGCAACAACACTTCCGTCTTTATAGTTGTGAGTGGTATGCTTCCTAGTTGCCATAATTTTGCTTTCCATTTTTCTTGCTAACCTGAATGCCTTCTCTAATGAATCAGGTTCCCAAAGGCGAACATCATGTTGGATATTATCCTTTAAAGACCCTATGAACACATCAATCCTATGCTCCTCTGGAATATCTTTTACCCTTATGTTCAATTTTTGGAACTCCTCAATGTGCTCCATTATTGAACCCTTTTGTTTGAGACTTATCAATTGGCTAAAAAAAGTGTTGCTTTTTGTGTCATAATGTGCTATCAATTCTTCCGTAAAAATTTCCCAAGTGATAAATTTTTTACAAGAACAAAGCCATTGATACCATACAAACTGATTTGGTTCCAAATATACAGTTGCCATACGTACCTTTTGTGCGTTTTGCACATTATTGAGATCGAAGAATTGCTCCATCTGTAATATCCATGTGGCGGGATCCTTGCCATCAAACTTCCTCATATCGATTTTTGGACTATGGTGATTTTTCGATCCAACATTAGCGTCTATGGAATCATGATTAACATTTCTTTTGTTCTCATCATGAGTTTCCTTTGCTACCTTTTCACCATTAGTAAGTATTTCTTGTAGAAAATTTGTCAAATCTGTCTTCAAATCTGCCATGCCTGTCTTCAAATTTGTGTTCAAATCTATCTTCAAATTGTCCATATTAGCTTCCACGCCATTTATCTTAGCTTCCATGCTATTTATCTTAGCATCTGTTAACTTTTGTGAGCGTGACATTTGTTGCACTTGTTCTTGTAATTTTGATATATCATGTAGCATTTCTTCCTCTTCTTCATGAGTCATGCTAGAGCTTTCAGGTTCCTTACTAGGTGTTTGCATTTTCTTTCCTCGGGGCATCAGTTACCGATAATAATGCTCTACTATGCCCTTTGAATTCCTTCAAAATAAATTTTCAAACCAAGCTTAAGCAAAAATTTAAAAAAATCTACACACCTTTTTTCATTTTGTAGGAGCCTGATATTGCCTCTGATGTATCTATGTACTTTCCAATCATCTAGTTCTGAATTTATGACCTGTAGTAGCTCTTTGTGTCCTCTTTCCAATGCCACCAGTCTGATCCAAATTGGATTCTCCAAGAAAGAGTTATGCACAATCTCCCAAGATGACCTGATTATAGACCTTTCTAGACGAGCGAAGTTGTATGAAGTGCCACGTGTACAATTTTTGATATTTGGTTCTGAAAATGATATACAAGAAACTACAGTCTGTCCTCTTTCTGTACCTTCTTATGAAATTTCAATCTGATTCCCAGAGAGAAAGTTATGACAATTTTCCCCAGGTCACCTGTTTTGAATGTAATTCAGGAGTCTGCAAAAAGACCAACTTCCTCAGATCATATCTCCGAAAATATCGCGCGAAAAGCTCTGAAATTCGGACCCAAGGTTCAGCGCGATTTCTTCTCAAATGTGTTTCTTTTGTGACTTCTGGAACGTTACAGAAAAAAAGTTATAGCGAAAATTCCACGATGACCTGTTTGGAGCAGCGAAACCCTAGAATCCAAAGCTCTGATACCAAATGTTATGAAACCAGCTCAAGAAAAGATAGAAAAGATAGATCAACGCCTTAGAATTCAGCCTCTTCGAGGGGGAAACCTCCTTTACATTACATAAATGAACAATTCTTGGATGATTCAAATGACAAAACCTCCTTTCTATATATAGGAGTCTAAGGAGTCACAATATAATCCAGCCGACCTAACAATAATAATATAAAGCCACAAAAATAACAATAGAGGGATTCTATGGGGCACAGAAATAACAATAAGGGGGTAATAGGGGCACAGCAATATAAATAAGGGGTATAACTATAATAGTAATGGGGTAATCACTAGTATTATAGGGACCCAACACTTCGACTCCACGTAGTCCCAAACATTAATTTATTCGCATGACCTTTTTTTCACACAATAGCATCTTAATCCAAGTATTCAAAGATTTAATATACTTACCTCATGGTCCTTTGAGAAAGCATCATTCTGCCTCGCTGTAGCTCACGATCGTGTCTATCCCAAACTCAATGATAAATCCCCTATTATTCAGTCGAGCAAACGATCCACAGCTCGTGTGATCTTATCTTTTGATGCTTCTAGTCTATGCACTAATTTCGGAGTCCACACTATTGGTTTTTCGAGCCTACACCTTCCCTGGCTGTCAGCTAACTTCACGATCCACTCATATAGCTCAGAAGCAAAGGATGCAAAGAAAATCTCATGGATTTCCATATACACATAGTGCTCCAACCACTTTTCCTTAGATACTTCCAGAGTTCTGTTTTCCTGTGTCGTGAACTCGTGAATCTTCTTGTCCAACCACTCTTCAATTTCGTTCTTTGTTGGGTTCCAGTGGCATGACATCAGACATCCCTTATGCAGATCTTGGTCTCAGCAATAGAACCATTTGTTGGCTTAATGGGGCCTGATCGAGGTTCAGAAGTGATTTAGCCAAGAAAATCTCGATACTACTGGCCCTTTCGACAACAGTCCACAGAGCGTGGACTAAGGTCTCAGCTGAAGTAGTATGGGAGGGTGCTAGAACCAGGTTTCTACACCCTGGGGATGTTTGATAGGATTTTATTGGTACACATTCCAACCTTTTCACTTGATGTGCTAAGTGCACCAGCGGTGTTGGGTAGCAAAGGGCCCGCATAATGGTTTTCGGGCTCAAAGCCTGCAATTTTGGGGAAAGGTATGGTAAGGACTCTGCGAACTGCGCGAAGCGCGAATTGTAATGAGTCAAGTCAAAGGGTTGTCCACCCAAAAATAATGTAAAATAATAGGAAGTGAGTCGGCCTGCCCATGGTCTGCAGACCATGGGAATGTATAAATAGAGAAATGCTCTATAGATAGAAGGCAGTGGTTAAAGAAGTCTTTGTCTTGGATCTGGGTATTATGGTTGTGTGAAGACAATATTTTCTGCGTCTAAGTCTGATTCAAGGGTGTTGGTAGGTAGATAGAGGCTCTGCAGCTGTGTGCATAGAGGCCTGGTAGAGTCCATAGCTATGTGTGCAGACCCCTGCAGCTGAGTGCACAGGGTAGATCTGGTTGTATTAGAAAGAGCTTAAAGAGTGGTTGGATCAGAAGCTTCATGAGTTCGTGGCTCAAGAAAATAGAAATCCACAGATATCGGAAGAAAGGTGGTTGGATTGTTACATATACATAGAGATCCAAGAGATCTTCTTCGCATCATTCTCGACAGAGTTGTACGAGTAGATAACGAGGCTAGCTGATAGTGTGGTAAGGTGCAGACTAGATCAACCCATTGTGTGGACACCAAAATTAGTGCGAAAGCTAGAAGCATCTGAAGACAAAATCGCACGTGCAGTAGATCACTGGTTGGATCTGATCATAGGAGGGTTTATCATTGAGTTCGTGATAGACACAACTATGAGTTATAGTGAAGTAGAAAGGCGCTTTCTCCAAGGACCATGGGGTGAGTATATCAAATCATTGAGTACTTGGATTAAAATGTTGTTATGTGAAAAATGGATTATGCTTATTCATTAATGTCCAGCATAACATGGAGTGGAAGAGGCTACCAAGGAACCGAAGGATTAGAGAACAGTGCCCTAATTTCTATTTAGTGAGAGAGCAAGGAGGAGCTCGCGGGGTTCTCTCTAAGAAGTGCAGTCCGATTTATTAAGAAGCACATTCCACTGATACCACCACCGTCCATGCCATCACCTACTTCACCTACCTCAAATCCATCTTCACCGACCCCTCCTCTGCCACCACTGAAGGTTGGGATGGCGACTGCATTCAAGTTGCCAGTATTCAAGGGTGTAGGAAATGAGGAACCAGATCAGTTCTAGTTTGTGGCAAAGGCTGTATGGGAAGCCCAAGGCATAATAGATGATAACATCAAAACGACTACCCTGGTTAGCATGCTGCAGGACTGCGTGTTGACATGGTATATAAAGTACTCAAGCGATCATCTGAATGTGGGAATAGTGGCGATCCAGGATGCATTGAACAAAGAATTTGGTAGGTCAAAATCAAAGACGTAGTTGGTCATTGGGTTCAAGGAGATCGCGATGTTACCTGGTGAAACACCATGGGATCTGGATTAGAGATTGAAAAGCATAATCCACGAGGCTAACATTACATTGATGGATGCACAGCACTGTGTGTGGTTTGTGGCGTATTTGACACCACATCTGAGGACGGTGCTATCACAACAAAAGATCTCAACCCAGGCTGAAGCATTAGAGACCGCAATGAGGTTTCAGGAAACCCTAATATAGGATCTGGGGTTGGGGTTTCAGCAAATCCATGTGCAAATACAAAACCTATGTCTAGAGATGCGAAGTTTGAAACAAGGATAGGCGCCACAGTTAGAAGTGCACGAAGAGGTGTGGTGTATCAAATGTAAGGGCCAGGGTCATGATAAGGATCATTGTCCACTCTTCACGAACTACGTACTAGCGAGGGGATCAATACCGTCACAACCAGAGGTACAAGCAGGGATAGGCATGGCACCCACACTCTGGTGCGTGATTTGTCAGGTAGGAGGAAAGCATGCCACGGACAACTATCATCTATTGCAGAACCTAACGCAACCTCCCCCCAGTAGTTATTTTGCAACTTTTGTAGGATTATGGGCCACGATGAAAGAAACTGCCGAAGTTATGAGTTGTTGATGGATCGAACACCTGCGTACATGATGTAGATGGAGGTGCATGGGTAGGATCCCGCCGTAGGAATAACATGGGGTGGATTCCAAGGACGCAGATGGGGGTGAGGGGGAATGGGACTCGGACGCAGATGGGGACAATTAATCTGCTATAATTGTGGAAGATCGGGGCACTACGTGTGTGATTGCATGAACCCAACCAGAGACTGTTGCCCGTACTGTTACCAATTTGACCACAAAGCATTCGATTGCCCCACGCTAATTGCTAAGGTGCGAGAAAAAGGGGTGCTTCCGGCTACTCCCGCTCAGAACATCCAAATGATGAAGGCTGAACCGCGCGAGGGAGACCCTAACATGAATATGATGCTCAAAAGTGGTGCGACTATGGGATAAGATAAGGGGAAGAAACCAGAGGAGGATGCATGGGTTCGTAAGGCCCCCAAAAAACAACCTAAATTTGATTTGGAGCGCACGAAGGAAAAATTTATGGAAGCTAAGAAGAGCTTCACAAAAGCTTCTACTTCAGGTAGCAAGGATCAAACGGAGCTGGAGAGGGATACTTCTATGCTAACTACCTTCTTAGAGACATGCATGAAGCTACTATAGGATACTAAAGTGGTGAAGGGATTGCAAGAGTTGATAACTAGGTGCGCAGGATCGAATGAACCTCAGATGGTCTGAAAACTAGGCAAGCACGTGTTGCGTATTGGGTGGGAAATGCGATTGACTGCCCAGATTGGGGACTATGAGATGGATTTGGTCATTCTAGACTTGGGGTCAGACACGAATGTCCTACCTAAACATACCTAGGAGCGCATGGGCAGGCCCACACTACAACGGTCTCCTATCCAATTATGGATGGCGAACCAACAGAAGATCTTGCCGATGGGAAGACTGCAAGGAGTTACAGTAGACATTGATGGTGCAAGTACACAAACTGATTTTGCGGTCATAGAAATTGTGGATGATAGTAACCCATATCCTGCATTGTTAGGGATAGACTGGGCAACGGATATGAATAGAGTCATCAACCTAAAGAAACAAAATATTATATTCGGAAAAAATCTCTCCGCATAGTGGTTCTGCTGGACCCAGCTGAAGGGGCGCGCTATACTGAGCTTGTGCGAGATGAGGAAAGTGACGATGAACTGGACTGTATCTACCAGATCATAGCACAATATCGGGACCGATTGAATCCAATAGTGGACATAAGAGTATCATGGGACTGTGACAGTTCCTGCACGTCGGTCTCAGATAAAGAGATTGAGCAATGGCAAAATCGATTGCATGAGGTAACGACACTAAATGGTAATTGGATGGTTAGATCATTATGACGTGTAACGATAGAATCCAAGGAGCAGCCAACTAATGAGGTTGCCACGAAGGCAGAGGAGCCAGTCGACCAATGTAAAACAATAAATATGAGACAAAAGTCACTAGATTCCCCTGCGGAGGCACCATGTGTGACAATTGCTCACAAATGGAGTACATGCCCGAAGATTCGGTGAAAGTGGAGCGGATGTTGGAGGTAGGTGAACGTATGGGTTAGAGGGCCAGACAGGGTAAGCATTCATCGTCAGCGTAGGCTACAGGTGTATGCTGTGCAGATACCCAACCTATAATCTGGTTCGCCAACAACCCGTGGCAAAGTCAGGAGGGGAACAGGTGGAAGCACACACAACATCCACCCAATAAAATGACCCACTAGGAAGTTGTAGGTTTGGTGGGCCTATACCAGAAGGGAGGAAAAGATGATATTGTTAAAAATAAGATAGGAGGGAGCTCAGAATAAGCAGGGTAGCAGCAGGCCTTGCAAAATCAACGAACCATGGGCACAACTAAGAAAGGAAGGCGTGCTAGAGGAAATTAGCAAGATGAAAGGTAGTGATGCCTAAGGAGGACACGCGAGTCTGTACATAAGGGAATCAGGGTTGGTCAGGTCTCTCGCCGAACCAAAATGAGCTGCAACCCTGCTATCATGGCTGCGCCCGCACCTACAGGAGGATGCACCCCACACAACAACACACGAAGAGATAACAGCTACAAAGGCACTTGAAAGGTGCTCGCAGCCCGGGCTAGCAGGAAAGCTAAGACATCCCACCGAGGGTGTAACCACCTGACTAGCTGGAGAAAGCAAAGTGTCAACTCCCCAAGTAGTTGAAAGAAGGCGCTGGACTATAAACAAGTTTGTGAGAGGCTGACGCGGAAAATAGGTTATATACAGAGTCATTTGGTCTGCAAGATCGCGGCTGCACCTGAAGGGCTACGCTACTACATGGAAAGGTCAAGAGGTGACTATTAACACCACTATTCCTGACAAGAAATTTGAGTTACGGCAGGGAGGAGTGGGTGGCGGGCCATTAAGATGGGAGTTCTGAGTTAGATATGAAAAGATCTGCTGCCTAGACGTTGGTACTAAACTGAAAGTGGAGGGAAGGGATCCATTAAAAATTACATGTTCCTCTAACAACCTGTGGACGACACTAGGATATTTGAGATTTGAACCAGTGAAGACCAACAAACACTTGGCTACCAGGCACCCCATGAGTACCATGGCAAGAACCCGAGCACGGTTCGTGGAAGAACTGCATCCAACCCAGGAAGAGCCAGATGAAGTGGCTCCAGCCCTCGAGGTTCCAAAGTCCCCACGAACACTGTGACCCCAGAAAAACAAGAAGACAATGGGGCCAATCAGGGTATCACCGAGATTCAGCAAAAGGTTAGTAGTCGAAAAGGGTAAAGCAGTCACCACCGAACCCGCCGAGGATGACAAAGATTTACAAGCCCTGATTGCCCAGATTGAAGCACAAGATGAGGAAGAAGAAGATGTGTTCCAAATACCTTCATTACCCCCATATGTCTCTCCATGGAATGGGATGACCAAAATACTGAAGGACCTGGATGCTGCAAAGAGTATGCTATAGACCCTACTTCTCCCAGATGAGATAAGGTTTGATGGTTTGCCGCTAGGCTGAATACCAAGTATCAAGTTCGAAGATTGGGATCTAGCAGACAATAACAAGTTCCCCCAATTGGCCACAGACAAGTTACTACTGCGGAAATGGTTACTAGGTGTGGAAAAGGCGGGTTTACTCAATCTGAGGTGGATACCCCACTATCACCACGCAACCATCACCATATTTGTGATCTGACAGTTGCTCTATCTGATACATGATGGGTATCTCTGGTTGGAAGAGCCGATTCCGATAACAGCTAATTTAATCCATCGAATTACGCACCTGCCGGTTAAAGGGAACAACCTCACAGACATAACCGGAACAAGTAGCAATGTGGGCCTTACAGAAACAATGAAGGCTAAATATAAGCTAGAAAAAGGAAAGCATGGGTATGTAATAGCGAGCATCAATGACAGTGTGGTGCAAGTTGTCACCCAACTACTAGCCAATAAACTCATGAGGAAATGTCACACCGATGAGGTACCAGCCCCTATTATTGCGCTTGCGGAGCAGTGTGCCGAAGGAGTCCAGTTCAACTGGGCATAGTTCTTATGCGACGATTTTTTGGCAAATTGTCAGGAAGCACAGGACAAAGGTAAGAAATTTCACTATGCATGGTTGCTACTATCAATCCTTCTGGTTGCAAGAGAACTGTTGCAGGGTAGCTAGTTTCCCAACATTGAGGATAGCCTACCTAAAGCAATGCGGTATACTTCGCTCTGGGCTACAAAGGATGCAACGAGGGCATCTAAAATCAAGGATTTTTGGACCTTCATGGAGGGGAGTATCGAGACATGGATCGCTCATAGGCCACATATGTCTCCAACAATATACAAAAATTCACAAAGCACGACCGAGTTAAAAGCAGACATGCATAACATATATATCCAGGCACGGAAGGATCCAAAGAGAGCATGGGTCACGCTTCCATTCATTGCAACAGACGATGTTATTTACGAGGTATTGGTAGCATGGCCTCCAGAGTGGTGCACCCCAAGCAAGGCATTACAAGAAAGAATGGCAGCACAACAGTGAAAAAAGGAAATCTAGAAACGACTCACTCAATTGGCAGATAAGACTCGTCAGGGACAACAGGAAACTTCATAGCTGGAGGCAACCAAGGAAGTGATAGCCGAAGATATCACGGTAGATCAGGAAATGGCCTCAGAATAGGACATGCAAAAGGAAAAAGAGACATAGGAGCGCACAGACCATATTACAGAATCAACCCAAGTCAAGCACCTGCGCAGCAAGGAATCACCGCACGCACGCAAAAAGTCAAAAACAACAAAATCTTTGGAGAAAGAGTTTATGGACAGCAGCAAAACGGCGAGTAATGTCCCTACTGGTGTGTTGACAGAACTGATCACAGAGTAGACAACTATGTTGGGGGAGATCTGAGCGCAATTGTAGGCATTACAGGTGTGACCCCCAGGCGGGGTAATCCTAAATTTAGCAAAAGACACAGTCGCAGTTGAGCAGATGGTGCGCACCAACAAAATGAACACCTTAGCATTGCCAGCAGGCACTGTCTTAGTAGAAGTAGAGGGGGACATGCGTAGTTGGGGGTTGAATCTGGCCACTCTTCCTAGAGAAATCCTATACCAACTACAGGATGGGGTAACCACTGAGCTTCGTGCCAGGGAAGGCCGCGCCCTCCACACGTTGATGGAGCACAAGGAAAATATGGAGTAGGTTAGTCTCCAAGGAGATGATTTGGTCGCACACAACTAGGAAGTGAAATAGGTCGTGATGGAAGCTCACAGCAAGGTAACAGAGTTAGCTATCCCAGTCGAACTTCCAACAACTGACAAGATTCATCGCATGACCGCAGGCTTCCGTACGGCCCAAGAGGAGGCCGCGAGGGCTCAATGGGAATTAAATTTACAAATTGTAGAGCTAAGACTGAAGGCACAACCACCCACACCACCGAAAATTCAGGAGCAGCGCTGCAGCGAAATTCAAGCAGGACTGGAAATGATAAGGTTCGTTGTCCAATATTGCTCGGGACTGTTAGATCAGTCCCTCCTTATGCTCACCTCTCTCTGGGAAGACCCAACCATACAACAGGTAGAAACCAAAGTGCGGGAGTTGCAGCAGGGTTATGACATAGTTTGAGGGACTTCGCAGACAGTCGCTATCACGTAGTGGTTGGCTAAAATGAAGGAGGCCTAGGCTCTCAAGGCACAAGTTGACGTTGCGTGGAAAAAGGAGGCAATGCTTAAATAACGCATCCAGCCCTGGCTTGATGAAGCATTTGCAGTCTCCACAACCTTTGAAGGAGAGTTAGCGCACATTCAGGCAGTATATGATCCCAGACAAGCAACTACAAGTGATACGGATGCATCAGCGACTCGCATGGGATAGAGGATAGCAGCAGAGCTTTTTGCAAGCACAAGCGACGCGCAGAAATTGTTGACCGACCTCCCTGTGAAGATTACCGCACCAACCAGGTGACTCAGGATGAGTCATGGTTATTATTTTGGGGGACTGTTGGGTAGCAAAGGGCCCGCGTAATAGTTTTGGGGCTCAAAGCCCGCAATTTTGGGGAAAGGTATGGTAAGGACTCCGCAAACTGCATGGAGCATGAATTGTAATGATTCAAGTCAAAGGGTTGTTTTCCCAAAAATAATGTAAAATAATAGGAAATGATTTGGGCTACCCATGGTCTGCGGACCATGGGAATATATAAATAGAGCAAGGCTCTATGGATAGAAGGCAGTAGTTAGAGAAGCCTTTGTCTTGGATCTGGGTATTACGGTTGTGTGAAGATAGTATTTTTTGCATCTGTAAGTCTGAGTCAAGGGTGTTGGTAGGTAGATAGAGGCTTTGCAGCTGTGTGCGCAGAGGCCTGGTAGAGTCCATAGCTGTGTGCATGGACCCCTACAGCTGAGTGCGCAGGGCAGATCTAGTTGTATTGGTGAAAGGGTTGAATAAAGTTAAGTTAGTTCTAAAATACTGTGTTGATTCTGAAATATTGTGGATCTAGTTAATTTCTGGTTTATATATCTGTTTGCTCTGTGCGCTTATGCTTATGTTCACAGTTTATGAAAATCTATACCATTTCTGGGTGCACAAACTAGTTATCACTATTAAATATTTTCTTAAAGACTGTAAGAAGTAGATCTAATTTATAACAAACTCATTAATAATAAGTATTAAGGAATTTCATTGTTCTAGATCTACGTGGAATTAGAGTGGTGCGAGGCCATAGAATGGTGCACGACCCCTCCAGACTACATCAAGACATCCCAAGGGTGCGGAAACCTGGTTCCAGAACCCTCCCTTGCTACCTCAAGTGAGACCTCAGTCCACGCTCCATGGGTTGTTGCCAAAAGGGCCGGTAGTTGCAGGATTTGTTTGGCTAATAGCTCTTCCGAACCTAGGTCAAGCCCCAATAAGCCAACAAGCGGGTACCCCATGCTTTGCGATACTGTCTTCACATAATTCTAGCCATAGCGTGACCAGTGTTATTTACCCAAGTCTTCCTTAATTAGGCTTTGTTAGCTAATTACTTAGACTATTTTCATATATAAGCATTCATACAAGTATTCATCAATTGTGCACAGTAAATAAACAGAGTAAAATTAATGTATAACATCAAAATATGGATTCAAGAACAGATGCACAGAGTAAACTTCTCTTTATTAACTTTCAATTCCAAGTACAGACCTGACTCCGCCCTATGCACTCAACTGCAGGGGTCCGCGCACTCAGCTGCAGACTCTACTAGGCCTCTGCGCACTCAGCTATAGAGCCTCTTCCTACTACTATGACCCAGTACACTTTAGATTCAACTCTAACCTCGAACCATGCCTTCACTATTCTATATATTCTTCCTTAGCTATCTTTAGACATAGCGCCTTGCTCTATTTATACAATCCCATGGTTCATAGACCATGGGTAGGCCGACACAACTTTACAATAAATTACAATATTTTAGGGTGGACAACCTTATGACTCATCCTAGACTTCGCGCTCCACGCCCACAATTCATGGAATCTTACAATATCTTTGACCAAAACTTGGGCTTTGAGTCCCAAAACTTGTTGTGGGGGATTCCATGCACAACACTTATAAACATTCTTATTCACCAATTTAGTAAGGGGAATAGAAATCTTAATTTTTGCAATTTCATTCTCAATACTGAAGGGTGCCTAAACTTTTAGCAAGTTTGAAAAAACTACTTTATCAGCTATGGTCCTTGTTGTTAGTTCAAATTGTTTACTTGTAGTGGGAATTTTAGTTTGGATAGATTTTGTTGAGACATCAATCGTTTTCTTGGTAATATTTTTTGTATTTCTCTTTTTTGTATTGTTGTCATTTCTCTTTGAGCTTTCAGATGTTTTCTTAGGATCAAATTCTAAAGTTTTCTTTCCAGAATTGTTTAGATCTTTTTTGTTGGAGTTATCATTGTTTTTCTTGCTCCTGAGATTATATTGTATGTGGACTTCTAATATATAATTTTCAAAACCATGTTTATAATCATAAGATTCTTCAGATTCTAGTTCAGTTTGAGTCAATAAAATAATTCTTGTTCTTCATGTGTAAGAAATAATCATCTTCATTATTTCCCATCAAATTTATCTGATTTTCCTCCACTTATTCTATCATCTCCCTGCCTTCCTCTGCATAATTTTCTTGGAATGGAAGCCTAATTTGTTGATCTGGGCCTCTTTGTTTGTTCTGTTGAGGATTTCTTCTAGGATTTGGATTTTGATTATGTTGAGCATGTGTGTTTTCGTTGATATTTATCCTTTCCATAGTCCTTACTAGAGAATCAATCTTGTCTTGTTCTGCAGAAGTGGATGCTTCTTCTCTAAAAGTCACTCTCTTTTCAATCCTCATCCTTGCTCTTTTAGCTTGGAGGTTGGCCTCTACACTCGCAACATCTCTTTTCATCCCTTCTAGGGTTCGAGAATTTCTTTCCCTAAGTTGATAAGACATGTATGCTTCAAAACCATCCTGGAATTTGATTAAGGCTAAAGTCTGAGGTGGTTTGATATTGATAGGAATTGCATTATATGTCTTGTTGAATCTAGCACAGTAATATTGAACACTTTCCCCTACTTCCCTCTTGATATTTTCATATTCTGATAAAATCTGGACAGGGTTCCTTTTTACTTCTCACCTATTGAGAAAATTTTGGTGAAACGTAGGGAGATCAGTTATACTATTCGCAGGAAAATATTTGGACCACTTCTTGACCTCTCCTCCTAGACTTTGGGCAAACATTCTAAGTTTAATGCTTTCATCATCTACCTCTTGTAGGCCTAAATAGTCATTCATTTTGTCCACATGTTGTTGGGTTGTTAAAGGACCTGTTCCATCAAGCAATACAATTTTGGATTGATAGTCTTGTGGCATATTGGTGAATGGTGTAGGTATCACCAGAGGAGCATATCTGGTAGCCATGATTGGTGGTGGTGGTGGAGGGCCACTTGAAGGAATTTGAAGAGTGGATGAAGTAGGTTGAACAATGGATGGAGTTGGACTAGTGCTAGGCAGGAATGAGAGTATGGGAATCTGAGCAACCTTATGTTGAAGGATGAAAGAAGGGGTGGGAATTATGGAGGCAGTAGGACTTGGTGACTGAATATATGTAGGTGAAGATGTGAAGGAGGAAGCTGTGAGGTTTAAAGTACTTAATTCTACTGACTGTTGGAGGTAAGCATCATCAATTTCTGAGGTGAGGTCTATCACTAGATCTTGCAGTGTATCAAAATTTTTTAAGAGTTGAAGATCCCATTCAGTCTATGAGGAAATTTCTCTTACTGGGCTCTTAGGTAAGATTTATGGATAAAAAATGATATGGTCTTTCCAATTCTCTGATTTAGTCTTGAATAAACCTTGCTCAAAGTGTAAATCAAACTGGATATCTTGGAAGGTGATAAAGTTTTGAGGGAGTGAATTGGCTTTGTGAAGAAATCTACTACTTGTTTGATTCTCATTTCTAGGAGATTTCCTTTAGATCTTCTCAGGATTATCTACTATGGTAGGAGGGTTAGGATCTGGATGAGATCGAGTAGAGATTCATTTAGGAGCTAATTTTCAGGTCTAACACACAAATAAATTGAATGTTCAAAACAAAATACAAACCAATCTTAGGAATTATAATATCATACGAATCTACTTAACTGGGTACTCTAAATTCAAATGAATGGATGTTTTTTCAGTGTCCCCCAGTATGGTCGCCACTATGTTATCATTCTGTGATTTTAAAGATTGGCAATAAAAAGTCACAAAAGATACATTAAACCACTTATGAGTCTAGGACCTAGCGTCCTTGGACTTAGAGAGGGCTCTCTCTATGTAATTATGATTTAACTTTGTTTTTAGTGCTATAATTTTTTAGGCTAGATATTAAGAATAAAATATTTTTTTGTTTATTTACTCATTTGGTTGGGGAAAAGGTCATTTTCTCAATATTTTCCATTGGGATATTGAGTCACAGGCTGGGTGGTAACATCAATTTTACAGGGCGTTTACAGGGCAAGCTAATTGTCCTCACTAGATATTTTAAAGCAGAATGATAAATGGAATGACAAACAATGATATCAGTTGGGACTATAAAGCATTTAAGTATTTTGTAATCATACTTTAGAAGAAAGCATAGAGATCGTAAATACAGATAGTAGTAAGGGTCTCCAATAGCATATCTTAAACTATAATTTCTATTTTACAATGAGAAGTGAAAATTCATGGATAAGTAAATAGAAATACATTTAACACAGAGAGAAAAACATCACTAGATCAAAACAGATCAAGTACCCTATAAACTATCCTTTTATTGATGCTCCAGCGTGAAATTACAATGCTCCAAATAGAAAAATAGTTTATATGACTAGGGTCCAACCCCTAATACTCCCAATGCATGAGTATTTAAAGAAAAAATATAATGATTTGCCTTGTACACTTGGAAATCTATTATTTACTACAATGAAGGAAAATTTGACTAATGTAACTAATGAGTAGCCACATTGAGAAGACTGGGACATGTGTACCTCCTTTTCTAGAATATTGTTGCTTGAAGTGTTAGTCAGACTAGAGTGGTTTTGCTGACATCGCTGTTGTTGACTCAAACCTGTATGACTACTCTAGTCATCCTTGTCTCGTTCTTCCTGATAGTCACACAAGTAACTCCACACTTCCCCTTCAGGGATCTTAATTTTGATCAACCTTCGGTACACTTCATCAGCATCAGTATATTTGGAAAATGATGGCTTGACCAAAAATACATGCTTCAGCTCATGTTGGATGTAAATTTGATTGTTGATTTCCTCTAGTAAAGATTTCCCTGCTATGTTGCCTTTGATGTTTGATAGATTTGCAACATATGTAGCTATACCTTGAAGCTTCTAGACATAATCCCCTATGTTCATGAGTTTTTAATTTATAACAAACAGAGAGGGAAGACCCTTTTGGTGTAGAGGCTACATTCTGTTAAAAAACCTGTTTATTGTCAACTCTAAAACTTGCCACTTTTCCTTCAGCTGCACATCTAAATTCTTCTTTGTCAACGCCTTCTTGACTTGTAGTATGGTCTATGTCCTGTCTTCTACTCCCAAGTCTTCTAGCTCATATTTGTTTCTTGCATTCAGGAACTTGATAATTCTGTTTGTTGTCTCTGGCATATCTCCCAACTCTGTGTTGGTGGCTGAAATGGCTTCTTTGGCTTTTTCTAGCAACTCTTTCTGCTCAAAAATAATTTGGATGTTAGGCCAAATTTCATTCATCCGATCTATGATATTGTGCCAAATGATTTCCTTAACCCTCCCTAGAGTATTCCCAATGGAGGATTCTTTTTCTGACTTTTGAAGCCTCTCAATCAATGCCTTTTCTCTCTACATCTCTACCAAGTGGTTATCTTCAGCCCTTTTAATCTGATCTTGTAGCACACTAACTTGGGATTCCAACCTTTTAATTTCTTCATTTTGCAGATTCATTCCCTCCATAGATTTTTCCAATTGTTCTGCACTGCTTCCTGCCCCTGTTGTTGTACTTGCTGGAGTAGTTATGGGGAGGGCCATTAGAGGAAGGGTCTCCATTGTGGATGTAGTCATCTGTGCTACTTTTTCTTTTTCCTGCACCATCTTTTCCATCTCTGTCTCCATCTGCCTGATTTAGATGGACTGCTCTACTATACGTTTCATCATGTCAACTTTTATGCTCTTTGTTTCCTCTATTTCCTTGGCCAGTGGGTCATGTGTATAAGGTAGCTTAAGATGCTTCTTTAGATCTGCGATGTCTAGCTCTTTCTTATTTATCACTTCCTCAACTGCCTTGGTATCTAAGGGGTCATTCAATTTTTATTATTAAGTCTTCCAAAGACTTAAACTTGGTGTCCTTTGATAACGTTGAAATTTTCTCCACCTTCAATTGAGACTGAGCATTTGAAATTGTTACCTACATTTTAAACAAATTCATGGACGTTCTGGTCAAAGTGGATGAAATCATTTCACCTGTTTTCTTGCGCATCTCCAGCTTATCAATTGGATGCACATTGTTGACATCAAACTCAAATGAAGTATGCTTGTAGTCTTCTAGAGTTTTAGGCTATGATGTTTGTGCCTCCAAAAATGCCATATGCATCTTGCCCTTCTCTGAGTCAAAGGCAGACAGAAGTTTACCTTGTGCAGTTACACTCTGCTTCCAAAAATTAGCATAACTGCTCTTCTTGAGCATTTCATTCCTAACTTTTATTTCCCTGAAGGTATCAAATACAGTTTCTTATTTCTCCTTAGTCACCTTTGTAGATGAGGACACTTGGAGAGTTTGTTGCCTTTATGAAGTTGGAATAGAAGGAAATGATTGTCCTCCAGTTGGTGAAGAATCTGGAATATCAATTATTTTGATCATTGTTTGTGGTGGTGATCCTTTATCTATATCCATATGTTGTTTTCTGGCCTTCTTTCTATACTTCAATATGAACTCCTTTATGGACATATCAGTTCCTGGTGATTGCTCTTCTCTAGATATTTTCCGTGATATTCCTTGCTCTGGCTCTTTTCCCTTTACAGACCTTTCTTCAATAGTTTGTTTCTCCTGTGGCCTTGGGGTTCGTGCACTAGATGAGGAGATTACTTGCTCCTCAACCTCCAGTAATGTATTTGGTACCCACTCTGTTTGATTCATGTATTTTTCAATTTCAAGTCTTTGAGTGTGGATGTAGGCTGTGGATTTATTTTCCACCCTCTTTTTAGAAATAATACCCCAAGGGTCATAAGACCAAGTGAAGCTATGGGTGAAATTCATCTCTCTTAGTCTTATGTCTACCTCCTCTCCTGCAGCTCTGCTATTTCAAATGAAAGGACCAATTTGGGACTTGATCTTGAATTGGGATTTCTTCTTGGCTGCTACAAAATGCATCTCATCTGCACTGATCATCTTTCTAATATACTTTAATTCAAAGATCCTCATGGGGAGGAACTTTGGCAGCTTTTAGGAGTGCAATTCATATCCCTACACTCTTCTTTCATTGTAGTTTCGGTACAAGTACCAATTGCCTGTTATGGCTTGATCAGGTAGTTGCATAATTCTTTTTATATCTTCACTTATCCTTGGTTCTGTAGTTCCACTAAGGAAGTTCATGGTTGGGTGTACAAACATTTCCACAAATGTCACGTAACTGAAATCCTTTTGATCTTTCATAATCAAGGTTGTCCAAAATATCACTGATTGAGGCTCACATTCATCATTAATTTTTCTCAATGAAAACTGAAACCTATCTACCTAAAAATACACAAACATGTAAACCAACACTGAGGAATAATGAAAAACTTCTTCCGTGAAAAAATTGACAAGATGTTCATGAATTACATCTGCTAGAAACTGGTTGAAGTTGAAAATGAATGAGGGCTTGGATTTAGCGGAGAGGATAGATAAGAAAGATATAATAGCTTCATCAAGCCATTTATCAGAATAATAACCAAGTAGCTAGGAGAGGAGTGAGGCAATATGTCTAGTTCTGTCAGGGAAAACAGAGGAGGAATGAGGATTTTTGCCTAGCAGAGGTGTGTTCTCAACCATGAAAATCTCTAATGTTTTATCTCTTTTGGAGAAATCAATCATTTGGTACATCTCAATCAAAACTTCATGTGAAAAATGAACAACTCCTTCAATAAGTGGGACCTGCATCATTTGAATGATTGATTGAGCATCAATTGTGAATAAAATATATCATGTTGGGGCCATCACTGCTCTTTGTTGTGGGTTGTAACATGAATGGCACTTCCTAATCAGTTCTAGACAACTCTGTGTTTTAGGGAAGATATAGAAAGGTAGGTTGGTGTCCCACAGGCCTACATCATCCATTTCCTCCATGAATTTGTCCTCCCACCAACAACATACATTAAACAGATCAAATTTTGAGAGGGTTTCATGGATCTTTAAATCCCTGTCAGCCAATGGTAAATGATCTAAATCCAGTAGTGGGTGCACCATTGGGTTGAAGATTTCTAGTTCTTTCTACTTAGGTGCAATTGTTGTCTACTCTATAACAGAAAAGGATGAAAGAAGTGGGATTTTTAGTGAGGGAGAAAGAAAGGGATTTGAAAAAAAAATGGGGTTCAAGAATAGGAAATTATTATCGCTGTAGGAATTGATGGTCACTTCTTGAAAATAATGTTGGACTATGTTGTTGTCTCTGCAATAGATGAATGGAGTGGGAGGAAGCACCTGAAAGTGAGCAATAATGTTTAAAGTTTGAACTCAGCGCAATTTGGCGCTTTTATGATTTGAAATCAGTTCGTTGGATTGGCTTAATTTGGAATGGGTCCGTTAGCTAACAGCCTGACCTTCATTTATGGCTCAATGGCTGGAATTAGAATGATTGGATAGAAGGGACGGTTTGGAACAGTGAGGTGGTGAGTGTGAAATAGTTGCTTGGTTGAGTGGTTTGGAAGATACCAAATACAACTTTTCGGAGGGCCTACAGAGCAATAGGCAGTATGATAGGGGGTGGGAACTCATGAGAGCACACCACGTAGGGGAGCAGAAACTGGTGACTTCGGAGCCCCCCTCGATTAACTTTTGGACGGTGAGGGGAGACTAGAAAAATATGTGGGCCATTTGATCAGGTGGAGTGAGCGGAGATGAGGGGAAATATTGTGGGTAGGTTAATGATGACGTGACGGGTGAGTGCATGGTGGGGTTTGGTTATGAATGGGGGTGGACTATAGGAATGTGAAAAGGAAAATAGATAAGGTTTAAAGGGGGGATAATTATTAATGTGTCACAAGCCCCTTTTCCTTACACATTGTGCTATCCAATGTTAGAAAGATCAAATTTTCTTCAAACCTTAGGAAATGTCTTCCAATTTTTAAGAATATCCTTTGATACCCCTTCTTTATTCTCTAATTCTACCTACCCTTATTCTCTATCCTAGCATTTTTTGTTCTTTCATTGTTTTTTTTTCTTTTTCATCTCTTTCATTTTAGGATCTAACCTACTCTATCACTTATTTCTCCTCTTTGGTCTAGATTAAACAGTTGGACCAAATTCCACTTCTACCTAGCTACTGATTTGCCAAGATTTAACTGTTTGAAAAATCTTTATTTTCTAAACTATCAACATAAATTGAAATTTGTTCAATCATTCTTAAACTATATGATTTGAACAATCTTTGGGGTTTTCTTTTTCTTCTTATTTTTTTTATATGTCCTCTTTTCATTTCTTTTTCCTCTTTTTTTTATGAAATCAATTGAAAATTGAAATCTATGAATAATTTGAAACCTGCAAACTATGAAATTCTTAATCACCTTCAGATCTTATAAATTATAGGACTCTGACATGACCTTTGCGAAACCTAACCCTTTAGATCCAGAAATTACAGCAACTAACAGTTAGCAGATCTAAACCCTTCACTGCTTGTGCTAACCATTCATAACATCATGTAAATAAATGCATCTACTCCTTTCACACATCTATTAATTATTTTCTAGATTAATTGAGTTCAAAAGATCAATAATACAGTAAATTCAGAGAAAGTAAATAACACATAAATACACAGATAATGTTTCAAAACATCCTTTATTATGCTCAGATCTTCAATTACAGACTCTTTCAACCCTGCGCACATAGTCGCAGGGGCCTGCGGACTCAACTACAGACTTACCAAGGCCTACATGCACTCATTTGCACCAGCCTTCCCCTTTTCCTAAGTACAGAAAATAGATCTTACACTTCTATCTCTTACATAAATCATTGATCTATTTCTCTATGACTCTCTATGACTCCTTTTACGTCATTCTCTATTATAATACCATGTTCCGCGAACCATGGGCGGGTCACAAAACAACTTGAATCTTAACAAAATAAGGGGCTTTAACCTTCCTAAAGACTCTTTGACTCCTGTCAACCTATGCTACTTGTGCTCTGCTCCTAAAAATTCGGATACTTTACAATATTTACCAAAGCTTTACAAAATTTGACCCCACGGGACCTTGTCCTAACAGACGTCATATCCTAGGTAGGAACTTCAAAGGTTGGAATTTTTGTATCTCTGTCATAATTGCATTTGAAGAAAAGTTATGATACTAGGGGCTTTGATGTCATGTTGCAACTTGGTTGTGGAGTTCAAAGAAATGAGGGCGAGGAGAAGCTCTAACACCCAAGTGTTATGAGTATTTCAGAGGTCATAATTTCAAAACTCCACTAAAATTTATTATGAAGGAATTTTTGATACAGGGAGCTCTGATGTGGTGGAACTTGGTCCTGGGAAACCCAAGGGACCAAGGGTGTAGATTGGGGTTAGCACCTAAGTGCTATGAATAATTTTGGAGCTCAGAGTTCTGTAACTCCTATGCAAATGCTTTATGAAAATGTTCTGATGAAAGGGGCTCCAATGTATGTTGATGCCTGGTTGTAGAAACTGAAAAGAACTAAGGGTGAGAGTATTCAACAAAGGAATATAGGCTGATAATGGGATCTGAAGGCCTTAGCACCTTAGCACTAAGTTGTTGGTCATAGCTCCTAGTTCCATGGTCTAAAACAAGAAGGATCTGATAAAAAAGAGTTAAAGGTAAAATCAGATGCTCCTGATTTTAGAAGGTCATTATAATGAAATATATTACATGAAGGACTTCCATATTTCTATAAATAGGTATATGAAGGCATATGATGATGAATGGATTCAAATCTAAGTAAATGTGTGTAGAAGGTTGGTGTCTGTTGGCTTGTTGGGGCCTTACCCAGGCTAGAAGTGATTTAGCCAAACAAATCCTGAAACTACAAGCCCTTTCGGCAACAGTCTGTGGTGTGCGGACTGAGGTCTCACCCGACGTAGTATGGGAGGGTGTTGGAACCAAGTTTCCACACCCTAGGGATTTCTTGATGAAGTCCTATAAGTTTGCGAACTGAACCTGCGCGCTTGCACTACTCCGTGCAACCGTCTGTCCTTTGTAACTTGTGCAATTTACTTCAACAGGTGTTGTCTAGATCCTTATTCCTTACTGTGCTTTTATTATTCATCTTGACTTAATTATATGGGACCAACATTCTCATTAATCATTCAATAGTCATAAAAAGTGTGTGTAATCATAAACTGTAGAGAGATGCATAAAGATGACAGAAGCATAGATACAGAATATTCCATAATTATCTTATATTTTATTAATCCTCTGTTCAGATACAATCCCAACTCCACCCTATGCACTCAGCTGTAGGGGTCCGTGCACACAGCTGTGGACTCTTACCAGGCCTCTGCACACATAGTTGCTGTTATCACTAAACAAATTTCAAAGGAAAAGGGTAAGGTAAGAAAAATTTGGTCTTGGTTATTCTCATGCTCCTTTCATGCATAAGAAGCACTTGGCAAACTCAGGGTCAGCGTACATCAAAGTTCTTTGAAGGCTCAAGCAAGGCAAGTAAGGTAATCCTAAATTTTGATATGAATTACCTTTTTGAAGTTTTCCTTGAAAAATGGTGCCTCTGCATTCAATTTTGAATAGTTTCAAGGTAGATGAGAAGGAAATTTCAAGATAAAGAAGCTCAAGACAGTCGAATTTCGCATGTAAGCTATGTTTTTGAAATTACACAGCAGTTTCGTAGCGCACTATGAAACTGCTGTAAGTGATGCCTAATGCACAACAGTTTCGTAGCGCGCTACGAAACTGCTGTAGCTGCATATTGTGATTTGATGGACCATTTTTGTAAGACAAAGGGAAATCTTCTATGAAGAAGAGAAAGGGAGCATTCACGAAGTATAAGTGTCTAGAAAAGGCAAAAGGAGGAAGGAATCTACATGAACTCTATATATGGGAGAAGAACTAATGTATTAGGGGTTGGAAATTTCAAGAGAAACAGTGCATATTATGTTATTGTAGAACACTGTATGTTTTATGTTAATGCAGAATTTTGGCTTTACTACTCATGATCCAGAGAGGGTTTTATGTGTTTTATTTCCTCATGGATTTCTTCATTTGCTCACTTGCAGTGGTATGAACACATCTTACTTAGAATTCATTGATAATGCTCTAACTTCCTTCATGTGTTCATAAACTGTGTTTCCTATATCATGTCTTTGTTTTGCTAGTAGATTAAAACTCTTTATGCCCTGAATTCCATGTAAGTTGATCTGTTGTTGTACTAAAACATACTCTGACTCCATAGCCCAATAGATGCTTTTTGATTGGTATTTCAACCATTTATACATTTTTATTTGATTTCAATCCATAGAGTTAGCCATCTTATTCATTATCCAAATCTTTAATCTTGTGAGAGAGCCCTCTCAGGTTGGGGAGGCTAAGCCTCAACCAAAAGTTGGTTTGAAAGAGTTACACAAGGTCTGCCTGATCAACAGCCTATCAGGGGTGGACTTTTGGGATAACAGCTGCAGAGCCTCTCACTACTACTATGACCCAAGAGTTAGACTTACAAACTCAGAGTGAATTCCTCATTCAAAAACCCATATCACTTCTCAAAGCTAAGACTACATTTTACATTTAGAGCCTTGCTCTCTTAATACAATACCATGGTCCACAGACCATGGGTAGGTTGACACATTCTACATTAAATTACATTATGTTAGGGCAGACAACCCTAGACTCTCATGCTCCGCGCCCACATTTTGCAGGGCATTTACATTACATTGACGAAAACGTCGGGCTTCAATCCCCAAAAACATGCTATGGGGGGGATCTGCTGCCCATCAGGTCCCCAACCAAATCATCATGACTCGTCCCAAGTCACTCGACTGGTGCGGTGATCTTCACATAGAGTTCATCCAACAACTTTTTCACTTCGCTTACATCTGCCACACATTCTTCCGTTATCCATTGTATCAGTTGTGCGCGAATCTCCAATGCATCATTGTCAGGTGCAATCCCTTGCTTGAGTGCATATATGCCCTGCATCTGTGCCATCTTTCCCTCGATCTTGGTGGTGACCATGAATGCTTCCTCAAGCCAAGGCTAGATGCATGCTTTAAGCACTACTTCTATTTTACGTGCGGCATCAACCTATTCCTTTAGAGCCTGGGCCTGCCTCATCTTGGCCAGTCACTGAGTAAGGGTGACTGTTTGCGTAATCCCCTGGACATTGTCATAGGCCTACTACAACTCTCGCGCTTGTGTCTCTAAACATTGTAGCGTTGGGTCTTCCTACAGTGAAGTGAGGGTGAAGAGTGACTGATTTAACAAGCCCGTGCAATCCTATATGGTGCGCTCTATTGCCTCCAACCCTGATTGAATGGCGCGATGGCACTACTCTCTGACTTCCGGGGGTGTAGAGGGTTGTTCGTTTAGTCACAACTTCATGATCTGCATGTTGAGGTCCAGCTGGATCCTTGTTGCTTCCTCCTTTGCCTCACAGAATCCACTGGCAAATTTCGGGATCGTTATACCTACAGGTAAGTTTGTTGCAATCTCTAGCTCGAGGATGCAGTGACATGCTTCCTTAACGATTTGCTCCAACTTCTAAGTCTGCGCTACTGCTTCATCGTGTTGGAGGCTTAGTTTCTCGATGTTGATTCGCTATTCACTAAGGATCTGTACTGTACATCCTTCCCTAGCATAGAGCTCTGTCGTTGCTCCATCCTGTAGTTGGTATAATATTTCTTTCTGAGGGGCAGCCAAGTTTAGGCCAAGTCCCTTGAGTTGGCCTACCATGGCTCTGTCCTGTGTGTTGTCCACTATCAGTGCTCCTTCGAGTAGCGCAACGGTATTAGCCATTTTTGCCCGCAGCAACTTCTCAGTTGTTGATGTACCCGTAACCTCGTAGATGGCTACTGTTCCCTGCTGTGGGGGCCTCACCTGAAGTTCCTGAAGTTGCACACTAAGCACCCCCAACACATTTTTTTGCTCCGTCATTACTTCTTGGAGCGCCTCCCTGGTGATTTCACGAGCTTTGTCGCCGATGTCGTATAGGTCACCCCCGGTCAGTGTAATAGGTTCCCCATATAATTTGGAAGCCTTATTCTTTTTCCTAGGCCCTATCCGTTTCGTACTGTGCAGCCGCTTTAGCTGTGTTGATGATGTGTGTGGGTTCGCACCTTCTTCCATATCATGTCCTGTGGTCAGTTCCGGGCCTCTTCCTTCCTATATCGTGGTGGCCCCTACTATTACTATTTTTTCGGCAGTCATGGTCTGCTTTGTGGTGGCCGCTGCTGCCTCGCGGGAAGCCCTTACCTCCTCCACGAGCTACTCATTCTGCTTCTATTGTGCCAGGAGCTTGGTAGCATCCTTCTCTCTCTTTATCGCTACCTCATCACGCGCTGCCAGATCCGAGGTGCACCATTCAGGTGTCCATGAGTCAAGCACCACGCATACCGTGTCATCGATTGCAAGGAACGAGAGTTTGGTCCAGTTCTGCTCTGGGTCCTTCCGCGCCTTGATATACACATTGTGCATATCCACCTTAAAGTCTACAAAGCTCCGCAGACTCTCGTATACCGAGGGGGATAGACATGGTCGTTTGTGGATTCACATCCATACACTTGCCTCCATGAGTATCTAGAAGATCTTGATCTCGCGGATGCGTGTGGCATGCCTTGTCGCCCAGAGCGACATGTATTTTGCTGCATCTAGTAAGTCCTAGTCCAGGGGAGGAAACTGACTGTCCTCCGGCAATTCTCCTACAACTAACAAGATGGATAAGAAAAACCATGCGTAGTGGATGGTCTTACCTTGCTCCTGAGCCTCCTTGTAGTTCATCAAGAACTCCTCGCAGAGGAACTGTTCCTAGTTGAACTGCACCCCCTCCGCGCATTGTTCGAACAACGCAATGACCGTTGCTGGTACCTCATTGCCGTGGCATTTTCTCATCACTTTTCCTACCAGCAGCTGAGTGGCTATGTGCACCGCTTTGTCTTGAATGCTAGTAATCACATAACCCCTTTGCTTCTTCTCTAACTTGTATTTCTTCTTCATGGCTTCTGTAAGTTCCAAGTCTACGATTTGGCCAGCTACTTTCGTGGGATCCCTTCCCGTGTAGGGAAGCTTTGAAATCATATGAATCAGCTATGCTGTAATGGGAATCAGCTCCTCCAGCCACAAGTACCCCTCATGCACTAGGCAAAGCAGTTTCTTGATGACGAATAGCATGATTAGTGCCTGGTGAAAGTGCAGAATCCATAGTAGGTGGAGTAGCCTGGCCTCCTCCACCCTGCATATCCATTTTCATGGCTGCAGTGCTATAACTACCCCCTCCTTGTTTTGTTCCATAACTTGGCTAGTCTCCAGGTGTGGAAAGTTTTCACTGTCCGTAAGGTCCCAATCTTCAAATTTCATCGTGGGTACGTAGCCCAGGGCTGAACCCTCAAACAGAATTCCCTCTGGGAGGAGTGGGGTTTCAAGTGCATTCTTAATGGTATCCACGTTCTTGGGTATTTTTGCCTTCCCTTTCCGCGGGGGGACATATTTTGGGCAGTTTTGCTGTACCGCGCATTGGCTGAATCTCCCACCACTTCTTCATCTGGTTCAATCTCTTCTACAAAGGCCTGAAGATCCTCTTCCTCATCATCTATCTCAATATTAACCATCTTGCCCTTTTCTTCCATAGACATTTTATCGAACCACTGATTTCACGGAGACATATGGACCAATCCTATTGCCTATGGGTCCTTTTTGGGCCTTCGCATCTTGGGCAATTTAGGGATTTCCAGTGCGTCCCCTACCAGTGGCGTAGATCTTTGCATGGCTCCCTTGGTTGTTGACATTATTCTGATTAGGGAATCATGTGTCTCCTTCGGCAATGTTTCAAACCACAGACTTGCTTTCACATCCTCCAAATTCGTCAAGTTCATACCCACTTGATAACGTAACAACTGAGTTCTCAAAACGCCAAGGGTTATTCTGTGGAGAGCCACCTATGATTTATAGGCCCTTTTGAATTCAAATTCAACCGTTCCCCCCATATTAAGGTCATTAATGTGAGAATGGCGGTAGATAGTCCCAAATCTAGTTATGACTTTGTGTCTTAATTGCCCGTCATCCGCTCCTCATTGCCTTAAATTGGACGTCTTTGATGAAGAGTGACACCAACGATCACTTTCCAGCCTATCCATGCAGCAGTTTAGTCCCTTGTGTGTGAATGCGACTTATGCATCATATTGATCCTGTGCATAGCTTCCGTGTCGTGCCACTCCCATACAGACTCTTTTATAGTCCCACACTCTCTTTCAACTGCTTGGAGTGCTGAGACTGTGCTTCCTATGGATAGTGAGGTGGTCGCACTACTAGTGCGAGGCTTCAGGTCACCTTCCAACCCAGTCCACAGGCATTCCTTAGTTACCTTCATGTCAGTCAGCTCCTTATGTTCTTCCTTATGCAGCGCACTTCCCTGGTTACTTTGTCTGATAAGGTATGGTCGCAGCCATGGTAGTATAGCCAGAAACTCTCGGTGACAACATTCTAGTGTGGTGGTAGGGCTGCCCATACGTGGCCCTGTCCTTCTGTCGACGCGTAATGCTTGCGAGATTTTGGTTTCCATTTTTTTGATAGCCTTGTCCATTAATATGCTTTTTTGCTTCAGTCGTACCCAATCTTCTTTGAGTTTGCGAAGCTCAAGGTTCCCTCGCTGAATGGCTTCTTGAATTTGCATATGTTCATCCTTACACAACTGCATAATCTCTTCGCTCTAGTCCTCATGTGCTGTCGCAATTATGGGAGCTATTGCGTGACGATTCTTTCACAAAGCTATGGCCTTGACTCTACTCAGTGTCTTCAGAATCATTTCCGCACTCATGCTCTTGCACATGGCCCTATAGGCCCATCAAACCACTGGCGCGCGCAGGTCCCAATCCGTTTGTCCTTCCTAGCAAACTCTGTTCATGATTCCGCATATATTTGTGAATGCTCTGACGTGGAATATTTGTGGTGTGCATCACTTTTCCTACTGCTGCGTTGGGTTCTGATTTTTTATCCTTAGTCTGGGATGTGTTTGCCTAGCACACATCTACATCCATCGACACAGGTGGGCATGCAAATTGTGTCGTCCTAGCTGCCCAGCTCTCGATCGACGTTGGGGACTTCCAAACTATAAGTGCATCTGTCTTCTACATTCGCGCCAATTTCTAATAGTCTTCTGATGTTTACTCCACCATCGTGCAGGTGTCGCATGCAACACCCATTCTAGCAGAACATACTGTTGTTGTTCCAGTACTGCACTTTCAAATTTGTCTAAGAATTCATCCACTACTGTTACCCCATCAAATGTTGGTAGTTCCCTTGCTTCTGTCATCACACACCATAGTGATCTAATCATCATGTTGTAATTCAGTATTGTTACTTCTTGCAATCGATTCTGCCAGTGTTCTACTTCTTCATCTGAATCTGAAGTACAGGAACTGTCGTGTTCCCACGAGATTCTCCCATTTGTAGTCGTGTTCACCCAATCCTAGTCTTGCGCCATTATCTGGTAAACACAATCTTTCTCATCGTCGCTTTCATCGTCACGTACAGGTTCAATGTAGTGCGCCCCTTTGGCTGGATCTAGCAGAACTATTATAGGTCAAGACTTTTTCTCGAATATCATCTTCCACTTCTTTAGGTTGATGACTCCATTCATATCAGTGGCCTAGTCTATTCCTAGCAACAGAAGCTAAGGATTGTTGTCATCAACAATCTCTATCGCTTCAAAGTTCGTCTGTTTGCTTGTGTCTTCGATATCAACTATTACCCCTTGCAACCTCCCCATGGGTAAAATATTTTGCTGGTTCGCCATTCGTAATTGAATAGGCGACCACTACAACATGGGCCTGCCCATGCGTTCCCATGTCTGCTTTGGTAACACATTCATGTCCGAACCCAGGTCTAGGATTACCTGATCCATTTCATATTCACCAATCTGCATCGTGTTGTGGTAAAAACACAACCCCCCCATTATTGATGTGTTCACTTCAAATAATGGGGACCCTTTCTATGAAATTTTTGGCTAAACACCTTTTTGGATTTTTATTTAGTTGCTTGCTCTACGCTTTTGTTAATTTTTCATTTCCATTGGATTCTTGTTTTGATTTCTTCGTTAAAATCAATTTTTTATAAGCTTTCCGTTGATGCTTGTTTTGCCTCATTTGGTCAACTGGTTTGAAAATGGTACTCTTTTGAAGTCTCATCATTTATCTAGCATGGGCTAAAAATGCATAAAATGTACAATATATCATTTTGTAAATAAATTAGTTCAATAATGCATTTATTTTAAATACCAACACTTAGTGAGTTTTTACTAACATTTTTCATTTTCCATTTTTACTTAAGCAGCCAAATTATTAAGCATCGGGATTTAAGAAATTTACTCCAATTTCCAAAACAATTACTAATATTAAAAAACCCATAATATCCAAGTGGTTGTAGTTTATTTTTATTCTTTTTATTTATTTTCCAAGTGGCTGTAGTTTAGATAATTTCATAACTAAATTTCATTAAAATAAAATTAAAACAAAACATTAATTTTATATATTAAATCTCAAATTAATTAAATTAATTATTATATAAAATATAATTAATTAAATTAAATTAAAATTTAATATATAAAATTAATATATATATAAAATAAATGTAATCGCATCGGGATTTAACATCGCATCCGGGATTTTGTAGTGTAACAAGTTTAAGAACCTCGATACCCTCCCGACGCTGATTGTCGATTTGCTTTACATAACATCGGGAACTTTAGCATTGTGACAAGTTTGAGAGCCTCCATATCCCCGATTCTCCGATTGCGAAAGGTCAAGCCATGGTGCATTAACCAAAGGAGCATTAAGGCATAAGTATTATAACATGCATTTGTTTGAATTTCAAAACTCACTCATACGATGAGTGAATGAGTGAGGAAAGGTAAGTGAAGTAAGATAATGTAGGGTTAATTTAATATTATAAATAATATTTATTAGTTTAAATATTAATATTTAAATTAATTAATATATGTAATATAATTAATTTAAATAAATTAAAATGTAATTATTATTTAAGATTAATATTATATAGTTTGCAAATAATTAATTATATATTAGTTAGTGAGATTAATATTAATTAATTAATTAGTTTAGTTTATGATTAATAATTAAACTAGGAATAATTAAAATTCTAATTTAGGATTAGATTTTTAACTAAAATTTGATTTTTAGCCCAGCAATAGAATTTCTAGATTTATGCCAGATTTGATCCATCAACTTTGGAGGCTCATAGATTGAGTTATACTTGGCCAAATGAGGCCTAGGATAGCTCATTGGAAAGATAAAATCAAGGAGAATATTTCTGAGGAGTTTCACTAACAGATTTGGTCATTTATTAGGTCAAAAATCAAGCAGAAGATCAAGCTACGAATTTCTAAAACAAAATCAATTTTATGAGTTTTATTTTCTGCATTTTCATTTCTCCAAGCCTCTTCTCAATGCAGATCCATTCGTCAATAATATCCTTGGCCAATCAAACCATCCCATGCATCAATAGAAAGCTTATATTTTATTTTCAATTATTGATTTAAATAAAATTCGATTGGATTTGATTTAAATGCCAGCGATGCCATTTTGATTTTATGGTTTCATTTTAATTTATTTTGATTTCTTCTTGCAAAAAAACAGTGGAAGAGATATGAAAAAAGGGATTTCAATCAATGAGAATGCTCCAACAATTAAAGATTGGAATTTTGAACAAATAAAATTGTATTTGGCAGATTTCTCTTCAACAAACTCTCCTCTCCAAAATTCCTTTGCAAATAGTATAAATAATAGATTGCAGAATGTAATAAGAGGCTGCTCTCCTCTGCAATTCTAGACTTCTAAAAGCACTACTGTAATATGAATTTAGAGTTGTAGGAGAGAGAGAAAATCTCAGATCTGGGGATTATTGAGGATTTTCCCTTTGTATCTTGAATTATACATGAAGGGCAAAGTTTGCACTATTGTGGCTTTAGCTTTGAAAGTAGAAGTTCAAGCAATGCAAAGAGCTGTTGGAGACCAGGGACAGAGAGATGGATGCAATAAATTGGTATTTCTAATACTACTGTTTCAAGTATCAATTTTATTTTTATGGTAACTGGAATGTGTCGTTTTATTCATGTTTGTGCACTATTGTCAATATGGGTAATTTGTCTCAATGTTGTTATTATGTATCTCTGTTCTGATGAATTAATTTCTCATTTTTGAGTAACTACTTGCTCAGAAATTTTCCTTATAAACTGATTTATTGAATGGTAATGTGTTGTGAACTATTTCCACATATCATTATTCAATTATTGGATTTACTGATTTGATAATTAATATCATTTTTGTGAACTACTTCCTGAATGTTGTTGGTTTATTATTTCAGTTAAGAGGTCTCAATAGGATGTGTTGTGGTAATCATAATATCAGTTAATTGAGCTACTTCATTAACTTGATATTCATTATAAATAAGACATATTTACATCCCAATACTTCAATTATCTTGCTCTTAGTTGGGTTAGATCTATATTTTCCTAATTAAGATAGGATTTAGATTAGTTTCTTTTGCTTGCATCATAGAATAAGCTTGCATTGAGAGTAATTTTTACATTCTTTTAAGTCCTCTCCTCAAAAAGGCAAAATTTCAGTTGTGGCTTGGCTGAACCCAAATCATATTAAAGGTCATTCTCTTACCTGATCAGCAAGAAGAAGTGATCTGATATCCCTGTCTATTGGTAGTTAAAGATACATCATAAACCAATAGCAATAGGGAGAGGGCAACTGGACCTAGTTAAACCATTCGGAGCCACCACACCAAACGGAAAATGAGCTGCTTTAAGGTCCGGACCGGGTGGTTATCCCCCATTGTTGTTGTAGCGATTTTCGAGGCATCAACAATTTTGGCGCTAGAGGGAGGGCCTGAAATTTTTTATCTATTGGAGTCTTTTCAGTTTTAATATTTTATTTATTGTGATGGCTCCTCTTAAGTTTCCAATTTGGATTTGCATCCATGGACGTGCATCTTCCAATACTCCACCCGAAGTGGTAAGACTCTTGTCTCAGGTAAAATTCAATGGTAAGAGAAATTCTTCTGCTTTTAATCATGTCTTTCAATTTATTCAAAATGTTTCAAATTATGATTTTCAAGGAATTGATGAATGCATCTTATGCATAATCTTTACTCCCACATTTGCGAAAAAAGCCAGAAACTAGTGTAAAACTCTTCCAGTTGCCTCAATCCATAGTTGGGATCAATTTGTTACAATTTTCATTTCTAAATTTGATGGCTATGATTATGAACAGGTATGTGAAGAAATTGAATATCTACGAAGGTTTGAAAATGAGTCTGTTAAAGATTTTAATATTCGATTTCACTTGAATTGTTTAAGATTTAAAGTTGAAGATAAACCCACAGAAGAAGAATCTCTAAATTGGTTTGAATATATTTGTTCTCTTCCACCCATTCCCAATCCATATGAAATTAGTTCAAGCTTTGTTCCATTCTCTTCCAACATAAATGAGAATTCCAATTTGGATATGCAAATAAATTGTGATGAAGTGGTTTCACAAAGCTTAGAAAATATTTCTAATCAAATGCAAGAAGACAACAACAACAATTTTGGAGAAAGACCTGCATTGGAATCTGAAAGCTACTTTGAGGTAAATTCAGAAAATCAGATCGCGAATCAATAAGTACAAGCAACAGTCAAAGTAAATAATAACATGCAAACTGTTGTACAAATTTCTGAATTTTTCCATGATGAGCCAATGCCAAAATCAGAGCAGCAAAGAAGCCTTCTTCAAGAAAGCATGAACACACAAAGGAATGATTTAGAATCTGAAATTTACAATGAGCATAATGCACAAGAGTTCTCAAAGAGAGACAGTTTTAAAAGCATTGTTTCAGGTTCACTTTTTTCCTTTTATCTTGATATTTTTAATGATGGTAATTTTTCCCCTCTTGGTATTAATGATTTTGTAGAAAATACAAAGATTGATCTAAATGACATACCAATTAATTTTTATCAAGATAGAGAAGCAATTAATGATCATTCTTTTGCCATTAATGAGCAAGAAATTTTTATTCCTCCTTGTTTTAATGTATTGGATGAGATAGAAGGGAATTCTAGAGAATATTGTAGTCATTTATGATAATTACTCTGATATCGAGGTTGTTGATTTCTATTCTTCTCAAGAGAATCCTCATGATAAAATTCAAATAACATCTGAGAATGGGGAACACTTCAATTTAAAAATTATCCCAACCAATTCTCATTTTAGTGCAGCAAATTATCTTCATGATTTCATTATTCGAGAAAACTTTCTAATTTATGATTCGTATCATGATCAAACTCTCATTCCTACTCATAATCATAATTCGTTTTCTAATTCACAAGTTGGAATTCAAAATTACTCAAATTCTATAATTCTAGCCAATCCTTGTGAAAATGAAATTATTTCAAAACGATCCCAATTGTGCTATAACATTAGTTGTACAAATAGTGATTTCATTTTAGTTTTTATTTCACACTTATTTTGTTTAAATTTAGATTTATTTTTTGACTTTATTTTTCAGAATTTTAACACTTTCCACTGGCATATTGAACACTTTATTATCAAACACTCAATTGATGAATTGCCTTATTGGGAAATTGAAGTTTCATATTATAACCATGAACATCAAGAGCTGTTAACATGTCAATGTCAATTGATGTTCATTACTTATCAAAAGCTTCTATCTTCTCAAAGGCAATATCAACAAGAGAATGTATTTTTAGAAATCTGCCAGCAATCCAATTTAATTAATAATTTTCCATTTCATTTGAAATATTTCCATCCATTTTTCATTAATTCATTTGGAAAATATTTGGAAATTTTTCCCTCAAAAATGATTGTTAATAATTTAACATTTGTATATAACACTAATGATTTTTTCTAGACCTTTGAATTTAAAACCTCATCTTCACAATCTGGCCTGTTATCTTTTCCTTTGAATATTTCCCAATCCTTAATAGAAATCCATCCAGATTTCTATGATCCAATTGGTATTCAATTGGAAAGGAAATTTCATGAGAAGGAGATTTTAAATAAGTTACTAACAATAACTATACATTTTGATTTCATATTTAATTTTCTTAGTTCAATAAGATTTCTATTTTTATTACTAACATTTGAACTGTACATACATGCAAGAATTAAAATGAGAAAATGGTTACACTGGAAATATGACTATACCTAGTCATTTTCATGTATATGGTTAGAATAGGAGTAGAATTAATTTAGTTAGTTTGTTTTATGTAGTTAATTTATTTTCAACAATTCTATAGATATAAATAAAACAAAGCAATCAGCCTTTCTCATTCATATTCAGTGAAAACATTTTCTTCCTATCAGAAAGTTTTATTTTTGTTTTTCTTTTTAAAATTTCTTACAGCAATGCCTCTACCCATGAATACATCTCTGCCTATTTCGAATAATGTATTGACAGAATATGCACCTGACACACATTTAAATCTGTGTTGATATTTTTCTACAATTAGTGGCTTTATCCCATTCTAATCTTTAGTTTATTATTTGATGCTGCAATACGCATCATATTCATTTACTAAAGGCATTATTGAACAATCGCTATAACAATACAGATTCTTCTCAAAATTATTCATAATAAGCGGAGGTAATAAATTGTTGTTTCAATTCAAAAGGGAAGCCTATTTTTATATTTATTTCTGGTAAATTTTCTATTTTATGAACATGAATAATTGATTTCATTCAGCTTGATTTCCCACTCTAATTTAGAATAAATAATGAGACAATTTTGGACAAAGTTAAAATTTTAATCGAAGGAAGGATTTGAAGATTTATGAGGTCAAATCTGCAGACAATTTCCTTCCAGGTACGCATTTACAAGTTCGTTCTCATCTCTTATTAGTTTCTATTTTTTTTAGTTTATTTTTTATTCATGTTCTGTTTTATTTGCAGGTTTTTATTTCTTTTCAAAACATAAAGTAAGCAGTAAACCCATTTGAAATTTGCAACAGGTTCAGGGAAATTTTACTTTTGATTCATTATAATTTATGCAATTTTTAACTCTTCTTTTATTCACTTAGAAAACCCAATTGAAATTTCAAGGAATATCATAAGATCATTCGCATCATAAGATTTCATCGGAAGTAGTTCTTAGCATTTCTTTTGATAACAAATTGTTCATCAAAGACCTCCGATGTATTATCTTACTCATATGCCATATCGCATTTCGCATATCGGAGCTTTTCAGTTCAAGTATATTTCCATTATCGTGAATCGCCGATCTCTGATAATCGACTTTACCAATATTGCGATGACCACATAATTCTGGACCTAATATGAAATTCAAATCAAATTCATAAAAAATATCGCGTTCGTTCAATCGCAATAAAAGTAAGGGCATAATTTTAAAGGGCCGATGTCTTGGATCCGATATGTTATTAAATTTTCATTATAAAATTATTGGGTCCACTCTTCATCACATATCGGTGTATCGAGAATTGTTACATCATGTGCCTAAGATTGTCGATCGCGATTGCCGATTAGCCACGTCATTCATTGCATATCGGCATCGCAAGAAACATATTGTCACACGGAATGAGTCGATCTTGCGGACAAGATAGACCTTCCTAGAATCTAAAGAAGACCTAATGACAAGCAAACCAACCAGACACTATCTTTCTCTAAATATGCTTTAATAAACAAAGGCAAATAAGTGTTTTTAGGGCCTACCTTAGGTCCAACGCAAGTTTGTGGATGCCCTCGCTCCTTCGATCCAAATGAGCTCCTTTGTCGCGAATCTACAAACACAACCAAGCAAACAAATTAAATAGCACTTGAAAAGCCAATATCATAAAACATATTTAACATGAAAGTCAAAGAGTTCATGAAATAAATAAAATGAGATACTTGTTGAGAAAAATGAGTTTGATTGTATTAATTCAAAAGAAGAAGAACTTTACGATCTGTGCATTGACGCTGTACAAGCTCCTCCCAAGGTCCAGCAAGAAATCTCCTCTACTTTGATAAGTTTCACTCACTTCCCAATGAAGACAAAAAGGTATGTGATCTCTCCTCTTAAGCTCAACAAGGAAGTCTTAATTTCACCAGCATTTACCCTAAAAAATGTTCAACTTCTAACCTCCTAAGCAACCAGCCCAATGCCTGAATTTATAGTGCAATGGAGGGAGGTTACTAGGTCCTCCTTCAAAGGGATAAAGCCCTCCTTCAAAGGGATAGCTCCTCTCATCAAGGGATTAGCTCCTTCTCTTTTGGGATGCATGAACCACCTAAGAGCGGCAAATCCACGTCAAATTTCCTTCTAGAATCATCTAGAATTAACCCAAAGTGAGTTTTTTAGAATAAACTTGCGCCTTTTTGACTTTCACAGGGGTACGCACCCACACCTTTAGGGATAGAGCGGGCAGGTCTGCAGTTTTTGTAAACAAAAGGTGCGGGACCGCAGGTAACAGTGAGAGAAAGTGAGGAACCAGAGTTTCATTGATTTTTAATATCTTTCTCTTATTTTCAAAGCTTGACTTGAAGAGCTGAGGTCTGAGACTTTCTTAGGAGGACAGTACAAGTGATGATAGACCCATACTGACTGCAAATAATCATGGTGACGATATTTTTGTGTAACACATATTGTGTTACATCATGTGCTTAAGATTGCCGATCGTTGATTAGTTATGTCATTCATCGCATCACCAATATCGCAATCGCCTCCTCACATTTTTATTTATGGCCATACCATTATTCCGAATCTGCAATGTGCAATGTGAAAAATACAAATCGCGAGATGCGGTGTGCGATCTTAGAATTACAGCATGACTGTCCCCGATTCGCAATATAACAGCTCTTCAATAATGTGATTGCTACATCTCATCACACATATTTTCTTCACATGATCTCATATCGGAAATTTTCTATTTCAACCGTCAATGCAATAAACTCCAACGCATGCCTCTACATGCAATGCAAATCATTTGATAAGGCATTGTGTTATTTTAAAAACAAGAATGGGTAACCATTATGGTAAAAAGCAGTTAATGACCAATTTGCAGAGTATTTAAATCATTCTGATTTCTCATATATTTTAGTTTTAAATATATAATTCCATAATTAAAAATGGAATTCAAGACCTCTCTATCTTCATATTTAAATTTTATTATCTTGGACTCGGTCTTGATTCCGGACAATTTATAAAATCATGGAGTTTATATGAAACTTATAATATTGTGAGAAACAGTCATTACTGCAAATTCTCATTCTCATTTTTTGATGCATTTGTTTTAATTTCAATTCCCTTGAACACTAAACATTCCATTTTTACATTTTATTGCTTGCTTTAGTTTAAATAAAATAAATAATGATTTTGGGTTACAGGATTTTGGTTAGTTTGACTTCTTTATGTTTTTAACGTTAATTAAAATAAGAAGTCAGCTAGTTTAGAGAAATTGATACCCTTCAGGTAAGATCAAAAGCAATTATCCAATGGTAAGATTCATGTACTCACTTTCATTAATTTCCATTTTGTTACTTTAGTTTCAGTTTTGTTTTTCTGATATATAAATCTGTTTTGCAGTTCTTCATAAAAAGCTTCCAACCCTCAGTGGGATCATATTTTCAAAGCCCATACTCTTCTCCTGGCTTTGTTCTAGAAGCAGTGATAATCTTCATTGAAACAGCTACACCAGGAAGTTTCTAAACCTTTAGTTTGTTTTCTTAAGCATTCCTTTTATTAGAAAATGATTAAGATGATGCTTTGAAACAAGAAGATTAATATCAGACAGAAAGTTTTCCTTGTGGCTAAATTTTATCATCACTGCTATCCAAAAAGCCTAAAGCACTTACAACCCTGCAAGGTATGATTTTCTAAATCTCGACATAAGAAAGAATGATTACACGATTATTTTCTTTTTCCTCATATTGTTGAGACACTCGTATAAACATTCTTGTTTGAGTTTATCTTTCGAGACTTGGATTTTCCTTTCCACTTTTAAAATTTCTTCATTTTTGTTTTGTTCACTGATTTCCTTTCTCACTTTAGCATAAAAATTCTTTTCTTTTTGTTTTCAATTTTTATTTTGGTGACTTTGCCGTGATTTATATGGAAGGCTTATTTGTTACCTAACAATGGTTAGCATACATGGATAAAAATAATTAATAGTCACCTATTAGCTTTTTCTTAAATCTCTTGGTAAAGTTTGATTTTGTTATTATAAAGGTAGACATACTTAAGGAAGAGATTACCAATCAAAAGAAGATGGCAAAGTATCATAAAATCTGAAAATTTTCTTTTTCATCAAATTGTAATCATTTTGAGATTTCAAAATTTCATTAGGATCTTTCAAAGTTCTATTCTCAGTCAAAAAAAGAAGAAGTTATTTTTAACCAAGTAAAGACACTTTACAGCAAAGCACCTTTAACTCTGAAATTGTCATTCTTAACTCTTAAGGAGTCAATGATTCTCCCTGTCCCAAAGAGTCTTATTTTTCTAGAGTGTAATCCAAAAATATATTTAAACTTAAAAGGTAAGAGGTCTCATCATGAGCCTGCTTACCATGATCATAGGGGAAAAATAGGCTGACATTACCAACACTGCTAAACAAACTAGGGTAATGGCTTATGATTGCCAACAATTATAACACAAGGGGCCTCATCACGAGCTAGCTTGTTCAGTTCAATTATAACCAGTGAATGGCATTGTCAACTATCTGGATACCAAACCAGGACAATGGCTTTTAAGAACTAAAAAATAAAATAAAAAATAATAATAAACATATATAATGGATTTATCTCTAGGTCAATAATTCTTAAAAAGGATGGGATTCTGAATCATTGATGATTAAAAGGTAACCCTATAGAGACTATAGATGTTTGCCGACAACAGTGGCTCTACCTGTGACAAATGAGTATATTTTAAAAGCTAAACTGTAAAGTGACCTTTGCTTTATCTCTACAACTAATTAATGATTGATATAGAGTTTTGAAATATTTTAATTTATGAGAAATTTTATGAAAATTACAGTTAGATGATTCTGGCTTTTATTCAGATTAATAAACCTAGTCAAGCATTTCAAGCATAATTCTCTCTTCTTTAAATTATTTTACTTTAACTTTAAAAAAATCTCATTTATATCAAACAGAGATAACTGGTTCTTCTCCCGTGTGTCGCCATTGTTGTGGTAAAGACACAACCCCCCCATTATTGATGTGTTCACTTCAAATAATGGGGACCCTTTCTATGAAATTTTTGGCTAAACACCTTTTTGGATTTTTATTTAGTTGATTGCCCTACGCTACCTTTTTGGATTTTTATTTAGTTGATTGCTTTTATTCCTAGTCGCATTTGCATTTCTCTCTTCTTTAAATTATTTTACATTTTCTCATTGAGATTGGTTCTTGTGTGTTTGATTTTGATGTGTTCACTTCAAATAATGGGGACCCTTTCTATGAAATCTAATTTTGGATTTTTATAGTTGATTGCCTACGCTTTTGTTAATTTTTCATTTTCTTTGGATTCTTGTTTTGATTTCTTCGTTAAAATCAATTTTTTATAAGCCTTTTATTGATGCTTGTATTGCCTCATTTGGTTAACTGGTTTGAAAATGGTACTCTTTTGAAGTCTCATCATTTATCTAGCATGGGTTAGAAATGCATAAAATGCACAATATATCATCTTGTAAATAGATTAGTTCAATAATGCATTTATTTTAAATACCAACACTTAGTGAGTTTTTACGAACATTTCTCATTTTCCATTTTTACTTAAGCAGCGAAATTATTAAGCATCGGGATTTAAGAAATTTACTCCAATTTCCAAAACAATTACTAATCTTAAAAAACCCATAAAATCCAAGTGGCTGTAGTTTATTTTTATTCTTTTTATTTATTTTCCAAGTGGCTGTTGTTTAGATAATTTCATAACTAAATTTCATTAAAATAAAATTAAAACAAAACATTAATTTTATATATTAAATCTCAAATTAAGTAAATTAATTATTATATAAAATATAATTAATTAAATTAAATTAAAATTTAATATATAAAATTAATATATATATATATATATATATATATATATATAATAAATTTAATCGCATTGAGAGTTTACATCGCATTGGGGATTTTTTATTGTGACAAGTTTAAGAAACTCGATACCCTCCCAACGCCGATTGCCGATTTGCTTTACATTGCATCGGGGGACTTTGACATTGTGACAAGTTTGAGAGCCTCCATACCCCCGATTCTCCAATTGCAAAAAGTCAAGCCATGGTGCATTAACCAAAGGAGCATTAAGGCATAAGTATTATAACATGCATTTGTTTGAATTTCAAAACTCACTCATACGATGAGTGGATGAGTGAGGAAAGATAAGTGAAGTAAGATAGTGTAGGGTTAATTTAATATTATAAATAATATTTATTAGTTTAAATATTAATATTTTAATTAATTAATATATGTAATATAATTAATTTAAATAAATTAAAATGTAATTACTATTTAAGATTAATATTAGGTAGGTTGTAAATAATTAATTATGTATTAGTTAGTGAGATTAATATTAATTAATTAATTAGTTTAGTTTTTGATTAATAATTAAATTAGGATTAATTAAAATACTAATTTAGGATTAGATTTTTAAATAAAATTCTGATTTTTAGCCCAGCAACAGAATTTCGAGATCTATGCCACATTTGATCCATCAACTTTGGAGGTTCATAGATTGAGTTATACTTGGCCAAATGAGGCCTAGGACGGCTCATTGGAAAGATAAAATCAAGGAGAATATTTCTGAGGAGGTTTCACTAACAGATTTGGTCATTTATTGGGTCAAAAATCAAGCAGAAGATCAAGCTACGAATTTCTAAAACAAAATCAATTTTCTGAGTTTTATTTTCTGCATTTTCATTTGTCCAAGCCTCTTCTCAATGCAGATCCATTCGTCAATAATATCCTTGGCCAATCAAACCATCCCATGCATCAATAGAAAGCTTATATTTTATTTTCAATTATTGATTTAAATAGAATTAGATTGGATTTGATTTAAATGCCAGCGATGCCATTTTGATTTTATTGTTGCATTTTAATTTATTTTGATTTCTTCTTGCAGAAAAACAGTAGAAGAGATATGGAGAAAAGGATTTCAATCAATGAGAATGCTCCAACAATTAAAGATTGGAATTTTGAACAAATAAAATTGTATTTGGTAGATTTCTCTTCAACAAACTCTCATCTCCAAAATTCCTTTGCAAATAGTATAAATAATATATTGCAGAATCTAATAAGGGGCTGCTCTCCTCTGCAATTCTAGACTTCTAAAAGCACTACTGTAATAGGAATTTAGAATTGTAGGAGAGAGGAGAGAAAATCTCAGATCTGGGGATTATTGATGATTTTCCCTTTGTATCTTGAATTATACATGAAGGGAAAAGTTTGCACTATTGTGGCTTTAGCTTTGAAAGTAGAACTTCAAGCAATGCAAAGAGCTGTTGGAGACCAGGGACAAAGAGATGGATGCAATAAATTGGTATTTCTAATACTACTGTTTCAAATATCAGTTTTATTTTTATGGTAACAGGAATGTGTCATTTTATTCATGTTTGTGCACTATTGTCAATATGGGTAATTTGTCTCAATGTTGTTATTATATATCTTTGTTCTGATTAATTAATTTCTCATTTTTGAGTAACTACTTACTCAGAAATCTGCCTTATAAACTAATTTATTGAATGGTAATGTGTTGTGAACTGTTTCCACATATCATTATTCAATTATTGGATTTACTGATTTGATAATTAATATCATTTTTGTGAACTACTTATTGAATGTTGTTGGTTTATTATTTCAGTTAAGAGGTCTCAATAGGATGTGTTGTGATAACCATAATATTAGTTAATTGAACTACTTCGTTAACTTGATATTCATTATAAACAAGACATATTTAAATCCCAATACTTTAATTATCTTGCTCGTAGTTGGGTTAGATCTATATCTGCCTAATTAAGATAGGATTTAGATTAGTTTCTTTTGCTTGCATCATAGAATAAGCTTGCATTGAGAGTAATTTTTACATTCTTTTAAGTCCTCTCCTCAAAGAGGCAAAATTTCAGCTGTGGCTTGGCTGATCCCAAAGCAGCTTAAAGGTCATTCTCTTGCCTGATCAGCAAGAGGAAGTGATCCGATATCCCTGTCTATTGGTAGTTAAAGATACATCATAAACCAATAGCAATAGGGAGAGGGTAACATGACCTAATTAAACCAGTTGGAGCCACCACACTAAATGGAAAAGGTGATTCTTTAAGGTCCGGACCGGGTGGTTATCCACCATTGTTGTTGCAGCGATTTTCGAGGCATCAACACATCGTTAATCTCATTGCCCTCCCGGTGCGCAATATATGCTTTCATAGTTTCCGGACTACGTGTGGTTCACCGGACCCTGCACACCTAGTGATCAGCTCTTGTAGTCCTTTAACCCCCTTATTGTCATGCAGCAATTTCATGCATGTCTCTAAAAAGGTGGTAAGCATAGAAGGATCCATTCCTGGCTCTGCTTGATCCTTACTACTTGGAGTAGAGACCTCTGTGAAGCTCTTCTTAGCTTCCATAAACATCTCCTTTGCGCGTTCCAAGTCAAACTCAGGTTCCTTTGTAGGAGCCTTGCAAACCCATGTATCTTCTTCGGGCTGCTTCCTCTTATCTTCCCTATGGTCGCGCCACTTCTAAGCATCATGCTTATGTCAGGGTCTTCTTCACGCAGTTCAGACCTCATCATTTGAATATTTTGAGTCGGAGTAGGCCGAAGTACTCCTTTCTTGCGCATCTGTGCAATAAACATAGGACAATCTACTACTTCATGATCGAACTGACCACAATATGAATAAGATACTCTCATAGGGTTGGTACAATTGCGGGCATAGTGCCCTGGTCTTCCGCAATTATAACAAATTCACTATCTACGGCCCCTTCCTAGTCCCATTCCTCCTCGCCCTCGACCTCGGTCCTAAAATCCAGCATGTGCCATCCCCGTGGCTGGGTTAAGGCCTCGCGTTTCTCTCTGCATTTTATAGGCTGGGGTCCACTCCATCATCAACTCGTAGCTGCAACAAGTATGCTCGTTGTGGCCCACCGACTTATAGAAATTACAAAACAGATGCTGCAGAGTCTGTGTATACTTCTGCAACATATGAAAATTGTCCTTTGTGTGTTTCCTTCCTATCTGATAGATCGCACACCATAACGTGGGGATCATACTCAACCCTGCATGTGATTTTGGTCCCAATGGCATCAGCTCCCCTCTTACCAAGTAGTTCACGAATACTGGACAGTGGTCTTTGTCATGGCCGTGGCTTTTACATTTTATGCACCACACTTCTTCGTGCACCTCTGGCCGTGCGCCCTATCCTGCTTCAAACTCTGCATCTCCAAGCATAGATTTGTAGGTTCACATGGATTTGTTGGACTCCCAATCCTAGATTCTGTATCGGTGTTTCATGCAACCTCATCGCCATTTCCAACACTTCAGCCTGGGTTGAAAGATTATGTTGTGACAGTGTCGTCCTCAGGTGTGGTGTTAAAGATGCCACAAACCATGTGCGGTGTTGCGCATCCGTTAGCGTCATATTAGCCTCGCGGATCGTACTCTTCAGCCGCTGATCTAGATCCTAGGGGTCTCGCCTGGAAGCAACACGATTTCTTTAAATCTGATGATTGACTTTTTCTTTAATTTTGGCCAGCTAAATTCTCTGTTTAGCACGTTCTAGATCTCCGTTATTCCTACATTTGGGTGATCATTAGAGTGCTTGATATACCATTTCAGCACGCGATCCTGCAGCATTCTCACTAATGTGGCCTTCTTAATGTTGTCGTCTGTGACCCCTTATGCTTCCGACACTGCTCTTACCACAAACCAGAACTAGTTTGGATCCTCATTCCCTACTCCTCTGAATATGGGTAGCTTGATCACACTTACATGCTGAATTGTGGGGGTGGTGGAGGTGGGGTGGGTGAAGATGGAAGTGAAGGAGGTGAAGTAGGGGGTGGCGTAAGTGGAGGTGGTAGTTGCGGAATGTGCCACCTTATCAAACTGACCACACTTCTCGAACAGACCCGAGCGAGCTCTTCCTCACTTTCTCGCGAAGGTGAAATCAAGGGACTATTTCCTAGTTCCCCGCTACCTTTGTAGATTCTTCTGCTCCTCGTCGTTCCAAACATTAATGTATTCACATCACCCGTCTTTCACATAACAACATCTTAATCCAAGTATTCATGGATTTAGCATATCTACCTCGCGGTCCCTTGAGAAAACTTCATTCTTCTTCGCTATAGCTCATGGTCGTGTGTACCGCGAACTCAGTGATAAATCCCTCTATTATCTGATCGAGCCAATGGTCCTCAAATCACACAATCTTATCTTCTGATTCCTCTAGTCTACACACTAACTCTGGATTCCACACTATCGGCTGGTCGAGCTTACACCTTCCCTGGCTATCGGCTAACCTCACGATCCACTCATATATTTTGGAAGGAAAGGATGTGAAGAAGATCTCGTGGATTTCTGTATACACGTAGCGATCTAGCCACCTTTTCTCGGATACCTACCGAGTTTTGTTTTCCTATGTCACGAACTCATGAAGCTTCTTATCCAACCACTCTTCAATTTCATTCTTTGTTGGGTTCCAGTGGCACGACATCAGACATCCCTTAGGAAGATCCTAGTCCCAGCAACGGAACCATTTGTTAGCTTGTTTGGGCCTGACCCAAGTTTAGAAGTGATTTAGCCAAAAAAATCCTGAAACTATAAGCCCTTTCAGCAACAGTCCATGGTGGGTGGACTGAGGTCTCACCTGAGGTAGTATGGGAGGGTGTTGGAACTAGGTTTCCACACCTTGGGATGTCTTGATGAAGTCTGGGAAGTTCGTGAACTGAACCTGTGCACTTGTGTTGCTCCACATAGTTGTCTGTCCTTTACAACTTTTGCAACTGCGTCTGTGTAGCTCTGTAAAGAGCGTGAAGAGGTGTTGTCTAGATCCTTATTGCTTATTGTTCTTTTATTATAGGTCTTAACCTAATTATGTGGGCCCAACATTCTCATTAATCATTCAATAGTTATAACAAGTGCACATAATCATAAACTGTAAATATATACATAAAGATAACAGAATCATAGACACATAATATTCCACAATTAACTTATCTTTTATTAATCCTCTGTATAGATACAATCCCAACTCTGCCCTACACACTCAGTTTTAGGGGTTTGTGCACACAGTTGTTGACTCTTACCAGGCCTCTGCGTACACAGCTACACAACCTCTCACCACTACTATGACTCAAACTCGGACTTACAGACTCAGAGTGAATTCATCATTCAAAAACCCATATCACTTCTCAAAGCTAAGACTACTTTTTACATTTAGAGCCTCGCTCTATTTATACAATCCCATCATCCACTGACCATGGGTAGGCCGACACACTCTACATTAAATTACATATCTTAGGGTGAACAACCCTAGACTCTCGCACTTCGCACCCATATTTTGTGGGGTCTTTACATTGCATTAACCAAAACCTTGGGCTTCATGCCCCAAAAACATGCTATGGGGGGGGGATCCATTGCCCAACAGTGTCACAGGAATAATGGCGACTGCAGAAATTGGTGGGTCAAGACATAGAGGACCATGATTTCTAGAGGTAGCAGTTGAGTCTAGAATGGCCATGCTTAACCTTTCTTAAATGTTAATAGGAGAACCATGATGGAATTACACCTTGGTCTCTTTGAGTAGTTAATAAGAATAGAGAGCCATGTTATGCATGTCGAAAAAATTCATGATTGGTCTCATTAGAATGTGTAGATGGAATAAATATTTAATTCTTAGTATGGAGAATTCTCAGGATCCCATTCTCATGATTTAATGTCGTGGCCTAGTCATACACAACAACAGAATGGAGAGCCATGCTGAGGTACACTCGGGAAATGTGGGAATATGCAGTAGAGGCTGTTGAGTCATGGAAAAGGTATGCATTTACTATTAACCTCATCATCGTTTTCCTTTATTCTTACCTTCTCTATATCTTAATGCGCTAATCTATTAAGGAATTATGGTAAGAAATGAAGGAATTATCTGTAGTTACGACTTAGCTAATTATTACCTTTCTTTATGCATGATGAAAACAAAAGGGAAAAATATTGTTCCCTATGAAGGAACAATAAAAATCGACAAGCTAAGGAAGGAATGTGGCGGTTGCAGATAAGGCCAAAAGCAAATCAGAAGAATCAGCACGAGAAAGGAAATGATGTCTGAAGTTGGAAAACTGTTGCGAATCCTTCAGGATCGAGAGATCCTGAGGGATCGCGTTTATCATTTATCTTTTTACCCTTTCCTATTATAAAAGGAGATGTTTTGTAAGAGGGAATGGGAGGAATTTCTGTATTATTGAAATTGTAATTGTAATTACAAACTCTCGTTGTCGAGAAGAACATGAATATATTGTAATGCTCATTCAGTTTAATGATTAATATATAAGTATAGTTGTTGTTGCCTCGCGTCACCTGAAGTAACTTGGCAGTGTTTGTTGGTGGTTAAGGGCCCAGCCTCTGGTGGATTCAATTGCTTTTCTTGTGTCATACATTTCCAATTCTCACAAGTGTGATGGTTTGATAGTATTATTGCTTTCTATGATTTTATTGCTTCGCTATTTATTATTTTCTAGTGTTAACAGAATCTCTTTGCTTTATATAATTTGCAATATTGTCGTGGATTCAATTTACTTTCATTTCGGATCAGGTTACTTAGATAAATATTCCGCTTGATATAATCAACCATAAAGAGTATTAACTGTCACTGTTGAAACTCTCAGATTGATATCATTTGCTGTTTAGATTAATTATTGAAGACTGGGTTTGATTTAGATTAAATCAGTTAAAGAGGGATGAGTTATCAACATTGTACTCTCAACCGATGTTGCTGTTACTTTGATGAATGTAAGATTTGATTTCGTTAAGGGATTGACTTTTCTTTAATTTCAATTGGGATTTACTAGATGCATCCGTTTACCCTTGTATTTAAAAGACCTATACTGCAATTAGGAAACATTACTCTCTGAGTTAAATAGCAGCCACATACTTTGTACAATTTTGAAAAAAGAACACTTGCCCGAATTGATAATTAATGTGAGGATAATTAGGAGTTTTAAAAAGGCACCTTTTATCAACCAACATTTTGGCATCATTGTCGGGGAGAGTGTAGCCATTTCTAAAGAGTGATGTACATCTAATGATTGTTTTTGAAGAAGAATTGGGTATTGAAAATGGAAGGTAAGAACCTATGTAATGAGCAAGTAAAGTGCTTTCTCCTCCGCCCGCTTTTCAGTACAACTATAGAAAACTGAAGTATGTATTTGCTGCTTGTCTGTTAAGAGAGAGCTTGGTATTAAAAATGAAAGGTAAGAACCTGCGTATGGAGCACGTTAGATGCCTACTCCCCCATCCACTTTTCAGCAAAATTGTTAGGAACTTAGGGTAGAGATAAACATTTGAATTGTTTGCGTGAATGACTAAGAAGAAAAAACCTGAAAACAATCCAATTGCACTACCTAAACCCAACAGATCTAAGGGACCGGTGACCCTTGGATGATCAACATTCATAGACAACATCTTAAAGAAAGCCGAATCTCAGCCATCAGTACGTCCCAGAAATGTTGCTTCCAGAAAACCTACTGTCTCCCTTCAGACCACAAGCTCACCATTGTAGCCTATGCTGAGGTCCACAGCAAACTAATAGGGACTGAGTAGATTTTTCAAGAAATTTAAAATTCGCGCCCAATTTCCTCACAAGAAGGGAGTTCTTGTAATATTCATGAAGGAGGAGGAGAAACAGAGGAGGAAAGATCCCCTCATGTAGTAATTCAACAAGGAACACCCAGTATCCCAGATTGAGGGAGTGCAGTTAAGATCATTCCCAGCCTTTCTAATCATCCTAGGAATAACTCTCTAGAGATCTCGGAAGGATACTAGTATATATTTGATCAAATGGCCAACAACCCACAAGCACCCCAGCCCTCTACATTGCAGTATCCCATCATTGACACAGCTGTCAACGCACCCATGAAAGTTATCCCTCTCTAAAATATTCCCACCTTTCATGGACTGACATCAGAGGGTCCAGATGCATTTCTGTTTGAATTTGATGTATTATGTTAGGGTTATGATTATACCACCAACCCCCAAAAACTAAAGCTGTTTCCATCTACATTAAAAGGAGCAGCCTTGTGATGGTTTATGGGATTAGGTGGAGGCACAATAAATGATTGGGATCTAATGAAAACCGCTTTCCTTAAAAAAATATTAGGACTATTGCAGATCTAGGGAATTGAAAGACGAAATATTCCAAATGGTAGCAAGACCTAGTGAAACGTTAGAAGAGTATGTGGAACGTTTTCAATATAACCTCCAGTGGTCTCCCTATGCAACTCTACCTTTACCTGATAATGTGCTAAAAACTACACTGATTAAAGGGATGAAAGAACAATGTATAGAGACATTACATAGTATGGGTAAAGGTGATATGTATCAAGAAGAGTATGCTGACATTATTAAATTGTGTATCAGGTACTCAAGAGACAATATGAGATTGAAACCAACAGAACACGACATGACCACCAAAGACAACAAAATCTCTGGTGGAGGTATAACTCATGCAGAAATTGGCAACCTGCTAGAGGATTTCAAAACAGATATTTTGGGAACTCTGACAATGCAATTAGACATTATGCAAGCCAAGAAAAAGTAGGCTAAAGTAGAACAAAACTTGGTGATACTTTGTCCTAGATGCAGGAAGAAGCATAGTCACAAAGAATGCCCATTTGCATATTCACAACAATACCCAGGGGCTATGTGGCAAAACCAACCATGTTTTTCCAATTGGTCACAACAACCATTCTCTATGCCACCTTGGCCCAACCAATCAAATCAAAATAGCAATTGGCCAAATTCCTCTTACTTCCCATCGTTCTGGCAGAATAATGCATATCAATCTCAATGGTCACCCTCCGCTTCACAGAACCAGAACTGGTAGTCAAGCTGGAAAAGACCTACAAATTAGCTAGTAGGAAGAATCCCCCTACCTCAACCCACACTGCCAGCACCCTACACATTGCAACAAAACCCTCAGACCAACCTACGACCGTAGCTCCCAGCCCAACCCAACCCGAACCCCAACAATAGACTGGTTCAATCTGTGCAAATTATTGAAGGACCAGAGCTAGAAATTGAGTTGAGGGAGTGTAATGAACTTCAATTAAGGTCTGGGCGGATAATAGAAACAAAGGGGGATAAAAATATACAAATTGAAGATTCGTTACCTGTGGAAAAAGTACCACAAGTGGAGAATCCAGTTAAACAAAAAAACTCACAATCAAACTATTACCTCTTCTCCACCATTCCGAGAGAGATTAATTATACCACACTCAATCGAATATCCCAAATTTGATCTTTTGGGAGAACTGAAAATTTTGTGTAAAAATACCTCTCCTCCAGGCTATTTAGGACATTCCAATTTGTTCAAAAACTATTAGGGAATTGTGTACAAAAAAGCCGAAGAGGAAAATAAAAACAACCCCAATTGTCCATGTAGTTGGTACTTTATCTGATTTACTATTAGGCAAAGAATCACCTGTAAAATATGAGGACCCAGGAAACCCTATAGTCACAGTGCAAATAAATGGATGCTCCTTCCCCAATGCATTAGTCGATCTAGGAACATCAATCAATATTCTTACAACAACAACTTCTCAAAAGCTTGGCATTACGTCCTTGGACCCAACCACGACCTTGTTGGAACTAGCTGACCGATCAATAGTCAAACCAGAAGGCACATTACAGGATGTAATGGTGTCTGTAGGCTCTTGGGAATACCCAGCAGATTTTCTAATCATCAATCCTAGAAACTGGCTCGATGGGCATCCCCTAATTCTAGGTAAACCTTGGCTAGCAACTGCAGATGCTTACATAAGCTGTCGAACAGGCAGCATGACTATAGCAAGAGGAAGCAATGTGAAAAATTTATCCTTATATCCTCTAGCTCAGCCTAAAAAGAATGGAAAGTGGCGTATATGTGTTGACTATAGAGAGCTTAATAAAGCAACCCAGAAAGACCATTTTCCCCTTCTGTTCATTGACTAGGTCTTGGACACATTGGCAAGAAAAAAATTCTTTTCTTTCCTAGACAGCTTCAGCAGCTACAATCAAATTCAAATTTCCCCTAGAAACTAGGATAAGACTACCTTTACCTACCCTTGGGGGACATTTTCTTACAGGGTCTTACCTTTTGGGCTGTGCAATGCACCTGCCACATTCCAAAGGCCTATACTCAAAAAAATTTCAGATCTGATAAATGTAGGGCTCAAGGTGTACATGGATGATTTTACACCTTACGGAGATGACTTTGATCCAGCATTACAAATATTAGAGAAAGTTCTGCAAATATGCATCGCTACCAGGCTCTATTTAAGCCATTAAAAATGACACATGATGATGACCGAGGGCCTCATCTTGGGTCACTATATCTCAGCAGCTAGAATTTAGGAGATCCAGCAAAAATTCAGGTAATTCTTTTAATAGCTACCCCTTCCACACAAACTGAGGTACGCAGTTTCTTGGGATTTTCTGGCTATTATAGAATATTTATAAAGAATTTTTCTCAAATTGTTCCACCATTATATGCATTAACAGGAAATATCAATTTCATTTGGACTAAAAAATGTGACATTGATTTTGAAGATTTCAAATGGCTTGTATCAACAGCCCTAGTATTATGGGGTCCAAACTAGGATTTTCCATTCTAGATTTCATTCGACACTTCAAATTTGGCCATTGGAGCAGTTCTCACCCAGGAGAAAGATAAGAAGCCATACGAAATATACTACATCAGCAAAAATCTATCTCCTGCTGAATTAAATTATACTATGACTGAAAAAAAAATTGGTTGTAATCTATGCTATCAATAAATTCAGACATTATATAACAGGATACCTTGTGGTTATGTATACTGATCACTATGCTATTAAGTATCTAGCTAATAAACCTATTACAAATGGAAGAGTAACAAGATGGTTGATCCTTTTGCAGGAATTTGACATAACAATCAAAGATCGACCAAGAAAAGAAAATCCAGTAGCAGACTTCCTTTCACGAATGCCAAAGACAGACGACTCGACAGCAGTAGAAGACCAGTTCCCTGATGAACACTTATTTGCTGTCACCGTGAAAACACCATGGTATGCGGATGTCACAAACTACCTAGTAGTGGGAAAATTACCCAAGCACCTGACGCCTAATGAAAGAAAACAAATAGTACAACATAGCACTCGGTTCTCCTGGATTGGAGGATATTTATTTCATACAGGGGCCGATATGCACATTCAAAGATGTGTCAGGGAAGACGAAGTCTTCGACATCCTGAAAGCTTGCCACGATGGGCCTTGCGGTGGTCATTTTGCAGACCGCAGGACTGGTCACAAAGTCTTACAGATGGGCTATTATTGGCCCACCATTTTTAAAGACACCAAGAAGTTTTTCCAGGCATGCGATAGTTGCCAAAGAATGGGATGCCCTGGGTAGTCTGATGAGATGCCCCTGCATCCGCAATTAGTCATTGAACCTTTTGAATGATGGGCGTTAGATTTCATTGGTCCAATAAACCCATCATCTAATCAAAAGACATACATACTAGTCGCAACAGAATATGTGACTAAATGGGTGGAGGGAGAAGCATTACCAAGGGCAACAAAGGACTTGATAATCCACTTTCTTTTCCAACTATTCGTTCGATATGCCTTGCATAGAGAAATAATCATAGATGGAGGGCCACAATTTATAGGCCATAAGATTGCTACAACATTAAAAAATCATCATATCATGCACAAAATCATAACTCCATACCACCCACAAGCAAATGGCCAGGTAGAAAGCACCAATAAAGTAATCGAGGCAATACGCACAAAGACAGTTGCATCACATAGATGTGACTAGGCTACCCGATTGCCAGAATCCCTGTGGGCATACCACATGACATGGAGAAATACCATGGGATATTCCCCATATCAGCTAGTGTTTGGCAAAGAACCTATCTTCTCAATTGAATTTGAAATCTAGACATTGAGGATAGATCAAGTGGTAAGCTTGGACTTAAATGAAGAACAAGTTAATAGGTTACATCATATCAATGAATTGGATGAAATCCCGCTATCATCTCCTCAGCACACTGCACTGATCCAACAACAAAGAGTGAAATGGCATGATGCCCTTATCAAGAATAAGATCTTCCAAGTAGGAGATTGGGCACTCCTGTGTGATTCTAGGTTCCAGGATTTCTAGGGAAAGCTCCAGACCAGATGGTTAGGGCCTTATAAGATACAAGAGGTGCATGATAATGGCACCCTTACATTAGCCACCATTGGTGGGTCTAGCTACTCTTTTAAAGTGAATTGACATCGAGTATGAATATATTACAAACCGCTTACCAGGGAGTCCTTTTGCCAACAATTACGGGAAGATTCGACCATACAAATTCTTGCTGAGGACGGTAACCTGTCCACAGCATCAGTCTAGTGAAGAATTTAGTTGTTTTTTAAATTTGTACATAAATTTTCCTTTCTATTTGATTGAATTTGCTTGTATAAATTGTAGATAAGTTATTTTTTCTACTTTTCCTTTTTTGTTCCCTCTAAGGAACAGTTGTTGTTCCCTCTAAGGAATAGTTGTTGTCCCCTCTAAAGAATAGCAATTTTCATGTGGATCTTCTTCTTGTTGTTCCATTTAAGGAACAGCTAATGTTCCCTCTAAGGAACAGCCACTGTTCCATCTAAGGAACAGCAATTTTGTGTGTAGATTTTCTTACTGTTCCCTTTAAGGAACAATCACTATTCCCTCTAAAGGAACAACAATTTCATGTGCAATTTTTTCTTTTTGTTGTTCCCTCTAAGGAACGACCACTGTTCCATCTAAGGAACCACTGCCATTCCCTCTAAGGAATAGCCATTGTTCCCTTTAAGTGACAACAATTTTATGAACAATTTTCCATTTTTTTTCGTGCTATTCCCTTTAAGGAAAAGTTGTTGTTCCCTCTAAGGAAGAATTGTTGTTCCCTCTAAGGAATAGTAGCCTCGTGTATATTTGTTTTCCCGTTGTTCCATCTAAGGAACAACTATTGTTCCCTCTAAGGAACAACTGTTGTTCCCTCTAAGGAACAACAATTTCATGTGTATTCGTTTTCTTGTTGTTCCCTCTAAGGAACAACTATTGTTCCCTCTAAGGAATAGTTGTTGTTCCCTCTAAGGATCAACAATTTCACATCCAATTTTTTCTTTCTTTTTTCTATTCATTATATGGAACAGTTGTTGTTCCCTCTAAGGAATAGTTGTTGTTCCCTCTAAGGAACAGTCGTTGTTTCCCTTTAAGGAACAACCATTGTTCCCTCTAAGGAACAATGATTTTTTTGGCATGTACTTCCTTTGTTGTTCCCTATAGGGAACAACTGTTGTTCCCTTTGAAGAACAACAGTTTCAGTGTGCAATTTTTCTTCTTGCTGTTCCCCCTAAGGAACAGCTGTTGTTCCCTATAAGGAACAACATTTTTGTGTCTATATCTTTTTGTTGTTCCCTACAGGGAACATCACCATCTACGTGTATTTTTCGCTTGCTATTCCTTACAGGGAACAATTGTCGTTCCCTCTAAGGAACAACACCTTTTTGTTTGTTTTTTCTTGTCGTTCCCTATAAGGAACAACACTCTTTGTGTGAGGTTTTCTTTTGTTGTTTCCTTTAGGAAATAAGCACTTTGTGAGTATCATTTCTTTCCTTTCCTCACTCTTTATGATCCTCTATAGAGCAAGTATACAAATATATATATAAGGATACAAATTTGAAGTTTACGGGAACAAGCAAATCGAATATTATCATCCTTAATGAGATTGATTTGTATTGATTGAAAAAGGAAGGACATAACCATCTATATCACTTCACTATCCTTATTTTCACTATAAATCAAATTGATTGATTATTTGTACCATGCTGGTTGTCCCCTAATCCCTATAATTCTCTTTGTTTATTATCATCAAATAAGGTTAAGGGAATACTTTCTTATATTGATATGTTCAGACTTATTCCAGCATCCCTACTCCTAAGGAGCGTTGAGCCACCCTCTATATATAAATAGGAAGTGTTGTCTTAAAAAAATTAAAATACATATGTTTACTAACAATTCTATGATTTTTATAGATGGAGGATAGGGGGTTTCATCACGAGCCAACCTATCATGATCATAAGGAAGCAGTGAAGTGGCATTCCCACTATGTCCACCACAGCAGGGATATGATCCAATGGATGCATCAAGAAAAAGTCCTTGGAATAGGAGGTCTCATTACAAGTCGGCCTGCCCACCTTTCGCTCCTTCCCAATGAATGACAATGTGCTAATCTGGTTACCAAGCTAGCACATTGGTCTTTACTCTGACATCATAATGTACTTCCCGAATTATACATAGAGGATCATGGTTCAAAAGGGTGAAAAAGCAACTCTATCGAGGCTATAAATGCCTACAGGCAACAAAAGCTCTACTGATGGTATTGGAGTCATATTTTCAACATCAATAGTTATTATAACTCCCCTTCCTTATTTTTTTACCTTTACTATAGAGAGATTATGTTCCTAATCCATTTTTGAACCTTTATGCATGCGATATCTTTTAAAAATCAATCATAATAGCTTAAGTGGAATGAAGACAACAAAGTATCTTTCCTGCATCAGATGTCCTTTTTCCTTTTCCAATCACCTCACGACATCTCCACACTTATTGATAATTTTCAGTATATGCATTGATTTCAGCACTCTGATATCTTTTACAATCCTATCATTAATTTGCGTACCTTGCCACTTTTATCACCCCTGTACTTCACCGCCAGCACATCATTCCTTCACTCATTCGGCCGAAGGTGACCTATCATTTCAAAGGGGGGCGAGGAGAAAACTCCAGTATATTTATGTATGTTTGTCAGTCCTTTATTCGATTGTGCAGGGCAATACGATATTCCATGATTATGGAGTGTGTGGTACAATAGCAAGTCCTAGATAATGGTATTTATGCCTGTAAAGTATCATCCGAAATAACCATTATAACAACTTGTTATTCCGTCACTCGACTCTGTCTATTGTTGTGATATCTCTGCTACACTGACTGTTTATAGAATCCAAGCAGTATGGGAGGAAGAACAGTGCATAGGGAGCCACTAATACTGGCTGTTTCTGATGTAGCCAGAGAAATTCTAGCCCGAGTTGGGTGGATAACATATTTCACACGATTTCAGCAACCCAAAGAAGCAATTGCTATTGAATTCCTACAAAATTTATAGAACAGGCAATCTATGATAAGAGGGAGGAAAATCATAGTGTCAGATGTGGTGTTAGCTGAAGTGTCCGGATTACCAGCAGAAGGACCTATATGAGCTAATAAAAGATTGAAGTTGCAGGATGCTATTGTAGTCTTTAAGGATGAGGGACAAGACCTGATCATAAAAGGCAAAGGAGTTAGACCATCATCCCTTCGAGAACCGTGGCGTGAACTAGCCAGAGTCGTCCAGAATTACATCACATGTGATGGGTGAAAAGACATGGTAAGGATGCGTCAACTTAAACTCTTAACAGTTCTGAAACAAAAATGTTCTGTGAATTTTCCTGCATATTTGAATTTCCTATTGCATGACACCACTCAAAGCATAAAAGAGTACCAACGTATAGAAACCGTCATGAGCCACCACTACTTGATTAGGCTGATAGTGAGTTACAACCTTGCCCAGCAGTAATCAAGTTGGGAGGAATTAGTATTTTCCATTGAAGGGGCCCTAGCTCTACCTGTGCCTCACCCTGTTCTGAAAAGGAAGAGGACTACTCTTACAGCAAACATTCCCCAGAAGTGCAAACATTCTGATAGGCTGAGGACAAACATAGGAGTGGCTGAAAACCCCGAGGGTAGTATCAGCCAACCCATAGAATTGTCTAGCCCCGGAAGTGAACAACAATTGCAGATAGAAGGCTAGGATAACCCTGAGTCAGACCATGAAGAATAATAAGGGCATTCTGGAGAAGAATAAAGAAATGAATCAAAACTCCTCTCAACATCAAATACAAGTCCCCTAGGTGATTTATTACATGATATAGAATTGGCCCAGATCATGGCCAATATGGATGCTTTCATACATCCTGAAAGCCCGCTCAATTTTAACATTGGAGCAACCTAATCTGTAGAGAACTCTAGCCACGATAGAATTATATTAGAAAACATAAGCTGCGAAGTAGAAACAAGGGCAAAGGCCACTCAAGAAGATGTGAACCAACTTGGTGATATGATTCTAGGAGAACCCAGCCAGGTAGGCCTAAAGACAGAGAATATAGGCCAAACAAGAGAAATAGAAACAAACTAGGAAGATGACTACCAATCTGGGGACACAATTTTTGTAGAACAAAGCCAAGATGAGAAACCGAGCTAGTTAGGAGTAGAGACGATTAACAAAATAGTTTTTTATCCTAAAAAGCATAAAGAAAAAATTAAAAAGCTTAAGAAGGAACAATAGAGGTTGTGGAAAATAGTAAAAAGGCTCAGGAAAAAGATAAGAAAATCATCAGCGGGGAAGGTTCCAAACAAAACCCCGAAAACAATAAATGCAGCCGTTCAAACTGAATTATATGAAACAAAAGCTATAGGGACTCAAACTAATCCCACACTCACTCAACTTGTTAAGGAACATCATGCAACTCTTGTAGAAGAAACTACCCAAACAGAGGCTATACCTTCTTGTGACTTAGCTATTCAGATGGAGGTGGTACCCTCCTACAACACGTCTACCTAGACGGAGGCTTGGGCCACCCATAATAAAGGAACACAGACAACATGCGTTCCTTCTCATAGCAGGAGTACATAGACAACCATTCAAGCCAAAGATATCATTATGAGTAACGACCCCAGTATATTGAATATTCAAGAAGATTTAGCACAGGCTCGGCTTACCATAGAACAACTTGAGCTAGAAACTGTCTCCCAACAAAAATATCAAGAATTACAGAGGCAACCGGGACATGAATACATTAGAAAGTGAGACCTTTGATAAATACCAAAAGGCAGAAGAAAGAATTGATAAAATGAAGCTCAGATTAGAGAAGGTCATGAGTCAAATAAACACTATTTTCTCATTGTACACTGATGTCTTGGCATGAAGATCTCATGCCAATAATTATGTCTTATTTTTGCTAGAAAGATACTTGCAGCTGAAAATCAAAGCCGTCAGGGCTGGAAAACTGATAGAATTAAAAACAAATGAGGATTTCATAAACTGTTGCAAACAACATGGGGTAAAATTTCAAAGATTGCTGTGTGAATTTTACCTACATAATTTTGTATTAGAGGAAGAAATTGAAAAGAACCCCAATCGTTTTGTGGGGGATGTGCAATTCCAAGCTTTTATTTCATTCGTTGTTAATCAATTGAAATGGTTCAAGGGTCATAAGGCATTCCAGAGGCAAGATCATGAACTAGACCTCTGGGCCAGAGGTGAACCCAAAAACTCGTTGTAAATGCTAGCCAATCACAAAAGTCTGATGAAAAGGGACGGAGTAATCAAAATTTTGGGACCTATTCAGAAAGAGATTGTCCAAGAGGGAGTAGAATACTTCCTCTTCATTCAGGAAAGCTCCTTCACTGCAGCCAAGCTCAGATGGTCAGTTTCCAGTAGTAATGTATAGAATAGAGAACCATTAAATTATAAAAAATTAAAATTGGCTGCAGAACGCTTTGTCATTTATAGCAATCTCATCTTAAGAGAAGGTCTTTATTGGCTAGGTTTTCGGTTCCACAACCCTATTGTTTGGTATCCTGCTAAAGGGTATCGAGCTATATATGAACTACCTAAAGGATAGATAGGGAACATCTTTGAGCTCTTGGCCAAGAATCATGGTTTTAGACCACTTTATGACATTCCTTATCCAACTTATTCTTTGACTGCTCCACATACGAACTACATGCTTTTCATGAGGACATGAAAATGGTAAGTAGGGGAGTATGTTGAGTCATGGAAAAGGTATGCATTTACTATTAACCTCATCATCCTTTTCCTTTATTCTTACCTTTTCTATATCTTAATGTAGTAATATATTAAGGAATTACCGTAAGAAATGAAGGAATTATCTGCAGTTATGACTTAGCTAATTATTGCCTTTCTTTATGTAGGAAAACAATAGAAGGCACAAATGTTGTTCTCTATGAAGGAAAAACAAAAATCAGCAAGCTAAGGAAGGAACGAGGGGTTGCAGATAAGGCCAAAAGAAAATCAGAAGAATCAACGCGAGAAAGGAAACAATGTCTGAAGTTGGAAAACTATTGTGAATCCCTTAGGATTGAGAGATCCTGAGGGATCGCGTTTATCATTTATCTTTTTACCCTTTCCTATTATAAAAGGAGATGTTTTGTAAGAGGGAAGGGGAGGAATTTCTGTATTATTGAAATTGTAATTGTAATTACAAACTCTCGCTATCGAGAAGAACACGAATATATTGTAATGCTCATTCAGTTTAATGATTAATATATAAGTAAAGTTTTTGTTCCCTCGCGTCACGTGAAGTAACTTAGCAATGTTCACTGGCGGCTAAGGGCCCAGCCTCTGGTGGATTCAACTGCTTTTCTTGTGTCATGCATTTCCAATTCTTGCAAGTGTGATGGTTTGATAGTATTCTTGCTTTCTATGATTTTATTGCTTAGTTGTTTATTATTTTCCAGTGTTAACAGAATCTCTTTGCTTTATATAGTTTGCAGTATTGTCATGGATTCAGTTTACTTTCATTTCAGATCAAGTTACTTAGATAAATATTCTATTTGATATAATCAACTGTAAAGAGTATTAACTATCACTATTGAAACTGTCAGATTGATATCATTTGCTGTTTAGATTAATTATTGAAGACTAGGTTTGATTTAGATTAAATCAGTTAAAGAGGGATGAGTTATTACTACTGTACCCTCAACTGATGTTGTTGTTACTTTGATGAATGTAATATTTGATTTCGTAAAGGGATTGAGTTTTCTTTAATTGCAATTGGGATTTACTAGATGCATCCTTTGAATCTTGTATTTGAAAGATCTATACTACAATTTAGGAAACATTACTCTCTGAGTTAAATAGCAGCCACACACTGTGTACACTCTTGAAATAAGAATACTTTCCACGATTGACAATTATTAGGAGTTTTAAAAAGGCACCTTTTATCGACCAATAGAGGCAACATCGAGTAGAAAGTAGAAGAGGAAGAAGACCCAGGAGCTCAGATGAGAAAAATGGAGAAATGTAGCATTTTTGAGTGAGAAGTGTTGAGAGATTTGTGATGAGTTTGTGTTGTTGTGTGTGAGGCTAAGTGAGAATATTCTGCTATGAAATCCTTACATTGCCTAAGAAAACGAAAGAGTATGATGTTATGTGCAATGGAAAGAGGGTTGACAAAAGTATGATGTTGTAGTGGAGATAGTACCCTTTTGTAGACTGAGAAGAGTGAGTAGAGATGGAGTGTTGCATGGGCCAAGGACTGAATAGAATAGAGCTAATATCATGTAGAGTGGTTGCCAATAACAGTGAATATTGTGTTTCTATTTTAGTGTGGGTTGGATCCTATATATAATGAGTTTATGCTTCCATCTCTAGTGGGTGCTTGAGAAAGCAATGGGGTTGGTGTCTCCTGCAAGTTGGTGCTTGCATAAATCCAAGGAGTTTCACATTGGCGCTTCCAAAAAATTTGTGAAGTTGGTGCTTCACATGGTGCTTCTCATAAGATGGATAGGTGTTGACAAATGGAGGGAGTTGATGCTTCCTACTAATGGGTGCTAGAAAAAATCAAAGGGAGTTCGTTCTTCTTGTGGGTGGTGGCTCACAAAATAGATTAATGTACTAGAGTAGGTGCTCTCATTTTACATTAATAATAGCAACAAGCTTTTGTGGTTTTTTCCCAAAAGGGTTTCCATGTAAAACCTCCATGTTCGTGTGTTTGCTAATCATGATGTGTATGCTTGTGTTGTGATATGGATGTTGTTATGGTTTTTAATGTTTTCTAACCTATAACAGATGCCAATTTTTAATGAAGAAATATAAATTGGCATAAAGTTAAAATTAGTCTTAATACTTATTCGGCCCCCTCTCATTATTAACGTTGTTTCCAAAAAATAGTAATTTGACACCGAGCGTGGTATTTACTGTATCAAATTATAATTAAATTAATTAATAATACTAATATATTGAATATTCTTATCATCAAATAATAGTAATAAACTTTTTGATATGAAACATAAATAATATTAGAAGAAATAATTTAACTGAGTCCCAGATTAAGACATCAAAAATTTTCTTATGTAGGTCTATATAAAAAAATTATATAGTTTATCATGATAATACCATCACAAAAAATGGTGATATTGTGGATCAAATGACAAGAATGAGAAGTTATTGAATATTCTCTTTGGTTTCCACAAATAGGAATTGTAAAATTGCGTAGGCCTCTACTTGATTATTACTTGTTTTCTCCAAGTCTCTAGGAAAATTGGATTTCTAGTTAATCAACAGGGCGAAAAAACAACCCCTCTAAGTATTTAATTATCAAATAATTAAATAGAATTAATTAATTAATTGCTTAGTTACTTAATAATAATTTATTTATTTGTAAATTATTATTATTATTATTATTATTATTATTATTATTTTACGATAATAACTATTAGTAAATTACAAATATCACTAATTAATTAAAAATGAGTAATAATAATTAACAATAACTTAATATTATTCATTAAGACATGAAGACATGAAATATTTTCTTCTACATGTTTATATAAATTTGTGTTATATAGTTTATTATGATAATCTTATCGAAAAATAGTGAATATATCCATTCAAAGTCTTGAATTAAGTGATTTTCAATTTCCTCATTTTCAAAAAACTCAATCTAGTTAAAATAACAAAAATCTAGATCCATTGTATAATTCTAATTTTAATAGAATATGTCTTTTATGCCTATGCTTGGATGTCATTTAGACTAAACAATGCTAGTGCAACATTTCAAAGGCCAATGGATCATGCATTTAGGAAGGCGATAAGGAAAATAATAACATCTATTCTAAGCTTAGTGCGTCTAATTGAACCTGCTTATAGAAAACTTTGAAAGATGTAGGCAATATGGAGTATCTTTTAATCCTAAAAGGTGGTTATTTACAATATCTAAAGGAAAATTACTTAGCTATATTGTGAGTGAAAAAGGAATATATATAGGTGCCCTGGAGGGGGTAACTTTACTAGAAAGCCTGTGTAAATAAAAGTTTTATGATTGAAGTGATTCAAGTTAAACTACCCCCTACTAACCTGTGTCTGCAGAGTTATAGAGGTAGGGGTTGGAATCAACCCTGTGTCATATAAGTATGAAACCAACCAAGTTTCCAATTCCTCTAATCACAAGAAAAAAGCAAAAGGAATATACATAGATCCTAAAAGACTTAGGGCCATAGGTAATTTCAAGGCATTGATAATGAAAAATTAAGTAAAATCATTCTTTAGGAATATCAAGTTTGTGTCATAACCCTATTTGCCACTCCACTACAATGAGAGAGACCCTAGTTCAAATTACCTTAGTTGTTGCCTAGAATTCCTCCCCTTTCAACCTTTCTTTCCTTATATGGGTCTTACAAGGAATTTATTAGATATTATAGGGATTACATAATTGAGTAATCAATCATAATTATTTTTTCAAAATTCTATAATTATGAAATAATAATTATTTCATAATTGAGAAAATAACTCATAATTACTAGTATTATAGGCTTAACATTATAGTATTATAGGCTTAACATTATAGAATTATAGGATTTTGATAGGTGCTTTCTAACCCACCTTTAATGACCAAATCCAATTTCTAATTGGGCATACACCCTACCCAATTTTTTCTAAGGATGTTCAGGCTTACTTCAACTTATAAGGCATAACAAAAATCCTCTAATCCATAGTCATAACTAGGAGTTTTCTTCAAGGATTCAAAACAAGGCCATTTTTCAAAATTTTCCCATATAAATGAATCGTTTCACTCTTCTCAAACTAGAAAAATGTAAGCCTTAGATCCCAATACAATTTAAACTAAATGGCTAGATATCAAGACCTACATTCACAAGGAGCATAGTCCTTCTATGGAATAGACAAAAGAATATATCCAAGTATTATTAACCTAAGAGAGAGATACATATCGTATATTCAACAACACAATTTTCTCGATTGGGATTCTTAGCATTCACATTCATTCTAAGTGTCAATAAGACCTAATTAATATTTCTCATAGATTTCACCAATTGAAGAGTCTTTCAGTGAATACTTTAACATCTTCTATCCGATGCTTTTTGAATAATCTTTCATCTAAGTATTCACTCTAAAACTAATACATTTATTCTTACATTCAGGTCCATTTTATAAACTAGACACTTATGAGTCTTAGTATTACAACAATTATTTTGCAACTACTAGGGCTACCCACTTTAATTTATCAATTTCAAGTTCATACAAACTTTAGAGGTGATAGTGTTATATGCACAATATGCAAGATTTCTACCTAGGCTGCAATGAATTAATGCATTAAACTAAGATGTGTAGATACCATTTTACCGAATTTTAAGGAAAGAAACTACCGAACATAACTTTAATATAAATAAGGAATTTAAACTTTACTTGTCCTACTACATCAAGGAAACTCTAATCTATTTGCAGAAAATGAAATGCTGCAAAATTGAACCCTAACTCTTTTTTGCACAAATTAAATGACAAGAATGTAACCCTAGTGTTGGTAAATGGGGCTTGACCCAGGTTCAGAGTGTATTGTGCACCAAAAAAACCGTCAAACATTGGCCCTTTCGGCAACGACCTACAAGCAAATCACAGTCTCACACAAAGCAGTTATGGGAGGTTGCAGAGCCAAGTTTTTGTAGCCAGAGGGGTATGTATGTTGTGGTGCTTGTGTATTCACTTATGTATTTTATCTATCTACAACTTCACGTATATGAATAACTTCATGCTGATGATTAATTTCACAGACTGGTACTTAATGCATAAACATAACAAAGAATAGTATAACATATATTCTTTTGCGTAATTCAATAAAAATCATGCCTAACAATATCAATAAAAACAATAATGAACATAGAAGGGTGCTGAGTACTTCACAAAAAATTCTTCTTTATTAATAACAATATTCAATACATACACTTCTCTGACCTACACACCCAGCTGGAGGTGGTCTATGCACTTAGCTACAGGATCTTCAAGGCCTTCACGCACTCAGTTGTGGAGCCTTCCCTAAAGCACAGACTCAGAAAATAGGATCAATTATGAATTGTGCCTATGCTTATGTATTATATATTCTTTATATAGGCCTTCTTACTACAATACCATGGTCCACATACCATGGGTCTGACAAAACAATGGACTAATACCCAAAACCCGTTAGAAGATAAGGGACTTTTGACCCACCCCAATGCCCTTAAACACTGCGTGATGAATAGAAATTCACTAGCTCTGTGCACTCTGCTCCTCAAAATGTGGAGTCTTTGACCAAAAATTGGACCAACTTGAGTTATACCCAACAGGCCCACAACACTCACCCGTGACATGTCTCCAATACCTTAGTTGTAGTTCCCATGATTTTCACAATAATTTCATTGTAGACTACATTATACCACTGGACTATCTCTGCCATTTGTTTCTCCTCTCGGCATGACTCCTCTAACATTGCCTCTGTGGTTGGTCCATTAGCCTTTTACAGTATTTTTGCCTCGTGTTTCTTCAATTCTTTGAGCCTTTCATCCACTGCCTAAGAAATTTTGAGGGTGTCATACTAACATAGTTGACCCCTCTCTTGTAAAATTTTCTCCTTCCTACAAGTATCATCTATCTTCTTTTGGAGGTTCTTTCCCTCATAATGCTAGCGAGCTTCTGCAAGACTGGTGGGGTCTTTACAGCTACCATGATCTCGTTGCGCTACTTCTACTTCACCTGTAATTCCTCCTCAATCTTTTGGATGTTTACATCCTCTTGCAGTGAGGTCCAAATCTACATCATGTCATCCAATAATTTTCTACAATCTGCCACTGCGTCTTTCTACCTTTTCTCTTGTACTTATGGTGTCATGGCTAGCTACAGCCTTATTTGTAACTTTGATATCTACACATCATACTCGAATTTTATATTTTCCAGTGTATTCTTCGATTCCTTAATCGCAAGGGCGAGCTTCATGACCTTCTCTACTGGTGGTTCCTCGTCACCAACCTTCACATATGGGACTGTCCTGTAACTATCTTCAATGGATTTTTCCAACCGCTGTTGTCTCTGACATGCATCATCTATTTTCTTAGCCACCTGCTCCAACTCCTTCTTCAGCACGACTTTCTACTTTTCCACCTACATCATTAACGTTGAGGTTTTTTGTTCCCGCTCCTGCAACTCGGTTGTTGAAATTTGATGGAATTCATGCAGCACCTGACTGGCCAACATGAAAATATTTATGTTGACAGTATTCCATGCTTTAGCTTGTTATTTTTCCTCTAGTGTGTAGAACTATAGTGCCCCAGCTGGCACCTGCAAAATTTTAACGCCAAACTATGTCTCTATTCTTTGCTCTACCTACAGTGGTTGAGTGATGTGTTCTGTTTGTTTTCGTATTTAAGGCAACACCTTCAACTTCACAATTCCATCCTATACCTTAGCCAATATCGATCTATAGTGATCATAAATTCTATCCCAGGTCTCCACTGTGATCTCCTTGACCTTTTCTCTGATCTCGTTGATGTCCCCATAAGTGAGGACAAGTTCTTTTGCATCCTTAGACTTATATGTTTTCTTCTTTTTCCTCTTGCCTGCCACGGTTTTTGTGTCTCTTCTTTTGACAATAAAAGGTGACTCCTCTGATACTCCTTCATCATTGAGGGGTTCCTCATTCTCTTTCTATGTTTCTTCTATTTATATCTCTGCATCATTTCCACTTGTACCTACATCGTGTGGGGTATCCTCCATTCCAATCGCTCCACCGGGTGGAGTCATCAATTCCTCTAGCCATTGTTGTACTACTGCAAGAAAATCATCTTCGGTTACTAAGTATGGATATGGGTTCCATGTCCTAGTAGGTTCCTTCATTGCGTTCACATAGGCTCTATGGAACACCACATTGAAGTCTGAAATGTGACAATATAACTTATATAAACTAGGTGACACCCTTGGATGCTGATTCACCACCATGTGTAGATCAATTACCATCACCACAAAGAAAATCCTATTCTTTGTTTCACGTGTCGGCTCCTTCGTAAACCATAGGGAGGCATACCTCACTACCTCACAAACATCCACCTCAACATATGGAAACTGCGAGCCTTCAGGTTCTTTCCATCCAAATAGCACAATGAGAATTATCAGCCAAGCGTAGTGGAACATCTTCCCCTCTTCCTGTGCTTCCCTGCAATCTACCAAAAATTCCTTGCATAGATAGGTAGCCTAGTTAAACTGGACCCCTACACTTCACTGTACAGCTAAAGATACTATAGCCCCAAGCACCTCATTGGCCTTGCACTTCCTCATTATATTACCTACCAAAATGTGTACGTCGAAATTCACTCCTTGGTCATTGATGGAATTGATATCATATCCATGATACTTCTTCACTAGTACAAATTTTTTCTTCATCATTTGTGCCATTTCTTTTTCCTCATTTTTTCCCACAAGCTCTTCTAATGGGTCTTTCCCTGATGAGGCAATGTTGTGGTTTTTCTGATTAACATCTCATCGATCAAGATCCTCAAACCTAGCAAGATGCATCCATCATGTGCTAGTGCGAGGAGCCATCACACATAGATTGTAATGGATGTGCTTCAGCCAAAGTGTCGCACATTCATCATATTCAAGAGGCCCACTCTCTACATTCTTGCAAGCCACTGGTACAACTCCAATCTTGTGACTCCACTTTCTAGGTACTGAACCTGCTTTAGATATCTACTTGGTTGAAATTGTGGGTATTTTCTCTGATCATTAAAGTGCCTATCTTCCATCTTCAGTTGGGGGGTTTTCCCCAACACTTCGCCATCAAACGACACTTCCTCTGGAAGCAATGGAGTGTACATGGAAATCTTTCCCTCCATTGGTTCCTTAACTGGCTTGGCATTTGATTTTATTGGTGGCATGTAAGGTGGGAGCATGGTGGGAATCTCTTTGTCCTTTGTCTCCATCCAATGAAATTCAACCTCCTCTTCACTATCATTGATCTGTTTAGGTGCCTTCTGTTGCATCAACTTCTTTCCTTTCTACACAGGCTTCTTCCCCTTATCTTCTTTGTTCTTCGTGTGGACTTCCTTCTGTGTTTTCTTCCTCGGGGATGTTCTGAGTTCTACCCCAGAGACCTCAGTTGGTCTCTTCTCCTGCTTCTTCTGTGGTTATGGTTCTATGGGTACCTTCTTTCTCAGTGACCTCTAGCACCTTGGGGACATGGGTACCTTCACTACTTGTGCCTCCACAATACATGTTAATACTCTTTCTGCAAATATTTTAACAAGTTCCTCAAGACTCTCCTCAGATATACAATAGCTCTCTTCTCTTCACACTTAGCTGTAATTTCTCAAATTCTCCAGAGAGCAAAGTGTCAAATGTTGAACGAGATATGGTTTTTATAACGAATTTGAATTCCCAACCTCACGATTGGTTCAAGATTTTCTCATTTAATGTAGGTATGGGGCTAGATACATCCAGTTGTGATTTTTGGCTTAAGGGGGGCTGATCCAGTTTCAGAGTTGTTTGCACCAACCAACAAAATGCTAACTTCTGGTCCTTTTGGAAAAAACCTGTATAGTGCAAGCTTCAGTCTCACCCGAAACAGTCTTAGGGGATGCTAGAACCACGATTCTACATCAAGGAACATGTGATAAGTGGTTCTCAGGCTCTGATAGTTCAGATCTGCCTTTGCGCAGGTCGGTCTCCTTCTAGGGCTCCTTACTGTAACTAGCGTAAAATGGCTTCTAGACCTTTGCAAATGTCTACAATCAGTATTTTCAGACCTTGAATAGACAATTTATCCACTTTCACTCATTAATAAATAACCCTAGATCTGACTTCGTGCAAATCTATCCAATTCATCAGAAAACAAAGGAGAAATAACTCTTATCTTCATGAAACTAGCTAACTACTTAAATCATGCATAAATAAGACAGATTCTATGGTTTCATGCAGCATTCATTCATTATTCCATAAAAAACACATGATAAGTGAAAAATCATAGCATAAAAAAAATCAATAGAAATACTCGGATTGCTCAATAATTCTTCAAAATCAGTCTTTATTGATCTTCAATGTTCAAATTACAGACTATTTCACATTGCTCACTTAGCTACAGGGGTCCGCACACTTGTTTTTGGACTTACCAAGGCCTCCAGCACACTCAATTGTAGAAGGCTTCCTCTTCTTTCCTAAGTACATGAAGCAGATCCTCCCTGCCGTATCACTCACCCAAAACATACTCTATCTTGATTCTTTGTTATTAACTACTTAGTTCTATACTCACTATGACTCAAATATATAGCCTACTCAATATAATACCATGGTTCGCGGACCATGGATGAGTCCCAAAACTGACTTTTCTACTTATCCAAACAACGGGCTAAGACCCCTTTGACTCCTATCTACCTACGCACTTTGCATCCACGTTTCGTAGAGACTCTACATATTTTACAAAAACTTATACAAAATTGGGTTAACTAACCCAAAAGCTGACCCTGAGGAACCTATCCCAATAGTCCCCCAACACAAAGATCGTGACTCGCCCTCAAGTCACTCAGTTGGCATCTCAATGTTGACGTGTAGACCACTAAGCTCAATCTGTAACACTACAACTTCAGCAACACTCCATGTCACATCCTGCTGCGCTTCTTCGACCAATTTTTCTATTCTCGGGCCCTCCACTGCTAAGTGCATTATCCTCTATGTCTGATGTAGCACCTTTAGATTTTCCTGAAGTGACAGAGTGCGCTGACAAGCTCCCTCTAACCATAGTTGTAACCTGGCCTTTAGCAGGGCCTCTTTCCTCTATAATTCTTCCACCTATGCTTGCGGCTACTTTCCCTCCTGTAACATTGTGATGCATTCCATTGGCACCAAAGTGTGGATAGTCACTCAGACCTCATCATACTTCCACTATGTATCTCTGACATCGGTGTTCAACTTTTGCAAGTTTGTGTCCTCCTGAATATTTTTCCATAATTCCATAGTTGCATCAAACATCATTGCACTGTCTATGACTGTATTATCCAATGTGTTCATACCATCCTTGATTGTTGCTCTGGGTTTCTCTCGAACCTTTGGTGTAGTCATTGGCTGTGACTTCAACTACAACTCTGTTATCTTCACATGGAAATCAAAGGTAACCCTGCCAACCTCATATTTTGATGCATGTACTATGGTATCCAATTTCCTTACTGTCACTGAGGCTTTAGCATCCTCCAGGATTTGCAATTCTGGCATGGTTTTGCAGGCATGATCTATCGTTGTCTCTAGCCTCTAACTTTATTTCTACATCTCCTCCTTTTCCTTTAGTTCCTAAATTTTCTCTGCGAACATCTGTTCATTGTTGACCTTAAAATCACTTATGACTGTGAGGGCGCACTCCTCTCAAATCCTAAATTAATCTAAAACCCCTTGATCTAGCACATGGAGGGTTTGGAGTGGCAGCAAAGCCAAATTTAGCCCCATGTCCTTCACTATGCTGATCACAACGTGATCCTCATCCCACTCTATGTAAACAGACCTTTCTGGCAAGGGTATGACTCTGAGGTCCAGAATCCGTTCTAGCTCTATCAATGTTCCACTTCCCTATGTCAGGCTTGCTTACACCTCAGTTGCTTTCCTGATGCCTGCTGGAATCCTATTATCCTAGATCTACAGCTCGCATAGATCCTTTTAGACACTCCCTAGCAACTGCATATACTATTTCTCAAACTACTGCAACAATTTAGTGATCATGTTTCTAACCTTGTCACTGATCTCATCGAGATCTCCTTCCATAAGCACCATTGGGTTAATGTGCATCTGCTTATGAGACTTATGCTTTTTCCGTTGTCCACCCATCTGCTCCTGCTCACACCTCTTCAAGGTTAAAGGAGTGCTCTACTCCTCACCATCACCTCCTTCCTATTTTGACGGCTCCTGCTTATTGGTGTGCTGCAAAGATTATTTTTCACCTTCTTATGTATCTTGTTGCTCTTTCTCAACCTGCTCTTTTGTGGCACACTATTTCTCTTCCCACTCTTTCTCTGCAACTTCCTTAGTAGTAGCTTCCTTCTTCTTCTTCTTCTTAGTGAGAGCTCGCATGGCCTTCCGAGTAACTTCCTTACGATTCTACACAACAGAGCTCTCTACATCTTTTCTTGTTCCCACATCAAGCCATGTGGGTTCACATCATTCATCTATCGCATATCTATGCACATGTGGATTTCTCCCTTCTGTTTCTTTTCTTGGAACACCATTGGGCTAACCTAATCTAAGTCTTCTACAGGCTCAATAATACTAGCTTCCAACATTTTATACAATTCTTGGTGCACCTTCTTTTTATACTTTGGATTCAGTCGATAAGGTCGTTTTTTGATAGGCTTCACATCCGGTTTCAAGGTGATCTTCATAACACCAAAATATCTAACAATCCCTTTCAAATCTGAAAACATCATTGGAAATAATTCTCGGTAGTCACGCAGTAGCTCATCTACCTTATCAGCCATATCTTCATCCCATTAGTCTCCTATCTTCACAAACTTGGGTTCTTCTTCAGACCCAATGTTTACCGATCGATTTTTGAAAGGATATCATATATCCAGGTTCGCCACCTTCGGCCCTTCGACTTTGCATTGTCCTTCAGTTTTAGGAATGGTAATATTTCACGGATCATCCTCTTCTACTTTAGCAGTTACATTATAACATTCCAGCACATGGTGCAGTTGTATACTCCAATCTGGCTGAGTCCATTCTATCAGTTCCTTTGGTGTTCTGGATATGGCTTCTTTTATTTTTTATAGCACTTCATCGACACTATCAACCCCATCCTTAAAGCTAAAGGTTAATAGAAAAATCTCCCTTAAAATGTCCATTCAGCAGTCCCATGTTGAAGCTCTATCTCCAAATACCAATTCATTAGGATCGTATCTAGCGTATGATAGAATATATGCACCCATTCTAGCTATGGGTGTGATCTCCGAGCCTTCGTCCATCATGCTAAATGATCACGCGGATCATCCTTCCCACTATATTTTTTGTTATTCGAGTATTAGCATACCCAAACCTTAAGTTCAACATCCTCTTGTATTCTCTCTATCCAGCAAATCTCTCCTGCATACCCCACCAACGAGTAGGCGTAGTGTAGAGTGCCAACTCCAGTGCTTGTAATTGATTCTCTTTTGATACTTCTATTTCAAATTCATCTAAAAAAAGTACACATCATTCAACCCATCATAATGCGAAAGGTTTATTACCTCAGTCAAAACACACCTCAACGACTTGGTCATCATATTGCAGCGGAGTGTAGATACTTCATGAAGCCTATTCTGTCAGTGTTCAAGCTCTTCAACTAAATCTGAGGCATAGGAGCTATCCATGTCCCACGCAATTCAGTCATCAGCTATAGGACTGATCCAATCTTCATCTCGCACTGTTATCTTGTATATCTGATCAAGGTCATCATCGCTTTCTACATAGTCATGCACAAGTTTAGTATAACATGTTCCTTCTGCAGGGTCTAGTGGCACTACAACCCTGAGTGACTTCTTCTCAAAATATGTCTTCTGCTTCTTCAAGTTTATTACCCCATTCATATGAATAGCCCAATCAATTCCTAGCAGCATGGGGTATGGGTTACTATCATCCACTATCTCAATGACTTCAAAGTCATCCATCACACTCGCACCCTCAATATCCACCATTACACCATATAAACGACCAATCAAAATAATCTTTTGTTGATTTCCCATGCGCAAATGATCCGGATTTAAGCAGGAACGCAATAGATTACAGAGATAACCATAAATACAGAGATGTGATAACCACAAAAATAGAGATGCAGCAGAAATAATACTTCATTTCATTAATGGAGAATACTAAAATATGCTTACAAATAGAAATAACCCAGCTAGGGCGATGGTAGCTTATCTCTGAGAAGAGATGTGTCGGCTACCTACCTCTGAACTGTTTCGAACTGTGTTACAATGAGGCTTGAAGGCCTATTTATTATTGAGAAACAATGGAAAACCCTTCACATCCCGAAACCTAACCCTAGAAGATGAAACGCCAAATTGTGGGCCCCGTTTTTGGGTAAGTTGGTACATCAACTTCCCGGGGTCGCGAATTGGTCGTACTATCTCCGTTTGACGCGCATGATAGCCCGTTGGAAAGATCTCTCCGAGGACTACGATGGGAAAGATGATTTTTCAATAGAAAAATCACTGGCTGTGGATTTCCCAAAAAACGTCGTTTAGGGCCTCAAAACGGCTCCGGAAGTTTAGGACCCGAAAAACTGCTAAAAATAGTAAACTGTACTATAATTAAGGAAACAGAAAAATTGAAAGAGACAGTTGTGGGGGTCCAAATTGGATAGGTGGGTGGCCACCAACATCCACCTGGATCATTCCTCCCCCCTTAGGAAGCAATGGTCCCCATTGCGTTGAGTTCCTCCCTGAGATGAGGAAGCTTCTGTAGAGCTGGGTCTCTGGTGAGCTGTTCTGCAATCTCTGATGTGTCCAGAAATGGTGGGGAGCATGGTCGGCGACGGTCCATATTGAACACTCGGTGCAAGTGAAGGAATGGAGGAATGTTGTTCTTCAAAGCATTGTTTCCCGTAGCCTTGTTACTGGTGTAAGGACCATGTCGAAGTGGTCTGAGTTTCTGATGGGTTCTGGTAAGGCGCTCCCTCTGCAAATGTAACCAAACTTTGTCGCCCACCTGAAACTTGTGTGGTACACCTCCGGGTAAGGAGAAGTTGTTCCTGTGTCTTGTCATGACTGTATCCCTCTGTTGCTGCTGTTGTGTGGAGGAACCCTTCGCGGGGGTCATGGATGTAGCAACGATCTTCCCCTTACTTTGGGAGCGAACCAGACAGAAAATAAATTTCCTAGTCTGTGAGATGAGCTTGCTGCCTTTCTTATTAGTGATCAAAGAGGTGGCGGTAGGTGGGGCTACCTCCGGTATACTGTATAATGAATTATCCAAAGAAATGATGACAGCGCGAGGCTTGACTCATACACAGCATGTCGCCTCCACAAGTATGGCTGGCCTAATAGTACATCACAAACATCCAGAGGTGTAACATCACACAATACCTCATCTGTGAAGGGCTTGATGCTGTAGGGAATGCGGCACTACTGGCGAACTTTGAGATCTCGTCCTTCGTGAAGCCAACCGATACTGTACGGCTGTGGGTGTGGTGTAGTTGGTAGGCCCAACTGCTTCACGACCTCTACTGAAATGAGGTTCTTTTGGCTGCCACTATCGACAATGAATTGCAGTGGCGAACCCTTCACCCACATTTGTGAGTGGAAGAGACGTTCCCCCTCCTCTGGATCTTCAGGCTCATATTTTTGGATCTTGGCAATAGCAATAGTGGCGTTGGGATCCTCATCAATGATCTGCTTCCCTTTGTCATTCCCCTTATCGGGTTCTGACTCAGAGTCGAAACATGCATCTGATTCGAAAGCCTTCAACTCGGCCACCAGCGACTGCTTGGTCCGACACTCACTTGTGTTATGAGTGGGACTCTTGTGGAACTCACACCACTTTCCTGTGTCCTTCTTCGGCTTCGTGGTGTTGTTCTTTTCTTGCGGCTTCGACGGGTTGTCTTGGGTCACCCTGCCTTGGCTTTGTCCTTTGGGCTTTGGATTTGCAAATCCAAAGTCTCGCTTCTTCTGTTTGAACGTTTGCTCGATTTTGACAGCATAACGGTATGCTGTGCCGAGTGAGGAGATGTTCAAGAACCCCATCTCTTCCTGGATGTATCTGTGTAGGCAGCCACGGTATTTGAGTACCAGATGCAGCTCAGAATCTTTGATACCCAACTGTGTGCGAAGGGTATGAAAAATGTTTGTGAACTCTAGCACATCTTGGTCTCGTCCCTGCCGCAGTGTGGTCCATTTTATGTATTTTTCCTCATAGCTTCCGAGAGGGTAGTATTGCTCCTTGATGGCATCTCGGAAGTCATTCCAAGTGGGTGCGGCTGAAAATAGTGAGACTGTACTTTCATCCTTCTGCTCGCAGTAGGTTTCCCACCAGTCCTTGACATGGGGGGCTGCTTTGAGAAGAGCGAAAACAATCTTTTCCCGACTTGAAAATTCATGAACAGAAAAATACCCATCTAGCAGATTTAACCATTTATCTATGGCATCTGCGTCTATTTAACCCTCGAAGATGGGGATTTCAAAATTAACTTGTACCTTAAACGGTGTGGCATTTCCAGAGTAGCTGTTGGAAGCCGATGCGTCGCCTCTGGGTAGTCGCTGAAGGATTTGGGCAAAGTTGTCCATCATCGCGTTCCTTTATCGCTCGAGGGCTTCTTCGAGCAAGATTTTGATAGGATCTCTTGCCCCCTCATTTTTCTTCTCATCCGCAATGGGATGTCGTCGAGATTTGTGAGGCTGGTCTTGCAAAGGTTCGACCAATTCCAGACCTAACTCCTTATATCCTGACCTCATTGGGGACATGCAAAGAAAAACAGAGAAAAAGCAGACCGCTCTGATACCACTGATCCGGATTTAAGCAGGAACGCAATAGATTATAGAGATAACCATAAATACAGAGATGCGATAACCATAAAAACAAAGATGCAACAAAAATAATACTTCATTTCATTAATGGAGAATACTGAAATATGCTTACAAATAGAAATAACCCAGCTAGGGTGATGGTAGCTTATCTCTGAGAAGAGATGTGTCAACTACCTGCCTCTGAACTGTTTCGAACTGTGTTACAATGAGGCTTGAAGGCCTATTTATTATTGAGAAACAATGGAAACCCTTCACATCCCGAAACCTAACCCTAGAAGATGAAACGCCAAATTGTGGGCCCTGTTTTTGGGTAAGTTGGTACATCAACTTCCCGGGGTCACGAATTGGTCGTACTATCTCCGTTTGACGCGCATGATAGCCCGTTGGAAAGATCTCTCCGAGGACTACAACGGGAAAGATGACTTTTAGATAAAAAAATCATTGGCGGTGGATTTCCCAAAAAACATCATTTAGGGCCTCAAAACGGCTCCGGAAGTTTAGGACCCGAAAAACTGCTAAAAATAGTAAACTGCACTATAATTAAGGAAACATAAAAACTGATAGAGACATTTGTGGGGGTCCAAATGCGATAGGTGGGTGGCCACCAACATCCACCTAGATTAACAACTGAATAGGAGACCACTGCAGCATACGTATCCCCATATTTTCCCATGTCTTCTTAGGCAAGGCATTTGCATCAGACCCCATATCTAAGATTAATTGGTCCATTTCATAATCACCTATCTACACAGTTAGCCTCATCTCACGCCCCGTTCGAACCTTATGTTTACCAATATTTCTTATTGTTTGCTTCTCCGTAGGAGTCTTTTCCTTATTAGCGCACTTTCTATTAAGTCTTGCAATCGTTCGATGACTTTCTGATTGCACAGAAGCTTCATACAAGTCCTCAGAAAGGTAGCTAGTATTGAAGGATCTACTTCTTGAGTCACATTAGTCTCTACCATTTTCTCTTGACTTCCTAAGGTGGAGGCCTCAACGAAGTTCTTCTTTGCTTCTAAGAAAGTTTCTTTAGCGTGATTCAGATCAAAGTTGACTTCCTTCTTAGTAGCCTTTCATACCCATCTATCTTCCTCAGGTTGCTTACCTTTATCTTCACAAGTTTTCATACCACTTCTTAACACGATATTTATGTTTTGATCCTCTTCGCGGGGCTCGAACCTCATCATTTGAATGTTCTGCATAGGCTTCTATTCTTTTACCTTCTTCTCTTGCATCTTTTCCATATGGACCAAACATTCCTCTATGACATGGTCAAACTGTAGATAATACTAACATGAGCGATGCATGGGATTTGTACAATCTCACGCGAAGTTCCCTGCTTCACCACAGTTATAGCATATCACTTGCCCATGCCCTCATCTTGGTTTAGTGCCTATTCCTCTTCCTCGGCCTTGCAATCCTTTGCATGCTACTCCTATGCCTTGATCTTGAGGCAGTTCTCTACCCGCATTCTGTAGGTAGGGGTTCTATCCATCATCACCTCATAGCTCCTACAATGGCATTCATCGTGTCCTATAGACTTACAGAAATTTCAAAATAACTATTGAGGGGTCTGTACAATTTTATGCAATAGATGGAAGTTATCAGTAGCATGTTGTCATGTAACCTTACAAATAGCACACCATAGCGCAACTTCCGCGCTTGTCCCAAAATTATTCTTTCGTTTCAAGGGAACATGCCCTTCCCCTATGATGTAGTTCTTGAAGACCGAGTAATGGTCCTTATCATATCAACGACTCTTACATTTTAGACACCAAATCTTAGTGTGCACCTCCAGCTGAGCTTCCCTTCCTTTCTTCAAGCTCTGCAACTCCAAGTGCAGGCTTTCCATCTACGAATGAATCTATTGCACTCCAAGGTTTGTATCCTAAATAGGTAATGCATCCAGCCTCATCATGATCTCCAAGACTTGTGCTTGTGTTTCTATTTTCTATTGTGAGAGAGATATTCTTAACTGTGGCAGGAGTGATGCTATAAACTAGTCACGATGCTGGGAATCTGAAATTTTCATATTAGCTTGCTTGATCTGGCATTTCAACCTCTGATCAAAGTCCCAAGGGGTCTCATCGATCTATTATCAAATTTACTTAAATTTAATTACTGACTTCACCTCTGACTTAGGCTTGTTGAACTCCTTGTTCAAAGATATTTGGGTATATTCCAACAACGCGTTGGGTTATCAGTGCAATACTTGATATACAACGTTAATGTGCAGTCTTGTAAGGCTATAACCAACTGCACTTTCTTAATATTATCGTTTATGATCTGCTGCGTTATCCAAACAACATTTGCGACAAACCAAAATTGTTCTGGATATTCAGTCCCTGTTCCTTTAAAAATTGGCATCTCCATCGTGTTTGCCATGTTGAATGGTGGGGGTGGAGGTATTCACTAGACAAGTACTTGTGCCTAGAACAACATTTTAAAGTGTTTTAGGCTTTCCCTATAAGCAATAGATAAGAAGAGAGGATAGAAGGCCTAAATGTATTTCCACTTTCCTCTTGTCTCCCTTGTATCGATTCCATCGCTCATTCTCATACTTAATCCACTTGAAAAGTACCCTTTCAACATAACAGAAGATGAAAACCGATCAAAGCATACGATCCATTGAATATAAATGAAAGGAATCAGAAGCAATTCATACATATAAGCATTATGAAAGAACATAAATATGGAAAAAGGTTCAATCACTTTATTAGATAGAAGAAGGAAATACAACCATCAGTGTCTGATTCAAAGTCATTCCTCTAGCTTGGATCCCATCCACATCACATCAAAATCAAGACAAGCTTGTGGCATCACATTATTTGCTCCAAAGTCAAGTGTCATAGCAACACTATTTCCTTATAATTCAATGTAATCCAGCCAACCCCTAATCACTTAGATGAGTGGTCAATTTATAGGAAGATGAAGGAGGTTATGCCATTAATGGTCACATTGAATTGCCTTCCATAATTAGAATTAGTTCCATGGAGGAAGGGATGAGAGGATAGGATGATCCTTAACTCATTCCTCATCCATTTTCGAGCTCATAAGAGTTGATAAGACAGGGAAACTTCTATATGACTCCACAAGATAAGAATATTCCCAAACCCTATGTGAATTTCACTCATTCTTGCCTAGTGCAGGTGAAAGGAAGCCTAAGTTCTCTACAGAGCACCCTGGTAGTGGACTTAGGTGCTTTGCAGCACACTTTCATAAGGACTTACCTGCGCTGGTCCCTCTAGAGGCAATCTCTGGATGTCTTCAAGTCATGAAACTGTCTGGGAAGGAGGCATTCAAAGGGTTGACTTGTTTAGGGCATGAAACAAATGATTTTAGGGTTTTATTAGTCCTAAGTCACTGATATGAATTTTTGGATTTTTTGTGCCCAAATGGATCTGTAACAGTTTCCCCCTAAAGCATGATGTCGGAAAAATGCCAATGTCGAATGAAATGCTTTACGATGTGATGAGGAGGTATCAAAGTGGAAGGTGACCTGCATCAATTACAATACATATATCATGATATTTGATTTTACATGAATCGCTGAGGGAAGGCATACCCATGCTCAACTTATAAACTTTCATTACATGTACATAAACAGTCCTCTACAGAGATAGACCCATGATCAGAATGACGATCAATGTAAAGCCATTCTACAAATGTTTTAGTACTCCTGATGTCGCAACCCAGATGAATGAAACTACATCTAGGGTCTTCAATCTCGTTCAACTTTTCACTCATGTATGAGTCTCACCATGTGTTTATGTGATCTGATGTCGAACATGGGAAGACACCATCTGATTACGAGCCGATGACGTAAGCTGTTAACAGATGCAAGAGAAATCACCGATAATGATAATGATCCTCAAGGTACTACAGTACATTCTGCATGGTGTGAATGGATGATTTGACACTGAACACCACACAAAGTCTTTTGGTAAAAGGCCATTGATCTATGCCTATCATCAAAACTGAGAAACCTGCCATTGATGCATGCAAGCCTCAAGGTACTGACTGGGTGTTTCTAAGTCAACTTCTTGGATAATAAGTTGATGTCGAAAAGAAGTGACTCATTGTAGGAGGGCCTTGATGTATCCTACATCAACAAAATGAAATGAGTGTAGTGATTTTAGAGATGGAATTTGACTGACAAAACAAAGTTCAGGAATGGCGGTCATGAAAATGAAGGTTTATGGTATTGAAAAAGATGGATTCTCTTGAACATATCGGCGACACTAAATGAATTGGAAACATTGACCCAAAAATAAAGTAATGGATGGTGTGATAGACCATAGTGTGATAACCATCAAACAGATAACCCAACCAAATAGTCACGGAGATGAAGTGAAAATGTCATGTTCAAGAGCGACCTGTGACCATAAAGTGATTTTCCCCTTTTTCCATTTTCCCCAATCATTGTTGACCAGTACCTCTTTATTTTTATCAATCTTGAGGAGGATAACATATGCTTGTTGTATAATTTCACCCTTTGGGAGAATCCATCGCCATTTGATCTTTTAATGAGTCTAGTGAAGGTGAAACTCGACCTTGTCTAGATGGACAACTTTGTCGGTGTTTCATGTTTTTAACGATTTTAACAACAAAGATAACTCAATCCTTTTCACGTTTAGAGAGTTTTAAAAGGGACAAAAATAAAACTCAAAAAAGTTATGTTTCATAAATTAATCTCTCAAGCCTGAAAAAGCGTCAAATAATACATGAGAGATATCATTTCCAATCCGTTAACGAGCTAGAAAGGACAAACACTCGACAATATTTTCATATTTAGAGAGTCTAAAAAGATCTTAAAGAGGACTCCATTTTGAGGAACGAGTGGTGTCTAGGGTAGCAACTAGTTCCAGTGATGTCGGAACTTCTCAAAACATGTTGATTTATGTGAAGAGGCTAGCTAATAAGACCACTCATTGCAACTATTCCTAAAAAAAAGGTAAAACAACCAAGTGAAAGCGTATGATCGGCTAAAGGGATGGTGGCGATGGGATGAAAACAACCAAGGATCATCAGACGAAAGAGGTTGATAGAATAGTAATCACAAGGGTTAAAATGGAAATGGGTTCATGTTTAGACAAGCTTGAACCATAGGGAACTGTGCTTCTATTCATTTTCATGTTTACATAAGCTTGAAACCGAAAACTATGCTTGATATTGGTTTACATGCCCCCAGCATGATGAAAGGGAGAGTCTCCTATAACCAGATGGAAGTTACTACGGTGAAGCAAGATGGTTATCCAACTCCTTTTTGGCTTCGTCGAGATAGGAAAAAGGTGAATGGGGTGATTCCCTTCACATAACCTATAGGGAAACTTAACTTTACCACTAGGTGCATGACCCCTAAGCTTCATTACATTCACCTAAGTAGACTACTTGTGGCTATGAGGTGGATGGAATGAAGGTTCATTTACAAGATCAAGTGAAAGACTCGACCGGGATTTTACGAGATCTAATCAAAGGCTCGACTTGGAACTTTACTCCAAGGGACCTTGTTTCATTTTTTAGTGAGGTTGACACAAGACAAGGAACTCTGCTCAGATTCCTTGTTTCATTTTTTAACGAGATTGACACAAGACAAGGAACTATCCTCGTGGGAGCTGTTTCATTTTTAATGAGGTTGACACAGTAAAAGAACTATCCTCATGCTCTTTGTTTCATTTTTTAACGAGGTCAACACAAGACAAGGAACTATCCTCGTAGACCCTTGTTTCATTTTTTAATGAGTTTGGCACAAGACAACCAATTATCCTTATGGGCCTGTTTCATTTTTAACAGGTTGACACAGGTATGAGCATAGTTCCTTATCTTGTGTCAAGCTTGTTAAAAAATGAAACAAGGAATATGAGGGTAGTTATTTTACTGTATCTAGTGGTAAAGTTAAGTTTCCCTGTAGGTTATGTGAACAGAATCACCCCATTCACCTGTGTCCATATCTAGATGAACCCAAAAAGGTGTTGGATAACCGTCCTGCTTCATCGTAGTGACTTCCATCTAGTTACAGGAGACTCTCCCTTTCATCATGCTAGGGGCATGTAAACCAATCTCAAGCATAGTTTTTCATTTCAAGCTTGTGTAAACATGAAACTGAATACAAGCACATTTCCCTATGGTTCAAGCTTGTCTAAAAAAGAACCCATTTCCGTTTTAACCCTTGTGATTGCCATTCTATCAACCTCTTTCATCTGATGAGCCTTGGCTGTTTTCATCCTATTGCCACCATCCTTTGGCCGATCATACACTTTCACTTGGTTGTTTTACCTTTTTTTAGGAACAGTTGCAATGAGTGGTCTTATTATCCAGCATCTTCACATAAATCAACATGTTTTGAGAAGTTCCAACATCACTGGAACTAATTGCTACCCTAGACACCACTCATTCCTCAAAGTGGAGTCCTCTTTAAGCTCCTTTCAGACTCTCTAAATATGAAAAGATTGCCGAGCGCTTGTCCTTTCCAGCTCATTAAAAGATTGGAAATGATATCTATCTTGTATTACTTTACGCTTTTTCGGGCTTGAGAGATTAATTTACGAAAAATAACTTGCGGAGCTTTCTTTTTGTCCCTTTTCAAACTCTCTAAACATGAAAAGGACCTAGTTATCTTTGTCTTTAAACTCATTAAAATCATCAAATAGCAACAAACTTGTCCATCTAGACAAGACTGAGTTTAACCTTCGCTAGACTCGTTAAAACATCAAATAGAGATGGATCCGCCCGAAGGGTGAAATTATACAACAAGCATATGTTATCCTCCTCAAGCTTGATAAAATAAAGAGGTATTGGTCAGCAATGACTAGGGAAAATGGAAAAAGGGGAAAATCACTTTATGGTAGTAGGTCGCTCTTGAACAGGACACTTTCACTTCATCTCCATAATTATTTGGGCTGGGTTATCTGCTTGATGGTTATCAGACTATGGTCTATCACACCATTCATTACTTTGGTTTTGAGTCAATGCTACCAGTTCATTCAGTGTTGCCGATATGTTCAAGACAATCCATCTTTTGCAATACCATAAACCTTCATTTTCATGACCACCATTCCTAAACTTTGTGTCGTCAATCAAATTCCATCTCTAAAATCACTACACTTGTTTCATGTCGTTGATGTGGGATACATCAAGGCCCTCCTATGATGAGTCGCTTCTTATCAACATCAATTCATTATCCAAGAAGTTGACTTAGAAACACCCAGTCAGTACCTTGAGGCTTGCATGCATCAATGACAGGTTTCTCTCTTTCATTGATAGGAATACATCAATGGCCTTTGACCAAAAGACTTTGTATGGTGTTTGACATCAAATCATCCATTCACACCATGCAAAATGTATTGTAGTACCTTGAGGATCATTATCATTATCGGTGATTTCTCTTGCATCTGTTAACAGCTTACATCAACGGCTGGTAATCAGATGTTGTCTTCCCATGTTCGACTTTAGATCGCATAATCACATGGTTGGACTTGTACTTGAGTGAATGGTTGAACAAGGTTGAATGCCCCGGATCTAGTTTCATCCATCTAGGCTGCCATATCAGGAGTACTAAATCATATGTACAATGGATTTACATTGATGGTCATTCTAATCATGGGTCAATATCTGTAGACGACTGTTTATGTACATGTAATGAAAGTTTATAAGCTGAGCATGGGTATACCCTCCCTCATAAATTCATGTAAAATCAAATATCATGATATATGTATTGTAATTGATGTAGGTCACCTTCCACTTTGATACCTCCTCATCAAATCGTAAAGTATTTCATTCGATATTAGAATTTTTCTGACTTCATGCTATAGGGGGAAACTGTTACAGATCCATTTGGTCACATCAAATCCAAACATTCAGATCAGTGACTTAGGACTCATCAAACCCTAAAATTATTTGTTTCATTCCCTAAACAAGTCAACGCTTTGAATGCCTCCTTCCCAGATAGTTTCATGACTTGAAGACATCCATAGATTGCCTCTAGAGGGACCAGCGCAGCTAAGCCCTTATGAAGGTGCACTGCAGAGTAGCTAAGCCCACTACCAGAGTGCTCTGCAAAGCACTTAGGCTTCCTTTCACCTACACTAGGAGAGAATGAGTGAAATTCAGATAGGGATTGGGAATATTCTTATCTTGTGGAATCATCGAGAAGTTTCCCTGTCTTATCAACTCCTATGAGCTCAAAAATGGATGAGGAATGAGTTAAGGATCATCCTATCCTCTCATCCCTTCCTCCATGGAACTAATTCTAAGTATGGAAGGCCATTCAATGTCACCATTAATGACAAAACCTCCTTCATCTTCCTATAAATTGACCACTCATCTAAGTGATTAGGCGCTGGCTGGATTATGTTAAATTTAGCATCATAACCCGTAGATGTTGAATTCTCCAAAACAAATTGGCAACTCCCCAGTGGAGTCACAAATTTGTTTTGGAGAATTTAGCATCTACAGATAAATACTAATTCACTATACAAGTAGTTGTGCCTAGAACAACAATTTAAAGTGTTTTAGAGATTCCCTATAAGCAATAAATAAGAAGAGATGATAGAAGGCCTACTTGTAGTTCCGCTTTCCTCTCGTCTCCCTTGTATTTATTTTGTCGCTCCTTCCCATATTTAATCCGCTTGAAAAGTACCTTGTCAACACAATAAAAGATGAAAACTGATCAAAGCATACGATCCATTGAATATAAATGAAGGGAATCTAAAGCAATTCATACATATAAGCATTATGAAACAACACAAATATGGAAAAATATTTAAACATTTTATTAGATAGAAGAAGGAATTACAACCATTTGTGTCTGATTCAAAGGCATTCCTCCAGCTTGGATCCCATCCACATCACATCAAAAGGAAGACAAGCTTGTGGCATCACATTATTTGATCCAAAGTCAAGTCTCATAGCAGCATTATCTCTTTACAATTCAACATATTCCAGCCAGCCCCTGATCACTTAGATGAGTGGTCAATTTATAGGAAGATGAAGGAGGTTTTTTTCATTAATGGTGACATTCAATGGCCTTCCATACTTAGAATTAGTTCCATGGAGGAATGGATGAGAGGATAGGATGATCCTTATCTCATTTCTCATCCATTTTCGAGCTCATAGGAGTTGATAAGACAGGGAAACTTCTAGATGACTCCACAAGTTAAGAATATTCCCAAACCCTATGTGATTTCATTCATTCTCGCCCAGTATAGGTGAAAGGAAGCCTAAGTGCTCTGCAGAGCACCCTAGCAATGGACTTAGTTGCTCTACAGTGCACCTTCATAAGGGCTTACCTACGCTAGTCCCTCTAGAGGAAATCTCTGGATGTCTTCAAGTCTTGAAACTGTCTGGGAAGGAGGCATTCAAAGGGTTGAATTGTTTAGGGTATGAAACAAATGATTTTAGGGTTTGATGAGTCCTAAGTCACTGATCTGAATGTTAGGATTTGATGTGCCCAAATGGATCTGTAACAAGGTGGAGGTGGTGAAGGCATAGGTGTATGAGGTGATAGTTGAGGCAGTGAAGGAACAGATGTATGAGGGAGAGGTGGAGGGGGAGGTGGAGTGGATGGATGAGATATCCTTGGAATACCCTATGTAATTAACTAAACCTCACTTCATTTCATAGTTGGCACTGCCCCTTTATCATCTCTTGAATGGGATTTAATGGGCGACTATATAATGGGTTGGATCCTCTGTTCCTTATAAAGAATCTTCCACTTCTTGTAGCCCCAAACATGAAGGTAAATGTGTAACCCTTTTTTTACATAACAGTATTTTAATCCAAGTCTTTAGTGATTTCAAATACTTACCCCGCGGTCCTTTAAATACCCTTTGGTCTGCTTCGCTATAGCTGATATTTCTATCGATCACGAAATAAGTCACAAAATTACCCAATGTGCAATCAACCTAGTGATCCACAACCCAAGCGATATTGCTTTCTGATGCTTCCATACATCACACCAATTTAGGAGTCCACACTATAGGGCCTTCGAGCCTCCATGTCCCTTGGCTATCAACTAATTTAGACAACCACTTGTATAGTTCTTCATGGAAGAAACATAAGAATGCCTTGGTCTCGTCTATGTACAAACATCTCTACAACCACCGCTCCTTGGATAATTTAGGGCTCCTATTCTCCTGAGACATGAATGCATGTGATTCTTGATCAATACACTTATCAAGCTGTTTCTTCGTAGGAAATCATTTATCACACATCTCTCAGATAGATCTTGGTCTTGGAAATGGAACTCGTTGTTGGCTTAAGGGGGCCTGAACCAAGTTCAGAGTTGTTTGCGGCAACCAAAAAAACCCTATTTGCTGGCCCATTCAGAAAAAACTGCATAGCATAGGATAAAATCTCTCCCGAAGCAGTATTGGTGGATGCTAGAAACAGGTTTCTGCATCCAGGGACATGTGATAAGTGGTTCTCAAGATCTAATAGTTCAGATTTGTCTTCTCGCAAGTCGGTCTGCTTCTAGGGCTCATTATTTTAACTAGGGTAAAATGGCTTCTAGATCTTTGTGAAGTTCTACGATTAGTCTTGGCGGACCTTAAACACACAATTTATCCACTTCCGTGCATCAATAAATAACCCTAGATCTGATTTTTCACAGATCTATCAAATTCATCATAAAACATAGAAAAAAGAACTCTTATCTTCGTGAAACTAGCTAACTACTTAAATCATGCATAAATAAGACAAATTCAGTCGTTTCATGTAGCATTCATTCTTTTTTTTGCTAATGCAAGAGTTGTGCCTTCTGTTCAAAATTACCAAAAAGGATGAATTACATAAACTACAACCAACCCAGAGGAAACTAGGGATATAGAATTAACTTCCCCCCTAGGGTATGGGGAAACTATCCAAAGGCTAAACCATTATGCCATGGGTACACTCCCCTAACAAAAGGTCCTTCACAAAATATATGCATTATAACTCATTACAACGGGCAAAGGAAAACCAAACAAGATGGAACTGTAACTGGACCCAAAAAGGAATTAAACTCTCAACTATTCAGATTTTGGGTCCACAAAAGGAGAATAAACAATGCGTATGTGGCCCGACTAAAATTCCTTGATGCCCGTCATGAAGCTGGACAAGCACAGACGATAAAAGAGAGACACGCCTAAGAACCAGTCCCACCAACCTGCATAATTCATCTGGGTCGTTGATCCAGCTCGCAAGATCCAATGGTTGAGGAACATATCAGAAGGAAGAGAAGCCCATAGAATACCTGCTCGATGAGGGTGGTATTCTCTTTCCTACAATAGCCACGTGTTTCATGTTGAGTGGCATCGGGCTTAAATCAGTGAACCCACTCCCAGTGTTGAGAGCTTCCGATAATCCGTAAACCACCTTGAGGGTGGTATTAACACAACAGGTTGTTATGAGGAAAGTTTCGAGTTCGCTAAGGAAGCAAAGACTCTGGCCTGAACCCATCGAACTGAAATTTGACTCTCCACCCTTGATCCTCAGTCGTTTGATCTAATGGATGAGAGGAATCTCCTTTTGAAGAAAACCAAGAGGGATTCCCGCCGTTCGAGCACCCGAAAACCTATAGACCAACCACGCCGGTTCACTGTAACCATTGCCAACAATTATGTACCTATGGTGGGACTCTACTATACCTTCTGACTTAAGGCTCTTCACCCCCTCTTCCCACCGAGAAAAACTGAGATGATCTGTATCAGGAGAAAGTTTAGCAAAAATCCGTAAGTTGCCAAACAACTTCCACCCAAGAACTCTGTGTCTGAAATGTTCTGGGCTGATAAAGCTAACAAAGGCCTGCGTACCATTTTCAAAATTACCTCTGGAAAACCACTTCATATTAAATGTGTATCGACTAAACCCAGCCTCTACTACTGTTGACAATCTCTGTGCTGATATATCTCTCGGTCCTCATTCGCCTAGTTGAGACAATCATCCCTCAATTTTCCCTGTGGAACCTCTTGCCATCTATATTTATTGCTGCTTTTAGTGCAGAGAGAACCTTTATTAGCAAGTATGTTCGCCAATTTATTGGCCATCCTTCGCACATGTGTGAAACTTAAGGTTCTCATGTTCTGAATGTGGAGATAAATTCTTTGATATATCTGAAGTAGCCTCCAGTGTCTCAAGATCTTTTCTGAAGCCGAACCACAACAGATTCTCTTGACCGAATTGATGATCAGCTCAGAATCAACTTCAATTATGATATTCTAAAGATTGTCATGCTTTAGGATTTCTAAACATTGCTCAAGTGCCATTAGCTCTGCCATATTGTTTGTGGCTCTTCCCAAATTGAAATGAAAAATGTATCGTATGCAACCCTTTTCATCCCTTAACACACCACCATAACCAGCTATACCTGGATTTCCTTTTGAGGCCCCATCTATGTTACATTTCATAAATCCCTGAGGGGGAGGATGCCAGAAGTCTTTCTCAGTGACCGGTTGTTTTACCATCCTGTTCTTGCCCTGAGGAATAAGCCCTTGCATACCCAACTAAAAAGGTATCTCCACATCAGCATTTGAAGGGAGATTTTTAGGGGATGTTTGCACTAAAGTCCCAACCATCTCCTTAAGCTTCCTTAAGATCTATTCCATGATGTCGTGGGAGGAACTTTTTTTATTTTTGAAGATTCTATTGTTGTGCTCTTTCTAGACATTCCATATTAGGAAGCTTGGAGTTAACGCCCAAGTGTTGGAGAGGTAAATCCCCTCTACGGATAGAGGCGATCCCTACTAGCCCAGCAAGGGTCTAGCAACAATCAGTCAATGCTACTATGCATGTTCCTAATTGCAATTAAACAAGAGGTAAAGAACACCTACTTGGATTCCAGCGTTGTTGTTTGATGAAGAGATGCCACCTTCACTCCTTCGCTCTGGCTGGTCACGATCCTCCGCGATATCCGCGAACAGACACCTGCACACACGAAGAGGGAACAAGCACAAGCGTGAAATCTAATAAAAGCAACCATACATCAGTCAGAAAATATGTAATTCACATTTAACCATTGCGTAGACAAATGAGAATGGAACAATAATAGCAGTCATCTATTATTAATCAAGCAGAGAAGAGTACAACCAAATGTTCTGACGTCGGTAACCTTCTCAGGAGGGGCCAGTCAGCAAGTGTCTCAAGCATTCACCTTTGGAAATGATTCTCCCAAGACAAGAAACTCTCTCTCTCACACAAGCAACACAACACAACCTTCCCTAAGCTATCATGCACTTCCACACTTATCACACCAAATACCTATAGTAGTAGCAATCTGAGCACTATAAGCTCTACACAATCCAAGCCATTCCAAAAAAACTAGCTGCTCATGGTAATGGTGGAAGTTTATATAGGAGAAGGAGCCTCCTAAAAGGGTGGAAGGATGAGCTTATCCTCAAGGGAAGTGGTTGCAAAGGGTCGAACAGACATGCCATAGAAGGGAGTCGATACTCACAAGGCCAACAACCAAGCCTGGAGTTATATGGAAGGCTGGCTGTTGGAACAAATTCGCCAAAACTAGATCAACGCGGGTGAATAACTGGTCTGGCGCGCTCACGTCGCAAAGACATAATGGAAAAGGCCATGTCAGCGCGGGTAGATACAAACAGAGGCTGCGCTGGTCATGAAATTCGATCAGCACGGGAAATGCGTGTGCTTCCGCGCTGGCAGCGCACGCGGTCTGCTATAAAGCACCAGTCATCGCGGATATTTTAGAAAAAGACGCGCTGATGAGGAAAACTTTGGAAAAGTGGGTTTTTGGCCAGTTCAGAAGGCATGAAATTGATTATTGTGAATTCCTGACACAGTAGGGTGACTGACAGGGAGACAGTGACAAATTACTGTGTAACAGATGCCCCCTAAAGCATGAAGACCGAGAGAGTGGGAGGGGTGAAATGCTTTACGAAACTTGCCGAACTGGAACACCACCAGGAAGGACCGAATATCTCTGATAATCAAGTACATGCAGTCTAGGCATGGGTGCAGCCATCCGAAAGACATGCGAAAAGGTCTGTGGAATGGACGCAGCCACCCAGCTAAAGAGACCAGAATAATGATAAGGTATGGTCGCAGCCATCCATGAAGACTCAGGTATGGGCACAGCCATCCGTCAATGAGTCATGTAATGATCATCCACAAAATCGCAACCTGGACCATGACAGACAGAGGTCCAGGGTCTTGCGCTCCGTCCCGACCCGAACAAAGTACAAGTCCAAGCATGCAAATACATGAGCTGAAGTTGAACATCCATGGACATCGTCTAATTACCAGTCAATGATGAAAACTGTTAACAGACGCGAGAGGTACCACCAGTAATGACAATGGTCCTCAAGGCACTATAGGTACAATCTGCGGCGTGTGAATCAATGAGCTGGCGTCGAACACCCGCAGAATCATTCAATCGGAGGCCAATAATGAAAACCTCGCGTCGAACACGAAGAACCTGCCATTGAGGCATGCAGGCTCTAAGGCACCTGAAGGGAGTCTCTAAGTCACCTTCCCGGATAATGAGCTGAGGTCGACAGGAAGTGACCTTGATCGAAGGTGGGCCATAATGTTTCCCACATCATTGACACGAGACAGAGGTAAAATGATTTGTGTGAGATAACAGACGAGGTTGTATTATTGCAGAGGTCAACTTCTCTTGAACATATCGGCGGCACAACAGTGGATTTGGCAGTATTTGACATCAAATGAGCAAAGGGTATGATGACGGTGGCAATGAGCAAATGAGAGGTCAAAATAGGATAACCCGTACCCACGGAAGTCAGTTGTGAAACAAAATGAGAAGTTCCCACCCGACATGAATGCAGACCAGTGCCATGTTCAAGAGTGACATACTGCCGACGCAACGATTGCAGTTCCATTTTCCCCACCATTTCTGGCAGGTACCCCGGTTATTTTTGGATGACAAGCTTGACGGGGATAGCATATGCTTGAAGAGTGTCATTTCGACAATGTCCGATGTCATCAAGTGTTTAATGAGCCTGACAAAGGAAAAACTCGGCGTCTTTTCTTGTTTAGAGAGTCTGAAAAGACAGCGGAAAAGGAGACTCCAGGGGGGTCCTTTTTCGTACAGTTGTGTCTCTCGAGCCCGAAAAAGTATAAAACAATGCTCGAAAAAACCACTCGATCATTACGATCGAGGAGTACTTTTCGTAAATAGTGCCTTCGACCCGAAAAAGTAAAAAAGCGGTCGGAAACACGTCGTTTTAGAGCCGATAACGAGTGCAAAACGACAAACACCCGGAAATCTTTTTAAGTTACACGGTCGGAAAAAGAGCTTAAAATGACCGCCTCTCGTTCCCTCTAACGAGCTGAAAGGAAGCTCGGCCATCTTTTCTTGTTTCATGTCGGAAAAGAGCTCAAAGATGACATTTTTTTGGGACCAAGTGATTTGGGACCATCATGACTTCACCGATCCTGAGGACCTGCATAGTAAAAATACCCGCATAAATCCGTTCGACATGTTAAAAAACATATTAAAACATATATAAGACATTGATAGAAGTGCTAAATCCAAGGCAAAAGTATGACAAAAACCCACATTTGCAAAATCTATAGTTAATTGAGCCATTTTTACTATAAATAGAAGGGTAAATAGTCATTTTTACCATTGTTACCATATCGAGCCTTCGAGAACGTTGTGAAGCTGTGAAGTTGACGGAGCAAATTCTTCCCCGTGCGGACACCATTCATCGAACGGCTTGATCCAGGTAGGTTCCTCTTGCCATGCGCTCCATTTTGAGTCCTTTTTCGTACATTTTAACGGTGGAATTCGCCCATTTGGGCAAATTTTTTGAGCGTGGATGCGCTCTCAGTCAGCGCGGATTTCCCGCTCGGGGCCGCGCTGATCGATTTAAAAAAACACGTACCACCTTTTGGGTCAGCGCGGAAAACACGTGTGCTTCCGCGCTGACCCAATGAAAAAACACAGGGGCGCCATTATCAGCGCGACTGTTTTTAAAAACAGTCGCGCTGGCGCGGAAAAATATGAATTTTGATAAAATGAACGTGAATTTTTCCACAAACAGCGATCTAATGTTTCTTCATGGCTTTGCAGGGCACAATGGCTTTTGTATGGCAAGAGAGAGCCCACGATAACGAAGATATAGCTGCATATGCACTTGCTGAATGCCGGAATGCAATGCGGGCATGCGGTTTCCTGAAGTTCTTCCTGACTCCGCGCCTGAGAGTGCAACCTGACTTGCTGGAGTTCCTGATCAGAGCTTGGAACCCAATAGACGGGAAATTCACCATCCGCGGCCAAGACATCGAGTTCGATGCCTCGGATATCTATTTCTTGACTAGTTTGTCGCGCCGGGGCCAGAGGCCCATCCTAGAGGGGCAGTGACCCAGCGGCGAAACTCTGGACCAGCTGATGGCTAGAGTATGCCCAGGAGCTGAAAAAACACGGAGCGGGAAGGTTGCTATCCCGACAATGCTGGACATGCCTCTCCGCACGATACTCTTCCTAGTGACACGGGCAGCGGGTTCCTTGGCCAATCATGAGGCCTCGAAGAACCAACTGTTGTTAGCTCTGGAGTGCCTACAGCCCACCATCTTTGACTGGGCAACTGCTGTGACCGCTAGTATGAAGAGGCAACTAAGCAACTGCCATCGTGGAGAGACGAAGCAGTTTGCCTATGGGTTGCTTCTTCTTCCACTCATGCTGGAGTGGGTGCCGGTTCTACAACTACAGACGATGGCTGTGGATCCACCTAGAGGTCCCCGGGAGACGAGGGCCAGTCGATGGGCCCGCGTCATGCCACGTGGAGGTGGTGGTCACCCAGTATCTTGGGGAGTGTATTTTAGAGAGTGGCTGGAGCGCCAGGTTGTCATTGTGGAGGACTGGCCATATGCCGGCATGGACTTCCGCAATGATCCAGACATGCCACTGCCCGCAGGAGAGCATTGGGATGATGGAGGTATGTCACTTGATCTCATTTTAACATTTTTTATGTTTTTGGTTTCTCATGTACATGTCTTAATAAATGTCACTGTATGTAGATGTGGGACCTGTGAGACCCGTTGGCCTAGCTCCAACTGCACGGAGAGAGGGGCCAGAAGCTGGAGCCCTTGCCTTAGTTCCTCCAGGAGTGGATACGTCGGAGACTGTGGCTCGCAACCTTGAGGGTTTGCTGGAGGGAGTGCCGGATTACCAGGGGGTGGAGGAGGTTCCTATAGAGCACCAGATCCACACAGTGGGGGTGGCACCCAGGGTGCACCGCCTTTTGAGACGGGTGGCACGAGCAGCTGTATGCTACAGAGAGCATAACCCTGCGCACTAGATGCCTAGGTTTACTTCCACTGATGTTTTGAGAGACATATGTCTCGGATGTATTGAGGACAGTGACTCTATTTTCGACATACACACTTATTTTTGAGCGCCTTAGTGCGCCACATGATATATATATATACATACCGATTTGTGGATGGATCTTGTTACATGTGATGATGTTTCGTTTATGTTATGCAAATGTTCAGTACAAATGTGATCTTATGTATGAATTGCACAACACATGACCCATATATTTTAATTTTTTAAATGCAAGCTTAAAAGCACACACGGCACGCATGCAAACTATGCTTGAGAAATATCTTATTTACATATGCTTTACTCTATTATGCTTCTTATGTTTTCTTGTATGATGTTTATCTATTTCACAAATGTCTGTCTAACACATGATTTGCCAATGCATCAGTCAACGTGTTTAATCGTCTCGGAATATGTTGATATGTGATATAGTCAAAATTCCTTTCTAACAATCTGACACGTAGATACAACCTTAGGATACGTTGGTCTCTGACGGAATATCGCCCGTTGAGTTGATGAACGACAAGCTGGGAGTCCAGGTTTACCATCATTACACGAATGCCAAGATCAACTGCTTCGGCTAGTAGCTCAATTACGGCACTGTATTCGGCAACATTATTAGTGGTATGACCGAGGCAGACTCCTTGAAGATCTAGCAACTCTCTGTGAGGATCATAGATCGCCCACGCCGCAGAGGACAAATTGCAGGTACTACGTGTTACACTAAAAAATGTCACCTTGACTACTTACAGTTAGTATGGCTCAAATCAACAGTCATGCTACCCTCTTAGGCAAGTCTCATGCCTCTGTTATCCATCTCAAACTCAAAGAAGAGAGAAAGTCTTGTAAAAACTATGTTTATCTCTGGGGTCGCAGGTTCTCTCTAGCCTTACCTGCGGGGACGCTGACCATGTTCACAAAATCTGCGTCCATGGACGCTCTGTATGTTAAGGGACAGGTGCGTCCCTCTGTAAAAGGCAAAATGCGCGAGTTTTATCTTGAAAAAGTTACTTGTGGTTACTTCTGGAACATTCTAGAGGTCGGTTTGATGAAATGGATGCGCCTCCAGTTGGTTCATGTATCTCTATTAAGGGGGAACTTATCCCATCAATAAGGGAGCTATCCCACCCATAGAGGGGGATGATCCCATTGATAGTGGACCTGAATAACCTCTTTACAGCACTATAAATAAAGGCATTGAGCCAGAAGGAGAAGAGGTTGGAGCTATACATTTTCTTTGGGTAAATGCTGCAGGATTTAGGTCTTCCATTAGAGCCTTTGTGAGGAGAGATTGTCTTTACTTGATTCTACTTGGAAGAGGGTGAGCTTTGTCAAAGTAGAGGAAAACCCTTGATGGACCCTGGGAGGAACTTGCACAACACCAAGGCCAGGTTGTAAGAGTTTCTTTGTTTCGTTATTAATACAAACTGGTTTATTTTTCTCAATAGCTTGTGTTAATGAGTTATTTCATGTGTTCCTTGGTCTGCATGTTGAATATATGTTTTATTATATGAAATGCAAGTGCTTGGTAATTGTTTGATTGTTTGTGGTTGCAGGAATTGACTTGAAGGAGGAGCTCATCCGGATCGTCAAGAACGGACTTCAACAACAGCGTTTTGGAATACGGAATCTGTCAAGGGTGCGGACACAGCTGACCTTCCTAGAAGTCTAAGACATTCTAATGACAAACAAGACAAAATGGAGTGATCTTTCTCTAAATACACCTTTTACAACATGCAAACTACAAGTGTTTAGGCTTACCTTATTCCAAAACGCTGTTGTTGAAGTCCGTTCTTGACGATCCGGATGAGCTCCTCCTTCAAGTCAATTCCTGCAACCACAAACAATCAAACAATTACCAAGCACTTGCATTTCATATAATAAAACATATATTCAACATGCAGACCAAGGAACACATGAAATAACTCATTAACACAAGCTATTGAGAAAAATAAACCAGTTTGTATTAATAACGAAACAAAGAAACTCTTACAACCTGGCCTTGGTGTTGTGCAAGTTCCTCCCAGGGTCCATCAAGGGTTTTCCTCTACTTTGACAAAGCTCACCCTCTTCCAAGTAGAATCAAGTAAAGACAATCTCTCCTCACAAAGGCTCTAATGGAAGACCTAAATCCTGCAGCATTTACCCAAAGAAAATGTATAGCTCCAACCTCTTCTCCTTCTGGCTCAATGCCTTTATTTATAGTGCTGTAAAGAGGTTATTCAGGTCCACTATCAATGGGATCATCCCCCTCTATGGGTGGGATAGCTCCCTTATTGATGGGATAAGTTCCCCCTTAATAGAGATACATGAACCAACTGGAGGCGCATCCATTTCATCAAACCGACCTCTAGAATGTTCCTGAAGTAACCACAAGTAACTTTTTCAAGATAAAACTCGCGCATTTTGCCTTTTACAGAGGGACGCACCTGTCCCTTAACATACAGAGCGTCCATGGACGCAGATTTTGTGAACATGGTCAGCGTCCCCGCAGGTAAGGCTAGAGAGAACCTGCGACCCCAGAGATAAACATAGTTTTTACAAGACTTTCTCTCTTCTTTGAGTTTGAGATGGATAACAGAGGCATGAGACTTGCCTAAGAGGGTAGCATGACTGTTGATTTGAGCCATACTAACTGTAAGTAGTCAAGGTGACATTTTTTAGTGTAACAGATTGCCCCCTAAAGTGCGAAGCCTGGAATAGAGTAGGGTTTTGTAATTCTAGGAAGGGTGAAGCGCTTTATCATTTCAAGGATTGTCTTGTGGATGGCCTGGTTGGAACCTGCAATTTTCAACACAAAATACATGTATAAGATTATATCATCACTGAGGTAGGCATTCCCATACTCAGATTCAAAACTTTAACTAATGGACTAACTATTCTGATACAGGAATGATCTTGCAGTACATCATTTTTATAGACTTTTGTAGACACAGTATGGACGCAGCCATCTGTTTATGATTAGTCTACATAGATAATGAATACAAAACTCCTCGCAGCCTGGATGGTAGAAACTAGATCCAGGGTCTTCATTTCTACTTCCCGAATTGGTACGATTCTAGCCATGTGATTAAATGATTCGATGTTGAACATGTTAGAAACCACTTGATTACCAGTCGATGATGCAAACTGTTAACAAGCGTGAGAGAAACCACCAGTAATGTCAATGGTTCTCAAAGTACCAAGCACAACCCGTGAAATGTGAATAGATGTTTTGATGTCGAACACTTCACGGAATCCTTTGATCGAAAGTCAATGATGTAAACTGACGTCAAAGGCGAGAAACCTGCCATTGATGCATGCAGACTTCAAGGTACTGTCGATTCCTAAGTCATCTTTCTAGATAATATGTCGATGTCGATAGAAAGCGACCCGTTGCAGGCAAGCCTGCAACACGAAATCATTGTTCAAGTTGAAGAAATGTTGCTGTAAAGACTAACTCAGGGATGGTCAAATGGATGACAAGTATTTTTGCAGATGAAAGTTTTGCTTGCAGACCTCTTGAACACATAACGACACGACAGATGGCTTGGTGACGAATAACTCAAAGTTAATCCCCGGAACCCGGTTAAAGACTTTCAAAGTGGTTTGATCAACTGTGAGGTAAAAGATTTCCCAACCCAGGTGAATGAAAAGTGTCGTGTTCAAGAGTGGTAATAAAGTTTCTTCTGAGACAAAAGGTAACAAACAGGCTCATTCTTCTCTTTTTTCCCCCACCATTTCTGGCAAGTACCTCTTTATTTTTAACAAGCTTGAGGAGGATAACATATGCTTGATTATAAGCTCATCCTTCGGACGAGTCCAACCTAGTTTAAATTCGAACCCTAGGAAGGAGTGGTTCGTTCTTGTTTGTAATTGAACAGGTCCTTTACTGTAAAAGTTTAACGAGCCCAGTATAGGAGAAACTCGGCGTTTTTCAATTTTAGAGAGTCTGAAAAAACAAAAGGAGACTCCAAGTTGAACTTTTTCGTAGATTTGTGTCCCTCAAGCCCGAAAAAGTATAAAATAATACCTGGGGGAACCGCTTGATCTTGCGACCAAGGAGTACTTTCATAATTAGTGCCACTGACCTGAAAAGTAAAAAGCGATCAAGGACACGTCGTTTTATTTCCGTATCGAGTTTGAAACGACAAAAACCCGGCAATATTTTCCTATTTTTACGGTCAGAAAAGAGCTAAAAGGGGACCGTCTTTTAATTCCGTTTTAACGAGTGTAAAAGAAACGCTCGGCAATCTTTTCATGTTTTAAGAGTCTGAAAAGGGCTTAAAAGAGAACTCCAAGGTTTCACTTTTTCGTAAGTTTTAACGAGTTCGAAAAAGGGATAAAAATGTACTCATGGCTTTCAATTTAATTTACGAGTAGGAAAAGACGGAAAGATCTCGGCATTTTCATTTGTTTTACGAGAATGAAAGATAGCAAAATAATCTCGGTATTTTCATGAGTTTAACGAGTCTTGAAAATAACTGAAATTGACTCGAGATAGGTTTCATTTTTACAAAAGCTTGAAACAGATAAAAACTATGCTTCAAATTAGTTTCATTTTTACACAAGCTTGAAACAGAGATAAAACTGTGCTTGATGCTCCCTAAGCATAACTGTTAGAGCGCATGCCCCCCAGCTTCATTTCATTCAACTAAGGTGGATGAAATGAAGGTTCAAGAACGAGATCATTTGAAAGACTCGACCTAAAACTGTAAGAAAATTATGCAAAAAACTGAAATAACTAACCTAAATACTTAACATTTATGAGATCTAGTCAATCTCTCGACTCAAGTAGAGGAGGATTTGTTTCATTTTTTAACGAGCTTGACACAGGAAAAGAACTATGCTCGGATTCGGTTTCATGTTTACGCAAGCTTGAAACGAAAAACTATGCTTGTTATAAGTTCTCATGCCCCCAGCATAATGATACAAATCAAGGTACATGCCCCCCAAGCTTCATTGCATTCAATGAGGTGGATGGAATGAAGCTTTACTTTCAAGATCTTGGAAAGACTTGAGGGAGTTGTTTCATTTTTTAAACGAGCTTGACACAAGATAAGGAACTATGCTCGTAACTACTCTCTACAATCTACCTAACAAAAACTTTACTCTAAAAACCTTGATTCATTTTTTAACGAGCTTGACACAAGACAAGGAACTATGCTCATAAAATCCTTGATTCATTTTTTAATGAGCTTGACACAAGACAAGGAACTATGCTCTAAAAACCTTGATTCATTTTTTAATGAGCTTGACACAAGACAAGGAACTATGCTCTAAAATCCTTGTTTCATTTTTTAACGAGCTTGACACAAGACAAAGAACTATGCTCATGACTACTCTCTACTATCTACCTACTTAACCTACCCTTGTTTCATTTTTTAACGAGCTTGACACAAGACAAGGAACTATGCTCAAAAAGTTCGCATGCCCCCAGCATAATGATGCAAAATGAGGTACATGCCCCCCAGGCTTCATTGCATTCAACCGGCTGGATGAAATGAAGGTTTACTTTCAATATTTAACTTGAAAAAGGGAGTTGTTTCATTTTTAAAGAGGTTGACACAAGAAAAGAACTATCCTCATACCTGATTCATTTTTTAACGAGGTTGACTCAGTAACAGGAACTATCCTCAAACCTGATTCATTTTTTAATGAGGTTGACTCGGTATAAGGAACTGTCCTCAAAACCCTACGTTCTACAATCTACCTACATATCCTAAAATCTAGCTGATTCATTTTTTAATGAGGTTGACTCAGTAAAAGAACTGTCCTCATGCTAGCCTATTTCATTTTTTAACGAGGTTGATACAGGAAAAAACTATCCTCGTAACATTGATCATGGCTTCCAACTGGAGGAAAGACATGTCAATGGACACACCTTGATCATGGCTTCCAAGAGGTCTTCATCCGAAGGAAGAATACTTCTTGGGAAGGAACACATGTCAAGGGACTCAAAAGGGATAAGAACATCGTGTTCAAGTAATCCCATAGAGTTTTCCATGTCAATTACCGGAGCTAAATCAAAGGAAGATGAGCAAACAGTGAGAGGCTCACTTACATCGGTAACTGAAATCATGGGATCGGTTGCCACATAATTAACCCGTGGCAGGGTAGATACCACTTTAGAATCAGGAACATTTAGGGGTGTCATATTATTGGTAGTTGAAAAAAGACTAGGGAACGAAAGCTGGTCTACAGTCACAATACTGCCATTGTGAGGGAAAGACATCACGCGAAAGAGTGTCGATACGACAGCTTTCATTGCATAAACATAGTCTCGCCCAAGGAGTAAATTGAAATCCAAGGGACCTCGAACTACCATAAGATCAACACAAACAGTTTTACCTTCCAAGGTAATAGAAAACTTAGGAAGGATCCCTAAAGGTTCACTAATTGTTCTGTTAAAAGCTTTCAGATTCTGCGTAATAGGCGCAAGCTGAGGGGAACCCAAAGCTTTCCAAACAGCTGAGGATAAAATACTAACAGAAGCACCTTCATCTACCTGAGTACGATGTATGTCCCTACCACCAGCCTTGACAATGATTTGGAAAGGGATGGAGGAAGGAAGACGAGGTTCTGTCAGTCTATTCCAATCAAAGGAAAAGACCTCAGTACTTGGAGGGGGTTCTGTAGAAACAGGTGAAATGCCCTCCGGCATAGAAGAATCCGATGTAACAAGAAGAACATCAGCGGTATGAAATTTACTCTCGAAAAGGAGAGTGTGATCGACCGAATGTGAAATTGAATCGACCACTTGATCAACTAATGGATCATCAACCTGAGTGACATGAGTTTCACTCTCCAATGGGAGAGTGTGATCAACTGTACTTGAATTTAGATCAATCACTCCGTCAGTTGACGGTAGGTTGGGAGAAAGTTTACGGTAACCAGTTGGAAATTCTTGCTGTGGAATAGTAAGGTTTTCCAACAATGTTGAGGCTTCATCCATGTGAGGGCAAATGTGAGTTTGATGACTCCCTTTGCATAACTTACAAGGAAACCTAACTTTACCCTTTTTCCCAGGAACCTGACTATCACTGGTTGATGGATCAATGGAAAGTTGATGAGATTTTTCTGACCATACTTCCAAGACCTTTGGAATACCAGGACAATTGACAAGGAAGTGGTCACCCTTACAAAGCCTGCAAGGGTATTTGGGTTTACGATGCATGTCGGAATTTTCCTCAACACAACTAACACTTACAGCCATGGTTGGTTGGTTGACTTCTTTCTTATCTTGCTTCTTCTTCTTCTTCTTCTTCTTCCCTTTCTTCTTCTTCTTAGCCTCCTGGTTACTAGCATCAAGGCTTTTACCAGGCGAAGAGGAAGAAATGGAGGAAGAAAAATTAGGCGAAGAAGGTAAAGGGTCAACAGAAGGTTGGTGATGTTGAGATGGTGAACTCTGTTGAGGTGAAGCATCCGGTTGAGATGGAACAATTGGAGTATTTTGGGCCAACGAAGTTGAAAATAACCATATCGGTAAACCTATTGTAAATCCAGGTAATGACAAAGTAGCCATATAAGGAGGACCAACATTTCCAAAGTAAGGAAAAGTACTAGGATTCTCATTAGGAGGGGTTCCTAGGTTGATAAATTCCGGAACATTTGCCATTATATTCAACTTCAGTGAATTTTATTAACAATTTATAACTAAAATTAACAATTCACAATTCACACCTAACAATTAAAATTCACAATTCACACCTATGGTCTCTAAAAGTAAAAACAAACAAATTAACACGCGCTATCAAATCTAGGAGTCAAACCATACACAAACAGTAGCCTTCCGGACCGAAAACACTAGTTGGTGATGAAGCCCAACATCGCTGAATTCAGTACAGAAGTGGCAGGTGGAACAGTTACCCCGGCAACCTGCTTAATGAATAGACCGGACCAAGTTCCTCCACTTTAACTGTCTCGAAGTGAAGTGAACCCCCCGGAAAATCCAAGTGAGTATAACCGACGTCTGCTCCAGGTACAGTGGGACCTTCCCTCCACCGTCACCTCGGTAGAACCCTAAAGATTATGGTCACTAAAGTTACCAACAGTAACAAATACACCTGGGGGAACAGTCTAAACTCCGACAGCACGCAAGGGCAGAGTAGCAAGCTCAATCCCCTTACCGGCTCCTTGACAACAATCCAAGGTTTACCGATAAGTGACCCCTGGCTCCTCGACAATGGTTAATCCGAGGTTTACCGTTTGTAATACGTACTGTCTGGCGTCGTTCCCAACGAGGGGGGAATGATCCCCTCACTGGTTCGGACACGAGCTCGTGCTTCTCCTTTAAGAGGAGCTTTCCCAGAGTGCAATTGAAACAAGTGGATTTATTCTACTCAAGATAAACTATCTGTTTGGTTTTGTAGTCTTGGAGAGTTAAGTACTCACCTACTCCAAGACCCTAGCCTAAGCTATGTTGGTGTTTCAGAGCCCTAGAAATGTAAAAATTACTAGATGAATTTTAATTAAGCGCTGTGTTATTAAGGCTGTTATTACTCAAATGGGTAAATGGAGATGAAACCAATGGTGTTATGACCCGACTCAACTGAATGCAATCGAATATGATAATGCAATCCTTTCAATTCGATGAATCCTAACTAGAGTAAGGAGAGAGTTTCCATTCACTTCCAACAATGCAAAAATTGATCATTAAGAGAAAATTTAACAAATTCTCTAATGCACTAATTTCATCAAGAAAAACTAATGCAAATCAATTCCAAACCAATTTTTATTTTTATTTTTATGTAAATTCAAATCAAAGAAAGCTGATCTAAATCTACGATTGATTTTTCAGAATGTAAACTATGCAATTGTAATCTAAGCACAATTCACTCGAAAAGTATGCAAATGTAATCTATGCACATTTTTCAATAATATTCTGAAAATGAGAATTCTAATTGTGCAAATGTGATCTATGCAAAAGAATTCTCAAACACAAGACGATTCTAATGTGATCTAAGAACGAATCAAGTGCAAGTCGAGAAAATTGGGTGAGAGTTCCAAAGATCGAAACATAAAAACACTCAAAGGCGATTAACACTCATACACAATTTAGCCCCCCCCCGGCGAATGAGGGGGAAATTTTTTTGCAAAAACAAAAGCAAAAAGATGCAAAATTGTGAAAAGACTGAGAGAAACTCCAAGTAATGACCAAAGGAAATCAAATTAAGAATTTCTCAAAAAAGAGACTCAAAACACCCAATTGATGAAAGCTAAAAGTAGGAATGCTAATGAAACGAGTTCAGGTGAAAATTTTTGACAGGGTACTAAAGGATCTGGGCAGAAAACACTAAGAAAAACCAAAATCTAAAAGCAATTAAAGCAAAAATGGAGTTTTCCTAAATTTTTACAGGAAGACGCAGGCAACCCGTTAGAACAGGCGCGGGCCCGCTCTGTGCAAACGGCAACAGCGCGTCCAAAGACGCACTGTGCAGTACTCAGAGGGTGCGTCCTTCTGGAAAAGTTAAGAAAAACCAAATCTAACTAAATCTAAAGCTAAGCCACCCAAATACTAATTCTCACAGTCAAAAACCAGAAAATAAAAATGATTTTCTCAGAGCAAAGTTCACACAAAGGAAAAGACTTTCACATTAATGGATTCCCCAGCGGAGTCGCCAATTTGTCACACGGAATTGGTCAAGGGTGCGGACATAGCTGACCTTCCTAGAAGTCTAAGACATTCTAATGACAAACAAGACAAAATGGAGTGATCTTTCTCTAAATACACCTTTTACAACATGAAAACTACAAGTGTTTAGGCTTACCTTATTCCAAAACGCTGTTGTTGAAGTCCGTTCTTGACGATCCGGATGAGCTCCTCCTTCAAGTCAATTCCTGCAACCACAAACAATCAAACAATTACCAAGCACTTGCATTTCATATAATAAAACATATATTCAACATGCAGACCAAGGAACACATGAAATAACTCATTAACACAAGCTATTGAGAAAAATAAACCAGTTTGTATTAATAACGAAACAAAGAAACTCTTACAACCTGGCCTTGGTGTTGTGCAAGTTCCTCCCAGGGTCCATCAAGGGTTTTCCTCTACTTTGAAAAAGCTCACCCTCTTCCAAGTAGAATCAAGTAAAGACAATCTCTCCTCACAAAGGCTCTAATGGAAGACCTAAATCCTGCAGCATTTACCCAAAGAAAATGTATAGCTCCAACCTCTTCTCCTTCTGGCTCAATGCCTTTATTTATAGTGCTGTAAAGAGGTTATTCAGGTCCACTATCAATGGGATCATCCCCCTCTATGGGTGGGATAGCTCCCTTATTGATGGGATAAGTTCCCCCTTAATAGAGATACATGAACCAACTGGAGGCGCATCCATTTCATCAAACCGACCTCTAGAATGTTCCAGAAGTAACCACAAGTAACTTTTTCAAGATAAAACTCGCGCATTTTGCCTTTTACAGAGGGACGCACCTGTCCCTTAACATACAGAGCGTCCATGGACGCAGATTTTGTGAACATGGTCAGCGTCCCCGCAGGTAAGGCTAGAGAGAACCTGCGACCCCAGAGATAAACATAGTTTTTACAAGACTTTCTCTCTTCTTTGAGTTTGAGATGGATAACAGAGGCATGAGACTTGCCTAAGAGGGTAGCATGACTGTTGATTTGAGCCATACTAACTGTAAGTAGTCAAGGTGACATTTTTTAGTGTAACACTACGGCAGGTGCCATCAGCGAAACCAACATAAGGTGCACTAGACATCTGCACAAGAAGAAGAAACACAATAAGAGGCAAACACGTCTTCACGCCAAAGCAAAACACGAAATTATGCACACAAAATACACTAAACACGCGTATGTGCAAACTAAGTGCACGAAGTCATGCATAATATTTCTTCAAATACAACCTGTTGCGGGGCTTGTCAAGAGGATTTCCTTCGTAATCAATCAACTCATATGCGCCCTTTTGTAAAACTCTTTTCACGATATAGGGACCTAGCCACATGGATTCGAGTTTTCCTGCCCCCAGCTTATCTTTAGCTTGATCGTAGAGCAGTACTAGATCTCCCTCAACGAAGGAACAAGGATGAATGTTCTGGTCAAAGTGAGTCTTGACTCTCTTCTTTTGCGCTTCGATAGCCAGAGAAGCTAAACGACGAGTCTCGTCTAACCGTTCTAGGTAAAGAAGCCGTTCCTCCACCGGAGTGGTGTTGGGAAGCAACTCGACAGCTAATTTCAACGAAAGAATCTCACATTCGACAGGAAGGGTAGCCTCCAGTCTGTAAACCAACTGAAACGGAGTGAAACCGGTGGCGTCCTTCACAGAAGTCCGGTAGGCCCACAAGGCTGGGAACAACATCAGATGCCAATTAGACTTGTGCGTATTGACAGTGCGTTGAAGCATAGTGATCAAAACTTTGTTCACTGCCTCAACTTGTTCGTTGGATTGTGGATAGTACGGTGTCGAACTATCTTGACGCAAGCCTAGTTGGGTCGTTAGTTCCGTCATCATGTGATTACGGAAATGCTTTCCGTGATCCGTGACAATAGCCTGAGGGACTCCGAAATGAGTAATGACATGATTGAATAAAAACTGCGCCGCTGTGTAACCGTCTTCATTCAATGTAGGCATCGCTTCGGCCCACTTGGTGAAATAATCCACGGCAACGATGATGTACCCATGCCCCCCGGCTGAACGAGGGTTACAGGATGTATAATCGATGCCCCATTTGGAAAATGGACCTACGGTGACAATAGTGTGCAGTGGTGCAACAGGTGCACGCATCTTCTGGTGGTAAACCTGGCATTCATGACATGCACGTACAGCAAGGATGCAATCCTTGAAGATGGAAGGCCAGAAATAACCAGCACGGAGGATCTTCTGGGTGGTAGCATATCCGGACATATGGCTGCCACAAGCGCCGGAGTGGCAGTCATTCAACACCCGCTCAGCTTCTTCGAGAGTCAAACATCGGCGGAGAACAGGATCAATGCCGAGGCGGTACAGGTTATCGCCCAAAATGAGATAAGGTTGAGCTTGGTGACGAATTCGCCGTCGAGCATCTTTCGATACGTTTGGACGGAAGGAAGACGTCTGTAAATATACGATAATGTCCCCGTACCACGAGTCGAGGGTGCTGATGAGAAGCAATGTTTCATCCGGGATATGCTCCTCCGAACGAGATGGTGCAGAGTGAGATGGTAAGGAACAGAGCAGTTCAGCAAAGACCAGAGATTTCTTAGACTTGGCCGCAGTGAATTCCAAGTCGAACTCTTGGAGGATTACAATCCACTTCGAGTATTTGCCCCCCAGCAGCTGACGCGACAAAATGTAGGTCATGGGGTTGCAATCAGAGATCACGGTCGTTGTGCGCAACAGGATATAATGCCGGAATCGTTGGACGGCGCAGACAGCTGCCAATGCCAACTTCTCGACATATGCGTAGCGAGTTTCCGTATCCAGAAGGTTGCGACTAAGATAATAGATGACATGCTCGATGCCGGCATCATCATCCTGCACTAGAACCATGCCGATGGTAGTGTCAGCGGCAGCTAGATAGAGAGAGTAATCACGGTGGTAGTTCGGAGGTCTTAAGAGCGGACCAGAGACCAGAAGGTTTTTAAGGTGCTCAAAAGATTCCTGGGCGATAACATCCCAACGAAAGGGTGTATCTCGCTTTAATAACCGTGTGAAACCCTTAGCCACCTCGGCATAATTCGGAATGAATCGTCTGAGAAAATTGGCTTTACCCTGCAAGCTCTGCAATTGCTACAAAGAGGCAGGGGGAGGAAGATTCACAATGGCCTCGACTTTGAGGGGATCCAAACGGATGCCTTCCCGGGAGACGATGAACCTGAGTAGTCGGCCAGATTCTACGCAGAAGACACACTTATGCGGATTGAGTCGAATACGGTAGTGTCGACAGCGGAGAAAAATTTCGCGTAGATGAGATGGATGGTCTTGACGTTTAGCTGAATGAGCTGGGAGGTCATCCAGGTAAGGCTGTACGATGTGTCGGATATCATGAAAAGCATACGACATCGCACGCTGGAAAGTGGCACCGACATTTTTGAGACCGAAAGGAAGCTTCTTATAAGCGAAGGTGCCCCAAGGACAAATGAAAGCTGTCTTATGCTGGTCTGCGGGGGCTATGTTGATCTGGTTGTAACCAGAGAAGCCGTCCATAAACGAATAAATCTCACTTCCTGCGCAGTCATCGATAAGCTGATCAATAAAAGGCGTAGGAAAGTTATCTTTTGGACAGGCACGATTAATATCGCGGTAGTCAACACAGACCCGGATAGTGCCCTGCTTTTTATTCACAGGGACTATATTGGACACCCACTCCGTGAGGGGGATGGCATAAATAAAACCATCTCGAAGAAGCTTTTCGACTTCGGCCTTAATGGCTGCAGCCTTTCGAGGGTGCACTGGATGTAAGCACTGACGAACAGGCTTAGCGCCTGGATAAGTAGGTATTTCGTGCACCACAATACTAGGGTCGATGCCGGGCATTTCCTCGTAAGACCATGCGAAGACATCACGAAATTCACGAAATAAAGCGGTATAAAGTTGAACTTCCTCAGGAGTGCATGTGACTCCAATGAAAATATTCTCGACAATCCCTGGTTTGACAGAGATGTCGATAGGCTGGGTCTACGTGATGTTACCCATATTGCCTTCCGAAGACACTTGATATAGCTGAACAGGTGTTTGGAGAGGCGGAGATGGGACACATGAAGCAAACCGCTCGAGACATGCGACCATTTCTGAATGTGGAGGGAGAAATGAAGAGCGATGGTGGTGATCTAACCAAGGGAGCTCTTCGAGAGACATAGTCTCTATGATGGCCTCATCGGAGGGAAATGATTCCTTCAAGGGATTTGAAGTGGCCTCATCTCCCAGCCAAGGGAAATGATCATATGAATCGGGAACGCTGCTTAGAAAAGCAGGTTCAGGAGGGGGAGCCGATGCAGCGACAATCTCGATGTAGTTGAGCTCGGCAGGACTCAACGGCATCATATCACCCCAAGAGTCTTCCTGATTCAAGGGAGGAAGGAACCATGGATCAGAATGTACTGAAATCATGTTAACAGGGGCGAGATTCAGAGGTGGGAGGGGAAAGACTCCCATTAAGGAGGGATCTTTGAACAGTTCGGCACCCACACTCACTAACGACTTGGAGGTATGCTCCACGAATGGCACATTTCCTTCAGAAGAGGAAGCAAAAAAGGACAGTTGGTCCACCATGACGATTCTTCGTTGATGGGGGAAGCAAACGACACGGAACAAGGAGGAAGCCACAGCTTGCATGGCGTATGTCTAGCTTCGTCCAAGGAGGAGGTTGTAAGTGAGATTAGCGTCAACAACTTCAACCTCTACCTCTATGGTTTTCCCTTCTAAAGAGATAGGCAATCGTGGGAGGATACCATATGGACGAGATTCTCTTCCATCGAAAGCTTCCAGGGTCGTAGGAGACTGGCTCAGAGCAGGAGAACCAATAGCCTTCCAGCAAGCAACTGACATGATGCAGGTTGAGGCACCCTCATCAATGACTGTACGATGGATCGTTTTGCCGTTGATGAGGACCTGTATAAGGAAAGCCACCTGATGAGGCAGTCTCTGTGTGAAACCCTCTAGATCAAAAGAAATTAAATCCGAATCTGCCGGGTCGATGCCACCAATGGCTGATAGCAAGGACTTCCTTTGGGAGGGGCAGCTTTGAAGGATTTCTAACGCAGACATAGCAGATGGAGCCTGAGCTAAGTCCTCGACAATGCTATAGTGCTGGGCAGCATGAGCATTGGGGTTATAAGATGACTTCCTGAGTACACCTTTGGGAGGGGGTCGGGGGATCGTCTCAGTGCTGGGCCGTTCGATGTGAAGGGGACCAGAACTGGACGTAGGAGCGTTGGAGGGAACCTCCGGCTCTTTCCCGACTAGAGATGGATAATCTTTCGCTCGAGTTGAAACATGGATGGGAATCATTCCAGCCATGAACACTTGAGAACCGAACGAGGATGAGGATTGAGAGGGATCTGCCACCATTTGCGTCTGCTGGGAAGGGAAAGGCTCTTTTAGCACAGCAGGAGGCCCCGGAGCACCTTTCAAAAGTCGACTAACCTCGGACCGCCTTGGGCAATCCTTGGTATAGTGATCCTCATCGCAGATGAGACAAGGATACTTAGGTTTCCGTTTAGCTCCTTCCTCGGAGGGAGGCTTAGGGGAATCCTGCTTGGGCTGTCCAGACTTATCTTTAGCTTTCCCTTTCTTTTTGCCTTTCGAGGATTTATCCGCCGCAGTGGACTGGACGGCGTTTACCTCGGAGGTAGTCCCAGAAATTGATTGGCCCTGAGAAGCATTTTCGTTAGAGGTGTTCTGTTTCTGCTTTCCAGGGTTCGCGGCTGATTTCTTTGAAGACGAATTCACAGAACCAATGACTCCATCAACAGAAGGCTTTGGTGGAGCCTTGGGCTGTCCAGGCCTCGGGGCATCTGGCAAGTACTCATACAAAGTACCCGACTGAGAGTACACTAAATCGAGGTACTGAGCTCGCGCGATTGCTTGCTCTTCAGTTACACACGCTCCCATTGCGATGTCTTTTGCAATCTTAGGGACAAAGGAAGTCGTGAACCAGTCGGTCAGGAGTTGATCAGGAATCCAAAATTTGATCAAGCGACGACGCCTTCTCCATTCATGTATATGATCAGAGATGTGCGTAGCCCTATCCTGTTTGAGAGATGTGAGGAGATGTGTCCCAGTCTCATACCGAATGGGCAACTGAAAATGAGTCAAGAAGGCCATAGCCAACGAGTTGAAATCTTGAAACATGCCGCGATTTAGTTCGATATACCACTTAGCTGCTGAACCAGTGAGAGTTCTCTGAAAGAGGCGGAGCCGGATAGAATCATCAAGCCATGAGTTCGATGAACACCAAAGGTGATAAGTCATTACATGGGCCTGAGGGTCTTCACCAGCTTTGCCATCAAACTTTGGACAATCACCTGGTATTTTGGTTGGAACCGGTGGCCAATATGGATTATGCAAAATAGGATCATTTGTTAACTTGGACACATCAGGTAGTTCCAATGTTGCTAAGAATGGTAACTGCGGGTTAAAGGACATTTGTGGCTGCGGATTCGAGGCGACATTAGGGTTCCAACCAGATGGTGGTTGCCCCCACGGACTCTGTGCAGACGGACCTGGCCCAAAAGGGCCTGGCGCGTAAGAATTTTGTCCCGATGGGCCTGGCCCAAAAGGGCCTGGCGCATAGGGACTTTGTCCGTAGGGGTTCTGTCCATACGGATTCTGGCCATATGCGGACGGCTGTCCCTGTGTCTGCCCCCCATTTCCCCATGTATTAGCAGCTTGCCGCACAGGTGCACCATACTGATAATTTTTGTAAGGAGTGACCTGTGGCTGTTGATAATTTTGATAAGGAGCAAACTGAGTTTGCCCCTGGGGTTGCTGGTAGCCATATGGTTGCTGGGCCCCATACTGAGCCTGATAGGGAGGCTGCGTCTGGTAAGAAGGTTGAGGCTGCGGCCCACCTTGCGCTTGATATCCTGTTTGAGTTTGAGGCCCAGAGTAATTTCCTTGAACCGGCGGGGCTTGGATCATCTGGCCCGAAGGTTGACTTGGTTGGATTTGAGATGGACCTAGCTGGCTAGCAGGATGAACGTGCTGGGTGCCAGGTTGTCCATGGACCACCAAGGGTTGTCCTTGCGGAATGGATGACTGAGCCGGCTGAACAGCTGGTTGACCCTGAGGTTGGCCAGCTTGTCCAGATGGATGATTAGGGCGGACAGTGGGTTGACCTTGCTGCATAGAAGGTTGGCCTGTCTGCCCCCCAGGGTGCACAGACTGAGCAGAGGGCTGGGCTTGCTGTATAGTGGGCTTCCCCCCTTGGTGCATAGGCTGAGCAGAGGGTTGGCCTTGCTGTATAGCAGGCTGGCCCCCTTGCCCAGAAGGATGCATGGATTGAGCAGTGGGTTGACCCTGCTGAACGTAGGGTTGCCCACCCTACCCAGAAAGATGACCAGACTGGGCGGTAGGTTGGCCCTGCTGTAAGTAGGGTTGCCCCCCTTGCCCAAGAGGATATCCCTGCTGGACTGCTGGTTGATTTTGAGGAGTATAAGTTTGCCCAGTTTGTCCAGATGGGTACCCTTGCTGGAAACCGGGTTGGCCTTGCTGAATGTAAGGCTGCCCGGGTTGTCCAGTTGGGTAACTTTGCTGGGTACCAGGTTGCCCTGGATATCCAGTAGGTTGACTTTGATATGAATACGACGGACCTCCAACGATCGAGGGTTGTCCCGGGTAGGGTTGTCCCTGTGGGCCCCCAGATTGTCCTGGGTAAGGCGGGGCATAAAGTGGTTGCCCTTGAGGGGTTTGCACATAAGGCGGTTGGCCTTGATTGGGTGGTCCTTGGGGCTGTCCGGGAGGATTCCGGCGCCCATGAAAAACATGAGTAACGGGATCATATGTAACGTGCAACGATTCCTGGTTCTCCTCGAAAGGACGACGAGGCAGGGACAAAACGTTCTCGAGGTACTGACCGTTAGCATCATAATAAAAGAGTGGACCTTGGTAATCTGGGTCCACAATGGGCTGCCCATGGGCATCATACGGCCCTGCTCCTGGAACGCCACCAGAACAGGGACCAGCTCCAGGGTTTGTGGATGAGGATGCTGTCACAGCACTAATGACCGGAGTCGAGCGTGCTACACAAACGGTTGGATTGGTAGGAACTGAGGTAACAGGCGTATTAAGACCTGAAGTAATAGGTGTATTAAGAGGTCGCGAAATAAAGGGCCCTGTGGTGGCAATAAGACTAGGATCCCATATAGTCGTAGAAGTAGTTCTAGCAGCTATCCTATCCCTCACTGACTGATATCGTGGAGGGAGTGGAGAGGTAGCTGGGATCGGGTTTTCAATATCTGTCACCGCGGGTGTCTCACCTGTGCTGGAAGATGTCTCATCCATGGGAGAAGTAGACATCGGAGATGACATACTGAAAGGAGTACGGGGGGTATTATCGCTGTCAGGCTCCCAGATAGGATTCCAATCTTCTATGTAATCTTTGTCGCCCGGGGCACGTACGTTGATAGGCTGGATACTCGGAACAATGGGAAGAGTACCGCTTACAACTGGTACCTCTGGAGCAACGGAAGATGGAAAACCTTGATCACTCGGACCGGGAGTTGACGGGTCAGCCAGGATGACAAGACCCCTTAGAAAACCTAAAGAAACTAACGATAAAGACCCTACTCAAAGCTAACGCACACAAGATCTAACCGGGTGATGTTATCATGGCCGAATTAATTTTAAGACACAAGAACCAAACTTGACCTTTTCATGTTTCAAGAGTCGAGAAAAGGACGAAAAGATGACTCCAGTCTCCTTCGAATGTTTAATGAGCACGAAGTGACAAGACGCTCACAGGCACCTTTTCATTTAGGGAGTCCGAAAAGGATCAAAAGTGACTGCTCTGGAGACTCTAGGTATAGGGTTTACCAGGCGACCCGTAAAACTGCTTATACACCTTAGCAATTGTATGAGAGCCAAGGACTTTCCGTACTGCAGTCAATCTTCCCGAATGTTGTGTTCGGTGCGTTACGGTTCACAAGGCGACAGACTCGGCTTCCTATGGATAAAGGATAAAAGCCTAGTGGGGTCTCCCTATATATGCGACGGTACGTGGGATCACAGTCCGTGTTAGACCACTATCGAGTCACAGAAGGAGGAATCACCCAACCATAATGTGAAACAACAGTGACTATGTTTAAAGACGCCGGAACACGTCTCTAACCTAGACCTCTAGATGTTTGCGTTTAGTCCCAATGCGTTTTTAGATTCATTCGGTTCATTTTACGGTTGATCTTGAAATTAAGTTGCGATTTCAGGCCCTACCGTATGGTCTCTCACAATTTCCTAGATGCAAGCTATATGCCAAAGAATACCATTTTGTTCGATGAATTCTAACTATGAGAAGGTTAAGAGCTTTTCAATCAAACAAAATGAAATCAAACCATCAAACAACTTAATGCAGCTAATGACAAAGAAATGAAATTTTTCCTTCTTTTTTTTTTTTTTCAAAAAACACAAATCACTAAGATGCTCTTCTTTTCATTAACTATTGAATGCAAAAGATTTTAGTTCGATTCTCTTTCAATGGCACTAATGCACTTTAAAACGAATTTTGAGAGACGAGAACACCAAGCAAATCACTTAATGAAAGCACACAAAGTTCCCAAAACATCCAACAAAGGTTTCCAAATCAAAAGGAAAAACCAAGTTCCGCACGAGCTATGTGATCTAAGCTCGGCAAGACAAGCAAGGATTCAAGCAAGGAAGAAGCAAAAACTGCTCGGAACACAACCAAAAACACTTCACCAATCGCCGAACAAGTGTAAAAAACAAATCTGAAGTTGGCTGATCAAACAAGAGAACAAGATCCTTACGGAAGGCTTGACACACACACGGCCACTAGATGCCCTAGGGCTAGAGTGCGGAATCAATGGAGAAAAGCAAACACCCGGAGGATAGGAGTCCCAACCAGTCAATTAGAGATTCAACACAATCCAGCAACTGTAAAAGTGATGGCGGAAATACAAACCAAGCAGCGAAAGCAAAGAGGAAGGTATTTTCAAAACCGAAAAATGAGAAAAAACGAAACCCTGTGGAACAAGACTTCGCAAACAAGTAGCTCAGAGTTCAGGTAATGAAAAACAAGTCACAAACCAAGTGGAGAGAAGAGGGGAAAGTCAAAGCAACAGGTTCAGGAGGCTAATTTGGAAAAAAATAAATTCTACAGGATCAGCGCGGGTAGCCTTTAGCAACTCGACGCTGACAAGAGAAGGCCTGTAGCAACTTTGCGACGTCAGCGCGGAAGAACATGGATAAAGCGCGCTGTCTCAAAAATGAGGTTAGCGCGACTGTTACTCATACAGGGGCGATGACAAGGAGAACAAAGAAGCAGGTCTGCGACGTCAGTGCGTCTGTTTTGAATTAAACCGTGCTGAAGGTAAAAACGAGTAGAATCAAAGCAAAAAACTCCCAAACCAAAGGTAGAAACTTTTTAACAATCAAGACACTTCCCAGATGGACCCAGGAAGGCTACAAGCAGAGAAACAATCCCCAAAACTTGAAAAGAGAGAAAAATCAAATTCAAGCACAAAGAATGGACACAAGAGACAAAAGGCTGATCCCCAGCGGAGTCGCCAAATTGTTGGAGAGGTAAATCCCCTCTACGGATAGAGGTGATCCCTACTAGCCCAGCAAGGGTCTAGCAACAATCATTCAATGCTACTATGCATGTTCCTAATTGCAATTAAACAAGAGGTAAAGAACACCTACTTGGATTCCAGCACTGTTGTTTGATGAAGAGATGCCACCTTCACTCCTTCGCTCTGGCTGGTCACGATCCTCCGCAATCTCCGCGAACAGACACCTGCACACACGAAGAGGGAACAAACACAAGCGTGAAATCTAATAAAAGCAACCATACATCAGTCAGAAAAGATGTAATTCACATTTAACCATTGCTTAGACAAATGAGAATGGAACAATAATAGCAGTCATATATTATTAATCAAGCAGAGAAGAGTACAACCAAATGTTCTGACGTCGGTAACCTTCTCAGGAGGGGCCAGTCAGCAAGTGTCTCAAGCATTCACCTTTGGAAATGATTCTCCCAAGACAAGAAACTCTCTCTCTCTCACAAGCAACACAACACAGCCTTCCCTAAGCTATCATGCACTTCCACACTTATCACACCAAATACCTATAGTAGCAGCAATCTGAGCACTATAAGCTCTACACAATCCAAGCCATTCCAAAAAAACTAGCTGCTCATGGTAATGGTGGAAGTTTATATAGGAGAAGGAGCCTCCTAAAAGGGTGGAAGGATGAGCTTATCCTCAAGGGAAGTGGTTGCAAAGGGTCGAACAAACATGCCATAGAAGGGAGTCGATACTCACAAGGCCAACAACCAAGCCTGGAGTTATCTGGAAGGCTGGTTGTTGGAACAAATTCGCCAAAACTGGATCAGCGCGGGTGAATAACTAGTCTGGCGCGCTGACGTCGCAAAGACATAATGGAAAAGGCCATGTCAGCGCGGGTAGATACAAACAGAGGCTGCGCTAGTCATGAAATTCGATCAGCGCGGGAAATGCGTGTGCTTCCGCGCTGGCAGCGCACGCGGTCTGCTATAAAGCGCCAGTCATCGAGGATATTTTAGAAACAGACGCGCTGATGAGGAAAACTTTGGAAAAGTGGGTTTTTGGCCAGTTCAGAAGGCATGAACTTGATTATTGTGAATTCCTGACGCAGTAGGGTGACTGACAGGGAGACAGTGACAAATTACTGTGTAACACCAAGCTCTATTTATCGTTTCATAATCAGAGAAGGATCTTCTCCAGTTGCTAAGGGCATTGGTAATGCTTCTTCTATCCCTGTATGTTTGTCTGAAAATTAAGGAAATTCTATCCCACAACGTGGAGGTAAATATGCAGGTGTTGAGGAGGTGATCCATTGTCTCCTCTTGTGACTCACATATCTAGCATCTGGATGGGCCTAAAACGCCCCTTTTCCAGAGGTTCTCCTAAGTCAAAATTTTCTTATGATGTACCAGCCACATGAACAGTTTGGTTTTCATCCATCCTTGGTTCTTCCAAAGATTCTTCCAAACCCAATCTAGTTCTTTAGAATCAAGCTCCAGGGCTAAGCACTTTTCCTCTTTAAGGTTAAAGGTGCCTTGATTGTTATTGCCCCATCTAAGTTGGTCATGATCAGTTGATATCAGTCTCTTCTTTTGATCCAAAATTGCTATTAGAGCATTAGCCTTTGCTTTCAAGGGGTTATCATCCCTGTATTCCATTTTCTTCCACGTTCTCCATTTTCCTTCACTATTTGTCTGATCCCAAAAATATTTTACCCTTAGTAACCCTTTGGTGTCAGTATCATTCTTGAAATCCACAAAGTCCTCTCTTAATAGTTTAGGTTCCTGTTGCCATTTACCCTCCCAAAACCATGCCAGGTCTCTCGCTCTAATTTCCTAGAAGCTATTCTTTTGAACTATGCCTCTATTCTCCCAAGCTTTATTCCAGATGTGGGAGCCTTTTATGGTACCAGACATCCTTATGTGGTCCTTGTTTTGCCAATTACTTGCATATTTCTCTTTCCAAATTTGAGCCCATGGAGCATCTGAATATTTTATCCATCTCCACCATAATTTTTCCCATAAAACTTTGTTTAGCACTTCAAGATCATCCAGTCCAAGACCTCCATGGTTTTTAGGTTTACAAATTGTTTCCCAGGCTACCAAGGCCCATTTCTTCCTCTCCTCCACTTTACCCCAAAGAAAATCTCTTTGAATATTTCTACATTGTTGCATAATTCCTTTTGGAGCTGGAAGGGTTGAAAACATGAATATGGGGATTATTTGAACAACGGCTTTTGTAAGAACCAGTTGGCCCTCCAAGTTTAAAGATCTGATTGTCCATTTTCGAGTCTTGTCCTGCAACTTATTAATCTTTGGCTCCCAAACATTCTTTTTCAGAGGTTTGTGGTGAGCACCAGTATTGCAGCAATAATGTTGCAACTCCCGGGCTTCCTACTTTACTTTTATCAACCCATTATTTTGTAACAAACTTGGAAGCGACAGTGTTGTATGCACAAGTACTAGTTCTTACTACAGGGTGTCACTTGGTTAGCTGGCGAAAGATCTCTAGGAGCTCAAGCCAACTTCTATGGATTTTAGAAGAAGCTCTATATGTGATGAAAGAAAGGAAAGGTTACTCTACAGAGGCTACTCTACTTTCTGAAATAAAAATAAGACTGAAATGTGAAGTAAACCTAACAAACCCTAATTAGCTAACTAATCCTACTTTTTCAAAAATAGAGATGTAAAACCATAAAATGAATGCCATTACCTAATTAGGAAGTAAAAAACATCTACTCAAGCTATTTCTAGAAGGAAATGATAGAAAAAACATCTTTTTGGATTTTTATGTATTTTTAGGTGAAATTGTCATGTATGTAATTTATTTGTTTATGAATGTGGCAACGATTAGGTGGCAATGGAGGGAGACTTTGGAGTTTTCAGAGGTGTAGGAAGGTGTGGATGGGTCCTAGGAGGTCCCAGGTGGCCTTCTGGAGGATTTTCCTGCAATCGGACTTCAAAAAGACACCTACAGGAAAATCTACAGGAGGCTGCAAGGGATCTACAGGAGGTCTACAGGAGTTCTATAGGAGGATGCCGAGAGTTGTTTTAGCGGTTTTTAAGGTGGGAAAATTGGTGGAAAGGGTAGCTTATGGATAGGAGGATGTGTTGAGGTGTCTAAGTTTCATCAAGGAGGATTAGGGAAGAGAAGGATGGTTGGACTTGTTCAAGGAAAGAGAGGGAAGTTTATGAGAAAAGTGCAGAAAACTAAGGCAGATTTGTGAGGGATTTTGTGTGACCTGTGGAACATAGGTCAAAGAGAAATGTGATGGCTGATTGGATGAATTATTATGAGAAGAGGATTACTGCAAGAGAGTTGAAACTCACATCATGAGATTAAGCAAGCATGGAAACTAGCTGCATCAAAAAAACAGAGCTTTGCATCAAGCTAGTCTAAATTCTGATCTAGGAAAGTAAATGCGGAGAAATGCTACATGGAAAGAAAGCATGGAAGGAAATTTATTGCAAAGATAGAAATGAGGATGGTGAAATAGATCTACAACAAATAATTAACCTTCTAACAAACTGCAACACTAGAAATCCTATGGAAAAGGAAAATTTGTGTTTTTTGGGCGCAGCAAGAAGGTCTTGGCCTCAGTTCATGGTCCCTGAGGGGGGAAAGGAGGCCAAGACTCTGTTGATGACCTTTTTGTATCTTTTTAGTGTCACTGTTTAACCCGCTATATAAAACTCAAATGGAAACAACCTTCTAAATCACCAAAAGCAACCTATTCTTAAGTAATAAAGAAATCTATCTAACAGCAACTAATTCATAAACTAAAACAAAACATATAAATACAAAAAAAGAGATGCTTGGCTGCTTGGATTGGTCCCTAACCCAAGAGCTTCAGCCCTCTGAGGTAACTCAGTGCTACCTCAGAAACAATCACATCTTCATTATCAAAATAACAGTAAGATTACATGAAACTGTCTACAAAAGTAAGCTCAAAGTTGAGTGGAGCAAAGCTACAAAAAAAAATCAAAAATTTGACTAACTTCCAACAACCTAATGAGGCCCTAGGCCTCTCTACTTATACAAATGGAGCTCCCAATAGCTCCCTTAAAATCAGGGAGGCTTGGCTCCCAAAACTTGAGATAGATAGCAGTTATCCTCCACTTGCTCGGCTGCCTCTTTGGTGCATTGATGTGGTTGCTTGTGCTTCGAGATTTTTGAAGGAGAATTTGAAGTAGGGAGTCATAAATGAGGGGGAAACCCTCATATAAATCCTCTCCCTTGTCTTCTTCGAATATTTGTTGCCAAATGTTCATTAAATCTTTGATTTTGTCTCCAAAATTGACCAAAAATCTGCATTAAGCACACATTAGACTTCAAGGCATAATGACCAACCCAACTCACTCTATTAGCATAAATATAATAAAAAACATGCAATAAAATAATGAGAATTTTGGATTAAGCTAAGTTAGGAGGAAAAATGAGCCCATATAATTACCCATTTATGGGGCTCATCATCACCCCCCTACTAAATGTGTTGCTCATCCTCTAAGAAACTAGTCCATCTCCTCTTCTTTGATGGCCTTGATGGCCTCCCTGACATCCCATGCTTCCGATGTGAGGTCCTCCTCTTTTTCATGGAACCCTGCCTTTCTGTCTACCTCTTCCCATTGCTATTGTTCTTATTCCTCTTTTCTACCTTCCAGTAGGCCTAGTAGCAATGGGGGACTCAATTTGTGGCCAATCCAATTGGCCTTCAAACTCTGCATAGAGTGCTGGTACAGTGGCACTCTCCTTAATGCTTCTTTCATCCTTGTTGGGGAGTGATCCTTCTCGATTTACAGACTTTGTGGGAGAGTGTTCCACCTCCTCATATAAGCATGAATATGGTCTTCCCCAAGTAATATTTCCATGTCTTCAAAATGTGTAATGACCTGAGCCTGATCATTGATATACTTAGGGGCACTTTGAGGATTATTTGCAAGCAGCTGATGGGTGCTGATGAGATCCATGGGGTATGATGGCTCAGCCTGATCATTAAAGGTTCATTTTTCTCTTTTGCCATCAACTTTTTGATTTCTCTTGCCCTTTTCTCCTCATGATTCATCAATGATGCCATGGCCATCAATTGCAAGACCCCTAGCCTAGCATTGGGTCCCATAGGTTCATATCAGTGAGGGCCATGTTATGCAAATAGAACTTTGCTATATTTGCCTTGTCTTCTGCTGAACTTTAGTCACATAGATTTGTAAACAGTTTATAATCTTGGAAAGGCATGGTGCCTCTCCGTGCCAAAGTCTTGATCTAAAATTGTAGCCACTGGTCTTTTAAGTATACTCCATATCATTTGGCTGGTGTTCTGCATTGTAGTGCCTCCATAGACTAGCTGGCCATGCATGCCAATTGTGTTTCCTTTTCTTGCAAATGTCTTCTTAACAACTCATTTTCTATTTCCAAGTGAGTTCTTCTGATTGCCTCTCTATGTCTTACAACACTTAATTCCCTACCCATCTCTCTAAGCTAGTTCTCCATTTGGCCAATATCCTCTACCCCCTTGGATCTGGCAATTTGAATCCATCTATGGCTCCTTATTCTTTCCTTCTCCAGCTCAAAAAAAAGTGTGACTGCAAATTTCTATGAAATGATTTTCCCCCCATCAAGAATATTGTAGTAAGAGTGCAAACTAGGTCAAGGGTTAGGTTCTTGAGTCGTTGTTGTTTCCTCCTTCCCCTTTGGCTATTCTTCTACCATTTTCTCAAGTTTTTCGGTCTCCTGTAGCTTAGTTAGGGTCTCTTGTAGAAAAGTCTGTGCTTCCTGTAGAGCTATTTTTGAGTCTTGTAGTTGCACTCTTTCCTTCCAAGTGGAAGATCTGGGACTTCCTCTTTCATATGTGATGGGGGTTTTAGAGGGAGATTCTTCCCATTTGACAGTGGGTGAATCTTCAATTACAATAGGCACTATTGAAGATGGTTGTGGTTTTCCTATTTTTATCCTTGTGCTTTTCTGAGCCCTGAAATACATTGATTTTTACCTCTTCCTCTTTTGTTTGGGTTTAACTGGGGTGTTGAGGGCAGCAAGAGCAGATGCTGCCTCCCTTTCTATGGTCTCAGGAGACACTTCTGTCTTCTTTGCCCCTTTTTCCTCTTCTTTTGTCTTCTTTGTCTCTGCTGGCTTTGTTTCCTCTTGCTTTGTTTTGGTTCCTTCCTCCTCTAGTTTAGTTTCCTCCTTCTCTAATTTGGTGTCTTCCTCCTCTATTTGTTCCTCATTTTCCTCCCCTTCTTCTCCTTGATTCTCTTTCCCCTCACTTTCAGAAGGACTGTGGTCATATGTGAGGGACTTTATATCAACTTCTCTTGTCATATTTCTGAATATTTCCCATGCTATGGGGATTGTGAAGATGTGGAGGGCTTCCTTTAACTTAATGTTGGAGTCGATAAGGGACTGCAGGAGAAAATAGGGAATGCTGAATTTTTGGGGTGTAGGAGTGTCCATGCCATATCTCAGCTCATGGAGAAGTCTAAAATGGTAGCCATAAACTATGCTATACCTCCCTTCACAGGAAATATACTTGATGATTTGGTAACTGAACTCATCTCAAGGGTGAGGTATGCTTGTTCTTCTAATGCCCTTTTTGTCTTCTATAGGATGTTCATTTGGTTGGAAGAAGGTTTTCTTGGAAACTTGTCCCATTGGCTTTTCATCTTTGCTCCAAGGTAATCGAAGGGGAAGGTTGGTAACTCTACTGATGAATTATGGGGTGATTTCCATGGTGATACCTCTGAAAGTAACAGTGACATGGGTCTTTGAGTGAGGTACTAAATCAAGGGAAAACTCCTGAGCCACTTCTTCATCAAACCCTTGAAATTGTTTGAAAAATGGCATCCAATTTGCTCTGGTGAAAATTGCTACCACCTCGGGATGTTCATGGAGCCTGACTAAATTTGTGGGTTCCTTCCTCATGAATCCTCCTATCATTTTTCTTATACCCTTTTGGAACACCTGAGGTAGAGATGGAGAAAAAAAATTTCGAAGAACAAGAAATAGAGAAAAACTGTGTCTTTTATAAGAAAATAGGCAGAATTGCTTTTATGGAATTCCTTTCCTTCTACAAGCTTAATTCCTCGTTAAAATTGTATCATTTCTTGTAAATATTAATATTCAAGGTGGGTCTGTACAGAGCCTACCTCTTCAAGCCAAAATTTGAGAAAAAACCCCATGTTTCCTCCTTAAAAACAACTTACTGCCCCTCCTGTAGAACTGGTTGTAGGTGCTCCTGTAGAACCTGTTACTACTCCTGTAGAACCTATTACTACTCCTGTAGAACACTGATAGCAGAAGGATGGATGAAAATGATAGAGGATGATGGCTTTAAGGTTATGGAGGTGGTATAGAGCTTGCTGCAGTTAAGTGGACGAGGATGAAATGGAAGAAAAGGTGGTGAAGGAGTTTCGAGGAGGTGTACTTATGTCTTCTTTGAGATATTTTCGGTAATGAGGTGAGCTGGAAAAAAGGTACATTGCCATATTTGGACCGTTGGTCCCCACTGCCTTGTCATCATGACTCCTATTGACTCATTCCTGCAATCACTACCCATCATTGCATCAGAGTTTGCATACCCTCCACTTCCTGTCCTTTGGATTTTCTGTGAGTTGACTAGGCACACATGTGGTGGCATCTCCAGATGAGCGCAGCCAACTGGATGAGGGTGGCCAGTTAACTAGCTACCTTTTCTCGTTCAACCCTAACTATCTCATTTGCTTATGCATATTTTTGAATTACATAGATGCAACATAGGAGAGGGTTAGACACTTACCTGCAAGTCAAATGTTCGTGTTGTGGTGCATCTTGGTTCCATTGCTGCTGCATGCTCGTATTTCAGTTGATGCATGCCTGTATCTCCTCTACTGTATACTTTATACTCCCTAATGTGTGTCTTGTTTGCTTTGTGCAGGCACCCTCTGGCTGGATCTGGCTTCAGACATCCTCTTCAATCCTATTGCTGCACCTATTTTGCTTTTGTGGCTTGATTTTAAGGGGATCAACTGCTATAGGAAATCCTACAGGAGCTCCTGTAGCTGCTTCTCCCTTTAAAAAATTTTAGCTGATTCTTGTGCTGGGTGCTGTGAGGATGCTACCAGAGATGCTGATGGCAATGGATAGGTATTTGGTAAGCTGCAGGTGAGCTTTGGAGGTGTTGTTATTTTTATTTCTTTGTTTTCTCTAAAACTGGTTTCTGTGTTTTTTAGAAGGAAGGAAAGAAATCCATGATAATGAGGTGGTGCAGGTGTGGGATGGATGGCCAAGAGGGTGGATAACTATAGGAGGGCCTACATGCTCTACATGAAACTTCCCAGCTCCTCAAACTATTTTTAAAATCCTTTTCGAGCTCTCTGTGATTCTACGGGAGCCTCTTGTAGAACACACAGGGCCTCTTGTAGGATACACAGTGTTTGGAAAAAAACACACAGTGAGATGGAAGAAAGGTCAGAAATGATTGAGAAGAGTATGGAGGAGGTGAAATAGGCTTTGTGGCATCTTCTCTTGCTTCCTGTGGTCCACCTGTAACCTGGAATGCATTTTAAAAGTCAATTTCCCTTCCTTCTTTTCTCTATTTTTTTTTTTAAGTTAACTAGGGCGCCTCAAGGAGATTTTCACCCTAATTGCTTTCCTTGGGTGCCTCCAATGGAGGTTTTCACCCAGGGATCTTATACTCTCTCTTTTTGTTTTTTTCATCATTGGGCCGCCTCAAAAGAGGTTTTCAACCTAATGATGGGACTCAAGCACCTCATGGAGGTTTTCACTTGAGTCCTTATTATTTTTCTTTTTTCTGCTTCTTTAGTGAGTGGGTGGAGTGGAGGCTGAGACCTGCTCCACTACCAACACTGTCTTATTCAGATCTTCAATGAACTCTCGCTTGGAGAGGGGCTTCTTGTAAATTTTCAACCTATTTCCATTGACAAGCATGGGGATGGCTTCCTCATCAATGGTTCTGATCAGAACTGAACCATTGTCATTGCATTTTTCCATAGTGTAGGGTCCCAACCATCTTGTCCTCAGCTTGCCTTTGAAGTCTTTATACCTTGAGTCATAGAGTAGTGCCCGATCTCCCTCTTGGAATTACTTCTCCCTGATATTTTTGTCATGCCATATTTTCGTTTGAAGCTAGACTACTGCTGTGTGGAGAATGGCCTACAATCTTTGTTCATCCAATCCATTGAGCTGGAGTAGCCTTTCCCTCTGTGCATGGTTGAGGTATAGGTCTAGCTGAGCTACTATCCTTAGTGTATTATATTCAAATTCTATTGACAACAAAGCCTTCTTCCCATAGACCAGTTCATAGGGCGTGAACCCTGTGGTGGTCTTTCATGTTGTGTTGTAGGTCTAGGTGGCCTCAACTAGTCTATCTACCCAATCTTTTCTACTGCTACTCACTACCTTGGTCAGAATTACTTCCAAAGCTCTATTAGTGACTTCCACCTACCCATTGGCTTGTGGATGGTAAGGGGTGGAAGTCTTGTGCTTGATTTTATGATGTGTGAGCAGGTCTTCAATAAAATTGGAAGTGAACTGACTACCTTGATCTGTAACCAGTTCTCTTGGATACCCAAACATATAGAATATGTTTTCTCTTAAAAACTCAAATACTTTTTCCGTTGTTGCTGCCTTGATTGCTTTTGTCTCTACCCATTTCTTTAGATAATCAGTGCACACAATGATGTATTGCTTCTGTTTTGAAGGAGGGTTGATAGGACCCACAAAGTCCATGCCCCACTTCTCAAATGGCTCAAAAGTCACTTGAGGTTGCATGGGCATCTCATCCTTTGGAGTAGCTTTCCCCATCCTTTGGCACCGATCGCATTGGCTGGTATATCTCTTCACATCTTGATGAAGAGTGGGCCAATAGTAGCCTGCTTGCAAGATTTTGAAGGAAGTCCTCTTTGCTGTAAAATGGCCTCAACAAGGCCCTTCATGATAGGTCAGGAGAATGTCAAAAACTTCCTCCTCCCTCACACATCTTCTCAAGATCTAATCTAGGCCAAGTTTGAAGAGATTTCCCCCAATCCAAGTGAAAGGGGTGCTTTTCCTCATGATATTGCTCTTCTCTTTTGAGGACAGGTGTGGTGGTAACTATGCTAAAACCAAGTAATTTGATATATCAGCAAACAATGGGGAGAGTACTGAGATAGAAAATAGGTGCTCATCTGGCATTTGATCATCCACCATTCCTTCCTCACCTGCAAGCAAATTTACTCTAGACAAAAATTCAGCAACAACATTTTCTTTACCAGGCTTATCAACAATGGTTAAATCAAATTGTTGCAGTAAAAGCAACCATCTAATAATGTGAGCATTTACATCTGGTTTATTCATTAAATACCTAATTGCAACATGATCAGTGTGTACAAAGGTTTGATAGCCTGTGATGTAATGTCTAAATTTATTTAAGGAATGCACTACAGCTAGGAGTTCCTTCTCGGTGACCGTGTAGTTTAACTCTGCCTTTGACAAATTTTTACTTATAAAGTATATGGCATAAGGTAACTTTTCATTTTTCCCAAGGCTGCTCCTATTGCTTTGTTCGAGGCATTAGTGTGAATGTGGAAAGGTAGGGCCTAGTTTGTGCCTCTCAAAATTGGGGAAGTCAAAAGTTTGCTTTTCAAGGTATTTAGGGATTCTTGATAGTTTTTAGTCCATATGAACTCAACATCTTCTCCCAAAAGACCAAACAACAGAGAGGATAACTTACTGAAATATTTAATGAATCTTCTGTAATATCCTGCTAATCCTAGGAAACTTCGAACATCTCTCACCTTTTGCATAGGTGGGGCCCTTTGGATGATGGCAATTTTGTTGGGGTCCACCTGCAATCCTTGTTGAGATATTGCATGACCTCGCACGGTCCCTTCAGTCATCAAAAATCCACATTTTTCCAAACTAAGGGACAGGTTCATTTCAATACACTTGTCTAAAACTTTTCCTAGGTTAGATAAAGCTTCGTGAAAGTTAGAACCGTAAGGAGTGAAATCATCCATATATATTTCCACTGCATCATCAACCAGTTCAGAAAATATACTCAATACTTCTCTCTGGAAAGTGGCTGGAGCATTGAACAAACCAAAAGGAAGGACCCGATATGCAAAGGTACCCCAAGGACAAGTGGAAGTGGTCTTATCTTGGTCTTCTGGGTAGATTTGAATCTGGTTGTACCCGCTAAATCCATCTAGGAAGGAGAAAAACATTTTCCCTTCCAAACCATCTAACACTTGATCTATGAAAGGCAAAGGGGATACCCATTCACTATCAGAGATGGGCTAGATGAATCCTGCATCAAATAGTTTTTGCAATTCTTCCTTAACAATGTCCTTAAGGGCTGGATTCATCCTCCTTTGAGGCTACCTGACTGGTTTGCAATCTTCCTTAATGTATATGTGATGAGCAAAAAATGAAGGGTGCACTCCCTTCATCTCCTTATAACTCTAGGCAAAGGCATCTAAATGTTTTCTCAATAATCTCGATTCCTTCTCCTGGGGGGTGGATAGGGATGAGTTGATTTTCAAGGTTCTTTCTGGGGCGACCTCTATATTCTTAACACAGAGAGAGGTCGGGTCAACCACACAGAGGTCAGTCAAGGGATTGTCTTGGGTTTCTTTCACTAGATCTTCTAATGGAAAAATATTGGGGGGTGGATTCTGAATTAAATTTCCAATGATATCATCCTCATTTTGTGGTTTCCCCCCCATGACAGTTTCTACTACACACAGTGGTGTAGAATATACTTCATCCTCATCCTCCTCCTCTAACCAGAGAGGTATATCATGTTCTAGCAATGGTTGGGTGGGAGGATATAGGATTAGTTGTTTGGACATATGCCCGTTCTTGATGGTCATGTTCCCAGCCCAACAACTGATGTAAGCATCGGCAGTAGCCAACCAGGGTCTTCCCAGGATGAGAGGATACCTAGTGAGCTTTTCCTTTGGTTGGAGAACTAAGAAATCAGCAGGGTACTTGTGTTGTGAGTGGAGCTCTTATGGAACTCACACAATTTTCCTGTGTCTTTTTTCAGCTTCGCGGCACTGTTCTTTGCTTGTAGCTTTGGCGGGTTGTCTTGGGCCGCTGCACCTTGGCTTTGTCCTTTGTTCTTCTGGGCAGATTTGAATCTGGTTGTACCCGCTAAATCCATCTAGGAAGGAGAAAAACATTTTCCCTTCCAAACCATCTAACACTTGATCTATGAAAGGCAAAGGGGATACCCATTCACTATCAGAGATGGGCTAGATGAATCCTGCATCAAATAGTTTTTGCAATTCTTCCTTAACAATGTCCTTAAGGGCTGGATTCATCCTCCTTTGAGGCTACCTGACTGGTTTGCAATCTTCCTTAATGTATATGTGATGAGCAAAAAATGAAGGGTGCACTCCCTTCATCTCCTTATAAGTCTAGGCAAAGGCATCTAAATGTTTTCTCAATAATCTCGATTCCTTCTCCTGGGGGGTGGATAGGGATGAGTTGATTTTCAAGGTTCTTTCTGGGGTGACCTCTATATTCTTAACACAGAGAGAGGTCGGGTCAACCACACAGAGGTCAGTCAAGGGATTGTCTTGGGTTTCTTTCACTAGATCTTCTAATGGAAAAATATTGGGGGGTGGATTCTGAATTAAATTTCCAATGATATCATCCTCATTTGTGGTTTCCCCCCCATGACAGTTTCTACTACACACAGTGGTGTAGAATATACTTCATCCTCATCCTCCTCCTCTAACCAAAGAGGTATATCATGTTCTAGCAATGGTTGGGTGGGAGGATATAGGATTAGTTGTTTGGACATATGCCCGTTCTTGATGGTCATGTTCCCAGCCCAACAACTGATGTAAGCATCGGCAGTAGCCAACCAGGGTCTTCCCAGGATGAGAGGATACCTAGTGAGCTTTTCCTTTGGTTGGAGAACTAAGAAATCAGCAGGGTACTCCTAAGAATCGATGGAGACCATCACATCCTCCACAATCCCTTCAGGGGTCACGGTGGAAAGGTCTACTAGCTGCAGCACTATTGTGGTCTTTCTCAAGGAGCCCTGGAGTTTGAGCTTAAGCATGGTGTACTTTGTCATCACATTAATGGTAGCTCCCAGATCAATCAAGGTATGTGGGATCATGGTGCCATTGAAGTGGACATAAAATAATGGGCTTCGAGGGTCTAGATATTTCGCACATATTACCTGCCCCAACATCAGGTCAGACAGTTGTCCTATGACATTGATGGTTGGGGCATCTCTTTTGCACCTGCCTGGATGTCTGAAGCACTTCCCTTTGATCATATTATTGTATATAGGAACATCCTTTATGGCTTGGAGAAGTGGTATCTTTACACATAACTATTTCAATTCTCCCAGAAGTTCAGTTTCTTCTGAGGTGGGCTGTGTTGTCCCAGATAGTCTCTCAGGAAAGGGTGGAATTGCTTTCAGTTCACTTTCCTCTTTATCTTCCTCAACCTCTTGAGGGGGAGGCTGGCTATCTAGGAGAACCTTCCGAGATCGTAGGTTAATATCCTGAATCTCCACAGCATAGGTTGGGCATGATGGTTCCCCACTATATACTTGTTGAGCCTATCTATTGTTCGAGTTCAGGTTCGATTGAGCAGGCATTTGGGGTTTCCTTGGTGGAGCAGGAGGCAATGGTTGTGCTTGAGCACATGGTGGAGGAAAAAGAGTGGGAGGAGAGTTGTACTAGGGCCTCCACCCCTGATGAGATGCATTCCACTGGGGTTGTGGCTAAGCATAGGAGTGAAATGAATGAGCGAATGGTTGGGCATGATATTGAGATGGATAGGACCAAGGAGGATGTGTGGACCAGGAAGGATGAGTAGGGGGGCACCAAGAAGGTATGGAATTGGCTTGATTGGGGTTGTGGTCTGCCTGAGATGTCCCTTGCATTCCCTGATGGTATGGTCTAGGTCCATGTAGTCTCCTTTGGTTCATGAAATAGAGTGGTTCAGTGGCTCCTTCGGCCCCTTGGTATATAGCTTTAAGTCCGGCAAGGAAGGGCACTTATCTATAGAATGATCTTCTTCACAGAATAAACAAACCTCTATAGAGTTTAATGGACATTTGTTCCTAGGATGCCTTCTGGTGCACCTAGGACAAAAAATGGCCAAAGCCCTCTCTACTTCCTCTTGTTTCCTTTTGATATGCAAGGTATCCATTTGCATGGCAAGATTCTGCAGCATCTCACTCTTGAAGTCTTCCAGCATGTGTCCAAGTTCACCTTTTATGGATGAACTGGATGAGGAGGTACTAGCTATGGGTTGACTCCCCCTACCTCTCTTTCTAGCTGCCCTAGAATGGTTTCTAAAAACAATCTTTATGTCTTCATAATGTAGTTGGTAGATGTCTCCCCCAGCCAGTAGATGGAGGGTGTCTAGAAGGTCTTCCGGAATTCCCCTGAGCAAGACCAACTTCAGCGATTCGGGGTCAAGTGTGCACTTGGCCCTTTTATAACTAAGTTGGAACCTCTCTTCATAATCTTCCAATGATTCATCACTTCCCATGGTCATTCGAAAGATTTCTTCCTTAGTTTCTTTTGACCTATAATAGTCTCGATATTTGTTATTAAAGGCTTGCTGCATCTGAGCCCAAGTTGCGATGTTATTGCCAGGTAACCCCATGAACTAGCACAATGCTGCATCCTTGATGGTAGAACTTGGAAATCGTTTCAACTTTTGCTCATATTCTGCATAGTCATAGGTTTGAGAGATAACAACAAACTCAAAAAAAAAGGTGTCAGGATATTCTGTAGTCAAACCATGGAAGCGAGGTCGGCCTGCAGGGCTTATGTTCTTCATTTTAGTGTCCCCATTAGTCTTTCAGATGGGAAAGGTACTCTCTACTCTTTCTCCATTCCCCATAGCATTTTTGTTTTCAGCCATTGTCTCAAGAGGGATGTTTTCTTCTTCTTCTTCCCCTATAGGTTCTTCGAACATCTCTGGTTGTTCACCTAAAGGTTCTTCTTGATCACTGCCACCGAAGAAGAGAGAAGGGTGGCTATGTGATTTGGTGGGGTGTTGGGTAAGAATTTTTATTAATTATCTCTGTTCCTACGAGGCATTAAAGGAAATATTTTTTGGGTGGTTTTTGTTTTTTCTTCTTGTACATGCAAAACCAAATTGATTGAACAAACAAAATGCAACTAACTGAAATGAACTTGCTGAAATGAAATTGCAAAACTGAAAAAGGAACGCAAATGAAATGCAGAAAGGAAACGACTAATATACTTTTGCTGAAATGGAAATTGCAGAATTGAAATGAAAGTAAGGAAATGGATAATCTACTTTTGCTGGAATGGAAATTGCAGAATTGAAATGAAAGCGAGGAAATGCAGAAATTGAAAGAAACAACTACTCTACTTTTGCTGAAATAAACTACCTAGCAGAATGTTGCAGTACGAAATAGAAGAAAAGCAGTAATCAAAAAGTACTCTGACACATCCCTAGCAGTGGTGCCAAAGAGTGGTGAGCACCACTATTGAAACAATAATGCTGCAACTCCTGGGCTTCCTACTTTTCTTTTATCAACCCGATAATTCGTAACAAACTTAGAAGCGACGGTGATGTATGCACAAGTACTAGCTCTTACTGCAGGCCGTCACTTGGTTAGCTGGCGCGAGGTCACTAGGAGCTCAAGCCAACTTCTATGGATTCCATAAGAATCTCTATATGTGATGAAAGAAAGGAAAGATTACTCTACAAAGGCTACTCTACTTACAGAAATGAAAAGAAGACTAAAATGTGAAGTAAACCTAACAAACCCTAATTAGCCAACTAATACTACTTTTGTATAAAGAGAGATGAAAAACCATAAAATGAGTGCCATTACCTACTTAGGAAGTAAACAACATCTACTCAAGCTATTTCTAGAAGGAAATGAGAAAAAAACATCTTTTTGGATTTTTATGCATTTTTAGGTGAAATTTTCATGTATGTAATTTATTTGTTTATGAATGTGGTAATGATTAGGTGGCAGTGGAGGGAAACTTCAGAGTTTGTAGAGGTGTAGGAAGGTCTGGATGGGTCCTAGGAGGTTCCAGGTGGCCTTCTGGAGGCTTTTCCTACAATCAGACTTCAAAAAGACACCTACAAGAAAATCTATATGAGGCTGCAGGGGATCTACAGGAGGTCTACAAGAGGTCTATAGGAGGATGCCAAGAGCTGTTTTAGTGGTTTTGAAGGTAGAAAAATGGGTGGAAAGGGTAGCTGATGGCTAGGAGGATGTGTTAAGGTGTCTAAGTTCATCAAGGAGGATTAGGGAAGAGAAATATGGTTGGACTTGTTGAAGGAAAGAGAGGGAAGTTTATGAGAAAAGTGCTGAAAACTAAGGAATATTTGTGAGGGATTTTGGGTGACCTGTGGAACATAGATCAAAGAGAAATGGTGATGGCTGATTGGCTGACTTATTATGAGAAGAGGATTGCTGCAAGAGAACTGAAACTCACATCATGAGATTAAGCAAGCAAGGAAACTAGATACATAAAAGAAACAGAGCTTTGCATCAAGCTAGTCTAAATTTTGATCTAGGAAAGTAAAAGCAAAGAAATGCTATATCGAAAGAAAGAATGGAAGAAAATTTATTGCAATGACAGAAATGAGCATGGTGAAATAGTTGTATAGCAAAGCATTAACCTTCTAACAAACTGCAACACCAAAAATCCTATGGAAAAGGAAAATCTATGTTTTTTTGGGGCAGCAAGAGGGTCTTGGCCTCAGTTCATGGTCCCAGAGGGGGGAAAGGAGGCCAAGGCTCTGTTGATGGCCTTTTTGTTTCTTTCCTATCATTTTTCAACCTACTATATAAAACTCAAGTGGAAACAACCTTCTAAATCACCAAAAACAACCTATTCTTAACTAAGAAAGAAATATATCTAACAGCAACTAATTCATAAACTGAAACAAAACATATAAACACAAAACAAGATGTGCTTGGCTACTTGGATTGGGCCCTAACCCAAGAGCTTCAGCCCTCCGAGGTAACTCAGTGCTAGCTCAGAAACAATCTCATCTTCACTATCAAAATAATAGTAAGATTACATGAAACTGTCTACAAAAGTAAGCTCGAAGTTGAGCAGAGCAAAGCTGCAACAAAAACTCGAAGATTTGACTAACTTCCAACAACCTAATGAGGCCCTAGGCCTCTCTACTTATACAACTAGAGCTCCCAATAGCTCCCTTAAAATCAGGGAGGCTTAGCTCCCAAAGCTTGAGATAGATAGCAGTTATCCTCCACTTGCTCGGCTACCCCTTTGGTGCATTGATTTGGCTACTTGTGCTTTGAGCTTTCTGAAGGAGAATTCAAAGTAGGGAGTCATAAATGAGGGGGACATGCTCCTGTAAATCCTCTCCCTTGTCTTCTTCTAACATTTTCTGCCAAATGTTCATTAAATCTTTGACTTTGTTTCCAAAATTGACCAAAAATTTGCATTAAGCACACATTAGACTTCAAGGCATAATGACCAACCCAACTCACTCTATTAGCATAAATATATTCAAAAACATGCAATAAACTAATGAGAATGGTGGATTAAGCTAAGTTAGGAGGCAAAATGAGCCCATATAATTACCCATTTATGGGGCTCATCAGTTTGTCTGTTAGTGATACTTCCAAATATTTGGAAGGTATCATATCTCTTTGAAAGCCTAGAATTATGGAGATATTTTGCTGAATAGTAATGTTAGTATTAAAAAAGAAAATCTTTGATTTGGAGAGGCTTACCTCTATACCCACCACCATAGCAAAGTCACTCAGGATTTGTTTATAAGCTAGTGCTTCTTTGACTATGAGAATGTCTTATAGCATGGTATCATCTACAAATTGTTGATGGGTCAAGCCTGCCTGTTCTCAGAAAGTTTGAGGCCCTGGATCTTACCTTCTTCTTTAGCAGACTTGATGGTTCATCCAAGTCCTTCCATAATGAGAATAAAGAGAAAGGGGGAGAGAGGATCTCCCTTTTTGAGGCCTCTTGAGGGTTTAAAGGTCTTAGATGGAGAACCATTAACCAGAATTGAAAAACTAGAGGAAGTCACCAGGGCCATTACCCATCTTACCCAGTTGTGGTCAAATCTAAATGCTAGAAGGACCTTCCTAATATAGGTCCAATTTAACTTATCATAAGCCTTTTCTAGGTCCAATTGCATAGTCATTCTCGCATGCTTATTACTCATCAATGAATGAACCACCTCATGTGCTTGAATGATATTATTGAGAATTTGTTTGCCCTCCACATATCCCATTTGCTCCACAGAAACCAGAGTAGGAAGAAGGGGTTTAAGTCTGTCGGCAATTATTTTGGATATTATCTTATGCACCACATTGCACAAAGCTATAGGTCTGAATCTAACTGGAGTCATAGAATTGTCCTGTTTGGGAATCAAGGAGATGAAGGATGTATTGAGCACCTTCAATATGGTTCTATTATTCTTGGAGTCCTCCACTACATTCAGAATATCTTGCTTGAAAATATTCTAGCATGCTTTAAAGAAATCTACATTGAAACCTTCTAGGCCTGGCGCTTTGCCATTTTTCATTTCTTTGATGACTTCACTAACCTCCTCTTCATTCACTGGCCTATTAATATTGTAATTATCTTCTCTTGTTACTAGCTTAGGAATGTGCTTTGTGAAGTCCCTAATAAATTGTGATCTATCTAAGATAGGTTCCTTTGCTATGCTTTGAAAATGTTGAACCAGCACAGCTTCTATATCTTTATGGGTGTTGACAAGTTGGCCTCTGGAGTCCTTGATTGTTGAGATCCTATTGTGAGACCTATGCTCTATTGTAGATCTGTGGAAAAACCTTCTGTTTCTCTCCCCTTCATTTAGTGACTGAACTCTTGAGTCTTGTCTCCAAAATATTTCCTCTTGTTTACATAAGTCCTCCCAATCCTGTTGATGCTTGTTGGCTTATTCATTTCTTTCCCCATCGAAGCCATCTGTGATAAGGGTTTGATTAAGTTCCTGCATTTTTCTTTCAACAACTTTTTTCACTTCAAAAATATTGCTAAACTCATTCTTATTCCAATCTTTGAGCCTAAGCTTGATGTGTTTCAATCTTTTGTGTAATATAAACATTCTCTTTCCCTGGATCTGCAGATCTTCTTTCCACCATTTTTCAATGTTCCTAACAAATTATGGATGGGTGAGCCAAATATTTTCAAATCTAAAAGGTCCATTCTTTGGGGTTCCAATGCCAGTAACCTCAAGTTGAACAGGCCAATGGTCCGAGCCACCGAAGGGGAGAATTCTTACTGTCATACCAATGCCTCTGAGCATAAGGTCCTCTGAGATTATGAACCTATCTAACTTTGAGGCTACTTGAGACTCTCCTCCTCTTTTGTTGTTTCCGGTAAAGAGGCCATTACTTGCATCTGTGTCAACTAACTTCATGTTGTCTATAGTATTCTGAAATTCTACAGAGTCTCTGCTTATAGTTATGGTCCCACCTTTTTTTCCTGATAGGGATTTGATCATGTAGGTCAATTAAATGGTCTTACTATCGCACTCGGAGTTATGGATTTTCAGTTCATGGGAGGTAGTATGGGCTCTTTAAAGTCCCCGCCTAGAATCCATGGTATTCCTAAATGTCTATCTCTTAGATCCTCTAGAGAAGTGAGTAGTCTAAGTTTATTATCAGGTCTCTAAGGGCCATAAATGTTTGTGATTAAATAAATCTCCCTGTCTCCCACAGGCTGAATAACCACTGGTAAATAATTCCTATATGCCTTTGCATCCACTATGCCAATCTTTTGTGGGTTCCAAAGTGTAAGAATGCCTCCTGCTATTTTGTCTACGTTGACTTCTAGAAATTCATATCTATTGAGCCATTTGTTTTGTATTTCTCTTATTTTTGAATTGAAAATTTAGTTTCCTTGATAAAAATCATATAAAAAGTTTCTTGTTTCATTCTGTTGTTAAGAATCCTTTGTTTCATTTTACTTCCTAGACCTCCATTATTCCAAGATGTGAGCTTCATTAAGAAAGATTTGTAAAGGAGTAGCTGGTTAGACCTTTCATCTTACCTGAATCTATCATCAATTTTCCACATTCCATCAGTATCTCATTTTGTTTTTTTCTGCCCCTTTTCCTTCCTGGGTTTCTGGGAGCGAGTCCTGATGTGGATTTCATGGTTTTCACCCCTTCATTGTCCTGCCTTTCAAGGTTTCTTTTCCCTACCAGCCCTCTAGCCTAAGTTCTCCATAGAAATAGCTATTGCACTCTATTAAACGCCTCTTAAGGTAGTGAATCCACACCTCCCATGGTCCCCTATTTCAAGAATATTTCCAGATCTAGGTGTTCTCTTTCGAGAATATCCTGTATTTCATGATCCTCTGTTCCCACCTCACTCGTGGTCATTTGTTGGTCCATTTCTGGTTCCATGTTGGTCAACATTGTCCCATTTTTCTGGTTAATGTCCTGTGTCTTCTCACTATTTTCTTCCTTTTCCTTCTCCCCTGGGCTGCCCTCCATGACTTGATCTACCTTTGTTACCTCTTCCTCTTCTTCTAGTACTTTGTGCATATTCAGACTTGCTTGTTGCCCCTCTTTGTGGTTTTTTTTTTCAACCTTTTACCTCTTTTTCCTCCATTTCCCAATTTATGAAAGCTCTCAGTGTCTTTCCCTACTGTAACTTTACTTCTTCTTTCTCTTTTGTTGAGAGGGAATTCTCTAAATAGATGCCCATGTTCATGGCATTTGCGACATCTAAAAGGAATATGTTCATAATCCACTATTTGCACCCATTCTTCATCAAAAAATTCTAGGATCACCTCATCTGGTAGAGCTCCAGAGAGATCCATCTCCACACATATACGGGCAAAGGAGGTGTACTTTCCCCTTGTGGTTTCCTCAGATATTTTAGCAAAACACCCTAATTAATTTCCTATTGCTAATAAAGATTCTAGTTGCTAGTAATCTAGAGGTAAGGAGTAGAGTCGTACCCAAAATGGGACCGAAGTGAAAGTCTCGCGCTCCTTGAAAAAATTCATCATCCAAGGCTGCATATAGAGGTCTGCAGCTGCATAGAAGTAGGTCCCTCCTTCAAACACCCTGTCTTTATCCTCGATGCTAGTAAAGACTATAGTAAAGAAACCCTTTGACCCAAGGTGTAAGTCTATATCACCTTTAGGTTTCCATTGATATTTAATCCACGCCTGTGGCGCCTTCTTTGTGGGCCATAACCCCATGAATTTACAAATGATAGCATAAGTCCTTATGTGATCCCTATGTGCCTATAGTGCTGGATCACTTAATATGACTTTGGGTGTGACTACAGTCTTAGGCTTACATGGACCCTTTTGTTTTTTGTTTTCTGCTTCCTGTTTCTTGTCCTCTTCCTCTTTTTCTTTTATTATGTCTTCCTCCCTTTTATTAGTTTGCTCATGTGCATTGTCGCGTTCCCTTTCCCTCCTCCTGAAAGAACTTTTATAACCTCCAGTGGTTTCTTGCCTCGGCTGGAGACTGCTTGATTGTAGGAGGGAGTGGAGCTCCCCCCTTTACGCCCCTCCATGGCATTCAATGACTGAATAATTTTTGTAAAACCTAGATCTTACTAGTCATCGTTTCCATTGATTAAAGGGTTCTCATGTAGCATTCATTCATTATTCCATAGAAAACACATTATAAGCGACAAATCATGGCATAAACAAAATCAACAGAAATACTCGGATTGCTCAATAATTATTCAAAACCAGTCTTTATTGATCTTCAATGTTCAGATTATAGAATTTTTCACCCTGCACACTTAGTTGTAGGGGACTGCACACTCAGCTACAGACTTACCAAGGCCTCCTGCACACTCAGCTATAGGAGCCTTCCTCTTATCACATAAGTATAGGAAGTAGAGCCTTCGTTCCATAGTACTCACCCAAAACAGAGTCTATCTTGATTCTTCATTATCAACTACTTAGTTCTAGATCGCTATGACTCAAATATATAGCCTTCTCAATACAATAGCATGGTCCACGAACCATGGGTGAGTCTCAAAACTAACTTATCTATTTATCCAAACAAGTGGCTAAGACCCCTTTGACTCCTATCTACATGCGTGCTCCACATCCACATTTCGTAGAGACTTTACATATTTTACAAAAACTTATAAAACATTGGGTTAACTAACCCCAAAACTGACCCTAGGGACCTGTTGACATGGAAATTTTTTTCTATGCCAACAAGGGGAACTAACCTGATCATAGGCCCCGATTAGATTTGCTTTCGTTCGGAGTGGCTAGTTCCAACGGGTTTTAAAGGATCCCATAAATTGTTATAGGTGTTGAAAGATTACTCCCCAGAGGAAGACTTCAGTTAAATCAACAAAAGAAACAGCTAACCTATATGTATTAAGTCCTATATATACTAATTCTACATACTTATACTAATCTTAATATTCTAATCTATCCTGAAGGAGCATAATAAAAGAGATTAAACATCATATATAGATTCCAAGTCCAAATGAATAAATTACTGAGTTCACAGATGAACAAGGTTGTAATAAAGTTGATCTGGATTTAAACAGGAACGCAATAAATTACAGAGATAACCATAAACATAGAGATGCAGTGGAAATAATACTTCATTTCATTAATGTAAAATATTGAAATATGCTTACAAACAGCAATGGAAATAAACCAGCTAGGGCAATGGTAGGTTATCTCTAAGAAGAGATGTGGCGGCTACATGCCTCTGAACAGTGTTACAATGAGGATCAAAGGCCTATTTATTGTTAATAAATGTGGGAAAACCATAAACATCCAAAAACCTAACCTAGAAGATGAAACGCCAAACTATGGGCCCCATTTGGGTAAATTGGTACATCAACTTCCCGGGGTCATAACCTTGGCATACAATCTCAGTTTGACGCGTATGATATCTCGTTAGAAATATCTATCTGAGAGCTACAAATTTTGGAGGAGCAACATCAGTCCATGGACTCATGTTGCTCCCATTTTTCCAAAAAGACATCGTTTAGGGCCTCAACATAGCTCCGGAAGTTTAGGACCCGAAAAACTGCTAAAAATAGTAAATTATGCTACAATTAAGGAAACTCAAAAAGATGAAAGAAGCAATGGTGGGGGTCCAAGTGGACATGGTGGGTGGCCACCAATATCTACCTAGATCATTCCTGCCCCCTTAGGAAGCAATGTTCCCCATTGCATTGAGTTCCTCCATGAGATGAAGAAACTTCTGTTGAAATTGGTCCCTGGTGAGCCACTTGCCCTGGTGAAGGGGTTTACCTGCTTTGACAACTCGATACAGTTGGATATTCTGTTGGCGAGTGTGCTTGATCCGTGTTTCTATGATCCAATTATTTGCAGCTTGTTCCATACAATCCGGATTTAACTCTGTGGGTGTGAGTTGTTCTGCAATATCGGATTTGTCTAGTAATGGTGGAAATTATGGCTGAAGGCGGTCCACATTGAACACTAGGTGCAGGCTAAGGAATGGGGGAATTTTGAGCTCAAATGCATTGTCTCCTACAACCTGGGTAATGGTGTAAGGACCATATCAGAGTGGTCTGAGTTTCCGATAGGCTCCGATAAGGCATTTCTTTTGCAAATGCAACCAGACTTTGTCGCCCACCTGAAACTTGTGTGGCACCCGATGTTGATCATGTCGCTGCTTGTACTTGGCATTTGATTTCTCCAAAATGTCATGGACCTGCTGGCGAATATGTTGGATGTGCTTAATTAAGTTGTTTTCCTTATTTGTTTCAGACTGGACATGAGCCGAATTTGCATGAGTAGCTGCAAATGGCATGGCCACATCAATTGGACATACTGGCTGGAATCACAAGCCCACCTGAAAAGGGTTGTGGCCAATCGAGTTGTGGAGAGCCTAGTTGTAGCTGTGTTGAACATAGGGGAGGCTCTTGTCCCATATGGGTGGATGATTTGAGTTGTACATGTGCAGAATGTGTACAATCATACTGTTGAAAACCTCTGTTTGGCCATTAGTTTGAGGATGGAAGGCTATGGACTTAGTGAGTTTGGTGTCCAGCATCGACCAGAGACTGGACCAAAATGTACTGAGGAACTTGCTATCCCGATTTGAGATGATAGACTGTTGGATCCCAAAGTTTACCCACACTCATTCAAACAAGAATTTAGTAGTGGCTTCTGCTATGATATTCTTCTTGTAGGCCACCATAATGGCCATCTTCGAGAACCTGTCGATGACCACATAAACACAGTCGTTTCCATGCTTAGTGGATGGAAGGCCTGACATGTAATCCATGCAGATGGATTCCCAAGGTCGAGTAGGGGTAGGCAGCGGGGTATATAGGCCTTGCTTCTTGACAGTCGGTTTGGAAATGCCGCAGGCAATGCATCATCTGATGTACTTCCCGACATCCTGTCGAAGATTTGGCCAATAGAAATACTTCTATAGAACTTCCACCATTTTCTCGACCCTGAAATGCCCAACAACTTGACTGTAGTGTGCTTCCCAAATCATCTTCGCACGCTGCCTTGAAGGAACACAAAGGTGACCTAGGTGGCATAACAAGGCATCCTAGAGGTGAAAATCTGGAACATGCCGACCCTCCAAGAGTGTCTGGTATGTGTGGCTGAATTCTGGGTTGCTTTTGTAGTGAAGTGACCAATCAAAAGTCTTGTGCCCACAAGAGTTGAGCACGGTGGTTAATGCCATGATCAATGGTCGACTGAGGAAATCTACAACATTATTGGTGTTTCCCTTCTTATACTTGATATTCAAATGGAACTGTTGTAGGTATGTGGACCACTTCTGATGGTGATCATTCTATAATTTCCCTTGGGTCTGTATGAACTGGAGGGGTTGGTTCTCTGTGTGGATGACTGTTTCCTTCCCCAAAATGTAATGTTTTCATTGTCAGTAGGCCTGCACAATGGAATACATCTCTTTGTCATAAGTGGGATACTTCCAAACTATGTCTGAAAGTGTCTCACTATGATATGCCACTGGATGCCCATGTTGAGTAAGGACTACCCCAATAGCATAGTCAGAGGCATCTATCTCGACCTCAAATTGTTGTTACAAGTCTGGCAATGCGAGCGCTGGTGCTGAGCAGAGGCAATATTTCAACTCTGTGAATGCCTTTTGTTGATATTCAGACCAAAAGAATTTTTCTTTCGCTCCTCCCTTGGTGACTTGACTCAAGGGCCAAGTGATATCAGAAAATCCCAACACGAACCTATGGTAGAAGTTGGCAAGACCTAGAAAGCTACGGAGCTCTGTTAGAGTGGTTGGAGAGGGCCAATCCTGAATGACTTGGATCTTGGTTGGATCCACATGCACCCCCTATTCATCAATAATGTATCCCAAATACTGAACCTGGGTCATCCCAAAAGTGCATTTATCCAAATTGGCACATAACTTGTGTTGCCGCAGTGTTTGGAAAACCTGTCGGATGTGGTGGAGGTGCTTTGTCCAGCTCTGGATGAAGATCAGGATGTCATCCAAGTATACCACTACAAATGAGTTGGTGAATGGCCACAAGATGTCCTCCATTAGCCTCATGAAGGTTGCAGGTGTTATCACTCAGGTTGTCCTTAAAGCTCCTTAAAGGATACGACCGAGGTAACCACAAACCAATCTTTAGACTGCAGGTCCTAGCCTACCTGCAATCAGAGAGGGCTCTCTCTTTATAATTTAGCTTTGTTGAAGATGATATTAGGCTAGCTAATGAGTTCAAGAGGGTTTTTTTTATGTTTGGTGGGATGGGGGATTCTTTCAAACAGAGTTGGGATGCATAGTGTGAGAAGTTCAAACCATTGGGCATGGAGTCGTGGATTAGGCTTGCTGTTACGTTTTCTTGGTCACAAGAGGAATACATAGCAGTCTAGCTACACATAAAACAATATCGAGCTAGAATAAAGATGGAATGAAGGTTGGTTAATGAAAGGTAACTAAGTAGCTCTCATTATGCTAACAGAGGGAAGGTGAATGAACATTTATATAGGAGCAATCAAGGATTCCTAAACAACATTCATATATGAGGGAACTACTGTAAATATGAGCAAATCAGTATTCATATTTAGGACTAATTCAGAGGAAAACATAGATAAATCATAGAAATTGAGAACAGAATACAACTAAGTGAGCTCTGAGCTATTCTTTCTTTCTGCTATTTAGATAGTGAAACAGTGATGGCATAAACACATATAAACTGTAAACAGAGATAAGAAACACTTATTGGGCTATGTAGAAGTGTTAGGATTCCATAGTCACTCTTCAGACATTGAAACACAACAGTCCGTTCATCTCCCAAACATTCCAGCGATCTTTTATTATAGAGACTCTCAGAAAATACAATGCAAGTCTAGAGAGGAAGTTATCGACCAACCAACCCTTAAAACACTGCAGAGGGTGGTTTAAATAGAAAATATTTACAAACATCCCTTGAACAGGTGTCAAGGGAGAAAATATCCCAAAATATCTATCAAAACAGATTCAAAAGAGATCTGTGCAATGACTGCTTCTAATGCTAAGTTGTGCTGGAAATAAATGCAATGAAATATCTAAAACAGCTGCACATGTCAGAGCAGCCTCATCAAAATGGCTCTTTAGGGCTGCACAGGGTCCTGCAGCTTCAAAAATGGACTGAAAGAGCGCCTTGAGCGATGCGTTGTCCTCTGTGTGATAACTGCGCAATTAAGGAAGCAGCGCTGCTCCAAAAATATGAATGGGGACAATGTCTCTACAATAACTCTGCCTTGAAAGCCTTCATCTATGCCTTTAGGTGGCTTTAAGGCAACAAAAGAAGTGTTGGTGAGCCTTAATGGCTGAATGATGCTTTGTTGACTTTGCTGGGCTTGCTTTGCTTTCATCTGCTTTGAAAAACTGGACTGATACTCTTTGCCGCATCCTGATACACTTTGGCACTGAATCTGGGCCTTTTCTCACCGCTGATACTCTTTAAACTGTCCCATCGCCCCCTTCTACCTTTTAATGCAAAAATAACTGCTTCTAATGTCCTTCGTGGCCTTTGGGTGCAATCAGCGCTTGGCTGATCAAAAAATGGCATTAAACCTTGCAAAAAATGCTGCAAAAAGGAGGATTTATATGATGCTGACTGTACCGAGGCTGAAACTGGTTATCTGAAGCAAAACTGGGCCTTGGAGCGATCTCAGAAAGCTTAGGGATGCATGAATTCCCTTATCGGGAGCCAAGCGCGGCAATATATGTGAAAATATGAACAAATGCCACCTTTTCTTTTACACAGAAAAGACCAATTTCTATGTAAAATTCGTGAAAAACATAGGCGGGAGCAGCACTGTAGCGGAGATTAAATCCTGGCCGTTGGATCGCGCGAAGGCAGATCCAATGGCTGGCGCTAACTCGCATTGGGGCGGACCATTGGTCCCAACACATAAAACCTCCGAAATGCCACGGACCCGAAATGCTTATATGCCCTTTCTTTATGGAGATCAGGTCTGGCCCATCAGAGCTTTCATATCGGCGGATTTGGTAAAAAAGGGTAAGCGGACTCGAAATACTATATGCTGCACTTCATAGCTTTTCGGCTCCGGGATATAGGAGCACACAGTGCGGACCCTTTCGGACCCGATATGCCTTTATGCCGCGCTTTATTACTTTTCGGCTCCACTGGTCGGAGCCATATAGGAGTGATGCGATTAAATATGGGTCGTTGATCTCTGGGCCTGAATGGGCGGCTGAGATTAACTCGGCAATTCGCTATCGGCGGGGTCATGGGGTTGCCACATAAAAACGCCGAAACCCATCGGACCCGATAAGTTATACAGGCCCTCTTTATTTTATTTCGGGTCCGTCCCATCGGCGGGACCCAAATCAGCGGTTTTAACAGTGGAATGGGTCTACGGACCCGAAAACCCTTAACACTGCATTTGATAACTCATCAGCTCCGCCAAATCGGAGCAGTATATGGGGCGATGCGAAGTGGGGGGCCACGCGACAAGATCTGGACCGTCAGATCTGGGGCCCAAAATGGATGGCTACGATTATATCGGGACTTCGGCAATCGGCAGGGCAGAGGGTTGACATATATGTGATCGCCAAACTGCGTGGACCCGATATACTATTACTGGTCCACTTTATATGTTTTTAGGTCCGGCCCATCGGCGCTATGCCCCATGCCTTGAGACTTAGCCATTTTCGCTTATATATGCCACTCCCCCCTCCCGATAGCGATATCACATCGGAGGGGGTCCAAATGAAACTTTATTATATCGGACCCATGTTTTTGTGAACTGCCAAGCCTTTTGGGAAATCGGAAGGGTTCCTTTATAGTTTGGCATGGATTCTAAGGCATCGGAAGGGGTCCGATAGCCAAAAAAGGGAGGATTTTATCCTTTTTGGAAGGTTTTTCATTGTTTTTGCATGGTTTTTGTATTCTTATGCCTTGGAAGGAGTCCAAAGGCATTTAGGGGGAAAGTGATGTGGTTTTGAGAGGGGTTTAGTGACCAAAGAGGGTTTCATGCCTTATAAAGGCAAACCAAGGCCAAAGCGATGATTTTTATACATATGAAGGGAAACTATGCAAAGGAATGAGTCCTTATGCATTTGGAAGATGGTCAGAGGGGTCAATGAGGGTTCTTGCTGAGTTTAAGATAAACTTAGCAATTCCCAAGGATGTATATGGTTATTTTTCAACCAAGGGGAGGGGATAAGTATATAGGGGAGTTATAGAGATAGTTTTAGTAGGGGAAGGGAAAAGAGATAGGGAGTTACATAATAAAGTTAGTAGTTAATATGATAATGATGAGAAAAAGCGCTAAGAATGAAGTCTTAGGCTATCAATGGGGGGAAAATGACTGATAGAAGAAGTGTGAACATTCCTTTAGTGAAGCAGATCTTTACCAAGGCAGATGATATGGAGAATGATGAATCTAAGAGGTATCAAGCAGATCTTGACCTCTTTAGGGGAAGTTAGTGAGTGATTTGGGAAAGAGGGAGAAGGGGAAGTTAGACATGCATTTCTTGAAGTCCTCCAACTGAAAAATCACCTTCAAATTGTGATATGATAGATATAACACTTGACAATATGAAATGGATCACAAGACATGATTCTGCAACCACAAAGCTACCTACTTGGCCAATTCACCTAGCATTTTCTCTTCTTTTTGGTTTGGGTGCACTTGAACTAGCATACCCAGCTTTTTGTTCTTTTCTTCTTGCTTTCCTCCTATCTACAACTAGACTTATTGCATCCAGGGGCTCAGATTAAGCTGTTGAGCACCCTTGTTTCTCTACCTATCTACAAATCTGCCAATATTAAACAGTTTGGATAGATGTTCATTCTCTATATTCTACAACAGGAAATTGAAACCTAGGGAGGCCAGGATTAAGCTGTTTGGACCTCCCTACACTTGAAAACTGATCAAAATGGATTACTCATAAAAACTGGAACATAGCAGTGGCATTTAGACTAGCACACTCTCATAGATACTTCTCTGGCCATCTGTAGCAAATATGGAGCATTGCAGCAAGCAAAGCATGACATATTTGGCATGTAAAAATGACGATCATGAAAGATGATTAACCTGCTACAGCAGGAGGCTAACAGCAGGAGCATTCGTCAATCCGAAAGGCATAACCAACCATTCAAAAAGGCCCTCCTTGGCTTTGAAGGTAGTCTTCCAAACATCGGAGGGTTCAATTGGTACCTGGTGATATCTTGACTTCAAATTGATCTTGCTGAAATATTTTTACCCCTTTCAGTTGGTCCAGGAGGTCATAAATCCATGGGATTGGGTACCTATTATGAACATTGATCTTGTTCATCTCCCGATAGTCAATACAAAGTCTCCAAGTCCCATCCTTCTTCTGTACCAACACGATCAAGCTTCCACAGGGCGATGAACTCGGACGGATGTGACCTTTCTGCAGCAGCTTCTGAATCTGCCTCTTGATTTCATCGTTCTCCAGAATGGAGCACTGATAGATTGGTCCATTGGGCAGCAGCGCACCTGGGGTCATATCAATGGAGTGCTTCACCTGACAGTGCAGAGGAACCCCTGCGAGGGAGGTGAAGATGCCCTCGTACTCCTCCACGACCTTGTCCATCTATAGTTGTCGTGTGGAGGGGCCTTGTTTGGAGGTCGTGGCCATTGTATTCTTCTTTCCTTTAGGGCGTATCATTAGGAAAACAAATTTCCCGGTTTTGGAAATGAGCTTACTGCATTGTTTTGCAGTAACCAAAGAGATGGTGATAGGCGGTGCTACCTCCGATATCTTGTACAACTTATTTCCCAAAGTAATAATAACAGCACAGGGCCTTGATTCATACACAACATGTCACTTCCACAAGTATGGTTGTCCTAATAGTACATCACAAACTTCAAGGGGACCAATGTCACAAAATTCTTCATTTGTGAAGGGCTTGATGTTGTATTGAAGGCGACACTGCTGGCTCACGTGAAGATCTCATCCTTGGTGAAGCCACTTGATGGTGTACAGTTGTTGATGTGCTGTGGTCGGTAAGCCTAGCTACTTCATGACCTCTACGGAAATGAGGTTCTTTTGGTTCCCACTGTCGAAAATGAACTGTACCAGGGATCCCTTTACCCACATCTGGGAGTGGAAGAGATGCTCCTCCTCCTCTACATCTTCGGGTTCCTCCTTCTGGATCTTTGTGGTGGCAATAGTGGTGTTGGGCTCTGCATAGATAATCTACTTCCCTTTGGCATTCCTCTTGTTAGGTTCTGACTCAAAGTCAAAACATGCATCTGATTCTGAAACCTTTAGTTCAGTCACAAGTGGCTGCTTGGCCCGAAACTCACTTGTGTTGTGAGTGGAGCTCTTATGGAACTCACACAATTTTCCTGTGTCTTTTTTCAGCTTCGCGGCACTGTTCTTTGCTTGTAGCTTTGGCGGGTTGTCTTGGGCCGCTGCACCTTGGCTTTGTCCTTTGTTCTACAGTTTGGGGGAACCTTTCGCTTGCTTCGGATTTGCAGATCCAAAGTCTTGCTTCTTCTGTTTAAACTTTTGCTCGACCTTGACGACATATCGGTATGCCGTGCTGAGCGAGGTGATGTTTAGGAATTCTATTTCTTCTTGGATGTACTTGTGCAGATAGCCATGGTATTTTAGTATTAAATGCTACTCTAAATCCTTGATACCCAACTTTTTGCGAAGGGTATGGAAAATATTGGTAAACTCCAGCACGTCTTGGTCCCTTCCCTGCCACAGCATGGTCCACTTGATGTATTAATCCTCATAGCTTCTGGCAGGGTAGTAATGATCCTTGGTGGTATCCCGGAATGAATTCCAGGTGGGTGCAGCTGAAAATAGTGAGCCAGTATTTTCATCCTTCTGCTCGTAGTAGGTTTCCCACCAATCCTCGACATGTGGGGCTGCTTTGAGAAGAGAGAAAACAATCTTTTCCCAACTTGGAAATTCATGAACAGAAAAATAACCCTCTAGCAGATTTAACCATTTATCTATGGCATCTGCATCTATTTGACCCTTGAATATGGGGATTTCAAAATTAAATTGTACCAGAGTAGCTGTTGGAAGCCAATGCATCGCCTCTGGGTAGCCGCTGAAGGACCTGGGCAAAGCTGTCCATCATCGCATTCCTTTGTCACTCAAGGGCTTCTTTGAGCAAGATTTTGATATGATCTCTTGGCCCCTCGTATTTCTTCTTATCCTCCATGGGAGGCCATCGGGATTTGCGAGGCTGGTCTTGCAAAGGTTCGACCAGTTCAAGCCCTAACTCCTTATATCCCAACCTCATTGGGGACATGCAAAGAAAAACAGAGAAAAAGTAGACCCCTCTGATACCATTGATCCAAATTTAAACAGGAACACATTAAATTACATAGATAACCATAAACATAGAGATGCAGCAGAAATAATACTTCATTTCATTAATGTAAAATACTGAAATATGCTTACAAACAGCAATGGAAATAAACCAGCCAGGGCGATGGTAGCTTATCTCTAAGAAGAGATGTGGTGGATACATGCCTCTGAACTATGTTACAGTGAGGCTCGAAGGCCTATTTATTGTTAAGAAACATAGGAAAACCCTAAACATCCAAAAACCTAACCCTAGAAGATGAAACGGAAAACTATGGGCCCCGTTTGGGTAAATTGGTACATCAACTTCCCAGGGTCATAACTTTGGCATACGATCTCCGTTTGATGCGTACAATATCTCGTTAGAAAGATCTATCCGAGAACTAAAACTTGGGGAAGAAAAATATTGATCTGTGGACCCATGTTGCTCCCAGTTTTCCAAAAAAAAATTCGTTTAGGGCCTCAAAACGACTCTGAAAGTTCAGGACTCGAAAAACTGCTAAAAATAGAAAATTGTGCTACAATTAAGGAAACTCAAAAAGCTGAAAGAAACAATGGTGGGGGTCCAAGTGGACTTGGTGGGTGGCCACCAATATCCACCTAGATCAAAAGCTTAATAGCAATCTAATTATTCATACAAGAATGTAATTCATGTTCCTACAAATAAACTTGCAACTGATGTTTAATATAGTTTCGAATCGGGGACCACTCACGAGTTAGCCATGATAAAGAATTACATTCAAATAACTAAGACTAGTCATAAGTTGTATCATTATCAATCTGCACAAAACAAAACACATTTATATTTATGCCAACAACAACACCCCGATTCTAAACACGTGAAATAAGAGGAAAATAAATCTGAAAAAGGCTCCTTCTTGACCCAAACAGTCTTCTTTATTAGCTCAATAAATCAAAAGTTGTTCTACCCCAAAAAAAAGTCCTCTACCCATCTTCGGAGGTAATACTTATGCATAAAAGATTGACCCTCCATCTCCCTCCCCCCCCCCCCCTCGATTTTCCACCTTCCTTCTCTTTTCCATATACACATTAAAATATACAGACATAGAATTGATCGGTGAAATGGCTGACACGTAGAGGGCATATCTGCTGGAGTGCTTCATTTCTTGGGGAAATGAATAGATGTTGATTAAAAGAAAATGACTGCGTGTCATCTCTTTGCACATATATTGAGGTGATGTTATTCCCTATTATTTCCTAAAGGAAACTAAAGACACTATGCTCATCATCCCACATCTGGCATGATTGAAGGTGTGTTCGGAGGTAATAACATAGTGATGGATCAATGCTGTCATGAGTGCTTCCTATTGACATGGAGTGTACCTCCATTATGCACTATGGTGGTTTGTATTGCTTTCTTGTAGAGTATGTCTTTGCAATATCGACATTGGTGGTGCAGAGGTGTCATCTTGATATAAATCACATTTATCCGTTATTGAGTCCACTTGAACTCACCTTAATTCTCTTGGTCCTCACCTGCATAAATAGTTCATATTAGCTATGATTATGGGAAATATGACAAAAGTGCCCACAAACAAACCTTTCATTTAGTCACAGTTTCTATTTAATCTCGCAACGTAGAGCAACTATAATTATTAAACCACTGAACCTGTTGTAACATGTATTCTAGTTGCCCATAATATTCATTTTTATTCAAGAATCGCTTGACAATGCTTCAAAAGAGGACCTTTCACTCTATCAAATTTTATTTTAAAAACCCATACCACAACACTTTATCGAAACACATGGGAATACACGGGAAAACCCTTAGCCTAATCATAAGGCCGTACTTCAAATACATACACCCGGATCTATAATTATCGTCGAGTCTTCTCATCGCCCCTTCGCATCTCACATGTCACTTCACTTTCTTCGATTGTCAATTGCGATTTGTGATTGGCTGGACCTAAAAATATATAAGTTGCATTTAATAGTCCTGATGGGTCCACCATATCACATCACACCTTATGTATAAGCCTTGGGCTCCGCTGATTGCGATTTGCGATAGGCCGGACCTAAAAATATATGCGTTGCGGTTAATAATTTCAGCAGATCCGCCATATCGCATTGTGCTTTATGTATAAACACTGAACTCTACGAATTGCGATTTGTGATTGGAGAAGCAGACCCAAAAAATATATCTGTTATGTTTAATAATCCCGATGGTTTCGGTGTATCATGGTGTGCCTTGTGTATCAGCGTTTAAAGTGCCGATTGTGATATCCGATGCGATCAGTGTTAGGTAAACTTGACTCAGGATAGAGTCAAAGTTGACCAGGTTAAACAATGATGGTTTTGGGGCACATGGTATTGTGCACCCATAGTATTCTACCCGTCGTATTATATGTAATGGAGCTTATAAAAGGCTAGAAGGACTTCATTGTAATGTAAGACCTGGCGGTGAGCGGTGAAGGCTCACTTGGTCGGATTGGCCAGGATTTTGGCCAATGCTAATAAGATCTTATTAGGTTGGGTTTTTCCTCGGATTTGGGGTTTTCGCGGATAAACATTTGTGTTTAGGTGTTTATGTTTGTTGCTGGCTATTTTTATATTTATTCCTCTCAGTAACTATTTATGCTATGCATGTAAAATTTTTTAACAATTAGAGACTTGATAACATCGCAGTAACTCATGGGAGATAGACCTTAGCCCTTTACCAATGCGAAAAGTGATATGAGATGGAGGAGTGGTCAAGCGATTGCAATAAGCGATGAAGGCATGCATCGAGAGATGTGTAAAGACCGAGGAAGCGCAAAAAGGGTAAGTTATGCATATTTGTATAGTATTTCTATTATCAAAGCATTGATATAGAAATAAGGACGCGATAGAAGGTTTTGAGGGTTGAGTCCATATACACCCATAGTGAAGAGTGGGGGTTGGTTATATGTGTGGGCGTAGAGCACCATGAAGGTTTATGAGGATTGAAAATGTCTCGATGAAGGATATCAATGAAGGGCTAGACTGGGTTATAAATGAATCATGCCGCAGAGATTTATTCAGGGGGTCTTAACCATTAAGAATTGAAGCTTCGACTCGGCAGAGAGTTGAAATCCATGGGATAAAAATAGATCATTCAGAGAGTTATCATTCGGAGAAATGAAAGATCAAACTTCTAGGGGACCCATTCAAATTTACTGCCAGAGCAGGTTTTAATAGGGTGGTGGTTGTGGCCACAACAAATGGTGAACTGCTGGGTGAACCAGTTATCTTTGATACCAAATAAACTTTGGATCAGTAGAACATCAAGGTGTTAAGATAAACTTGAAATGCGAACTGTATAGACGGATAGGCATGAGTTGCACTTCAGCATTAATAGGTTTAGGCTGGATAAAGACAAATAGCTTCTACTTACTGATAGGGTTTTGACATGCATTCTCTAATTGTCATATTATGGGATTTATTGACCTTCCTTTACCTCTTTTTTACTTTCAAAATCCTTTTGGGGCCATCACTGGTCTGTCAATATCTATTTAGGTGTGTACCTCAGCTCTTTATCGCTCATCAAACTTGATGTAGATATGTTTATCTGCACTTTATGTAAGAATTTTAGAGCTATACTTTCATATGATTGAATGGGGCACAATCATGGATCATGCCATATATTTAAATTTCTTAAGCAAGGTTGGGATTGCTATGTAAACTAGTACTCTAGGTCCAGCAACAGTCCCTACTCCAACCGACTTCCCAAACAACTTGTCCTTCCAGATTGGCACAAGGACTCAACATTTCATTTTCTTTTACATAAGTCCTTCTAGTTTCGGGCACAAGGACTAGAGCATAATTAAATTTCCCACAGGATATACGACAGTGAGCTTAGCCCATGAGAGGAGGTTTACTTGTAGATGACAGATATTAGAAATTTTAGTGTGGTGGATGGAACCAATGGAGAATGACTACAAACCTCATAGACAAGTATAGGCTAGGTCTAGATGGGATTTTTAAAATGCAGTGTTCTTCCATGCCAGTCCATCTATGGTTACTCATATTTCATTTTATAAGGATGCCCCTACATGCTCCTAGTATCCAAGTTATCAACATATCCTACCTAGTTCCCAACAGATGCCAATGAGTGGCTTTGATTTGAATTTCACCACTGATTTTCTAGTTCTCATAGGCTCATTGAAAGTTTTCTTGATTTGCAAGGTAACGATGAATTTAGGATTGGCAAACTCATCAACAGGTTACTGAGGGAGGAAAAAAGTTGAAGGTAGTGAATGAGGGCAATCAGAAGAGGGTTATAAAAGGTGAAAACAAGACTGAAAGACCAAAATCAATTGACTGAAATTCAAAACAGCAGGAAAATAAACTTTGTGTAAAATAAGAACAGATAGGATGAAAATATAACTAAGCTAACAACAAAAATAAAATGAATCCTAACCTACTTAGGAGGTAACCACCATGTGGTGGCTACTGGAAGTATCTCTTAAGATGTTGGCCATTAATAGGGAGTTTTTCGGTTTGTCCCTGTAAAGTTTTCAATCTGTTGGTTCCCTGAGCAATTTTTTCCTCTACTTGGAAAAGGCCTGGTGAGCGCCAGTATTGCAGCAAGAATGTTGCAACTCTTGGGCTTCCAACTTTACTTTTATCAACTTGGTAGTTCGTAACAAACTTGGAAGCATCGGTGCTATATGAACAAGTACTAGTTCTCGCTGCAGGTTATCACTTGGTCAGCCGGTGCAAGATCACTAGGAGCTCAAGCCAACTTCTATAGATTTCAGAAGAAGCTCTATGTATGATGAAATGAAAGAAAGATTACTCTACAGATGCTATTCTAACTATAGAAAGGAGAAAGACTGGAATGTAAAGCGACCTAGTAAACCCTAATTAACATGCTAACACTATTAAACCCATAAAATGAGTGCCATTACCTACTAAAGGAAGTAAACAACATCTAACCATGCTATTTCTAGAAGTAAATAAGAAAAAAACATATTTTTGGATTTTTGCGTGTTTTTATGTGAATTTAACATGCATTTAATTTATTGTGTGTGAGTGTGGCAGCGAATAGGTGGCATTAGAGGGCGGTTTTGGAGCTTGGGAGGATGTAGGATGGTGTGGATGGGTCCTAGGAGGTCTTAGGTGGCCTTTTGGAGGCTTTTCCCACACTCGGCCTTCAGAAGAAAGCCCACAGGAAAAACTACAGCAGGACACAAGAAAACAATAGGAGGAAAACAGGGAAACTACAAGAGGCCTACGGGAGGAGGCTAAGAGAAATTTCCATTGTTTTGAGGGTGTGAGAGTGGGTGGAAAAGGTGGATGAAGGTTGTAATGAGGTATTAGAGCACCTGAAGTCTACCATGCATCACCAGGAGAGAAAGATGATTGGGTTTGCTCAAGGAGAGAGGAGGAAGTTCTATGAAAAATGAAGGAAACTAGGGAATAATTGAGGTGAGGTTTTGGAGACCTATAGCGAATGATCAGATGGAGGGTGTGATTGCTGGTAAGATGGCCTACTTATGGAAGATATTTTCTGCATAGAAAATAACATTCAATCAAGGAAATCAAGCAACCAATTAAATGAGTTCATTCTAGGAAAAATAGAGTTTTGCATTAAGATGGCCTAAACTATGATGCATAGAAGGAAATGTTGGGAAATGTTGTCAGAAAGGAAAGAATGAAAAAGGACTATTGCAAATCAGGAAGTGAACATGAAAAGGAGGATCTAAAGCAAAGAAAAACCGAACTATCAAACTACTAGAGAGCTGCAAACACTAAAAGTCCTAGGAATGAGGAAAATCTGTGTTTTTGGGGCAGTAAGAGAGTCTTTGCCTCTTTTGAATCTTCTCTGGTCACTGCTTAACCTGCTACAGAAAGCACAAATGGAAGAAAACTACAAAATCATCAAAAGCAACCTATTCTTAACCATAAGAGAAATACATCTAACAACAAACTAATCTACAAACTGAGGTAAAGCATACAAATACAAGTAAAGAGGAGCTTTGTTGCTTGGATTGGGCCCTAATGCAAGAGATTTAGCCCTTTGAGGTAACTCAATGCTAGCTCAAAAATGATTCCATGTTCATTATCAAAAAATAACAAGAGTACATAAAACTATCATAAAATAGTAAGCTCAAAATTTGAGTAGAGTTTACACAAGAAAAAAGTCAACCCTAGTGAGGCCCTAGGCCTCTCTACTTATACATTTGAAGCTACCAACGACTTCCTTAAAATCAGGGAGGCTTGGCTCCCAAAACTCGAGATGACTCTCAATCATATTCCACTTGCTCGACTGCCTTCTAGTGCATGATTTGGCTGCTTGTACTCCGAGCTGAATGAAGGGGAATCCGAAGTGAGGAGTAATAAATGAGGGGGATTCCCTCCTATAAGTCCTCTCCTCTGTCTACTTCTAGTTATTGTTGTAGTTTGGCCAGTAGATCCTTGAATTTTACCTAAAAATCCATCAATAATCTGCATTAAATACATGTTAGACCACATGGCATAATAACTAACTCGACTGACCCTATAAGCATAAATATAATTAGAAAATCATACAATAAGCTAAGAGAATGTTTGATTTGACTAGGTTAGGAGGTAAAATGAGCCCATATAATTACCAATTTATGAGGCTCATCATCACCCCCTATTGAAGGTGTTGCTCATCTTCCAAGCAACCTAGTCGATCTATTCATCTTTTATGGCCCTGGTGGCCTCCGTAGCATTCCAAGCTTCTGATGTGGTCTACTCATGTTCTCCATAAAATCCTATTTTTATGTCTATGTCCTTCCACTACTCCTTCTCTTCTTCTCCTCTTCTGCCTTCCAGCATGCCTAATAGGAGTGGAGAACTCAGTTTGAGGCCAATCTAGTTGACCTTTAGCCTTTACATGGAGTTCTTTGTTATCGGGAAATCTAGTGTCCACTCGGAGCTGCTAGTCCCACTAAGACTGGTAGCTATCTTAGAAACAAACAAACTAAAACTACTTTCATTTTCCTTTATGAGAAGTAGATAAGAGGGGAATGAAGGACACCAACCTCAGTCTTGCACTTGGTTCCTTGCTCGGTTCCTCTCGCTTCTGACAGATCCTTGCTGCTTCTCCTTCGTCTACCCAGATTTAAAGAGCACCTGTGGAATCAAAGCAGCATAATACTATCGAAGAACAGAGATCTACAATCATAAACAATATAGGACCAGATATATATTGACCACACAAATGCATATATCATTAAACATACAAGAATGTGGAGGAAAACTTAAATAGCTTTATTAATATCAAGAATAGCAAAGAGGATTACAACCAATTGTTCTGACCCAGTGTCATCCTCCATCATGAAATCCCTTCTTTCACCTCATGAAAAGCTTAGATCACCAAACACTATGATATTCCACCAAGAAACCAACAACACTTCCTTACACGATACAAAATTCTAGCCTCTGGATCTCTAGGATGAGGGATCCATATATAGATGATTGCAGGGTGGTGAGTCAGCTTCTGGGATTTTGATTAGTGTCCTCCCTCTGATAGTTCTTGATTCCACTTGGAGATTGATGATCTCTTACTCATCCCTGGGTGAATTCAGAGAGGCAAGTGTCACATGAGAAGTTTCTGGAATATTCCATGACGATCCACCTTGCAAATTGTCTTTGCCATTTGTCTACTCTCATCCATCGCACCCTATAGAAGGGCCTTTCAGTATGCATCGCACCCTTTTTCACTGAGCAGGTGGGATGCATCGCACCCTCTACACTAGGTAGTCTGTATGGTCTAGCTTTAACGAATTCTGAGCAGTTTTCTGTGGAGAACTTCTGGGAGATGATGTAATCAGCTGGCCTTGTTCCTTTAGGGTATGAAACAACACTTTTAGGGACTTAGGAGCCCTTGGTTTATGGACATGTATGATTGGGGTTGCAGTGCCCAAAAATGTCTATAACATGCTTGTACATTTGCACTCTTTTCAATGCCTCCCTCATCCTCATGGGAGAATGGTATTCTCTGATCTGCAAGCTGTGGGGTAGGGTGTTCCATCTTCTCATGCATGCATGCACACAATCATCCCTAAGTAGCTTTTTGCATATCTTCAAAGTGTGCAATGACTTGTGCCTAATTGGCTAGATATTTAGGGGCAATCTGAGGGTCATTTGCAAGCAGGTTGTGTGTACTTATGAGTGCCATAGGATTTGATGGCTCAGCTCTTATCATTAATGCTTCAGTCTACTCTTTTATTAACAATCTTTTCATTTCTGCTGCCCTCAATTCTTCATGGTTCATCCATCATGGCCATTAATTGCAGATCTCGTAGCTTGGCATTGGGGTCCCACACATTTAGCTCTGTGAGGGCCATGTTGTGTAGATAGAACTCTGCCATCTTTGCTTTGTCCTCGGAGGTGCTTTGGTCACACAAATCCATGAACTTTTTGTAATCTTGGAAAGGCATTGTGCCTCTTTGTGCAAAAGTTTTTATTTAGAATTGAACCCATTGATCCTTCAGATAGAGGCCATAAGATTTGGTTGGTTTTCTTCATTGTAATGCTTCCATGGATAAGCTTACCATGTATGCCAAATGAGTCTCTTTCTCCTGCAGCTGCCTCCTTAGTATTTCATTCTCATTCTCAAGGTGGCTTCTTGTAATGGCTTCTCTGTCTCTGAGAGCACTCAATTCCCTGCCCATTTCCCTGAGTTTGTTTTCCATGTGGCCAATATCCTCAACTCCTTTTGATTTGGCTATCTGCATCCACCTATGTATTCTCACTCTCTCTTCTTCCAATTCGAAAACAGTGGAATTACAAATTTCTGTGGGATTATCTTGCGTCCCTCAAGTATTCTGTAATAGGAGTCAAGATTAGGTTGGGGGTTAGGTTCTTGTAGCTCTTGTGCTTGTTCTTTCACTTCTAGCTATCCTCCTATCCTTTCCTCAAGTTTTTGTGTCTCTTGTAGTTTCGACAGTGTCTCCTATAAGACTGTTTCAGCCTCCTATAGGTTTGGTTTGGGGTCCTGTAAGATTTCCTTCCCCTTCCATTTAGAAGATATTGTAGTCCGCCTTTCATAGGTTATGAGTGTCATGGAAGGAGAGTCTTTCACCTTGGAAGATGGTGAATCTTCAATGTGGATGGGAGTCTTTGATGAGGGCTAAGGTTTTCCTGTTTTAATTCTGGTACTCTTCCTTGCCCTGAAATACATAAAGTTTTTTATTTTCCTCTTCTGCTTCTGCTTGCTTGGTGTAATGAGGGCAGTGAGGGTAGCTGCTACTTCCCTTTCCAAAGTTTTAGAGGATTCTTCTTTTTGCTCTGCCCTCTCTGCCTCCTTTTCTCCCTCTTCTATCTCTTTTTCCTCCTCCTGCTCTGTCTCTTTTTCTACCTCCTTCCTCTCTTGCTCTACCATGTCACCATTGGCTTCATCTTCTCCTCCTTACTATTCTCCCTCCTCACTGATAGAAGGACTGACATCATAGGTTAATGCCTTGATGTCATCCTCAGTTGTCATGTTTCTAAAAACTTCCCATGCTATATGGAGTGTAAGGGTATGGAGGGCCTCTTCTACTAGGATCTTGATTAGGCCATGGTGAGCTAGCTGTTGTGAATTTCCTTCTTGCACCTTGGTGTTGGAGTCAATGAGGGATTGGAGGAGAAAGTAAGGGATACTGAGCTTTTGATGTGCTGAGGTGTCCATGCCATATCTCAAGTCTTGGAGGATCCTGAAATAATACCCATAAACAATGTTGTGCCTCCCCTCACAAGAAATGTATTTGATTATTTGGTAGCTAACCTCATCCTAGGGATATGGTACACTAGCCCTCCTAATTCCATTCTTATCTTCTACAGGGGTTTCATTGTTTTGGAAAAATTTCTTCTTCACAACTTGGCCCATTGGTTTCTCATCTTTACTCCAAGGTAGCTCAAGAGGAAGGCTAGTGACACTACTGATGAATTCAGGGGTTATTTCAATGGAGAAGCCTCTAACAGTTACAGTAGCATGAGTTCTTGTGTGAGGAACCGGAGAGAGAGAAAATTCATGGGCAATTTCATCATCAAACCCTCTAAACTTCTCAAAGAAATTCATCCAGTTTGCCCTTGTAAATATGTCCACCACTTGAGGATGTGCATGGAGCCTAGTGGAGTTAGTGGGCTCTCCTCTCATAAAACCCCCTATCATATTGTCTGTACTTCTTTTTGAAAAACTAGATATGGAGATGGAGACAAAGAATTTTGAGTGAAATAGAAAAACAGATGGGACTGTGTTTTTTTCTTTTAAACAAAAATTTTTGTATGTATTTCTACCCTCTTAAAGACTCAATTTAATTTCAATTTGAGACCAACCCTTTCACATTTTTGTTTTCAAAAAAGGGTATTCATGAACCCTACCTCTTTAGATTGAAGTTCGTGCCACAACTCATGTTTCCTCCCTTCAAAATGACTCACTGCCCCTCCTGTAGAAGCCCACTGTCCATCTTGAAGATTTCCTGTAGGTGCTCCTTTAGAAAATGCCAAGAGAAAAAGTATGGAAGAAATTGATGGAGGATGCTGGTTAGGAGGCTGTGGGAGCATAAGAAGACTACTGTGTGGTTGAGTTAGAAGGAGAAGCTGAAGAAAAGGTAGTGAGAATGCATGGGGAGGAGTGCTCATCACCCTTTATGGATATTTTTGGTTATGAGTGCTGAGCTGGCAAGGTGCACATTACCCTGATTAGGACCATTGGTCCCCACCTGCTTGGTCATCATGACCCTTCCTCATAATCATCCCTCATTATTGCATCAGAGTTAACTCTTCCTCTCACTACCTGTCCTTGGCATCTTTTGCCTGAGCTGACTGTGCGCACGTGTGGGTGATATCTCGGTTAAGTGGAATCAACTAAATGAAGGTGGCCAAGTTAACTAGCCACCTTTCCCTCTTTCAATTTCAACGATCTCGTTGCCTTCATATGATTCCTAATTATAGAAATGCAGATAGAGGAGTGATTTAGCTACTCACCTATAATCCAAGTGTATTTGCTGCCATCGACTGTGAGGTGTTGTGGCTTTCTCTATTGCATGCCTTCATTTTCCTTCATGCATGTTGTATCTACTTGCTAATGTGTTGTTGTGTGTTTTTGCAACTTCTTCTTTTGCTGGAGCTGAGCCCGCATGTGCCTTTTCAACCTTCAGATGTGTTGTCCCTTACCGCTGGAGCTCTACTTCTATGTGATCAACTGCTACAGGAATTCCTATAGGAGCTCCTGTAGCTACTTCTCCCCTTGAAACTTTAGTCATTTCCCTATGATTGGAGCTCAAGAATGATGCCAAAGGTGGAGATGCATGATGGAGGGATAGTAGGTAAGCTTCAGATAAAGTTGATGGTGTCTTTCCCTCCTTTTATTTTTATTTTTTTTCAAAACTGAATTTCTATGTTTTTTCTTGGAAAGGAAGAAAAATATAATAATGATGCTTGGAGTGTGATGCAAGCTTGAAAATGATGGCAAGGAGGTTTGAAGATGGTAAGAGGGATTATAGGTTCCTCATGAAGCTTTTCTTGTCCCTCAAAATTCCTTTTGTAGACATTTTTGACTCTCTATAATTCCTACAGGAGCCTCTTGTAGAAAACACAGTTTTGGAAGAATAGGTACAGTGGGGTGAAAGAGATACCAAAAATGACGGAGGAAGGTGTGGAGAAGACGAGATGGATGCTGGTGTGAATGTAAGGGTCCCCTTGGCACCTTCTTTTGCTCCCTGTAGTCCTCCTGCAAACCTGTAATCCAATAAAAATTCATTTTTTCCTTCTCTTTTTTCTTTCTTTTTTTGAAAACAACTAGGGCGCCTTAGAGAGGTTTTCACTTTAATTGCCTGCCCTGGGTGCCTCGAAGGGAGGTTTTCACCTAGGGGTCTTATTCTTTTTCTTTTCTTCTTTTGACATCACTGGGCTGCGTCAAAAGAGGTTTTCAACCCAATGATGGGACTCAGGCGCCTCATGGAGGTTTTCACTTGAGTCCTTATTTTTTTGTCTTTTTTATTCAGTGAGTGGGTGGAGTGGAAGCTAAGACATGCTCCACTACCATCACTATTTTATTCAAATCTTCAATAAACTCTCGCTTGGAGAGGGGTTTCTTGTAGACTTTCAACCGATGTCCATTGACAAGAATGGGGATGGCTTCCTCATCAATGGTTCTAATCAGAACTGAACCATTGTCATTTCATTTCTCCGTAGTGTAGGGTCCCAGCCATCTTGTCCTCAGCTTGCCTTTGAAATCCTTGTATCTTGAATCATAGAGTAGTGCCCAATCTCCCTCTTGGAATTGCTTCTCCCTGAAATTTTTGTCATTCCATATCTTTCTCTGAAGTTGGACTACCTCTGTATGGAGAAGGGCTTGCAATCTGTATTCATCCAATCCATTGAGCTGAAGTAATCTCTCTTTCTGTGCTGAGGTCTAGGTCCAGCTAAGCTATCATCCTTAGGGTATTGAATTCAAATTCTATAGATACCAAAGCCTTCTTCCCATAGACCAGTTCATAGGGTGTGAACTCGGTGGTGGTCTTCCATGTTGTGTTGTAGGCCCAAGTGGCCTCAACTAATCTTTCTGCCTAGTCTTTTCTACTATTGCTCACTACCTTGGTTAGGATCCCTTCCAATGCTCTGTTAATGACCTCCACCTACCCATTGGCTTATGGATGGTAAGGGGTGGAATTCATGTGCTTGATACTATGATGTGTTAGTAGGTATTCAATTAGGTTGGAAGTGAACTGAATGCCTTGGTCTATGACGAACTCTCTCGGATACATGAACTTGTAGAATATGTTTTCCATAAAAACGCAACTACTTTTTCCTCTGTCACTGCTTTGATTGCTTTTGTCTTTGCCCACTTTGTTAGGTAGTTGGTGCACACAATGATGTACTGCTTCTACTTTGAAGAGGGGATGATAGGCCCCACAAGTCCATGCCCCACTTCTCAAATGGCTCAAAGGTCACTTGAGGTTGCATGGCCATTTCATCCTTTGAAGTGGGTTTCCCCATCCTCTGACACCAATCACACTGGCTCATGTATCTCCTCACATCCTGATGAAGAGTGGGCCAATAGTATCCTACCTGCAATATCTTGAAGGTGGTTCTTTTTGCTTCAAAATGACCTCCACAAGGCTCGTCATGACAGCTTAGGAGGATGTCAAAGACTTCCTCCTCCCTGACACAGCTTCTCAAGATCTAATCTGGGCCAAGTTTGAAGAGATTGCCTCCAATCCATGTGAAAGGGGTGCTTTTCTTTACTATGTTGCTCTTCTCTTTTGAGGATAGGTGTTGATCTGAAAATGAAACTACTTGTTTTTTCTATTCAAGGTATTCATTTCCATTAAATTATATGTGAAAACTGTTACTAATGTTTTGCAATTGAAACAAAGTGTTTTTGGTAAATTTCTGAGTCTTATGTGTGAAGGAGTGTTATTTCATTTTACTTTTCAACATATCAAATCTAAAAAACACAGCAAGATAAAATCACATAATATAACACAGCAGCTGATAAAGCAGTTCACCCCTCCTAGGCTACATCTGCCGCGTCCAAGGCCCCCAAATGGGCTTGTCCCTACTCTTATTAGATGCTCAAATTGGTTATATAGTGAAAATAAAGCCTAAACATGTAAAACAAGCTGTGGAAATGAGTTTAGAAAACAGAAAATAGTCAAGAATGGCTTTTGTTTTACGTCCAATGGTTAACCATAGCCCAATGCAGCTCCAACACTCCCTAGACCCTTATGTCTCCCCAAGCTTCTTTGATGAAAAAACACTTAAAGATGAGCTCTATTGGCTCGGAAACCTGTACCATTGTCTTTGGAATGCTCAGAATACCCAAAATCAAAAACAAAATTTCCCCAAAAGGATATCCCTAGTGAAATTTATGATCTCCAGAAGTTTTCTCCAGTTTGACCTAAGAAAACTCCACTAAATTTGGCTTAACTAGAGTTAGGCCCGCTAACTTTGGCAAGAGTGCCTAAAATGGCGAACTCCACCAACCTAACCTTAACCGTCGGCCTAAACCATGTGCATGTGACTAAGATTCTGGCAGTAGTTTCTGTTGGCGGGTTAACTAACCATGACTGCCGGAGTAGAGACCTGTGGTTCTGAGCCCTTGGTTTTATGGATAGGGGGTTGGCCCTTAGGGTTTGGCCCTCTTTCCGCCCCAACCAAACATTTAAAAAACTTTAAATATGATATGTAACCATATGTTGTTAAGAACCATGGTGTAGGCGGGCTAGTCGGGCCTGTCGGCTAGTAGTGCGGAGACCCACGATCAAATCTTGTTGAGTGCCAAAAATTTTACACCATAAACTTTGTAGCCTTGGGGTCATGTGGCGGCCTTCGGGCAGGCCACATGGCGTCCATCCATTGTTCAGCAGGGGATATTCCATGGAATATTCCCAAAATATTTTGAGGAATATTCCCGAAATATTCTTTTTTAATATTTTTTTATTCAAAGTCAACCCAAGTCAAACTGATTTTTTTTTTAAGGAAATTGTAAACTTAAAACTTGAATAAATTTCACATATAGTGTCGGATTTGAGTGTCATTCATGGCTACAGGATCATTTCGATGAGAACTATCCAGTCGTTCAAGTTTCAACCAATTCTGGGAAATTCAAAATTTGAGCATTTTTTCCACTTAGGACATGATCACTTGATCAGCTGTGGTGGGAACTGTGCTGAAACCAAGTAGTTTGCTATATCAAAAAACCATGGAGAGAGTACTGATATAGCAAATAGGTGTTCATCTGGCATTTGGTAATCTGCCATTCCTTCTTCACCTGCAGGCAAATTTACTCTAGAAAAAAAGTCGGCAACAACATTCTCTTTACCAGGCTTATCAATAATGGTCAGATAAAATTGCTATAGCAAAAGTAACCATCTAATAATTCGAGCATTTACGTCTGGTTTTTTCATTAAATATCTAATTACAGCATGATCAGTGTGCACAAAGGTTTGATAGCCTGTGATATAATGTCTGAATTTGTTTAAGGAATGCATGACATCTAGGAGTTCCTTCTCGGTCATTGTATAGTTTAACTCTACCTTTGACAAGTTTTTGCTTATAAAGTATATGACATAAGGTAAATTTTCATCAATTTGTCCTAAGACTGCTCCTATTAGTTTGTTCAAGGCATCCGTGTGAATGTGAAAGGGTAGGGCCCAGTTTGGGCCTTTGAGAATTGGGGCAGTCACTAGCTTGCTCTTCAAGGTATCTAGGGCTTCTTAACAGTTCGCTGACCATATGAACTCAACATCTTTACCTAGGAGGCCAAACAAAGGCAAGGCTATCTTTCTGAAGTCTTTATTGAATCTCTTGTAGTATACAGCTAAGCCTAGGAAGCTTCTAACATCTCTCACCTTTTGAGGAGGTGGGACCCTTTGGATGATGGCAATTTTGTTGGGGTCCACCTGCAGTCCTTGTTGAGATATTACATGACCTAGCACGGTCCCTTCAGTCATCAAAAATTCAAATTTTTCTAGACTGGGGGATAGGTTCATATCAATACACTTATCTAGAAATTTTCCTAGGTTAGATAAAGCTTCCTAAAAGTCAGAGCCATAAGAGTAAAATCATCCATGTATATTTCTATTGCATCATGAACCAGTTGAGAAAATATACTCAATACCACTCTTTGGAAAGTGGCTGGAGCATTGCACAAACCAAAGGAAGGACCCAGTATGCAAAGGTACCACAAGGACAAGTGAAAGTTGTCTTATCTTGGTCTTCTAGGCTAATTTGAATCTGATTGTATCCGCTAAACCCATCTAGGAAGGAGAAAACCTTTTTCCCTGTCAAACTATCTAACACTTGATCTATGAAAGGTAAAGGAAAATGGTCCTTTCTAGTGGCTTTGCTCAATTCCTGATAGTCGACACATATTCTCCACTTACCATTTTTCTTTGGCACTAGCACCAAAGGAGAGACCCATTCACTGTCAGAGATGGGATAGATGAATCCTGCATTAAGCAATTTCTGCAGTTCTTCCTTAACAATATCTTTAAGTGCTAGGTTCATCCTCCTTTGAGGCTGCTTGACTAGCTTGCTATCTTCCTTGATGTATATATGATGAGTACATACTGAAGGGTGCACTCCCTTCATCTCCTTATAACTCCAGGCAAAGGCATCTAGATGTTTTCTCAGTATGCTGCATAGCTCCTTTTCTTGGGAAGTAGATAGGGATGGATTTATTTTCAATGTTCTTTCTAGGCCAAACTCTACACTTTTAACACAAAGAGAAGTAGGTTCAGCCACACAGAGATCAATTGAAGGGTTGTTTTGGGTTTCTCTTACTATGTCTTCTAATGGTGATACACTAGGAGGTGGTTTTTGAATCAAATTTTCAATCATATCATCCTCACCTTGCGATTTTCCCCCCATGGCGATTTCTAATGCACAAAGTGGTGCAGAATAAACTTCATCCTTATCTTGCTCCTCCAACCAGAGAGGTATATCATGTTCTAGCAAGGGTTGGGTAGGAGGATATAGGATTAACTGCTTGGACATGTGCTCGTTCTTTATGGTCATGTTCCCAGCTTGACAGCTAATGTAGGCATCGACTGTAGCCAACCAGGGCCTTCCCAGAATGAGAGGATACCCAGTGAGCTTTGCCTTCGGTTGCAGAACTAAGAATTCACCAGGGTACTCCTAAGAATCAATGGAGACCATCACATCTTCCATAATCCCCTCAGGGGTCACTATGGATCGGTCTGCTAGTTGTAGCACTTTCGTGGTCTTCCTCAAGGAGCCTTGGAGGTTAAGTTTGAGCATTGTGTCCTTTGTCATCACATTAATGGTAGCTCCCAGATCAATCAAGGTATGTGGGACCATTATGCCATTGATGTGGACATCAACTACTGGGCTTCCAGGGTCCAGATATTTTCGACAGATTACCTACCCCAACATCAGGTCGGACAATTGTACTATGACATTGATGGTTGGGGCATCTCTCTTGTGCTTTCCTGGATGCCTAAAGCACTTCTCTTTGATCAACCTATTGTAGATAGGCACATCTTTCATGGCTTGGAGAAGTGGTATCTTCACACATAAATGTTTCAATTCTCCCAGGAGTTCAATTTCTTCTGGGGTAGGCTGGATTGTCATGGATAGTCTCTCAGGAAATGGTGGATTTTATTTACGTTCACTTTCCTCTTTATCTTCGTCAACCTTCCTGGGTAGAGGCTGGCTATTTGGGAGAACTTTCCTAGATTGAAAGTTAATTTCTTAAATCTCCACAGCATAAGTTGGGCATGATGGTTCCCCACTATACACTTGCTGAGCCTGTCTTTTATTTGGGTTTGGATTTGGCTAGGCAGGAATTTGGGGTTGCCTTGGTGGAGCAGAAGGTAACGGTTGTGGTTGGGTAGGTGGTGGAGGCAGAAGAGCGGGAAGAGATTTGTATTGGGGCCTCCACCCCTCATGAGATGCATTCTGTTGGCATTATGACACAAGTTTGGCTCAATGACATAAGTTTTGTCCTTGATGGCAACTCACTCAAATAGTAGATCACAAGTTCAGGCTCTCAAAATAGTAGAAAATAAGATACCTGTAGGCTCCTATTCACAAAGACGCGGACATGTACGCAGCTGCTCCGAACAAAAAGTGCAGACATAAAGTACACGCACTTTCATGCAGAGAAAAGCGCGCACGTGGGAAAGCTTATGGTTGGTCCATGGTATTTAGTCCGACATTTTGGATCTCTATGGTTTTGGACCATGGTTTGAGTAAGGCCTAGACTATAAAAAGGAAGGGAGATCATTTGGCTGGGGGAACTAATGTGTTGAATATCTTGAGATGAGCAAGATCTGAAATACTGGTGATCGGTTGGTGAGTTATAGCTGAACCTGAATCAAGGAGAAACCTGAGCATTACAAGACGGCTCTACTGATGGGTTGAGATCTTTTTGGCGCATGATCAGATCTTTAAATCTGATAATCTGGGGTATAAGTGAAGTCTAATAAATTATCTATAGCCGTAGGTGTGACACAGTGCAGGCGCGGATACCCACAGGCTCAACGCAGCGCAGGTGCGGATACCCGCAGGTTTGACACAGCGCAAGTGCGAATACCCGCAGGCTCGACACAGCGTAGGCGCGGACACCCGCAGGCTAGACACACCGCAGGTGCAGATACCCACAGGTTCGACACACTGGAGGTGTGGATACCTGCAGGTTAAAGAAGTGAATACTACGGACGTACGCAGGTTTCCATTGGTGAAGTTGCAGACTTTTCCTTGAAATATGTTTTAGCTACTTTTGTCTATTACTTCAATGTTTAGGGTTCTGAATTGGTGTCTGGTTACTGGTACTATGTTCTGAGAATTTATTGATTCAGTGTTTGTACAAGGAAGTTGGTTGATTGCAGATCTATTTGATGGTTGATTCATATTCATGGATCCAGTTTGAAAATTCATGAAACATGGTCCCTGGAAGAAAAGAGAAGTCTTATGTAGGTCAGCACCTACATACTAGTACCTCAGCTATTACAAGAGCTAAGGGGGTTGTAGTTCCCTTCCAGAAGAGTCTAGAGAACGAGAGAAGGTTGTAACCTTCTACAAGTTGAAGCCTGCGTACTGGTATAAGACTGCACCAGTGCAGAATCATTGTAAAAAGAAGTTTCTAATTGAAAGAAGATAGAGACATATTGCAGCAGGTGGTTTTCACCCACATTGGGTTTCCACCTTATATCTTCTGTTCTTTTGTGTGACTGTCTACTCTACTTTTCTATTCTTGCTTACTGTATATGATTCTGACACACAAATTAATGATCAACATCTGAATAATAAATTAAATTATAAGTCTGGGAGGTATACGCAAGTTTCATTAGTCAGATTTGCAAATCTTCATATAAATTGAAAAGAATTTGATAATACTGATTCACCACCCCCCCCTCTTAGTATTATTTTCAACAATTGGTATCAGAGCAGGTCCTTCAAGAAAAGCTTGATCACTTGAGGGAAGATCTATCATCATGAGCAACTACAAAAAGGAAGCATCTATCAGGCCACCGATTTTTGATGGGAGCAACTTCGTCTATTGGAAGGTAAGAATCACTGCCTATCTTCAATCTCTTGGTACAGAAGTTTGGGATATTGTGGAAATAGGATACACATTTCCATCAACAACTCCTACAGATAAACACAATGAAGAGTTAGAATGTGAAATTGTGGGACTTAGAAAAGAAATTGAGAAAACAAAAGCCCTTAATCTCAGATTTTCTAAAGGATCTGAAACTCTAGATGAGATTATCAAAGTGCAGTGTTCTCCTCTAATCAAGACAGGTCTCGGATATTCCGAAGAAGCATCTCAAGCTCAGAAGCAATCGCAGAAGCCATCCACCTCCAAAATTTATCTTGATGCAGCAAGGAGAAGTGAACAAGTTGACAATCGACAGCAAAAGCATAATGCAGATCACCAGGTAAATCAGGGACAATTTACTTCGAGAATGATCAAAGATTATCAAGTAATCGGGGGCAATCTATGTCAAGGATGAATAGAAGCCTCAATCGACCACAGGTAAATCATTCTCATGTTGGCTCAAGAATGGATGGAAACTACAATCATATGGTTGGTAGATTTGATAATCACAGGAATTTCTTCAATGGCCAATGTTTCTCTTGTCATAACTTTGGTCATAAAGCTGCTCAATGTGTTGCCTACAAGACCATCATGACTAGGAAAGCTAAAAAACAAAGGAGTATGACAGGAATCATGAAAAGAACCTACAATAACTTCTATGCTCTTGAAAATGAAATATAATGTTCTATCTATAACAACTTCAGCCATGAAGATTCTGAGTGCAGAAGTAGGTCTCGGTAAACAAATCAGAAGGAGTAAGCCTCATTGAGTTCCAAAACATGGAAAAGGAAAGAAACGCAACTGGAAATATGTGGGATAGCCTTATATGTGGAAGGATAGGAAAGTCAATGGTACATCGACAGTGGATGATCAAAACATATGACAGGTAATAAAGAAAAACTTCAGCCATATAGTGCCTTAGAAAAGGAAAATAAGGTCTCATTTGGAAATGACACCCCTGCATTCATAAAAGGTAAAGGCTCTACTCGTTTGAAAGAAAAGGTCAAGGCTGGTAATGTTATGTATGTTGATGGCTTAAAGAATAGTCTATTGAGTGTCAGTTAGATGTGTGATCAAGGAACTGAGGTAATATTTCTATCAAATGGATGTATTGTTCGTGAGCTTGATATAGGAAAGATAGTGATCAGAGCCATAAGAACTCCAAATAACTTATATGTACTCAAGGGAGAACAACAAAATGCTACTTAAGCAAGAATGATGAATAATGGACATGGCACAAAAGACTGGGGCATCTTAGCTTCTCTCAAATAAGGAAAGCATGCAAATATCAGGCAGTTCGTGATCTTCCTGAAAACAGAATTCCAGATAATACAATATGCAAGTCATGTCAATTTGGTAAGCAAACCAAAACTAATTCCCCTGAGAAGGAAGGATCAGCTAGCAAGCCACTTGAACTTGTTCACACCGATATATGTGGTCCAACTAGGAAGACGTCACCTCGAGGAGAAGAGTATTTCATATTGTTCATTCATGACTTTTCAAGGATGTGTGGTTGAGGGGAAAGTACCCCTAGGGTCCTTTGGGTTGAGACTCCACCAGACCGAAAATTGCTTATTCAAAGAAACACACACACAACCATTATCTTTACTGTAAGCAAATTCTAATGTTTGGGGTACGTACCTAAGGTCCTACGTTCGAGAAGGCCTTTAGGGTCCAAACCCTTCTTGGAGTTCCCTTCTTCTCCTTTGACCTGTAAAACAAACAAATCAAAGAACACAGTAGTACATGGAAAAATACTTATATGAAAACCATCTTCATGCTATAAAGTTAGTTATAAAAATCTTTAAGTAACTACTTGCATAAGAATTCAAGACAAGAATCTCATAAGCATAAAGAAAGATTGTTTCGGGAACCAAGACGTGTTTCTTTATATAAAGGCAAGTAAAGTACATATAACGAAAAGATTTCACCTGAAACACCTTCAGCAGGCTCCAAGCAAAGCTTCCTCCCGGATTCGTTCCAGCCTCAAGCCTCCAACAAGAGCTCCTTCCAAGTCTTACTCAATGGTGATATAAAAGATGAATGATCACCAATACACATGGAAACAAGGGTTTCCTATGCAAAATGGGGGAACTGCAGAAGGCACCAAGGACTTCAGACCTGGTCTAAGGGGAAAATCTCAGCATAATAATCTTGCTCTTCTTTTCTCCCTCCCTTAGGCCTTCCCTTTGATGTCTTTTTATACCATCTCCAAAGTAGTTTTTTAGTTAGGAGTTGGTTGGGAACAGTTGGGCCACGGGCACTAACAGGTGATCAGCAGGTAAAACCCGCGATCTCCGCCCGAAAATAAGGAATTATTTATTTTTTTAAGTGTTTTAATACATACACGCGGGTTGGGTATACACAGACCCGCGTGTACACGCGTTTAACTCAGGGCAATGTCGCGTATAGGGAATAAAACACTGTTTTTTAAATTTTAGGACCAGGTCTGGAAGGAGGGGTTGCCCTAGGCCATGAGTGCAGCATCACAAACCATAAGAGTGAGATTTGGAGCTATAACAGATGCCCCCAATGTATGAGGTCAGAAGGGGAACATGATGGCCGAAATATATTATGTAAGAACATGGAAAGGAAGTCTTGTCGAAAAACCGAGGAGGACGTCACCAGAATTCAGCCTGCCAAGCCACCAAAAGGAGATCAGAAAGAAACACTGTCTGAGGCGGGCATACCCATGCTCAGAAAAAGTAAAGCATGTCCGCATATCAAGTACAAGCGGATCCACTAAGTATACAAGTATAAATGACTGGAAGATACATAATGGATCATCTGATCATAAGGAGAAAGTACATGTCTAAATATCACATATAAGACTGTCAATGATGCTGGAAGATGCAACGAATCACTGATATCAAAGACTGATCCCAGAAGGTACCAACTGAACATGATGGAATAGGATGGTACTACACTGCAAACTCAGGTGCCAGCATATAGAATGTCGCCATGACTGACTACAACATATAAGGTGGAGTGGTATCAACTAGCAGCAACAGGAGCAACTGTCAAGTGAACCAATGAATGCTTATACAACTTGAGGTCTTCACCGACCGCCGTGGTACATTTCTACACCATGGGAATAAATGATCTGAAGTCGACCATGTGAGAAATTGTTTGATTACCGGTCATTGATGTATACCGTTAACAAAAACGAGACTACTCACCGATAATGATAATGAGCGTCAAGGTACCCAGTACAATCTAACAAGTGTGAATAGATGAGCTGAAGTCGAACACCTGTAAGAATATATCGATCAGGAGACAATGATGGTTTCTCACTGTCGATAGCGAGGAATCTGCCACTAATGACTGCAAACCCCAAGGTACTGCCAAATGGACTCTATATCTTTGCCCCAGAGCAATGAGTCGGAGTCGATAGGGAAAGATCCGCTAGAAGGAAGGCATTAAGGCATCCTCCATCAATCTAGCGCGAGTGTAACCCGTAGGCCAATAATGTGGAAGGAATCGGACGAAAAATATGTAGTAACCCAACCGAAGTACGTTTCCGGCGTACACAAGATGTGGCTAGCGCACGGCAGAAACCCTCTGAACCAACCAATAATGAAAGATGACACAGAGGCGAGGTATCCACCAATAGGGTCAAATGGAAACCAAGGTACTGCATGAATCCCAATGTGTGATAATGTATGCTGATGTCGAACACAAGGGAAACCACTCAGTCAAAGACCCATGATACTGATCGATGCTGAGCACAAGGTGACCTATCAATAATGAAAATAGGGCCAGGGTGCGGCTCTAGGCCTGTCCTCAGAGCAAGATGTCGTCGTCGATAAGGACAAGACCCGCCAGCAAGAAGTCAATGGGGACCTTCTCAAACCGGCACGAGTAAAGGACCAATATAACTGATGTGATGATAGACATGATACTAACAACCAGGGATGGCCGACTGAAAATGAGTCAAGAGACACCGCAGAGAGGCCGACTCAGGCTAACTTCCCTTGAACAAAAGCACGACTCAATGTGACTATGTGGCAGCGTATGATGACTCTGTATAAGTTCGCCATGCAGGAGGCATGAACGAACCCTCCATATGATTGGGAGAGATAACCAATCGGGGGAGAACTGACTCAATAACAAGGTTATGGCATACCTAAGTCAAACTAAATCCCACCCATGCGGAGGAGACTTTGTTTTGAGTGCTTTGTTCAAGGGCGACAGGACTGACTCTAGCTGCCAACAATAAATGGAAATAATGTCCCTGTTCCCGCTCTTTTTTGGAATATTTAATTTTTTTTTTTGTCTTTTTCTGTTAAGCCGGAAAAAGAATAAAAGAATGCTATGGTACAGTGGAAAGAACGAGTGTCGGTGAAACAGATGATCTAGCTCCTGGGAAAGGAACGTTCCTATGCTCAATGCAGGGAGGTGAAAACTGGTCAGTGACACTCAGAGGTATGTTCCTTCCACGGATCAGGGTATGTCAAGCTGCAGAAGTCAAAGGTATGCAAGGTTGATTTTGCAGACGTCATGGTCAAAAGTTGGCTTAAACACGAGTCCAAGTGAAGCCGGCTCTAGGCCAAAAGGTGCAAATGGTCAACATGCAATGCAGAAGTACAACTCGACATACATAGGAGCCTCTAGGGTATAAGGCCAGAACGAAGCGAAGAAGCAAAGAGGAATGAGTCTTCAACGCATAAGTCATGGCGGGACTACAGAGGACTCCCGAGCCTAGGGATGAAAAATCAGCATGAGTGCCAAGCGACAAAAAGGTACTAACTAGGGCACCCATGATAAGGTAGGCTCTACCACACAAGTCATGATACTTCTAAGCAATGAGAAGGTTCTGCACCATAACTTGGTGGGGTCGATCCTAAGGCAAAATGGGAAAGGAAACTGATAAATGCACAATGCAGGTGGAAAAACCTAACCTATATGCCAGTTTCGAGAACCAATACCTGTCAGAACGGACCAACCATAAACTTCCAAAGGAGAAATCTTCCAAGTTCTGTAAACATAAATAGGAACACTAGACACGAAGTTAATACATCTCACATATAAACTTCATATAAGATCTTGTGTTATAGAATACAAAACTTGAAAATGCGTACCTCATACATACAATATGGTACAGGGAACCATGCAGCCTTGCGGCTTACGCATAATAGTTCTTCTGGACAAACCCCTTGCAGGGATCGGACCGAGGACTCCTTTGGTAGTCATAACTCATGGCTTCAAAGAGTTCCTCCTGTGAAGGCAAAGCAAGTTCTAAGAAATCATGAGAACTACAAGGATCGAAAGAGGGAATTAAAGGGTCCCATGTTCCTATAGGAAGAATCTCTAGGTCAACTGCCGGGACTAAGTCCCAAGAAGGAGAATAATAAGTCAAAGGATCCTTCTTAGAAGCAATTGAACATTGAGGACTCAATGCCACATAATTCACCCGTGGCGGGGTAGAGTCTACTTGAACACTTGGAACAAACCAAGGGGCATTCTACAGTAAAGTCGAATTAGGGTGGTGATTATTAGATGCAAGCTGATCAATAGTGACAATATTCCCGTTATGAGGAAAGCACATTACTCGAAAGAGTGAAGACACCACAGCATTCATAGCATAGACATAATCATGCCCAAGTAGCATATTAAAGTCTAAAGGGCTATCAACCACCATCATATCGATTAAGACAGTCTTCCCACCTAAAGTGATAGGCACTTGAGGAAGAACACCCATAGATTCACCAGGCCTTCTATCATAGGCTAACAACTGACTCTGAGCTGTCAACAACTTTGGGGAACCCAAAGCTTTCCAAGTCAAAGAGGATATAATACTTGCAGAGGATCCTTCATCCACCATACATCGATAGACATTTGTGTAATTCACTCTGACCTTTATTTGGAAAGGTGCAGCGGAAGGAAGACGAAGCTCAACAAGACTACCCCAATCAAAGGAAACACTCTTAGAACTTGGAGGGGGAACATTTGAAGAAACCGGAATGCCCCCTATACTAGAAGACTCTGTACTAGAGATCAAACAAACTCTTTTGTTAGGCACTTCACCCCCCAAAAGAGGAGTGTAATCAGCCAGCGATTGCACTGGCTTTACCACATTATCAACCAATGGTTGATGGGATTGATGAGAAACCATATCAGATCTAGGAGCAGAAGTACTTTCAGACTCAGACCATATCCTTTGAACCTCTGGAATACCAGGGCATAAATGAGTAATATGGTCTCCCTTGCATATCTTACAAGGGAACTTAGGCTTAAAACTTCTACGTCCGGGTTTCTTATCAACCTCCATTCCGCCAACATGACTAGCAGTGGTTTGCGGAGAGTCCTGAACATGACTTGCAGAGGTCGGTGACTCTTTGCCAGTATGACTTGCAGTGACTAGACTCATGCCCCCAGCATGACTTGCAGCGGCTGAAGACTCATCTTCAACATGACTCGCAGAGGTTGATGATGAAGTGTTAGTGTGACTCGCAGTGACTAGACTTGTGCCTCCAGCATGACTAGTAGTGGCTGAAGGCTCATCTTCAACATGACTCGCAGAGGTTGAAGATGAAATGCTAGTGTGACTTGCAGTGACTAGACTTGTGCCCCCAGCATGACTAGCAGTGGCTGAAGGCTCATCTCCAACATGACTTGCAGAGGTTGAAGATGAAAGGATAGACTTATTCTTCTTCTTTGACTTCCTTTTTCTCCTTTTTTTAGATTTCTTGTTACAAGAAGGAGGAGAAGAAGGAATCCCAAATTTCTCTTTGAAAGAAGATGAACAATTAGCACCCATGTGATGCCCTTGAAATAAAGCATTCAACTGAGAAGCTTCAAGAGCATTTGGAATATTCGGAGTGGACCACATTCAACCCAGGAATATTCAAAGTGGCCATCAAGGGAGTACCAACGTTTCCAAAGAAAGGAAAAGCACAAGGATCCCCTTTTGGAAGGGTACCTTGGTTGGTTTCCACAGGAATATTAGCCATATCAAATTGATCCAAAGACCCTTCCCCTACGGGAATGTAGAAATAACTCTTCAAGGAATATGAATAAGCAATCAAAACCTTTGCCCTTGAGGAGGCAACTCCACAACTTCTGAAAGAACGACCAAAAGCCTTTCAAGATTGGCGGAGTGGTAAGCCGGTCACTCAGAACACAAAGTCCAAACGTGACTAGACAAAAATACCTAAAACAAACAAATCAAAGAACACAACAGTACATGGACAAATACTTATATGAAAACCATCTTCATGCTATAAAGTTAGTTATAAAAATATTTAAGTAACTACTTGCATAAGAATTCAAGACAAGAATCTCATAAGCATAAAGAAAGATTGTTTTGGGAACCAAGACGTGTTTCTTTATATAAAGGAAAGTAAAGTACATATAATGGAAAGATTTCACCTGAAACACCTTCAGCAGGCTCCAAGCAAAGCTTCCTCCCGGATTCGTTCCAGCCTCAAGCCTCCAACAAGAGCTCCTTCCAAGTCTTGCTCAATGGTGATATAAAAGATGAATGATCACCAATACACATGGAAACAAGGGTTTCCTATGCAAAATGGGGGAAGTGCAGAAGGCACCAAGGACTTCAGACCTGGTCTAAGGGGAAAATCTCGGCATAATAATCTTGCTCTTCTTTTCTCCCTCCCTTAGGCCTTCCCTTTGATGTCTTTTTATACCATCTCCAAAGTAGTTTTTTAGTTAGGAGTTGGTTGGGAACAGTTGGGCCACGGGCACTAACAGGTGATCAGCAGGTAAAACTCGCGATCTCCGCCCGAAAATAAGGAATTATTTATTTTTTTAAGTGTTTTAATACATACACGCAGGTTGGGTATACACAGACCCGCGTGTACACGCGTTTAACTCAGGGCAATGTCGCGTATAGGGAATAAAACACTGTTTTTTAAATTTTAGGACCAGGTCTGGAAGGAGGGGTTGCCCTAGGCCATGAGTGCAGCATCACAAACCATAAGAGTGAGATTTGGAGCTATAACAATGTGTTGGATAGGACTCATGAAGTATAAAGATGAAGCTTTCAAAAAGTTGAAGTCATTCAAAGCCTTGGTTGAAAACGAATCAGATCGCAGAATCAAATTCCTTAGATCTGATCAAGGAGGGGAATTTACCTCAGATGAATTTTTCGATTTTTGTGAAGAACATGGAATAAGAAGGGAATTTTCTGCTGCAAGGACTCCTCAGCAAAATGGAGTAGTGGAAAGGATGAACAGAAAAGTTCAACAAATGGCTCGTGCTATGCTTGATGAGTCTGGAACTCGCGCAACCTTCTGGGGTGAAGCCACATTTGCCGCTGTTACTATTCTCAACAAGACAAACATCTGGGTAAACAACACTCAGACTCCTCATGAACTTTGGTACGGTAAGACTCCCACGGTAAAATACTTCAAAATTTTTGGAAGCAAATGCTATATTAAAAGGATTGATGAAAATCTTGGCAAGTTTGAACCTAGAGCAGATGAAGGCATTTTACTTGGCTACTCTCCTCACAGCAAAGCTTACAAATGCTACAATAAAAGACAGGTAAAATCTGAAGATTTCGAAGATGGTGAAGATTATCCGTCAACATCAAATCAGATTCATGATGAAGAAGAAACCCATCAGGCACCAAACGAACAGATAAGGATAGAAGAAAAGACTCCATCCAGATATGTTCAGAAGAATCATCCAGAATCTCAAATTTTGGGGTAGAAAGAGGCAGGTGTACAAACTAGAAGAACCATATCAGAAGCTTCAAGCTATCTACCATTGCTCTCCTCCACTGAACTGCAGAACGTAAGAGAGGCTTGCAAAGATGAATGCTAGGTCAAGGCCATGGAAGAAGAACTCGAGTAGATTGAAAAGAATAACACTTGGGAGTTGGTTCCTAGACCAAAAGATAAGAATGTCATAGGGACAAAATGGATTTTCAAAAATAAGCTGAATGAAAATGGGGATGTGGTTAGAAACAGGGCAAGACTTGTTTGTAAAGGATATGCGCAACAAGAAGGAATAGACTTTGAAGAAACTTTTGCTCTAGTTGCCAGACTTGAGGCCATAAGAATGTTCCTTGCTCTCTCTAGCTTTCAGAAGTTCAAAGTATTTTAGATGGACATAAAATTTGCCTTTCTAAATGGAGACTTAAATGAAGAAGTATATATTGAACAACCAGATGGGTTTATTCTTGGAAATGATCCAAAACTTGTATGCAAACTCAAAAAGGCTCTCTATGGCCTTAAACAGGCTCCAAGGGCATGGTATTATCGGTTGGACAAGTACCTCCATCAACAAGGTTTTATAAAAGGATCAACTAATAGCAATCTATATATAAAAAAATTGACAATGATAAGTTGTTGATACTTGTTGTGTATGTTGATGATATCATCTTTGGTAGCAATGAAGAAGACATGAGTCAAAATTTTGCCTTGGTGATGCAAAAAGAGTTTGAAATGTCCATGCTTGGTGAGCTCACATATTTTCTTGGTTTACAAGTCCAACAAAACAAATATGGCATTTTTCTATCACAAACTAAATATCTCAAGCAGATCTTGAACAAATATGGGATGGAGGATTCAAAACTAGTATGTACCCCTATGGTGACAGGATGCAGCCTCAGTGCAAATGATGAATCGGTAGCTGTACATCAACCAACCTATAGATCCATGATTGGTAGTCTAATCTATCTAACAGGTACCCGACCATACATTATGCATGCAATGGGAATAGTTGGAAGGTTTCAGGAAAATCCAAAGGAAACTCATCTTCAGGTAGTTAAGAGAATCTTCAAGTATCTTCAAGGAACTCAAAACTATGGCTTATGGTATCCTAGAGGTACAAATCTCACACTTCATGCATACACTGATATGGATTAGGTAGGAAGCATGGATGACAGGAAAAGAACTACTGGTGGTGCATTCTTCATGTGTCCTAGATTAGTATCTTGGTTCAGCAAGAAACAAAGCTCTATTCCATTATCTACAGCTGAAGCATAATATGTAGCTGCTGCATCTTGTTGCATACAACTCCTTTGGATGATGCAAACATTGCAAGATCTTCAAATCACCTGCACTCCACCTATCTCTATTTTCTGTGACAATACAAGTGCAATCAGTATTTCAAAAAATCCTGTCATGCATTCAAAGACTAAGCACATACTGATCAAGTATCATTTTCTCCGAGAACAAGTGCTTGAACAAAAGGTCAAATTGGAGTATGTTCCCTCTAAGGAACAAGTTGTTGATATTCTCACCAAACCACTGCCCAGGGAGACCTTTGAATACCTCAGACAAAAGCTGGGGGTAATTGATGCATCATCTTGCTGTTGAATCTTGTATGTTCTCAGAGATTTTTGGTTGTACGTGAGTTTCATATGGGGCATACGCGTACATACGCTGGTTTATGTGGGTACAGTCGACTTGAAGAAAAGCAAGAATGGGAAGAGTCCGATATGGGTATGTCAGAGACAATCTGGTACAGGTTTAGGGGGAGCATATATTCTTCTAATAATGCATTGTTGGCATTACCATAGAAGATCTTGTTTCAATTCTTCAGTTGTTTTGATTTCAGGAGGAGCAAGTACAGAAGGAGAACATGGATACTGATCTAAATAATGATTGACAGATGCTGCTAATATTTTGTCTCTATCATGTAATGGCCTATCTTGGTTTCCCCACTATGCCTGGGATAGATAATGTAATATGCTTATTATATCATGTGTCCCCACTTGGTTGGGAGTCATATGTATGAATCTTTGGTGATAGGAATGTCAGTTACGATGTATAAAGTCATATTTCTATTGTAGAACATCTTCTTGCAGATCTTGCCTATATGTCAGGGGGAGCTTGGAAAGCACAGCAGAGCAGAGATTTCAGCATGTACTCAGGGGGAGCATAACCCTTTTCCCTTGATGTCAAAGGGGGAGAAAAGACTTTGAGTGACTTTGGGGTTGCCATCAAGTCCAAAGGGGGAGATTGTTGGCATTATGACACAAGTTTGGCTCGATGACATAAGTGTTTTCCTTGATGGCAACTCACTCAAATAGTAGAGCACAAGTTCAGGCTCTCAAAATAGTAGAAAATAAGATACCCGCGGGTTCCTTTTCACAAATACACGGACATGTACGCAACTACTCCGAAAAAAAAGTGCGGACCTAAAGTACACGCACTTTCATGCAGAGAAAAGCGCGCACGTGGGAAAGCTTATGGTTGGTCCATGGTATTTAGTCCGACATTTTCGATCTCTATGGTTTTGGACCATGGTTTGAGTAAGGCCTAGACTATAAAAAGGAAGGGAGATCATTTGGCTGGGGGAACTAATGTGTTGAATATCTTGAGATGAGCAAGATCTGAAATACTGGTGATCGGTTGGTGAGTTACATCTAGACCTGAATCAAGGAGAAACCTGAGCATTACAAGACGGATCTACTGATGGGTCGAGATCTTTTTGGCACATGATTAGATCTATAAATCTGATAATCTAGGGTATAAGTGAAGTCTGATAAATTATATATACCCGCAGGTGTGACACAGCGCAGGCGCGGATACCTGCAGGCTTGACGCATCGTAGGCACGGATACCCACAGGTTTGACACAGCACAGGCACGGATACTTGCAGGCTCGACACAGCTCAGGCATAGACACCCGTAGGCTAGACACAGCGCAGGTGTGGATACCCACAGGTTTGACACACCGGAGGTGTGGATACCCGCAGGTTAAAGAAGTGAATACTGCGGACGTACACAGGTTTCCATTGGTGAAGTTGCGGACTTTTCCTTGAAATATTTTTTAGCTGCTTTTGTTTATTACTATAGTGTTCAGGGTTCTGAATTGGTGTCTAGTTACTGGTACTGTGTTCTGAGAAGTTATTGATTCAGTGTTTGTACAAGGAAGTTGGTTGATTGCAGATCTATTTGATGGTTGATTGATATTCATGGATCCAATTTGAAAATTCATGAAACATGGTCCCTGGAAGAAAAGAGAAGTCTTCTGTAGGTCAGCATCGACATACTAGTACCTCAACTAGTACAAGTGCTAAGGGGGTTGTAGCTCCCTTCCAGAAGACTCTGGAGAATGAGATAAGGTTGTAACCTTCTGCAGGTTGAAGCTTGTTTACTGGTATAAGACTACACCAATACAGAATCATTGTAAAAAGAAGTTTCTAATTGAAAGAAGATAGAGACATATTGCAGCAGGTGGTTTTCACCCACATTGGATTTCCACCTTATATCTTGTGTTCTTTTGTGTGACTATCTGCTCTACTTTTCTGTTCCTGCTTACTGTTATATGATTCTGACACACAAATTAATGATCAACATCTGAAGAATAAATTAAATTATAAGTCTGGGAGGTATACACAAGTTTCATTAGTCAGATCTGCAAATCTTCATATAAATTGAAAAGAATTTGATAATACTGATTCACCTCCCCCCTCTTAGTATTATTTTCAACACATTCCACTGAGGTTGCGGCTAAGCATAAGATTGAAATGAATGGGTGGCTAGTTGGGCATGATATTGAGATGTGAAAGACCAAGGAGGAGGCGTGGACCAGGACGGATGAGCAAGGGGGGCCCAAGAAGGTATGGAGGTGACTTGGTTGGGGTTGTAGTATGCCTGAGATGTCCCTTCCATCCCCTGTTGGTATGGTCTAGGTCCATGCGGTCTCCTTTGGTTTATGTAATAGATCTTTTCAGTGACTCTTTCAGCCCCTTGGTATATAGCTTTAAGTCTGGGAAAGGAAGGGCACCTATTTGTAGAATTATCTTCTTCATAGACTAAAAAAACCTCTATAGAGTTCAATGGGCATTCATTCCTAGGATGCCTCCTGGTGCATCTAGGGAAAAAAATGGCCAAAGCCCTCTCTGCTTCCTCTTGTTTTCTTTTGATTTGTAAGGTATCCATTTCCATGGCAAGATTCTGTAGCATCTCACTCTTGAAGTCTTCCAGCATGTTTCCAATTTCACCTTTAATGGATGAATTGGAAGAAGAGGTATTGGCTATGGGTTGACTCCCCCTACCTTTCTTTCTAGATGCTCTGGAGTGGTTTCTAAAAACAGTCATTATGTCCTCATAGGATAGTTGGTAGATGTCTCCCCTAGCCAGTAGATGGAGGGTGTCTAGAAGGTCTTCTCGGATTCCCCTGAGGAGGACCAACTTCATTGACTCAGGCTCAAGTGTACACTTGGCCCTTTTGTAACTGAGTTGGAACCTATCTTCATAGTCTTCCAGGGACTCATCACTTCCCATGGTCATTCGGAAGATTTCTTCTTTAGCATCTTTTGACCTACAATAGTCTTGATACTTGTCGTTAAAGGTCTACTGCATCTGAGCCCAAGTTGTGATGCTATTTCTAGGTAATCCCATGAACCAGCGCAATGCTACGTCCTTGAGAGTAGAAGGGAACAGTTTTAACTTTTTCTCATCCTTTTCATAGTCATAAGTTTGAAAAATGACAACAAACGCAAACAAGAAGGTGTCCAAATCTTCTGTAGTCAGACCATGGAAGTGAGGTAGGGCCGAAGGACTTATATTCTTCATTTTGGTGTCCCCATTGGTCTCTCAAATGGGGAAGGTACCCTCTATTCTCTCTCCATTCCCCCTAGCATTTCGGTTTTCAGCCATTGGCTTCGGAGGAATGTTTTCTTCTTCTTCTTCCCCTATAGGTTCCTCAAATATGTATGATTGTTCACCTAAGGGTTCTTCTTGAGTGCAACCACCGAAGAAGAGAGAAGGTTGGCTGCGTTGAGCAGTGGGGGTGTTGGGTAAAATTTTTCTTGAGTTATCTCTATTCCTACGAGGCATGAAAGGAAATATTTTTGGTTGGTTTTTGTTTCTTTTTTCCCACATTGAAAGTACCTGCAGAAACTGAAATGGTGATTGAACAAAACAAATTGCAACTAGCTGAAATAAACTCGCCGAATGGAAATTTGTAGAAGTGAAAAGGAAAGCAAGGAAATACAAAACTGAAATAAAAGAAGTGACTAGTCTACTTTTGCTGAAATAAATTATTAGCAGAATGTTGCAATAGGAAATAGAAGAAAGAATTAGTCACAGAATACTTTGACGCTTCCCTCGAAACGACGCCAAAAGGTGGTGAATGCTAGCGAGAATGCTGCAACTCCTGGGCTACCAACTTTACTTTTATCAACTCTGTAGTTCGTAACAAACTTGGAAGTGTCGGTGCTATATGCACAAGTACTAGTTCTCACTGTAGGTTGTCACTTGGTCAGCTGGCACAAGGTCAATAGGAACTCAAGCCAACTTCTATAGATTTCAGAGGAAGCTCTATGTATGATGAAAGGAAAGAAAGATTACTCTACAGATGCTATTCTAACTGCAAAAAGGAGAAATACTGGAATGTAAAGCGACCTAGTAAACCCTAATTAACATGCTAACACTATGAAAACCATAAAATGAGTGCCATTACCTACTCAAGGAATTAAACAACATCTAACCATGCTACTTCTGGAAGTAAATAAGCAAAAAACATAATTTTGGATTTTTGTGTGTTTTTATGTGAATTTAACATGCAATTAATTTATTGTGTGTGAGTGTGGCAGCAAATAGGTGGCATTAGAGGGTGGTTTTGGAGCTTAGGAGGATGTAAGATGGTGTGGATGGGTCCTTGGAGGTCTTAGGTGGTGTTCTCAAGGCTTTTCACGCACTCGGCCTTCAAAAGAAAGCCTACAGGAAAAACTACATGAGGACACAGGAAAACTACATGAGGAAAACAGGGAAACTACACGAGGCCTACAGGAAGAGGCCGCCAGAAATTTCTGTTGTTTTGAGGGTGTGAGAGTGGGTGGAAAAGGTGTATGAAGGTTGGAATGAGGTATAAGAACACTTGAAGTCTACCATGCATCACCAGGAGAGAAAGATGATTGGGTTTGCTGAAGGAGAGAGGAGGAAGTTCTATGAAAAATGAAGGAAACTAGGGAAAAATTGAGGTGAGGTTTGGGAGACCTATAGGGAATGATCAGATGGAGGGTATGATTGCTAGTAAGCTGGCCTACTGCTGGAAGAGGTCTGCTACATAGAAAATGAAACTGAACCAAGGAAATCAAGCAACCAATGAAATGAGTGCATTTTAGGAAAAACAGATTTTTGCATTAGGATGGCCTAAACTATGATGCATAGAAGGAAATGTTGGGAAATATTGTAAGAAAGGAAAGCATGCAAAAGTACTATTGAAAATCACAAAGTGAACATGAAAAATAGGATCTAAAGAAAAGCAAAACTATACTATCAACCTACTAGAGAGCTGCAAACACTAGAAGTCCCAGGAATGAGGAAAATATGTGCTTTCGGGGCAGCAAGAGAGCCTTTGCTTCAAATCATGGTCCCAGAGGGAGGAAGAGAGGCCAAGGCACTGTTTCTAGCCTTTTGAATCTTCTCTGATCATTTCTTAACCTACAAAAGTAAGCACACATGGAAGAAAACTACTAAATTATCAAAAGCAACCTATTCTTAACCATAAGAGAAACACATCTAACAGCAAACTAACCTACAAATTGAAGTAAAGCATACAAATACAACTAAAGAGGAGCTTAGTTTCTTGGATTGGGCCCTAACCCAAGAGCTTCAACCCTTTGAGGTAACTCATTGCTAGCTTAAAAAGGATTCCATCTTCATTATCAAAAAATAGCAAGAGTACATAAAATTGTCATAAAATAGTAAGATCAAAATTTTATCAGAGTTTACACAAGCAAAAAGTTGACCCTAGTGAGGCCCTAGGCCTCTCTACTTATACATCTAAATTTACCAACAGCTTCCTTAAAATCAGGGAGGCTTGGCTTCCAAAACTTGAGATAACTCTCAATCATCTTCCACTATCTCGGTTACCTTCTAGTGCATGATTTCGCTGCTTGTACTGCAAGCTGAATGAAGGCAAATTCGAAGTGAGGAGCAATAAATGAGGGGGATTCCCTCCTATAAGTACTGTCCATTATCTACTTCGAGTTATTTTTGTAGTTTGGCCACTAGATCCTTGACTTTGACCTTGAAATCCATCAATAATCTGCATTAAATACATGTTAGACCACATGGTATAATAACTCACTCAACTCACCCTATAAGCATAAATAAAATTAGAAAATCATACAATAAGCTAAGAGAATGGTTGATTTGACTAGGTTAGGAGGTAAAATGAGCCCATATAATTACCCATTTATGAGGCTCATCGAGGCCTAGCCATAAGTGTTGGAATTTCGTGTGCTTACCTTTTGGCTCTGTTACACAATAATTTTTCACTTTCTTCACTCCAGTCTTCCTACTATGTCATGTGTCCAAGTCATACATGTTCCTATTAGACAAATGCTCTCTGATGTTGCCAAATGACCCACTTTTCCAAAGGTTTTTGCCTCATCGGGTCTGTTGGCTAAATAAACGCGCTGAAGGGCACTCCTAAACAGTCCAAAAGCGCTGCCATCGTGGAAGTACACCTGATTCCCGTGATGGTCAGATTTTATGTGCCAGCGCAACTGTCGGTTGTAATATTCCATGATGACCTGACTATCTACGTTATTCAATAGTGATGTCAGCGCGGAAGGCTAGTTATGTGCCCGCGATGATCTAGATTGGGCGAATTTGTTCCAATAGTTGGCCTTCCAGATGACTACAGACCTGGTTGTTGGCCCAGTTTATGTCACCCTCCTTTCTCTGGTGTGGTTGTTCCGTCATTTGTGCTACCTTCCTTGGAGATAATCTCATCCTCCGACCTTTCATGGAGACTCCTCCTCCTATTTAAACTCTCACCATTGCTATGTGCTGCTAGTTTTGGAGTTCTTAGTCTTTGGAGTGGTTGTTGATAGTACTATTAGTGTTTGTGAGTTTGCTAGATAGTTGGTGTGAGTGTAACAAGTGTGCGATTGTTGATAGCTTAAGAAAGGTTGTGAAGTGCCCTTAATATTGTGTAAAACTTGTGAGTGAGAGAGACTTGTATGTTGGGAGATCCATCTTCAAAGAGTGAATGCTTGAGGAACATGCTGGCTGGACCCTTCTGAGAAGGCTTGTGACGTCAAGACTTTGTGAGTAAATAGATCATTGTTGTTCCGGTTGTTGGCATTATGATTCTGGTATGGCTCTATGTTACAGGTGTTGTACTTGATGGCAACTCTCTTAAAGTGGCAATGCTCTGTTCAGGCTCTCAAAATGTTGGAAAATAAGAGGTACGCAGGTACACCGTACAAAAGCTGTGGACCCGCAGGAATATCATAGATAAAGTGCGTACATACCCGCAGGTTACCCGTTCATGAGGTGCGGACCCCCAGTTCACTCACTTCAAGGCAGAGAAGCGCGCTCACGTGGGGTTTCTTATATTTGGCCCGTGGTATTTAGCCCGCCGTTCTTAATTCTATGGTTTTGGCCCGTGGTATAGGATCTAATTTAGCCCCGGTTTGGATCCCTTGTATTGGTTATTGATGGTTTTGTCCCATGGTGTGAATAAGGGCTTGACTATAAATAGGGAAGGAGATCACTTGGCTAAAGTATATTTTGCAAATTGAATATCTTAAGATCTGAAATATTGGGTTATCGGTTTAAAAGCTTGATCTATATAAAAGTGAAGTTGAAAGTGAATCTATGAAGTGTGATCTCTCGGGCGCATGATCAGATCTGGGCATCTGACTATCTGTGGTACACTGGTGGACTGCCAATTTGGCCCTAATCAGAGGTTCGCAGGTAATTAACTGTGCAAGTGCGAGGGTACACACAGCAGAGGAAGGCGCAGTGCGTGGGTACGCACAACAGAAGAAGGCGCAGTGCGTGGGTACGCAGCACGATAGAAGGTTCAGGTGCGGAGGCACAGTAAAGATACGCGGCGCAACAGAAGCCGCAGGTGCGGAGCTACAATAGAGGTACGCAGCGCGATAGAAGCCGCAGGTGCGGAGCTACAGTATATGTACGTGGCGCGACAGAAGGTGCAGGTGCGTAGATACGCAGTGCAGCAGAAGGCTCTCTGCGGGTATACGCAGGGGAGCAGAAGGTGAAGTGCGGAGCCACGCAGGCCAGATAAAGAAAAACTGCGGATCTGTCTTAAAAACATTTGTTGATTATCTTTTATCTATTGCTGCAGAGTTCTGGGTTTATATTTCTAGTACTGTCTTTCTGTTTACAGCATTCTGAGAAGTTGGGTGACTCTTGGTTGATTGTATAAGGAGTTTGGGTAATTTGCAAATTTATGAAAAGTGGTCCTTGAAGGAAAAGAAGTAGGGGGTTGTAGCTCCCTTCCAGGAGAGACTGGAAAAGGAGAGAGAGTTGTAGCTCTCTACAGGTTGCAGCCTGCGTACTGGTAAAGGATTGCACCAGTACAAAACCATTGTAAAAGGAGTTTCTAATTTGAAAGAAGATAGAGACATATTGCAGCAGGTGGTTTTCACCCACATTGGGTTTCCACCTTATATCTGGTGTTCTTTGGTGTGACTATCTGTTTTTCTTGTTCATGCTCATTATTTTATGGTACTGACATGCAAAAATAATTCAAAGTATAAATAAGGAAGATTTATTAAAAGAACTTGATAATACTGATTCACCCCCCCCCCTCTCTGTATTATTTCCAACAATTGGTATCAGAGAAGGTCCTTCAGAGAAGCTTGATCGCTTGAAGGAAGATCATTCATCATAAGCAACTACGAGAGGGAAGCATCAATCAGGCCACCAATTTTTGATGGGACAAACTTCAATTATTGGAAGGTAAGAGTTAGTGCCTATCTTCAATCTCTTGGTACAGAAGTTTGGGATATCATAGATACAGGCTACACTTTTCCTTCAGCTACTCCTACAGATACGGCCGAAAAGAAGAAATATGAAACAAATGCTAAAGCAGTCAATACTCTGCTGGGATGCTTATCTCAAATAGAATTCGTGAAGGTTATGCAATATAAATCTGCAAAAGAAATATGGGACAAGATTGTCTTGAGCTACGAAGGAGATGAACAGGTAAAGCGTGCTAAACTTCAAACCCTCAGGATTCAGTATGAGAATCTCAGAATGTATAATGATGAAAGTGTGGCTAACTATTTCCTTTGGGTAGACGAGATTGTTAATTGCATGAAAAACTTAGGTGAAGAAATAAAAGAGGCTATTGTGGTTGAAAAAGTTCTAAGATCATTGTCCCCCAAGTTTGAATCTAAAGTGTCTGCAATAGAAGCAAAGGAAAATCTACGAACTCTTACTATGTCTCAGCTACACAGAATTCTAACTGCTTATGAAATGAGAAAGGGAGGTCCATCAGATAGGAGAGAAGCTACCTTCAAGGCTTCAGGCAAAGGAGACTACTATGAAGCAAGTCACGTGCCAGAAGAAGAAGAAGAATCAAATTTTGTCAGAAATCTTCAACGGGGTACTGGAAGGTTCAGAGGTAAGTTACCTTTTAAATGTTTTTCTTGTGGAAGAGTAGGTCATTATGCTGCGAAATGTCCTCATAAGGATAAGATTGACAAAGGAAAGGAACCTGCTAGATGGAACAAGAAACAGAATGCAAATAAGAAAAGCTACTACACTCATGAAGAGAGTGATGGTCTATCAAATAGTGATGAAGATGAACGAGGTAATGACTATAAACTTTTAATGGCATTTGAATATGATGATTACATGGATGCTATAGATTTGGATAGCTTTTATGAAGAAATTTCTAGACTCAAGACATGTATAGAAGAAAAGAATAGGATCATTGATACCCTACAACTTCAAATTGATGAAAAAGAAAAATATCTTGAAAAGTTAGAAGGTGAAATTGTTGGTCTTAGAAAAGAGATTGAGAAAACAAAGGCTATTAATTTTAAGTTTGTCAAAGGATCTGAAACTCTGGATGAGATCATCAATGTACAACGTTCTCCTCTAAACAAGACAGGTCTGGGCTATAATGGAGAAACTTCTCAAGCATCCACCTCAAGAAGTTATCTTGATGCAGCAAGAAGGAATGAGCAAAAGCACAATGGAGATCACCAGGTAAAGCAGGGACGAATTGCAAACAAAGATTATCAGGGGCAATTCATCTTAACGGTGAACAAAAGCCACAACCAGCCACAGGTAAAATCTTCTCAATTTGGTTCAAGAATGGATAACAATAGAAATTACAATCAATTGACCGGTAGATTTGATACCCGCAGAAGTTTCTTCAATGGACAATGTTTCTCTTGCCATAACTTTGGTCACAAAGCAGCTCAATGTGTTTCATATAAAACAATCATGACTAGAGAAGCTCAAAAACAAAGAAGTATGACTGGGATTACAAAAAGGACCTATAACAACTTTTCGGCTCTTGAAAATGAAGTTGAATGTTCTATTTGCAATAAATTTGGTCATGAAGATTCTGAATGCAGGAGCAGGTTTCAGCAGACAAAGGAACAAGCCTCAAGCACCAAAACATGGAGAATAAAGGAACCACAAACAGAAAGATGTGGGATAGCATTTTATGCAGAGGGACAGGAAAATCTATGGTACATTGACAATGGATTTTCGAAGCATATGACAGGTGATAAAGAAAAACTTGAATCATATTCTGCTTTAGAAAAGGGAAAGAAAGTTTCTTTTGGAAATGATACTCCTGCAACTATAAAAGGAAAAGGCACTGCTCAGTTAAAAGAAAAGGTCAAAGCTGGAAATGTTTTGTATGTTGATGGATTGAAGCATAATCTTCTGAGTGTCATCCAGATGTGTGATCAAGGAACCGAGGTGATATTTAGATCAAATGGATGTCTTGTTCGTGATCTTGATACAGGTAAAACAGTGATCAAAGGTGAAAGAACTCCAAATAATCTATACATATTTGAAGAAGGACAACAACAATGCTATCTAAGCAAGGATGATGAACACTGGTTATGGCACCGGAGGTTGGGGCATCTAAGATTTTCACAAATAAGGAAAGCATGCAAATATCAGGCAGTTCGCAGTCTTCCAGATATCAAAATTCCAGACAACACCATATGCAAATCATGTCAGTTTGGAAAGCAAACCAGAACTAACTTTCTGGAGAAGTAAGGATCAGCTAGCATGCCTCTTGAGCTAGTACATACAGATGTATGTGGTCCATTCAGGAAAAGGACACCTCGAGGAGAAGAATACTTGATATTATTCATTGACGATTTCTCCAGGTCTGTCTGGTTAGGACTTATGAAGCACAAAGATGAAGCATTTGAAAAATTCAAATCCTTTAAAGCCTTGGTTGAAAATGAATCAGGATACAAAATTAAGTGCCTCAGATCCGATAGAGGTGGGGTGTTTACCTCAAATGAATTTTTCGATTTCTGTGAAGAACATGGGATAAGAAGAGAATTCTCTACAGCTAGAACTCCTCAGCAAAATGGAGTGGTGGAAAGAATGAACAGAACAGTCCAACAAATGGCTCGTGCTATGCTTGATGAGTCTGGAACTCCCGCAACTTTCTAGGGTGAAGCAGCATATGCTGCGGTTGTTATTCTCAACAAAACAAATGTCCGGGTGAACAGCACTCAAACCCCTCATGAGCTCTGGTATGGTGAGACTCCTTCGGTAAAGCACTTCAAAATCTTTGGGAGCAAATGCTATATTAAGAATACTGATGAGCAACTTGGCAAACTTGAACCTAGAGCAGATGAAGGCATTCTTCTTGGTTATTCTCCACATAGCAAAGCATACAAGTGCTACAATAAAAGACTTGGAAGAATTGTTGACAGCATTGATGTAGTGGTTGATGAGAAGGGATACATTCCTAGGCAAGTAAATCATGAAGATATCGAAGAAGATGAAGACTACCCTCAAAGACAGAATGATGAAGAAGAAGAACCTCAAGAAGAACCAGAGGAGCAGATAAGGATAGAAGAGAAGACTCCATCCAGATATGTTCAGAAGAATCATCCAGAATCTCAGATTTTGGGGCAGAAAGAAGCAGGTGTACAAACAAGAAGAACAATTGCAGAAGCTTCAAGCTATTTGGCATTACTCTCTTCCACTGAACCACAAAATGTGAAAGAGGCATGCAAAGATGAATGTTGGGTCAAAGCAATGGATGAAGAACTTGAGCAAATCGAAAAGAACAACACTTGGGAGTTAGTTCCTAGACCAAAGGATAAGAATGTTATAGGGACAAAATGGGTCTTCAAAAATAAATTGAATGAAAATGGAGAAGTAATTAGAAACAAGGCCAGACTTGTTTGTAAAGGGTATGCACAGCAAGAAGGAATAGATTTTGAAGAAACTTTTGCTCCTGTTGCAAGACTTGAGGCCATCCAAATGTTCCTTGCTCTCTCAAGCTTTCAAAACTTCAAAGTATTTCAAATGGATATGAAATCAGCCTTTCTGAATGGAGACTTGGAAGAAGAAGTATACATTGAGCAGCCAGATGGTTTCATTCTTGGAAATGATCCAAATCTTGTATGCAGGTTGAAAAAGGCTCTCTGTGGTCTCAAACAAGCTCCAAGGGCTTGGTACTATCGTTTGGACAAATATCTTCATCAACAAGGTTTTTCAAAAGGATCAGCAGATAGCAATCTTTATATAAAAGTTGAAAACGACAAATTGCTAATACTTGTTGTGTATGTAGATGACATTATTTTTGGCAGCAATGAAGAAGCTATGAGTCAAAGCTTTGCCTTGGTAATGCATAAAGAATTCGAAATGTCCTTGCTGGGAGAACTGACATATTTTCTTGGTTTGCAAATCCAACAAAAAGAAGGAGGGATCTTTTTGTCTCAAACCAAGTATCTCAAGTAGATTTTGAAGAAATATGGCATGGAAGATGCAAAACCAGTATGTACACCCATGGTCACAGGATGTAGCCTCAGTGCAAATGATGAATCAGCAGCAGTGCATCAACCAACCTACAGATCTATGATTGGAAGTCTACTTTATTTGACAGGTACCTGACCAGACATCATGCATGCAGTGGGAATAGTTGGAAGATTTCAAGCAAATCCAAAGGAAACTCATCTTCAGGCAGTGAACAGAATCTTTAAATATCTTCAAGGGACTCAAAATTATGGCTTATGGTATCCTAGAGATACAGATCTCACACTTCATGCTTATACAGATGCAGATTGGGCAGGAAGCGTGGATGACAGGAAGAGCACAAGTGGTGGTGCGTTCTTTATGGGTTCCAGATTAGTATCTTGGTTCAGCAAGAAACAGAGTTCGATTGCCTTGTCTACAGCTGAAGCAGAATATGTTGCTGCTGCATCTTGCTGCACTCAACTCCTTTGGATGATGCAGACCTTGCAGGATTTTCAAATCACTTGTACACCACCTATCTCCATCTTATGTGATAACACAAGTGCAATCAGCATTTCAAAGAACCCAGTCATGCATTCAAAGACCAAGCAGATACCGATCAAGTATCATTTTCTCCGGGAACAAGTACTTGAACAAAAGGTCAAGTTGGAGTATGTTCCTTCTAAGGAACAAGTTGCTGATATACTCACCAAACCATTGCCCAGGGAGACCTTTGAATACCTCAGGCAAAAGCTGGGGGTTGTTGATGCATCATCATGTTGTTGAATCTCTTCTGATTGATGGTTGTATGCAAGGTTCATCTGGGGTATATGCGTACATTTGCTGGGTTGCAGATTGGTCGAAGATCGAATGGCACAGGTTCAGGGGGAGCATATAATGCATTGTTGGCATTATGGAGGAAGTACATCATGGACGCTGGTCTGAATATTGCTGCAATATGTCTCTATCTCTTTCATGGTCATTTATGGTGTTGGTGGATTATGGTTCTTCTTTGCAGATCTGAGCATGTTCTTAGGGGGAGAATAACCTTTGCCCTTCATGTCAAAGGGGGAGATTGTGAAGATCTTGAGGTTGCCATCAAGTCCAAAGGGGGAGATTGTTGGCATTATGATTCTGGTATGGCTCTATGTTACAGGTGTTGTACTTGATGGCAACTCTATTAAAGTGGCAATGCTCTGTTCAGGCTCTCAAAATGTTGGAAAATAAGAGGTACGCAGGTACACCGTACAAAAGCTGCGGACCCGTAGGAATATCATAGATAAAGTGAGTACATACCCGCAGGTTACCCGTTCATGAGGTGCGGACCCCCAGTTCACTCACTTCAAGGCAGAGAAGCGCGCTCACGTGGGGTTTCTTATATTTGGCCCGTGGTATTTAGCCCACCGTTCTTAACTCTATGGTTTTGGCCCATGGTATAGGATCTATTTTAGCCCTGGTTTGGATCCCTTGTATTGGTTATTGATGGTTTCGTCCCATGGTGTGAATAAGGGCTTGACTATAAATAGGGAAGGAGATCACTTGGCTAAAGTATCTTTTGCAAATTGAATATCTTAAGATCTGAAATATTGGGTTATCAGTTTAAAAGCTTGATCTATATAAAAGTGAAGTTGAAATTGAATCTATGAAGTGTGATCTCTCGGGCACATGATTAGATCTGGGCATCTGACTATCTGTGGTACATTGGTGGACTGCCAATTTAGCCCTAATCAGAGGTTCGCAGGTAATTAACTATGCAAGTGCGGGGGTACGCACAGCAGAGGAAGGCGCAGTGCGTGGGTACGCACAGCAGAAGAAGGCACAGTGCATGGGTACGCAGCGCGATAGAAGGTTCAGGTGCGGAGGCACAGTAAAGATACGCGGCGCGACAGAAGCCGCAGGTACGGAGCTACAGTTGAGGTACGCGGCGCGATAGAAGCCGCAGGTGCGGAGCTACACTATATGTACGTGGCGCGACAGAAGGTGCAGGTGCGTAGATACGCAGTGTAGCATAAGGCTCTCTGCGGGTATACGCAGGGGAGCAGAAGGTGAAGTGCGGAGCCATGCAGGCCAGATAAAGAAAAACTGCGGATCTGTCTTAAAAACATTTGTTGATTATCTTTTATCTATTGCTGCAGAGTTCTGGGTTTATATTTCTGGTACTGTCTTTCTGTTTACAGCATTCTGAGAAGTTGGGTGACTCTTGGTTGATTGTATAAGGAGTTTGGATAATTTGCAAATTTATGAAAAGTGGTCCTTGAAAGAAAAGAAGTAGGGGGTTGTAGCTCCCTTCCAGGAGAGACTGAAAAACGAGAGAGAGTTGTAGCTCTCTGCAGGTTGCAGCCTGCGTACTGGTAAAGGACTGCACCAGTACAAAACCATTGTAAAAGGAGTTTCTAATTTGAAAGAAGATAGAGACATATTGCAGCAGGTGGTTTTCACCCACATTGGGTTTCCACCTTATATCTGGTGTTCTTTGGTGTGACTATCTGTTTTTCTTGTTCATGCTCATTATTTTATGGTAATGACATGCAAAAATAATTCAAAGTATAAATAAGGAAGATTTATTAAAAGAAATTGATAATACTGATTCACCCCCCCCTCTCAGTATTATTTCCAACACCGGTTACATGCTTTGTTGTATTTCCTTTGCATTGTTTCAGGTTGATCACTCATTAGGAAGAGGAATCGGAAGCTGGAGTAGTGTAACGGAACCCCATCGACCACCAGTTGAGGTAGGCCTCCAACTATGACTGTTTAAGGAAATCTATTGTTGATCTATCCTTGTTTGTGACTAGACCCACTCTAGGGCTAGAGGGGTTGCCTCTGTCCGCAGAGGGAACACTTTCTTGCATCACAGGCTCACTCAACCTGTCCCATTTCAGGACAAGCTCACTGACTTGGTAATATTTATCTCCTACCAGATGGTGATCAAACTATCTCTTCACAATCATTTGGTGATTCCTAAACTTTTTTCTTGCATTATCTCTTGATTCCTCCATCCTCACCAGTTGGTTGATCCTCTTTTGAAGTAAGGCTAAAGGGGTCCCTCTCGAGGCTTGGGAGAGCTATAAAGAGGGAAGGGTAATGTTGTGAGGCAAGATGGCTTCCTGTCCATAGATGAGGAAGTATGCGGAGTTTCCTAATGCTAATTTTTGGGTGACCCTATCGGCCCAGAGGGTATTTATTAGAGAGTTGTGCCAATTCTTCTGGTTGTCGGCGAAAGATTTAGGGATTATGCGGATGAGGTTTTTATTTGAGGACTCTACAACTCCATTTCGCTGGGGGTAATAGTTCAATGCATATCTTATGTGAATTGATTTTTCCATAGAAAATTCAGTGAATTTTAGTGATGAAAAATAAGAAGCATTATCCAATATGAGAGCATCAGGGATGCCAAACCTGTTGATAATAAATTTCTCAATAAAAGATATTACCTCATCTTCACTCTCATTCATAAGCCTGTCGTTATCTTTTTCATCAATGAGTGCATTTTTGAATTTCTTCTCGCAATGTAAGAACTCAAGGATTTTCTCGTCACCTTCGAATTCCTACCAATTTGAGATGTTATCAGGTATGGATGGTCTAAAAATCAATTCAACATAATATTTATTCTTGTTTAATCTAAGATCGGGAAAAAGTTTTGCAGCCATACCAGCCATCAAATCGGCATCTTGGTTTTTCCATCGAGGTATGTGTATGATATTAAAAGAATCAAAACTGTCAATTAAGCTCCATACCTCATGTTGGTATCTTACCATGTGTGGTGAATTGCAATATATCATTTTCCTTACCTGGTCCACAATCATCTGTGAGTCACCAAAAACTTTAAGATATCTCACCTTCATATCAATGGCTTTCTTCAAGCCCTGTAGTAAGCCTTCGTATTCTACCGTGTTGTTGGTGAACGCAAACTCCAACCGGCTGGCCATCAAATGTTGGTTCCCTTACGGGTCAATGAGAATGCTCCCAGCACCTACACCTTCTAGGCAGTTAGAACCATCAAAATAGACTGTCCAAAACATAGAACCTAATGTTATATCAAATGAACTACCTTTTACTAAATTGGCCCTATCATCTACCATATTATAGGGTAACTCATAAGTTGGACTATGAGGGAGAGCTTCCAACTGTGTGTTTATTGTAGTTTCTTCAACTGTCTCTGCATGGAATTCTCCAAAACACGTTTCTGTGGCACAAATGTAGAAACTATAATTCCCAAGGATAGAGTTGGTAAACATTACAGGTTCATTGGGGTCATTTAGTTATGTCACTACATACTTCATCTATCTTTCTCGATCAACTCTCAGCATGTCACCTTTTCCTTTCTGAGGCAACATGAGATGGGACCAATCAGTTGAGAAATATCCATTCAAATTTGTTGACCAGTCCCTACTAAGAAGCATTCCATATGCCTCAGGTATGTCGACTACCACTATGTCAATGACTTGTGTGTACTAAGGTTTGGCAAACATCCAAATCAGTGCATCTGTCAATTCTCCAATTGCTTTCACATTCATTCTGTCGAGTTGCATAATTCGAGTTTCAGTTTTCTCAGGCATTGCATGAAGTCTTTTAGCAATAGCGTAAGGCATAACAATGCACGAGGCACCAGAATCTACCAAGCAATTGTATATGTTCATGTTGAAGATTTCAAATGTGATAAGGAAAGGTGGCATCCTGGATTTTTATTTCCTTCCTATCATGGCTACACTGACATATTGAGGCGCTCAAGTCATTTTTGATAGAGTGGCTTCCATGGCTAATGGCGTTTGGGATGTACTGGGGGTTCTAATAGGTCTGGAAACCAACTTCTTGGTTTGGCTACTCCGATTGGTGGGATATTTACAATTTTGTTCATTCATAGCTTTCAAAAGAAGATCTCTTTGTTGCGTTAACTTTAACAAATCGAAGTATGTGATATGAGCTCAAGATTTCTTAAGATCATCCACAATGTTGTATTCAATGTTATAAATAGGGTAGGGCAGAGTAAACATACTTATTTTTCCATTCTTAGGTGGGATTTTACCATTTTGAGTCGCCTTCATTATAGTCGGAGATGTATTATCTTTCTCTGGATAGTTTGCAACTGGAGTACTCTTGGAATCACCACTAGGTCTACCCTTCTCAACAGGAACTTTGGGAGTGGATGCCTTCAAAGGGTGAACATCTTTCTTTGTCTGGTCTACAAGCTTCATCATACCCGCAAGTGGCCCTTTACTTCGTGTGTGGATTTCATTAGTGTGGATTTTTTCCGTACTATCTCCTTCGTCGTCATCGTTCTCATTTGTATATAAATCCCACAGTACATTGATTTGAGATTCCTTGTCCAAGGGCTATTCTATTTGGTATTCTTCCTCATTTTCTTGTTCTGGCTCTAGCTCCACTATAGGTTCTTCTTTGGTAAGGAGCGATCCGATAAGATCCAGCTCTTCTGTATTTAAAATCCCTTCATTGGGTGGAGCAGGCAGTGTAAGTTGGCCATGACCACCTTCTATCTTCTTACGATAGAAAGGTTTGAAGGATTTTTTTTTGTTATAATCTCCTCCATTCCCATTTGTACTTTCTCCAAAGTTCCTTTTCATATCGATGACTGTGTTCGTTAATTTCTTAATGATCTAATGCAAACCTTCCACATCTGTGGTATCCTTTTCTTTGATCTCAGCCACTTTGTTATCACTCCCATTATTCTTCTTGGATGCTTGAGAGGCTTTCTTTTCTTCGGTTGTATGATGACATGCTATGAGATTGATCATTTCATTCTCGACTTTTACTGCTTCATCGATAGCACCCAGTAAGGTTTGTGCATTACTCCTTTTGACCCACATTGCAGTAGGGACAGGGAGAGCAGTGATGTAGAATTCCATGAGAACCTCATCAGTAGGTCTAGCATTAGCCAGGATTCTGTTGAACAAAGTATTGAATCGGATGTTAAAATCCTTGAACTTCTCTTTGGTTTCCATTTTCAAATGGGATAGTTCTAAAACTAAGGCCACAGGTGTTTTGTCATCGCCAAACTTGTCTAAAAAGGCATGTTGAAAGGAACCCCATGAGGTGATCGATCCTATTCTCAAGCTAAAGTACCATGTGGCAGCTACACCAATCAGAGTAAAAGGGAATAAGGGACATACTACATCTTCATCGGCTACCCCCAACATGCGCACAGCTAGGAAGAAAGAGTGAATATGGTTATCAGCAGTGTCTCCCCGCTCAGGGTCAAATTTAGGCAATACTCTTTCTGAATTCTTGGGTAAGGCATGTTGTTGCCCAAGTACTGCTATGGCATCCTGAGTGAGCCAAGGAGGGAGTTCTCCCTGAGGAGGTGGGGGTTTATTCCCACCTGGAGGATGCAGTAGAGGCTGATTCCCACCTGGAGGGGGCAGTAGAGGCGGATTCCCACCTGGAGGGTGAACGTTAGCCATATTAGGGATAGGGAGGTTCCGGTTGAAGATTTCTTCGAGGCATTGTTTGTTAGGATTTTCCAAATCAGGCCAGGGATTACCTTTAGGGGGGGATCATGATGAATTTCCTCCCAAGGAGTGTCGATACTTTGCAAAGACTCTAGCACAATATCTTCAAGAGAAGGGGTCGTTGATGTCTCTTCGCTTACGGGAAAGACCCTTGGCTTTCTTTTAGTTGTCAAAGGTAAAGAGTGAAAGATGGGGAGCTGAGAGAGGGAATGAGTGTAAGCCCGAGTAAGTACTCTGAATGGTTGTTCCTGAGTGACAGGATACTCCCATATTTTATCTTCTTTGGGTGACCCAAACACAGGACTTAGAGGGATCTCCACTTCTTTGAAATGAGGCTCTTGCAAATGGACAGAATGAAATTTTCAACCTTTACGATCCATACATTAATATTTTCGAATCCATGTGTGACATTTATAGATGAAATCATGAAAAGCTGTGGACGGTGGTTCAAGCCCTCCTTCTAGTGCCAATTTGTTGATGCGGTGAATTTTCGCTATGCCAACAAGGGGAACTAACCCAATCACAAGCCCCGATTAGATCTGCTTTTGTCTGGAGTGGCTAGTTCCAATAGGTTTTAAAGGATCCCGTAAACTGTTATAGGTGTTGAAATATTTCTCCTCGGAGGAAGACTTCAGTTAAATCAACAAAAGAAAGAACTAACCGATATGTATTAAGTCCTATCTATACTAATTCCACCTACTTATCCTAATCTTAACTATTCTAATCTATCCTGCAAGAGCATAATAAAAGAGATTAAACATCATATATATAGATTCCAAGTGAAAATTAATCAATTATTGAGTTCACAGATGAACAAGGTTGTATTAAAGCTTAATTGCAATCTAATTATTCATACAAGAATGCACATTCCTGTTCCTACAAATAAACTTTCATCTGATGTTTAATATAGTTACGAATCGGGGACTGCTCATGAGTTAACCATGATAAAGAATTACATTCAAATAACCAAGATTAGTCATAAGCTATATCGTTATCAATCTACATAAAACAGAAAACATTTATATTTATGCCAACAACAACACCCTGATTCTAAACACGTGAAAGAAGAGGAAAATAAATCTAAAAAAGGCTCCTTCTTGACCCAAACAGTCTTCTTTATTAGCACAATAAATCAAAAGTTGTTCTACCCAAAAAAAAATCATCTACCCATCTCTGGAGGTAATACTTATGTAGAAAATACTGACCCTCCGTCTCCACCCCACCAACTTTCCACCTTCCTGTTGTTTTCCATATACACATTAAAATATATAAATGTAGAATCGATCAGTGAAACAGATGACATGTAAAGGGCATATCTGTTTGAGCGCTTCATTTCCTGGGGAAATTAATAGATGTTGATTAAGAGAAAATGACTGCATGTCATCTCTTCGCACCTGTATTGAGCGGACATTATTTTCTATTATTTCCTACAAGAAATTGAAGACACTGCGCTCACCATCCCACATCTGGCATGATTGAAGCTGTGTTTGGAGGTAATAACATCTTGATGGATCAGTGCTGTCATGAGTGCTTCCACTTGACATAGAGCATGCTTCCATTATGCACTATGGTGGTTTGTATCCCTTTCTTGTAGAGTATGTCTTTGCAATATCGACATCCGTGGTGCAAAGGTGTTGTCTTGATATAAATCACATTTATCTGATACCGGTTCCACTCGAACTCACCTTTCTTCTCTTGGTCCTCGCCTACAGAAATAGTTCATATTAGCTATGATTATGAGAAATATGACAAACATGCCCACAAAAAAACCTTGAATTCAATCACAGTTTCTATTTAATCTCGCAACGCAGAGCAACTATAATTATTAAACCACTGAACCTGTTGTAACATGTATTCTCGTGGCCCATAATATTCATTTTTACTCAAGAATCGGTTGATAATGCTTCAAAAGTGGACCATTCACTCTATCGTATTTTCTTTTAAAAACCTGTTCCACAACACTTTATCGGAACACATGGGAATACACAGGAAAACCCACAGCCGAACCATAAGGTTGGATTTCAAATACTATACACCCGACTCTATAATTATCATCGAGTCCGCTCATCGCCCCTTCACATATCGCATGTCACTTCACTTTCTCTGACTGTCGATTTTTATTTGTGATTGGCCGAACCCGAAAATATATAAGTTGCATTTAATAGTCCCAACAGGTCCACCATATCGCAACGCGCCTTATGTATAAGCCTTGGGCTCCGCCGATTATGATCTGCGATAGGCCAGATCCGAAAAATATATGTGCTACGGTTAATGATTTTGGCGGGTCCACCATATCACATCGCTCTTTATGTATAAACACTAAACTCTACCGATTGTGATTTGCGATTAGAGAAGCATACCTAAAAAATATATGTGTTATGTTTATTAATCTCCGCAGGTCCGGTGTATCGTGGTGCGCCTTGTGTATCAGCATTTAAAGTGCTAATTACGATATCCGATGCGATCGAAGACTTGATAGCATTGCAGTAACTCATGGGAGATAGACCTTAGCCCTTTACCAATGCGAAAAGCGATATGCAATGGAGGAGTCATCAAGCGATTGTGATAAGTGATGAAGGCATGCATTGAGAGATGTGTAAAGACCGAGGAAGCGTGAAAAGGGTAAGTTATGTATATTTGTATAGTATTTCTATTATCAAAGCATTGATATAGAAATAAGGATGCAATAGAAGGTTTTGAGGCTTGAGTCCATATACACCCATAGTAAAGAGTGGGGGTTGGTTATATGTGTGGGCATAGAGCACCATGAAGGTTTATGAGGATTGAAAATGTCCCAATGAAGGATATGAATGAAGGGCTAGACTAGGTTATAAATGAATCATGCCACAGAGATTTATTCAGGGGGGTCTTAACCATTAAGAATTGAAGATTTGACTCGGTAGAGAGTTAAAATCCCTGGGATAAAAATAGACCATTCGGAGAGTTATCATTCAGAGAAATGAAAGATCAAACTTCTAGGGGACCCATTCAAATTTTCTACGAGAGAAAGTTTTAATAGGGTGGTGGTTGTGGCCAAAACATGACCCTATCGCAATAGTGCTTCATAAATCCTCTTCTTCCACACCCCTTAATGACAATTTCCTTTTAACAGTAGAATTTTCCTTCCTACAATCATATTTTTGGCCAACTTTGATGAACCTTCCCTTCTAGTGCAGTCACCTTTTCCTTGTCGCAATTCCTTCAAACTTTGTCACACTCCTCAGTATCATGTAGTAATATTCCTTTGGTGAAATCCCTTTCTATAGAGTAGTTTATAGTGTCATTCCAATTTTCAACTGTAGGTGGCACTAAGACTTCCTTCCCCTCATTTTTCAATGTGAGGCTCTAGGGATAGAGTCGTCTCTTTCTATCTTTAGGTTGCAACCATTCACTTGCCCCAGAATTGATTGACCATTCAACTTCGTGAGTTGAACTGGACCACCATCAAAGATGTTCTTGATGATATATGTTCCTAACCAATGTGTTTTAAATTTCCTCGGAACTTCACGAATTTACCATCATATAATAATACAAGATATCCTTCCTAGAATTTCTTCTTCTCGATATGCCTTTCATGTTAGGCTTTCTGCCTTGATTTTTGCATTTTCTAATGGAACCTAGCTATGAACTTGTCTTCTCTTAGAGCTATTATTTGCGACATTCTTTTCTTCATAATGGCAGGGTATACCATATCTGTGATAGTTACAATTCTCAAACTTGGGACAATGTTGTCCATAGGCATAACTACCTCTTGTCCATATACCAACCTCAAAGGTGTCTTCCTTGTCAATTTCTTGCATGTTGTTCTATATTCCCACAAAACCCTTGGAATCCTTAAATCTCAGCCATCTTTTCTCACATTGCATACCTTGTTCAATGCATTCTCTAGAATCTTACTGAATTTTCCACTGTTCCATTTTCTTGAGGATGATAAAGAGTGATCATCTGGTGGTAAACCTGAAATTCCTCAGTTAGTACTTCAATGTTCTTGTTCAAGAAATGTGTGCTTTGGTCACTCATCAAGATATTTGGACATTCAAACCTAGACAATATGTATTCAAAGATGAACTTCGTAGAAGTTTGTGTGCTACAATCCTTCATTGGTTGTGCCTCAACCCATCTTGTCAAATAATGAGTGCCAGTGATGATATACCTCACACCAGTCTTCTTTCCTGGAAGACTGATAGCTCCAACAAATTCAATAGCCCATTTGTCAAAACCCTGCAAATTCACCCATGGTACTAGTGGCAGCTCGTCTCTTGAAATGGATTTCCTGTTCTTTGACATACATCACATATTGGACATAATTATTTTGCATCCTTATGTAGTGTGCGCCGCCATATCCCAGCTCTCATTATTTTCTATGCAGTGGATTTTCCTGCATAGTTCCTACCTGTGACTCCTCCATGAGATTCTGTCAGTATACGTTGCCATTAGTGTTCAGGGACATATCTTTGCAGTACTTCATCCAGTCCCATTTTGTACAAGTGTCCAGCAATCAACGAGAAATCAACTACTCGAACCACCAAGTCATTCTTTTGCTTCATAGTGTACTCCGCGAGTGCCATTCTTGTGGCCAAAAACTGAGTAATATCCTCAAAGTGATCATCTATGACTTTAATTGCAAATAGATGTGCATTGGAGGTTATCTTCGATATTTTGTGGGTTCTTCTCCTGTCTCTATCCTTGATAGATGATCAAGCCCAACATTCAATTTTCCTAGCTTCACTATACCTTCGAAGTCATACTCCTGAAATAATAACAACCATCGATAGATCTTTCCTCTTAAAACATGCTTATTCACTAAACATTTCAGCATGGAGTGATTAGTGAAAATTTTGAAATGTGCCCCCAACAAGTAGTGCGTGAACTTCTGTAATTCATATATCATAGCTAATCCCTCTCTTTCTTTCATGCTATAGTTATTTTCCGCTTTGGATAATTTCCTACATGCAAATTCTATGGGATGATCAATTTCTCCTACTCCCGGCTATGCTAGCACTACACCTAATGCTATGCAAGATGCATCAACATGCATACGGAACTCCTTCTTCCAGTTCAAGAAAACTAGAATAGATGTAGTTACAATCTTCTCCTTTAGTACATACAAGCTCTTATGGCATTGTTCTCTCCATTGAAAAGTCACATCTTTCTTCAGCAATTTCTCCATTGACATAATTATCTGCGCATACCCCTTTATAAAAAAAAAAAGTTGTATCTAGTTTGTCCTAGTGTTGTGCGCAGTTGTCTCACTGTTTTTCGTGCTAGCAAGTTCATAATAACTATGATCTTCGTGAGATCCACCATTAATCCCTGTTTACAAACTACATGTCCCAAAAATATACCAAATGGTGCACAAAAGATACACTTCTTCAGGTTCAATGAGATTTGGTACTGCCTACATGTATCCATCATCAACCTTAAGCTTACCACATCCTTCTTTAATATCCCAAAGACTGTCCAATCGTCGAAGTATACTTCCAAAAACTTGTGTATATATTCTTTGAAGGCCGCAACTAAAACTATAGAAAATATAGCAAGAACATTCTTTAATCCAAAAGGCATCACTGCATATTGATAACAACCCCACTTTGTCACAAAAGTAATTTTATGTCTATATTTTGGTGCAATTCTATTTTGATGGTATCCTGAAAATCCATCAATGAAATAATAGGCCTCTCCTCTTCCTACATTGTCCAATACTTCATCTATAAATGGTATAGGAAAGGGGTCATGCAGGCATGCATCATTCAATTTTCTTAAGTCAACACAAATTTTGATTTCCCCTTTTTCCTTCCTTTTCTAAACCACCATGGGACTTACCCATTCAGACTCTTCAACAGGTTCGATTATCGCAGCTGTTAACATTTTGTCTAATTCTTCTTTCACCTTCTTGTGAAGTAGGAAATGTTCCCTCTATGGACAGAGGCAACCCCTCTAGCCCTAGAGTGGGTCTAGTCATAGTAAAACAAAACAACAATCAATTTCCTTAAATAGTCATCATTGAAAGCCTACCTCAACCGGTGTTCGATGAAGCTTTCGTTGCACTGCTCCAACTATCGTTTCCTAAATTTCCTCAATGAGCAATCAACCTAAAACATCACAAGGGAACAACAGAATGCATAACTGACAAAAAAAATAATATATTTACTTATAGAGTCAAGGAACCATAAGCTATCAAGTATATTTTACATAAGACATAGGAAATCATCATTGATTGTATTAAAATAAATCAAAACCAAAGCTTGCAACCAAGCCTTGATGTCGCAAGCTTTCTCGGAGGGTCTAGTCGGTATGTTTCTTCAAGCATTCACTCTCAAGAATGGATCTCCCAAATGGATGATGACTCTCTCTCTCTCACTCACAAGCTCTAATACAAGGCTAAGGCAATCCACAACCAAATTGCTAAACTATCAACAATTCACACTGCAAACTTATCAAACTCACACCAAAGCTAACTAATTTGCTTCAATCCAAAAAGCAAGAACTAGCTGATCATAGCAATGGAGAGTGCTTTTATAGGAGGAGGAGCCTCCATGAAATGAGGGAGAGGGAGCTTATCCTGAAGGGAGGTTTCCGAAAAGGTGGAACCACCATCCCAGAGGAGGAAAATAAGACCAACTTGACCCAACAACCAGTTCTAGAATCACCCATAAGGCCAACTATTTGAACTAATTCACCATATTTGGATCATCACAAGTCATACACTAGGGCTCAGTGATGACATTGTAAGGAAGCAATGTATGTGAGCAATCATCGCAAGACATATCTTGAGGACTTGGGCTGAGCCCTAAAATTCAACCGTCATAGGAAACACGTGTACACCTATGACGATGTCGCGACGATATAGTTCATAACAGAGAATCATCACAGACAGAAAGGGGTTCACTTGCAACAATACAGAAAAATAGGTAAAAGGGTCAATCTTCAGTATTAGAGAACACTTGTTTAATCTTCTTGAATGAGTGGGAAGATATTGACATGCTTATTTGATGCATGACACAGCGGAGATGTTGCTCGAGGACTGAGATGAGGTCCGTGACAAATTACTATGTAACAGATGCCCCCTAAAGCGTGAAGCCCGAGAGAGCGGGAAGGGTGAAATTCTTTACGAAATCATAACCAAACTGGAACACCATCGCGAAAAACCTACAGGCACAAGTACAACTAATATCTCTGATAGTTAAATACATGTAGTCTAGGCATGGGCGCAGCTATCCAAAAGACATATGAAACTTGGTCTGTGGTATGGACGTAGCCACCTAGTCGATAAGACCATATATAAAGGTAGAGGTATGGTCGCAGCCATCTAGAAAGATTCAGGTATGGTCGTAGCCATCCAATCAAGGAGCCATGTATATAATCATGAACCAATCCATGCAACCCAAATATATGTAATCTTAGTCCGTGGTCTTGAATCCCAACTGATTATAGTACAATTTCTAACATGCAAATACATGTGATGAAGTTGAGCATGGTGGAAAATTGCTTGATTACCAGTCAATGATGTAAACCATTAACAAGCACGAGAGAGACCACCAGTGATGTTAACGGTTCTCAAGGTATTGCCATTACAATCCACCAAGTGTGAAGAATGATCTAGAGTCAAACACTCGTGGAATCACCCGATCAAAGACCAATGATGTAATCCCGTCGTCAAGTGCGAAGAAATTGCCATTGAGGCATGCAAGCTCCAAGGTAATGAAAGGAATCTCTAGATTGACTTCCTGGATAATGAGATGGTGTCAACAGGAAGTGACTCGTCACAGCAGGGCCATAATGTTTCCCTCATAAACGACACGAGACAAGGAACAAGTCGAAGATGGTGAAACAGAGCATCAAAGGAAGAGGTAAGGGCATGAACTACAGAAGGATTATACTCTTGAACATATCAGCGACACGACTCTGGAATGAGGCCGCATTTCGGTACCAAGGGATCAGAGGTCTGATGGAGACAACAAAGATCAAATGTAATGAGGAAAAATGACAACCCAAACCCGAAAGGCCAATGAAGATGTGAGGAGATCCCAAACCCGGCGAGAAGCAAAAGTGTCGATGTTCAAGAGTGACTAGTTGCCGTAGGTAACTAATGAAGATCTCGAAATCCCCCCCCAACAATATTGTTGGCGAGTACCCCAATTATTTTTGAAAAATAAACTTGAATGGGATAGCATATGCTTTTAGTATAAGTTCATCCTTTGGACAAATCCAACCTAGTGAAATTTTAACGAGCCCCAGGGAGGAGAAGCTCGGGTCTCATCATGGTGATTATTCCAATGTCTTTTGGGTTTAACAAGTCCAACATAGGTAAAACTCAGAGTCTTTTTCATGTTTAGAGAGTTTGAAAAAGACATGGAAAAGAAAACTCGAGGGGGGTTGATGAGCCCTGAATTGGGTAACTTATTGGACTCATTTGTCCTAATTGTCCTTGATCAATCCACCATTTTTCATAGATTATGCATGTTTTTTGAGTATGTTTATGTTATTTGAATGAATAAGGGTGGTCACTTTACCAAGGAGGCTAATATGTGGTCATTTCAGGTTATTTGGACAAATTTTGGAGCAAAGCCAAGCAATTATGAGCCAGGTGAAAGCCAAGAATGATGAAGCAAGGGTGAGGATTTGTAGAGAGGTCGTCTCTTGCATTAAATGACCCTTCCTCGAAATCTCCACCCTCAACTCGGAGCTCAGCAGGCCACCAAAATGAATCCTAAAGGCAGCCGAGCAGCTTTGTGAAGAGTGACTCTTTACTGGCAGTTTGAATAGCCGAGTCCCTTGAGTTAAGGAGGGCTGCTAGGTCCCTCGTAGGGCATACATAGGGAGGCCTCAGCCTTCGTAGTTTACTTTTGGAACTGTTGGGTTTTGCACTATAGTGCTGTCGTTGTCTTAGCTCGTTTTTTGTAGCTACTGCTGTATAAATTTTTTGTGATGATTATTTTTGAGTAATGAGGAGTAGCTTTACTTGGCATCAGTTCTGAGTTCTTTATAGAAGCCTGTAGCTCTTGGGGTTGGGCCCAACCCAAGTGCCAAGGCCTCCTTTATGTATTGTTATTTTCTTTTTATGTCTTTGAAAAATCATTCTGTTAAGTAGATTAAATCTTGCTGATTAACTAGGTCACTGTTGATGATTAGAAAGACTTTTGATGTTCAGATTGAGTTAATAGGTTTTTTAACAGGGACAAGCTTCAGAAAAAGTCCATCAAGTGCCTCTGATTTCACCTCTCCCTCAGTGGGATCAGGAGCTGGGATCAAGGTGACCTTGCTTCCAACAAAAACATTGTCTTTGCTTCACCATGCAATCATTAGTGTTCGATTTTCATTTGTAGAAGTTGGTTAAATGTTCAAATTCTTGATTTCTTCGTTGCATAGTTAGTATACATGGTTTCATTGCAAATAAAATTCTGCTCATTCTCTTTACTGTTAGCTAGATCATATTAGGTTAACGTAACTAGGTCTCTGATTTTACAAGTTTTCGTTGGTTCAGTTGGAGAAACAACTTGCAGAGCCCCCGTACCACTTCTCTATCTACCCATACTCCATCAATCCCATCTGCTCCATCCCCTAACACAGATTCTTTCCTCACGTTTTCCATTTGCTCACATAACCCTAATTTTTGTGCAACATTGCTTCACTCCTCCTTGAACAAGTCGAGCCATCTTCGTCTCTCCTCCGCTCCATCCACCAAGTCTTGGACCTCCTCACACCCCTGCCATACCTCCATACTCACTCCTTCATCTTTCCTCCCCCATCCATCCTCCAAAATCCCATTTCTGAACAACCTGTAGAAAATTACAGACATCTTGTAGAAATTCCAGAACATCTTGTAGAATCCCTACAGACTTTCTGTAGAAGCTCACGAATGAGGTTTCTTGATAGCCAAACTCTATGAAACTCTCTGGAAGGGTGTTAGGACCCCTTAGGCCCTCTTCGAACCTTCCCAACCTCATCCAAGCATTTCCTCTCGCCAATCCACCTCTGCATAGTAAAAACAGTTAAATCGCATGCATGACAATTCTGACAACTTATTCAAAAATACAAAAAGATGTTTTTAAGATGTTACTATAGAACTAGCTTAGACACATGCATTTTACCTTCGTAGAAGTCAATGGCATCTCCTTCAGTAGCTTGCATCCTCTTGGCTAGCTGGTAAAATTAGGGTTTGCTAGGGTTTACGTTTCCTTTCAGCTTTCCAGTTTTTTTCTGCAAGTAGATCAGCCTTCTTTGAGTTAGCTTTCGTCCGTCAGTTAAAAAGCTTCTTCTGAGAGCTCATAGAAGTTGGCTTAAGCTCCTAGTGGACTTGTGCCAGCTGACCAAGTGACAGCTGCGGCAAGAGCTAGTACTTGTGCATACAACATCGTCGCTTCCAAGTTTGTTACAAACTACCGGGTTGATAAGAGGAAAGAAGGGAGTCCCAAGAGTTGCAGCATTATTGCTGCAATACTGGAGCCCACCATATTTTTGGCGTCGTTGCTGGGGAAGTTTTAGAGTATTTGTGATTGCTTCTTTTCTTCTATTTTTTTCTACTCCAACCTTCTGCTAAGTAGTTTATTTCAGTTCCATTCTGTAATTTCATTTCTGCAAAAGTAAATTAGACATTTCCTGCTTTCATAGATTAGCCTTTCAATTCCGCAATTTCAATTCTGCAAGCATAGACTCGAATTTCAATTCTGCAAGTGTAGAATAGCATTTCCATTCTGCAAGTGTAGTCTAGCATTTCATTCTTGCAATTTGATTTCAGCAAAATAGTTTAGTCCTTTCCTGCTTTCATTTCAATTCCGCATTTTCATTTCCATGAGATAGATTTTAGTTAGTTGCAATTCCATCTGTTTCAGTTTTGCAGGTACAAGCAGAAAAAAGCAAAAGCAACCAAAAATATTTTCATGCCTCGTAGGAACAGAGATAATACCAAAAAATTCCTTCCCAACACCCCCACCACTTCACTGAGTCACCCTTCTCTCTTCTTTGGTGGCAGGGACCTAGAAGAACCTATAGGTGAACCTCCTGAGATATACAAAGATCCTATAACAGAAGAAGAGCAAGAAAACATTCGTTTTGAGACCATGGCTGAAAACCGAAATAGTAGAGAAGATGATGAGAGAATAGAAGGTACCTTCCCCATCCGAGAGACCAACGGGGACATGAAGATGAAGAACATATGTCCCTCAACCTTACCTCATTTCCATGGATTGACCACTGAAGACTCTGATACCTTCCTGTTTGAGTTTTTTGTCCTTTGTCAAACTTATGACTATGCAAAAGACGAGAAAAAGTTGAAACTCTTTCCCTCTACCCTCAAGGATGCAGCATTACGCTAGTTCATGGGGTTACCTGGAAACAGTATCACAACTGGGGCTCAGATGTAGCAAGCCTTTAACAACAAATACTAGGACTATTGTAGGTCAAAGGAAACAAAGGGATAAATCTTTTGGATGACCATGGGAAATGATGAGTCTTAAGAAGACTACAGGGAAAGGTTCCAACTCAGCTATAAACGGGCCAAGCGCACACTTGACCCTGAATCTCTAAAGCTGGTCCTACTCCGAGGAGTCCCTGAAGACCTTCTAGATACCCTTCACATGCTAGCTGGAGGAGACATCTACCAACTGCCTTATGAGGACATAAAGACTGTGTTTAGAAACCATTCTAGGGCAGCCCAGAAAAGAGGTAGGGGCAATCCACTTTTAGCTAGTACCACCTTCTCCAAGCATGAATTTTCGAATCAAATGGAAGACCTTAAAAGTGAGATGAGACAGACAATTGCCATGCAACTTGATACATTCTGAATCCAACAAAAGAAAGAGGAAGCTGAGAGGGCTTTGGCCATTTTTTGTCCTAGATGTACAAGGAAGCACCCTAAGAATGAGCATCCATTGCACTCAGTAGAGGTATGTTTCGTTTGTGAGGAAAACCACCCCACAAACCAATGCCCAACCTTACCCGGATTTAAATCCATGTACCAAGGGCCTGAGGAAACCACTAAACCTCTCTACTTCCTCAACCAAAGGAGGCCGCATGGGCCTAGACCTTACCAGCAGGGGATGCAAGGGACATCCCAAGCTTATTATAGCCCCAACCAATCTGGTCACATACCTTCTTGGGGTCCCCCTGCTCATCCTTCCTAGTCCACACCTCCTCCGTGGTCTTATCCATCTCAATAGCATACTCCACCCACTGCTCATTCGTTTCACTCACATGTCTAGCCACAACCTCAGTGGAATGCACCTCAACCGGGGTGGAGGCCCCAATACAACTCTCCTCCCACCATTCTACCTCCACCACCGGCTCAGCCACAACCATTACCTCCTGCTCCTCCAAGACAACCCCAGATGCCTGCTCAACCGAATCTGAACCCCAACAACTGATAGGCCCAGCAGGTATACACTGGGGAGACAAGATGCCCTACCTATGCTATGGAGATCCAGGAGATCACCCTGCGATCTAGGAAGACCCTTCCAAATCGCCAACCTCCTCCCCTAGAGGACGAGGAAGAGAAACAGGAAAGTGAACCCAAAGCCATTCCACCATTTCCTGAGCGATTAACAGTAACCACGCAACCAAACCCAGAGGAGACTGGACTTCTGGGAGAACTTAAACAGTTGTGTGTGAAAATAGCACTTCTCCAGGCCATAAAAGATGTACCAATATACAAAAAATTGATTAAGGAGAAGTGTTTCAGGCACCCAGGCAGGTGAAAGAGAGATGACTCGACTATCAATGTCATAGGACAACTGTCCGATCTAATGTTGGGGCAAGTAATTTGTCCAAAGTATTTAGACCCTGGGAGTCCTGTGGTTGATGTCCACATCAATGGCACTATAATCCCCCATACCTTGATTGATCTAGGGGCTGCCATTAATGTGATGACCAGGGACACCATGCTTAAACTCAACCTTCAGAGTTCCTTAAGAACGACCTCGACAATCCTGCAGTTAGCAGATTGCTCCACCGTGACTCCCGAAGGGATTGTGGAAGATGTCTTGGTCTCTGTTGACCCTTGGGAGTACCCTGCGGACTTCTTGGTCCTTCAGCCAAAGGAAAAGCTCACTGGATACCCCCTCATTTTGGGAAGGCCTTGGTTAGCCACTGCGGATGCTTACATCAGTTGTCGAGCTGGAAGCATGACCATCAAGAATGGGCCTATGTCCAAGCAGCTAGTCCTATACCCTCCTGCCCAACCTCTGCTAGAACATGACTTACCACTCTGGTTGGAAGAAGGAGATGAGGATGAGGTCTACTCTGCACCATTGTGCACAATAGAAACCACCAGGGGAGGCCCTCAAACCGAGGATGACTTAATTGAGAATTTGATTCAAAATCCACCTCCCAGTGCACTATCCTTAGCGGAATTGGTGGAAGATACCCAAGCTAGCACTTTAGTGGACCTCTGTGTGACTGATCCAACCTCTCCCAGAGTTAAGAATGTGGACTTTGGCCCCGAAAAAACTTTAAAGATCAGATCCTCCCTATCTCCCTCCCAGGAGAAGGAGTTGTGTAGCTTACTAAATAATCATCTCGATTCTTTCACTTGGAGATATAAGGAGATGAAAGGAGTCCATCCTTCGGACTATACCCATCACATTTACATTAAAGAAGATTGTAAACTAGTCAGGCAGCCTCAGAGGAGAATGAATCCAACCCTTAAACACATTGTCAAAGAAGAATTGTAAAAATTGTTGGATGTAGGATTCATCTACCCCATCTCCGATAGTGAGTGGGTCTCACCTCTAGTGCTTGTGCCCAAGAAGAACGGGAAGTGGAGAATCTGTGTAGATTACTGAGAACTTAACAAAGCCACAAAGAAAGACCATTTCCCTTTGCCTTTCATAGATCAAGTGTTGGATGGACTGGCAAGGAAGAAGTTCTTCTCTTTCCTAGATGGGTTTAGCGGGTATAATCAGATCCAAATCAGCCTGGAGGACCAAGATAAGACCACCTTCACTTGTCCATGGGGTACCTTTGCCTACCGAGACCTTCCCTTTGGGCTATGCAACACTCCTGCCAATTTCCAGAGAGCAGTATTGAGCATATTCTCTGAGTTGGTCCACGATTCGGTAGAAATCTATATGGATGAATCTACTCCTTATGGGTCCAACTTCCAAGAAGCATTGACTAATCTGGGAAAAGTTCTAACCAAGTGCATTGAGATGAACCTATCCCTCAGTCTAGAAAAATGTGAATTCCTGATGACTGAAGGGACCGTGCTAGGTCATACCATTTCTCGGCAAGGATTACAGGTGGATCCTAACAAGATTGCTATCATCCAAAAGGTTCCACCTCCTCAAAAGGTAAGAGATGTTCGGAGTTTCCTAGGCTTATCAGGATATTATCGAATATTCATTAAAGATTTTAGCAAGCTAGCCTCGCCATTGTTTGGCCTCTTAGGGAAAGATGTTGACTTCAAATGGACTGACGACTGTTAAGGGGCTCTGGAAGAGTTGAAAGATAAGCTGGTGTCTGCCCCGATCTTGAGAGGTCCAAACTGGGCCCTACCTTTCCACTACCATATGCCATATACTTCGTCAGGAAAAACCTGTCCAAGGCAGAAATGAACTATACTGTAACCGAGAAAGAGTTCCTGGCTGTAGTCCATTCCCTAAACAAGTTCAGACACTACATCACTGGTTATCAAACATTTGTGCACACTGATCATGCTGTGATTAGATATTTAATGAATAAGCCTGATATCAATGCTCGTATCATTAGATGGTTACTATTGTCCTAGCTATTTGATTTCACTATCATCGACAAGCCAGGTAAAGAAAATGTTGTTGCTGACTTCTTATCTAGATTGGATTTGCCTACAGGTGAAGAAGGGACAGTGGATGACTAGATGCCAGATGAACGCCTGTTTGCTATCTCAATACTCTCTCCATGGTTTTCTGATATAGCAAATTACTTGGTCTCAGCACAGTTCCCTCCGCATCTATCCTCAAAGGAGAAGAGAAAAACTACAAGGAAGAGTGCCCCATTCACTTGGATCGGGGGCAACTTGTTTAAACTTGGTCTAGATCAGATCTTGAGGCGTTGTGTTAGGGAGGAGGAAGTCTTTGACATCCTCCTAACCTGTCATGACGGACCTTGCGGAGGCCACTTTGCAGCAAAAAGGACTGCTTTCAAAATTCTACAGGCAGGCTACTATTGACCTACTCTTCACCAAGATGTCAAAAGATACATTAGCCAATGTGACCGATGTTAGAGGATGGGGAAACCGACCCCAAGGGATGAAATACCTCTCCAACCTCAAGTGACCTTCGAGCCATTTGAGAAGTGGGGCATGGATTTTGTGGGTCCTATCAACCCTCCTTCAAAGCAAAGGTCTTACATCATTATGTGCACGACTATTTGACAAAGTGGGCAGAAACAAAGGCAATCAAAGCAGCAACAGAAGAAAAGGTGGCCGAGTTTTTAAGGGAAAATATCTTCTACAAGTTTGGCTACCCAAGAGAGTTAGTCACCAATCAAGGAAGCCAGTTCACCTCCAACCTGATTGAAGACTTTCTCGCTCATCACAAGATCAAGCACAGAACTTCCACCCCATATCATCCTCAAGCAAATGGGTAGGTGGAACTCACTAATATAGCATTGGAAGGGATTTTGACCAAGGTGGTGAGCAGCAGTAGAAAGAATTGGGCAGATCGCCTGGTTGAGGCCACCAGGGCCTACAACACCACTTGGAAGACCACAACAGGTTTCACACCTTATGAGCTGGTCTACGGGAAGAAAGCTTTGCTGTCCATAGAGTTCGAGTACAACACATTGATGGTGGTAGCTCAGATGGACCTAGATCTCAGCCATGCTCAACGTGAAATATTATTGCAGCTAAATGGATTAGATGAACAATGAATGTAGGCCCTCCTCCACTTAGAAGTAGTTCAACTTCAAAGGAAGATATGGCATGACTAGCACCTTAATGAAAAGAAATTCCAGCCAAGAGATTGGGTGTTGTTGTATGACTCAAGATACAATGATTTCAAAGGGAAGCTGAGGACAAGATGGTTAGGACCATATACAGTGGAGAAATGCAATGACAATGGTTCATTCCTCATCAAGACCATTGATGAAGAAGCCATCCCCATGCTTGTCAATGGGCATCGATTGAAAATCTACAGGAAACCCCTTTCGAGGTAGGAGTTCATTGAAACTTTGGAAAAATCAGTATTGTTAGTGGAGCAGGGCTCTGTCTCTAGGCCGCCCACACCTTTATCATCAAAAAAAATAAAAAAGGAATAAAGAGATCCCTGGGTGAAAACCTCTCTGAGGCGCCCAGGGCAGACAGTGAGGGTGAAAACCTCATGGAGGCGCCCCAGCTATCTCTCGGAAAATAAAGAAATGGAATAAAAAAAGATCCTTGGGTGAAAACCTCTCTGAGGCGCCCAGGGCAGATAGTGGGGGTGAAAACCTCATGGAGGCGCCCTTGCTGTCTCTCAAAAAAAAAAAAAGAATAAGAAAAGAGAAAAAAAATAAAAGAAGCAGGTCTAATCTCTGTAAAATTATTGCAGGTTGCATGGAATACATTGCAGATAAAGAAGGTCACGCAAAATGAGGACAGGGGTCCATACCAGGACATCCTCACAAACACTCCCTCCATAGCCACTCACTTTTCCCAGGATTTGAACACATTCGGGTTGAGATTTCACCTCCTACACGAAGTTCTAGGCTTTCTACAGGAAATGTTGGGGCTTTCTATAGGAAGTTCTGTATTTCTACAGGAAACATCCTTTAGAGCCTTCGATCAGGCCAAATTTGATCTTAAAAGGGGAATTGAAGCTTGAAGTTTGTCGATTAGGCTGTTGTGGGGAAAAGTATCCGATGCGGATGACCCTATCCCTACTCTAAAGGTGACAGTCTTTAGCAACAACTGAAAGTAAAGCTTTGATGTTTTCCTTTATGAAAGTACAGAGAGGGGGAAGAAATGATCAACCAACCTGGTATCCTTCGCTTAGTCGATCTTGATCCTCTCTCTTTGTCTCTTGTTCCCAGCTCCTTGCTCTCTTTGCCGTCCAGCTACACACACAAGCCCTGCACAAAACGAGAGAGGAAACTACAAGATACAAGTACTCATAACTGATGCATGGATTAGAGTGAATCAAATATATCATGTAAATACAATACATCAATGCAATACAAGTATATAGGAGAACATGCAAAACTTTATTGATAGAAGTAACAGGGTTCTGAGAAGTTACAACCAATGATGGCTCCAATCCAGCAGCACCTCCCCAGCAGCAAGAACTCTCCTCTTCACCTCTAGTAAAACAATCACCCAATAGCTCTAACTGTAATCCAACAGCACCTCCTTGCTTTACACAAAATTCCAGCCTCCTTAGACCTCATAGAAGAGCTCTATAATATAGGAGAGAAGAAGAAAGGATGAGTCAGCTTGAGACTGACATGAAGCTGCCTTGTGTCCTCTCCCTCTTCAGTTAATCTTCAGTTCTTGAGTCCACTTGGAGATCCTTGCTTACACATGGTGATCAAGTACCTCTTACTCATCACAGGGCGAATCTCATGAACCAAGTGTCAGTTTGGAAGCTTCCTGGGCAGTTGACACCTTGCAGAATGACTGTGCCACTTGGCCAATCTCGCCCAGCGCAGGTAGCCTTCATTAGATTTGACTTCCAGCGCAGGTACAAGGAGGAGCAGTTGCATTCCAGCGCAGATGCTCAGTGGAGCAGCTGACATGATCCAAAATTAGCCTGTTTTGAAGTGTTTTCAGGTGGAGAACTGATTGGAAGTGCTGTTGTTTGATGACCTTGTTCTTTTAGGGGTAAGAACAACATGTTTAGGGACTGAGGATCCCTGTAATTATTGACATTCCATGCTCCATGATGCGAGGCACAAAAATGTCTATAACAGTTGCCCCCTAAAGTATGAGGCCGTTTATCGGGTGAAATGCTTTAGCTAGAGGGTCCGAAGTTCATTCCAGTGCTGAGGAGGCGCCCTGTAATACAATACAATACAATACATTATTTTTCATTCAATTTTCATGATCTAGCTGAGGCGGGCATTCCCATGCTCAGCTTTATAAACACATTTTGGTACATATAGCAGACGATCGTCTGAAGGTAGACTGATAATTTTCTGCTGAAATTATCATCCTTTGAATAGGATGATCATTTGCTGCAACGATGTACATGGCGAATGCTTTTATATTTCCTGAATATATATCGCAGCCCGGATGGATGAAACTAGATCCGGGGTCTTCAAACTCGTTCGATCTTCACTCTAAGTACAAGTCGATCCATGTGAGAATTTCGCTGAAGTCGAACATGGAAAGACATCGCTTGATTACCGGCCAATAATGAAACCGTTAACAAGCGCGAGAGGAATCACCAATAATGACAATGACCCTCAAGGTGTTGGCATTATGATTCAAGTGTTGTCCTTGATGGCAACTCACTCAGAGGTTGGTACAGGTGCTCAGAGACTGGTACAGGTGATGACAACTTAACTAATGGACAGATCTCAGTACAGCAGGACAAGAAAGAGATATACGCAGGTTCAGCAAGGCGAATCAGCGTGTACACGCAGGTTGGCTTCAGCAAAAGCGCGTGTATGTGGAAACGTACCTTGGTCCATGGCGGTTAGTCCTTGGAAGTTGTGCCTATGGTTTCGGACCATTGTGTCTCGACGGCGTGTCGATCCCTAGTATTGAAGTTGATGGTATTGTGTTTACTATGGTTTTGGCTCTTGGCATTGAGCAAGGCCTAAGGCTATATAAGGAAAAGATCACTAGGCCAAAGGGTGAGCAAGTGTGAGTGATGAAGATCTGAGAAAGTGTGTGATCCAAGTGCTGGTTATGGTTGGTGATCTGAACCAAGGTTTCACCCATGTGGAGGATGATGAATGATGGAACGAGATCTCAAGGCTTGGAATGATTATCTTCATATGGTTTGACTCTGGATAGACTAGATCTACTGACGCATGTTTATTATTATGATCTGGGTATGCTTTGATGTCTGATATAGCTGCAGAGTTTTAAGGTTGAATTTATAGATCTGTACGCGAGTTGGTTTTGGTAAAAGAGCGTATACACGCAGGTTGGGGTCATCCAAGTAGCGTATACAATGTGAATGATTGATGATGCAGGTTGTACTACAATGATGATTGTCTTATGGATCTAGTATGAAAATGTATGAAACATGGTCCCGGGAAGATCGTAGGCCGGCACCTACGTACTGGTAAACATATCAGCCAGTACAAGAGCCAAGGGGGGTGTAGCTCCCTTCCAAGAGCAGCTGGAAAACGAGTGAAGGTTGTAGCCTTCTGTAGGGTTGGCACCTACGTACTAGTAAATGGATCGGCTAGTACAAAAGCTATGAGGGTTGTAGCCCTCTGCAGGTTGCAGCCTGCGTGCTGGTAAATGACTGCACCAGTGCATTGTAAAAGAAGTTTCTTATTAAAGAAGAAAGAGACGAATTGCAGCAGGTGGTTTTCACCCACATTGGGTTTCCACCTATATCATGGTGTTCATGTGTGTGGCTCTTGTGTGATGTTCTGTTCTGTTATTCTGCACCTGTTTACTGTTAATATGCTTAATAATGATCTGATGCATTTACTGAAGATTAAGATAACTGAATTATAAGATCTCTGGATATACGCGGGTTTCATTAGACACAGTAGCGTGTACACGCGGGTTCACTTAATTGAAGTAGCGTATATGTTTCTGAGTATGAAATAGAAAAGTTTGATTGATCTGATAATACTGATTCACCCCCCCCTCTCAGTATTAATCCCAACACAAGGTACAGCAGTACAATTCACGTGGCGTGAATAAAGGACTTGGCGTCGAACGCCACGCAAAATCTTCTGGTCGAAGGTCATTGATGTATACCTGTCGCCGGAAGTGAGAAACTTGCCATTGAGGCATGCAAGCTTCAAAGTACTGATGGGGGTGTTCCTAGATCAACTTCTTGGATAATGAGTTGAAGTCGACAAGAAGCGATCCGTCAAAGGAGGGCCTTAATGAATCCCACATCAATGACACGGAACGGAGCTAATGATTTTAGTGGAGGTGAAAACAACTGTGACATATGATTCAGGGTGGCGATCATGAATGGATGAAGGATAATGTATGGCAGTGGATGGGACAGGCGTTGACACTTTCAGAATGACCCCTCTTGAACATATAACGACACTGATGCGATGGATCGGTAGCATTACCCCAAATGTGGATGGTTTGGCGAGGACCATGGTGATGAGATCGGTGAATGAAACAACCCAACCCGATGTGGTACGGAGGAAAAGTGTCATGTTCAAGAGTGACTTGCTACCTTATAACTTTGATGTTCTCCCAATTTTTCCCCAGTCATTTCTAACCAGTACCTCTTTATTTTTGTCAAGCTTGAGGAGGATAACATATGCTTGTTCTATAACTTGCCCTTCGGGCAAGCCCATCACTATGATTTAACGAGCCTAGCGATAGGGAAACTCGTTCTCATCTAAAGACAAGTTTGTCGCTATTTAATGAATTTAACGAGTCTAACGACAAGGATAACTCGGTCCTTTTCATTTTTAGAGAGTCTGAAAAGGTACATAAAGTCAACTCCAGAATTCCTTTTTCGTCAGCTAATCCCTTAAGTCCGAAAAAGTATAAAACAATACAGAAGGGATGAATTTTCGATTGCTTTAACGAGCCGAACAAAACAAGCGCTCGATCTTTTTGTGCAATAATCCCTCAGGTCCAAAAAAGATTAAAATCTAGAGGAGGGATAGCGTTCCGGTCGTTTAACGAGCTGGAAGGCCAAAACTCGGCAAACTTTTCATATTTTACGAGTCAGTGAAAAAAGCTCAAAGAAGACTCGTCTTTTGAGGAACGAGTGATAAACAGGGATAGCAGCAGATTCCAGGTACAGGTTGGAATTTTCCAATCACGGCAGCGTCACAAGGATGGCTAGGTGAAATCACTCTTCGCAGATGTTCCTCAAAATGGGTAAACACACAATGGAAGTGAATGATCGCCAAATGAAAAGTGGAGGTGATGGTGCACAAACACGACCAAGGCTTTTATGGCTGATGAATTTACGATCTCAAAAGGTTATTTACCGGTACTGGGTTCATTTTTTAAAGAGCTTGAATGCGCCAAAACACTGCTCAAAAGCTTATGTTTATTTTTTAACGAGCATGAACTATGATGCTAAAACTGCTCGGATCTTTTGCATGCCCCCAGCATCATAATGACGCATGTCAAAGGAGGGTGCCCCCTGGTTGTTTCAGTTGTTTGCCCTTGTCGGTCGACATGGCATTTACTTGTGAGGTAAGAAGTCACTCATTTGCATTTTGACTAGAAATTTTGCATTTGCCAGTCACGCCATTACTGGTGTGAGAGTTAGTATTCGATCCAGGAGGGGGAGGAATTGAAAATTCAGGTCTAGGGGCGTCAGGTATTTTGTCGTAGAGCGTGCCCGACTGAGTATATACTAAGTCTAAATATTGAGCACGAGCAATGACTTGCTCCTCTGTTACGACTCCCCCTTTGGCCACATCTTCCGTTATAGCAGGAAGAGTAGCGACTTTATAAACCACTCAGCTAATAGCTGATCTGGAACATAAGTTTTCACCATTCTGCGACGACGACGCCACTCATGTATATGATCAGATATGTGAGTGGCTGTTGTCTGTTTGAAGTTGGTAAGGAGTTCTGTTCCTGTTTCATACCTTATCGGTAATTGAAAATGGGTTAAGAAAGTCGTGGCTAAGGAGCTGAAATTGTCGAAAGAGGCTCTTGGCAATTCAATGTACCATTTAGCCGCTGGACCTGTCAATGTCCTCTGGAAGAGGCGAAGTCTTATCGAATCATCATTCAGGGTGTTTGATGAACACCATAGATGGAATGTCATCACATGATTCGATGGATCTTCACTAGGATTTCCATTAAATTTAGGAATGTCTGATGGAAGTTTGTGTGGAATCGCTGGCCACCAAGGGGCATAAGCAATTGGATCATTTGTCAGCCGGTTTAGATCTGGTAATTCTAGAGTTGCTACAAAGGGCAACTGTTGGTTCAGGTTGGGCGAAGCATATCCAGGATAAGATGGTATCGCCTGAGCAATGGGTCTTTGCAGACCAGCATTATGCTGACAACTTTGACAAGGTTGATGGGTGTAACCATTATAGTATGGTTGCCCATTACTTACAAAGACTTGTTGCCCAGGTCCTTTATATGATTGCTGGAAAGGCGGTTGTTGAGATTGAAGCAGCTCTGGTTGTTGGACCATTTGCTGTTGACCAATACCGGATGATTGACCAGGATGAGGAGTCACAGTACTTGTTTGGGCCTGAGTCGCTCCAGATAAGGAGGCACTACCCTGAGATTGTGATTGAGTCGCTGAGCCAAGAGGTTGTTGTTTTACAACAGGTAACGCTTGTACTTGCGACACATTCGCCATAGCAGGTGTGTGGTAATATTCGACACAGGGTGGACTGGTTGCATAGAATATACAACTCCTGGTTGTTGAGGCAGTATTGGTACCCAACTGTTGGATGTAATTCCAGTTTGACCTGAACTTTGTTGTGAACTCACAGATGGGCATCCTCCCGGAGGAGGTAATGAAAAGGCATACTGCCCCCCATATGGTATCAATCCGGAACTCAAGGGATCGATTGCCCAGGTTGACCTCCAAATGGATCAATTGGCGAGTTTCAACATAAGAAATACCAGATGATAATCCGGACGAAGAAATAGGAACTAACCATGTCATCGTCCCTGATGGGACTTCCGGCTTGTTGTTGACAACTTGCCGGGACAGATGGTATACCAGCGAACATCGTTGGAGTAGCAGTAGAAGCCTCTGCTGCTGCTGTGTCGGACGACACAATCCTAGATGTCGACGGTTGTTCAGACATATCTAGTCTAGTCTATCCAAAAGATTTCTTAGAGATTCTACAGGAACTTCCACTCGTGGTGGACTAACTTCGAAGATCAACGCGGGAAGGGTGATGATTATTCCGCTTAAAATAAATTTTATTAACAACGCTTTTAGACACAAACTTGCTTTTTCATGTTTTAAGAGTCGAGAAAAAGCTAAAGATGACTCTAGTCGCCTTCGATGTATTAACGAGCCCAAAGTGACAAATGCTCGGTTGGACTTTTTCAGTTATAGAGTTTGAAAAAGACCAAAAGAAACTGCTCTGGAGATCTAGGCAGAGGGTGTGCCAAACCTTTCGCGAAACCACAGAATACGTTTTACGGTACGGGTGGTCGATCTTCGTGAATGCTGTGTTCACTGCATCGCGATCAGTAGGGCGGCCGACACGGTTTCCTAAGGATAAAGGATAAATGCCTATAGGGGTCTCCCAATATATACGCGACGGTACGTGGGAGCACAAGTCCGTATTAGTGCCACCGACTCTCAGGAGGAATCACCCACCTTCGTAGAGATCGACAGTCACTACGTTTAACGACGTCGGAACACGTCTCTACCTAGACCTCTAGATGTTTGCGTTATGTTACAAAGCGTTGTTATGTAAATTGAGTTTATTTTAATGTTGATCTTGCTTAACAGTTTGTCTTTCAGGATCACCACGAGATGTATTGGTACAAATTCCTAAATGCAGCTAAAATGATAAGCAAGCTTTACAATCTTTTTAGCTTTGAAAATCCTAGCTACTGAGGGGAGAGAAAAACAATATCTTTCCACACAGAGCATAAAGCACAAACTAATGCACTTTCTCCTAGATCAGACACACAAACTTATCAAAAATGCAAATGCAAGATGCATGTATTTCTTTTCTTTTCCCTTAATGTTGATGTAAGACAGAAAGGAAACTGTTGTATAATTTTGAATCCGATTCGAAGCGTAAACAAACAAGTTTCGTCTAAAATGAAAAGACACCTTACAGGTACTTGTTTCAACACTAAAAATATATGAATTCAAACCATAATATGAAAAACAAACAAACTCAAACAGCCATGAACAGTAATAAAACTAGCTCATAAGATCACAAAGACACTTTTACAGTTCAGGATCTAAGAGGTCGCAGCTATACTGGTTCGCTTTTTCACAATGGGAAACTGTAACTGAAACAAGAAATACTGAAAGAACATTCACAGTTTCATCACACAACTGAGGCGGAATAATGTCAAGGAGAAGTGGTCTACAACAAGTACAATGACTAGCAAGCAATCAGCTAAAAATCAGTGAAAACAGGGCCAAGACACAATGGGAAAACTGAGCAAGACAACGGCTAACTGGACCAGCGCAGGCTCTGGTCTGTCAGTTTGACTCTCAGCGCAGTTCCCGAAGGGAGCACCTGCGCTGTAATGCAGACTGCCTGTGGACAGCCTGCACTGACTCACGAGAGTTTCGTCTACAAAGTTTTCCGGGTCATAAAAAGCTCAAAAATGCACTGTTTTTGATGAAATAAAAAGCTATAGGTCAAGTACAGGCTAAGGGATGATCAAGAGGATGAAGATCTATCACAAAGAGTAAAGAGTCTTTTGTTGATAAGCTCTTCAAATCTTGAATTTTCTCAGCAAATGAGCAAGAGTAGCAGTCCCTCTACTTCGCTTTTGATATAGTCAAAAGCTTTTCGATTTGGTACTCTTTTCTTCAAGAAATGAATAGCAAAATACTACAAACACCAACAAGATACTAGGCTCCCCAGCGGAGTCGCCAGTTTGTTGTGGGGAAAAGTATCCGATGCGGATGACCCTATCCCTACTCTAAAGGTGACAGTCTTTAGCAACAACTGAAAGTAAAGCTTTGATGTTTTCCTTTATGAAAGTACAGAGAGGGGGAAGAAATGATCAACCAACCTGGTATCCTTCGCTTAGTCGATCTTGATCCTCTCTCTTTGTCTCTTGTTCCCAGCTCCTTGCTCTCTTTGCCGGTCCAGCTACACACAAGCCCTGCACAAAACGAGAGAGGAAACTACAAGATACAAGTACTCATAACTGATGCATGGATTAGAGTGAATCAAATATACATGTAAATACAATACATCAATGCAATACAAGTATATAGGAGAACATGCAAAACTTTATTGATAGAAGTAACAGGGTTCTGAGAAGGTTACAACCAATGATGGCTCCAATCCAGCAGCACCTCCCCAGCAGCAAGAACTCTCCTCTTCACCTCTAGTAAAACAATCACCCAATAGCTCTAACTGTAATCCAACAGCACCTCCTTGCTTTACACAAAATTCCAGCCTCCTTAGACCTCATAGAAGAGCTCTATATATAGGAGAGAAGAAGAAAGGATGAGTCAGCTTGAGACTGACATGAAGCTGCCTTGTGTCCTCTCCCTCTTCAGTTAATCTTCAGTTCTTGAGTCCACTTGGAGATCCTTGCTTACACATGGTGATCAAGTACCTCTTACTCATCACAGGGCGAATCTCATGAACCAAGTGTCAGTTTGGAAGCTTCCTGGCAGTTGACACCTTGCAGAATGACTGTGCCACTTGGCCAATCTCGCCCAGCGCAGGTAGCCTTCATTAGATTTGACTTCCAGCGCAGGTACAAGGAGGAGCAGTTGCATTCCAGCGCAGATGCTCAGTGGAGCAGCTGACATGATCCAAAATTAGCCTGTTTTGAAGTGTTTTCAGGTGGAGAACTGATTGGAAGTGCTGTTGTTTGATGACCTTGTTCTTTTAGGGGTAAGAACAACATGTTTAGGGACTGAGGATCCCTGTAATTATTGACATTCCATGCTCCATGATGCGAGGCACAAAAATGTCTATAACATAGGCCTGCAGCCACCCCTCTCTTCCATCCATCACCTATTTCATCTCTTTCCACCGCCATTGCCACAATCTGGTTATGTATTCCTGCACAGTCATACAAGGAGTCATGTTTTCCTCAGATTGAATTTTTTTTTTTTTCCCAAGTGACAAATCAAGCACACAAAGGCTCATACACTCTACCTGTCAAAGCTCCATCAGGACTCTTCATCTGCAAATACAACCTTGCTCATTTAAGCATGCATCCCAGGAGGAGAAGCAGCTACAGGATGTCCTACAGGAATCGTGTAGCAGCTGATCCGTCTATATCACATACTATGGAGTCAGTAGCAGCTAAAATCGATGCAGGGGACATGTAAAAAACTCCACTTGGACGTGAACACCTCCTCGACAGCTAATATCAGACAGAGCTTGTGCATGCAGCGTTTACAACTAGAGGATCAGGTCCCAAAGCCGTGCATATAGTAGCAACCAATGAAAGAAGGAGTTCCAGCACCGGTGCACAAAGCAGCAGCGAGCAAAGCCATCACTCCACATCCCGAAGCCTACAGAAAGTGTCCACGGCCACACAGGTAAGTGTATAACATTATTTGTCAAATTGCATAGACTATATTCCAAAAACTGCATGTCTATGAAATGGTTCGGATTAAACGAATTCGATGGCCAGTCAACTCGCCACCCATAGTTAGTTGAATGGCTTCATGGGAGCCGAACGAGCTTGGTTACGCTCGAATCCGCCAAAGAGACGTGGAGCCGACATGTTGGAAGTGTCCAGTTGGGGAGAATCGGCGGGATTGGCAGTGGTGACGGCGGTTAATGGCAGAGAAAGGAAATGGTGGTCAGAGACACGCCGCCGAGGATGATGGTCGTGACGTTGGCTAAGATCGGCCTAGCCACCTCACCCCCTCGCCATGAATTGTGTCGTAATTCAAAATTGCTCGGCCAAAGAACTCATGTTAACCGCTGTCATTTACACTTGCAAACCGTTCTCAGCAAAGTACACATCCTCCTCCTCCGCAGTCTGTTAGCCCGAGCTTCTCGACCTGTTTCAAAATTCTCCCACGTCCCAGGCTCGTTCAGAATTGCTGTAACATCCTCTAGAAGCTGGCAAAGCATTCTACAGGAAGAGGCTCTACAGGAAATATAGCATAGCCTTTTGGAGCAGAGCAAATGGATTTTTCTTCGACAAATGTGGAGTTCTGAGAGAGGTAGGCTCGAAACCACTCTTCCCTGCATGATATATTTCGAAAGGTGGTGAATTGAACTATCTGGAGTAGGAGAATTAGAGACAAGTCTGCCTGTGGGTCAAGAATAGTAGTCTTCCTGTGTGTTACATGGAAATTTTCAGTTGGTTCTGCGTCAATTTCTCCACCATAGTCCCTGTTAAGAAATTCCTCCTCTAGAAATGATAAACCACTGTCAATGCTAACCTGTGTAAGAAAAATGTGAATTTTACATGGTTATATGTATGTTGGGGGGTAGAAATTAAGCTCTGAACTCTGTCTGGGGAGACCCAAGTCTTCCTTCTGTACACGTACAGACAGTCGTTTTTTAAAACCAAGGAACTGGTTCAAGGTAAAAACATAAACACCCGAGGGACACTGTCTTCAAGTTCAAGGGAGGAAGCCATAAACAGAATTTCCCTTTCTGATCAGAGCACAAACCAAAACAGAGCACTCTCACCATGCCAGGATGATTTATCAGAAAGGAACCCTCGGATTCTAGGAAATTGCGAGAAACTCCCGAGGTGGTGAACCTATTCACCCGTGCCAATTGGATAACCTTTTGTGACAGAACTCAAGGTCATGAAGATGAGGTAACAGAAGAGTTCTTAATGTCCCTGTAGCCTAAATCAAGGACACTAGCCACTGTAAATTTCAGAGGGTTGACCTTAAAGCTTACCGCACAACTCATTAGTCGGGTTACTGATTTGCCATTAGGGATACCCTGGAGCAAAGAGGAGAGGGTATTGGCCAAAAAGCCAAGAAAGAATTCTTCCTAACAGAGGAACAGTTTTCAGAAGATAAGAATGGGGTCTGGGGAGCCAGCCTACATCCTTTTTGGAGCGAGGTCAATCTTTAGATCATGAAATACATTACCTGTGAGGGGTGGTTCAGTATTGTATACGATTATCACTTCCGGTTGCTAAGTGAACTCAGACATGGGATGGATTTACCCCAGAATAGAAGTTAAGCATCCCCTATTTCCTCCTACAATCATTAATTGAGTGTGGCACAAAATTGAAGGAAGCGACACCGAATCAGCTAGCCCATCATGGGCTTATCAAGATTCTAGTGGAAGATGCCCTCCATACCTACACTGTCCCTGTCTCCTGTGAGATTTTCCACAATATGTCCAAGGATGATGATATTCAAATTCTGGCTGAGGAACTCACTTCATCCAGCAGTGAAGAAAGGGAGCACATTGAGGTAGAAGAGAAAGCCAAGGGTAAGGAAACACAGGATAGACCACCACAGAAAGAAAAAAAAGAGAAACGAGGGAAAATCCAAGCTACTGAGCCCAAAACTGTGGGTGGAACAAAGGCGCCAACACCAAGGGAGAAAATGATTGCAGAGCAGGTCAGAGAGGACTGAAAAATTCCAAACAAGTGAGAACATAACCAAGGCAACTACACCACAATTAAAAGGGAAGACACCCCCAGCCAAGCAGACCAAACAGTGAAGACAATTTCTACAGGAAGCCTGAAGACAACTTCTACAGGAAGCCAAAAAACTGTTTCTACAGGAAGCCAGAAAACAATCGACACAAGACTTTCGACAGGAAGTCTGGACACAAGGCAACCAAAGGAAAAATCACCTGAGATTTTAGCTAGGGAGGCAGCAGCTGTGCTGGCTACCCTAAGCACATCTCCAAAGTAAAAAGGGAAGCGAAAGAGGGAGCCTTTCATGTAATTTAAGGCGGGGAGAGCAAATGTGGATAAAAACTGGTAGACCCCGCCCACCATCAAAAGAGCCAATCACGATTTTAGACACCCTAGCTACACAAAAGGAGAGGTCTCCCTCAAAGGCATCCATCACCTATGAACGGGGAAGCCCAAAGACATCCACCTGGAAAGAAAGAATGAAAATGTTGGACACAAAGGCCTCTCTACAGGATGCTGAGGCTTTTCTATAGGAAACACTGGCTAGGGTAAAGAAGACCGAATAAATGCAAGGAGAGGCAGCTAAATCACCATGGGAGGAAGAAAAGTTGGAGAACATTGTGGAACCTAACCCCCAGCCCAGCTTGGGCTCCTACTATAACTTCTTGGAGGCCAGAAAGATCATTCCCCAAAAATTCACAGTGCCACTTTTCCTTGCACTAGAAGAAGAGAGAGTGATGACCCACACTTGGATGAAGATCACTAAGTCCAAGGGTGTGGCAGATATAGGTCCCCTAGAGGAAAAACTCAAAGAGGCAAGAAGGGAATTGGCTATGGTACGACATGTGGAGAGCTGCTAGCGGGCCAAGCTACAGGAAAAAAATGAGCTGCTTAGACAGCAGCTACAGTTACAGGGACAGAAGAAGGAAGATAGGCCTCACATCTTGGGAGAACAACAGCAACAGGAGGAGCCCACAATAGACAAAGAAACCCCTGATGAACAACAGAGAAGGGAAGGGATGCAAGCTAAAATTGAAACACTAAATAGACAGCTACAGGAGAAGGAATTGCAAGCAGGCCAGGAGATACAATCTCTGAAACAACAGATACAAGAAAAGGAGGCCCAATTGGCCTGCATGGCCAGCTGGGCAATGGAAGCTCTGCAGTGTAGGCAACCTGCCAACTCGTACGCCCTATACCTTAAGGATCAGTGGTTGCAGTTTCAGATCAACACCTTGCCTAAAGGGGCATCACTCCATTTCAAAATTATCATCAATTTGCAGCCTTATGTGGCAGTAGTTCATCAGAGGATAGGGCCAAGTTATCAGAGTTTTATTTGTACAACTTCACCCTTCTAAACATGAATGCATGGGATCTCAACACTGTGATAGGAGATGTCCAACATATGGCCATGGCCTCTTGGATGAATCATAAGGACAAAAGCGCAACAGAGGTCCGCAGTATCATAGGCAGAGAACTCAGTGAGCCACTAATGATCATAGTAGAGCCGGATGACCCCTCAGCAGTGATAAGCGCCCACCAACACTTGGCCAACAGCCCTCAGGATTTACCAGAATACATTGAGCAACAGGCTTAAGCTATTGCCCACTTTTAGGACATGGAGAGACTGTTGGGGAAAACTGTCTGCATGCCTACACAAGGCGTGGAACACCCTGCCTCACAGCTTGAAGATAAGAGAATACTACTCTCCCACCAGGATGAGGGAGGCCTTGGCAAGGGTACCATCTCTACAAACATTTGATGCAAACCTGCATACCAATGGATTGGCCTGAAATTCAGTCCTCCTTTTCTTTTGGGATTGCTAGAAGGAGTTAAAGGAAGAGGAGGAAGATAGACAGTGGGAGGAAGTGGAAAAGAAAGCAGGATTCCACGATCGGGCAGAGGATATCACCGCGGATGCTTTGGATGTGAGGGAGAAATCAAAGCCATAAAGGATGATGAGCAGGACTAGTTGCTCAGAGGATGAGCAACCCATTTAGCAGGGGGGTGATGATGAGCCCTGAATTGGGTAACTTAATTGGGATCATTTGCCTAATGTCCTTGATAAATCCACCACTTTTTCATAGATTATGCATGTTTTTTGAGTATGTTTATTTTATTTGAACGAATAAGGGTGGTCACTTTACCAAGGAGGCTAATAAGTGGT